>JAWNNO010005527.1:1230466-2460932 GCA_035044985.1 Lordiphosa fenestrarum | reverse complement strand
CTTAAACTCGGTCATAAACTGCCGATTCACATAGACCTCAAACGAATCCTCGGCACACACAATGGCCAAGCTAAATGTACGTCCAGGACGGAATTTGGTATCCAACTCGGAGCGTTCCTCCTGAGCCCAGCTGCCATTGTACCAGGCGTTGCGACAGACCACAGCCTTGCCTATGGCACCGCTGCTCGCCTGCGTGAAGCGCGGATTTAAGTGGAATGCAATAATAGGATGGGGCCAAATGTCGCGGCCCTGTTGCAAATTGATGTAGAACGAATGCGGCAGCAGGCGTACACGTCCTTCGATTTTGAGGCAACGTCCTTTGCTTAAGGACTTCGGTGGCAAGGCACCGTAGTAGGGCAGCGAGAGACCCTGGTGGTCGCTACACACACTTTTGGGTGAACTGGGCTCTGAGTTCTTCATGGGAGAGCTGATCAGGCACCATTCCTGAGGTATATTAATGGTCTCCTCGGCACTGGCATCAATTTCATCTTCATCATTATCCAAATGGATTTGTACGTCTCTAGCCTGCGATTCGGGCAAACGCTGCGGGTAGGACTGTACCACGGTGCGTTGCATTTCCACCTCCTCCACATCGCCCTTAACCTCCAGTATCTGCACCGCCTGATAGGGTATACGATGTGGATATTCAGCAAAGTGATGGCCATTCACCGAAATCATATAGCAGGCATGCGTAATGAGTATCTGAATGGTGAATCTGTCGCCGCGGCTCAATACAAACGGCAAGGCTGAAGATACTTCCTCGCGTCCCCATACCTCATGTACTTTGGTATTGCGTACTATGTAATTTTGAGGCAATCTTGGATTAAGATGCAAGGCCACATCCCGGGATTCGTTGTTGTGCACAAAGTTAATGGAGAATCTGTGGGGAAAATACAATAAAACTGATTTTCCAAGAAAATGCAAAGCCACCCAAGTACTTACCTCTCGCAATTAATGGGTATTCGGCCGCTGAAGGTGAAGCTGACACCTTCCTTCAACTGGCCAAGTTGATCGTTATAGTACTTGGGCACTGAATCGGCATATTCATAAAACGAAGCCTGGAAAAGAGTAAACAAGCAATTGTTAGTTAGATTAATTATGTTTAGTGGGTGTTCACTACGCTCAAAAGGCACTGGAGTACCCTTCACTGCTTAAGATTTTACAAGGTTGTCATTACAATACTGTCTAGCTCGGCCCGTTCATGGTATACATCCAGAAAGGACAACATTCTGGTATCAAATTTTTGAACACCACTTGAATATTTGGCCAGGGCCAACTTGTAAAGGCTTGGAAAGTTGTTAATTCATTCAGTTGATAATCAGATCAGATAAATCAGTAAATTATGTGAAAACATGTAAATTATGTCGGAATATGATCTGCCATATTTTTCAATAATTCTCCCACCTTTATCATTTATCAGTAACAAAAACCAATTCCCATCCCAGCATACAGAACGCTTCAGTTTTAGCGGATATTATTGTATAATCTTGTCCAGATGTTTATATAACACAGCAACAAGATGCATATCCTAAGCCCATAAACTATATATATCTAATTTGCCAATTTGAGTTGATCTAGCCATGCTCGTCATGTGTGCTGTTTCTATGCCATCTCCTCCCTTAGCTATGCCTATAAATTAATAAGAAAATTGGCGCAATTTTGAGTTTACGCTATAAATTTAAAAAAATCGTGGAGTAAATGCCATAGCTTGGACTACGACCATGTCAGTTCGATAGCTCTGACAGACTGATTACAAAAAAAATATGGTTAGAATTGTAGAAATAGCGAACCGGTGGTTTAACCGGTTTCGAGAAGGCCAAACCGTAACCCGTAATTCAGATGTTAAGCCGCACCACAGTCCGAACCGGTGTCGTGTTCAAAATGATGAACCGAATCAAAAACCACCAATCAGATCGGTTGGGTTCAGTGAAATACGCTTACCTAGAGTCAATGATACTTGTAAGATTGGGAATTTTGATCGATTCCCTTAAAAGGTTTCACTTGTATTTAGGATAAATTACGATTCTAAACTTAATTGATCCTTAACGATGCCGAGTTGATGAAGCTTTTAAAAATGCTTTGGCACCGCTTGAAGAGATGTGATCCCGTACATCTTCGACAGGGGTTGACAGATCTTTTAATTTACTTTTCATTAGTATCCTATTCCCTTTATGGAAAGATATTCTTAATTATCATTAAGCGATTGTATGGTATAAGGATTTAAATCTATTCAAATAAATTCTAGGAATTCAATTTCAAAAGTGTGCGAAGTCACAGTGAAGTCACAATGAAGTCACATATTCATTACAGAAATCATAATAAACGAAAACGTGCCTTTATAAAATGTATTTAAAATTACGATTGAACCACTGAACCGAACCAAAACAGAGGTTCAGTTAGCGAACCAGAGATTTTTCAGAGCGGTTTGCATCCTGGAAACATACACTACTTCCATCCTTCGGATTACAAAAATGGACTGAAATTTGTAAGGGTTAAGTAGAAAAGTTTTTGGGTATGATCATTTTCAGACAATTTTACTGATGGTTCCATTGATGATAAGCAAAGAGAACACGTCAAATCTGTGAAGATTTTTAATAAAATTCTGATAAATTTTTTCGATTTTCTATAATGGGTGTTCTATTCATTCTCTGATGATAATGCTATGGTCATGTTTATAGTAAGTGCAAGCCGTAGTATCTATAGTACAGAAGACTTTTGCAGGAAATCAATTTTTTAGCTATATTTTGATAAAGTAACCGTTTCCGTGGAGCACACCTTATACATCAAGGAAGCTGAAATGTAAACAGTTGAAACCTCCCCGGCATTATAAATTTTTGCACGTTTGTTGCTATGCACACCTTATTCGGCTAGAGCTACACACTGCCACTTAATACTACGTGTTTGATGGCATCGAAGGCAATCGAGAGCATATACATATTACGAATTCTGTATTTAGAGCCTTTATTATGATGAGTCAGAAGCCTAAAAATCAATACGCTCTCCTAGCTACTTCTGAACTCCAAGGCTTTCTACACTTTGCTTACCTCATTCAAACCGCCCTTTTTGGCCTGATGACAGCAACAAGACAGAAGTTTCCGACACAAAACCTTTAGGCACATCTCTTTGACTGAGCACCGTGTTTGGAAAGGGTATTAAAACAAAACACTACAACTCACATACATATAGACAAATAGTTCTTGGCAATGAAACGTGCAAGTAAAAATAATGGCGCGTCGTTAAGTTGTTTAAAATATTTTTGTACACATTTTGTTTGGTCTTAAAAAAAAAATTAGGAAGAATTACTGCAGGGAATTACAAATATTTTGAGCTTCTTTCAAATGTGGGACGAAAGTAAGGGGGGACAACTACTACCAGTCACAAATTATCACAGACACCGTTTTTTAGTTGTTGTTGTTTTGGTTTCGGAAAAACACTTGTGGAGAATATGTATGTACATAATTAGGCAATTTTTTACAATTGCTATTATGTTTTTGTTGCTGCTTAAATTTAATCGATTTTCTCTATGCTCCTGCTCTAGCGGTTGTTTCTTTTAGTCTGATTGTCTCCTCTCACATTTCGCGATTGACTCGACGAGCGGTGACGGCGCTGAAAAGCTTTTCCACCTTATAAGTAAGTGGGGTGGCTGCACACATACATACATACATATGTACTTATGTTAATGCAGTCGTTGTTTGTAAACTTGCTGAAACAATGGAGAGAAAAATACAAAACATTTTGTCGATGCATATTGAATCATCATCATGCACTTTGTATCATCAGAGTTATCAACAAAAGTAAATTTAAAATGAAGCTGAACTTGAGCACGCATACTAACATAGAAGCATATGCGTGTTTATGGCGGCGGAGTAAATAAACAAATCACACATATGGAACGCTTTTACTTGCCACAACTGTATTCAACGGCTCTCAAAAGCTTTTGCTGACAAGCTGCCGCACAGTGGGCTGAAGTTTAATTTACAAAAAAAAATGAAAGTACCAAAATTCTGATAGGGTTGAGTTCGTAGATTCGATGTATTAAGTTCGGTTCGAGGAATGAGGAGCCAACCTTGGTTCAAAACATCTGAATTCTTAGAAACTTTTTAAACTCGGTTTTCTATGAGTTTAAATAAAACTCCGTTTCGACCTTAGTTTTGTAGAAGCGGACTCATTTTACTTATTACACTATTTGGTATGTCTTTGAAGTTAATTTAATAATTACTCTAGGCAACGATGCAGCAGTATGTTGAAGGATTCGTATGGATGGAAAACTAATTTAAGAGTACAAATAGCCAGCACGACTGTTGCTTGTCTTGCAGAAACTCCTATACCTTAGATAAAATGAAACTTTCAAACATAAGAACTTTAAGGAAAAGAAACTTTAAGGAAAAGAAGATTTAAAAAAAAATCGCAAAATTGCTGGGGACAGTTTGGTTTAAAGCTTAAAAGTAATGCTATACGACAAAAGGGTCAAAATGGGCAGTCTAAGCAACTTTTAGCTCGAATTACAGTAAATCTACACGCGATGGACCATTTCTGAGAACAGATTACAAGCGCATTTTGATAAAGAAAGAAAGTTTCGGTACCTTATTTCAAAGCAGGTTGCGCCTACAGTTTTCAAAAGTACTTATTGACAAGGTTAACCAAAAATCTTACCTATAAAAGATATAAGGTAATCAAATTTGAATATTCCAAGGTAAGGTACAATGTATTCAATATGTGTACCTAGATAAGTACCTAGGTAAAAATACCTAGGTTATTCCTAACACTAAATGTAGATTTAAGAATTGGAACTGAATTTAAAATGTGAAAACATATTTCTAAGCACTTTCCAAATACTTACGAACATTCAATAGTCAATACGAATAATAAAATTAACTTTAATTTATTTTTAAGGATTGGTTTTTGGTTTGGGCGATACATTTTTTTCTGCTCTGGTTGAGGTTCGGTTGCAACTTCCTAAAAATACCGGAATCTTTAACTCCTGAGCGGTATATGTACCTTCGAACCAGCGTAATGCTCTGCCTGTAATACCTGATCCAGCAGAGGTCGCAAAATCTGCTCAACCAAAATTTTCTGCGCGGTCTGCTCACAACAAAGACCGAAAAAAATGAAACGGCATCGCTCAGTGTCTGACCAGCAACCCTCTTTTTCGTTTCTTTCGTGTTCTCGCTCTTCGGTTTCGGGTTGAGCGCAACACACGAGTCGGTCTTTTACTGACCGCGCGAAGCGAACAGAACCGGTTGTTGTTCAGCTACTGAGAGTCAGTAAGTGAGCGAAGCAAGGAAAAAGTCAGCAAAAAAGGTTTTTATTTTTGTTGTTGCGTTTGCCTTATGTTGTTGCCTTAGAATTTCGTCACAGGCAAAGCATTAAAGAGGAAGGGAGAAGGTGATATGGCGCTCATTTGTGTGCATATGCGTATGTATGCCCATCCACGCCTAGCTATCCACACGCGCAACTCACATGCATACATACATGCGCAAAAGACCATTTGGTCTCGAGTGAACACTGAGCCGAGCGAGCGACCAAAAGCGGTCGGCGGTTGAGCGAAGAGCAAGCCAAAGAAGAACGAAGTTTGTGTGTTTTTTCGCAACAGTTACGCATCGTGTCAGTGAATGAGCGGTTGTTTTCTGACAACAAGCACGAGAGAGACCGATTATTGCGACCTCTGCTGATCAGTGATCATCACTGCAAAACTTTGAGAAATAATATGAATTTCTTGGCATACTTTTAGGATGCGCATTGAAAATGCATTTAGAAAAAAGTCGCAAAACAATATACATATTTACATAAGTACCTATGTATATAAATATGACATGAACTGTACCCTCTAATACTGTTTGGTACACGATAAATATAATCAAACAAACACATCCAAGTAAGACAACTGTAAATACATGTGCAACTGCTTCGACTGTAAACAACAGCTGATTAAAAAAGCTTTCGTTGACAAGCGAAAGAGTATAAAATGTGATATAAAGCTTGCTAAATGTCAAAGTAGAAACGCAATAGCTGTGAATGGAATTTTCTCTCGCACACACACTCTCTCACCCACGCTACGCACTGATTACATACAAAATGTGTTAACAGATAACGTACATTGAATTCTTTGCCATCAATTACTTCGATGTCATCCAAATTAACGTCCAACTGATCCATATGCTGTTGCCGTTCCGCATCCAGAAACTTCCACTGGGTACTTGCATCGAAATTATTAATGGTCTGATGCGACTCCGAATCTGCCTCAACGGCGGCAAAATCGATGTCCGGACACCTTCTGGGCAGCATGCCGTCAACTGCGTCCGAGTTTTCCTTCTTAAGCTGACGCAACCAAAGCTCCCGACAATGAAATTTAAACACTTTTAAGCGACGTTTGTTCCGAAAGTAGCACAAACTGCGCTCAACGTTGAATGTGTTTTGCCAAAATGCATCCGAGAGATCGAAGAGTTCGCGTAAACAGTGGCAGGCCAGCAGCGTTAGTGCCGTCATACTGAACCAGAAGCGCAAAAAAAAACAGGTTAGCACAGTCACACGCGATGCAGATGCGAATTGGCAGTGTCTCTCACTCTCTATATGAGTTGCTCTCTCTCACTAATTCAGCACGCGAGATGTTACGAGATGTCGGCCAGGCGTACTCTGACTCTTACGACAAAAGCTCTGGGGGGTATCTTCGCCCTCCCTCCTACTAAGCTAAAAGCAAACAACGCAAAAAAAAATGAACAAACGTTGTTGTATGCGCACAATGCTAACTTTACTGCAAATGCCGGTGTCTATGCTAAATAATTTATATCGACTAAAGAGGGAACTGTGCGTGGCTTTTATCGGCTGGAAAGCTTATTTATGTATGTATGCATGTGTGTGTGTGTGTTGTTTATGAGCCAATACAGGGTGCTGCTTTTACGCCTACACATGAACGCATATAAATATGTACGTTTACTGTTAATGCACTTAGTTTTACGAACTTCTCTCTTTAGACCTGTTGGAAGTATGTATGTACAGACATACATGGGTGAGACACTCCGTCACTTCTTTATAGATTTTTAAAAATCATCAGTACACTCAAAAAACAATTGGCTATATTCGTCTGTGACAAAGAATTTAACACACTTGATAAAGCTCGCTACAACTGATTTGATGATTCAATCAGAGCTGCAAACCGGTCTTGAACCTATCCGGTACGAGCCAGAAAAAGGCATTCAGAGTATATTCAGTTTGTGCAAAGGTATGTAACAGCCAGAAGGAAAAATCGCCGACCCCATAAAATATATCAAATATAATGATCAGCATCAGCAGCGGAGTCAATATAGACATTATTATTATTGATAAGCTTTGGAGTTGTCGATCTTTAAAACCATAGACTAATATGGGTAGAAATTTTATAAGTAACATCAACGATTTCGAACGTTTTTTTAGATTTGTTATTAAACTTTGCTGCCGATTGAAAGACTCAGTCGCCAAAAACCTACCAGATGACAGGAAGTCGTAAGGAAAAAGGTCTCATTCTTACATGTCTCCAATTTTTGTTGCACCGTACCGAAATTTTAACTCCGGAACAGGTTCAGGCTCAGCTTTTTTTAAACGACTTGCTAATTAGTAGTCGGAATTTTTCTGTGCGCTCTGCTATAGCGAGGCGGAAAAAAACAACGAGTGCGCGCATAGGCCGTGGGCACCTCTGATCGTTAAAATCAACTATGTATTTCTTTTTCAACTGTTAATATAGTTTGATCTGTTAGCCATAATGCACCAATGGTCGATCTAACGTACTTATTTGATCATTTTTGATTTGAAAACTTCTAACAACTCTCTCTCTCTCCTCCCTCTTCTAAGCAACACTCTTAAATTTGCTAGGGAATCTTTTTTTTCGACTATACCAAGCAGATCCCTATTTTTCTCTGAGTTGGATGCTCCTGCGGCAGCTTCAAGCTATCAGTAGTTCCGCCATATTAACTTAATCCTGAATAATATTCAAGGGGCTACGACATTGTTTTGAATATTTTTTATCATTTCATATTTAGAACATCTTTTTTTAATTATTTAATGCTTAAATGTTACATAAAGGAACATTTAGGAAATACTTAGACAAAGCTGTCTCTGCCTTTTTTAAAAGCTGGCTACGCCCTTGGGCTTATTGTATACCGGATCCAACAAAATAGCAGTGAAAAGGTATTGATATATCCTTACATCGATACTGGTGTTTTCGTACGTATCAGATCCGATCCCAAAACTATTTCTGATCAGAAATTACATACACCGGAGACTCTTGATGTGTGAACTGTGATATAATGATTGATTGTTTATATGGCCTACTTGTTTTTACAGTCCTGCATCTCCCTTTGGTTACTATATCCTAAAAACCGATGAATCCCTGGCGCGAATAAAAATTTAGTTTTTTTTTAGAGAAATTCACTGAATATGATATGACATGGTCTTAGAAACCTCATAGAACGGGGAGCAAGCTGCTAAGCTGAATGCGTCCTTGATTTTTCTTCTTTCTTCTAACATTTTATGAAAAGGTATTAGAAATACTACTTGGTTTCCATTTTTGCTGGTAGCATTTTTCTCAGTGCATATTTAATGTACATGTACTCACCTCATCCAAATTAATATGCAAGCGCTCTTCACTGCTACTTGCTTCACGCTTTCGTTTTCCACAACAACAACAACAACTCATTATCAATTATGACTTTAGGCACTAACAGTTCACTACAACACTGCGGCAGAGACAATATTATCAAACGCTTTACTGATAAGCTAATGAGTCTTATATGTATGTATGAATATGTAGATAGATTTTTGGTACATATATCAAATATGTTCGCGCTGTTGTTGTCTTCTTCAAGAAATTGTTGTTGTTTGGATACCGAACATTGCTCAACACCAAACGACTTTGCTAAAAATATATATACAAAACGCGATGACGCCTATTTAGCGCTCTCTAAACACAACCGTCGCTCGTCGCGAACATTTTACAACTAATTTTTTTGCCTCGAATATTTTCTGCTAAATGAACCTTGCTCACAATTGTTTTGTTATTAATTGACTCATTTTGCAGCTGTTTAAGGTCTTAAGGTGGGGCCAAATTTATAACTCGTATTTTGATATATTTAATATATAAACAACAGTTACTTAAGTTATTAACCATATTAGGAAGAGCAATACGACGACTCTTTGGGAAAGGAAACTTTATCAATGGAAATATGTATGAAATATATAATTGTTCCGAGGGTGATCTAAGCTAAGTGATTCAGTGGTTCAATTTAAGTTTATTATGAGTCCTGTTTCTAGAAAGCTGCTGAATGGTTTATAAATCCTTATATAAATATGACTTATTTAAAAAGATTTATGTAAGTAAACAAAAAAAAAAGAACCATATGATACAGGAAATCATTCAATAGATCTTGTAGGCATATACAGCAGGTATTGGCAATTGGAGAAGATTTCGAGAGATGTAAGTTCTTAAATTGTTGACAGAACATGCTTTTACATCAAGGCTGCAAACTGCTACAGAACCGAACACCCCCGAACTAAATACTCTTCCCCTGTCTATTATACCCTTGCAAAAAATATTATAAAATTATTCGGATGCTTGTAACGTAAAGAAGGAAGCATCTTCGACTACATAAAGTATATATATTCTTGATCATCACGACAAGCTGAGTTAATTAATCTCCTCCGTCAGTTTGAAAGCTATCTTCACCAAATTTTGCACAAAGTCTTTCAGTACAAATACGCTGCACATTTTTGGGAACCGGACGGATCAGATGACTAAAGCATATAGCTGTCATAGGTACGATCGGTAGAAAAACTAGTTTAAGTGAGAAAATTTTGTTGTTTTCAATGGAAACGCCTCCAAACTTTGTAACTCTTAGTTTGCTATGCTTTCACATGATTCTGTCAAATTTGGTCGAAATCAGACATCTATTTAGTATAGCTGCCATAGAAAAGTAGTGTCTGAAAAGTAGTCTTAGTGAGAAAACCTTTTTTATTTTCATTGGAAATGTCCTTAAAATTGGCATTTCCTTATTTGAAATGCTTTCACACACTTCTACAAGGTTTTGTCAAAATCGGATGACTATAGCATATAGCTGCAGTAGGAATGATCTTTCGAAAAATAAGTTCTACTGAGCAAAACTTTTTTGTCTTTAATGGAATCGACTTCAAATTTCTTTCATGTTCGTTTGTAAGGCTTTTGCATGATTCCACCGAGTTCAGTCGAAATCTGACATCTATATAGTATAGCTCCCATAGGAAAGTAAGGTCCGAAAAGTAGTCTTAGTTGGAAAAACGTGCTGCAAGGGTATTCCCTCTATTCTTTTTTGATTCATATTACAGAAATTGCATTTCAAATTCCATTTTATGTGATAGAAGTGTATAAAACAGTTCCATTTGTAACGAAATAGATATTTATTTTGAATTTTTCATTTTAGTTTCAATGAAAACTGTGTACTAAGTTGTTGTTTGCAGATATATGTATGTATGGTTGTATGTAAATTTTGGTGTATGCACATATGATGTCTTGTATGCTAATATAAAAATAATTCGTTGGATTATACATTTTTGTGGATATTTCCTAATGCTTTTCATAACATTCATTCATTTATAGCTGTGCTTACAAAACGAAATACACATGTTCCTTTCATAGATGTGCCGCAAACTTACAACTAGAATAATATTTAATGAATAGGAAAATATTTGTGTAAATTCATTTTTTCAGTAAGTAATTTTGAACTTTATTGTGAGAAAGTCCGTTGGGTTTAACATACTTGGCTGATCCTTTTTCAATGGGTATGTAAGTGTATATACAGAGCTATGTACATTTTGTATGTCTCTAGAGCTAAAGCACTTTTTCTGAAACTTCCAATAGTTAAACTATTTACGAACAAATGCGTTTGGGTAACAAATTATGCAAAATATATACTATATGTATATTTAGAACTAGCAACTAAATTTAAGTAAGTACTTGTTCAGGGGGCATACTTTATAAACCATTTAGATTTGTTCCACTCCCCCCCCCCTTCTTAGAAATTAAACTAATTGAAAATTGTTGCAACTTATCTGCATATTTGATATGCAGATTCAGTACTGGATTCATCGTTGCCTGGTGGAGCGCGTGCCCATGGCATGTGACTTCTGATTGGGTGATAACGCTTTATCACTTCCAGATCGTCTCTTATGAGACGACTTGGGCATGGTTTTTTTGGTGCGTGGCGCACGATTGGATGATTTTTCATCATCCAATTTCAGTGGCAATTCATCGTCTTCATCCCAGCGTTCGCTATTGTTCGGTTTCTTTTCCTCTGCAGCGGAGTCTTCTTCATTGATGTCAGTTTTGGACTTGCGATTCCGTTGACGTTGGCGCGTTGATGATGAGCTAACATTAACATCTGGGCGTTCCGTTTTTTCGCTGAAATGATAGACAGAAATTAGATTTGGTTTCCTCATCGTTCTCCATTTTACTTACTCCTTCAAAGATGGCTCTTTGGTTGGCTCCTCCGATCCCTTGCTCTTGCGTTTTAGCAGCTCCAGTTCTCGCTCCGCAATGGCCTTTTTGTGTTCCTCGGCAGCAGATTCCGCTGGACTTAGTTTGGTGGTGGAGTCGGCCAACTGTTTGACGGGTTCCTCATGTTTGAAACGCTTTAGCTGGCGTTGTCGCTGTTCCTGGGCCTGTTTAAGTGATCGCTTCAGGGCGCTGCGCAAAGAATCTCTTGAATTCTCCAGTGGAACAGCCTGCCCAACCAATTGGGGTAAGCCGATGGCCTCTAGCAGTTTTTTACCCAAAGCAGATTTGCCCTCCGATTTGCGTGGCGCTTTAGGATCTTCGGCTGCTGCTGCCGATGATGATGCTGTGGTGGCTGTTGATGCCTCATCCAGATCGGTGTCAGCCACATTGGCGGTTTCTTCAACTGTTTCGGCCTGGTTTGAGCTTGCTGTGGAAGTTTCGGGTACCGTACTGGTAGGAGCGGCTGGCTCCTCCTCCAAGGCGGGTACAGCTGGTGTAGGTGAGGGTGTGGGTGTGGTTGCACGTTCTTCTGGTACGGGCAACTCGGGAGTATTTGTGACTAATGGCTCTGGTGTGGCTACCAAGGTGGGCTCTGGAATGGGACTAACTGTCTTAACTACTTCCTTCTGCTGCTCCTTCCCTTTAGGTAGAATCTCAGTATGTTTGGCGGTTTTACGTCGCTTGATTATGGGTCGCGTTATGGTTGGTGGTTTGGGTGACTTCTCCTTCTGCTCCTGCTGCTGCTCCTCCCCCTCCTCCTCATTTACTTTTTCAGGCGACATTGAGACTACCTCCAGTTCAGGTTGCGGCTCAATCAACACTATGTCTTCCAAGTTAATAGTACTCAATGAAGCACTACGACGTCGCCGGGATCGTTGCTGACTCTGTGTCGACTCCTGTTGTTGCTTCATTATGGAGACCAATGCCTCATTTAGCGCATCCGCTGGATTTGTGGGAAATTGTGATAAAAGCATGGCATTGATATTTAGCAGTTCATTGGTGACCCTTTTCGCCTTGGAGGTGGTGGTGGGCTGCTGCTGTGGTTCCTCACGTTGACGTGGCTTGCGCTGTGAGCGTTTCCCAGTCGTAGGTGTGGTCGGCTGCTGCTTCTGTAGCTGCGGTTTCTGTGGCGCTTCCGTCTCTGTGGGACTGGAGGGCACCAATTGCACCGAAGTTTCTGGCGGCAGTTTGTAGGGCATGGTGCAAGACAGATCCGTTACCTTGGTCTTGGCCGGACTGCTTGACTTTTGTGGCTGCGCCCGCATGGGACTCATATAGGGACCTAGTAGTTGGGTCAAATCCGTGTCCTGCAACAGATTACTGTCCGACATGATCAAAGAGAACTTGGAATTCTTTAGCCGTGTCATTTGCTCCTCACAGTTACCCGTGGAGACGGGCCATTTCAGGGCCTTGAGTATGAGCTTCAAAAGATCAGGATCTCGTATGACATTACCCAAGGCAATGGGATCGGTTAGACTATTCAATATACTGGGCGGTGATTTGGCCTCTGGCATTTTGGGTGAGGAGGCTGTCAGATCGAGGGTAACTGTTGGCTGTGGAGGACTAGGCATCTTCGGGGGGCTGGGTTCGAGTTTTTTAGCCTGCTCTTCCTTTTTCTTTTTGGGCGCTGCTATTATAATGTGCTCGGGTAGAGCCTCCTCTATGGAAGGCTCACAGCCGTAGATAGATTGATGAGGCACCACTGTGGTAGTGACCATGGGTTGTATTTGATCTGGCAAGGTACGAGGCGCAGGCGTAGGCGGCGGTGGCGGCGGCTGTGAAGACTTCAGCAGTGATACCTGACCACCTGAGCGGTTAATGGCCTTGATGTTGTTCAGAGCATTTTTGAGATTGCGACGTTTTTGCTGTATCACACTGCTAGGGAGATTCGGCAGGATGCTGCTGCTGGTACCGCCACTACTACTACTACTGTTTCCACTGTGGCTGGTCGAGGCAGGTGGCGTGGCATTGCCTGTTATACGTCCATGGGTTTGAATAAAATTAAGCACGCCGGCCGGTGAGGGCTTTTTGTCGGAACTGACTTTCGAAGGGGGCGCCTTGGTAAGCGTTACCTCCGGCTGCGGATGTTGAGTCAGTGGGTTCAAGCAGGGAGGCGGTGGCGGCGGATGTTGCGGCTGGATCTGTTGTTGCATTGATCTCTGTGCAATGGACATGGGCGCCGAGCCGTGACGTGTGTCCACAAACACGCTGTTGCGTCGTGCCGGAATACTTGTCTGGTGATAGGGCGGAGCTTGATTTTGCGGTAACATCGTCATTGAGCTCCTGCTGGTCGCTGCTGCCGCTGTTGTTGCTACTGCTGGAGGTGGAGGAGGTCTCTCACGTCCCAACATTATGGGACGAAATTCAGCATTCATATTCTGACTACGACGATTCTCGTATGGATTAGGCTCCGTATTAAGCCTTGCTGCTGTGGAGTCGCGCACATTTTTTGGCTGAAAATAGCGCAAGTTAGTGAAAGTTGTTGGAACACAGGGTGCTTGACTCTACTTACCACTGTGCTAAGCAAAAAGTCCCGAAAAACGAGCTGTGTGTGCTTTGCTATGTTAGAGAGCGACGCAGTTGCCTCCACTTGACGATAACAGGATTTACATAGCACCTTTGGCAGGGGATCATCCTCAGTCAACTGAAATACAAAACAAGGTATGCAATTTTGTTCATTTTCTTTTGATTTAGCAATCAAAACGATACAATCAGTGAAAATCAAGTGATTTGCCATTGGAATAAGTATGAATACTACTTGATCCAAGGCACCAGATTCTTATTTTAAGTTTGACTCAAATATTTAACCACACAAGGCAACAATATACGATTTTTATACAGTATATTGAAAGAGTTGGTAATGATTCTAAATAATTATAGAGCTGAGCATGAAATATTCTCAGAAATGGTCCTTTACGTCTAGATTTATTGTAGTTTGAGCATATAGTTGCTAAAATTGCCTATTTTGATCCATTTTACACACGTTTTATGGGAAACTTAGACAATATCTTAATTCTCTTCGATATTACCGTAAAGTATTATTTCTTAGCTTTACAACATAATATTCCAAACAATTCTGTGATTTTTTTTTTAAAGAAAACAACAACCATTTTGAATAAACGCGCCCAAAAATATGCTATGTAAAATCACTAGAGTTGACTAGTGATTTGTATTGAATCCTTTTAAAAATCAGCCACATTCATTGCATATCTATTCATTGCACACTATTGAAGTGTGGTAATTAAGAGCACATGTCGTCGAAATGTTATATCTTCGTTTAAGAAAATCGCAGAAATACTTAGGATAGTTAGTATTTAAGCTAAAAAATGGTACGTTACGATAAAAACAAAGTAACATTCTTAAAATAACCCCTTTTTACTCTTATCACTCCGAGGAAATTATAAGTATTATTAAATGTAAACTATGCTATGCTGACCGTATAAACAAACTGATATCGGAGTTGGTAAGAGCTTTGACATGATTTGAATTGGCAATTAAAACATACAGCTTATATATAATAGTTGAATCTGCGGCTCACATCTTAAGTGTTCAAAGCTTAATCACGCCAAATATTTCATAGAACCAGTTGGGAACTTAAAGAAAGAATTTACATTTTCAGTTGCATACTTTGTTGGTGTGGCAAATGCAAGAAATTGTTTTCATATGTCAAGAAATTTTATATTTTTCTTCTGCTCTTACTCATACTTATTTAATATTTTCAGCTAGGAACGAAATATGCTCAAAACAAGAAAGAAAGTCGGTCAAGCCCGACTATAACATACTCTGTACCAAGAAAATTTGTCTTTTGATCATAACTCGAAAACCGTTCATCCGATCTTCTTCATTCCTTTGGCGGATCGATAAGTTATCCTAATAACTAAATATGTCCAGAAGGAACAAGCCATCTATCTTCAAAACTGTGGGAGATATGAGGTTTTTTCCATATTGCGGGGAGCATATGTTAAGAAGCATATGTCCCATACATGTCAAACCTCTATCTCTTACCATCTCTGAGATCTGTGCGTTCATACGGACAGACAGACGGACGGACAGACGGACAGACGGACATGGCTATATCGACTCGGCTGTTGATGCTGATCAAGAATATATATACTTTATGGGGTTGGAGATGCTTCCTTCTGGATGTTACATACTTTTGCACAAACTTATAACACTCTATGTACCTACGGTACAGAGTATAATTAGGTAAGTACTCAAAATAATATTAAGAATTTTTATACTGTGTACCGTAGGTACACAGAGTATTATAAGTTTGAGCAAAAGTATGTAACATCGAGAAGGAATCATCTCCGACCCTATAAAGTATATATATTCTTGATCAGCATCAACAGCCAAGTCATGTCCGTCATGTCTGTCTGTCCGTATGAACGCACAGATCTCAGAGATGGTAAGAGATAGAGGTTTGACATGTATGGGACATATGCTTCTTATGTCTGCAGGCAGATAAAGTTTATTTTCAATTTTGGCCACGCCCCCTCCCGCCCCCGCAATTTAGAAAAAACGTCATATCTCCCACAGTTTTGAAGATAGATGGCTTGTTCCTTCTGGACATACTTAGTTAGCAGGATAACTTATCGGTTTTCGAGTTATGATCAAAAGACTGTTCGGCTGCTACTGCAGCATCAAAATTTATGCTGAGAGTATAATTTTCTTGGTACAGAGTATGTTATAGTCGGGCTTCGACCGACTTTCTTTCTTGTTTTCTTGTGTATTACACCACATCTGACTGGTTGAATGTGATCAAATAATATTAAGAATGTCTTCAATATAAACTGTACACAATTAAAGTCGGGAAAAGAGTGAGGCGGACATTTCCGACCCTCTAAAGAAGACCCGACCATGGACCTGGGGGACCGAAGTCACTCGCGCACATACGGGAGCAGAATGAATGCAAATCTTTGATTGTGTGAATCGGTGAGCAAATCAAGTACATCGACTGTTATCTCTCTTGCTCACCAACACCAGCTAATTTTTTTGGCCTCTCTATGTGGCCGGGACAGCTCTAAGCAGAGAAAGTGTCTAGTTTAAAACCAGAAATATACCAGTCTATAAAAACTCGCAACTGGTTGCACTTCGTATACAAATTAATGTATTCAAATCGTACATTTTTGACAGTCATGTTATAGGCTAGGTTAATAGTCCCCGGCAGCAGTCATTTGCAATCATTTTAATGCCAATTGTCATCTGCAATAGTCTTTTTCAACCAGTTAAATACCAATTTGTGTAGCCCTATTACTGTGCAAACTTTTTCTTATTCACATTTTTTTTTATAGCTTTTTTTTAATAACTTGGTTGGAAGTTTGTATATATTTGAAGCGTCCTAAAGTTTTTTTTTGCATACTTTACGGGTTTCCCAAATATTTAAGAAATGGGTGCACCACCCTAGGGGAGGATTTTCCAAACTAATTTTGATTTCAAATGTTCTATTAAACAATAATATTTGTACTTCAACCAAAATTTATCAATGGTTAGGATATGAAAAGCAATTAGTTTGTTAAAAATCTACAATCTTATTTCTTTGTATTTAAATTAAAAGTATAAGTTTGAGTTGAGTGGAGTTATTGTTTCACTTTGCGATTTCTTGTATCACACCAAATACATTTTAGGATAGAAAAGCCAGCTTTAAACGGATCTGCCGTCACAGATCGCTAGCCTGCGACTCAAAGCAGGCAGCGCACTGTTTGCTCTCAGCATGCGCTCGGCTCGAGTCTGTGTGAACAGCGAAATGTGCATCTGCGGGCCAGGCATGACCATCGCTGCTCTAATCACACTTTTCAGGAGATTCTAAACACAATTTCGTCCAGATATTACAGATATTTAAAAAAAAAACCAGAGATGAGAGCCGTAAATTCTGATGGAAGTGACTTCTGGTATGCATCACCTTTTACCCAGATTTTTACATGTACCCTAGGTTACGCGTTCTATAAGTACTTTTGCACTAGCAACACAAAGAGATGAAGATCTACTAACTCTACTAAATTCAACAAAAAACGGAAAGGAGTAATATTTGAAATTCGCTTTATTTGTAAAATTGGTTAAAGTAACTCCAAAAGGGGTCAAACCTAAATTCTTGATTATTATTAAAAGCCCACGGTAGATTTTGGTTGAAAACTGAATTTATGATGGAAGATGGCCTATTGAACCACATTATTTATACCACACACTACGCTAGAAAGTTTGATATTCTCGAACTGTGTACTTTATGTTGAACCGAACCAAAACGTAAGGTTCGGAACGGGTTCGGGTGCAGCAAATAGCTGTAATTTTCTCAATTTATCCAATAGCAACAGGTTCAGCAAAAGCTATGTACGTTCTTGTTGTAGCTTTCTTAAGTTGTCTTTCTCCTCCTCTCTGCTTTGTCTTCCTTTCACTTAACCGTTCACATATACGCACACCATCAAAGGCATGCTCTTGCCGCAGAGTACCCAGAAAGGGGTATACTATTTGGGGCTTTCTAAAACTGTTGTTCCTCAATTGCTGTTTTAGTTGTGAAATAAACACAAAACTATCATTTAAACCACCCTCGTATTTAAAGTTGCGAAAATATGGTGCACTTGTATTAAAGTGATAGAACGAGATTTCCTTTTGCTAGCCAACCAATACAGATGCAGTTCGTTAGCCCGAAGTGCTGGCTGGTGGATCAGCAACTCTGCACATTGTACTGACAAACAGAGAAACATACTTACATACATACATACACACACATGTGGGTATATAATGGACAGACATGGGCTGTTGCTTGTTGAAAATTTTTCTTTGCCTACTTTGCTCGACGTCCGTCACGCACACAAACAACTACACATTTGGATACATGGCTGCATACAAATATATTTCTATGTAAATATGTATGCCTGTACGTGCTTCAGTAGTGTGCGTGTGCGAGTGAGTGTGTGTGTGTGTTTTTTTTTGTAAGTCGTTTTTATATTTAGAAGCTTTTTTACGCTACGTTGTCAGAGTCAGCGCCGTTTCTGGGACGACGAACTTGTTGTTGCTTTAGCAAACCGTTTGTCATTTTACGTAATTATGATTACTACTTACGTTTAAATACAAATGTCTGGATATCTTATCCTTCAGTCCCGTTGTCTTGAATATGTTAACACTCTCGACCACTGAATTGGTTTTGTTTTTGGTGTTGGCCGCACAAATTCGGCACAAATGCTCGAACTGAGTATCCATGTTGCTGCCGTTGTTGTTGTTGTTGGATCTGCTGTGATGAACGGTTCCTCGAGGCGTTATCCTATGCACATGCTCTCCATGCTAAATTGGAATTTAATTGCATTTATTGCAGCCCGCCCGCTTCACACGCGCTTCACCAACACACCGAAATTTATATAAAAACTTTTCACAATTACAATTTTCGTCGTGAAAGTCGCGCGCGCTGTTTGCAAATGGCAAAAAAAATAATAACAAACTGCGAGAGAGCCCAACTGATATTCCTCTCTTACTCTCTCCTCTACTCTCTCTCGCTTTCTGTGTGTGTGTGTGTGTGTGTGTGCGGCTCTCACTAACTTCTTGCTGGTTGCTTTCTTATGTTTTAATTTTGCTTTTAATGCTTATGGACTTGGTTTTATTAACATGATTTATTAATTTAGTTGTAATTTGTGCACTTTGCTTGATTTTTTAATATAGTTTTGTTTGATTTGTTCACTAAACATCAGCGATTTCACCAGGCACTTGCGTCTCAGCGAACGAACGAAAGAAAACTGAAAACTGAGCGCCAACCGAATTCTGCTGTTGCTGCTGCTCACACAGACACACACCATCAAATGCTATGTTTGTAAGTGCTCTCTCTACTCGAACGGCTTTAACTGTACGCATTTACTCTCTCGCCCTCACCACGTCGTTGCCAGTGTTTTTTTTTATGCGCCTGCTTTGGCCTTTGACTGTTTGAGTGTGTGCGTGTCTGCCGACTTTTGTTGTTGTTGTTTTTATTACACATTTTATTTTATTTTGTTGTTTTTTTTTAGTTAACATTGCGCATTCTTCCTCTGTGCATGTTTCTCAGTCGCTTTCATGGCGCACAGCCAGTTTTTCCGCTCTGTAAATACATACACACATACATGTGTACTTGCATGCATACCCTGTATTTGGATGGGATTTGATAACTGTTACTCAATGGGTGTATTTTAAAAAGGTATTTATGTTCGCCGACCCCGTTAAGTAGGATCATTGCATTCAAAATTTTAGGTACAAATTGTTCTCGAACAAGGGTCGGCAATGTGAGCAAAAAAGTTGCCACTGGCAACTGAATAAATTTTCATATGTATATCGTAGCTTCGACCGCTGCCGACTCGTAGGCTGACTCACAAATACAATCGAAACTTTTTGAGTTCTGCCGACGTCTCTGCTCTTAATGCCGACCTGGCTTAATAACCGTGCAATCATGATCCTGCAGCAGATACATATATGTGTTAAATATGAACATATTTTGCATCGCCCATAGGTATGCAATGGAAATTATTGAACATTTTTATAACGTGACCAGAAATCTTAAGTGATTTTGTATAGCATATTTTTGGGCTGTAGATAATTTAAAAAATCATTTAAATTTAAATTCTATAGGCCTAAAAATAAGGTCTTGTTTCAAAAATGTTGTCCTCAGGTTTAAGATTCAACAAGCCACTCAATCTGGGCAGGAAATACCAAATTGGTCGCAGATTTCAATATCTGTGAATCAAAGGTTACAAGTTTAGAAAGTAAAATTAAACTAAAATTAGTTAAATTAATTAGTGTGCATGAAAAACCCTAATTTCCACCGTTCACATAATCAAAAATCTAATAAAAAAACCCATATCAATGGGTATCACAGCGTCGATCCCTCAACGGCAGCAATCTCACTTGTATAACAAAACTTGTTGTCGCTACTGTCTATGTGTGCGTGTCTTTCGTTTCAATTCTCTGCTGCTTACGCTATTCGCTGCTAGCTCGTATTTATGTATATGTGTGTGTGCGTGCGTGTCTGTGTGATTATTATTATTTTTATGTTTGTGCTTCTGATCTTTCGTCTGTCTCACCGACACACACTACCACATGCATACACGCCTCATTATTCACCGTTTTTTCGTCTTGTTTAGAGTTCCTGTTGTTGCTGTGGGCTGCCAGCCCATTTCGCTTTGAGTTCATTTTGTCTGCGTGTGTGTATGCGAAGTGATACTGTATTTTATATGCAGGCTAAGCTTAAATTATGTGCATTTTACATACGAACACACACAAGCATACACTCCTATGTGCGTGCACTATATGAATAGTTTGCAAACATACACACATGTATACGCACACATATATCGAGCTATTGTAGCCATGTTTTAGGGGCCTTTTCACTTTGTGGGTCACTTCTTCACAGCTCTCCCGCTTAAGTATAATATATATGTATGTAGGTATGTGTATACCTCTCATATATATCATTCATCTTTTGAACCAATTTTCGCGTTAATTTAACAAAAAGTCAGCATTCAGCAATTCTGAGTCATTTTGCTCGATTATGTAGTACATTAACATTTAAATACAGGCTTAAACTTAATCATCTTCACTAGTGAAAGACCAAAAAGTATGCAATGAATTTATAAATCCAATAAGTATGCAATCAATTTTTGCATAAAACTACAATTAAAAACTTATAGAAACATGTATTGAAATTTTATTTGGATTTGTTGATGGCTGAAACCATTGAAAAGTGTTGTGTAGCTTAATATTTCGCATTCAAAATAGAATAATTGGAATAGTCTTCGCATACTGGAAACAGTCCGCGGGAACGTTACAACACTTCATAGAAGAGATTGGCACTGTTAAAACTCAATATCCTTCATATCCTTCGGAAGGTTTTCAGCTCCGTTGGAATATTTCTGACATATCCAGTCCAAATAGATACAGAAAATCATCCAATGGATATTTTTTTATATCTTTTTTGTTGAATAACTCCTACAATTTGTCAGATATCGATCTTAATATTAGAACTCACATTTATGCCCCCAAAATTTATAATCTCTCAAAATCGGATAATAAATCGGATCGGATATGAACATTACCTTCTATCATATGAATATGTGATGTAAGGTGACATTCATATTCATTTGCGGTGTCTATTAATATAAATTTGGAGCACTTTTTGGCGTTTTATGAGCTGTCCGAAAACAAAATGTTAATATATGATCATTAATGTTAATGCTTTGTTAAATAATATAATTAAGCTGGCTTTGAAGAGAACTGGTCCGAACCCGGAATACCGATTTTAGAAATAAAAGCTGAAGCCGGTTCGGTTCGGTTCGGTTTCGGTTCGGCTTAGCAAAAATGGTAGACTTCAGAAAATTTTAACTTCATATGGCTGGTTGCTAACATGTTGCTAATATGTTGATATTAATGTAAATAGTCTGCAAAGAATCTCTTACACAGATCTCTTGCACAGACAATTGGCGGTTGGACTGAGTATCCTAGTTCTTTAAGGGATGAATTCTCGGCGGTTGTGACAAACCTATCGGGACAAAGAAGAAGAAGATGAAGAAATTCGATATTTATTGTGGATTTTTAAATTATTCAATTGTTTTCTATTAAGTCAATCAAAAGTGTTTGAAAAGTCACATATTCAACATATTCTGGTATTCAAAAACGGAAGCGAAAATTTATAAAAAATGTAATTTATTAAGATTAAAGAACTGAACCATCCTCAAACCATCTAATGAACCGAATTGGAGGTTCAAAAACAGGGTGAGCTACTATGCCAAAGTACTTCTTTTTTCTTGACTATAATACCACTAACTATAATACCACTAACTATAATACCAATATACCAATTGAAATAATACTAATACAATCAGAGAAAAAAATATAGAAATTATCCATTGATAAGAATAAAAAATCCTTGATAGAAGAAAATGAGGTCCGGCTTGGGTAGAAGTTCGGGAGGTTATAGGACCGGTCCAAGTTCGATTCAATGTATCTCGAGTACTCTGTTTCGGACCTGTTTGCTGCCTTTTACAAAATAAAATGAAAGCAAGTCATATGAGTATCTATTTTCTTTATTTTGCATTGAAATTGTGTCATGGGCTATTCTTTTGGTAATTCAAAATTCAAATTGCAATGCCAATTTTATTTTATTTTTGTTATTCGTTACATTCTTTTGTTTAAGTATCTCCAAACTGCCTTCTTTGCATTACAGGGTAAACTCAGCACAAAGCAGTTGCTACCGACATACATATACATGTTTGTATGTTTATGCTTGCCTATATAATGTGAACACATTTGGTTAATTGAAATGAAAGGGCTGCCAAAAAGTATGCAAGTGTTTGGTGTAATTGGAGAGACAGTGGCAATATCTATAGCATACTTAATAGCGCAAGCATCCGATGGCCTTTTATGTGTGTAACTTTGTGGTGATTTTCTTGCAAGAATTGATCAATAAGTTACTAAATTGTTATATTCCATGGGCTAGAATTACAAAGGTGAATAGACGTTGGTGTGAGTGAGTCGGTTCTTACACAATCTCAGTGTAGTTTTACACAATCTTTAAGTACTCTGTGCATATTATCAAGGTACAAGGTACTCTGCTGAGATTCCTTTCGTATCCCTGATTCCGCTGTTAAAGTTTAAGTTATTCCTAAGATTTTTCAGAGATTATTTGACGTCTGAAGGTTTATTGTTTAACATCAGTGCTCTCTGTTGATTGAGTCAAATGTTATTTTAAGGTATATGCGTTTAATATTTTGCCATTTGAAATCTCAGAGTAAAGCCTCTGTGTTTGTAACAAACGATAACTTCTCCCCATCGGGTCGATATAAATCTGGTAGAATTAATTTCCCATACATCTCTATCAATCAATCAATCATTCAACATTTGGCTGCTGATACACGTTGACTCCGACTTCACATGGCTATTATGTTATTAGGAAAATGAGTTTTCAATTTAAAAATCGACCATTAATTCGTCAGAAATTAATTATATAAATTTAGAGAATGGCTTTAGCCATTCATATGCACATACCTGCGTCTGATTATTTCGACTTCATTAATTTAATGTGTATTAGAAAGGCAAATAGCATGCGTGCCTTAAGCAGTTGAAACATTTAACCAAAAATTACTCGAATTGTGCTCCATAAAAGCGAATAACATTTGTTTGCAATTGAATTCAGGTGATTTCATGACATTCACGCCTTGAGTTATTTAGTGAGTGGGGTCTTATTTTCGTCGTATCACCGCCACACAAACAAAGGCTGCAATAAAATTGGAAACACAAGTAGCCAAAGTCAAGTCGAGGTATTGAGGTATTATTGACAAGGGCAAGTCAATTAAGTTGGTCCGTGCGTTTCTGCTGTTGCCAAGAATTCACACAAATATATACAGAAATTATTTCTGGTCTTTAGGATTTGAGAGACACAAGATTGTATGACACCGTGACCGCTCGAAATGCTCCCGGTTAAATTAAGGCAATTGGACGATTGCCACACACAAAGCGCCACAAAACCAAAAACATTTCAGCAATTTGATTTACAATTTGTTACAGTTACGAGTAAATGAAGTGACCCGCCAAGGCATTACAACAAAAATCCGACCGGACCGACAATGAATGAAAGTAACAGTTTCTGTTTTTATTTTTGGGGATGGAGGGAATGAATTGTTTTTCGTGGCAGAATTGTGGGCGGGGCTCCAGTCTCAGTCGTGCTCATTCGTTATACTCCAAAGCCAGAGCCAAAGCATGGGTATTAAGCCCAAAAAAACAACAAAAAATGATTTAGCAATGCATTGACAGTCGTGCATTTCGAAAGCAAACCAAATTGGCCTACTCGCTGGCCATACACACCATTGTTAAGTGCCGCCGCATTGTGTTCTTTTTTTTATTATAAAAATTAATTAACCCGCAGACGCACTTATCCCCTCCCCTGTGTTCGCAAGTCCACAAGTTAAGGAAGTGAACGTCCAGTTACATTTTACTTCCGCCTGGGAGGAACTAGATCCTGCTGGGTGCGGCTAGCCCGTTACCCAAGTTGATTTCCAGGTTACCCAGCGGCCAGTCGACCTTGAGATACATACGTACGTACTACACATACTTACACGTACAAAGCTTTTGCTTCTTAAAACTGAATTGGCTGTGTCGGTGTGGCTGAAAAATTGCTACAGTTTTGTTACTTAAATCCGGTTTATTCAACCTACGGCCGTGGGTAGCAGCAGTTCTTGCGACAATTCTACTACAGTTGCCATGGCAAACCGTTTTGTACCCTGGAAAGTGGATAGTGTATTTCCAGCTCAGAGAGAGAGAAGTCTGCTGTAAGCAATAATAATATATAAGAACATTTTTATTTGTTTAGTTAATCCATTAAATAATATCAGTCGATATTTTTAATATCTTTGCAACACTTAAATTGATTACAGTATGCAATTTAACAACGCGTTTTTATAATTAGCCACCCAGGGCACTAAAAATGTGGCACTTTTTCTGTCAGGAGGTTTTGGTGTCGTGTGAAATTGATTTTGGGCTAATTCGAGGACTAGTGAATACCCTGAAAGTAGATTTTGAGGCAGATCAATTCTCTCAGAGCATTTTCCAACATCCAAGGGAACTATTGTACTAACATTTTCATTCTCCATAATGAATGTTTTGTAAAACTAGAGTAGAGGCAAGGGCCCAGTTGGTATACAAATTGGGCAGACAGAAAATTAAAATAACATATACATTTTTGAAACAGGTTTTCTCTTTTCTTATAAACTTTAAATTTAAAAATAGTATATTCTAGAAATTTATGATTAAAAGTGCAGTTTTTATTTTTTGAGAGTGAGTTCAGATAGGTCAACATAACTACCAAACAACATTATTCTTCTTAAGTTCTATACATTGCACTATGTTTTCAAAGATGATATTTTTATACAGGTTCACAGAGTATATATTAAATTAGTGCAAAAGCATCTCCGACCCTATTAAGTAGGGGAGATGGGGTGTTGTGATTGGTTTTTCAAACAAAACTTCGCCAAAAAATATTAGTTTTTCGTTCTGTAAATTTTGTATTTTACTTAAAAGATGCACATAACTTTCCTCATCATTAGTTTTGTCCGTTTTTCTGTATGAAAAAAAATAGAAATGGTAAGAGATAGATCAAGTTTATTTAAATTTTTGCCATGCCTCCATGCTCCTTGCTGCCACAATTTTAACGATAGAAAGTTCATACCTTTTGCACATATTTAATCATAAGGAATACTTACCGTCCTGTCAAAGGATTGATACAAATTGGATGAACGAAAGTCAAGTTATGAGCAAAAGAATGTTCGCTGCAGTAGCAGCTGAAAGCAGCGCCACTCATGCTTGTTGCTGAGCAGGAACTTTAGTTGGAAAAGATTATATAAAAGACGGGCTCACCCGCCTTTCTTACATGTTTGGTTAAAAATAAAAAAAGTCGTGGTTTTCGAAAAGTATCTTACTTCTACGGGGATAGAAACCAAAACTTTTAGCTTGAAATCCAGCTGTCGAAAGTTATATTTAGATATATTTATTCATATTTGATTAAGAAGCGTTTCTTTGTTTCTTTTCAAACTTACAGTTGATTGGCGTCAAGGTTCGAATCTAGAAAGAAGAAGCTGCAAATTGAGGGTGATTTTTTAGGATTTGTTTCAAAAAAACTCATAAATTTCAACAAATTGTATGAAATCTTTATTTGAGTCGGTAGAACGATCTATATAATTTAATGTTTAAAGTTAATTTCATGTAAATGTTTACGACTGCGCCTCTAAAGGTTTATATGCTGGGTCCAATTTTGGGATGCTCTCTCCAACATATCGGCCGGTATGTTACGAATAAGTTCCCCCATTATGGGTTCCAAATACAGCAAAATGGTTTGTTCACGTATCTGAAATGAGCTTCGTCGCTAAACACAATTTTCGATAAGAAGTCCATGAATTTTGATAATAAAATCCAGCGCAAGCGATATTCGTTTGTAAATAAATTGATTCATGGTTAAATTATAGACCAAACTGAACATGTTTGACAGTATTAAAAACAGCTGAGCTTTAAAAGATTCATGCTCCCGGTGTAACAATCCTATTGACTGGAGTATTAGTTGACGGGACTTAATTATAAAACAACTCAATGCCTGTATTTTAGCCTTGAATGAGAGACAGACAAGGGAAGCCAACCTTTAAGTACCAGCTGTTCCAAGTCAGGGCTGATTCAGTACCGACTTAGTAAAATTTTTGCTGGTTTTACGACTTTTGACACTCAAATTCTGGCAAAGCTGGATTCATGAAACATTTCCTTTCAAAAAGTACAAAAAGATCTCTTCAAAGTCGCTGTTGTTCATGGATCTGTACTCAAAATGTAAACGTATAATATTTGATGAGGAATTATGAACCACTTTTACTTATTGCAAGACTTGACAGGTTATCTTTCGCTTTGGTTCACTTCAAAATTGGCGAGAGTATTACAGCTTTGGCTCCGCTGAAATTTATTTTGCAAATTAATTGGTTCAATTAAAAAACCAGAAGCATTGTAAAAGCAATAAATTTGTTGTCAGTGTAAAGAAAAGTCGCCACCATTTCAGGGTTACCATTAAAAACAAAAGTGCTTTTTTTTTACATAAACGGTTTGACATAGTAGAACAGCTGACAGTTGAATTTTAATATATAAAGTACACACCAATTTGCCTTTCGAATATGTCCAAATTTATTTACATAATCCTCATCCAAGCGACCACCCCACGCCTCACTCCACACACCATTCCACTCTACTCCATTTCCATTGGAGCGCCGCCACGCCACCGTTGCGCTACATTTGGAGCAAATTCGTGAAAACGGGCGACAGCAGCCGCGAAAGGCACCGCACGATTCAAAGCCTATGGACCGGCCTCACCACTGCCACACAGATGCAACGGAACGGCTAGGCGCTCTGGCCATGTATTTCTTGTTAGCCACTTTAAAGCCGATTAATTACCAAAACTGCTGGGCATGGTAACCGAACTCTGTCCAGTCACAACAAACCATAACAGCAACGGGGCACGAATGAGACACCGACTTGGGTTTGGGTTCTAAGATTTTGCGGCAGTACCTACAAGTCCCAATGACTGTGCCTAAAATGCCACGAAGTGATAAGTAGCATTTGCCAGCCAAACTTTGGCATTTACTTGTCCACGCCCCAAATACGTAAATTTGCATTTTAAATGTGTAATTAGTAACATTGTCTGTACTTAGTTACATACTCGAATTTTGTGCATGTATGTGAGGCATTCACTGTTAGTCATGGACAGGGCGGGGTCTAATCATAACTCGTGCCATGCTCATTGCATCGAAAAGCGCACCCAATAAGCCAAATTTCAGATATTTTCGATCTTATCAAATTGTGTGCAATTGTTTTGTGTTTTTTATGAATCAATTGCGGATGACGACGATGACGAAGTCAAAGTTGATGATGCATTTGTGGCATATCGAGGGTGCGCCAGTTGACTGGGCCTATTGAACTCCGGAGTTCAATTTACTAATCAAATAAGCCACATTTTAAGTAAGAGTCTTAGCTCAGTTCTTAACCACTTATTAGACGTCACTCAACAATGGATGTAATTGCTTTGAATGAATTTTAGCTGAAGTGAGCTTGGTATTTTCTTCATCGGGGTAGTTCAATAAGTTTATATTTTTTTTGTAAAAAAGATAAGGGATATTTCGTGCTTCGAAACCCTTAAGCTGGTAAAGAACCACAACAAAATCTTTTAATGCTTTTCGGTCTTAGGGGTTCAAAAATGTTTGTCCATTTCTTAATGAATACAAAATATGAATTTTTGGTCTCCAAAATTCGGTCTCAATCTACCGAAATCAAGCAAATTTGGGAACAAATGTAGAGTAATCCTGCTTTTTCTTGAACCTTTAACAATGGTTGTCATATTATGAACATTTTGTGTGATTTTATAAACATCTTGGGCATGTTTGAAGAACATTTTGTTATTTTGTATACCATTAATTACTCATTTCCAATCCTTTATATGCTTGTGATCAACATCCACAATCTAGTCGATATAGCCATTACGACCATCTGTCGGTCAGTCTGACTGCATTTACGCGTCGATGTCAAAGACAAATAGAGATAGAGCCAATTATTTTTCATGCACATCTCTTAACTGCTGTCAGAGCCACAATTTATTGGTTATTTATAGGTGTGTTTAATTATGTATTAACTTAGGTCTATTATCTTTCTGTTCTTAAAAGCAAATACAACACCGAAACTATGCACGAAACCATTTTGCTGAGTAAAGCGAAAGATATCATAGTCAGGACTTGTTTTTTCATTAGCTGAATAATCGTACTTGCTGTATTG
The DNA here is from genome assembly GCA_035044985.1 of Lordiphosa fenestrarum. Lineage (NCBI taxonomy): Eukaryota > Metazoa > Arthropoda > Insecta > Diptera > Drosophilidae > Lordiphosa > Lordiphosa fenestrarum. The sequence goes on along the minus strand of JAWNNO010005527.1, from coordinate 2,432,140 downwards.
ACAAGTAATTAGATACTGGAAGTAATGATTACATTTCAAACGAGAGCGTAAGTTAAAGTCGGCCCTGCCCGACTTCGAAATACCCGTTACTCAGCTCAGCTCGGACAAGTATGCAACATTTTTTTAACTCAGCCATTTATTATCCGATCCTTTTGAAAATTTGTGAGATTGTAGATATTGGCCACATAGACTACACTGCAAAATCTGAGCTCGATATCTTAAAAATTGTGGGAGTTATTCAATATTTTTTATTGCGGGGGCGGGAGGGGGCGTGGCCAAAATTTGAAACAAACTTGATCTGCCTACAGACAATACTAGCTTACGTATGAAATTTGGTTGCTCTAGCTCTTCTAGTCTCTGAGATCTAGGTGTTCATACAGACGGACGGACGGACGGACGGACAGACAGACAGACAGACGGACAGACGGACGGACAGACGGACATGGCTATATCGACTCGGCTGTTGATGCTGATGAAGAATATATATACTTTATGATATCGGAGATGCTTCCTTCTGCCTGTTACATACATTTGCACGACTTTAGTATACCCTTTTTACTCTACGAGTAACGGGTATAAAAACCGAAAGTACTGATTAATTTAAAAAAAAAATGAATATTTAAAGTTTGAGTTAAATTATCAAAATATTGCATTGTGCAGCGACAAGATTTCGCAATATCAATGTCTTTGGTGTACTACTTATGATCTATATCATCTAACCTGGCAAACTAACAAAGTGCAAAAAGCGCTAGTCTGTTAGGTAAATTAATTTGTGTTCCCCAACAACAACTGTATGTATACCCATAGAGGCAACTAGAGTTGATCTTCTGTTTTATGTTAGCGCCCACCGCTGATTTATATGAAATGAGCCATCAACTAAATTGAAATGCAACAAGTATGACCCTTGGATATATTGAAAGCGGACTAAATTGTAACTCTGTAGGGTTGATATACACTGTATCTCTCAAAGATGGTATGTATATGATTTAGGTGTGGTACCAATTGAACTGATTAAACTTTACCTTATAACTTGAAAATTGTTTACTTTATCCTTTCGCAACTTGGTGGAACACTAAAAAGTGTTGCTTACTTAACCTACTGCATACAAATTGTGGGAAATATAAGGTGATTTTTCCAGGGATGCAAACCACTCGAAAATAAGTACTGGTTCGGTTCAGTGGTTCGCAGAATTTCTGAACCGCCGGTTCGGTTCAGTGGTTCACAAAGGCACATAAAGAAATATTATAATTTCTGTAAAAATGTGACTATTCGAACACTTTTGAAATTTAGTTCTTCTAATCCATTTGAATATCTTTAAAATCTTTAGAAGAATGTGCATATTATTTTGTCAGACTTTCAGAATTCGTCTATAAATTCCTTGAGGAATGCCCTTCGAAAAAGAGAGAATGTCAGCTAGAAAAGAATTCGCTCCATGCATCTTACATACCCTATTAATCATATCATACGAAAAAAACTCTGCTGTCTAAGATTGAATTAAGGTAAAGAAGATTGAATTGAAAATATTGTCTACTAGAGGAAAAAGACATATTGATGACAGGAATATTAAGCGATAGGCGGGCCATTGCAGAAGACTTACAGTATTACAAGTTGTAAAATTTGTGTCAAGTCATCCTATGTAGAGGATCGAACGAAATGTATAAAAATTATCTTCGATTCAAATTCCGAAATTAATCAAAAACATTGGGGAAAGCGATTCCAGTTACAACTCGTGGTAAAGCTGAACCGAACCGAACCGTTTTCTTTTGTGGTTTTCGGTTCGGTTCAGCAATTCTGATAGGAAGCCGGTTCGGTTTGCGGTTCGGTTCACTAGCTGGAATTTGCGGTTCGGTTCGGTTCAAAACCGGTTCGGTTCAGAACCGGTTTGCATCCCTGGATTTTTCTAAGAAGGCGGGGAGGCGTGGTAAAAAGATAAAGTTGACAAGGAAAACGCGTTTCAAGCACCTTCCCTAATACTTTCCACCCCTGAGATCTATGTTTTCTTAAGCAAAGGCAGAAGACATAGCTGTTGAGGCTGTTGAAGACTTAGTGAACTTACATATTAATAGTTATAGAACCTACGGTTCCAGATTTTTACATGACCATAGAACTAAAATCAAGTATTTGGTTCTATGCTTTACTTCGGCTAGCAAAAACCTCAAATTCTTGTCTTATTGCTTAGACATTATGACAGAACCGACGATCAACAAAGTACACACCCATTTTCCGCCAAACTTTAGGCCTCACAAAATTTTTCCAGCAGCCACAATTACATGAAAACCAAATTCAGAACTGCCACAGAGTTGGAGCAAATGAAACAATAACAAAAGCAACGTCAGCGGCAGCAGCAGCTCTTGTGAATGCAACGCCGAATGCCAAACAAAGGTATAGCTGCAAACCGACTTGCTGACCTTCTCCCGCTTTATAGCCGTGTGGCGAGACGGTGTCGCAATCGACAAACCAACAAGTCAGAAGTACGTATGCACGTACAATTCCCGCCTCGTGGACAGCCGAGGTGGGGCCGGGGGCCTGGGCCAGCGATTTAAACTGTAGCAACTAGAACTAAACCACAACCGGCTCGCTAGTAACTGCGGGTAATGCAGCTGGGAGCTGGTCCAGTTGGCCACGCCTGGTTTCTGTAGCTGGGTGCATATAATGATATTTAATTTTGTGTAGACGTTTGACTTTTACTTTTTATTCCCCCGCCTCAGACAAATGAAGTAATTGATTTGGCACTTTCAAAAATCAGAATCTTTTGTACTCTTTGCCACTCGGTTTGCCAGTTTACCATTTGGTAATCAATTTGATCTGCTAAGTACTGTGGGGAACCTTGCTAAGTCTCTTGTACCCCGAAAATTGCAGCTGACTAACCATTTTTGATTGATTTGTGTCACTCACAGGCAACGAATTTCGTTTCACATTAACGCAAATCTATTTTAATTAAGTTTTTTTTCTCTCTTACCCTAATAATTTTTTCAATTAACGGTACCATTATTTTGTCGGTGCAACACTCTCGTTTATTGATCAGGCTGAATGAACACAATGGATCTGATTTTTGACCAAAAAATGAAGGCCTTTTCGAACATTGTTTAGGTATTTACTTTTAGGCTTACCATAGCCCAGCGTAAGCTCATTAAACGCAGAGTAATAGGGAAGTTTTCAAGGTCATTAATTTAACGGAAATTTCATGCTTTAATATGTAGCATAGTTAACCCAATGAAAAAATAGATGGCAAATGTAAGATTACTTAAAAGCGTACACACACACGCGCACAAACACACAAATTGGCAAGTTCTTCAAGCCTTGAAGTTGGAGCTCTTGATTATGAGGTGTCATAGGTACAAACAAAAGGTGCTTGAGAATATAATCAATTATATCAAATGGGTGGAGTTAAGAAAATCAAGAGTCATTTACTTAGAACGGATATGCTTGAAGGTAAATTAATAGTTGACTGGTCGAACTCTGACAAGAAATACATTAAAGCAGGAGGGAGGCTTTATACATGAAACTTAATTAACTAACAAGTTAATCGATCAAATTTTAATTCGAAACAAAAGGCGAAAGGGTTTGCGGGAATCTATTAACTAGTGTAACTTTATAGCCAAGCATAAGCAAAGGTCTATGCACAATTTTCAAATAGTCAAATATACTTGCATGTTTTGATTTTAATATTAAATGTTATGGAGTGACTGAAAGCCGTTAAAGTTTGTTTTATTGGAAGTAACCATATGATCAAACCTTGTATTCCAATAGCTCTGCACACATCAAAAACAGTCAAAATGATGCTAAACTGGTATAGCTGAATTGTTCAACCCAGAGTGGGTCTAAGCTTACTGAATCATTGTTTAAACCAGGGCTGCAAACCTCGAAAAGATCAGGATGGGTTCACTCCGGGGTTCGAAACCGCGAAAAATTTTGGGTTCGGGTTAACGGAGCGGGTTCGGAAGGTCGTTGAACCCAATTTAAGGTTCGAACCGGGGTTCGGACATTATTTTTGTTGTTTTTGTTTTAAGATCAAAAGTATTTGGTTTCTTAGATCCAAAAAAACAGATGTTAGAAGTCCCAAACTGAACTTAAAATGTGGGAACGTTTTATTAAACACTTAGATAAGATATTACAGTATTATGCCGAAGACTTCAGAACTTGTGTGCGACAAATGTACCAAGTTGAGTAGAAATCGCTGGAAAGAATGTGAAAGACTTATATTTTTTAACCGAACTCTTTTTAAAATTTTTTTGATCCGGTTCAGGTTCGGGTTCGGCACCCCATAAACCCCCCGACCTCCCATAAAACTCGGAGTCTCCGCCTCCGGAGCGGTTTGACTCTGAACCGGTTTGCAGCCCTGGTTTAGAAGAGCCATTATTTCGATCCAGAGTTGGATTTTTCAAAATTGACCCGTTGGGTAAAGTCAACTTCCTCTATAATCGGCCAAAATGTGGTATAATTTTAACTAAATTCAAGAATTAAATGCTTAGCCCGAGCATTTCAAATTTATTTCAATCCTAATTTGCTTACTTCAATTTTTGACTGAGATATCATTCCTTTTTTACCCAGTGTAAGGTCGCGAACTCTATTCCAAGACCAGGCTAAGTAAGGTTGGAAACTTATATATTTTTAATTGTCAAAAGACTTAAATGAACCAAAGCTAAGTCCTATGATAAATGAAGTAAGAAATAAAAGGAAACTGGAAAGCTGTAAAAGACTTGAACAGCAGATAAAAGCATGGATGATTGATAGTCCTTTAACTCAACTCTAAAGAAGTTATATTCCAGCCGGATCTGCTTTCTGTTTCAACCTTTTATTCCTCCGAGCTAAACCCCCCACACATCGCTTTCGATCCAGCTCTTAAGAAACCCTGGAAAATAATCCACCAAATTGACTTAAACCTTTTCAAACAAAACATGACATTCTAACGATTTTGACACCTTTATTTTTGATACCAAATCTGTCCCCCCCCAGGTTCATTCCATTTAAATGAAACCATTAAAAATTGTTGTCAAAAATTGAAAAACCTCGAAAATGGAGTCTGGCGCGGAAACGAGATTATTATGCTTTGATAAATTTGCACCGCCTATTTATAAAGTGAATGGCACACAAATCTTAAGGGGCGACGTCCAAGTCTTTTTGCAATGGGTGCGGGAGCGCGCGCAAATGACTAAAACATTTGTAAGCCATTCCATAAAGATTTGGACGCTGGCCCGGCGACTGTCGACCGTCGACTGTCGTTGGTTAACTTTTGTAATTAAGCCATTAAGCAGCATTATAATAATTCGTTTTTGTGGAATTAGCCATTAAACCTAAACTATGACAAATTTGTTGGTAAATTTGGAGCAGGGTGACTATTTGACGGGACTAACTATGAAACTGGATTGTGTGGAAATGGACACCGCTTGTTAGTAACCATAATATTAGCGAGCATTCGAAATACATTCTAGGCTGGGACCAGGCACACAAGCCTTAACTGTGAAGGCCCTTCAGTGACCTCATATGTGCTCAACTGTGAAAATTAGTTAACTTCCGAAACAGAACAAAAGGCGGTGCCTTGTTGTCAGTGTGCACAAATCGTGTGAAACATATTTGAGTAATAAACAAATTAATCAAGAACTATGATTGTATTAAAAGCAGCAAACTCTCAGCAGAACGCCGCTTACCCATAGCCCCACACCCCCCATAACCCCCATACCCCCACACTCCATGCGCCTTTTACTTGCCAACTTTGTTTTGTTTCTGTTTTTTGTTTTCGTGGTTGTTGTTGTCTTGTTGGCTTTGGTCGACTGCTTCGGCCCAGTTCTTGGACATTGTATCGACCACAGTGGTTTCACTTTCAAAATTACTTGAACTTAGCTAAGCGTTAAGCTATGTAATATTTACAATATTTGTACAAATTAGAATCATCAGTGGCTTACACAACCCGGCATCTGATCTGCGAGATAAGCCATCTCCAAAACGCCAAAACATACAGAATTAAGTACCACTCGTAAGGCGAAATGTTTGAATTGTAACAATGTTTCACAATCGCCATAGAAAATACCCAGGCGCATGGCAAATAGTTGTCTGGGCAGCCACGGAGAGGTAGCTGGCAACAGCAGGCAGCAGGCGGGCAGGTGTGCTGGTTTTTTCGTTTTGCGTTCAAATGGAAAACCACCCAAGTAACCCGCCTTACAGCACCAGCAGCCGGCAATGTCTAGCAGAATGTTCAAGTACGATGGGTAAAATGCTTGAAGTGGGCGAAAGAAAAATGCACAAGTCTGTGAAGGTCTGTGATTGTCGTAAGATCTGTCTAATTTGGAAGATGGCTGGTTTCTTTGGAATGGCTTAAAAAGTTGGAAAGTCAAAGGATCCTGGTTTCCAAAACACACGACCTCTGCGAGAAATAAGCAACTTTTCAGTTCGGCTCAGTACTAAATCATAGCTAAATCAGCTTCGAAATGCAGGGGCTGTGTACTGAATTCATGAATTTAACACAGATATATCCTGCTACTTCATGATTTCAGGCATGATTTCAGTACTGAACTTATGGGTGAGTTTCACCTCTTGCAGTGGTGTCGCTGGCCCATCTCGTATAAGTCTCTAAAAAGTATGCAACAGAAAATGCGAACTATTTAATAAGAATCTGTTCTTAAGATTCCCAGCTGGTTCGAATAATTTGCTAATGAAGTGATGGTGGATTTCTGACCCACTGTAATACCATCTGGGTCTTTAGATAATTCAGGGCCTTTGGATATATTCAATCTAATTTGGTTCCAAACAGAAACCTCGCTTCAAAATGGAATTGAAAAAAATGTCGAAATTTATGGGTTAAGACCAAAAAAATTCTAAATAAAATACATATCCTAATTTGATACAAATTTGGGATAAGTATTTTTTATACCCTTGCAAAGGGTATTATAATTTTGCCCAGAAGTTTGCAACGCATAGAAATATTCATTTCCGACCCCATAAACTATATATGTTCTTGATCAGGGTGACGAGCTGAGTCGATTGAGCTTTGTCCGTCCGTCTGTCTGTCTGTTTCTACGCGAACTATTCTCTCAGATTTGAAGCTATCGAGCTGAAATTTTGCACAGAGCCTTCTTTTTGTTGCACACTAAATAATATGTCAGAACCGACCGGATCGGATGACTATATCTCATAGCTCCCATAGAAACAATCGGTCGGAAAACAAGTTTTAGTGAGAAAAACTTTTTTCTTTTCAATGGAAACGACTCAAAACTTTGTATTCGTAGGTTTTCTATGTTTTTTTATAATTCCATCAAGTTTTATTAAAATCGGACAACTATATGGTATAGCTGCCATACAAAAGATAGGTCTGAAAAACCGTCTTAGTTAGAAAAACTTTTTTGTTTTTAATGGTAGCATCCTGCAATTTTGTATTTGATTGTTTCACCTGCTTTCACATAATTTTACAAATTTTTGGCCAAATCGGATGACTATATTATATAGCTCCCATACGATCGGTCGGAAGATGGGAAAAGAGAATTGTTTGAAAATATTTGAGTGAGCACTAGCAAGGGTATAAAAACTTCGGCACAGTTAGCTAAGCTTTCTCGTTTTTACCCATTTTAGAAGTTTATCGTTATTGACAACCTTAAAGTATGACCAGAAAGATTTGAAATTAGTTTAAAATGATTTTGAAATATTCCCCGTAAAAAAGTGTACTTGAAACAAGAATTCTGTGCCTAAATAATGAACTTTCCGTACTTACTCTACAACATACAAAGAAAGTACTTTTATTATTTTAGAAATGGTTCAAACCCATTTGGCTTTCCTCCTATTAAGCTACTCTTTCAACTATGTTCTGGTCCTCTCCACTGTTCGCAAAGAGCGTCTTGAGCATGCCTACACACACACACACAACAACAGCGTCAGAAAGCTTCGGCGTTTCGTTATGAAATCCGCTTTACTCTTACTTTCAAAAGCTTAAGAGATACCTTCGCTGCCATCATCGTCGTCCAAGCCGAAGCCGCAGCCACAACAGACTCTGTTAACTAACAGCCCCAACCGCAAACTCCAGCTCGGTCCAAGCTTGGCCGCGAAACTTGGCATCGACAACGTCTGTTGTGGCTTTGCCAATAGTCTTGAGGCACTTGCTCCGCACAGTCGCGTTGTGCAGTTGTTTCGATTAGGACGTGTGGTACGCTTAGCAGCGCACGGTAAGGAAAACATTCGCTGGAAACTTGGACTGTTTTTTTGTGTTGAAAATCGCCAAGCAAAGTTCAATCCAAACCCCATAACGATTGCTGCTGATCTGGTGCAGGCTGAAGAGTATCTAGCACAGTTTGAACTTGAACGCGGCCAGTGCGAGTCCGATGTGTGCGAACATATGTGTGCACGGCCGCAGTACATACATATGTACATATAGAAAGCGCAACTGCATTTTGCAGCAGCAGACTCGCTTGGACTCGTCGAAAAGAAAGTTTTTTGTTGCTAAATATATCAAACAAAAATAAAGAAATACAAAAAAAAAGTGCAAAGTTTTGGTTGGTTTTTTGCGCGCTCAAAGTTTTCCAACCCCTCACTCCCTCCCTCCGTCCCGCTAATGTGGTGCGCGCGCGTACATCTGGAAAATCGGTGCAACAAAAGTAAAGTAAAATATCGCGAGTGTTTTGTAATCTGTGGATGTGTGTGAAACCGCGCTAACGAAAACCCAAATAATAGGGACAGAAACTGGCAGAAAAAAAATAACAAAACAAAACAAAACCAACACAGTCAACGCAAAATACTGTAACACAACAACAAATCTAAATTGTAATATTGCGACACCATTAAAGTCTTTGTATGCAACTGAAACTAAGCTTTTCTCAACTTGCAACTCGCAACTGGCAACTGCAATTGCTGTGCGAATGCTGCTGTTGTTGTTGTTGTTGTCTTTTGGTATTTTACGTGTAGATTCTGTGAACTCAGCTCAAAAACGCAACATCAATAAAGTTTATAGTTACAGTTACAACAACGCCACAACAACAACAAAAACAACATGGAATTTTCAACACATTTTATTTGGCTGCTGGGATTATGTTTATTGCTATTAGAAACAGGTAAGTTCATTGAACAATTCCATGTCTAAGACAACAACAAAAGGCTGAATCATCTCACGACAAAAAACTATGCACTCGAGAACAAATTCTAAGGCACGACGACCACACAGATTTAGTCGAGCCTAAGCCTGCGCATGCGCACACTTCACTTGACGGATGTTTCGGCCAAGAGTTTTTCACTGCAATTGCAATTTGTCAGTGGGCTTTTGGTCAACGACCGTGCCTAGTGTTTGCCTTTGCTTTGGGATATGAGCTGTGAAATTTCTGTGTAAGTGTTTGTAGTCTGCACACAGATCAAGTGCATTTACCCGAAATCAGTTTAGAGCACGCGATGCTTTCAAGATACACTGGGGTGCTCTTACTCATCTACTTATTTATATGCAGAGTTAAGCTTAACATCAATTCTTCTTCGTTATTATGGAAATACGATTTGTTACGCCGAAAAAAATGAATAAAGAAGACAAACTTGTTTCACTTTCAACGCTTAAAACCAACATCTGAATAAAAATAAAGAAAAAAACAAACACCATGTCAACGCGAAGCATCTAGAAACAAGCTCAGCCATCTGACACATGTTTATCGCTTTTTTTTTGTGGTTGTTAGGTGTCTGAATCCAAAAGACAAATCAATTGTTAGTACGGATGCAAATTAGTGTCAAAATAAGTAAAGATGTTTCAAAGTAGGAGTAAATAAAAGCAAGACAATGCAGTCAACCAATCGGTCAGACTGACCTTTGAAAACTTGAAGGCAACAGAATTGATCAAAATTCCATTTCTTTTGATATTAACTCAAAAATATAGAGGAAAGTTAACTTTGGCTCCGCCGAAGTTTGCATACCCATGCAGCACGTTTTTCTAACTAGCACCATATTTCGGACCTTACTTTTCTATGGGAGCTATACTATATAGATGTCCGAATTCAACCAAACCTAGTAGAATTTTGCAAAAGCCTAACAAACGTACATGTTCGAAATTTGGAGTCGATGACATTTAAAACTAAAAAGTTTTTCTTAATAGAACTTCTTTTTCGACCGATCATTCGTACCACAGCTATATGCTGTAGTCATCCGATTTTGACAAAACTTTGTAGAACTGTGTAAAAGCATATCAACTAAATTAATGCCAATTTTAAGAACATTTCCATTGAAAACAAAAAAGTTTTTCTCAATGAGACTACTTTTCAGACTCTACTTTTCTATGATAGCTATACTATATAGTTGTCCGATTTCGACCAAACTTGGTAGAATCATGGAAAAGCATAGCAAACTAAGAAATTCAAAGTTTGGAGACGATTCCATTGAAAACAAAAAAAATGTTCTCACTGAGACTACTTTTCAGACCCTACTTTCCTATGATAGCTATACTATATAGATGTCCGATTTCGACCAAACTTGGTAGTACCATGGAAAAGCATAGCAAACTAAGAAAAACAATGCTTGGAGGCGTTGCCATTGAAAACCAAAAAGGTTTTTTTCACTAAGACTAGCTTTTGGACCGATTGTTTCTATGACAGCTGCATGCTACAGTCTTCCGATCTGGCCTATTCCGACAAATGTACAGCGTATTTGTACTAGAAGACATCCTGCAAAGTTTGATGAAGGTAGCTTTCAAATCAAATCAGCTTTGCTTTGAAATTAACTATCCCAAACAGTTTTACGATTTTTTTCAATGGAGATATACCTCTTTTAGCACTTGTGTAGAAATATATTGCTATATATCTATGTAAGAAATGTGCTCCGACTTTGAGTGTTTATTACTTATTACTCAATGCTTCATACTCAGTACTCGATACTCAGTTTTCGATCCTCAGTGCTCGATACTGAGCCCTCGATAAGGTTTTTTTGTCACTCAGTACTCGATCTCGATACTCAGTCCTCGATATTTAGAAGTCGATAATTGAAGACAGTCCCACGACCACCTCCAAATAGTAAAGCATTTGGACACCAACACCTCCAAATTCCGTCCAAACTGATTCAGTCTATGATCTGGGACCAAAACTAAACACGTCCAAATCGTTTAAAGCCAAACATAATATATCTTATTTCAATTTTAAGTCCTTGCACAATAAATTTTGGGGAGGAGGGTACTAAGTGTTCCCAGTAGCATTATTGTTTGTGTAAAGCACAGAACTATAGGTAGTTTCCTGATTTTGTGGTTGTTTGACCAGGGATTCAATCTGGTTCTGAACCGAACCATGCCTTACCAAATCGCTTATTATAACGCTTATATATATATTTATAAGCCAACCTATTCAGCAACTGTTTGATATGCCAAACCAAACTGATAATCACAAAAGCAAACATTCGGTTCATTTATCAAGCTTGGGAATTTAAAATCATTAAATTTATACCATAAAGCCCTTCCGATTTAATGGTTCAGCATAATAGTTTTCGAAAGGAACAACCTTCAATTCGTAATATCTGAGTTTAATTGTGTGGATATAAAGGATATAGTTGCGTTACATACTCAGCCAGCCAAATTCCATTGGCAATGTCGTTTCTCAGACATTCCTTTCACAACAATGTAGTCTCTGGAGATACTTAATGAAGTCCAACTGAACTATTACTTATTTCTCGCGACGATGTAGCCAAGGCGTGCCCCCCGCTGATTTAATAAAAAAAATGTATCTATAATAAAATCAAAATTGTAAACCGCATAATGTGTCTGTGAAGGCTCAAACAAGTCGAGCACTGGTTCACAACTTCTAAGATTGTTTATTTGGAGAATGTTATAGTTTGTCAGATTTTTACTGCGATATTATTATTTAACTGCCAATTTAACGACCGTTTTTGAATGTGCGTCTTGTCGGAAAAACTTTTCTGTTCGATTTTATTAGAAAAAATTCAGATTTATAATGATTATGAAATATGACATAGTCTGACATTTATGCTTGCAACTTTATCACATACAAAATTACTTTTTTTTATCTCTACTACGCTCTAACTCCAAAAAATGGTGTTGAAATAGATGCATATTAAATATGCAAGATATACCAAAGGATATAAAAACAATCGTCCTCTCGGCAGCATAAATCTGCTCATATGAAGCGGCCTTTCACAAAAGTTATCTCACTTTCATATTCAATCTGTAAATAATTTGAAGCTCATGTCTAAATTAGTATTTATGTGTGTAGTAATTTAACATAATCTCTTACCGAACTATTAACTACCAACGTCAGGCTGCATATTTCCAAACGAAAAGCAACCCCTTTGATGGTTTTACCTGTACCAATTGGCTTACTGATGTTTGCTTAAGACCACCACGATGATTAATCGATTGTCACTGGGCCAGCGATGAAATGATTTACATACTCGTATTGTGTATGTAAATAGTTTGCGATCACCTGCTCTATTTACCCAACATGAAACATCAAATTATAACAAGGCAAAGCCAAAAGTTCGAGCCATTGGTCAGTTGGTTTTGTCCACTCAACAAAATGCTAGGTAATGGTAATGGACTTATGTAAGTTATGCCAATCAGTCAGCCAGCCAGCCAGCCGGCCAGCCAGTCAGCTAGCCAGCTTATGGCACAGATATTAATTGCATACACACAACCTGGCCGAATGAATTGAGAGTTAAATAAGTGTTTTGGCTGAGTGAGTGAGTGTGTCTTATATGTAACCGAGCAAATTGCGGTTATAATAACTGTTAATAATCTACAAACAGTTCACTTAATTGTTTTTTTTTAACATATATTCAAATATGCCAAAATCAGGCTGCAGGCGAAAAATAATGAAGTAAACGAAATGCTTTATGAATATGCATGAAAGAGTTGCTTTCAAATTCCATTGGAATGTATGCGGTAGGTTGAGTTAAGCAGGGAAATAGCACTTAGTTTTTCTTTATTAGGCGTAAAATTAGCATTCGCTAATAAAAAATATTTAGTGAAAGATGTAATAAAATTTCTTAATACCAGAAAAAGTTTTTTTTAGATTTGTGAAAAGTAACAGAACTGTGGATGTAATCATAATAATAATAATATATAATAATAATATATTTCCACTTTGCTATATTTTCTGAAATGTAATTATTTCATTTAGTTTAGTTTCAAAAGCTCTAATTTCCAAATAAGATTAGATTTTACATACACAGAACACATCCGCTATATACCGACCAAAATCAATATCAAACGATGTCAGAAGTCGGTCAATTCTTAAACTAACAATGGAATTCTTGTCATAATCCTCTCGGGGGAGCTTGATTGTAGCTCGATATGGGCTTATTTCATCAACATATGGAATTGATTTTAGCGCGTTATTTAAAGTAAACTTGGTTCCTTAGTCGAATTAATTCAGATTTAAGCTTAAAGTCAGCTTGAATGCTCGAGATAGAATTGAACTCTCGATTTTCAAAATTCAATCAAACCGAAAAGGATTGCTTAAAAAATAAACGAGATTGACTTGAGCTTAATATTCAAACTTGATGTGACTCCAAAATAAGCTTCCCGTAGAACTTCTGACTTATCTAAAGACCTTTTGGAAATTCAAGCCAGCTAGTTTTTGTTCTTGCACGTCTCTAATTTTCTACAATTGACCTCAACTTCCCCCTCATGCCAACATTGCCATGACTGTTTGGGAATTTCAATGCAGCATAAGTGTAAAAATAGACACAAAACTTAAAATGTTAAGCTTTTGCGTATGCCTCACTATATTGGAGACAGAAGCTTTTTTGAATAGACTCTCGCCATTGTCGGAAAATCATCAGCTGACTTCTAATGTCAGAAGTGCTATAACTGGTAGGGAATTTCAAGACAACATAAGTGCAAAAACTGATACAAAAATTCAATCGCTAAGAATATTTTGAACAGTGAGGCATATTGATGAGAGTTTCTATTTGCTCTTTTGCTTTTTCAGTACTTACTTTAATCTTGATGAAAGATAATTGGATTGGATTGGAGTAGGATCCATTCTATAAATATACTTTAATAAGCATTTTCGGATGGATACACATATTTTCGGATTTTCTCAAGCCTTTCGTACTAGTATCAAGGTAAATCAGGAACGAATCGAACGATTATTTTTGTGTATCACCCTTAATTCAAGTGCTGATCAATACTGGAAAAACAACAAACCATTTCTAATGAAACCATTCGAAACCTTTGGGATAAACCTACATATATCTGCAATTATTTAGGATTGCTTATAAGCTCTGAATACTTCATCTTGTATGTCAAATTGATGCCATCTTATTGTGGTGTTTTCATTATATCAAATTTCAGTTACATAACACCGACCAATATTGTTGAATAAATTACAAAATTAATTAACTCAAAGCATCCCCTATCAGTTTCACTGTTTCCAGTTTAATAGGATTCGCTTCAAGGCCTTGTATTTCGTATTCTTTGTATCACTTTCGCTTTGGGCTTTAGTATTGACCTTTCCTACTGACTTTCGCATGGTGACAGTTTTTTTTTGACAGCATTTTCCCTGCTTGTAATACATAATTTCACTGCAGCAAAGCAACAATTACAATGCGTGAAAATATTTTCATTTGAGTCAAAGTCACAACGCTTGTTAAGCTTTTTTTTTTTTAAGTTATCTAGTGTGTTTATTTGTTTTATTTTTCGTGTAAAGTCAGCGAAGCAACCAAGACCCACCGACCGACCTTTCGTTAATTTGTAGAAATACGAAATGGAAAGTATTGTCACTGGCCCACTGAGCGTTCGCTTTAAGGTTTGATGGCTTTCTATTTTTTGTTGCCGTTTTTTTTTATATACTTATAAAATATTTTATAATGCGAGCAGTGGCCGTGGTTTATTGTGTCATCAGTGGCAAATATGTTTCGCCCCGGGTCAGAGAAAATGAAATATAATAATTCTTTTGACGCTTAAACTCAATAATTGTTATACAAATGTGTTACGTTAACACTCAATTTAGGAAATCTTTCACTTTCTATCTAGGCTGGCCCCCAATTTAAATGGAAATGCTACGTGCCATTCTCGTCGTGTGAGTGTGTGTTGTAATATCGATTGAAATTTTATACGCATCGAGTCACACTATGTTTCTCTGATTGAAATTGAAATGAATGCCTTACATAGACCATGTGATATTTGTTCATACATACAAAAATAATTTAATCGTTTTTTGGAAAAAGGAAAGTGCAAAATGCAACACGCCAGCGTGTATAAAAATTGTAGTAGCTGCACGTTTTCCATTTTGCTGGCTTAAGTATTAATTATTTTGCCAGGGGAGAATATCCGCTGTTTTTAATCTCTAATTAAGCGAATATGGAATTAACTTAGTAGGTGGATCGAATAGGTTGTGTGTGCGCTGTGGCCTTCTTTATCTTGCCATGCACAGACAGCTGAAAGTAGTGGCTACGTTGTACATTTATGGTAGTTCGAGGGCTGATTCGTTGGCCTAGAAAACCCTAGGTTTTGGCACGTACCTGGATTCATTACATCTTATTTCTTTGTAGCACTTTGGAATCTGATTTCTGACCTCTTATAGCGAGATACCACGCCGTTCTATATTAGAAAGCATTTGTTATGTTCCAAAATCGAAACCTTTGTTTAAAAATTACATATAAACTGTTGCCTGTATCATATTTATTAAGAGACCGTTACTAAAGAATCACAAAATCGCAAAAAGGTCACAAAATCAGAAATGTTTAAATTAAAACTAAATCATGACAGATGTAATTCCGTGTTAAAGGTTGACGATAATAAAAGAGCCTCTAAATATTTGAGAAATTACCAAAATCTTATTGTGTTTTGTGCACTAGAGCAGCCCTAAGATTTATGCACACGTTGTACCTTACAATCACAATGAACAACTGTGTGATTCTTATCTTTGGAAGAACTTCAATGACTTAAGGCGTTCTGGACCGTTCTATAAAATTATTTAAAACTTAAAAGATAGAAAAAACGGAGATACAAGATTTTCGATGCAGCTTTAAAAGTGAAATGCATAAACACAAGATCTCCTGGCCAGGTAAATGTACAATGTGACAGCAACTAGTTCCGGCAACCGCCTTAGCCCAATTTATTGATACACTGAAAAAAAAAATCAATCCGAAACGGGATTGAAAACAGGGTAATCCCGAATAGTCTTGATACGATCCCAAAAAAGATTGATTACACTCACAATTTATTTTTTAATCCCATAAAACAGGATCATTTTAAGCCTGCTACGGGATTACCCTGTTTTCAATAAGATTTCAGATTGAATTCAGATTTTTTTTTTCTGTGTATATATGACAATTTACACTGTTACTAATTAAGGCTATTAACAGTCAGCCAAGAAACAACAAAGATGTAGTTGAATAGGGAAACTTTGAAACACCCGTCATATGATTCGGCTTTTCCATAAAAGGAACACAGAAGTACGCAGGGATTTCCACTTGCTTGTAGTCCCTAATCTTTTAATCTGTGGACGGAAATGTATAAGTATTAACTATGGGTTACGGTTTTAACTATCATCGTACTATAAAAAAATTTTAATTTAAAAAACATAAAACAGTATCCCACATTTTTACACATTCCCATTTCAAAAGTCATCAGAATGTCAATGGCAAATCAGCTATTACCGCATATTTACATACATGGGGAGGCAAACAAACGTACAACGCCCACTATTGTGAGGCGGTGTCAATGCTTACCGTGCGAAAGTGTTGGCGCATGCGGAAGAGTGTCATTAAATTACTCGAAGTGTAATTTGAACATTTTACATACTTATAAGTCCGCCTGTTTGTTTGTGTGTGTGTGTGTATTTATATGTGTGTATCATTATGGCGCAACTTGAATTACAGAGTGCAACACACACAGAGAGAGAGAGATATATAGTGCACTTTCGCTTTTCACACAAAACAAAAGACTTAGGCAACGAACTTGGGCCGGAATAAATTTTGCACATTTTCTTATAGTCCCTGAATTTGGTTAATTTGCCACAAATTTGGAAATGTTTTGTGGTTCCACGCGCTGCCTCGCACCCAACGCCCCCTGCAATTCACCTTGAATTTCGGTTCGGCTGTGCAACATGGCCGCCGCGTAACGCCATCAAGCAAGTGGCAATCAATGCGCTTGATGTCTCCACACATACACCGAAGCAAGTACGATCATTGCTCCACTTAACACTCTCACACCTGCCACTGCCACCGATGTGAATGTGTTGGATTGCGTAAAAACTTTTCATTTTTATGATTATTTTATGCGTATTTCACATTTACGGCTGGTTGAATTCAACTCCATACCCGTAACTTTGTAATTGATTAGACAGGCCGGAGTTGAGGCTGCGAACTGAGGCAGTTTGGTTCATCGTCGTCACACATTCTATGCGGTGGCTCATGTAATTACAAAACCCGCCAAGACACACAAATGGGAACTTGGTATGGGAAGCGTTATGCAAATCGATGTCAGTGCATAGTTGAATGTGGCAATGTTAATTTATAGACAGACAGTCATATATCATTGTCGCTGGGATAGTTGGACAGTTGGGTATGACCCACTTAAGTGTGAAGCCCTCGAAGCTTATGTTTCGAACCATTTGCAATTTGTGGGCTGAAATGTGATTCCAGCCAAAGAGTGTCAAAACAGTTGGATCGTCAAATGAGACACAGGCATTCTACATTTCTGTGTCGCCGAAGCAGTCAAAATATTTTATGTTAATTGAAACTGATTTATGTCTGCAAACTTACATCTTGGCGCTGTGGCACTCATGCAACCGAGCACTGATGACATGTCGCGGGCATAACATTAGTATTACAAAGGTGGAGCCTTGGCATATAGAATGGTAGCTTTTTGGAATGTGGATATAAACATAGATCGTGTAAGTAGCAAACTTTGGTAGTAATTGTTTTGTTTTTGCAGGGCTTGGTAACAGCCAGAGCTTAACAGATGTATTCGCTGAGGACTGCACACTTTAAAGACAGATACATATGAAGCAGAACAACTCGAGCTCTTTTGGCTTCTACAACTTAAGGCCACTGGTCTTTCTCCTTTCAAAGGGACTCGTATGCAATAATTATACAATTTTTAAAAAACTGGCAATGTAATTTTAGCACAGCAGAATTCAAACAAACTCCAAGTGCGCCATGAAAGAAAGGTTACAAAACATCCTTATGAAATCTAAATCGAAGCTGATTTCAATAAATCTTTTAAGATTCCTAAATTCCTTTCTTATTCTCGGCACACTGACCGAAATCTAAAACTAATCTTAATCGCTGTGAGGAATACCACAATTATAAGATCGATAAAAGACAGTTCTAGCTTTTTGGGATCCCTTTGGTAATATCTCTCAAATTGTACACGTTCGGTATAAAAAGTACAAGCTCATAATGACACTCGGAACTTTTTAACAATTCCACAATCTTTTTCCTTTTGTTGGATCTCATCTCATCGATCTCCTTTTGTATTTGATATGCGAGGTAGGCGAGGATATGTATTTGAAAGGGGAAAGCAAACATAGTTTCTTTTTTTTTTTTAATATATAAAAGATTCGGGGAACTTAATCCGCTTACAGATTTTTATGAGGTTGACGAACTGGAACGGGGACAGTTTGCGATCTGGCTGAAAACTAAAGATAAAGAAATTCAGTATCAAAAATTCAAGTTCTTACCGTAATTCTCACATCAAAACATTCTTGAGCCAAGCCTGAAAGTCTCTGTTTGTGTAGAAATAATATTCTTTAAAAAACCCATAGACCTCCAAAGTGGAATCTGTTTCTTAATACCCCACAAATCGGAGAGCCATATCAACAATATCTAAAAGTAAAGTATACCAAGGTGAATTCATAATCGAAACAGGCGTAACTTAACTCAATATGCGTGTGCATAGAAATATCATTAAACTTGGACAGTCTCACAGTGTAGAATTTCAAGTAATTTTAAGAATTAAAAAATATATGCTTAAAATCGCACACTCGCACAAAAGAATGCAACTTGGCGGCGGTCATAATATTGGCTCGTACTGCCACTGCAACGAAAGGCGAACACAACAACCCAAGTAATGCCTGCAAGGTCGTGTTACTGCACATGCACATAATTCAGCAAATTTTTAGAAAGGTAAAGTCATGCTGAATGATTTCGAAAACGTGGCTGCATTGTTGGGCGTGCAGAACTGGACAAGGACACAGTCCAATTTGGTTGGCAGGGCCAGGCCAAAGGGTAAAGTGTTCATAAATTCATTCAATAGATCACCTCACATGGATTTTGACAAGCGGCTTGTTCATGCACAAGCGCAGGCATATTAATTTTGCCAGCGTTCCAGGAAGCCAGATTCGTGTTTAAAGTTTACACCTCTTTTATGGTTTTTGTTTTGCTTTTAAAAACACGAGTAAATTGATAAACTGGATTTTGTTTTGCAGATGTTCAATGCAACGACCTTGCTGCACGCTTGTTTCTCTTTCTTTTTGTTGTTGCCGAATAAAGACTCAAGGCTAGCAAGGGTCACATGGCCGGGATGTGCACATCTTTTAGACGCATCGCATCATTTATCAAATGATTTTGTAGCACTTGCATTTCTCACTTTCACTTAGTGGCAAAAAGCCGCTTAAATGGACGGTGACGGTGTCCGGTCCCCGCAGTGACAATGTGATTGTATAATATGCCGCCACTCTGTCTCCATGCCTGTCTGTTCGTCTGTCTATCTCTCTAGTTAGTGCCCGCTCACATGTAATGGGGTGCAGGACAGCTGAACTGATTATTAAGCATTGCGTTGCATTTTGAGCTTTCAACGCCACTGCAGAGCACAATTAATCATAAAGTGCGTTGGGGCAACATGCATACTTAAGTGCCCCCCCTCCAAACATAATTCCCATTGCCCAATTATTACTCGCATGTGCACGAAAAGTCGGCCTCTTCCATTGAAAAGGTTACACGTTGGGAAATGAAACAAATCGTAATTGGATCAGCTTTGTTTTGCAAATACGTAGAAAATGAGACCAAATTATTAGAAAATATTCAACACAAAATCACTGAAGCGGCAAACCTGGTTGTTAAACAGTTAAACACTCAACGTCAATGCAAAATACTCACAAGCATATGTACATACAGACACACGTGTGTACATGACAAGACAAACAACAGTTGCAAGTCAGCCCCCCAAAATGGGAAAAAAAAGTGCCTCTAGCTAACGGCTACAAAGTGACCTTCACCTTTTCCAAGTTGCTGATGAGAGAGGAAAACGATGATAATTTACATGAAATCAAATACCGAAAACGTTTGGGCAGCAGCAAATACAAAAGAAACACACAAAAAATACAAGAAGATGCCAGTGAACAGATTTCAATAAATCTGCCTAGTAAAGTTATCACAATGCGAGGAAAGTCATAAGCCTTACAGTGGTTGAAGTTAAACGAAATTGGACAAGTGCTAGACAAATTTGAGTACAAAGTGGAGTGGGTTAGGGTGAAAGTACTGGCAGTTCCTACAATACTTCTATTAGGTTACAATTTGGATGAGTTAATAACCGAGTCTGAAGCTTATTTTTGAGCGCTTCGTAAAGATGTATGTGTATTAGCACAATTAGAAGAGGTCCTTGTTCCGTGTTCCGTTGTTATGGGTGCTTATTAATCCATCTTGGTATATAAAAGTGACTTAAAAAAGAGAAAACAAAACAATAATATTACCTACAGATGTCTTACTCTATTTGGTGCAGAGCTCTGTAGGAAGCCAGGTTTCGAAAAATAATGACTTTACATTGGAATATGCTTTATGATATACTGATAAGAGAGAAAAGTATGCTCAACCTGATAATCCTACACAATAGAGTTTAGGCATTGCATAAATTCGGTTAGATAAATAATTCCATAAATACGGACACACATAATTCTGATGGGACAAGAGCTGGAGACGTAGCAAAGAATATGAGTGAATATTAAGAATCAAAATAATAACAATCACTGAACGCTCACCTTAAATTGAATTGGGATTATCGTAAGAGTCAATCTACCTCTAATATAAATGAGGAAAACCTTTTTATGGTTCGGTTCAGAACTATTATGCGTCTCTAATTTTTATTGGCTTAAATATAATAAATTATAAACCTTTTATTCTGCTTAAAGAGGTAAGAATTCAGCTTGCATGTGAAATCATTTAGAACATATTTTCTGTACTTTTTTCTGTACTTTGCAAACTTATCCATTTCTACTTAGAAAGAGAGTTCGGAAACGACTTTCCTGTACCGAATCAGAGTCTAATTTCAAGATAAACTTGGTACCAAACCAAAACTTCAAAACTTGCGGGATTTTTAAGTAATAAATAACTCCCGACTAGTTCTAAGGATTCTAAAAATCTGTTTCTGAAGAACCTTCTTAGTCTGTAGCATCACATACTATAACCTATTGTCGATCATTATTTGTTGTGGTTTTAAGTTTTTATTAGCTTGCTCTTATCTTCAAAATACTTTGTGTTGATTTGCACTTTAAATGGCTATATCAAACCAACATGTTCTCTATTAAGCAGCTGAACAAAATCAAAGAAATCAAATTTGAAAATATTTTATACTCTCCACTTTTTGATTAGCTGCTTGAAAATTCTTGTACCTCGCCAGCGGCAAGCTAAGCGAACTATGCCGCCTATCTACATATGTTTACCCAAATAAATTATGATTTTTGGTAATTAATCACCCACTGTGCGTCATTTGTTGTCGTTGAACTTGAACTGTTCGGCAGGTAAAAGCAGTCAACGCCAACAGCAACGCCAAAATGAATAAAAACCCGACTGCCGGAAAAAAAAAGAAAAAAAAAACAACGAAAATAGCTTTTAACCAAGATGCGGTGGCTGTCGGGATTTTGTATTGTGACTGGTTAAACCACTGTAAGCGTAGATTACAACTCCGACTCCAACCATCAGATGCTACATGGGTTGGGGGATGGTTGGGGATGCTTTCGTTTCGGGTCATACAACCCAAAACACCAAACTTGACTTTGACCAACCAAGCCAATTTAAAGGCAGACCGAATACGAAAATGCTTTTAAGGAGTTGTAATTAAGAATTGTCTGGCCAAATGGAGTTTATTTGTAAGCGGGTAAAAATACGGCCAGGATAAGATGTTGCAATCGTTTGGCTCAGCCAAACAAGACATTAACCCAATAAATTGTATTCAACACACGACAAAGCTTCATTAACAGCTTTTAATCAAGTTGTCTAATTGGCAAGACAAACGAAACGCAACGAAGCCGCAGCAAGGTCTAACCACACAAGAAGAGGAGAAACCAAAGTAAAATAAAAACAAGTAAATGGTAAAGAAAAAATGTGTTGATTGTTTGGTAAATAATTAATATTTTTCCAGAGTATACAAACGATTTGCAGCCAACAAATGAACAAATAAGACATACCAGACATATCAAATAATAAAGCATTGTGTAGGGAGATTATCTAGTGGTGAAGACAGAGCTCCTAAATTTCTGATATGATCATTTCGAGCAAGGGATATACCTTATATACTTACAAAAGCTTTATAGATTTTTTGTTTGAAGGTAAACAACAGCCACCAGTCTTATTTCGAAAGGCTGCGAAAGCTATTTTGAATGTAGTCGCTTAATCTAGGTTCATCCTTAGGTCCGGCACGAACTTCAGTTCTTCTCAATCGTTATTTGCTCGTTGTAAGCTTCGATGATCTTTTCTGAACGTGGCGTCTGAATTTGTATCATTCTGTTTCGATGATAATGACGTTTGTTGTCGCTTTGCATTTGGAGAACGCCCTCCAATGTTACCATGACCTCTTCTGGGCATCGGACCAAAATATCGAACTGTAAATTATTATCCATTTAGTAACAATCAATCATCAATAAATTGTCTTTGAAAAAGCCAAAATAAAGAAAGTAATCTTGTAAAATCTGAAAAACGAAAAGAAACAGAAAAAGCTTAAGCTGTCAAATGGAATGACCGCCTACTGCGCCACTTGCTAAAATGGAACTAAATTCAACTGAAAAACGAAATGTTGAGAATTTTACAAAAAATGTTCCTTTCCTCAACCTCTTCTTACCAATTTCAACCCAACCTGCAGAATGAAGTATCCAAATTGGTCCAGTCGTTTTTAAGATTTAAGCTTCAAGAAAACCTCAAGAACCATTTTTATAAGTTAAGATTCTAAAATGTAAAATTTAAGCATTTAAAAAATGAAAAAAGCACCTTTCCCCATGGTAATGTACCACTCTCAGTGTTACTTTCTTTACTACCTTAAACTGCCTTCCACAATGTTATGTACACACACACACACACATATGTGGTACGGCCAATGTCAAGGTCTCAAGCAGTTGCTTCTCGAGTGTTCCAAATAACTTTACTTCCGTTTGTCTTCAAGTATTCCCCATTGTTTGGGAATTGGCCAAGTCTATAATAATTCGATGACTAATTTCAGTTAGTTTTGCTTAAGCGGATATCATTTGTTCAAATTGATTTTTATCCGGTTTCCTTGATTGTCACTTTTTTTTTGTGTGCGTATATTTTGATTAAATATGCGAATTTTAAATGCTGCTGCTGATGATATTTGGTTATGATAGGTGGCTGACAAAAATTAAAATTATAAAATACCACTTGAAGGTCAACATAAATATCTAATGATGGCTTATACGCTTTTGTTGTTTGCCTTTGGCTAAAGGAACTAAGAGTTCGAGAAAATTGTTGGTTAAATCAAAGCCTACACAAGTATTTTTCCAGTCAATGTCATGTCGTCGTCGTCGTCGTCCCCTATCGCCGGTGTCACATCTACCGTGTGGAGCTCTGCCGTGTGCGCAATTTGTTGTAGAATGTCAAGACATGAGTAAGGGAATTCAGACAACAAACTATCTGTCTGTAGGTAGGTTGTAAGCAAAAAATGCTGAAAAATTATTGTTGGCATGTAATCAGGGCAAAAGGATCGCATAAAATATATAAGTATGTAAGAAGGCGTGAAGTGCCCTCACACTGGCACGAGTCCTACGCAATTGTGGCTGACAGCGCTAAAGAAATTTATGGCACAGAAATATGTACAAAAAATATATTGGTTATGCCTGCACATAGTACAAAAGGATGATCAGTTTATCGCTGACTACACATCGTGTTGTTCTTAAAGTGCAACTTGTAATTCATGGCCAGCATTGACAATTAAATGGGTGTGACGGACAACTGCTGTCCGGCTAAGTTTTCCCACGCTGCTTGCGGTCTGCCCCTGCACCTTCAAATGCAAAGTTAAGCAACCATATGCCCGACCACAACTAAGGCGGTGCCACCAATTTATTGTAGTTCAATGAGAATACGTTTTGTCTTTGTAATTCTAGACGGTGTGCCGATTTCTGTCTATCTATGTTCAAATCAAATTGATTTACCAACTCGGCTGACTTAACTCTGTCAGGTTATGACAGGTGGTCCGGTGTTCCGTTCACCATTTATGTGTCATATTTAATTTATTTCACCAATTATTTGTCATATACAAACTTTCAATTTGAATTCTTGTTGCATTTTTTATTTCAATTTAATGGTAAACCAGTTGCATACACGTATGTGTGCATATATTTATTTCTACCAGTTAGTTTATAGCCAAAAGTTCAATTAAAAGTAGTAAAAAAAAAACAACAATCCTCGAAGCTTTTACACTCTTTTAAAATGTTTAGTGTCATAAAAAGTATATTTAATAATCCCTTGATTATGACAAATTGGTAGCATATTTCACTTTTTATGAATGTCTTTAATTATCTACATAATTGTTGCTTTTAGTTTAAGTTATGCACCAATTGTATAGCAAATTAATAATAAAATATATGGCCACTAGGCTGCGATATACAGATAAGGAAGCTGTGGTAGTTATGTTAGATGATGCTTGTCTTGACTCTGGACAAGCAGGGATTTTGATATACTTTCTAACAATTGTAATTTTTGTCCAGAGTTTCCATAAAACTGTGGGAGACATGCCTTTATTTTCAAATTACGGAGGTGGAAATGGGCTTGGAAGTCGAGCTCCATTCAAATTTTCTATATATATTATATGCGGAAAAAAATGATAAATAAAGCATTTTGTTTTTCTTCTGCTTCTTTAACTAAAAGCTTTTTCGAAGCACTTTAGTTAGTGGCAAAGTTGATGGCAGTCCTAGCCTAGTCCTAGTCCTAGCGAACCACCGCAGATAAAGCTAATCTAAAAGCGATTCGCACGTGACCAAAAATGGAATTGGTGTTTTTGGCTATCAACATAAGTGCAGAAATAAACGAAAACTGCCAAAATGAATTAGTGCGACTTATTTTAAAACTTTATTGAGTAATTTTACTGTATGTTAGAGCTAGTCTTATTGAAACATTATCTCTATTTTTTTTCTTACGGAATAAAATATGATACGATACTTGACATTTGCTATGTTAGATTAACTTACATTTTACTTTGTTATTTGAGACTGATACGGCCATATAGAAGATGTGAAATCGGCATTTCGAAAGCTATCATTATCATTGATGACAAATTAAAAGTAGCAATGCACTTGATAGCAATTGTTGTATTGGAGAAACTCCAATATTGTGTTATGCACAACAAGTTCAATTTTGTTCAGCAAGTTCGAGTTTATAAAATCGAAATATTTAAGTGCAGTTGTTACCCACTAAAAAATATTTTAAAATAATTGACAGAGCATATTTATTTATATTTTTCAGAAAGAAAGGAACTAATTAAACCCTTAATAAATTTAGTCCAAAATATTTGTCTCCTTATACATCACAACCTGCTGGCCAAATCAAATATTCCCAATTTTGGCAAGAGTAGAGCACAAAATGTAAATTTAACTGGTTCAATCAAATTGAGAAAGAGACCCAACAGTTCAATGACTGTGATAACGCAAAATGTCTGGTATCGCGACTTAAGCCACAACCATTCACCTAAAGCAATTTTTTTTCCCGGTGTCTGGCCGACAACAATCCTCGGCATCGCATAAAGAAGCACTCTCCCCAACAAAACGAAATGTCATCAAACTATATGCCCGGCAATTGGAAACCTGTTGCCATCAAGTTGGGTTGCGCTGTGACCACTCTTCGGTGACATTGAAAACACCAAAATTCAGGTTCGCATTGCGTTTAACCAAATTTGGCTGTGCGTTGGTGCAATGAGCCAGGCCAAGATACGAAAACCACATTAGGCAAAAAAAAAAAACGAAACAGGCTAGTGAAATGGATGTGGCAAATACAATACATAAAACTACATGACAGACCCTGTTAGGTGAATTACATTATTGCAGTCAAACATTACCATATTCATACGTTCGAATTGCGGCAACCCAACCTTGGCTTCATTTTTGCACACGAAATACACCAGCTAGAACAGCAGTTCACAGAGAATACATGAGACCGTTTAGATTTTAAGCACTCGGCAACCATTAGTTACACATGTTATTAATCAGTGGCACTTAGGGAGTACGCTTAGTTGTCTGCATTGTTTTCATTAAGAATATACACAATTTTCCCAGCAAGTTTGTGGCTTAAGTCTTTTGTTTCACCCACCAGCAGTTGGTCTGAATTTAATTGGTTCACATAACTGCCACTCCCTCGAGTCACTTGAGAATGGGAGCAGACAGCCATAAAAACAGCTGCGTGTTGCCGCAATCCTGCTGGCGGAGTCAGCCATTGCATCACAGCTAAAATGTAGGCGTGAATGTTAGACGAAACACTCCAAAGTCCTTCAAATGACCAACACAAATCAAATAATTAACAATTTGTTTTACAATTGGCACCGGGGCGGTGCCGACGACGCCGTCGGACAGCCTTTCGGTTTTACTTTTAGCCGCTTGGGCTTGGCCATGGACTGTGTGCACCGTTAGCCGTTTAAGGCTTTTCAGTTTATTTGTGGTTGTTATTGTCTTTAATAGCATGAGTCACACCAATGAAATATTAGGCTCTAGACTTTGATGTCGGTAGAATTCTTTTTAAGGTACGAGTAGGTTATGATTTATGAGCACTTATCGGAAAGTTTCGACATTGATCGGATTGATAAAAAGTTGAAGTACTTAAGTAAGTGATATGCATTTGAATTGCAGCTCCAATTAATTCTATGGCAGATATAAAATTTTGACCTTTTAGAGTTGGCTTTAATAGCAATTACAACAAGGTTACGTAATATGAAACTTTGTTGTTGATATTGAAATATTATATCAACTTTTTCACACGGTTCGATCAGTTTTATATTAATGTAATTCATCTGTAACTAATCCAATTGGCATAAATAGTATTTAATACCGTCTGGCTGTTTGTAATGCATATAAGGAAGCATCTCCGACCAAATAAAGTATATATATTCTTCATCTGCTGGACGAGCTGAGTTGATTTGGCCATGTTCGTCTTATTCTATGCTATTTCCTTCGACAGTTGGAAAGCTATCTTTACCAAACTTTGCACAAAGTCTTTCAGTACAAATACGCTGCACATTTTTCGCAACCGGCCGGATCGGCTGACTATAGCATATAGCTGTCATAGGAACGATCGGTCGGAAAACTAGTTCTAGTGAGAAAAACTTTTTTGTTTTCAATGGAAACGCTTTTAAACTTTGTATTTCTTAGTTTGCTATGCTTTCCCATGATTTAACTAAGTTTGGTCGAAATCGGACATCTGTATAGTATAGCTGTCATAGAAAAGTAGAGTCCAAAAAGTAGTCTTAGTGAGAAAAAATTTTTTGATTTCAATGGAAACGCCTCCAAAACTTTGTATATCTTGATTTGCTAAGCTTTCCCATGATTCCACTAAGTTTGGTCGAAATCGGACATCTATATGGTATAGCTGTCATATAAAAGTAGAGTCTAAAAAGTAGTCTTAGTGAGAAAAACTTTTTGGTTTTCAATGGAAATGTCCTTAAAATTGGCATTTATTTATACTCTACAAAGTTTTGTCAAAGTCGGCGAGCTATAGCATATAGCTGCAGTACGAATGATCGGTCGAAAAAGAAGTTCTATTGAGAAAAACTTTTTTGTTTTAAATGGAATCGACTCCAAATTTCTAACAAGTTCCTTTGTTAGGCTTTGTTTGTTCGAAATCGAACATCTATATAGAGTATAGCTCCCATTGAAAAGTAACGTCCGAAAAGTAGTTTTAGTTAAAAAAACATTCGAGCGTGGTGAATATGCCGATTTTTGCAAGGGTATTTAAACTTTGTTACCCTCTCTGGCTAACACGGCTTAGCACTTTTGTTTTTGTTTTTTGTTTTTGTTTGATTTAATAAGGCGCTTTATGGTTGTCTAAGTGACGCCGACGCAGTCTGGGACTGGCATAGAAACAATAATTGTTTTTGCTTCTTGCTGTTTGTCAGCATGTTGGCGGCATTCTCTTGCGCAAGCTGCGCCACATGCCTTTTATAGGCCATTGCTGCTGTGGCTGTTGCTGTGTTAGTGTTGAGGCGTTGAAATGACCCTGAATTTGTTTCTGTTCCGAGTCAAGAACATTGTACTACATGGTTCATAGCCACATACATACATACATAATTAAAATGTCATTTGTATAAAGTAGCCCGCGTCAATTGGCACAAACAACAACAACAAACAAAAATGCACCAATTATTGTATGCTTTAAGCTTAATGAAGTCGCTCCATAATGGGCACAAGAATCATTAAGATACCGTATCGCAACGAAAATACATGCAAGTCAGCAGCGGACCAAAATTCAATATTCACTCACATACACAAATCGTTGGCACACCCAAAATGTGTCGTGGTCCCATAATCCGCAAAGCGGCCATTCACTTTTTTTTTTAGATTCTAATGCCAAACTGCAAGAGCTTTTGGTTTTTGGCGACTCTTTGCATACCCTGGCCAAATAGGGGTTTACATTTTGGCCAAATGTGAGCTGTGCCTTGTTTTTGACAGCCTGAATGAGTAGGCAAGGGTAAGAACACTTCCAATCTTTGGTTTCATTTCTGTGTGTCTCTGTGAATGTCGTTAACATTTAACACGCGCTCACCATTACCATTAAGATTTTTCCTGCTTCAATTTTAATTGCAATTTAAATCCAATTATATGTGCATACAAATGACCGTTAAGATTGTGGTGGTCTTACCTGTGAGCGGTTCTGTAAACTTTGACAACTGATTGGACTACATATGCATTTACAAAATTATCTTGGAGAGCAGATTAATTTGTCCCCCTTGAGCTTAATAGTAAGGGAAATAATTGCTTTTTATTTAAATTTGTAACAATTGATGCTAAAAGATTACTTGAAAGAGGTGTGCCTGGTTAAACAAAGATTTCTGTGAAACTTGCACACAACCGGTCGCCTTAGGCAGCTATTGGTGCAAGCTGTGCAACAAGTAGCCATAAAAAGCGAGTCTTCGAGTAGGCCCCTTTGTCTAGGAGCATACAAATACTAAATCATTCACACCGGACGCCTATATTATATTGTGGACACAGAGATCGTTCTTGAACCAGCTCCTTTTCTTTGCTGTTGAACCGAACTGACCATTTTGGATTGGTAAATATAGTAACAAATTCCGCTTTAAAAATGGTTTGGTTTAAAACCATATTAAGGCCCTACCAAATAGTTAAGAAGCACTTAAATTGATCGGCACTTAAACTTAACCATCGATCAATGCAAACGTCGTAATTTGACAGTATAATAAATTGGCAGGTTTTTATAAATGTGTACAAGTCCAATCAGTTGGATGTCGCTAACTATGTTTGTGTAAAAACTTGAGAAATAGGTTCTAGGATTTAGTTTTGGTAAGAACTTCTTTTGTCAAACCCTCGTCTCCATACATACTATATATTCCTAGGCTAAACCAGTCTCTCCGCCTGCCTGAGTTATTTGGCTACCCACGCGGTTGAGATATATTGTATGTAAGTAATTGACGCTTTACCAAACAGTTTGTTGCAATTACTTCTCGACTATTTTGGAACGGGCATGGGCTGAACTGGGCTGGGCTGGGCGGATTCGTTTGTTTTAGCGCTGTGCTTTGGGTGTTTCGGTATGGCGGTGGCCTTTGTTTGACTTTTGGTATTTATGGTTTATGGCATGGACTGCAGGAACTGCCAAAACAATGCAGCTCGGTGATCTGCTTTAGGTGCGCTGAACTCGATGGGAAATAAAAAACCAAATGCAAGATTCGACTTACCGCTTGGCAAGTTCCCATTTCCCCTCATATGCATATATGCATCTATGCAGGTGAGGCACCATTTCCGTCCCAACTTGTTCATACATTCAAAATTCGCCTCGATGTATAACGAAATAGTGTTCGCAAGTGTTCGCTGTCATCAAGTGCGCACATGCAATGCAATGGTGATTACCCATGGGACATGAGACCCTATTGCCTAGTCCAAATCTAAGAGCGTGCGACTTTACAATCACTGTCGGCCAGTGACGAGTGCAACGCCAAAAGAAGCTGCAGCCCAATCGCTACTTATTTATGTATCTCAAATGCGCCATTTTCGCTGCCTGGGGAATGTTAATTACAAGCTGCGTTTTAATATCGTGCAGTAGGTGTAGCGGCGGAGTGCAATTGCTATGTGACTTACATCACAGCCATCGATTTGGTGCCCAGGCCGACTCTCTTTCTCTCGCAACCAAAATATCTAAAACGTGCAGCCAGCGATTTGCCAGAGCTTAGAGGCTTACACGGCCAATGCAGTCGGAGCCAGCAGCTGAGTTGTGGTTACCCCACGCACCACTACGCAGTCACAGACAGATGAGATGTACATAATACAAAGTCACGACTCTCAATGCTCAAATCTTCCCGTGGGTCGTATTTTTTATTTTCTATTTTTTTGAATGGCCCAATTCCGAATATTTATCTTGCAGTCAACAGTGAAAAGGCCCCACCGAGCAGATGTGCGCAAAAATGGATTACCCATGTCGCTGTGCGCCACAATTGAGTGGAATTTCTGTCCAATGCGGAAGATTTCAATTACGCATACGTAATCGTGAACAGTGCAAAAAACAAACCAAGAAGAAGAAACGTAAATAAATGAGTCTGAAGTTTGATAGAGACGAGTTCGAAATGGCGCTCACCCATTGTCGGCGGAGGGCTTAGTGGGTGCATTTTCATGTGTGTGTGTGCGTGTGTGTGTGGTCAGCGTGTGAAAAGTAAGTCACTAACTGAAATTGAACGGAACCATAACCGGAATCAATATTTTGCTGCATCACTAGTCACTCACATGGATTTTAATTTGATTTAAGTACAACTCGTCCAATTAATTAAATAACTAAGCTGCTTACGACATTCATACTCTGTACAAAAGGTACATGGAGCATGTTAAGCTGGTGCAAATGTATGAAAGAAAGCATCTTCAAACACAGAAGGCATAGATATTCTGGTTCATCATAAATAGCCGAGTAGAGGCTTTCTGTATGGAAGCCCAAATCTTAAATATGTTAAGAGATACATGTAAAGGCAACCTAAATATAGTAAACTGGATTATTTATCGATTCGCCAAGGGCTTGGTAAAAATCGGCTGAACCATAGTCAAGTTATGAGCAAAAGAATGTTTTTGGCTGTAGCGCAGTTCTAGAGCTGTTTTCTGCTTTTACTACTGCAGCCAAAAACATACTGAGCATACACATTTGCATGTATATAGCAACTGACTGAAGAACTTCTATAACTAGCAGCGACATGTCCTATAAACAAAGCAAGTTCCAACAAAATCCGCAAGAAACTGTGTTCTACAACTCAAGTTTACTCAAAATGATGACAGTATCAGTGCTGATCAATCTATGTTTGCACTTATTATGCTTTGAAATTCCCAAACGGTCATAGCAATGCTGACATAAGGAGGAAGCCATAATGTATTTAATATAGAACCGGGAATATGCAAACAACTATTGACCTAGAGCGGGCTGAAACTTGCTGGTTTGAAACTCAAAATGGCCCTTAAAAGTGTCAGATGCACTCTTCTGAAAAGCTTTTCGTTTTGGATTGGAGTAACATAAGATGTAATATTTAGGTTAAGTCAATTTGTGTAATTTTTAAAGCCATATTTTTTCGAATTGAGTGCAGTTCAAATATCGAACTTCAAGCTGATTTCAAGATCAAATCAACTTCAAATTTCGAGCTTAAATCAATATCGGGCCTTTTTGAATTGATCCTACTAAGGGTCCAATTCGGCTAACAAACTTAAATCAATTGAGCCAATTTTAATCAAAAATCAAGCTCTAACGAGCTAAGGTAGGAATCAACATAGGAATTATATGAAGAATAGAAAATAGAAAATACAAAATATCCAAAAATGATTCTTTTGGACTGGATATGTCTTTATTGTCCTTCAAATCATCCAACTGTGCCGAAAACTATCCATATCATGATCAATTTTCATATTCTTTGGATGATTTGTAGTTCCTTTGGATGATTAAATGGATTTTTATGACATATCCAGACCAAATGAATACGGGAAATCATACAATAGGTATTTTTCTATATCCTTTTTTGGCTCAGTGCGACTTCTGACAATGTTTGGAATTGATTTAATCCCGTATATCTCCGGTTTTTTTTTGTATCTATAAAATATCAATTTTGAGAGAATGGAGGAGGCGTAGTAAAAATCAAAAATAAGCTAGATCTGTCTGCAAAGTTATAAGAAGAGGTTAATGTCTCATATAAGCCGAATTCGTGCATACGGAGAGATAGACGGACAGACAGACAGACGTGGCTAAATCGACCAAAATGCTTATAAGGAACAATAAGGGGTCCTAGAAGCTCCCTCTAGCTGTTACATACAAAGCATTATGTATCTGTGTACCTTCAACGCAGAGTACAAAAATATTCTTGGGCCAATGTTGTTTTTAAATTGTACCCTACCCATATTAAATCTGTGAGCCACAATCAGCTGAATGAATATTAATATCACAAACTGGCAAAAAAAAACATACGTATAATTATCTACCAGGTTAAACAAGTACCTTGACCTGTCTGTAGTCTTTCAAACTGTAACTGAGCTGTACAACGGAGCCCTTGCTCTAAAACAATAGCCTCTGCCAAAGTCGCAGTCTACTGAAGCACAAATACATCTTGTTGTTGTATGTAAATTTTGATTGTCCAAACTGAGAGCTTCCTTCATTAAGTGGGGAAAGCCATGTTTGGCTGAAGGGGTGTGGGGGGCTGCATTCACGTACATTGAGCTTAAACTACTAATTACTTCAGTTGAGTTATGGTTCACAGTTGGGGACACAAATTGATTTGTTTTTTTTTCCGTACATATTGTAAGCTTGTTCGATTTTTAACTTTAATTAAAATCTCAGCACGCCTACATGATCACAAGTTGCACAAGTTGAAGCCGGAAAACAATTTGGCAAATTGCATTTGCAATTGGGTGCGTGTTGCATATTTGGCTAGGCTTTACAAGGGGGTTGATGGAGTAGAACAATTGTCATAGTTGACATGTTTGTTGGCCGAAAACTAATTTGCCTTTCACTTCTCCACTTTGCATTAAGTTTGATAAGCAGCCAAGCAACAAGGCCCAGCTTCAACAATGTACAACAAGCGGCACAAGATAATGCCGGAAATATCTGCATATAAGTAATCTTATGTACATATCTGCTGTTTTACATACCCGTACGTTAACCAGAAACTCTTGTACATACATACATACATGCATACGTACATACAATCTAGTGCGACACATTTATTTGGCTTAGTTTGAACTGCGGTTAGCCGCTGCCAACTAAGTATTGTGGTGAAACACGTTGTTGTTGTTAAGCTCCCTGGGTCTCCGGCCAGCGATTGTTCAACATTTCACTATCCATTTGCCTGGCCAATTGACGCTTCCGGCTTCAAAATAATTTGCCAATATGCATTTTTGGGGCCTCCCCTCCATTTCTAATTACAATTTTGTGGTTTTGTGGTTTGGATCGCTTACCAGCGTCATCGTCACACGCCATTTGGATGCGCTGTCTGCAGTTTTATGACTCGTCATGTTGCTGTTGTTGCTGTTTTGGCACACGTTGCCTTTTTGGCTTGAAGTGGCTGCCACTGGCATCGTTAAAGTTCATTAGTCAAGGCGTGGCTGTTGCCTGCATTTTATGTGAACGGTAGCATGACTGACGGATGTCTTTATTTATACCGCCCCAGTTGGGACGTTGGCTACGCCAATGTCTTCATTTGCGTATGCTGCGTAGAATGAGTTATCAATACAGTTTTTTTGAACCAAAACGGGTTTCGATGTGTGCCACCAGCTAGATTCTTCCATTTCGTCTTAGAATGAAGTAATTTTCAGCTCAGACACGATAGTTAATTTATTTAAATTCCACAGACTTTTTTTCAATCCACACTCGCGCTGTGTATACAACAAATTGTACACATTTGAATACAAAGACACTCAGCAGCAGTAGCCTTTTGTTGCATAATTGCCGAAAAAGCGCCTAAAACCCGAACTCAAACGGTCAGCAAGCATTTCGAATGTGGCCCACAGCCAAAGTATCCAAGCGAAAACGAAAGCATAGACCGAAAGAGGGTAAGAGCCTGAATATTTCCTGTTTTGTGTAGCACACATTGGCTCTACCTGCCGCCATCTATTTACTTTGTTTTAAATTTATTTTGTATGCCACAAAAAGCATTGATATGGAATTTGTTGAAATTTTATTACAATGCGGTGCAATGGACAAAAGCGGCGGACAGGTTTTCTGGGTTCGGCGTTGAGGGTTCTTAAAAACTGAAACAGTTCAGGTCTTTGTTAACAGTTTGTATGGCAATTTATTATGTGAGAAACACAAAAGCTAACTCTATCGACCCATATATTGTGACCGTTAATACGGCGCAGCTCATAAATCTTTAATTATGCAGACAGACAGACAAAATTTGCACTGAGATGCAAATCAATGAGATTATTTAGTGCCAGGTATGCCAAAGCTTTTAAAATTTATTACACAATATAGATTTCAATTGCAGGCTAAGTATTTTGAGAAAACCAATTCGAATAACTCATGGATAAAATTCTTCAAAACTAAATTAGTTGCAACGGTTCAGATAATTGATGGTTAAACATTTCGGAATGCATGCAATAAATATAAATTACAAGCTGAACTTGCAGCGACTTTAACCTGACAATATCTTTAGAAATTTGATTATGAATGATTGTTGAAATGTGATAAAGTTCGACATAGGAAATCAATTTGGATTTCACTTAATCTATCTTCTGGTCTCTTAATACGCATACTAAACCACTTTATCTTGTCTTTATTACAAAAATTACAAATAAGTCCTGACTCAATGATTTGTATCGACTTAATACATAAAGAAGTAGTGACTGCAAATCAACTTCTTTCTTTTGAAAGGATGTATATTTTGCAAACCTTTCTGGGTATTTTCATACACTTTGTGAAAGAAATTTTTTAATTTTTGTTTATATTGCCCCGCTTACTTAACTAATCGTATAGATCCTCGAGTCTGAAGTCCATAGGTAAAGCAGTTTCCTTGGCTTTCTCCAGCCTTCTTTGATTTAATTCAAAACAAGTTGACGATAGCTTTATAACCATAAAAAATTGGTACTTGTCTTTGAAAAACTTTTATTTTGTTTTCAGGATGAAGAATTTACTTTGACTCAAACCAAAATTGTGTTGTACTTAATTAAAGAGTTAGTCGGGTTAGACTTAAGACCAAACCCGCCTAAAAGTATATTAAAATGACTTAAAAATAGTTTGAAGTGTACTAAATATATCAAGAAATAGTCTGTCTTATTGCGATAAGAACTTTGTACTTGAATCAAACTACTTCCACACTTACCGTACTATTGACCAAGTACAAGGTTCTTGATTGTCATTCTCAGTGTAGGGTTGACACCCTGATGAGTACATTACTACAACTGTCAGTAAGTGCCCTTCCTTCTTAATTTAAGCAGCACTTCTTGAAATCACGTCTTGAGCGTGTTGGTATGTGGCCATTGGTATTATCGATGCAGCTGCTGCACGAAATGTGTGAATCAATGTCGATGCTGAATTAATTCGGAATAAATGTCAATATTAAACTTGTATCTGTTCTCTGGTTGTTTCATAATATTCAACCTTTATCTCAAGTCGCCTAAAAACAAATACTTTCAACACTTACATCTCTTATAAATTAATTTCATATAATTTTCTATTATTTATGGTTTTATTGTGTGTGAAGTATCCGACAGCGAGATGTTTTATTATCTGCAAGTTTGCTTGAGTTTGGCTGACAGAGGAAGTGTGGCTGCTTTCCATTTAGAAAGGAAAAACTCAACTGAAACTTCCTGCGCATGCGCAAGCGCATGCAAAGCGAGTGGAGTGGGCAATTGGCTTTTGGCTCAACCGATCAGCTGGGCTCGGTGTTTCATAATCAAAAGCAACGGCGCCACAATTGGGCTTCGCTTCGAGGTTCAACGCTACGCCCTCTCATTGATTTGTGCAGTCGATTAAAAAGCGAACTGAAATTGAAAACTGTGAATACACAAACTGACCATTGATTTATATATATTTCCGCCCGGCGATGGCGTGTGTTTAATTACAAACCACACCCAGCGAAACAAAAGACTTAGGCAACGAACTTGTTAGCTGATTAGACTACAGCAATGATGTTTTTTTTTTGGTTTGCAATTTTCAATAAGGGTGGACTCAAAATTAATTCGCCAAACAAAGAAATGAAAAAAGTCCAAAAGCAGCGCCAGCTCTAGACAATCCGTTCGTTCGTTTATTTTGATTTTTTTTTTGCGAACAAAATGTGGTTTCTGCTGGCTGGCGGTTCCACATGCTTGCCGGGCTTCAGCTTTATGGAGCAGCCACCTGTACCTGTACCCTGTACATGTCATCGAACGTACACGCAAACGGCTAACGGCTTGACTTTCGTGGCACGCAGTTGGCGTTCACTTGTTACTCTGGCTATGACTGGCAATATGACACTTGTGGCATATGATTTTGATCAAATATGCAACTTTTCAAAATGTTAATTGGCAGCCAACTTTCAAAAAAAAATGTGTGAAATACCCTTGCAAACTCGCACGTATATAGCTATGAATCCTTTTAGGTGGCTTTTTCCCCTGGCAACAGCAATGATAAAGCAATAGAAACAACGACAAACTGCACACCGAATGTGGGTCAAGCCAACAGAATGGTTGCATAACAGATAGACACACTCACTAGGCCGCCGCCATGTATTTCAAATCTTGCCACAAAAAACTGGACCATGCGACGTCAACGACAGAGCTTTGTGTTGCAAGGCCCCTGGCCAAGAGTGCATTTAAAATGCAGAGAGCCACGCCCACCTCAAAATCGATCACTTTCGCTTGCAATGCAATGTCCGCGCTTCGTGTGTCGCATTCACAATGCCCCGCAAAGTAACCAAACGACGAGCATTAAGAGAAGCCCATGCTATGGGGCCTTTGTGGTCGGCTGCTGTGGCTCTGGCAGCGAATACGAGTACTTTTTGTGCCATGTGAATGGGGTGTGCAACCGCGCGATTGCAACGCGTGATTTACTCCATAAATATAAAATGATTTTGATGTCGTAAAATGGTTTGAGGGGATATTTCTATGATTGGATTATGCTTATTGTGGTGATATACAAGGGGAGAGGTTTGTTTTTCTTAACCGATTTGCAGTTACATTAAATTGGATTAAGCAAATGTTAACACAGCAGAAAGGTTAACATTGCGAAAAGGAATTAATACTGAAAAATTGTAGTAATTGTTGATCTTGGATATTCTAAGATTACAACCACAAAATTCTCCTAATTTTATTTGAAGCGCTATCACTGAAGAGGAAGCCAGGGCTCAACGGTCCACTAGGTGGCACCAAGCAGCCTCAACTGGTAATCTTGACTTTCCAAAATTCATGAAACTAGAATTTTTCGAAAAATTCTGAACACACAACGACTGCATACTCTGTTGGTTCTTAAGTCCAAATGTGGTTTTAAGCCAGAGTATTTTTAGATTTTAAATCTAAAAGTTTTGCATTCGCTCAAACCAAGTTTCGAAACACTTTTCCCATTTCCATTGCGGCAACTTCATTAGTGTTTCCTTTTTCGATTTTCCCCATAACTCGACTATCGCTCATCCCATTTTCACCATTCCTTTGGCGGATCGATAAATAATACTAATAACTAAATATGTCCAGAAGGAAATATGATGTTTTTTTTGTCGGTGGTTCAATTCATTCTTGAAGGATATGTAAATAATCAAGATAACAATAGCTTCAGGTCAGTTATCAATGTAAACAAAAGAAGAATTGCCATATCCTACACCCCGGGCGTATTTTCCCATGCTTTGGTTGGGAGCAATCATGTCAAGGCTATGTTGGGCGATCTACTTAGCATGCATCGTGGAGATGGCACGCTTCACAAATTGTGTAATTAACACTCATACGAGTCGCCTAGCCCCAACTATGTGCTGCATTGACCAAGTCAGCCGGCTCAGCCACCGCCGTCTAAGTCTAACTGAGTGATATACTGCGGTTGTGTACAATGAAAGCTAATCACGTGCCGACGGCAATTGGCCGTGCCAAAGCCTAGAGTTTGCCATCAACATGGATGACATTTGTATTAGGCAGCAGCCCCACAGGTTTTTTTTTGTTGTTCAGTTGGCCATTGTTTTGTACTTTCTGCTCCACTAAACAAAATATGTATGTACGTCTGGCTGTGTAGGCAAGTATAGAGCTATGAACGTAGCTCAGGCTAGAGCTTAACTTGGCTGGGTCGTTATGCAATGTTCAGTAATTCGGCCATAAGCCTGATTGGCTTTTTGCTTGTCGCTGGCTTTCGTTAGTCTCTTTTTTTTGCTGCTCTAGTTGCTGTTCAGAAAAATAAGCGCAGCGCATTACGCGATTTTTATTGATATATACTTACATACTTACCGAAATGCATTCACAAATGGCGAGGCAAATTTTATGTGGCTTCCACTTGGGACACTTCAACCCGCACGCCAAGTGCTTCCTAACCCATAAACACCGTTTTACGACTCTCCGCATGGTACTTAAAGCCAAAATGCTGGCAGAGATCAACAATCGTAGATAAATAGGCATAATGTGGCTTGGACAACAAGTGGTTGAGGATGAACCGCATGACGCATTTATGATCAATTTATTTAAATGCCAAATTGCTTGACTGATGTTGAATGTTTAAAGTCCCATAAAAATGTCTATATTCAATTTGTTGAATATTTATAAATTTTATTATCCCAGGCCCAGCTTGTGTGTGTGTGTTTTTTTGGCGGCTCGAAGCTCAGCCGAAGCTGTGGTTTTTAATGTGACTGGTTTTGTTTACATTGATTAAGCATTTTTCGGCTAGCAAGGTGTTAATTTATTTAAGACAAACATTTACTTAATGTTATTTTGTATATTGACGCTTCGCTGCGTTATATTTCATTTGTGGATATCAGCTGGCTTGGACACGCGGCATTTCAACACTGCCCCCGACTTATTTGAGGCCATAAAATGGGCTAACCGCCAAATAGCATCGCCAAATTTAGACAAATGGCGCGAAATGTAACACTAATTGATACCTCATTTGGCCGGACGATTGAGCGATATAGTTGAAAATTTGATTTATGCCAATAATAATGAGCAAAAATGGGTTCAGATTGAAAGGTTTGCAAAAGGCAAAAAAAGGAAAGCAATCCAAAAAGAAGTATTCCAAAATGGTTTACTTTGAATTCATTTAATAATAAGGAGAAACGAAGCTGGGCTTGGAATTTTGGGCTGTAAAGTCAGTTAAATAAGTATCTGTCCCTAATTTTGGTGTATGCAACTTTGAACTTCAATTCAGTTTGCGCTACCTTAATTTGGAATCACAGATGAAAAATATAAAACACTAAACACTTTCTTCTAATTTGATCTAAAACCGATTTGAGTGCCTCTTCTTGAACTCTTTCGATTGCTAAACTAATCAGACATAGGTTTTGGTGTTTTTGTCTTACTCTCGAGTCAAGAACCTGCTAACCTTGTCAACGAAACGGGACTACAAGCTCAAACAAAGTTGTGTGTTGCCAATTTTCTATTTCAAAGATTAATATTCATAAATTTGGAAGCTCGAGGTTTTTGGGTGAAAGTTTTGACTCAAACACATTGAACATTATTTGTTACATTATGAGTTTAAGTACTATTTCTAAAGTTATTTCTTCAGTTTTTGATAAAATTGCCTTATCTTGGGGTGATTTTAAGACTGACGCACAATATTGACCTCATACAACAAGTAAAAAAGTCGGCTATAGAATACTCTGCACCTCCCAAACTTTGTGTAAGTGTAGCTCAACTATCGTTCATCCAATCTTCACCATTCCTTTGGCGGATCGATAATTAATACTTAAAACCAAATATGTCCAGAAAATACGACGAATCTATCTTGAAAATTGTGGGAGTTATGACATTTTTGCCAAATTGCGAAGGCGGGAGTGGGTGTGGCAAAAAATGAAAATATACTTGATCTGCCTGCAGCTATCAAAAGTTTTTGTCTCATACAAGGCGAACCACTTTCTCTTACCATCTTTGAGATATGTGCGTTCTATATCGAGCTATATCGACTCGGCTGTTGATCCTGATCAAGAATATATATGCTTCCTTCTGGCTGTTACATACTTTTGCACAAACTTAATATACTCTGTGTACCTTTGGTACAGAGTATAAAAAGTACCTATGCTTTTCGACTTGGTTTGGCTTAAGGTGTGGATCAGTCGACTAGCAGTTCGAAGACTTGGGTTGCAATAGATCTGAAAGTAGTTTTGCTGACCGAGCCTTAAACTAAACATCAGGATCAACTAAAGCCTTTTCCGATTCTATACCTTGGACCTTCGGTATGATCAATGGTTTCGCGCCACAATAACATTTTTACAAGGAAACACTTGCAAAAAAAAAACCTTATATCTCAAAATGGACCAGTCAATGTTGGCTTTGTCTGTCTCCACCAAACTGTTACCTTGTCAAGAGGTCATATTTTTGTGTTTCTCCTTAAACTAAAGCAAATCTGCGATTCATTCACGCCCAATTATAATAATGGCTTAGAAACACAACAACAAAATACGAAAAAAACAAAATAAAACCAAAACGAAAACAAAACAATGGCATGATGTCCTATGGTTGGTAAAAGTGAATGTAAATTTGGTTTGGCGAAAGAGCGGTACTAACCAAAAGGCAAACATTTTGGTTTCGTGTCTGGTCAAAAGTGCAACAAAAACGGCATTACTCTAGCTTATTATTGTTTGTTAAGTCCTCACTTTACAATTAACGTGTCGTATAATACCCGGCTGAAGGCAGTAATTTGTGGTTATGCGTGTGGGTAGGTCGACAAGTAACGGAGCAGCGGCAGCAGTCAAGAGTCTATTTGGCTCTACAATTGTAATTATGCAAAGTTTTCAAAGTTTTAATAGATCTGCTGACTACAAATTTGTGCAGACTAAAGTCTGTGAATGACTTTAATGTGTGTTGCAAGTCTGTTAAATTTATTACATAGCAAATAGTGCTCGCACACACACACACACATTAATCAGGAGCATAAACGAATGCACTCGATCCCACCATGCATTGCCTTGGGATACTGCCTAGTTCGCACTGCACTGAAGTTCCAATGACTTTGATTGCAGCGAATTGATTTCGATTAAATTCAAATTTACCCTCAATTGTTTGTCGTAATCATTTTCTTGCTCTTTTTTGTTTTGTTTCCTCATGAATTTTGAGGTCAGCGTTTTATTTTGGGTGCAGTTATGTCTCTTTTTGCATAAACAAATTGTCACCAGCTCGAAATGTGGCTGCTTAAGACGGTCGATGGTAATTTCAGATTGCCTTTACGATTTGGCCATTATTTTTGCGGTATTATGTAAGAGCTGTGTGTACCGTTCTTTCTCCAATCTCTGAATTGAAATTCCCCAGGCGAAGCAAACTCATAAAATTCAAAAACAATGTAGTTAAATTAAAAATAACACAAATTAACACACTTTTTGCTTTGTTTTTGAGAAGCAATATCATTTTTATGATCTGTTTTTGAGAGTAGATTGAAAATAATCACATGTACACTCACAAGATGAATCAAACCAGCAGCCCTGTCGCACCTTTTAGCCGTTCAAATGACTTACCTTTCAAATATAGATGTACAAGATAAATTCAGACTGATAGTTGAGTCTGATGGCACATTTTTTACCAGGATACGCAGTATCCATCTTAAGACTTAATTCTTGCTTGCTTTGAGTGTAAATTGCCATTGCCGGCAACAAATTTCATGACTTTATAAAATACACAAATTTCGTGCATGTTTTCTAGTTGGGTAAGAAGTAACAAAAAAAAAACTACCAATACGGCCTTAGCTAAGCCAAATCTAAGTCAACTATTTGATCAAATTAAGCGAAACTATGTGAAGGTGCATCTGATTAACAGACATGTTTTTATTAACCAACTAGCCCCTCGGGGAACACCAACAAAACAATGGACCGCGATTTATATGCCGGTGGCATTTTCGTTGCATCGATAAGGTCAACCAGCACCAGCCAATCCACTCAGACAAGTGTCATC
Source organism: Lordiphosa fenestrarum (assembly GCA_035044985.1). NCBI lineage: Eukaryota > Metazoa > Arthropoda > Insecta > Diptera > Drosophilidae > Lordiphosa > Lordiphosa fenestrarum. The sequence continues at coordinate 2,389,811 of JAWNNO010005527.1, read as the reverse complement.
TCCAAGTGCAAATAAAAACCGTGAGGAGCCTACGTGCAAGAGACTTGGTTTGACCTCTTTCGGCTGTTGCTTGGCATTTAGCAACGGCCCAAACTAACGGTCGACCGCAAGCAGGTGGCACACGAATTTTCTTATCCACAAGTTCAACTATGTTGACAATGAATCTTCCTTTTTTTTATTATTATTTTTATACTAATGAGCCTTTCTGCCTTTCCCCTTTCTTTGACAGGATTCACGAGAGCACAAAGTAAGCGCGCCTCACGTATCACCAGCTCCCGCAGTTTTGGCACCAATGTCAAGCCGACCAGCTCGAATGGTCTGAGCTTTGACTGTCCCGAGGAGTTCGGCTACTATCCGCATCCCACGGACTGCACACAGTACTATGTGTGCGTTTTTGGTGGAGCACTGCTGGAGAGTTGCACCGGCGGCTTAATGTACTCACATGAGCTGCAGACCTGCGACTGGCCACGAAACGTGGGCTGCGAGTTGGTGGACATATCCACAGAGCGCGGTCCGGCACGTAGCCAGGCACCAGCACAGACAGCACAGCATGTGCCCAGTCGTGTACGGTTTGGAGCTGCCTTTACGACGCCCAAGAGTCCCACAGTACCGCCTCAGTATCATCGCTCGCCACCACAAATTATACAGGCACAGGTCCAGAATATACCGCCACCGCCCGAGCTGCGAGTGCCACCCAATCCGGTGGTAACATCACGTGGACAACCCAAACTGCTGGACTCACAGGAAGATATAGCCAAGGTAAGCTAGGAGTCAGTAACACAGCACTCAAATTTTCTCTTTTAGTAGACTCAGAGTGCCGAGAGATATGTAAGCCACAAGCATTGTCTCTGCCCATCAATTCGAGTTCCTCAAAACTTCCTTATTTGAGACAAACTCTGCATAATCTTTTGTCAAAAATTTTGGTAGCAGAGTCTTAAGTTGCATATCGAAAGCTATGGATAGACATGAATGGATGTAACTTTTCCTCTGACCTAAGAATTTCGCAATATTAAACTCGCAGCTCCAAAAAGGTTTCTAAAGGGCAATGTCTGGTCTAAACAGCGTTTCATTCAGCGTTTATCATGTTGAAAAAATTACCTTGTAGTGCCTTTGCTCTTATTATAGCAATGCTCGGCTTAAACGGATCAATTTAGTTCGTTTAGGTTGACCTGTGATGGCCTATGCTTAGCTGGTTCCACCAAATACAGAGCAAGGACATTGCCTACGTAAATATTCTGCTTTGGCGTCGATCTTGACGTCTGATAGTTGACTCTTGATGTTATAGTATTGAAACTATTTTGCAACACCAGGCACAACACGAGGTAAAATTCCTTTTTTTTGCCGTTGGAGCAGCTGTGTCGTGTGGTTTGTTGGCATAGAAGTTGACATATTCGGAGCACACAATAAGTTTTTCGATTACACTTCAGCGAAACTACACATACTGAAAAACTAAGGTAACACTAGCTTTAAAAAATCCTTTCCTGATGTTAAACTCATATGTATGATTTGGAATCCTAAAACTTGAATCATTGCTAGAAATGGATGGATATGACCATTTACAGTGCAGAACCTTATTTAATTTGATAGACACTTCAAAATAATGTCCTACAATCTAATAATTTGGGTATTCACCTCGATTTCAAGGATGAAGGATATAGATGTGGGCTCGCAGAGTTCAATTACTCTTACACGACAAAGTTCCATCCATCATTCAGATATATCCATCTTGTGTGTCCGATATTGGAGTATGGTTCATGTGTGTGAAGCCAAGTAGCATCAAAAGCTAATTAAATCGGTGCTTACTCTTCGTGGTCTAAACCTGATATGAGCTGACTTCTTATTCTAGCCTTTACACAAACATTTGTGATTAACACAGAAAAATTACACAATTTAATTGATCTACTCCCTTAGTTATATGCCGAAGCACAGGAAACCCTCCCGCCCGTTGAGGAAGAGGAGAGCGATCGTCAGCAGCGTGTCTATCGCGGTCAACCAAGTACAGTTAGCCAGGTGCAGCGTGATCGTGATGGTATCATACATCAGGCTAGTATCAATGCGATTCCTCAAGCTGGCAAAATTGGCTCCTATGCCTTTGGCACCGCCTACAGGTAAGTGTATACGCTTCCAATGGCTCAGATATCACCTATCGTTGCTTTCTCTCAAAATTGAATCAAAATTCTATGCAACTCATTTGATTATTACATACTTCTCTCTCTCATGTAATGCATACTGCACTATCTCTATCTGTCGACCATAACGCTTTTGATCAAAAAAACCAAAAACCTAAAAACTGTACGAAAACAGCGAAAGCTTTGAAAAAGACGATGACTTGACACACAATCGACTACGCAAACGACGCGACCTGAGTAATGTGGGCACCACAGAAACACCCAATGATTCGAATACCTCTAGCGAAGTAATGGATCAGGAGAGTGCAGGCACGGAAGATAGTTTGAATAGCTCAAATACCGCGCAAGAGCAATACGACGAAGATGGTGATGATGTTGTTGATGATGTGGAAGATGTGGAAGAGTCTGCTACACAGCCACAAAAATACTCTTCTAAGATCACACAACCCAAGGAAGACTACGAAGACCAGGTGGATGCGGCCACGGGTGAATCTAAGCGCCGACCCCGTCAATTAAGGCCACAAAACTATCGTTCAGGCTATAGCTTTGGCAGCTATAACCCCTATCTCACACCACCCAGCAGCCATAGTTCACATAACTATAATCAGCTTAGTCAGGGTTATCCCACTTATCAACAGCAACAGCAGGCACAGCCGGCTGCGCCGCAGAAGCCCAAGCTGTTATACACCGGCTACAATCTGTCCCTGCCGCCACCTCCCTTAGAGGATGACTTTCGACCCATAGCGGGCAATTATTATGGTGCTGCCACCTCTACTCAAAGACCACCAGCTGGTGATCTACTGCCCTACCTCTTACAACAGCTTAAGGAGCTAAAGGAACGTCGAAGTCATTTACAGGCTGAAAACTTTGCCTATTTTCATTTGGACAACCAACCGGTGGGACCCAAACCAGCCACATCCGCACCTCAGCCGCCCGTCCAGCCCCAAAATCATGCACAGTATAGCACCATGGGTGGTTTCTATAACAATCAACCCTATGGGAATGGTAAGCTGGTTTCTCAGTTCAGCATAGGCACTGCTCCGCCAGACGAGCCACGTAGCACCACCGAGAGTAACTATTTTCAGTACAACATCATAGCGAATCAAAAGATGAAGGGTGTCTACAGCACCGCTAGGCCAAATCAAATCGGTCATGGAGCGGCCATCAAAGTGCGTCCACCAGTTACACCCCTGAATGTGGTCTCGGCCCCCAACTTGGCCTACAACCAGCCGCATACCTTGCAGCAGATACCCTTTCGGGATTTCTCACACTTACCCGTGGGCATCAGCTATGCCAGCACCAGCAACGCCAGCTTACCGGAATCCTATCAGACGTTTACCAAATCGATAAGCTCTACCTTGAAACCAGCGCTACCTACAACCACCCCAAAGCCCAAGTTGACCAACTTTCAGTTCAACATCAATGAATTCATGAAGAATCTTAAGGCCAGCGATCTGGCCAATGTCAATCCGGTCATCAATCCCTTAATTAAATACTTTAAGCAAGTCAGCGGAGCTGGTGAGGTTAAGGGTCCGGTGAGAAATACTTTGGTGGTGAGACGTCCCGTCAGCAGCACTGCTAAGCCCAGTACCACCACAACACCGCAGAGTACCACCACGCGTTTACTCAAGGGCTACGAAAGCTTTATACAAGGCATTCAAAACCAGATACACAAACAGAGCAGCACCACTCCAAGACAACCCACCACAACCACCACCACCACACGAGCCCCACTCTATAGTTCCACACTCAAAAATGTGGACTACTACGACGAAGAATACTCCACGAATGAGGAGGAGGATGAGGATGAAGAGGATATAGACATATTGCCGCCCTCGCGCATGCCACCCTATATGCCCATGTCGGAGACCATGGCTCCACAACCACGTCCACAACTACCCACTGTGGCCCCGTCCACCACCGTCCGCTCCAATTTCCAGACTGGCTTTATGAGCGCCACCACCACACGGCGTCCTTTTCCCAACTTCTCGCAATTCAATCAAACCCACCATCAATCCCATGGCCAGGGTATACCCTCGATCATCACCTTTCCCAGCGACATATTCCAAGAACTGAAACAACGTTTACCCACAACCACCTCCACCACACTGCGTAGCACCATCATAACAAGTACCCGAACCACCGCAATGCCCACCACCACGCGACAGCGTTACACAGTGCGTCCCCAACGGACGCGGGGCCAACAAAAGTGGACCGTGACTACGCCCGCCGTGCTAGAAACTAGCACCGTACGCTCTAAAAATGAAAGCCTGGGCGGCCTACAATTAAACTCGATACATGTCAACTTAAGTGCGGAACGACACAGGTAGCTATACGTCAAAAGGGTCGATCCGAAAGACAAACCAAACCAAAAAAAAAAATGCTGTAAAAATATACCCATTGTGCTGCTACACAAACTACACAAGAAATACGAGAATTACAACAGTTCTACATATCTGTACATACTATATGCCATACATACATATTACTTACTTACTACGGCGTTAACAGACCCAAATACTAAATGTGATTTACCAAAAATAAGAAACCGGAATGAACCTGCCAATGCTGTACAGTTTTGACTAAAACGATTTGACACTGGGCAACAAACATGTTTGATTTATAAGTTTATAAAGGGTTTGTGTTAAAAACAAAAGGATGTTTCAAAGATTTACAAAAGATGGCAATATGAAGGGGGAGCTTTCAGGCTAGGTGGTTTGGTACCAGCCCAAATAGTTTTCAGAATTTTTTTACTCTTAATCACAGGGATGCAAACCGGTTCTGAACCGAACCGGATTTGAACCGAACCGAACCGCTTATTCCAGCCGGTGAACCGAACCACACCACAAACCGAAGCGGCTTCCTTTAAGAATTGATGAACCGAACCCGAAACCACAAATAAAAACGGTTCGGTTCGGTTCAGCGCTCTGACGAGTTTTAAGACGGGAGTCGCTTTCCTCTAGCCAATGATACTTATTATTTGGGGATTTAAATCGTTTCCCCAAGACAATTTTTCTACATATCGTTCGACTCTCTACATTCTTACCTATGCCGTAACTTTTAAGGATGACCTAACGAAAATTTAAGAACAAGTAATTCTGAAAGTCTTCTGTAATTGCCCTCCGATCTCTTAATATACGTACCATCAATGAACATTCTTTCCTCTAGTGGACAATATATGGAATTTTCTGTAATACATTCACTTTAATTCAATGCTAACCAGGAGAGTTTTTATTCTTTTATATTCTAATCTTTTCTGGCCGACATTCTCTGTTTTCAAAGACCATTCCTCTAGGATCTTATAGACGAATCCTTTGAATCTGACACAATATATTTGCGACATTCTTCTAAGGGTTTTAAAGATATTCAAATGGATTATAGGAATTCAATTTGAATGTGTGCAAAAGTCACAATGTACCTTTGTGAACCACTGAGAACCGAACCGGAACCACGGTTCAGTCAGTTCCAAAAACCGTGTAATTAACCGAACCGGCGGTTCAGAAACTGTCTGAACCACTGAACCGAACCAGTAATTATATTAGATTGGTTTGCATCCCTGCTTAATCAACAAAAGTCTTAAAAACCCTAAAAGCTGAGACTTCAATCGATGCAACTGAACTTATGGAAATAAGATTAAGCTGTCCACAATGGTAAGACTACAAAATTTTTTAAATGATTTGTCTTAGGAGCGATTTTTCAAAAGTTTATATGAGTTAATCGGCCGACAAACTTGTTGCTCGAAATGACCAGAGATTAAATACTTTGGCTTTCTCTACAAATCATTTCATCCGATACCGTTAAGTTCCTATCGCCCCAAAAGAGGCGTACCCTGGCAGGATAATGCAATATTCGCATAAAAGAAATCGATTCGTAAGTACGTTCTTCCTCTAAGTTATGGAGAAATAAAGCGATAACAGTCTGTCTGATAACAGCAAGTGACAATACTAAATCATTGTCGCTTAAAGCTTAGTTAACATCTCAACAAAGGAGCTGACGGTGGTAGCGAAAAACTTTCTTACATACCGTCCCTTCCGATCTGCGTTCCAATATCGTCCCTTCCGTTCTGCGCTCCAATATCGTCCCAGGCACTTCTTAGGAATAGTTTCACGTTTAGCCACTTTTTCACCTTTTCAGAAAAGTGTGAACTCTGAGTTACAACCGATTAGTTGCATAATCGGCTTGCGACTTTAGTTCAAAGATAATAAATTTAGTTACATTTATGAGCCATATCAACATATGAGCTAAACCATTGAAAATTGAAGCTGTCTTAGGCTATCGAACTTTGATGAAATCGTTAATCATCGAATTTTATGTACTATTGAATGAGAAATTGCGAAACTAAAGCTGTATTTTCGTTTGTTAGTTGGCTCACATGAGTTCAAAAAACTCATAAAAGAATATACGGGTCTGTTCCGGTTTTCGAGTCGATATTCATGTAAACGTAAGTGTTTCGAGTTCAAGTTTTACTAATTTGTTTGTAAGCAGGAAAACAATCGGTGGTTAATAGATCTTGTCGTGATTTTCAGCTGCTCGAACAATTTCGAGTTTTTTTGCACCTGACGTAAACACAAAAATCGACTCGAATACCGGAACAGGGCCCTTAGATAGCCTACTTTTCTTGCACCTTCTTTTATAATTTGGTGCTTTTCAGATTGGGAATCTTTTATGACATATAAGACAAAGTTATTTGAAGAACTATTGGTCTAAGAACTAAACATAAATCCAATACTAAGTTCCATCGGCAAAGTCCATAGAGCCAGACCATAGACGTTGCTTCAATCATATCGGGAATAAATATGTATAACAAAAATTGGTATACCCAAAGCAGAATCTTAAGCAAATACACTAAGAAAAACGTAGTACGCAGTTCCTAAATAGAAGTATCTAGGAAATGTCATTTCATTATTAATATTTCGTTTGTAAAGACATTGATTTCGATACGTTCTTATCTTAGAATGAATTTTATATATGGAAGATTTTGAGGTGTCATTTGATGCACTTTAATAATTTAACTCTGTTTGCCATCAAAATCTGTAGATTTTCCATTTAATTCTTCCATTTTTATTTTAATCAAGCTTAACTGCCAACAACAAAATTTACATCATTGGTATTGACCAAACATTCTGGCACATAAAATAGAAAAATGCCATAATGACGAAGATCGTCAAGCGCTGCCCAACTGTGTAATCCACAAGGCAAGGGACGGGGATTAGTTCAGGCGCCTGGCGCAGCAACTCGGGCGCCAACGGTTGGATGCGTGGCAACGGCTCCAGAGAAGACAGTACAGTGCCCCTGGTAAACATGCTGGCCTCTGGCAAGACGACAGCTCTGTTTATAAACTCCTTGCGTTGTTCGGCCTGCGACTTGCATTTGGGTTGCGAACCGTCTCCTTTGGTATCCACCGGAATCAGTGTGTTCGTGCCAACGAGCGACTGGCAGACGGGACACTTGGCGTTTGCTCCCTGAATGCGAACCCAATTGTTAACGCAGCCGGAGCAAAATAAGTGGCCGCAAAAGCTTAGCACCGGCGGGCGCGCCGTGCACCGGCAAATCACACAGGCAAACCGAGAACTTCCGGCGATGCCATCGCCGCCAGTGTTGGGAAGTCTTCCATCGCCGTCGTTGGGGGGTTGGTTATTAGGTAGAGCCATATCCACATCGATTGGCATGTTGCTAGTTTTTCGTTTTCGATGTTGTGCCTTTCGATTTTTAGTTTAAAGTGAAGGAATGCTGTTTGATGGGTGGTATCGATTGAGTGTGTGCGGGACACAATTTTACAGGCCTGTTTGGATTTGAATCTTCTTTGTTTTTTATTGAAGGAGAAACCTAAAAAAGGAGCTGAGACTTAACTTCTTACATAGATTAAAGGAAAAGTCTGTACCTTATTCTTCACAATGGTCTTGCACGGTTAGGGTTCTGTGTAATTCAGGGCGGTGTTCTGGTTCTCGGTATAATTGGCTGAGTAACTGAACATGCAGAGTAAGCAAAGTCACAGAGTTCAGCCTTGAAAACTCAAAGCTTAAGATATTTTTACCAATATTTGGTATTATAAATGTGCATATGCTTTGATCTTAAGTATAAAGTTATCTATCTTTTGTCAGTCTGTAGTGCTCCAAAGATCGTAGACTTCGATTTTGACTTCAATCCGAACTTTCTTCAGAATTTGAGGGCTTTAAGTCAGGAACTTTGAACTCTACTAAACCATGTTTGTTGCCTGGTGTTATTTTAATGGACTGGGCTACTCTAACTTCAGTTTTTAATTGCTGTTCTAATCCTATTCATTATCATGCTGCTCGCCTACTAAAAGCCAATCACTTAAACATAATTTTTTACTCCTTTTTTTTAAATTAATACATTTTTTTCCCTTTATACCATGCTCATTTTGTATGTCATTACACACCCCAAACAAACAAAAAAAAAACAAAACAAAACAATACTTTGTGCATATTCGTCAATGTAAATATATATACCCCACAATTATGTGTACAGAGTTGAGTCATCTTCACCGTCATCGGGACTTGGGGCGCCACAACCCGCTAATATCTTTGTACAGCCAACGCCACAAGCCCCATCCAATCGTAACAGCTATAATGCATCATCAAACATATATAATCATGGGGTCGGTGGCTATCAACCGCAGCAGCCCCTACAGCAGCAGCAACATCAACAACAACAACAACAACAGCAACAACAGCCAACACCATTCCGTCAACTGCAGCAACAAGAGCAGCAGCAGGCACAAAACCTACCAAATCCATATGATTCATCATATTATTCTGTTTACGACGATGATATCGATTTATACAGGGACATTGAGTACCAGCAACAACACCAGCAACACCAGCAGCCACAGCAGCAACATCATCATCAACCTCAGCAACAGTCCACCTATCGTCCATTGGCTACACCCACACCAACACACAAAGCGGCCAACTACAACAATCAGCCCACATTGAGCTATAGCACAGACTATGATGAGGATCTGAATGCTCAGGTGAGTCGCTGACTTGTCATTCCACTTCAAATTATAATGAGCTATTCCCACTTCAGATTGAACAGGATAATGCCTACGATCAGCCCACGCGTACACCACAGAGGTAAGTGATTTAAGCCATTCTCCCTTGTCCCTTCATATCATTTGTTTGGCAGAAGCTTCTCATTTGACACCCACCCGTCACCAGCTAAATAGTCCGCAGAAAAATCATGTTAAGTCACAAATCTAAAACAGTTAACTTAACTAGCAGAGCAATTTTAATCAGAAAACTCAGTTAGGTAGCATGTTCAACACACACACACTCTCACACACACACACACACACACAGTGAATTGAAATTCATCAAAATTGAGAACGCTTTCATCCCCCCCAGAACACACAGCCTACAAAATACCATCACGTAAATACACACACCCCCAAAAGAAAAGACCATAACATTTGGAAACAAAGATTTTGCCAAATTTTATGGTTTCTTTTGGTTTATGCCTGGCCAATCTCTTGCCAACACAATACACCCAACCGAAATACGTTTATCTATTAGACCGGCACAGGTGACCATACAATTAGTGGATGCTCGTGCCAAGCCCTCAACGACGGCACGTCCAGTTCTTGATGTACGTAACTACTACGACACTCTAACTACGCCGGGGCTCGACGATGCCGATTACAGTTACTCCAGCTCTGCGGAATTTGGATACAGTTCGCCAGCAGAGGATTACTATCAAAGTGAGCGTACGCCGTCCAAAACGGAAACGGATGATTACAATTTGATTGCCAATGCAGTAACCAAATCAACGACCAAGAGTTTCCCCTTGTCGACTACGAAAGCCGTTAAGGTTACAAAATCCCCCACAAAAACCACAATCAAAACTACAACAACACCACCTACAACAACAACCACAACAACCAAATCCTCAAGGTATTTTTCAAAACACACAATTCCGCCTTAGCCCTTAATTAAACTTGCGAGACCAAAGTCAAGTTCTATCAGATTAGTTTAGTCGCTATTCACTCGTTGCCAGCCTGAGTAGATGTCTCTTGTAAGATTGTTAATTGTAAGTCATTTTTCATTTGCGAAACAAATTTGGCTTTTACATTACACACACCCACCCACACACACACACACAGGTTATCAAATGCAACAGAATCGAATCGTTTGATTGTTGCAAATGCTCTTTGATAGATTTCACCTTGTGTCTTATCCATTTAGAATCACAACTGTTGCAATGTTATCAAACTTCTTACAGAACAAGAACCTGACAATATTTCTTCAAGTCCTTTCCTTTTATGTGTAAAAACTATATGAAAATGTAGGATTTCTACACGTTTGACCGGGGATGTGTTACCCATTATGTTTACAAAGGTACAAAGGTACATTTCTACATAAAACGTTGACTATGCTCTTTTCTACATGCGGCGTGTAGATTATCTATATGCCAAGTTTAAGGCCTACAAAATAAAAAACGCAACTATTCGCACTTAACTTTTTACACAGGGGAGTGTGGAAAGGTAAGGGCACTGAAGGGGGATGTTTTCCTCACCTTTTGTGCCGCAAATCAAAAATAAGGGAAGCGACGAAATGCGAATGGATCATCAGCACATTTCTTGTAGATTTTCATACATCACTTGAAATCCAAAACTTTTCTGTAGAAAACCTACATGTTGCATGAGAAGAATAAGGCTGCCTTTACACAGCTCAACACATGAGACATGATAGTTGTTTCAAATGTGAATCTCTCTTCAAATTCAAAGGCGAAACATGATGAATTGCAGGAATACTAGTGCAAAGACTTATTGCTTCTAAATTGAAAGATAAAAAATGTGATTAAAAATCAGATGTTCTGTAAAGTTTGATAACATTCGGAACAGTTTTGTTCACAACCATCGATATGAATACACTCTGCCGACTGTTTATAGCTACAATTCTCTATCCTTCCCTTTCTGTGATTTTTTGTCTTGTTTTTTGTGTGATTAAATAACCACATTCTGGCCATATTCATTGCATGACTTCCTCTAAATAACTTTAAGCGACAAAAACAAATGCATGAGCATGTGCCTTCTGTACCAGTTGAAAACGAAACGAAATTTGATATATCTATATTTTAAATCATTGGGCGTAGCCAGAGAAACCAAATCATAATCAAAAACTAAACAAATTCCTGGGTACGCGCCTGGTTTAAATGGATGAGAACCAAAAGAGTGTAGGCTGCTGCTGCTAGACCGATATTCAAATTAAGCTACTAACACTAATATTGATGATTGATACACATCTCTTCAACAGCTCGAAAGCGCATGAAAATCCAAGTTATAAGCCAAATGTTCTAAACAAATTAAAGACAACAAAAACCACCACCACTACCACCACCACAACAACAACAACAACACAAGCACCCAGTACTAGTACAAGCACACACCCACTGCCCCTACCCACCACAGCCTATAGTTCCAATCCCTTTCTCAAATCAAAACTGCAAAGTTTAGCCAAATCGCTGGTGAACTTTGTGTCCGGCAGTCAGAGTCCCAGCACAACCGAGCGGGCACAGCACGTGGAGACCATCTCCGATGAGAGTCAGCAAGTGCAGGTACACACCGAGGCCGAGTTACCAACCAGCAGCAGTGTGCGTAGTCGCTCCTTTGAGACAAGTACTTCGCCCAGATTTTTGGATTTCATCAATGCGGCTGCATATGGTTCGAGTCCGCGTGGCAATCTGTTATATGCACCCACAGAAAAGTCCCTCAGGGCCACTTACTCCAGTGAAACGATTTCAATGGAACACCAACAGCAACAGCGCAAACGCATACAAAACTATGTGCAATCGGAAGTGCAGCCACAAAGTTTCAAGCCAGCCACGAATAACCAGAGTACACCCATCGATTTAGTGGACAGCTCCAGCACCAACCGGCCAAATAGAACCTATCAGTTTAGCATACAAAGCGGTGCACCGTTCTTTGAACCCACCTCAAGTACAACCACCACACCAAGACCAGCCATAGCGGGGCCACTCGAGACGGAAGATTATGTAGAAATAGTGCCCACCACTTATGCTCCTCCCTTGAGAGTTTGGCGGAATGGTCGCCCCACCATACAACAGGCGGTTACAAAATCCACCACCTCGACCACCACCAGCACCGCAAAGAGCACTACAATTGCACAGCCTACCAGCACGGAACGTATGGTCTCCGGCTCTAGCTTTACAGCACGCGCCACCCATTTCAAGGAAGGTCTCAATCGTGTTACCGCCAATCCAGCCCTGCGTTTTGTTTCACCCTACAAAAGTCTGGAGAATCTACTGCAGGAGGAACGTCAAAATCAGCACAAGCCACGCTATATGAATGCTCCCGCTGCCCCACCTTTCCTACAGACCACGGCCAGGCCAGCCACCAAGAGTTACTTTCAACATGCCAAGAATGCCAGCAATGATGTACTCGCCACCATGGCAGTGGGAAATGCACGCAATTTTAGTGTCAGTGATGCCATTCTAAGCACTTTTAGTCCCCAAAGACCCACAGAGGCACCCGCCAGTGTGTCGAATGCTTCACCTTTGCTGCGTCTGCGTGGTCGTTCACGCTACACGGTCGCCACTTCGGGCAGTGCAGACACTTTGGATGATGAGCCCACCACCTATGCGCCCAAGTTTAAGCTGCTGCCCAGTAGCTTTGAGCTAAATAGTCCCGCGGTTAACTTATATCCTCGCCGCAAGGCGCAACGTGTACGCATAGTGGTCAATAATCCCAGACCCACCACGAAAGCCATACAGGAGAAGTATGAAAACTTCAAGGAAAAGGAACGCAACAAGTCGCTGAAACGTAAACCCATTGAGAATGATGTTATCCATCCGGAGCCACCACATGCCGAGGCCTTGATAGCCGACCCAGCTGGTGTGGAGAACAAGCAAGAGAATAGCATTGAGCTGAGTGCCAGCCGGGAAGAGTTTAGTACCAAGAGTCCGGCGGTACCGGTTAAGTTTCTGTACTCGAATAAATATCGCCAACAGACGGCGGAGCGCACTTTGGCCGAGAGTCTGCAGAATGCGGGCTACCTGGCCACGGGAAGTGGGCGTACACAGAAATACCGTGCCTCAAATGTGCTGGAGCAGTTGCAACAGTTCCTTTCCGGCAGCGGCAGTGACAGCGATGAGAGTGGTTCACCACAGTTTGTGGATGAGTTTTCGGTGCCCGAAATAAAAGCAGCTGTGGATGAAATCAAACAGCTGTACATACCGACTACAACCCGCTTCCCTAGCACCACCACACGTCCCCCCATCTACAAGAACAAGCCCAGTTTTAGTTTTGCAAACACTGATCCTACTCCCACAACACCACCCTCTTTCATACCTAGCACCTCCTTGAGTACACCCTCAGAATTTAGCACCCTTAGAGCCACTCCCCCAACCACAACTACAACCACAACAACAACCACATCAACAACCACAACAACAACGACACCGAGTACAACAACAACCACAACAGCTCGCGCTTCGAGGGTAAATAATAATATCAAATCGTCAATTGCCGCCGCTGCCCAAGCCCAAGCGTCTAGTTCAGGGCCACCCATCACCACCATCTCCTCTACCCATCCAGTGGGCAGTCGGGCTAACAAGTTCCCACACATCCCAGCTGCCGCTGCTGCTGCTGCATCGGTCAAGTGCTCTGATAGCACACTGAGCACCAAATGCAACGAAATTCTCTCAAGGTACAAATGCCGAATCCTTCTTAACGCCCCTTAAAACCAAATCATCACTCTCCTCCTACTTCTCTCTTTATATCTCTCGCTCTCTCTCTCTCTCTCAAGTAGAATTCACCGTAATTTCGTTATTGACCACAACCATAGCCTCTCCTACCCAACAACAACAACATCAACAGCAACTACCAACCAACAACTGTATTCTCTAGCTCCATATCCCTATTCCCCTTAAACCCTCAAACCCCCACCTTGTAAACACCCTGTAACACTATCTTAAGCTCTACTTTACCGTTATAAAACTTAGAAGAGGAAAGCTTTTCAAGTGAGAGAATCAAAAGTAGCTTTGATAGGCTGCAATTTCTGAACAAAGAGTGATCGATGGAGGCACTGAATCAGTTTTATAGATTAAAAGAAATAGAACTTAGTCCGAATCGTTCTTAAATTTTCTTGATTTTTTCTTGATGATAAAATTCTTGATTTAAGAACTAAAAGTAAAACAATATGAAGTTCATTTCACTCTTACAGTATAAACAGGATTTTGCTTTTGGCACAATTCGTTCTTAGCTTGCACAAATAGGAACCAAAAACCGAGAGAGTACTTTCTCTGAGAGCGGAACTTCTAGATTCAAGAACAACCCGAGATAGATTCGAGTAAAAATCGTGACTGATCAGAGAGCTCAACAGAATGGAATTAAGTACCAAACGGGATTGGTTTAATTATTGGCTTAGCTTGCACAAATAAAAACAAAAAACCCATTCTATTCTACCTTCTCTGAGATCGAAACTTCTAGATTCAAGAACAACCAGAGATAGATTCGAGTAAAAATCGTGACGGAGCCAAGACCTCAAGAGAAGGGAATTAAGTAAACAAATTATGGGTTTAAGGACGTATCGATATTAGTGTCTGATCAAAGAAGATTAAATTGTGAAATTCATCAGGCTTAAACTAAGTATTTTGGTTCTTATTTAGTAACAAAATTTCTTATCTAATCGTTATTAGTTCTAAAACTATGTATATAAACGACTTAGGGCCGATTTGACATCTTCTACATAGCCCTTTATGTCACATAAGCTTACAAATAACAGAGTAGATTCTAAGCTTAAATGACATATAGCAGCTTTAAACCTAGAAGACGTGAAACCGAGACTAAGTTGGTTATTTCCTGGGAACGAAAGTTGAGTTTGGGAGGTTGCGTGATTTTACTTTTTGAGTCAGTTTTTAGTTTCGTATTAGTATTTATAAGATTTGGGATCCTAAAAAGTCTCGGAATCGGTTTAAGTTCTGATCTTCTTGAGGAGCTTCTGTGATGTAGCATTCAAAACTTCTAATCCACTGGGGTCAGCTAAATAGTGTGTTAGCAATTCTTAACATAACGGTAACAGTAGATTTGCTAGATTTGTTGTTACACAGTGTTAAATAGTTAATTGGTTGATGTTGATTGTTGGTTTTATTCTCTGTCCCACAGTATTTATTAATTACATAATTTAATGCTGACCACTTCACTTTAGATTATCGTTGAACTTTAGTGCAAAAGACACACAAGTATTTACTAAATGTTAGCTGCTGTGTAAAATGTTGAACCAAAATGGCATACTACACGTACTTGTGTGGCATACAATTTTAGAAGGGACTGTAGAGTATTTTAGAAAACTTCTTTAACCGATATTACGGTATACATTTACGTACAGGTGGTGGCCAGTTGATATACGCAAAGCATTTTGTGTTAAATTTATTAAAATTTCTTTGCAAACCTTTATTTCTTTAATTCGAATTTCAACACTCAAATCGAAACAATTATTCACTAAATTTGATCAGAAAATGTGAGAACTAATTAGTTAAATGCGGTGAACACTTAATCATGCATTGCTTTAGGGAGACCGATTTTGATCTGAAACTTTTTTGGAATATCCCTTTGTTTAATATCTTTCTCATTACTTTCGAAATGTAGAGCCTGAAGGCTGAAAACATACTCAGGCATGTTCTCAATTCGCAATCGAAAATGGAATGGCCGAAAATGAGAGGGGCTGACTTTAGCGTTTTTGCTGGCACTGCCAATTTCTTCACACATTTGACATACAAATTCTTCTTAAATCAGTTAATGGTTGAAATGCACATCAAAATTTAGTTAAATTCACTTCGTTTACATTTATGAACTGTAAGAGTGCGAAGAGCACAAAAGACCAACAAATAATAAAGATTACTTAAGATTACAATTACTTTTCATTTCACAGACCAGCTTGCTAAACTTATTAAAACAATGACGTTTTAATTTTTGGTGGAAGTGGAATTGAGACCATTGCCTTGCACCTTGCAGTTTTAATAGTCGATATCTTTTAGCTGGTTAAATCTAATTAAATTGAAAAACTTATTGGTTTTTAAGTAATATCCTAAGAATATAAGAGCACGTGCCAGAGTCTGACAATTATTCTTCTTTTTGAAGGTATTTCTTAAGTTTTTTTCAGACAGGGTATCATGGTATCACTACAAAACTGTCATTGTTTAAAATTTCTTTTAACTGGAGTATAACAAAGTAATTATTGAGGAACAAAATGCTAGTCATTCGAGAATTCTTTAGCTATTATTTTTTCCCATTTTCAAAAAAGATTAAGGTTTTATATAATTTATTATGGTTTCTTATCTTGGGGAACATACGAGATGCTCTCAAATTTTTTGCAATTTTTCATATATAAATAAAAAATACTTTGAACGAAAGAAGGAACGAAGCGACATTTGTGAGTGAATGAAAAGAAACTAGAAATAAGCGCACCAAATAAAATGATGGGAGTATGCGATGCCTAATGGCATTTTATAAACTAAAGACAATAAATATGGAAAAAAAATAAGACAACCAATTTTTTGTGCTGTCTGCCCACTAAAATCACAGGTACAAACTAAACAGACTCGCTCACCCTCCAAACCAGTGTTTCCCAGCCCAAGGCCGAACACACACAACAATTCTCGCCGAATGCTTGCCGAAGTACTGTTTCAGTGAGTGTCAGGCAGAGAGCCACTGTTCTTGCGTCAAAGATCTTCTGCTCTAAGCAGAAGACTTATTTTTCGTTCTCTCTTTATCTCGTTGAGTGAAACACACAAAGCTGTCTTACGATAACAGCACGAAGGAGATAATTTAACGGCTCTCAGTAGCTGCACATAAGCAACTGTTGCTCAATCGATAAATATTGATATCGATAAATAAAATCTATCCAAAAACAAGCATATTGAGACGTGTCAGCTTAAAGTTTCTTTGTTTTGTTGTTGTTGCATTAGAAACACACTCGCACTCATACAAACTTACAGTTTACTGAGGAACACTTACTTACAGGCTCAAGAGACAATTGCGGTGGATTCTGACCAGCAAACTTTCTTCAGGAATCAGTTTAATCTTGTTCAGAAATCAGAGGCGAAATGTCATTTCGGTTTCCTCCTCATGTTCATGGAAATAAATGGATTTGAAAATATAATACAACCAGCGGGAGACTCAAGAGCAACACTTTCACATAGTGTACAGGAATCCATTTACAAATGTCTTAAACGACAAGGTTTAATGTTTTTATATATAAACCAAAATTGGACCGCATTCAAATCGTTTTGATCACGCACATTTTACGTGGCTTTCATTTAGTAATTGCTTGTGTGCCGTTTACCGTAAGTAATTGCACTACGATATCAGTTTTTGTTGTCAGACTTAGCCGCCTCGGTTAGCCCCTGTATTACGTGTACTCTGAACCTCCTCCATCAATCCTGTCGAAAGTGACGGATGACACACCAAATGTATATCTCTGTTTATTCTCAGCTTAGACTTACCACTCAACCCCACAACACGCGACACATAAGTATATATAAATATGAAATACTCTATAACTTTTTGGTTCTCACTGTCTACTTTGTTTGATACGATAAATTGGCTATACAAAAAACTTGTACAATATGTTTTGGGTGTTGGTTATGGTTCAGCAAGTCATCTGTATATATAGGAACTAACATTCATTCATGTGTTTTAATTGTATATGTTGTGTATGTAATTATGTGTGTGGAATTGGTAACTAAATCTAACTCTCTTGTCTGCTTGTGTAGCAATTTGGCACCCATAAAAACTGTGTTTGATATTTTCACCAATTTAAAAAATGCTGAAGCTGCCAAAAACTAAATCTCAAATTCTTTTTTAAACAGAAACAACAACAATAGAAACCGGGGCAGCTCCTCCTATCAACAGGATCGTGATACATTGCCCGTGCTTACGTCCAATCGAGGAACACACCCACCGTAGGTCACATTTGCTGAACTGTGTGAACTCTGATTCATCTAATATGAGTTCTCTTTTTTGAAAAGGCGTACACGACCCACACTGAAGCCCGCTGGCACCATAGTGTCAAAGGCCCAAGAGTTTGTGGATATTTATAGATATCCGCCAACGCGTCCCGATCCGCTGTATCCACAGCCCACACCCGACAAGACGGCCGCCAAATGCCGCAAAGATGTGTGCCTGTTGCCGGATTGTTATTGCGGTGGCAAGGATATACCCGGTAAGTGGACACGTGTAGTTAGCTGATTGACCTTTTCCGTAAACAGGAAACGTTCTGCCAAACCAAATATGTATGTTTAGGCGATTTAAGTGTCACGGATGTACCGCAAATTGTATTGATGACATTCGATGATGCCATCAATACAATAAATATCGATCTGTACGAGGAGCTGTTCAACAACAAGTCGCGCCGGAATCCAAATGGATGTCCCTGGCGTGGCACCTTCTACTTGTCGCACGAGTGGACGGATTACAGCATGGTGCAAGATATGTATGCCGAGGGACATGAAATGGCCTCGCATACCGTTTCGTAAGTTGTTGTTGTTGTTTGGCGTTTGGCGTTCGCTTTCCATACCAGCTGCAGCATCAAGACATCCGATTGTTTTATCTTTCTATATCCTCCATGTGCTTTGGTTTATATTTACATAATTTGTCTGTTTGTTGAGTTGGATGGATTCTTGGAAACCCGCTGTTGCTTGGCCTAGAGGAGGCCTGCTATTTGGCCTGGGGTTAGCGTGGACCACTTGAATGTACTGCGCCGAAAAGAGAGCAACGGTTTTTTATTTACCCCAAACATGTCACAGAAGGTGACATTCTTTTAGCTCTGCTTTTCTAAACTACTACATAGAGCTATATTTGTCATTCAAACTAACAGTTAGCAATGTAAAATCTCAGTTTATCTTACATTTTGCATGTATCTAGAGCAGCAATGTTTACCCATAGCCCCCAGGCGCATTCGACTAATTACACGCACACGAGCCGAGCGCCTGCCGAAGTCGGGAATATGAGCGTAAGCAGCGCTCTCTTTGCTTGCATTCGTTGCCCAGACGTCGATGAGGTGCACAGCACACAATACACTCTCACTTTTTGGCCTCGCTTTTCTTGAACATCGCTGATCTAGAGGATGAGAACTTGGCCCTTTAGACTTTTTTTCAGTATATTGAAGGGTTCTTCGTAATTCACCCGTTTTATGGGGAATTTTTTAAATTTTTTAATAAACCGAGTCCGTTTGCTAGTCATTCAGTTTTCGTTTCTTTTTCGCTGTTGAGAAAGTTACGACATGGGATCCGAAAACGTGTACCGAGAACTTGCGATTTGTTATGCTTGAATTACAATTGAGGCTGAGATAATGGAAAATAAAAGCTTGCCTACTTTACAGGGCCTACAAACAGAGTGTTTTGCTGACCTATATGATGACAATATCTAAAAAGAAGGTACAGCATCGATTTTGAAACCAAGAATTTAAGGTCTTTTGACACTTAGTTTGAGCTGTGAATCGATTCAATTCAAACAATATGAAGGGACCACACTGCGTATGAGCAATATAACAAAATCTGTTCTGCTGTATTCTTTAACATTTACTTGGCTGTTTATGTCTTATAATCTTTTGCTCAGTTTGGTGAGCAGCTTGAAGTTGCTCACTCACTTAAAGAAGTCGAAAGCTATATTTGCTTTTTAGAGATTTTTTTGTACACTAATCAGCCTGTTTCCAAGAATAACTCCCAGCACATATCTATATATTATCATCTGCTCTATATTCTCCTCTCTCTCACATTCTGCTCTATTCTCTACATCCCACATTCGTCGTCATGTCATTTTCTTAGGCGAACTACCTGCTGAGAGTATACCACAGATTGTTCTCTTGACCTTTGATGATTCCGTTAATGATTTGAATAAGCAATTGTATACGGATCTGTTTGAGAAGGGTCGCGTGAATCCCAATGGTTGTCCCATAACAGCCACATTTTATGTATCCCACGAATGGACTGATTACAGTCAGGTGCAAAATCTTTACTCGGATGGACATGAAATGGCCTCGCACACTGTGTCGTAAGTAGACGCCCCCGCTGACACTGAAGAAGAACACAACGCACACGTAGTTTAGCTTTGACAACTGGCACCACCAATACATTACAACACACACACCTTTGCTTCAATCCATTTGCTATAACAAACAGTTGCGAATCTCATTTGTAATCACTCAACCATCTGCCTTCACAGTCACAGTTTTGGCGAACAGTTTTCACAGAAGAAATGGACGCGCGAAATCGCTGGACAGCGGGAAATACTGGCGGCCTATGGTGGCGTCAAGTTGTCCGATGTGAGAGGTATGCGTGCCCCCTTCCTCTCAGTTGGCGGCAATAAAATGTATAAAATGTTGTACGACTCGAATTTCACTTATGACTCTTCGATGCCTGTCTACGAGAACCGTCCACCATCCTGGCCCTACACGCTGGACTATAAGATCTTTCACGATTGCATGATACCGCCGTGTCCGACACGCAGCTATCCAGGTTTTTAAACTGGTTTCTTCGCTTTAGACTTGGCAGTGTTATTAATTTGTGCTATTTTCTAGGTGTGTGGCAAGTACCGATGGTAATGTGGCAGGACTTGAACGGAGGCCGCTGTTCCATGGGTGATGCCTGTTCGAATCCCAGCGATGCGGATGGTGTTACCAAAATGATAATGAAGAATTTCGATAGGCATTATACGACCAACAGGTGAGGTTATACGCTGATAGCTTGGCGAACTGTGTAAAGTACTGCCTATTGTTCATAGAGTTGTTATTAAGATCTGTAACTATGATTGAGCTTAACCAATTGTGGTTCATCCGCAGGGCACCATTTGGATTGTTCTACCATGCCGCTTGGTTCACCCAACCGCATCACAAAGAGGGTTTCATCAAATTCCTGGATGCCATCAACGCAATGCCAGATGTCTGGATCATTACCAATTGGCAAGCACTGCAATGGGTACGTGATCCAACGCCCACATCGCGCATCAATTCGTTTCAACCTTTCCAGTGTGATTATTCGGTAAGACCTCACTTAACTAAACTAATCCCTGGTCAACACTCAACACATCAACCCTTCTTCAATAGGATCGCCCGAAGCGCTGCAATAACCCGAAAGTATGCAACCTCTGGCACAAGTCGGGCGTACGTTACATGAAGACATGTCAGCCCTGTCCCGACATATATCCCTGGACCGGCAAATCGGGCATACGTTCATCGCGCATTGACAACGAGGTTGAGGAACCGACAACGTAGGAATCGAAGCATAGTGGAATTAGCACATAGATCACATATCATAGCCACGATTCATTGGTAGCCCAAAATACGGTATTCACTCGCAAAACAAAATATGGTTTATCATCTACTTGAGTTTATGTAGCTAATTTTAAAGGATCTAAAAAAGGGAAATCAGCAATTGTAGTTTATTTGTCTTATTTGGAACATGTTACTAAACAAATTATTTATATCTTACTTACTTACATACACACACACATATGTATATTCCTATAGTTTGCTTATTATTTGGAATTTCTTGTACTTGCACTAGACCTAAGCTAAACAAATTCAGCATAAGATTAGCGTATACAATTAGTAAGTACTGCGATGGAGAATGAAGCTATTCATTCTGATTTGTAAAATATGGCATATGTGTGTTTGTATGCACTTCCGCATACTCACATACATATGTCTCAGAGCTCTCCCCCACTTAAAAACCTTAAGAGTAGCATTTAATTATTTTATATTTTCATTTAATTTGTGATAAATATTTAAAGCTGAATTTATGTATTATTAGATGCGCACAAAATCTATACGAAATTGTCATTCGCATTCCCCCACAAGTGGCCGCGCCCTATAAACGTCTGCTACTCCTCCTCTCTTCATTCTGTGAAACCTAATTGAAACCACTTGTCGTTCCAGTTTTGGGTGCGTGGAAGTAGAATCAAATGTACATTAATATAAACAGATGACTATAAATATACACACACATATATATATTTAGATGCCATCACAATTGAAATTGATTCACATTAGAAATAAATACTAGAACCTAGAAGCCTAACCGATGAGATTCACAAGAAGTCAACGAGCAAACGCAAGGAACACGTACAGGAAACGACAATGAAACGAATCGATTGCCAATACTTAGCCGTTCTTCAGATGATGTAGAGTTGGCCCCAACTCCAGTTCAGACAACGTGCAAGCGTATCGAATATAAGGAATGGATATACGAAAGTATTAAATGGATTTGATAAATACTTAGTTAAAAAACAACTTAAAAACTATTTACTTGTAAGTGCATTGTAGGATGTCAGTTTAAGCAAATATTTGATGAGGCGAGTGAATTATGTATTTTGTGCTAATGATTGTAAAAAGAAACACCCTACATATGTATGTAATAAAATTAGATATATAAATTATAGCAATTGGGGTATTTTATTGGAAGGGAACATACGAAAACACCAAGGAAGCGGCGCGTTAATATAGCTGTGTCAAAAACCTACCGGCTCTATCATCAGCAGTGCCCATCGACTGCAAGTCAGTGGCTGACTTTTCAAGCCAGTATTGCCTTAACTGATCCAAATCATCATTATTGCAAAAACCAACACCAAAACACACCTAAACACAAACTCAGGGAGGTACAGAGTCTATTGTAGACGGGTTTCATCGACTTTCTTAATTGTATTTCAATATAAGAGCTGATCTTTAGTATTGAGTGCTTTGTAAAGATTTTAGCAAGATGAACTTGTTCTAAACACCGAACAACACATGTTCTAAGTAAGATTGTGCTTAAACATATATAGAAAATTTTAGTTAGTCAGCAACGTCCTAAGACTTATCTGCCATTTGGAGCAGGACCCCGTGGCTGTTTGAGCACACTGTTGGGTCTGCTGGAGATCAAAGTGGGTCTGGTGATATTGAGAAACTATAGCGTGGAGATTTGTGAGAAGACATTGCCAGAGATGAAATTTGATCCCAAGGAGTTTGTGCTGACGGCTAAGGGAGGCACTTATCTGCGTTTTGTCAAGGATCACCTATAGAAATAAGCAAAATGTACACCAAATTTTACTGTTTTATTAAATAAAGCCTAAGTCAACAATAATTTCTATTGATTTGTCAATTATGCACTGCATCGCCTAGCAGGTTGGTAGCTACGCCCTTGGTGAGGTTTGGAAATCGCTGTATGGGATACGACACACTGTTGTAAATCAAACTGCGCGCAAGGCTCCAATAAGCTTCACAAACTATTTTAAAATTGTTCTTACTAGGCAGTGCTTTTCAAACCATGAACTCCAAAAACCTACAGTTTGCAGGAATTACACAACTCGCCAAAACACAGTTTTAGAGTCTGCAGTTTTGAAAGCACTGGTAAATTAGCAATGCATCTCAAACTGTTGGCTCTAAAACTGTACTTTGGCGAGTTGTGTATTTCCTGTCAAACTGTATGTTTTTTTAGTTCGCGGTTTGAAAAGCACTGCCCAATTTCAAACTGCACCGCGGGGCACTGTCAATTGGAATTCATACAAATTGTGCTCCATCCTGCCATTTTAGGGGCAATGAAAAAAACCCAACATATTACGGACCGTCTCCCTCATACCCTGCTGAAAAAGAAAGATGTTTCCCTTTCCAATATTCAAAGAAACTCCAATCTCTTGTATAAAAAATTCCAATATCAAATAAACTCCAATCTCTTGTATAAAAATTGTAAAATCGTTACTTTATTTTACGCTTAAGACATAGGTTCTGTGTTTTCAGCAGGCACTATTAGCTGTTACGCACACTGATACATACAAACATACAAGAAGTATATAAAACTGTGTACATAAAGGATTTGTACAATTTCCACTGCTCGCTTCATCATCTTTCGCCCATCAGCAGCATCAGCAACCACAACAAGTAAATTCATACCAGAGCCAATAAAAAACGTATGAATATGAAATCAAATTAACTTTATTAAAGCGCAGTTTAAATAAATAACTTATGAATATGAAATCAAATTTACTTTATTAGAGCAACTCATTTAGATGAACATCTTTGCGCACAGCATTATTGAAGCCCTCTTTATAGCGATACCAGATGGGACTTTTGACAATTGCATCAGTTTTGGCTGTTGAAAAAAATTATAATGCAACGATGTTAAAAACTATCAAAGTAATAAACTATTATGAAAACATTTCCTACCCTCTTCAATGGCTGTCGCGGCGGTGGATTTGTGGGTAATGCGACCAAAGAAGTCTTTTGTGAGCTGGGAAAACATAATAATCAAATAATAGTAAGCAACTCGAATCGAAAGGAAAAGGTATGCGACTCACCTGTTGTTTGGGTGCACTGCGCATATTGGAGGAGGTAATTTGTTTTGGCTTCAAGGTTTGCAAATGGTTTGGCAGTTGCGGCGAAATGGGTTTCTTTTTGGTGGCACTCAAATTGGTTGATGTTGGCTCACCACCCTTGGGCGCAGCACGGCGTATACGTTCCAAATCCACTTCACGTGCTATCAGCTGTCGACTAAAATATGGTAGCGTAAGACCAGGTGCACCTAGAGAACAAATAATTTTGAAATAAATCAAGTTATAAACTGCTACAGCAACTTACCCGGAAAAGCGGCTAAGGTATCCAAATCGGGCTCAGTTTGAAACACATAATGCCCCTCGGCTGATTTAACTTGCACAAATGTCAACCCCAGATCAACCATTACCTCTATGGTATGCCGCAGGTCGTATTGTTCTCTATAATTGAAATAATGCTCATACTTAATGCTTAAGTCTCCTTCTTCAAGCTCTTACTTGGGTGACAGCAATTGCACGGCCACCGAACGCAGTTGTGGAGACAGTATCCGCTTAAGCATGGGCACTGTATCCAGCAATAAAACATGACCAATTCCCACACCCTGAGCCGAGCAGGTCACTCCTTTGCGTAGAGCTTGATATATGTTACGCTGGTTGGTGCTTTTCTGGTGAAACTGCAGGCCAAAGGTGGGAGGAAAATATTAATCTTAGCATTAACCATTTTAAGCTGCCTCCTATACCTCAAAGCCTCGCGTTGGAAATGAAATTTTGGGCCAGGCCAATGTGGCAAAGAGTAGATGCCACACCACAAAACCATACTGGAAATATGGATAGACGGTGTAGTTCTGTTGCCGATTGATTTGTTGCTGCAGTGTATCCTGAAAGCAAAACCATTGAAGGGCCTCACAGATGCCAGTGAAATTTGGATCGGGCATCTTTTGCTGCAGATAATTCTCATAGACGCCCTGGGCAAGTCTAAAAGTATGAAGAATAGTTGAGAATTTTGTTCCTTAGATGACTTTAATGGGACAGTTACCGTTCATAATCGCCACAGGAGTGCACCACGTCTAGAACATTACGCACCCGCGTTGCCACAGACATATTCGACATGGTCACCTCGGCTGGTTCATCGCCTTTCTGATTGTTTTTCTCTGTCAATTGCTTCTTGGGACGTTGAATCTGTGTAGATGAATGAACTGTAACATTGAGCTGAAGTTTCTAAAAGAACACTTACACGAAAAACAGCTCCCCATACATCAAACAGTCCCTGATGACGATCCTTTTGTCCAAGATTGTTGTTGAGCACATCTTGAAGCGTCATGCTATGCTTCTGGACACTAAAAGCGATGTAAGAAGTATTAAAGATATTAGTTCACTGATAGATTTACCATGTCTGAGAGCTAATCGCATGGCGGTTAATATTTCAGCTTGCCACTTACTTAAAGAACTGCATGGAGGATATACAGCTTCTGACATCATTGCCAGATTTCTCAGCCAAAGCAATTAGTGAGCCAAAATCCGTTTTCAACTGCTCCTTCTGGGCCACTTTGATTAATCTGAAAAGGGGTTTAACTCAGCTTATACACCTCTCATAACACAAGCAATTCTCACTCACCTCTCTGCCAGACGCGCAGAATCAATGGGAGGAAACTGTACAACAAAGGCAACCTGTCTTAGGGGACGCAGAGCAGGATCATAGACATCATTGCATATGCAAATAATGGGACGACGCAATACATTATGCTCGGCCTTGGCTCCTTTGGCTTTCACCCGACTGTAAATGCCATCGCTTACAAATTTGACCAAATATTCTATAGATTGCCGCGGAGCACCATCGATTTCATCTGCAGGGGTTTGACAGAGATTAGTTCCAAGTTGAATTTAGTAAAGAAAACCCCACCTAGAACTATGCAATTTGGCCGTTTATCCTGATTGAGCACCGAGGACATCTGTGTGCCATTCTCCAAAGCCAATTTAAACGCTTCCGGACTGCGATCATCCGAGGCATTAATCTCTCTGACATTGTAGCCCGCATGACGGGCTATGGTATGGGCCAAGGTGGTCTTACCCAGACCTGGCGGACCACAAAGCAGCGCCACCTTTTGCATGGGTCTTCCCATCTCATCCACATTGGTGTTCAACGCCTGACGAGCCTTGCGTTGACGCCAGCCACCATTGGATTCAAATTTCCCCGTCCGCTTGTTGAAACTATTCAGCTGGGCTTGGGCTCCGCCTGCCGTCGAGGCTAGCTGCTGTTCCTGCTGTTTGCTTTGAAAGGCTTGGCCAAAAACCACTTTGTCCCACATTTTCAGCCAAAATAGCAAACTGCGATTGGTCATCTCATCGGAGAGTAGATCCATGTACTTGCGTGGTTTGTACTTATCCACCCACAGGCGTCCCGTTTCTTGTGTGACAATGGATACCTCTGGGATAGGTGCCTGCGTGGGAGGAGCCAGCCGGTTGAGTACCTGGGAACGCAAGGTCTTTAATCTTACTTTCTCCTAATTTTGACAAGCATTTACTCACCATTTCCTGTGCCTCGCGCCACACTTGTTCCTTGGCCTCACCCAGCAGACTAACCACTGCTATGCCGCCTGCACCTGCCCGAGCTCCAATCAGGTCCAACTGTCGCTGCTCATAATCTTCCGAATGAAAACGCACATACACCCTCTCCAGATCACTGCGTTGTATGGCCAGAAATGGCCAGGTGGGTATCTCGTACGACAAGTTCCGCATCTTGAAGTCATGCAGGGCCTTCAGACGGCTTACCTCATCCTGTCGCACTGTCTTACTGGATTCCCTCATCTTGCGGCGCAGCTCCAAAATCTTTTCAATCGCCTCCTGATCCCGTTGCTCCTCAGTACGGGCCTTCTTAACCAGCGGATCTTCGTAGCTCTCATGATACAGATCATCAATATCGCCAAAGAGATCCCGCTCCAGGCGACGCTTATTAGTTCCGCGCAGACCCAAACACTGCAACTGCTCAGAGGCGGCGGCAGCGTCGTCTTGAGTTGTCTCCAATTCCTCAATGGCCGGCATGCGCTGAAAGGGTGTGGAGCAGCCTCGGCCCACAGCCGGACCCTTGGGAGTGCCAAAGAGTCGGCGATTAACAGGTCCGCCTCCTGCTTCAGGCTCCACTTGAGATTGGCTTGCCCCGAAGCTAATCTGTGACAGCTGCGGCGAGTTGAGCGTGGAGTTGCTTAACCTTGAGACATCTTTCACTCCCGCAGGAATTGCTCTTGTGGCAGCCTGAGCCGCTTGCCGGGATGTGCTTGGTCCGTCCTGATAAACATCATACTCCTGAGGCAAATCCTCAAGCACTTCCAGTTCATCTTGATATTGCAGCTCAAACTCTTCATTCTCGTCCGGATATTGGTTCATTTTGTGTTTTGCTTTTGGGCCAAATCCAAAGCTACGTGAACAAATTGGCGCCAAATGAAAACAGCTGTTGGCAGTGTGACCATACACTTCACTACCCAGCCGACCAGTGCTGGCACTTAGCTATAGCTAAAATGCGATATGGAAACCAAGCTTAAACAGAGAGCACAAGACCAATTTATTATTTCGTACTTTCTTTTGTCTATTGAAAAATTTACAAAATCCAGAGACCTCTGTGGAGGAAAGTTGTTGTGTAACTACTTTTGAAGATACACATTCAAGAATTTTATCCATTTCCTACTCTGTCATTTCTAACAACAAGGATATTACCTACCGTTTTCTTTTGCCAAACAAATGTTTGAAAAAAGACACTGACTTTTCGAACTGCCCTCGTATTCAAGAAATAGGTTGCGCATTTTAAAATTAATTAATTAATTAATTTGCACTCACAACTCTCTTGGTACGCTCTCTTCTCTGTTAAGAAATCAGCTGACCATTCTGACGACAGACACCTAGTCGATAACTATCGATAGAATCGATTGACGCGATTTACAGCTACAGTCGGATTCGGGTCGCTCTCGCGGCCGCGTTAACAACGCCAAAACTTAATTAAAGGTCACAAGAGAATCGAAAAGCACTTAATAAAACTATTTGTTTCTGTTTTAACAAAATAATTGCCCACTACCTCTGGCTGCTCTCCCACATGTTTTA
The DNA here is from genome assembly GCA_035044985.1 of Lordiphosa fenestrarum. Lineage (NCBI taxonomy): Eukaryota > Metazoa > Arthropoda > Insecta > Diptera > Drosophilidae > Lordiphosa > Lordiphosa fenestrarum. The sequence continues at coordinate 2,361,314 of JAWNNO010005527.1, read as the reverse complement.
AACATGTGTGTGTCAGCTTGAAATACAAAGGAACACAGCCAACAGCTGCTCACGAGCGCACGCTGCGATAAAAGCCACAACAACAAAAACTGCAACAACAAACCTCACAAGGCAAAGGAAATATTAAACGAAAACGAAATCGGAACAGAAAAAGTGAAAGCGTGAGCAATATAAACACACATAAATAGGAATTTAGTTCCGCAGCCACAACCAACATGCAGAACTGGCTGGACGACGAGGAGGCCATGGCCGCACCAGCTCCAGCGCAGCTTCTAAACACCCGAGCTCCCCGCATCTTTGGTGATATCACCACCAATCGCTTATGGACATTCCGGCTGCTGATGCACGATGAACTAAATCCAAATGAACAATTGGCTATTGTGGGCAGCAGTGAGTCCCTGGGCAATTGGCAGCATGCGGGTGCTGCTCTCATGCTGAAGGATGACGACGACCAGGAGAGTAATTTGTGGACTGCTGAGGTGTATATACCCAGGCATTGCTCGACGGAATATCGGTATATGGTCTGTGCTGTGGAACCGGGCACGGAACAGTTGCTAGTACGTCGATGGGAAACTCAATTGCAGGTGAGTCACTTGTGTGAGGCAGCCCTAAAACCGTTTGTTACCGCTCTTTGTTGACTTATGCTTTGATTAAAACCTTGGATCACTTTAGAGATGCGGCAACCAAAGTAAGCTGAGGTACACAGGAGACATCCAATTACTCTGATGATGCATTCCCGCTGCACAGGCGCAACATGAAACCTTGTCTACTGGCTGAGCCAAGCTTGCCATTGAATTCAAATTGCGTTCGGCACTCCTAGTCGGAGAGTGGACTACCCGCTGGCTCAGTATCAGGGCAAATTAAGAAATGTTTATTTATTGAATTCGATATTCCATTCACATAAACAAATACCATTGTCTGCTATAGTCAATTCCTGATATATCTTGCAGAGAGTTTATTAGAATTGTCCAGATCGAATCTTAAAATTTTTGAATAGCATGATGAACTGATTCTTCTCTATATACACTTTCGAGAGGGATTTCCCTTCACTTTTCTGGTAATGTTCTATCTAAAAAATGGAACTCAACAAGCTCTGCTAACTTCAAGATCTGGTGAACCTCACCATGTCGGTCTTATATTGCCATTTATTGATGATCTACCCACAATATTATCTTAGTCTCGGATACTTCTGTATGCCGATAACTTTACGATCAGTACTACCTTTTTATCCTTTAACGCGACGATGTATTCTATTAGATTGCAAGATGATCTTAACTCCTTGTGGCCTTGGTGCCAGGTTAATCAGTTACACCTGAGACTGTCGTTGATCTTGGAAGATCTCCTCCATTGTTAATAATTTGAAAGAAGTACTTTGATTCAACTAAACGAAAATGTTCATTTCAGGCAAGGCTTATCAAAGAGCTGGACGAACAGCCGCACCCATCTACACCAGATATTTTTGGATCCGTGAATGGCCAGCACAAGGTGGACAGAGGATGGTTAACCAAGGAGGGACTAGTACAATTTAAATTCTTCTATGCTCCGTTCACCTGGAAGCAGCGTATGAAGCGACGTCATGTCCATATAAAGGTCACACCCATGAACCTAAGCATACCTAGTGCCAGTGGTAGTGAGGTGGGACCGGTGTCCACTCTCGAGGATTCCCTGTCCAATGACACCCATGACACAAGAGAGAATGGTGGCGACAACTCCACCGCCTTCGCATTTAGTGAGGTGGTCACTCTCAGTTCGGATGAGTGTGAGGTGCTTGCTCAGGAGCAATTTGGCACGGCTTGCGGGCCGAATGACTTGGTTATCTTTCATCTGACAGTGGGCGATCTGGAGAATACGGCCTATTTGATAGATTTGTACACATACAGCTCCCGTGTGGCCAAGGAGGATGGACCACCGCTTCATTTGGGCTATCATTATGTGCTGCCCAATCTGTTCAAACGTTCGGAGGGAAACCTCGAGTTGCCCATCACCTGTGCCAAGGGACATCGCCCTTTGGGCATGATGAAATTGGGTTATCTGATTGTCCGTCCTTCGGAGCATAGTCCTACCATGGATATGAGTGTTAGTTATGCCAGATATTGGAATAAGAAATGGACCGGCCTGGATGTGGGTCATCGTGGCTCCGGCACCAGTTTCAAGGCCAAGGATGCGGTGATCAGGGAAAATACCATCACTTCGCTGAAGAACGCGGCGGATCATGGTGCCGACATGGTGGAGTTTGATGTGCAACTCAGTAAAGATTTGGTGCCGGTGGTTTATCATGACTTTATGATCTATGTCTCATTGAAATCCAAGTGTAGCATGCAGGAGCACGATTTCCTGGCCTTGCCCATGAGAGAGTTGTCATTGGAGCAGCTGAGGAAACTGAAGGTGTATCACATCGCCGAAGGCTTGTCTAGGGAGACACGCTCCTTCCACAACGATGATTCGCTGGAACATCAACCTTTCCCACAGCTGGCCGATGTCTTGGACGCTCTCGATGTGCATGTGGGATTTAATATCGAAATCAAATGGTCGCAACGTCTGCAAGATGGCTGCATGGAGGAGGAGTTCGAGCATGTGGTGGATCGCAATCTCTACATCGATTGCATACTGGATGTGGTGCTGCGTAAGGCGGGCTCTCGGCGCATTGTGTTCTCCTGCTTTGATCCGGATATATGTACCATGTTGCGGTACAAGCAGAATCGTTATCCCGTGATGTTTTTAACTCTAGGCCGAACCACCAAGTATAAGAAGTATATGGATCCACGTGGCAATTCCATGGAGCTGGGCGTCTGGCATGCTGTGGCCATGCAGTTGCTGGGAGTGGTGGCGCATACGGAGGACTTGCTGCGTGATCCCAGCCAGGTAAAATGAATTCTTTGGGCTCCCCTCTTATTTGATGCTCTGGCATGAGAGTCAATTGTGAAATCATTCAACTACGCGGACGTTTTAGGTGAATCTGGCCAAGGAACGTGGCCTGGTGCTGTTCTGTTGGGGCGATGACAACAATTCCAAAGATACCATCAAGTTGTTGAAGGAATTGGGTCTGCATGCCATCATCTATGACAAGATGGATGTACTCACCAGCAAGGAGGTGAAGGTAAGTGGAGGGGCTACTTGGTTTTATTTTGGAGAAATAGTATATCATATTTATTCTTGCAGCAAAGTGTCTTCCACCTTCAGGCCAAGGATAGCCAAAAGGAATTACTTAAGCTGCAGGCCTTAGAGTCGGGACATGTCTGGCATACGTCGGCCAATGGAAGTGAAGAGCAGCAGGCTTAAAGATTGGAAATCAATCGAATTATAGGAGCTCTACATTAATACCTACATACATGCATATACACATATATTTACATCTATACAAATCTACATCTACATCTTATCATTTAGCAAAATGGCATTACCCTTAGCAGCACTCGAACCTATTTGTAAGCTTGCTTAAACCAAACACTTTTCTCTTTTTGAAATAATTTTATATCACTTTACTTTTCTTGCTCTGTACTCCACCAATTGTTCCATACGTTCCCAAAAAATAGCTTATTCAACCACAGAAAATGTCTTACATACTCAGCAAGAAAGAAAGTTAATTAAAGCGGTTTACTTTGTCACTTTATTGGATGCTTCTACAAACTATCACAATCAATCAGGGTTACCAGGGCTCAGCTTTGCTACCCTACGAAAAAAACAGACATCGTTGTTGACGACAAGCCTCGACAAGTCGAGTAAGTTTGAGTGCAGCTTGATGAGGCTGGCCCGAAACTGGCGCAAGCCTTACACGGAGCTTGTTCAGCAGCGGTGAGCGATTCAAAGAGGAGACCTTTCAAATTTCGGTGACCCGTGAAAAGGCAAAAAGGGTTTTCTAAAGATCGGGACCAAATCAGAATGTTAAAATGCTCGCGCTTCCCGAAAAACGAATGAATAATTTGCCTTTAAATTGCAAATTTCTGAGCTGCTCATGTTGATTTCAAATATATATTTCAGTTGGAAATATTTTTGAATTTTCAAAATAGTTTCTCTCCACAAATCAAGCATACGCAGTGTTGCATTCACCGCCAGCCAAATGTCAGCACAAAAGAAAATGGGGAATAAACTAAACACTGCGCATGTTCATACATTCCTTAACAGAGCACTAAAATTCCATCATTGTTGCCTCCGCGAGCCGTTTTTTTTTTGGCTCTCCCTTCAGTTTGTAAAACCACATTGAACGGTTCGGAACGAGCGCCGAGGAATAGCCCACCCAGAAAAAACGAACTCGAACGTAAAAAAGATCCCCGAAGGAGGAGCGGGAAGCGGGCAACGTTTCTTTTTAACGGCCCAAAAGTGTAGACCAGTAGTAGTTGGAGACGTTTTAGAGTTCGGGTTTTTAGTTTGGTTACATTTTAGTTGCCTTTTGAACGCGAAATAATGTTTATCGGCGGAGCGCAGAGGAATCAAAGCCCCAACGTATAGGTGAGCAGGCGGGACTAACTGGTGTAAAGTGGGTGTGTGTGTGTGTGTGTGTGTGTGTGAATACCTATACATGCATGTGTTTTATGTATATCAAGTGCAGAAAACTCCAAGAATTTGCAAAAACAAATTCCAAATCTTTTGCTGAATACAATAAGGAAGATTTTGTGTTATACCAAAAACGGAAAAATCGATGCGTGCGCCTCCTGTGGCTGCCACACACGTGTACATCCTTTTGTGTGTGTGTGAGTGTGACTGAGTATCCTGGTGTATGCCATGTACACGCCAAGTTAACTGAGGGCAGGCAACTTCATACCCACAACAACAACAACAACAGCAGCAGCAGAAAACAGAGCAGTTACAGCAGTTGAGGCCGCACTTACAAACACTCCTGACCTACTGCCCGAACACACCCCCCAAAACCAAACTAAACCAACCTAAAACAACTTCTCCTTACGTTCACTTGCGTGTGTAGTGCAGGATGTGGTGGGTGTGGGCAAAGAAAGGAAATTTGGTGTATAAAAAAAACTCATTTTAAATATGTACACAGAAAGAAAAAACGCCGGTCTGAAACCGAACGTTAGAGGTATTGTTCAGTTGCACTTGAAATAGATAATGTACGATTTCGACTTATATGAGAAACTTTCTTTTACAGTTTACTAAGACAGGGGCGATTGACGGGCTAGAACTAAATCAGTCTTTGTATTTCTAACGATCAGGAAATACCCAGATCAGAAGATTGAAATCCCTTAACGGCAGTACCCGTTCGCCTTAAGTATTCCATCTGTCACATTTCTATACTCAGTTACGAGCAAAAAAATTGACCGAAAGACAGTCTATTTGAATTTTTACTAAATTGGGTCTGAATTGGTGATTTTGTTAAATTTAATGACTTGTCAGTCACAGTAAATTGGCTTGAAACATTCTGAATACTCCGGACTATTTGGTTTACCGTTGATCATCTATGATAGTTTAGCGCGGATATCAGTAATATCAGAACTAAAGTAATACCGTTCGCGCTGAACACGAATCTGTTTATGGAAATGGTTCATCATGTCTAAATTTTTGAATATTTAAGGTTTTAAGTTGCCAAAAATGCATATTTTGACCCTTTTTATGTTCGTTTTGTGGAACAATTTTCATCTTATCTGACTCACTTTGATATTATCATAAAAAACGGTTACTGTGGTACAGCGAAATCTTAGAGTACTTTTGATCTGAATGTTAATGATGCAGAAATATTTCCAAATTTCATCCAGAGATTTGTAACAGTAACCAAATAATTCTATTTAGTTTGTTTTCTCTAATTTGCTATATCTGTTGGGCGTTGGAGTTACGATAACTCCAACTTTTCAACTAAATATCTGTTAACTACACACCCATTCACACACACAAAGTTTTGGTGACATAATTTCTATCAAATTATTTCCTCAGTGTATTTCCCAAGGTACTCCTCAATTTTTGAAGTTTTCTCTGCTCATTAAAAGTGAATAATTCAAGAAGCTATAAATACTTGGAATTAAACCCCACAATTAATATCCCGAAATTTGTGTACTTTCTATTGGAAAATTTATGCATCCCGCATTATTATGGACAAAAGCGCTTAAAAAATGAAAGTGTGTATGTACACCACGCCGAACCTAATCATTAGCATTAATTGTAGGAACCACCTACCACCACACGACCCACCCGACCGCCCATCCCCTCGCTCGCTCCTCCTTCGGCAACCATCTCAGGTCTCAGCGTATTTGTTTGTTTTGTTTATAAAGCCTCATGTTTTTGATTTTTATTGCCTTGATTTTCGAGAGTTTCGCAGCCGGCTGCAAGTAAACAGTGAAAATTCAACGAAAAAATAGAACAGACAGGAACAGACAGTCGGATAGACAGGCAGACGGGCGGAGAGACAGTGGCCGGACACTCAGACAGACTGCTGTTGCTCTCTGGGCCTGCGACCTGACCGGTGTGGGTGTATGTGAGTGGGTAAACAAATGCAGCGCCAAAACTAAATATTGTTTAAGAACAAATATTTGGCTTCTTGTGCAAATCACGACGGCAGCAGACTCGAGTGATTTTTTTTATTCATGACGCTATTGATGATACGGCCATAGCTGTGGGATGCGCTTCACGAGCTGCTAATGGGTCAATTCGGGACACAAAGTATTTGTTATGGTTTAGATTTCTAATTATATACGTGAGGCGCAACATTGAATCATCCGATGAGTTGTAAAATAAGGAAGCATCGATCAGCGCTGAGTTTTCCAGAAATCTACAAAATCAGGCACGCGAAATACGTGTCTTTAAGTGGCACAGATGACCACATTTGGTACCATCGCATAAACAGTTTTCCTTGATTTACCCTGAGACAAGAGTACGTGAATTTTCGGTAGAGCTTTGCTATGCACCAATCCGATTGTAGATTTTCTGAGGCAGCTGACGACTTTTTGGGTTTAAGGTTATAGGGAGAAGGTTTCGATTATATTATCATTAAAATCGGAAGCTTATCACCCAAATACCGTTAAGAACAACCACTCGCTAGAGTATATAACCTTCGGCACAGCCTAGGGTTAGCTTGGTTCGGTTTGGTCTTTGTTTTTCGTTTAGTCTCATAAATTGAGGATGTGTGAAAAATGAGGCAGCACTCGCCTAAAATGCTTATGAAATATTAATATGTTAACGAATTGTATACACAAATATTGATTTAGGTGCCAAACGCGAAAGATTTGTATACATAACATGCCGGGAATGATAGACAAGGTCAGGGCTATATTTATTAGAGTATTTAATCATTATTGTTTAAGAATTATCGGAAAATTCTTATATTAAAAAAGAATAGGTAATGCTCATTAATTAGCATTTTTTATTGAGATACGCAGCTCAAAATGTATCTGCTTAATTCTACAATTATCTATTTCATTGCAAATAATTTGTCATGTTTCTTATCTGTAACAAGTAATGATATAGTTGACAATTAGCGCAGCGACATTCATTATGATAAACCAAAATTTATCATAATCTGTCCGTCCACAGACTTGCGTTGTTATCTTTCCCAGGAGTTCCCTACCCACTTACGACTGAATGCTCTTTTAAACAAACCAATGTCAACTTTAACATGCCTTTGAAGGATATACTTGAAGTTAATTTCAGTCCTAAATATGTACATCTTTACCGATTCCTTTAGGTTTTCGAGTGCCCAACTTATATTTTTTCCTTCTGCTCTCATTCTGCAAGCCCTGCACTTGAAAATTTTTCTTATAGTATATTTATGTCTAAAAATCCACGCAAGAATATTTGATAACTCATTCGATAACAAGACATTGACGTCTAAAAAACACAAAAAAATATTCGATATCCGATAAATCACATCGGAAACTCATTCGATAACGAGATATCGACTTTATGAAAAAAAATATCGATATTATTGCCGGCATGCCTATTTTAACTTGTACATAGAATGACAAAAGCCAGGCTCTTTGTTGATTCCACTTACTTTTCGCAAGTTATTCCGCATCATTTCCAAAAGACTTTATTATTGTGCTACCAGTTCCACTTGAAATGGCTACTTTTATGAACTAGTGGTCCGACTATCGCTTATCGATTTATGGTTGTAAAATAACAGCCAAGCAGGTAAGCAACTTTCAGTTGATTTGTCAAAAAATATGACAGTAGGTTTGATAATTGACAGCTCAACATTGCAGAGCGTAGGAATAGTGTTCAACGATGGACTATAGATGAGTTGTGATCCGAGCATTCACGTTGTGGAATTCAGCGCACAAAACTTCCAAGTGTTACTTTTCGCTAGCCTCATAGAAATCGGAGGTGTTTAGAAAATTAACAGTTTATAAAAATAATAAACATTACAGACGAATGTTTCAAGATACTAAAATATCTCAAATTGTGCAGAGAATGAGAATTCAATTTCATTTTATGGTTAGCAAATATTTTAAAATGCCAAATTGGCAATTTACTTTTCATTTCACTAGCCAAAAGGCAAAACGTTTGAGTCCGTAAAGCAAAGCATGATTATCTTTGTATCATCCTGAGCAGATGAGAATACTTCATTGCACTAGGCAGATCATTAGTAAATAGCACAAAGGGAGAGGTGCAAGAAGGCAGCCCTGGGGAGATCCACAGCCAGAAAATATTAGATGGGAAGAGAAACTATTGAAGACTCTTTTTGAAATCCTGTAAGACCATAGCTTCAGCGGAAAGCCCTTCAGCTGTAATTTCAGAACCAAGAGACAATAAAAAACTGCATCGAAAGCCTTAGGCAATGTGAATATGTCAAGCTTATGTTGAATCTCTGGGAAGTTTCTTGTTTGGAATTTGGCAGAAGAGACTTGGAGTTAAGAACTGGCTGCTTACTTTACAACTGATTCCACTAGCTGGTGCAGATGACGGCTGTGTTAAGCTTTAACGCGTAGCCGCCTCTTTTCTGAAAATGGTAGAATTCATATTTTGCTATTTGGATCTTTCCACAGTAACCAGTTTTTAGACTAATCAAACTGCTGGTAAAAGCTCAGCTTAAAAGATTTCCCTAACAAAACTTCCAAACTGAAACCGAATCAAGCTAATTTCTGGGGTTCAAAATCAACAACCAATTTTCAGTGACTCATTGAAATATATAAAGAAAATTAACATGTTGGCCTCTGTTGAAGGTTTTCGTTTGATATTCTGCGTCAAATTGTGCATTTTTAGAACATTTCTGTGGATATTTGAATATTTACAATGCGAAAAGAGAACCGAACAGTAATGTAAACAAATGTAAACAAAATAAAATTAAGTTTTCCATACGCCGGAAGTTTGCTTTCAATAATTCAATTAATTCATCTTCATCTTTCAGCATCATGTGGTCCCATCCAACCCCAACCTAGTGAGTAACTTCAACATCCGACAAGGCGAAGCCAACCTCCAAAAACAATGCTTTGGCTGTCCTAACATCTAGTTAACAATTATCGAAGTGCACGCAGTACGAGTGAGTGGAGTAAGTAAGAGGATCAGCTGCGTGTGCCTTTAGAAAAGGGCGCACAACAACTACTTACAATCGTGGGCAAGGACAACGAATCGTATACAGGTTGGCGGCCATCCAAGAAACAAACAAACAAACAACACACAATTTGCACCCTGTAGTATTTTAGAGAATTATAGTACACACCACCACAAAAGAATCTTTCATTTTAACCCAACACCAAACCATGACTTATATACCTAAAAAAATGCAACATTATACGCATGCAGCCATGAATCTGATCAATATGGACTCGGAGAATCGGGTGGTACTCAATGTGGGCGGCATTCGGCATGAGACATACAAGGCCACATTAAAGAAGATTCCGGCGACGCGTCTATCGCGTCTAACGGAAGCATTGGCCAACTATGATCCGATACTGAACGAGTACTTCTTTGATCGGCATCCAGGCGTATTTGCACAAGTGCTCAACTATTACAGGTGAGGGTGGGACGACTCAATAAAGATTCCGTGATTCATATGGCAATTGCATTTCCGTTTCGCAGAACTGGCAAGCTGCACTATCCCACAGATGTGTGCGGTCCACTGTTCGAGGAGGAATTGGAATTTTGGGGTCTAGACTCCAATCAGGTAGAGCCCTGCTGCTGGATGACCTACACACAGGTGAGTTACATTCGTATTTCATTGATGGCTCAAATCTCAGCGTTTCTTATATCTCTAAACAGCATCGTGACACCCAGGAAACCCTAGCCGTGCTGGATCGCTTAGATCTGGATACGGAAAAACCGTCCGAAGAGGAACTGGCCCGTAAATTTGGCTTTGAAGAGGACTATTATAAAGGCACCATATCCTGGTGGCAGGAAATGAAACCGCGTATTTGGTCACTATTCGACGAGCCATACAGTTCTAATGCCGCCAAGGTGAGTTGGATTTGGATTCTAGAGAGTCTCATAATCATTGTTATATTTCTTACAGACCATAGGCGTCGTTTCCGTATTCTTCATCTGCATTTCGATATTGTCATTCTGTTTAAAAACCCATCCGGATATGCGTGTACCGATTGTGCGTAATGTTACCGTGAGAACGGCCAATGGTAGCGCCGCTTGGTTTTTGGATAAAACTCAGACAAATGCGCACATTGCATTCTTCTATATAGAATGCGTTTGTAATGCCTGGTTTACATTTGAGATACTGGTGAGTTGATCAAGATTCTTCTTGAAAAAAATCGATTTTCCTTTTTCTATGATTCCTTTCTGTTCTACCTTCCTTCATCATTGTTCCTGGTTTCTTGCTTCTAGTTTCTTGTTTCTTGTTTCTTGTTCCTTGTTCCTTGTTCCTTGTTCCTTGTTCCTTGTTCCTTGTTCCTTCTTCCATCTTCTTTGTTCTTTCTACCATCTTCCTTCATCCAGTTCCCTTCTTCCTTCTTCGTTCTCCGATCTTTCTCCTCCTTGCTCCTTGCTTCTTCTAGCTCCTTCCTTTCTTCTTCCATCCCTTCCATCCTTCTTCCTCTCTTATTCTTGCGTTCTTTCTCCCTCCGCCCTCCTACCTTCTTTCGTAATTCCTTCCTCATTTCATCGTTTTCACATTCTGTGGATTTAGCTCTCTCTTATATCCTTCTTCTCTCATTCCTTCCTTCTACCTTTCCTTCCTTGATTCTTCCCACCCTTGTTCTTCCTTTTTCATTTGAAACTATTCCAACTTCCACCTTTCACTTAACCAATTCTCTCCTCTTCATCCGCAGGTCCGCTTTATCTCATCGCCCAACAAATGTGAATTCATCAAGTCATCTGTTAACATCATCGATTACATAGCAACGCTTAGTTTTTATATCGATCTAGTGCTTCAGCGATTTGCATCGCATTTGGAGAACGCTGACATTTTGGAGTTCTTCTCGATAATACGCATTATGCGTCTCTTCAAGTTAACACGCCATTCGTCCGGCCTGAAGATACTCATCCAAACGTTCCGTGCCTCGGCGAAGGAGTTGACGCTATTGGTATTCTTCCTGGTGCTGGGCATCGTGATCTTTGCCAGCCTGGTGTACTATGCCGAGCGTATTCAGCCGAATCCTCACAATGATTTCAATAGCATACCCCTGGGATTGTGGTGGGCCCTGGTCACCATGACCACCGTGGGCTATGGTGATATGGCGCCCAAGACGTACATCGGGATGTTTGTGGGTGCGCTGTGTGCCCTAGCCGGTGTGCTAACCATTGCACTGCCAGTGCCCGTTATTGTTAGTAACTTTGCTATGTACTATTCGCATACGCAAGCACGGGCGAAGCTGCCAAAGAAGCGGAGACGAGTGCTTCCCGTGGAACAGCCGCGACAGGCGCGATTGCCAGGTGAGCGTACATAAACTGTTCGTAATTCACACTCGGCTATAAATATTCATTTGGCTTTTGCGCGGCTTTTAGGTGGACAAGGCGGCGGTGGCTGTGGTACACCCGGCTCGGGTCCACACTCGGGGCCCATGGGTTCTGGTGGCACTGGACCGCGTCGCATGAACAATAAAACCAAGGACCTGGTCAGTCCCAAATCAGGTGAGTTTTTGAATGTACAAATTCGGAATTCAAGAAAAAAACAGAAAACCAGCGCTTCAATCCACAAAAGGCACCGCCAAAAACGCCGCAAGAACAGTTTCTAACCTTTCTCAAAAAAAAAAGCTCGCACAGCTGCACCTCAAGTTTGAAAGGATTAACACCCCCCAAATTAAATCACTTATCCATTTGCTGTGCCGTCTCTCTTAGACGACGACCACAAAATGAAGTACGAGACTTTGCGCTTATCCTTTTTTGGCGTTGCTTCCATACCATAGATCCCGATCAAAACTCATGCCCCGTACGTGTATATATGTACTTATTGTAATTACAAATCAAATGCAATACGGCTTTTTTTTGTAACCCCTTTTATTCCAATTTCATATTTCATCTACAGGCTTAGCTTTCATTTTACGCTAAATCATAACTTCCAATTTGTTTCCCATACATTGATGATGAAATGAGCGCTGATCGATGAGAGCAGAAAATGGGTTAGGAAAGGAGGTGAATTATTTACATACAGAAATTGGATAAGTGCCTTACATTCCTTAGTTAATTCATGTGAGCTGCAATTTGAAGTAGTTCCAAAGAGACGCAATTTTTAACCCTTTCCTTGAATTTCAAAGATTACACAGTCTTCGGAACCCGCTTTCCGAATGGAAACTATATAAAGGAAACAGAGAACTAGGACAAAAATTTGCAAATGGACAAGACTAATACCAGCCGCATTTAAAGGCCAGGGCTTGAACCCATGGCTAAGTTAAATCTATAGCTCGGACTGCGAACCGTTTTCTAAGCTTGTACAACCTAAGTTTTGGTTCGAACTTTGCATAATATTAACGAATTTGAAAAAATTCGTAAAAATACACAGCTTAATTTGTGTTAAGAAGAGCGCTTATCCTTAATTCTATTCTAGATGCAGTATTAACGAATTTGAAAAAAATCCAAAAAATACACAGCTTTGTGTTAAGAAAAGCGCTTATACTTAATTCTATTCTATATGCAGTATAGTATAGCCAGCTGCATAGGGAATAGTCGGTAGATGTACCACAGTACTTTACTATAAACTCTCAAATATTGGGAGATATTAACCACTTTCACATACTGCAATGTTCTGAGGAACAAAGTTTGAATATCCTACAAGTTCCTGTAGCTCTTCTGGACATACAATATTATTGACCGCACTCTGCTCATCATCTGCTCATTTCATTCTCCACATAATCAATTTTCGAAAGCCGTTTTTATTCCAACTCTTGTGTCAAATTGACTTTCGTTTTTGCCATTCTCTTTCCAAAGTTCAATCGAGTATTTTTGTATATTAAAGTCATCATCCAGACATACCTTATCTCTAAACAAGGATTAAGAAAAGTCTACAATTTTTGTAACGTTTTTATATACTTATTCAACCATGTTTATGATATCCAGATACGAGACTCTTCATATATAAATGTATTCCAATTTCAATTTCGATTTCAAGTTTATAATTTTTGATTTTGTTTTTCCGTAAAAAAAAAACCGAAACCAAATCCCCTTACAAATCTTATGTAAATAGATGAATATACAACCATGATTGGCAAACCCAGAGACGGCAAAAAGAGCAGGCTGCTCTAAGCCAGCAAACCACAAGAACCACAAAGAAACAAAGAGCAAAGAGCCTTACCCAAGGAACAAAACCCCAAACAAACCTTTCCGTTTAAAAGAAACTGAATAATAAAGAAAGAAACTAAAGGAACTGGATCTACCAACGGAACGTGGTACGTTGGAACCCATTCAAAAAAATTGAAAACTGAAAAAACCAAAGGAATTGTCGGCGTCTACCTACAACTTGCTATATAATTGTAATTTCCACGTGATTTCTACTCTTTTCAACTATATAAGCTATACATATAAATATTGATATTGATACGTGTTGTTCCTCTTCAGTTCTGGCTCGTTCGTTAAATATACATACTCTATATACCGTATCTACTCTTTCTCTCTCTTTCTCTGTGTGTGCATATGTGTGTGCGTGTGTGTGCGTGTGTGTAATTCTATATATATATACAAATATATTATTTGGAACATATGATAAACCTTTGTATTATCTTGAACTTTTGTATTTCAGATATGGCCTTCAGTTTCGACTAAAAAAAAACCTCAAAGTTTTTGTAATTTGTTAAAAGACCAAAAAAAAACAGCACAAGACACAAAAACCGAAATCAAAATCAATTCAAATCAAAAATACAGTCTCATCTAATCATGCTCAGCTATGCCAAACCAAAAAAAAACCAAACTTAATAAGAATATACCACAAGGATTAACAAGCTGGGCGGGTGTGTTGGTTTACCTTTTGCATTTACTTTTCTCTATATATAAAATACATACTCCAAAATCTAATTCTAAGTCCTTCTTCCCTAAAACTAAAAACGTTTCCCCTCAGTAGTTTAGGCGTATTAACTCCAACCAACAAGACGAAACTTCAAAATTAGTTTAGAAACCAAGAACCTTCACACCCTTAACCCTCCAGCCTGGTTGTTAGAAAACTTTGCTCCCACAATACACAGAGAGAAAAGGGTGAACGCAAAATGGAAGTTGACAGGGTCGTACGTAATTGACATGAGTATGTTTTGGAACTAGCTTCAAACGAAATAAAGATTTAGATGTTTTAAGAAAGATATTTAAAAGTAAAGGGGGTTTTCGCATGTTTCGTAGGTTATGGCTTGGGATAACAAAAGATTGGATAAGATTTAGATATATTCTTAACCTACAACCATTCAAAAAAACAAAATCGGGAAGTAAACTATGTGTTGAAGTGAGTTATGTTTCGCTCTAGTACTCAATCCCAGTATTTCTGACAATTGAAAACTTACTTTAAAGCTAAGCCAGGTCTACTTTCAATTAGTTATTTCAAACTCAGTAAATGATAATTGAAGAGTTCGCAGTATAAGAGTACGAAACCTTACCCATTTTCTCTCTGTGTACTTCTTACCCCCTGCCCGTTTGCAAAACTAAAAGAAAAGTCAAGCAAGTAGTTAGTAGCTGATAAATAAGCTGCATGTTGCATGACCCACATTGAACTTCTGTGACTTGAGTGTTGTATATGTATGTGTATGTATATAGTAAATAATGATGATTGTTGTGTATTGTGTAGTACCCCAAGTGCACCCAAAAAAAAAAGAAAAGAAAAAACTAAACTACACTTAAAAGTTGCGTCTGAACTTGTCCTTCTAACCCAGTTGAATTCGATAACCGAAAAAAACTCTTTTGCTTTCTTTTTATTAACAAAATTTAATCCAAACATATATTTTCTTTCTATCCTCTCTCTCTCTCTCTCTTTCTCTCTCTTTCCCTATCTCTTGGCTATACTACTCTACCACCTGTCTTCCTAAAAAAAACCCTACCGTAATTCTTCTGGCCTAAACACCAAAAGTTGCTCAACTCTTCACAGGTCCCTTGGGTGCCAGCATTGTGGCCATGAGTCCAAGGACTATGCTCGATCTGAATCCTGCCTTGGCCATGGGTAAGCCCACATTTCAGCCCCGATTCCCCTCACAACTGGCCGGCACACCACCAGCATTAACCACAGGACTGGGTGCAGGAGCTGCGGCAGCAGCGGCTGCTGCTGTGACTTCGGCATCGGTTTTGGTGCCACCATCCACCTTGCCCAGCATAGCGGTATCGACGACAGCCTCGGTGGGTAAGGATAGTGGTAGTGCCACCACCACTAGCACCACACTGGAGGCCAGCAAAAAGGCTTTTCTTTAAGTCACTCCAGAACTTTTAAGCAATATTTGAAACCATATGTATCATTACCTTCGCATACGTATTATTCAATTATTTAGTTTTGGAGTTGAAAGCAGGGTTTAACACACACAAACTTTAGAGGTTGTTTTGGAGATAAATTAGTGGGTTCCTCAATTGAAGGTGTGTCTACAGTGAGAAGTAAGGCAAGGAGGATCAAACGTGGCACCTATATCAACGGCCCAACCCTTCGGCCTGCCTTTGGTTGTTAATAGCTAAACTTGTTCGGGAACTGCGGGCCAGGCGTGACTATATAGAGGCCTATTTTCACCCTTTCCCCATCTACTCGTAAATATAATCCGGATCTCACTATATCTGTATATTGATTCGTATAAAACCAACAACTTCACTGGCTAAACACTGAATTTAAATCTATTGTTGGTTTCCCCGGTTGTTTTGGTCATATTTAAGGCCACATTTAGTTAACGCTTAAAACCAAATTGGTTTTTATGTAAACTTAGTTGAAATACCGCTCAAGAAATGCAAGTTGGGACCTCGGACTTAACATGAAAGGCAGCTTTTTAACATAGACGATCGAGCACACATGTGACAGTGCGTCAAATCACAGGACTTTTTGGGTCACAGTTGAATCTATTACTACTATTTTAAACTGTTGTACAACAAAGTTAGTTATGGGACAGTGATAAGATACATGTAACAAATATTCAACAGACCCCTTTTAATTTTGGGATAATATTTTAAGTATGCACAAATTTGCTCTAGTTTTTATATAAAAGCGAACATTTAATTTACAAACTCAAATAAAATTCCTATCTTTAGCTAGGAACAGAACATACTAAAAGTTAAAACACCTGCCACCCGCTTTCATCTCCAACTCTAATGTTATTATTAACAAACCTAAGGCAATTCTTAGACTCTCCCCCAAAAATTTGTTAGCCATATCATGACATACCTATCAAATCTCAAAACATATAAATCTAGTTTAAATAAGTATTATTACCAATTAAAACTGCAACCTTTGCTTAGGCATTTTAAAACAATTGATTTTTATTTTCTTTGAAGAAAAGGAATAACCCAACATAGAACACAGTGGCACTGCAGAGTCATTAAATGCCTTGAAAAGTTCATTGAACATTTGAGAAGTCTTTTGTTTAGATCTTTTCCTAATTGTTTTTTGGAGCCAGTTTTACATTTTTTGCTTTCTCTCTTATCCGAAGGACTCGAAAAAGAGAGGATTTAAAGCAACAACGTCCACAGAAAATAGAACTTAACTTGCGCTGCTAAGCTATGCAGAAAACAACGAGTGCGCACTGGGCGCATAGGCTGTGGGCACCCTTGCTCTTATCTTTCATAAAACAAACGAATAAAGTAATCTAACTTTTTACCAAATTAATTGCATATCTTATTAGTTTCTTTCGCTTCCATTTACTAAATAGCAGGACCAATGCTGTAAAATTTAAGTGGATTATACAGCGAACAGATTGATTTAAGATTGAGATACAAAAGCTATTAGTTATTTAGAAATTAGTTGTTCAAACAAAATCGACTGGTTTACAGGACACTTAGGTGTTACATTGATAGAGGAATCCTAGAATGAAAGGCATTAAATTTTGAATCAGTTTCAGCTCTACGTCTCTACATCTTAATACGGCATCGAATGACTTTGCAGGCCAACTGTGACAAACTGTACATACTAATTACACACACATACTAATATGTTTTTATGACAGCAAAAGCTAAGTGTACCACATTCAAATCGGTTTGCCAGTTCCTTATGCGTTGTGTAAAGACTCGGCTGCTTCTGCAGTTTGGTTTGAAAGCTTTAATTTCCTAAGAATTTCAAATAACAAAAAAAAATACAAAAAAAAAATGTATCTCTGCTTGTGAAAAAGCTTCGAAATTACCTAATTAAACTAAAACCAATCAAAAAGTACCGTCATGCCGCCAGACACAAAAAACTGTTTAAAATTCATTCAAGCAAACACAAGAAGCTGCTGCCAATGGCTTGTTAAAGACTCACGTCTCCAGCGGAAGAAGAAAAACAACAACTTTTTCTTTTTTGAGCAAACTTTTTAACTTTAGAAAAACAAAGCTCCCGAAACTCCATTTGCTCATCATCAACAAACAACACCCACATACACATACACACTTACTCACATGTCGGATTACATACAAATTAGCGAGTGCTGAAGTGAGCTTAAGATTTCAGCATTTTTTCACACAACGAGTTAAAATGCAAATATTGTACTAAATTGTTTTCTAAACGAGGTAAATCTAAAACAAACAGAAAACAAAATCTCAAAGGCAAGGGCAAAGTTGGGTTTCATTCTTTGGGGTGGTTCAACACACACATGCATACATAGCATATGTTTTTTTTGTTTTTTTTTTTAAATCATTAGATAACACAATTCTCTTGTACATTTTGAATATCTCTCTCAGCAAGCATTATACATACCGATATTTATATAAGCAATTCTAAAACGCGCTTTGCCATCAACACAGACAAAGAAAACGAAACATCGTTTGTAAAACATTTGTTAAGTTTTTAGAATGAACAATGAGCATTAATAATATTAACAACTTGAATTTTATGCAAGCCACGAAAATTGTTTGTATTGTTTTCATTTATTTCAAACATTTAAAACTGATTTTTAATTGTATAGTTAAGCAAATTGTATACTATTTGAACTACAAAACAAAAACAAACCATGGAAGCTGTTCTCTCAATAATTTCATGAACACAAAAAAAAAAAATTAAATTAATTATATAAATATATGAACTCAAAAAACAAACAAAACCGAACAAATGCAATAAACAAATCTATTGAACACCAAAACAAAGAATTTGATGAGTTTTTGATCTATTGTATAAATATTTGGGTTGGGAGCAATCGAGGGTGGAACAATGAGCAGAAGTGGTAGGCATACACATCCACATCCACCTGGAAATCGGAAAATTTTATATAACATCCAGAAACATCTGGTTACGCCTTAAATGATTATAAATCTTTCAAGTACTGCCACAACCTACATCTTAAGTTGGTACCATTTGACGGAACTGCTGACAGGACACGGGAGCTTTGAACATTACCTCTGGAACATATACACATATGTAAGTTTTTTGTCTGTCCGACATGCAATGCAAATTGTTTTGTTTACTCAAAAATTTTCCGTAAGCACATTAAAAAAGAATACTACATAGCCTATGTTTGCTCGGAAATATGCAAATAACATCGACAAACGGGAACCAAATTTATCAAGACAACATTTAACTTACGTAGAATTAAATGGACTAATATAATAAATACTGTTGTTGAACCAGTGGTGGTTAAAGTAGAAGCTTACCCAAGAAACAAAACAAAATGCCAGTAACTCGCATTTATCAGCCATCGTGTTACATCTATGAAACCATTGATAATGAAATACTAGAATCTGATGCTCCATTTTAGATTTTGGGGGTCCCCGAGGAAAACCAAGTATGAGGAATTGCTTTACGGGACCTGCTCTACAGCGTAACGCTAGGTCATTTCCCAGGTTTTTGCACTTCTGTGAAATTTGTAGCAGTGTGTAATGGTTACTACTGATACATTTGGTAACCAAGCAAGAAATTGATGAAAATTTCTCTGATTCGGCTAGCGATCCTATGAACAATAAAATACATTGCAAACAAGCCCCAGAAACAGAATTCTACTTGATCAAGAGCACCAAAATCAAACAGTAGGGCTTTTGCAGTAGAATAACGGTTTGGTTTGGTTTACAGAAAATTGCAGTCGTAGTTCTCGGTTCGAACCGGTTTGGTTCCTAACCGGTTTGTTGCCCTGTAGTCCCTACCGTAAATGTTATTCGTTGCAAATTTTATCTTATAAAACTTGAACTTTTTGTACACATGTGGAAGTGGAAGTAAGATTGGTGTGGTTAAATTTACTAGTGTTTGTTTTAAGACTGGTTAAACTTGAGCCAAAACCGAAGTGACGGGACTGGTGCTAAGACAGACTTCATCAAAAATAAACGTCTCATCTCAACAGCTTCAGTTAATCGACTATCAACTGAATCTTTAAATAACCCACCCCAAAAATTGACTTGACTTACTTAGGGTACTTCCCCATTTCACAGTCACTTATTCGTTTGGATGTCATTACACAATTATGGGCTGTCTCGACTTTTGCCCCTCCAGGGCCCGACCTTCAAACTCAAAATAGAAAGCTCCCCCTAAGTCCGTCTCGAACCCACTCACGCACACACCCACACACACGCACACACACACATAGTTGAGTTCAACTCTTTGGCCTGCGGCAATGGCCCAATAAAGCGCTTCATTAACCAAAGCCCTTTTTTGTGCTGCTTTGGGGTTTGTCTAAATTCCAATGTCTGCAGGGCATTCAATCAACAGTTGGCCATCTAAGAGATGAGCGGGCACTTTCGAGCCTAGAGCCGCCAGAGTCGCCTCTGGAAAGCATTTACCTTTTCATTTTGAACTAATAATCCATGAAATTTCAATTCCAAGTCAGAAATCATAAGAGCTGCGATGAGGCTGCTGCTGCGTGAGTGGCGGGGGGGCAGAGGGGTGGCGCTTGTAATTGTAATCATTCAAAATTGTTGTCTCTCTCGCAGTGGAATGTTGTGGGAGCCAAATTGATTTCGCCGACAAAGTTTTTGCAGAGTTTTCCAGTTTGGCTTTGGTTTTGGCCTATGCGCAGAGAGAGTGAGTTTTTTTGGCCTGGAAAAAGCTCTCTCCCTCCTCGCGCTCTCGCTCTCACTTTGATGGCTTTTCTCAATGAACACTTTTCTCTGGCTATTTGGCTATTTTGCATCCTCTAGCCGGTCTGGATCAGGTCTCAGTTGAATTTTGACTGCGCGACGTGTAAGTTAAGTGCCCAGAGCGTGTGTGTGACTCGTTTCGCGTGTGTTCGGCCACAGATTTTGGGACAATTTTGCCGACAATTGCCCAGAAGAGAAGAAAGAAAGAAACAAACAAAGAAACAAAAATTTGTGCTGTCAGCGGCGGGCATTTCCTAGTATACAAAATTACTTTTTTTTGTGCCCACTCATAGGTGGGTCCTGCTACGACAATGTGTTTTTGAATATTAAAAGTCAAGTGTCCCCCAGGTCGCCTCCAACTCGAGCTCCTCCGTTGCGATTAAGACCAGTCATAGTTTTGCCTGGTTACGTTTGCCAGGCCATGCATTATACATGAAGCTCTGACAGGCGAGAAACGGGTGGTGGAGTAGGAGGAGGAGGAGGAGATGGAGCAGGAGTAGGTGCCGCGACTCAAGTAGCTTCAGCTGGTCTCTCCAACTAGATTAAGTGTGCGTTGAAGCTTTTATTTTGGAATCTTTATTATTAGCACACTCTTGGCGCCTTCACTCCGCGAGTAGTTGCACCAGGCAGGTTGAGGCTGCCGACGCTGGTGACTATGGTGATGCCGTTGAAGTTGAAGTCGTTATATATTAATAACGATTCATGACAAATATTGAATCGCTTGTAACTGTGAAATGTAACTCAATGCGTTTGGAAATTGTTTCATTTTCATTTTATTGCTGAAAAGCTGACTGTATTGGGTTTCGTTGAATGATTTATAATGGAATGGTATGCAAGTGTTTGAACATGCTGAATGCATACCACGCATTCAAGTCAGCGGTGTGCACTTCAATCTTATATTTGGCTATAAGACAGTGCGACCAATCATTGCTAAGGTTTTTTGGTATTTATTGCAATCGTCAGGGCTTTAAGGGACTCTGGGTGCGGACTCAAGGGATTCGGCCTTTACCGACACAACATAAACTGAACCAAATTCGGATTTATCATTATGAAAACTAAAAACAGCCTAAAATCTAAGCTACCTTGGGGTGTCTGTGCTGGCTACACTGAAAGATGCCTCTAAGGAAAAGGCCAACAAAAGTTATTTGTCCTCCTTTGGAACTCAGACTAGACCTGTGTGGACTAGTACTATTTAGACTAGGCCTATGTAAAATAGGTGTAGAAGGGCCAACCTAGTTAACTTAACACAGCCTATAACGAAGAGTTTGACTACAGCATTAGTAAGTGGCTAGTTACTTCAAAACTGGCGACAATAGCTAGTGAAGGGAACCGGGTTTGTAAGTATTCTGGTGAAAAACTTATTCATTTGATGTTCTGAGACGGTAAAGAACACACGACTTCTTGCACAGCAGGTACACACACTACCCACTGCACCACAACTGTTAACTTTCTTGTAACGGTCAAAAAATTCGAAAATTTTACAAAAATTTGCATTTTTCATTGTCAAAACAGGCAGCAAATTTGCTGAACATATTGCATCGTATCACAGAGTAGCGAAACAGTCTAAAAGTGGCAGGCTAGATTGAGATCAGCAGAAACGCAACAGCAGGCGAGCAATCGACGACAGCAATTTGCTATACACATCGTATCCCTGAGAGCTGCTGATACTGAGCAACCATTTTAATAGCGGCGTGATAAGCCTGTGAAGCCAGGCCAAGATCTGTAAAAACGACGAAGCAGGCGAGCAATCGACGTCAGCAGCTAAATAAACATATCGCATCCGAGAGAGCTCAAGACAACAAAGAAATCATTTATATAATTATGCATCATTTCCACAAAAAAAACAGGCAAGACAATCTTCTTCAATCACTGAATTTCTTATTATAACTGAATAAGGCAACTTTCACAGTCATTTGTTATTCCTGTATTTTTCTTAAAATATTTTTAAATGGACTACTTTGAGGTGGGTAGGGCAGGAAGTGTTGATTTGAAGCATCAACCAACAAGGTTCCTGAATAGTTAATTTGCTGTTTAATTTAAAATGACAGACTAAACGTGGGTAACTAATTCATAAGGAAGGAAACCAAACTTGTTGAATCTTCTTGGCTTTGAAAAGTCGGTTTCAATTTGCTAAGCTTAGTATTCGAGCATATTTAAGTATCTTTACATAGGCAAACAATTTCGAGATGCAAGCCTTTATAGGAAAAGCTTTAAAGATTTCTGGGGCGAACCCGCAGAACCATTTCTCAACTAAAAAGATATGGCAAGACCTTTGCCAGTGGACTAATACTCTTATAAAAAAGTTTTTCTTAAGACTCGTTTTTAGAAAATCGGACAATCTTCACCAGCTATAAAGTTGTTGAAGAACTATCCATTCAAGCGCTACTAAATCCTTGTCGTTTGAATATAGAATTAAATTCTAGTTACTTTTCTTTTGTGCCACACAAGTTAAGAGATTGAAGAGGCTCGTTTTGGCCTTAAGGGCTGCTAAGCCTGTGGATAGCTTTTGTGTTTTCGTTTATGGCCTAGTTTACTCTCTCCTTAAGCCCAAATATATTGTAGGTAATAAAATAGAGTTGCTTTCTTTTTTCATGCTGCCATATTCCCTTTAACTGAACCACAACCAAAATGGTTCCACCTTCTTAAGTCGGTGTCAACTATGCGCAATTAAAGTTAATTTTGACTCAAAACCTTTTGGCCCTTTGTTCTCGAATATAAATCTTGATATCCCAAGCTAATCAATAATAATTGCCTCTTGTTTCTCAACTTAATATCCATTTCATTGAAACAGAAATCTAGATCCATGGAATCTAAGATAAGCCAATTGTAAACATGCCCCAAAAACAAAGGGACAGAAAAACTTTGTCCCTCTTGCAAGTCCCCCTAAAACGGTGGCAAACACTTTGCCATTTTCAGGGAAAACAAAAAGTAAAAAATACTTTCGAATTTGTGGGGAGGAGTTTTCCCCAAGAACGAACTTGTTATTGAAATTGGTTCGAGAAACAAAACAGAAAAACGAGAAGCGAACAAAAATAACGCATATTGTATGTAAATACGTGAGTTCACAAGGGTTGTCCATCATGCACAAACAGAGAAAATGGAGCTTTTTTTTATTTCCCCAGCGAAGTGTCCTGGCAGTTTACCATTCAATTGAATTTTTGACAAATTCGCTGCTCACCTTTCTGTTGCCACAGCTGTGACAGCTTGAAGTGTCAACAATTGAATGCCAATTCGAAATCAAAAAACTATGTAAATGAAGACCAGCAACCGATGTGAAAACAAACTTAATTAACCCACAAGCAAAATGGAAAACCTTAATCAAAACTGAATGTGTGTGTGTGTGCCGGCTGTATGTAGATTTTTAATTCCGCTCATACAAATTGGCAGGCCACACATCATTATTATCCGAATTGTATCATCAATATTTAAATGCAATTGCAGTGGATAATAAAAATGAAATGGAAATACCAGAAAGTAAATGGTATTCATCAAAACACAATGCCTAGTTTTGCTGGCATACAAAAAGTGTGGACTGAAAGAGGGCCGTCGGGCATATCAAATTTGTGCTGCTTAGAACAATGAACTTTGCCTCAAAGTTTCTGCTTGTGTTTCACAATTCAATTAATTTAAAGTGCTCCTCAATATTTGCTAAATTATGTTGAAACGCAAAGACCGTATAAGTTGCAAAATATAATAAAATGGCAGAAATTCAGTCAAGCCTGTGAAAGTTTTTAAACCCTAGCGCAGTTTTGCTTTTTACAATATGCAAATGGGAATAAATTACCTTTCACCTTATAAACTGTTTGCCCGACTACTGGGAAAGAACCACGTGTGTGTGAGCGCGTCCAATTGCAGAATAAATAAATAAAAAAGCACTCATGAAACTAAATAAAGAAATGGGCCATACATATTACAAGAGGTTTGACTTTAACGCACATATCGTTCTTTGTTCTGAAAATTTCTGCTCGGGTCTTCATTTCTGAACATTAACGTTAAAGGTGAGAGAGTATTTTTAACAAATAGAAGCTGACATGGGAAATTCATTATACAAAAGATGTCATAATTGACTTTAAATTGTGATGGAAAATCTGGTCACACTGTCCTTTTATTACTTCCTTCAAAAAATCTATATTATCTATCTCTCTATATATTTTGTTGTTTTTAATTTTAAGAAAGCAGACGATGGAAGCTAACGAATTCCCTCGGAAAATTCTGATTCGTGTTCCAATAAAAATTCACAAAATCTTGGTATTGTCTTGGATTCTTTGCAATGGGCGTTTTTAGCAGATAAATCCGATTTACGATTACTGATTTACGATTTGCGATTGCTGATGATTCTCTGCTGAATGTCACTGACTGCTAAGTTAGGCTATTTTCTGTCTTTAATGCACAGATTTTAAGGGCTTTTGTCAGTCTGTTTTCAGTTTTGGGGTGAACAGTTGGACGAGCAATCAATAAACGGCCTCACCAATCATAGATTTTGTATGATTCCATCTCAGCAAACATGATTGTCATATTTACTAATCGAAATCGGCAATCATTGTATTCAGCAGGTAAAATCGGCAATCATAAATCAGTAATCGTAAGTCGGATTTATCTGCTGAAAACGCCCAATGTTCTGTGTGTGTGATTTTATATTAGTCAACAAATGTTTGATGCAAAAAGCTTTTTCTACGGGCAAAATATACGCCTTTCAACAAAGAATTCTACCTCACCCCCAGAAAACTTCACTGATCATAGACTAAGCGTCCTCAGTTGAGACAAACAGACAGTATAGACAAACTATTTCCAAAGATTTCCTAAGGAGCCAACTGATTCTACTCTTTTAAGGCAAAAATGGAAATTCGGAGAGGACGTCCATTTAACGGATTCCTTTAGTATTATAGATAATAAAATTTTATCAAAAAAACCAGGAAGAAAGTCAGTCAAGCCCGACTATAATATACTCTGTACGTACCAAGGTTTGTTATACGGTGTGTGAAGTGGTGCCCATCATCTTTGTGGCCAGTGCTGCCCAGCAAAATGTTTTAATTTCCGTACAACTCGAGTATTGGTTCATCCGAGCTTTACCTTTCCTCTGGCGGATGGATATATAATATAATGTTGATTACGTAATGTAGAAGGTACTAGCTATCCGTTTTCAAAACATTGGGAGTTAGAACGTTTTTTCCATATTGTTATTGTATGTTTTTGTCCCATACATGGCCTCTCCAAAATAGTTCTTAAACTTTTCTCTGGTTGTTCCAAACTACAACTAATTCGCCTCAAAAGTGTCTGCAAAATATCAAATATGCATTTATATTCGCATTTATTCAAATGAAACGCCACAAGTGAAAATATGTGAATTATTAAATCTAAACCGATTGATTCGTACAATTGAATATTCCTATACCACACTTGGTAAATTTGATTTTCAACTCCTTGCCTTAATCAACGGAATGTGAATAATTGCCGGCTCTTGAATCATTCATTTCCCAAATCTCCCTGAACACACCGCAAGTCCTACTTCGATCCACTCAGCCATTCCCTTAATTGTCCTGTGGTATGATTTCTCTCCATTTATTTTCCATCTCTCGCTCCCCATCTTGTCCGCTTTCCCCACTTGTGGCTAAGTCCCAAGAAACTTTGTCGGTTAACTGTGGGTCTTCCACTCTTATCTTAAGCACAAACCAAAACGCATTGACAGCCACTTGATGCTGTTGCCCATTTTGTAGCCCTTAAGCCAGCAACAGTTTTTGTCAATGCAGTTTATAGCCATCAAATCCTTTATGATTTACTACTATGTCCATTGTGTAACTTCCCCCACCCACCGCCGTCAGCCCGGCGTGACCCCCCCTTAGCTGTCACATAAACCGATTAAACTTTGAGCAGCTTATGCATTTTGTATCTGTCAGCTATCTCGTATCTGGCAAATGTGCAGCACTAAGCACTAAGCACTAAGGACTCCTCCTCCACTCCTCCAACTCCTTTGAGCTTAAATCGTTTCTATTAGTGACAAAATTATAGCTTTATCAAAATTAAATTTCATACTTTCCAAAAGCGTTCGCTTGTTGGTTTAGCTTTCATTATGCGATGGAATTTTTCAATTATGCTTGCTTAGTGCCTGCTGCTTGTCGGTTATTTATGCACAACACAAAAAGTTTTGTCTAATTGTTGAATATTTTCATTGCTCTCTGAAGCCTGAGCTCTACAGACAATGTGGTGGTGGTGGTTGTTGTTGTTTTTAAGAAACTGGGATAATAATAATGAAGCGGAAAAAAAGGGGTATGATTAATTTATCAAAAAGATTGAGAAGAGAACCACGAACAATAATTAAAACAAAAGTAAAGCATATAAACTGGTAAAATGAGGAAGAGTTCGAGGAGTTTAAATGCGCCACGCGAAGCTGGTCTACAATTTTGTCAGTATTTGTGGTTAGATTTGTATTTTCATTTGGTAAAATTGGTTGTTTCTTTGAAAACGCCGTTTGGTTGAATGATTAACATAAGTCTTAGGCCATTGGTTTGTTAGTCAACCGATCTTTCCTATGAACAATACACATTGGGTATGGGGGCTAAAGAGAATACTTCTAAACACTTTGGAAGTGTTACAAAAAAGGACGAAAGATAAGTTATATAAAGCGAATTCTCTGTAAATGTTATATATGTTAATCTCTTGGCCCGACTGACTGACTAACAACTCCACTCAGAGATCTAAGATTTGGCTTAGATCTTTGGTTAGGTATTTAGGCGCGTACTGTCTACAATGAACTATCTACGATGAACTATTTATAGCACTTAGCTTCCAGGCGCTATTACGTATCGAAATGCAATTAAGACAGCTTGGCCCATTCATCCATATTAGCTGTCCAATTAGCTATTGACTTATGTCGTAGGCTAAAAGTCCACGCTCAACTGTCGTGAATGGCTGAATCTGTGCGACATCTTTACTGCCTTTTCACACTGTTAGCCCACATAAAAATAGGTGGAAAAATATTTTAAATATGTCGTAACTATGCTAAATTTATATATGCCGAAATCATTACATGGTTTGAACGAATGCAGAATGAATGAAAGAGTTCAGCACTGAAATCATGGCTAAAATCAGCTAAGGTCATGACGTTGTAAGACATGTCTGTGTACAACTCATGGCTGAAACTTATATCCATCCATTTCAGGTCTGATTTAGCTATAATTCAGCTTTGAGCCGTACTAAAGGGTATGTTGCCCTTCAGGTATGTTGGGTATGTTTAGAGGCTATGTATCATCCAGTTATGCTCGTTGTTTCGTCTATTGATATCCAAATTAAACTGTTTCCAATGTCAGTTTTATTGTCTTCGAGTGATTGATTGTAGCATCGGTCAAAATAGTTTTTAGTTTTATTGTCAGGAATACTTTTTGCTTTATTTATGAGGTAAATCTGTGTATCTATACAATGTGGTTTCCCTATTATTATTGCAGTTTTGTAGAATTTCTTTGTTTTTCGATCCTTTTCTAATCTTTAGAAGACATTTTTAATATTTAAAAACTCAATTGTGTAATTTGTTACTTAATACAAAAGCTGTATATGTTCGCTTACCAAAGAATTTAACCGTTTCCCTTTATGGATGATTTGTCGGCATTTTCTTTTATCTTTTCCAATTAATTTAAAACACGTACACAATCACTGTGTAAATTAATTTTCAATTTAAGTCTGCCTTGATAATATGTCGATAAAATTCTGAATATGCTAAATATGTGAAATATGCATAAATAACTTTGGTCCATTTTTATTTTGCTTTAAAATATGATTTTGTCATAAAATCCGCCGTCTACTTATGTAGAAGCTTTTTGTCCAGGCGAGCTTACTCTCAAATTCGTTTCGTTTAGTAGACGAAAAGTATGCTGGACACGACTACGGAACTTAAAATTATTTGAAACATTTGAAACAATGACAGCTTTGTGAAATATTCTTATAAACAGAACCAAACTTTGTAAGCTTAAGATACGTGAACAAGCCAAATGTAAGTTTAATTGCTAAAAAAAAATGAACATATTTAGTGAAAGTCGGCCAGATCGTTAATATGGCAAATATATAAAAAGGTAATAATGTCTTGGGAATAAGTCCTGCTTTCTTACAGTTGTTTTTTAACATCCTCAAAGGGTCGTCCTAAAAGTAGGCAACATTATTTTGTACTTTTTAGCGGTTTTAGTCCTAACTAACGACGCGGTACCCCTCGCTTCTACAAACCCAATTGTTTTGCTTATAACTCCGGTGTTTTTATCCGATCTGATTGTACTTTTTAGAATTGATAGATATTGGGCCTTGCTTGATGTATATTAAACTAACTTGAAAATTGTGGATCTGATGGGACATTTCCAAATCTGAAACAAACTTGATCTGCGTACCTTAATGCAAATTTGTGGCTCTATCTCTTATAGTCTCTGAGATCGACAGACGGACGGATGGGAACTACCCAAGAGAGAGACTGTGACCCCAATTGAAATTTCAAAAATGAACTTAATGCAGTTTTCCCCATTTTAAAATTGCGTTTCTTTCACAAATTGTTGGCCTCATTCAAATAATTTCATATTCTAACACAACAGAGAGTATGTCCCACTTCGTTATTTCCATTCTGCCTTGTTTTATTTTTATTATTATTATTTTTTTTTCTCTCTCTTTGAGCCTTGTTGAGCTCAGTGCCATTCGCTTAATTTATTATTCAATTAAAACGGGTAAAATAAACTTTAATCTCGATGCAGTCATCAGCAAGGCCCCAAAAGACATGTGTGATGGCAACCAAAAAAAAAACAAAAAAAGAAAAAACCAGCAGGAAAATATAAATATGGAAAATCGTGAGCCAAGAAAAATTTTAGCTGACGCTTTTTGTTCTGCCTTTTCGCTTGTAATCGATTAAAAGTGCATGTCAAACTGTGCGTGCGCGGGTTGCCGCTATTTTTTAATGGGCTGCTAAAAAAAAGAAGAAGACAAATAATAAATAATAACAAAAAGTCTGAAAATGTGCGAGAGAAGAACAACAAAAATAAATACAAATTTAAGTGCAAAAATAAAGAAAATATGACAAAATTTACGAGCTCCGCTTGTGCCTCATATTTATGCCATACCAGCCTCACCCCCCTCGCGCCGCTCCTTTCGCCTGCACCGAATTGGTGGCTTGTTTTCAGTGCTTTGGCACGTAATGGGGTCGTTCCACAAAGCCCCCACCCCCCACCCCGCCCGCACTACCCACAAACCCCCTTTTTTGTGACTGGGTTTTCTTCTCAACGCTCGCCACTTGTGTGCCATATGATGATGAGATGAGTAGGCGCCCACTAACTGCTAAGTGAATGCGAGGAGGAGTTCCAGTCCCTTTTGCCTTCTGTTTGATGTGATATGAAGAACCGATTAACGGCATTGAAGTGCCCGAGTCGTAGGTCCCGTCTTGTGTCTGTCTCCTTTTGGCCAAACCACGAAAGCAAATTACGTTGACGACGAGCATCATTTTCCACTTTATTGAATTACCCCCAAAAGCAAGCAAGAGAGGCAAGCCAGAGCTTGGCCACAATGTGTGCGGGATTTTTGGCCGATTTCGTCTTCCAGATAAACAGAAATTTCAATTTAAAATAATTTTTTTCTTCTTTTTGTTGGTGCTGCCTAAGCATAATTTTGGGGTACGGGCACGGGAACAACTGTGTTGGCTGTCAGCCTCAGGATGGCAATGTCTTTACTTGGCCTGAGACATAAAGAAGCTATCAGCAGGACGTTTATGGGGGCTCTTCTAAGTAGTTGGGTCTACCTAAACGCCAGTCACTCGCTCGCTTCTCCCCCGCTGATGCTGACTGGCTGCCTTTCATTAGCCGCGTAAAAGTCGCTTTGTTTATGTTTGTTTTTGGTTTTTTTTGTTAATGTTTTTGCGTCTGTTTGTTTGTCACATTTTTGATGAGCGCTAAACCACAACAACTCGGGTAGTCTGCTTTATATTTTATATATATAATCATCATTGTTATGAGCATTTGAAGCACTTTCGCTAGACACCCAACTAGAGAGATGCTGTATCATCATCAGCGACAGCAGGAGCGTTGCGGCACATTGTTGCCACAGTGGTTGAAAAGGTACACTCTTGATGATTATCTAAAAAAGAGATGCGCAGCCATGCTCCCGTTTTGGCTTTCGCAAAGGGATTGAGATTTGTAGAAGAAATTTGATTGAAAAACCGGCTTGAAATCGCAAAACGCTTGCCAAACTGGTCTTACCGGTTCGGTTTTGGGCTGACTTTGGAGCTTATAAGCTTGGAAAATGGTTCGAAACAATATTAAGAACCTTTATAATTTTCAGTGCATAATTTAATCAAGTTTTGCGCCTAAATTCATATCTTAACTCGGCCTATTATGAGTCGAATAAGGAAATTAAAGCAATAGCTTAATTTTAATACTAAAGTAGCTTATAAGGATAGAGAAAGTAGCGGCTAGCCTTTATTTCAACGACATACAAGCCACAGAAGATGTCTTTTAGAAGGATAACTCCAATAAACTTGGTCTTAAGAATGTATATTAACATAAATCTAGCATAGAATTTTAACCAATTCGTTTAAACTCACCAAAAATATGGGAAAATTTTGTTCAACCCGCTAAGATATTATGAAGCAAGGCTCGAACCAAAACCACTAGCTTAGCAAACGGTTTGGGAACCGAACCTATGATGGATCTGAACCCTCGGACCGACAGCCTGTAGATTTTAAGGGGCTTGAAGCCTTAGGTAAAGTTAAATAGACATTAGTGACTATTCAGAGATCTTTTGGCCCATTGTGAACTTAGATTATGGAATTAAAGGCGAAATGTGGTTTGGGCATGGGTTAATTGGGTGTCAGATTCAGGGCCATTTTGAGGAGTTGACAAAACGAACCAGGTCCTGTGGGGCACATTTTCCAGACAGACTGGTTTTTAAAGAATGCTTCTTACAGATGTTGCGTGCGTTTCCTAAGAAGTTCAGCAGGGCAGTCGCAAAGTAATTGCAGGATGCTTTCTTTCTCCTTATCATTCCTACAGCTACCACAGAAGTCATGGAGCCCCATTTTGACTTCTACCAAGGTTCTTATCCAGCAGCCTTGGTTAAAGGCAATCCCTTAGACTGAATTTACACGGTAAAACAAACTTAATGACATTTTTATACTCTGTACCGTAGGTACATAGAGTATTATAAGTTTGTGCAAAAGTATGTAACATCCAGAAGGAAGCATCTCTGACCCCATAGAGTATATATATTCTTGATCAGCATCAACAGCCGAGTCGATATAGCCATGTCCGTCTGTCCGTCTGTCTGTCCGTATGAACGCACAGATCTCAGAGATGGTAAGAGATAGAGGTTTGACGTGTATGGGACATATGCTTCTTATGTCTGCAGGCAGATCAAGTTTATTTTCAATTTTTGCCACGCCCCCTCCCGCCCCCGCAATTTAGAAAAAACGTCATATCTCCCACAGTTTTGAAGATAGATGGCTTGTTCCTTCTGGACATATTTAGTTATTAGAATAACTTATCGATCCGCCAAAGGAATGAAGAAGATCGGATAAACGGTTTTCGAGTTATGATCAAAAGACAAAATTTCTTGGTACAGAGTATGTTATAGTCGGGCTTGACCGACTTTCTTTCTTGTTTTAAACAGTTTTTGCTTGCAGGAAAGAGGTTTCATCGAGTAAAACCCGTCTAAGAAACTATTTTATCTTGAAATTTACAAAAGCTTAACATTTTAATAGGAATCTTTCATCTATATTCCATCTATCTGTTTGTGCATAAGGACAGATGGACGGAAGAACAGACTGACCTGTCGTAGATGCTTTCTTCTGACTCTGTAACATTTGGCCCAAACTTAATGTTTGTGTGCCCTCTGTACTAATTTGAAAAATAGCTTTAGTAACGTTTTCTTGCTTCGTTTGTAGTTCAGTACCCAGCAAAGCAAAACTTAAGAGACATTGTGTGAGTTGCTGTATCAATGAATCATGTGGATTGTATTTAACAGCTAATATTGCTTTAAGCATTATTCTGCAGACATTCAATCCATGTCAGTTGTCAGTTTAAGGTGCTCAAAATTGAAACACCAAAAGTGTTTTTGGGGAAAACGTAGCTGCCCACTTGGTAAAACGAAAGGGGAGTAAATGTGTTGTGCGGTTGTTGCCAGAATTAAATTTTCCTACTAGCAGCAAAGAGAGAGATTCCGTAAATACCGCAGCAAAGCCAAACGGCATGCAGTATCTCAGCAGCAGCAGCAAAGAACAGCAATTCAGAATTTAAGTACAATATAATTTTATGTCATTTAAAATTGAAGTGCAATGCGACTACTTTGGTATTATAGTCTGGTCAAACTACATCTAATACAAAAGTGTTTTCTTTGAAAACTTACACAGCCGGTCATCTTCACAAGCTATTGTCGACAGCTTTGAAGTAACTAGCCTTTATAAAACTTCTCAAACGTTTGGATTCTGCGTAAAACTATAGGTCTCTTTTTCTTGAGAGGAGACTAGATTGTGCTTCTACAAGCCAAGAGATTGAGAAGAGCTCGGCTTGATTCTTTGGGCTGTGTAAAGATAAAGATATATATGGATATTTCTGGTCACACTACAAACTACAAAAGGAATATCAGAATAGGTTCGTGGGGAACAACTTTTTCAGATCTAGTCCTTAAACAAACATAAGTATTTTCTAAAAATAAGAATCTAAACCAGTTTTGAACTGGTTATATCGGGAGTAAAACTGGTCTGGAATCAATAAAATACCTGACACCCCACCTTATAAGCAAATTTCAGTTTAAGAGCTTAAGTAAAACCTCTTCAACGAGGTCCGGATGCGGTATTGTAGCAGGACAGTTTCTGAACTAAGTTTTTGTATGCCTATAAAAAATGAACCAGACAAAAGGTTCTCAACCAAGAATCAGTGCCGATAATATATATTTTGTCAAAAGAAATCTTATAAATTGTTTCTTCAAATTGAAATGCCATTTCCAGAAGTGTTGTGGTCTTTTAACCTATTTATAAGTACGTGACAAACCAACCACTGTGCCACCCTCTTCTCTTACACTTACACATTCCCACACATTTTTGCCATTCAAGCTCTGCGTGCTTAAAAGAGCATTGCCCGCCGGCATTATGTTTTGTGTCAGCACTAAAAGCTAAACAAGCCGGACGGGGCAGGAGGGGGGATGCCAGGGAGAGCTGCCTGGGTAGACGGCGACGGCGACGGAGACGACGGCATTGCACGTAACTTTGTGGGTTAGCAGGCCTTTCATTTCATCCTGCCTAAGTTGGCCATGTTGACTATGTCATTTGCTAATTTAGCACAAACTGTTCGGCGAGGCTGAATTGGCTGAATCTGTCAGCCGTGGTTCAACTTGCATTTGGCCAAAAAGGTCAACAAAAATCGGCAGCAGGAGATGAAGGGGAAAAGCAAACTAACATTAATTAAGCGGGCCAAACCGTTTCGACGACAGCGATAGATGACACACTCAAACACACAGAACTAAGATGCGATAGCAGAGGGACGAGGCAGGATGAATGGATGGATGGATGGATGAGAGGGCATTATTAATGCATACGCAAGTACAATAAAGGTCAATTGAATGGGGTCTGGAGGCTGAAGAAACTGGGTCGTCGCAGGGAAGTGAAAGTGTTTTGAAGTAGGAAAAATTTGTTTGTTCTGCGAAATAGAGACGGATTGTATGAATTGACTGCAATGAGTGCGGTCTGCAGGTATCAGCTAGAGAAAGCCTCATTCCTCAACTGTCCCATTAAATTTAAATCAATCCAAGTGCGGAAATTAGTACGCTTTAATACCATTTAACAGCTCACTCTTCAGACACATTTTTGATGATAATCGATCGATTCAAATACAAAAGTAATCAATTTGCAAAAATATACAAATTTGATTGACAAGATTAATGATTCCCCTGTGTGATTTCCCAATTCGTGTGACCTGCATCGTTTGTTTTCGTTGCGGTAGGGCGATAGGTCCTAATGGGAGCCCGCTTCCTACTACCCTCCACACCACATCCAGTTGTGGCGATGAGGTTGACAAAGACTAACGTTTGCTCGTCGTCACACACTTTGACACATTGTTAGTCAAACAAAAGATTTTGCATGCTAATTTGATTCTCCGAAACGAAGACGAAAAACCAACACCAAATCAACGGAAGCCCATTTTTGGGAGGCCAACAGCCAATAATAAAATTGTTGATGTTGATAAGGCCGGCCGGAGATGGGGAGGCGAAAGGGGAGGAAGAAGCGGAGCGACTCGAGGCCAAGTCATGACTCCTTGTAATTTTCATTGTTTTAGGACGAGGCTTGACTTCCTGTTTCTTTATTTCGGCCCGTTTTTATTCTCTTTTCTTTTCTTTTTGCGGAAGTGTCATTTTTCAGCTAAGAAGGGTTTAACTTTCGGTTTATGATGCGGCTCACGCCTGCCAAAGGCCACCGGCCCGCACACACACACACACACACACACACACACTTTCACCCACCACAGCCGCCGCACTCAAGATTTGAGCGGTAAATTTTGAGGTCTAAGCAAGTTTGCATGAAAAATGTATTTATAATATTATTAATATTAAGGCTGGCTGACGCTAAAGGCAACCTAATTATGGTCTGATAGGATTTCTGAGTAAGGCTCGTTAACCCGCAACATTTTGATAAGAGGAAAA
Organism: Lordiphosa fenestrarum; assembly: GCA_035044985.1. Classification (NCBI taxonomy): domain Eukaryota; kingdom Metazoa; phylum Arthropoda; class Insecta; order Diptera; family Drosophilidae; genus Lordiphosa; species Lordiphosa fenestrarum. Next base: position 2,326,223 of record JAWNNO010005527.1, on the reverse strand, counting down.
AACACAGCACGCAGGGAAAAATAAAAATCGAACCTTAGGCCTTTAAAGGCCCTAACTGGATTATATTAGCTTAATGGGGAACACATTTTTTGCTCGTTGTGTGTTTTAATTTGTAAACTGGGCGAACATATAAATCCATTAGCAGCACAAAAAAAAAGAAGAAGAACTTCTTCCTAAGTGCTGTACATAAATTATGCACAAAAGTTCTTGGGACCCAGAACACAGGAAAAAAAATGGTCAACTTGAAAAGTTTTAAGCAAATCCTTGCAGTCCGAGTCAAGACTCGGGGAAACTAAATGAAAAAGTATTAATACATCTTTTTGCCACTGGCAGCATTCAAATTATTTTTCCTTGGGGAGTGTGAAAATTGTATACGCAGACACACACACGCAAGCACACCCACACACAAGCACACAAAAAGACCTCTAAATGTTGTACCCTTTTCGGAATAAGGCGGCAACATAAAAGTTTTGCATCATATAAAAACCTTCATGTGTTCCAGGCAACATTTTCGCTCAAGTTGCAAATATGAGGAAAAGGGAGAGTTGTTGGGAAAAAAAGAAGCAAGACGATGGACTTTGACAGCATTATAGCTAAATTCTTTTGATCAAAACTATTTTTGTTTTGAATTGCCTTGATGGAAAAAATATTTTCTTTTTAAGGACTTTACATTTGCTTTAATTCTGGGTTAAGTACCATTTCTATTTCTTCCAGCAACAGTAAAACCATACTAGCTTTAAAAATAAGAATAAACCAGCCAAGTCTCTTCCAGTAATTCGATAAGGCTTTGGGAAAACTCAACACACAAAGATTTCTATCTGTTTCTATGCTGTCTTTTGAGTTTTGCTCTCTTGCTGTTTTGGAATTCCCAAACAGTTGTAGCATCGCATCGCAGGGATGGAGAGACAATTGATGGACTAACATTCGATAGACCAAGATCGCTAATGATTGAGGCTGGTTCGTGCAGTTTTAGCCGGCTCGAAGTCATGTTTTACTTTCGCATGACTCTTAACAGGGACACACAACTCCACAAAGGAGATTGTACAGCTGTTTCAAGAGGAACTCTATCAACAGGGCTCTTGGCCTGCCGACTGTCAGTCCAACAAGTGTCTTGCCATCCCTGCGATGCTAAGTGAAGCTGGAGTTCTGTGTATTATATTCAGTCTGAACGGACTGGCAGACGCCGTTGATTACAACTACACAGGAAACAAATGGAGAGGCTCAAAAAATTTGGTAGCTCTAGATACGAGATGTCATAGATCAAGTCAATTCTATTTGTACTTGAAATGAGAATAACCGGATTGACCTGGAAATGTGGAATCCCATTGAAAATGGGAAAAGAGGTATCATGAAGTTGTGCGAATGTATGTAACAGGGCGAAGGAAATATTTCCGACCCCATTAAGTATATATTGTTGATCAGCATGAACAGCCGAGTCGATATAGCCATGTCCGTCTGTCCGTCCGTCCGTCTGTCCGTCTCCCCTTATCACCAAAAAGCCGACATATCCTAGACCTACAAAACCGTCAGATCCACAATTTTCAAGTTAGAGTTAGGACCCATATGCGGCCTACCTGGCCAATTGTAGTTTTTCTTAGAGCTTTTAGAGAACATTACAAACATTTAAGTACTAACTGATCGTATCTCAACAAGGTGATTTTGAGCATTTTCTTCAGCTCGAGCTTGCAATAATCTATTTAAAACATTTCTTTAAGTCTGTGGGGCTGCATTGGCCCACGAATCACTTCTTGATCCATAGGTCGAGAATGCGCTGGATAGTTATCTGGTAATAAAAGAATATTTTAATTTCTTTTGATATCAATGCGATGCACATTTTCTCCAGGTCCTGTGTTACCCAAGTTTTATAAGTCGGGTAGACCACAGGATAATTCCCCAGTATAAAAAGTAACAAAAGTGGACAATAGTCCCAATAATTGCTTTACATACATATTCGTTAAGGGTATTCAATTCCTCTATAGAATTCAGAAATTATGGTTTGCTTAAGTTGTCAGATGTTTCTTTGTGAACTAAAATAGTTTCCCCTCTTGACTGATCTCAAAACTGAGATATAATGATCCAAATTGGAAGACAGTATATCTTAAGTTAAATTGATATGAAACAAAAATGTGGTAAAATTGGGGATTATGATTCGCGGAACATCTCTCCCACAAAGCCAAGTCATTTTTGACTTGTTTTTATATCTTCGAGAGTGTTGATGCCGTTTCGCATATTGTCGTGTATTTATTACAACAATGCAAAAAGTGCTGAAAAACTAAAATGTAAACCCTGCGGGAATGTGATACCTATTATCTACCCTAGACAGGAGAACAATTCACCCGCTCGCTGGCGCAAACAAAAAACAACAACAACAATAGCAAAGAATAAAGTTTTCCCAGCAACAAATTAAATTTTGTGGCTTAAAGTTGCAGCCGTAAATGGGCGGGAGGGGTGGTTCTATGGCATATGTATATGTTTAATCAGCAAAGTAAACCCAGGGTGGTGTCCAGCTCCTCCCCTGGTAAATAAAAGTTGGCCTTTTTTTTGACACAAACTCACACTCACACACACACACTCACACTTGAACATGTTGTATACATATATAATTTGAGTGCACTATAAAGTTGGAAAAGTCAATGACCAGTTAAGTCAACATACAGGGGGCAAACAGATGGAAAGGATTTTCATACTACGTCCAGTTGCTTATTTGCATTTGTATGCCACTTACATTTTAATATTGCATTTAAAAAAAATATAAATCCAAAAATATGGCCCAAACACCGGCATATCAAAGATATACGAGTGCGACACTGACATTAAAAAGATGCCAGCCACAAAAAAGGGAGGGAAAAATGAAAAGAACAAGCAACGAAAAGCTGTGAAAACTTTTTACGCTTGACTGGCACAAATATGAAAACCACAAAAAAAAGGGAGCACAAATAAAGCAGCAAGTTGTAAGCTTAAGAACAACGAAGTTTGCAGACTCTTACAGCAAATTAATTACTCCAAAAGAGGGGAGACATAAAACGAAAAGAAACGCATTAGGGAAGTGTGATTAAAGAATTTTAGGGAAGGAAACTATAATGAGGAACAGCAAACGAGAAAAGGTAATACAAATTCATTCAGTTGATAAAGGAAGTATTGAAAGAAGATAAAAAGAATAAAGGTAGAAGAAATGTTAAATAAGAAGAGGGAAGAAAGGAGATCAAATGAGGCTTAAAAAGAAAAGGAATTAGAATACTTAATAACGAAACAAATTAAAGTGGGAGAAGAAAGTTGAGAGTGAGTTGAATTACCGACAGCAGGCAGAAAGAATACAGTAAATGATTGAAAAAATGAAAAGTAAGAGAGAAGAAAAAAAGCAAAAAGAAAACTAATCTATAGAAAAGAAATAGAAACTATAAATATGAGGCGAGAAATGTGAAACCAAGTTCTTAGAGAAAGAAATAGAATACGAGCAAAAAGAAAGGGAAAAACAAGAAAGAAAGTCGGTCAAGCCCGACTAAAGCTTACTCTGTGCCAACGAAATGATACGCGCTGCTACTGCGCAGCTGCAGCGAACAGTCTTTTAATCATAACTCGACAGCCGTTCATCCGATCTTCACACTACCTTTGGCAAATTGATAAGTTATTCCGATTTTTAAATATTTCTAAAAGGTACGAATCATCTATCTTAAAAACTGTGGCAGATATGACGTTTTTTTCAAATTGCGAGAGCGGAAGGGGGCGTGGCTAAAATTGAAAAAAAAAACTTTATCTGCCTGCAGACATAAGATGCATATGTCTCATACATGTCAAACCTCTATCTCTTACCATCTCTGAGATCTGTGTGTTCATACTGACAGACAGACGGACATGGCTATATCGACTCGGCTGTTGATGCTGATCAAGAATATATATATATTATGGGGTCGGAGATGCTTCCTTTTGGTTGTTAGATACCTACGGTACCTACGGTACAAAGTATAATGAGAGAAAGAAAGAGGTAAGAAACGAAATAGCATAGAAGAAGGATGAAGGAGAAGTTCGTGTGGGGTTTCTTAGTAGAGATGGGAGCGTGTCGATTATTTTCTACACGACACGACTCTAACACGAATGGCATATGTAAAACACTATTTTCATAAAATTCTTGGATCTGCCAAAATGTCTTTAACTATTCGAGACTTCATTTCGTTTCTCTAGACTAAAAACACGTTGGGTTAATACATAAATATGGATGACGGTTTTTCTTTGAAACCTTCAACTTTTTGAGCATTCTGAACTTTTCTGGGTTAATCTTTAATTCGATAAGATCTGAAATAATCTGAAATGGCCAGGGTCACTTTGATTCTTTGCGAAATTCAAAATAGTTTCTGAATTTTTCAATTTGCAAATTTCTGTTTATTGTGACACGTTTTGACAGTCTCGTTCCCCTTTTAATGTCATTCTATTTAGAATTTGCATTTTTTTCTGTGTGTGTGTGTGCTGTTGCTGTTGTGCCACATTCTAAAGTGGTAGTTTCCTTTGCATTACAAATATGATGCTAAAATGCTAATACCCTCTTTAGGAGCACGGCAAAATATTTTTCAGCAATATATTTTCGCACCCACCCCCGCCGCCAAGTACGAGGAAACAAGATAGAGGAGCGGCAGGCAAGCGGGCATCCCAGGATACACTAGGATGTCTTTATGGTATTGGTTAGGTAGCTGCTCTCTGCCGCACCGCAATGTTGTTAAATTTTATGTTTCCACAGGTGATGAGGTTGCTCCTACACTTCCGCTGCAACTCCCCGCTGGCTCTTTAAGCTCTGTTGCACGTTTTGATTGATGTTCGCTGCTCCTTTCGGGTGGCGCTTCCTGTTTTTCTTCACACTTGCTTACAATCAATTTAAATGCGCCGCTGTGCATTGTAAAAATTTCTGCTTGTCGACTAAAATCGTTATGTGAAACCATAAAACTGGAACAGGCGGAACTGTTGTTACTGCATTCGTACACACTTGAATGCAAAATGATGCAAGTGTTGGCCCTCTTTGTTTGTATTTTAGTTTTTGCCCAACTTCCATCATTTATCATTTTTATAGCTCCTGCCTGGGACATTGGGCTAATCTAAAAGATAACATCGGTAGAAAAATGGAGAAATAGTCGTAACGATATATTGCTCCTTTATAAGCACATAAATCAATCATGAGGTGGAGAGAGAGAGAGAGAAGCAGAGAGAGGAAAGACAAGGCTTTTCGAAATTGTCATTGGCTTTCCAAATAATGAATGAATGTCAGAGTAGGCATTGTGTTCAGTCGTTTGCTGCTGGTGATTCAACATTTTTCCACTTGACACACAAATTTGAGAGTCTCAATGGTCCAAATGGATTTATATTAATGAGAAAAGCTCAAGTAAATTTCCTTTTCAAGAAAATAAAATCTATATTTATGGAACATTTAAGGTCCAGGCAGATTGCTGACCCTAATGAACCGACAATGTTGAACAATTTGTTTCGTTTCAACTTTGATAAAGGTCAGAAAACTTCAGAGCTTCACAGACACCGACTGTCATATCTTGTTTACTCGAAGCAAAAGTTTTGAGCAATATTTTTACATCAGAATTAGAAATTTTGTTTGTATTTAAGCACAGAGAATATTCTCGTAGCCAGAATTAATATAGAATGCTTACACAATTGAAAACGGAAGTTACCTTGTGGCAGGCAATGCCATGGTTTCCTCTCTGGAACTTCATTACTGAGACATAATGCAAATTATCGCTTCGAGAAATTTGAATTAGCCGCGTTCCACATTTTGCCAGAAGTCATTTCATTGCATACTCCAAGGGCGTATAAGAGGAGGAACAACTGGTTGTTTACGGGGGCAAAGGAATAAGAAAAAGAATAATTAAACACAACAGAAGCCACGGCAGCGGCGGAAGCAAAATAAGCTCCCACAGCTGGCGGCATCCTGAGAAGCCACTACTATAATGTGCTGGCCCGTCTCTATCAGTGTGAACAGCTACAGCATCCATATCCAAGGCAGAGGCATACCGAAATGGCTGCTCCGCCACAGGTGCTGCAAGCATCGAAATGCTTTTTATTGGCCAAATACCATTAAGGGGGCAGCGAATCGACCGCTTCAACTCTTGTTCATCCTCCGAATGAGTTTGGTTTTGCTTTTTGGTCTTTTTTGCATCCATTTTATCAAATTGTGTGCTGTATTTTCGCAGGTACCCCTGAGAATTGTAGTACAAGTTTCTTAATTCCTGACCCCCTGAGTAATTTAATCAGTGGTTTCCGAAAAATGTGGAGTTGGCAGGGCCATGCTCCGTCACAGTGTGCATTTCCGGTAGCTGATGCTTTTTTTACACGACCTGAAATATGAGTTGAACTTTCTTCAGACAGAGTTTGACACTCAAACTCGAGCCGCAAAGCTTATAAAGCAAGATTTTACATAAACATTGAAATAACCTTAAGGCAGGCACTTAACGTTAGTAAACATGTTAATGAGATGAAACATTTTCTATTGCGGTTTTTGGTTTGGTTCTGTATTTTCATTTCGCTTTAAGTACACGAATTTGCGGTTCGGTTCAATTATTTTCGCCACAGTGAAGTAGCATTACCACATCTAAAATCGCACTCATATCTTTAAAAATTCAGTGGTTAATCTTAACGAATCATTAAGATCTCTGGATAAGAATATGAAACGACTTTAAGACTTGATTTTATACTAAGTTAAATTTTGCCGCACCCGGACTTCTAATAAAGAATTATTCTTCTTAAAAAGCTTTCACAACAGGTCACCTTCCACAGCTATTGGCGCCAGCAGCAAAGTTACTCTTTTAGATTAGAAATTAGAAGCCCACAAGTCAACAGTTGGAGAGAAGCCCGGCCTTGGCCCTTTGTGCTGCATAAATTGAGAGCCGCATTCACATCCCTTACATAGAGCTATCAGTCACATAAACTAACAAATAACAGAGTTAAATCTAAGTTTATGTGACACATAGCAGCTCTCAAGAAAGTGAGAAACCTGCCCTAAGAGAGATGATAACAAAATGAAAACATGTATTTCATTGTGGAACCCAATTTTGTGCTCCTCTTTGCTTTTACGAGCTTCTTTATATTCCAATTTATGTTCGCAACCTACAAAATGGCAGCTAGCAGAGTGGTTAGGCTGGGCTTCATACATGTTTGATTTGCCTGTTCGAGTCTCTGTTAAGAAAAACTTTCCTCTTTTGCTTCATTTCAACTCAACGGTTCAGCGTAAGTCTGAACATTTTCTCTACTTCGAACGCTCTAAGCCGAAGTGTTCATTGGTCGGCAATTTCAATTTCGCTGTGCCGCAAAATGTAGCCATGTCAAACTAAGGACGAAGACATTAGCCTAAATTAAAAAGCGAATTATCTTTCTTTATACAACCGAAACCAAAGGAGAACACATAACCCCATGTCTATGAGATGTGCTTTTACCGGACAACGCCACTGTAGAAACTGATGTTAGTCCTAAAAGTGTTAACTCTTGACAGCTGTGAAAGAAACGGATGTTAGTCCTAAAAATTTTAACTCTTGGCAGCTGTGAAATCCCGGTTCTATAATATTCTAAGATTTTTCAATTGTTGCATGCCGGCCAGTGGCATGAAGCTTCAAAACTGAGAATAATGGAGTTTATACACAGAAAAAATAACACGATATTTAGCATCATACGGGTATTAAGGACAATTTGGTCTTCATCTGCAAAAATATCAAAATTCAAACTATAAATAACCTATTTTCTTCTCAAAAAGGATACTACTTAGACCTAAATATATGGACTCGAACATATCATCTTGGTTTTTTAAATACCCGACTTAAAACACCCGTGTGATACTTAATATCGTGATCTTATTTATCTGTGTATAAAGTGCGGTATCTACTACATGTGGTAGAACTTTGATAGAACTAAACTCACCCCAATACTTTAATGAAAAAGCAGGCGATGGCTCGTTCTTTGAAGAGATGTTTCGATATCTTGCACCAGCACATGGGTACCATAAGTAAACTAAAGGCCTACGTATCCTCTCGAGAGAACCACAAAATGGGCGACGCTGTCGGCTTCCTTGATGCCTTTTAAAGACGCTGAATTACAATAAAGATATAGTTGCTGATGCGGTTAGGCTGATCATTTTCGGATTTATAAAACAACATTTTCAGTACCTGTTATCGATAACTAACTCTTAGAGACATGTAATTTATATACTTTATGGGGTCGGAGATGCTTTCTTCTGCCAGTTACTTTACTTTACCATACTTTTGCACAAATATAAAAAAAACTGTGAACCTTTGGTACAGAGCATAAAAAGGGAAGTTTGAATAAAATTTAAGCAAATAAATTAACGGTGTAACTGCAGTAGCATCACCCGCCACCCACCTCGTGTGGCCATGCTCCAGTTGACACCAACCGTCATCAGGCTGGGTTTTTGGGACCTGCTGCTGGCTGCCACTGTTATTTGCCTTGTAGCATCTTAAAATGGCGCGGCCCACAGCAACAAAGGCAACGGCTGAGCCGCCTTTATATGCTGCTTTGGGCTGGATAGCTGCCTATCTAAAAGGTATATATACTATGTACTATTTATGTAGGCCTACAGTGTTTTCCCTTAGCACACTCTGCTGCCGTAGGTGCGAAGCGAATATGACCACAGGATTGCAGAGTGCAATATTCTCAAAAGCGCCTTACAACCAACTGCTAATTGGAAAGCTGTGTCAGGGATTGCATGATCCCCCTGATCGGTATGAAAAGCTTAGCTCGAGTTATAGTTTCGCTTTTCAGTTTCCGGCCAGCGAGCCACTGATATAGATTTGATTTCCCTTTGCTAACGGAAGCTGGAAGCTGCTTTGCATGCACCAGATTGCCACTTTTCACTGTGCCATTTGGGTGAGTGGTGCTTTCGCAATTTCTTGGAAAATTAGAATTTTATTGGGTCGCCAATTGAATCGTCTCTTGACATCTGTTCCTGTGTTAATGTGGGGCCATTCGAGACGACAAACGCACAACGAAAGTCAGGGGATAGTCAACGTCTTAAAAACAATCAATGCCTTGGCAATCTGCAACTAAATTAAATTCAAGTCCGGGTGCTGACCTCGTGGGCGAGCCCAAACCCCACCACAGAAGCGTAACTTTTCCCAGCACTTAAGCTGGCGTTGTTGAATTTAATAAACAAATATGATCTAAAAGGGAGCGAGTGATAACAGAGTGAACTCTTCACTGGCTGCGTGGGCGCTGCCTGAACATTTGCACATTTCTGTGGCAACAGTCGGTCTCACCTTTGCATACATGATACATTTTTCTGTTTTTTCTGCTGAGTTCATAAGGTGAGCACGTAAGTCATGACACCACTGTTCATGTTTTAACAAAAAGTGGGATTATACTACGTTTGTTAACGAATATGCTTGATTTCGGTAGATTTTTAAAGAATTTATTTAACTGACTGTGGGAAGAATTAAATCTCTTCATATATATTTTTGTTAATGGAGTCGAACTAGAGACCGTAAACGAGAGTTAATACGTTTTTATGTTGTGGCAAATACCAAAAGCTGGCAGACTCCAATATCCCTATAAATAGTACCTGTAAACATCTTCTTGGGAGGAAGACCGTCAGTACACAGAGATAAAATCAATCTAGTATCAAGTTTATAATCTCGAAACCGAGACGAAACGTTAACAATAATGCACAAAGCAGGGAAATTCTAAAACCAACATTATAACAACTTCATTTTTATTCTTTATTCAAAAATCTTGGATAAAGGCCGCTTTTACTCTGCTTTTAGTATTAACGAGAGCGTACGATAAAGTCGGCCCTACCCGATATCGCTATACCCCTTACTCAGGGGGTATTAGTGTTTAATAACCCCTCTCCAAGTTAATTAACATTTATTTTAATATTTTAACATTATGTAAGCAAACAGCGCATACGTCTCAGATAAGTATGCAACGTTTTTTGTATTTTCTTTATGAAAATTTCACTACAAAATATATACTTTATATCTTTAACCCTTTACATGGTGGTGATGCAGATCTGCATCATACCGAATTAATACAATTATTTTCCAGTGTGGATTATAAAATTGTCAAACATGAGTTTGATGCAGTTCAGCAACATTCTTTTTATACTCTGTACCGTAGGTACATAGAGTATTATAAGTTTGTGCAAAAGTATGTAACATCCAGAAGGAAGCATCTCCGACCCCATAAAGTATATATATTCTTGATCAGCATCAACAGCCGAGTCGATATAACCATGTCCGTCTGTCCGTCTGTCCGTATGAACGCACAGATCTCAGAGATGGTAAAAGATAGAGGTTTGACGTGTATGGGACATATGCTTCTTATGTCTGCAGGCAGATCAAGTTTATTTTCAATTTTGGCCACGCCCCCTCCCGCCCCCGCAATTTAGAAAAAACGTCATATCTCCCACAGTTTTGAAGATAGATGGCTTGTTCCTTCTGAACATATTTAGTTATTAGGATAACTTATCGATCCGCCAAAGGAATGAAGAAGATCGGATGAACGGTTTTCGAGTTATGATCAAAAGACAAATTTTCTTGGTACAGAGTTTCTTGTTTTATATTAAAAGTGTTGTTAACCCTAAATTATGTCGATAGCTCAACAGCTGATCACTTTTCTCGCCAATTTTGTGAATGTTGTAAACTCAATTGGTTGCGCAGTTTCTCATTAATCTACACTAATCATTTCTATGAAATCCATTGGTTTGATTTGCAAAAAACAAAATTGTGCTAGTTCAGAATAGTTAAAAAAATTGATCGCTGATGATAGAGGGTGGTTCCTCTTGAAACAGCTGTACGATCTACCAGCCTCCTTTGTGGTGTTGTGTCTCCGTTTAAAGTTATGCGAAAGCATCAACATGACCTCGAGCCGGCTAAAAACTGCAAGTTAAAAAAATATATAAAAAGCTACTTTACGAGAGAAAATTGATTAGATGAATTTTAGGAATTTTAGAAAGGTTTTTAGGACTCATTTTCGTAAGGACGATCTAGGATTCGTGGATCTTTGAAATTCATATCAGTTAGCCTTTGTGGCCTTACCACTAAAAATATGAAGTGAAATATTTTTTAGGTCCACCCATTTTAACTTGGGGTTTAAGGGGTTAAAACAGTTAGAGTTATTCAACATTTAAAAGTTGGATGCTCTAGGTCTTCTAGTCTCTGAGATCTAGGTGTTCATACAGACAGACGGACAAAGCTATATCGACTCGTCTGTTGATGCTGATCAAGAATATATATAGTTTATGGGGTCGGAGATGCTTTCTTCTGCCTGTTACATACATTTGCACGACTTTTGTATAAGTAACTACTTAGAAGTGAGTCTAAAAATGTCGCAGAGAGCTAACACGTCGCGGTCGTTGTGTGCAAAAGGTCTGGGGATCAACTCCAAAACAAGTCCCACATCAGCTACAGATTTTTATACCCGTTACTCGTAGAGTAAAAAGGGTATACTAAAGTCGTGCAAATGTATGTAACAGGCAGAAGGAAGCATCTCCGATATCATAAAGTATATATATTCTTTATCAGCATCAACAGCCGAGTCGATATAGCCATGTCCGTCTGTCCGTCCGTCCGTCCGTCCGTCCGTCTGTATGAACACCTAGATCTCAGAGACTAGAAGAGCTAGAGCAACCAAAATTTATACATAAGGTAGTATTGTCTGTAGGCAGATCAAGTTTGTTTCAAATTTTGGCCACGCCCCCTCCCGCCCCCGCAATAAAAAATATTGAATAACTCCCACAGTTTTTAAGATATCGAGCTCAGATTTTGCAGTGTAGTCTATGTGGCCAATATCTACAATCTCACAAATTTTCAAAAGGATCGGATAATAAATGGCCGAGTTAAAAAAATGTTGCATACTTATCCGAGCGGAGCTGAGTAACGGGTATTTCGAAGTCGGGCAGGGCCGACTTTAACTTACGCTCTCGTTAGATATATGGGAGAGCGGAAAGCGGCAGCTCGATTAAGGATTTTCTTTATATGCATTGGTGTCTACTCCTCCGTAAGCTGGCTAGGGGCAACTCTGGTTTAAGCCGAAATTTCGATTAATTTCTCGGAAATCAAAATCTTTATCAACTTCGATCAATTGAACTCAGAAACAAGAAAAGGCCTGAAGACTTTGAGCCGCAGATTTTACCATTTGAATGAGCTGCAAGTCGAATGGTTTGAGTTGAGATTAAAGAAACCCTAACGACTTCTCTTTATGGCTGCCGAAACCTCGAATGTAAGAGCCTGTGATTTGCTATTGAAGGACACTTTTCTAAACTCAAAAGTGTGCATCTCCTCTAGGTAGTCAATATTAAGCCACTTAAGCGCCTGTCCTGAAGTCACTTAACTTGAATGTGATGTCTGGTGCCAGAATGATTAATTCAGTTGATATTTTGAAGTTATATTGAAATCTGTGTGTGTGTGTGTGTGTGTGTGTCAACCCCTAAATGCATTCCAGATTATTCCCTTGTTCCGACGTGTTTCAACTATTTTAAAATTCCAGCCTGTCATTCTGTCTTATTTGGTCAACACCGACAGCACTTTATCTCTTTTACAATTAAAAACTGCCACTTGCTCGCGCTCCCATATAAATAAAATGAGAATTCGGGTTGATTAGATTTGTGCCAGTTTGCGGCTTTAAATTATTATATAATTTATAACGCAGAGAAGCTCTCTCGGTCGCGTCCCGCATGGCTGGGGGGCAATTGAAACTGCACGCAATTGAACAGCAAATTGAATTATGCATTGCATATGCTGCTCGGTTCTTGTGTGTTTGTTGGTTTAGGGTAAACAAATTGATTTTGATTTGATTTATTTATTGACTCTGTTCTCCCTCTCTCTGTCCCTGTATTTTGCCATGTGCTCTAGTTTCTTTTTTGTTGCGGTAAGTGAAATGGAAGAGATGATGAAGACGATGGCTCCAAATGGTTCCTAGACGAACCGGAATAACCGAGACCCCCGCACACGCTCAGACAACACGTCACGACACACAACTATTGCCACATTCCACTAGGCGGCGGAGGAGGAGGAGCCATGGTTATCCAGTGTACATGCGATTGCCAGTGTAGTGATAGCCGAGATAACCGCAGCGGAAGAAGAAGCTTCATCTCCTGCCTACCAGCCTCAGCCACTGGACGTGCTGGTGGCGATGATATGGAGCATAGGATTCCTTACTATCGACGTTTATCGAATACCACCTCCTCCTCAGCTCTGTACGGGAGTTGTCCCCAGTTGGTAGTGCCAGGACAAGGACAATACTCGAGTCTGTTGCGGCCCAAGCACAGGAGTCCCGTGCTGTGCAGTAAATGTGCGCTGTGACGAAGATACAATCTGAGCTGTGAGCATCCCACAAAAACCACTGCAGAGGAGGAGCCTCCTCTGACCCCACGACGGTATCTGTGCCACGAGTGTCGTTTCAATAATCAGCCTGTAGCCTGGTGGGTCTCCTGCCCGCGTCTCTCCAATCTAACGAGTGAACATCAGCAGCAGCAGCAGCCCTCAACCAAAATGCAATCCTCACATCATGGGGCATGTCCCAGCCTGCCGCGCTTCCCCTTGGCTGCAGCTGCCAAACGGCATTGTGACAATTTTGGCAGCTATGCCACATTGCCCTCCATCGAGCAACAACAGCAGCAGCAGCAGCAGATGCATCCTTCGACTTGCAGTCGTCATTGTACTACAGCAACTGCTGCTTCTACACCACCTCGCTGGTATGGCCCCAATCCCGGTGCCCATCCACATTTGAATGGCTGTTGTTATATGTACCAGCCAGCCCCGGCCCCAGTGCCAACTCCGCTGGCAACGCCGTATGCGCCACAGTATTGCCTATGTGATAATTGGTATCACCAGCAGCAGCACCAGCAGCAGCAACAGCAGCAACACCAACACCAACCACAGCATCTGGCACAGAGGTCCAAGCCACTCATCCCTAATGGCGGCTGTTACTTTGGTGAGTAATTGTAATGAGGCCAATGACTATTAAACAATTAGATGCGGATTTTTGCACTAAGCACTGAAAAAAAGTAAAACAGAACCAAATGACTATCTAAAGGCTCAATGTGGATAGAGGAAGCCTTTTTAAACTTACCCAAAATTTGACTATGTTCTTACTCAAAAGTTGATGCTTTCAAAAGCCATTTCAATGCTCAGAATATGCTGAAAAGCAAACTTTGTGTAAAATGTATTTTTTGTTTGTTTGTATTTTGACTGGCAATTCTTCTTTTTCGTATGCAGGTACAATGGCTCGGAATGAGTTAATCTTTAACTACCCTAGCTGGCAACATTTTCTTTTCTCAACCTTTTCTTTGTCTTATTAAAAAAAACGAATCAGAAGGGGAGATGAGTGATATGTGCTTCAAATGCTTTTCATTTTGGCAAGAAATCTTCTGAAATGTGGCAGTTTTTTTTTTGGGAATTGTTTTTTGTCTTCATGGAGAAGAAAGAACTATCTCTTAGCAGGTTGGAATAATTAAGTAATTAGTAAGTAGTGCAGAGACGCAAGTACGGCACTAGGAACAGCAGCAAACCCACAACTGACATTTAGTTTAGGCTTAAACTAGCTGGCACATCTACTGGCTCTACAAAAATTCACCATTTTGTAACTTAAAATCATATGCTTAAATCCATCATGCTATTGGATTTGCTTAAGCTACTTAAGAATTTGTTTTTAAAATCGTAAAACAAGTGCATAAATATGTATTTGCCGCACCACACAAAGCATAGCATACTTTTAGGGGCACATATGTTAAGGCACACACCAAAATGTACGCTAGAGCAGACCTCCTGAGTGTGCAACTTTTAAAGTCATGGTCTCACCCTCCTATCTGTTGCTGTTTGCTGTATAATAAGCATAAAACAAAAAGGGGAAGAATGAATTTTAAGTGGCGCATGGAGGCACTTAAGTTTTTTGAATTACTCATACGCAGTGTTGCCTATTTTCATATTACTTGCATTACTATTTTAAAACAGACGTAGTATATTTGACTTAAGAATTGTTAAGATTCCAGAAATAAGAAAGAGCACCCTATAACTGGGCTTATACACACAAAATATATTGTGCTTAATGCCCTTTAAAGTATGCTACGTTTTATGGAAATATCAATTGGTAAAGCATTTGTTTCATATTTGTCTTAACTCAACATTTTGTGGTTTTCCCAAAGCTTAACCAACAATCTGGAACGAATATACAGTGTCGATTTTCTATGACGCTGCCATAACTGACTAAAAATGGGATCGTTTTTATAGATAATTACTTAAGGAATGAAAGTCTTCTCACTTTGAAGCGCATTAATCACAAAAAATTGGGCATTGTATTTGCTATAAACTTCAAAAGATGACCACAATTGAAATGTACTAAAGATTTCTTTAAAAAATATTGATTTGGTGAACGTGTCGTATGCGTACTTGTCAAAGGCACAGTCTCTCACATTTAAAATATAAAGTACAATTTTTGGGCCTTTAATTATACAACAAACATTAGCTTTACAAATGCTGATACCTAATTTTAACCATTTTGCTGTTTTGAGGTCCTGCACATGCAAAATATACTAGACTTTCAATGTGTACTCAGAGAAGAAAGCAAATAACTTCGAAAATAAGCTACCGGTTCGTTGGGAAAACATTTATTCAAGGGAGAATTAAATGGGGTTTTATCAAATAAATAGTAAGTACTATGGAGAGTAGATAACTAGACCAATTTGACCAGAAGTGGACTCTCAAGCACTTCCTTAAGCCACCTAATACGAAACCAATTATCACTAACATTACACAAACCAAGTACCAAGTACCTCTAGATGTTACCCATTTTGTCTGTTAACTTATTTCCCTAAAATTTATCAGATATCCAGAAGAGTAGTAGGAAGCGAGGGATCTCTTTAGGAGATCAAAGGTAAGATTAAGCACCCTGAATGAAGCGTGACTGTCCAAGTAAAGTTATGAAGTAGTTAGTGGCTTTCCCTATGGCTACGAAAGCAACATTATATACCCTGCAATGATCAAGGATTTAAGCTCACCAGTTCGGTGGGCACTCATACAGTGATTTACGATAAAAATATGTTTACAAAAAACTAGATAGGAAATCCGTCTATTTCCAAAATATGGATGCCTAAAGATTGAATTGTGTTTTCTAGTGTTTAGAGAAATTAGATTTAGAGAAAAAGATGCCTGATATAATGGCAGCCGCATAAGCTGGACTTGATTCAAAAGCTTAAATTAAAATAATAAATTAAATGTTTGTTGAATCATCAGCCAGATTAATTAACCACAAAATATTATGAACCAACTGAATTAAAAAAAAAATGAACATTGTCAAAGCAATGTGTCAATGTCATTTAAGTACTAGAAAAAAACCAACCGCTCTACCAAATGTCAATCTACTTGTTTAATGCTCATTGCCCATTCGCTTGCATCAATCGTTAAACTGTTAATTGTGGTGGTCCGTGTTTTTTTTTGGGTAGGCTATGAGGGTCATCCAACCGCACCCAATCAAAACCTAGTACATCCCAGTCACATTACCGATGAAGAGGACTCGGCATTTCCTGCACTGGCCGATCGTGAGTTCCATTTGCTGCATCGGAATATACCGGCATTGCGGCGAACTGGTGTGGACACCGCACGCATTAGGCAGGTGAGTACATCGGGGGAGGGGTGCAAAAGAATCCATTGCCATGGCAACATTGTGTTGCAATTTACCTGCTTCCTACCTATACAGTACTTCTATCCTGACGGCGGCTGGGGCTGGATCGTATGCGGTGTGTCCTTCCTGGTGCACATACTGACCACTGGATTGCAGTTGAGCTACGGACTGCTATTGTTTTATGCCGTGCAGCATTTGCATAATACCAACGGCATAGGTGAGTCGGGGGTAGTTTAAGTGCTTTTTAGTAGATGATGGCCAAATTAAGATATGTGCGGTTACTAATTGGAATGCGAAATCACAGCTGGAATTTGCATTGTGTTTTGTGGGGTCAACTGTACCGGGCCTAGCCGTTGACCTTGAGGCCCTTTGTTCCACAAAATGTAATCACTTAAAAAACATATTTTTCCCCCCACCTCCACCCACCCTCCAGAGCTGCTCGGCGCTTTGAGCTGGTCAATTTCCATGCTGGCCACTCCGTTTGTGGTATCGCTGTGTCGCAAAAGGTCCATACGAATGCTCTCCATTGTGGGCGGCCTGGTGATGCCGCTGGGCATTCTGTTCACCTCATTTGCCACGGAATTCGGCCAGGTTGTTTTCAGTTATGGTATGTACGCTCTATATTAATGTATCTAGGGGTATATAAATAAATAACAACGGAAGTTGCTTATCATTTGCTTGGCAAACTCCGCAGGCATCGTCTTTGGCATTGGTGTGGCCATGGTCCGTGAAGCCTCCACCGTGATGTTGGGCAATTACTTTAAGCGGCGCCGTCAATTCGTCGAAATGGTGGCCATGTCCGGTGAGGGTGTGGGCATCGCTTTGTTCTCCGTCATCCTAAAAGAGGGCGTGGGCAAGGCTGGCTGGCGCCTCGG
The DNA here is from genome assembly GCA_035044985.1 of Lordiphosa fenestrarum. Taxonomy (NCBI): domain Eukaryota; kingdom Metazoa; phylum Arthropoda; class Insecta; order Diptera; family Drosophilidae; genus Lordiphosa; species Lordiphosa fenestrarum. The sequence continues at coordinate 2,308,737 of JAWNNO010005527.1, read as the reverse complement.
ATTGCAAATTGTGGCCGCTTTAACAGCGCTAAGTTTTTTCATGGGCCTTATGTATCGACCCGCCTCATTGTATCATCCACAAAGGCGGGCAATCCAGCATCTGAAAAATCAGCGAAAAAAGGTTCGTTGTGCGTTGCAGGTGTTTTCTGTACTATTTTCGTTTTGCAACACATTTTGTACAGAATTTTAATTAAATTTTGCATTCTTCTGTTGTTGGTTTCTAGCTGAGGGAGAAGAAGCCCATATTAAATGAGGAGGTGGAGTCACCGACCAAATATTTGTTTTTGGACATATCATCACTGAAATCTGTAACTGTTAAAATTTTATTAATGACCTCCAGTGTGGCATCGTTTGGTATTTACACGCCCATGTTCCTAATGGTAAGTTAAGTAAACTGTGATCATTTACATAACAATTTAAAGTTAATTAAAACTGAATTTAGGCAGGGAATCAGTGTTGTTAATTGTACTTTGACATTGTATCGACATTAATTAACCTTTTAATCGAGCGTGTCCCAGAAATAAATGCTTTCATTTTGTATTACAACTGTTTGCCTTTATATCTGAGAAGTAACGGCAATTAACAGATTTGAAACCGACTCTTTAAAGCCATGTGGATTAAGATCCATCCATAGGAACATTTTCTTGTAACTTCACATATAAAGTCAATCGAAATTCAACCATTTACACTTAAATCTTTAGAGATTTCCAGTACACGCCTAGCAAAGTGAAAACGAATCGAAAATATGACGATAAGCTGTTGAAACCGAGAGAATTCAAATTGTCAAAAGGAGACGACCTGATCTTGTAACCACAGAAATTTTGTTACTTGTCATAGAAAACAGTGCAGTTTACATTAGGAAAACCAACGTTTACATTAAAACCTACTTGGAACTGGGAACAAAGTGTGAGATTATTAAAGAAAATCGAACAATATGAAGAAGTAGGCTCCCAGCTAGAGAAAGGAGGAAATGTTCGTCGCAATCGATTGACTTAAGTCATAAATCTAGAAAAGTTTCCTTTTTTGTTTTCAAATATTTCTCAAGTTACGACTCAAGTTTATCAGCTTTCGATCTATAGCTCTTATAGCTGTAACCGAACTTGTTCCGAACCAAAATTTTTGTTCCGGTGCAACAAAATGAATAGACATACAATAGTCTGAACTTAAATAGGACCCTGCGACTTAAGCTGTTATTTGGCTGCATTGGTGCTACATAGTCTCAGATTTAGGAATGCTATTTCTGCAGTTCTAGAATCTTTACAAAGAGTCTAGTCTGTTTTTATACCCGTTACTCGTAGAGTAAAAAGGGTATACTAAAGTCGTGCAAATGTATGTAACAGGCAGAAGGAAGCATCTCCGATATCATAAAGTATATATATTCTTCATCAGCATCAACAGCCGAGTCGATATAGCCATGTCCGTCTGTCCGTCCGTCCGTCCGTCTGTATGAACACCTAGATCTCAGAGACTAGAAGAGCTAGAGCAACCAAATTTTATACGTAAGCTAGTATTGTCTGAAGGCAGATCAAGAATTGCTTAAATTTTGGCCACGCCCCCTCCCGCCCCCGCAATAAAAAATATTGAATAACTTCCACAGTTTTTAAGATATCGAGCTCAGATTGTGGCCAATATCTACAATCTCACAAATTTTCAAAAGGATCGCATAATAAATGGCCGAGTTAAAAAAATGTTGCATACTTATCCGAGCTGAGCTGAGTAACGGGTATTTCGAAGTCGGGCAAGGCCGACTTTAACTTACGCTCTCGTTTTTTTTAAGTTCTCGATTCCAAAGAATAATCTTTGTAAAACATAGGTTCCAAAACGCAAGAAGCTAAACTATTTAATATATAAAAAACATAGCATACTTTAAAGGGCTTTCATCAAGATAAATTTAGACTACATTTTGGTTTTAGACTGACAAATTAAAGTCTTTAACCTAATAAAATTCTGAGTTATATTTTGATTGTCACTTAAAATTCGATAAAGCATTGGCTCAACTAAGTTTCGAAACAAAACCTTGCCCAAAAATTGCTTTCCCCAAGTTTTCAAACATATTTCATGGCTAGTTTTGGAGTTCAGCGCATGATCAAGCAGATGCAATGCTTAAAGTGTCTTTAAAGAAGAACGAAAAAACTTCAACTGTTCCTATTCTAGCCTGGCTCTTACTCTTAAAGCAGCGGTGGCAAAAAGTTGGAGTTTGGGAGCAGTCCAACAATAACAACAGATAAAAACTCTGCAGCCGTGCGCCGATACACAATGAAATTGTGGTTCTAAGTCAGTGCGAAGCGAGACACTTGCACTTGTCGTAGTGTCTGCTTGTGTGTGTCCTGAAGCAGTTGCCGATATATTAAACTTAGAGCAATGGGAGCAAGGATGTGCCCATCGCTTTCCGAAAGTAACTAAGATGGATGGACTTATACCGTGTTGTCAATATATTATTGATGTATGGTTGTATTTGAAGTCGATTTGCGATATTCCCAAACAAAATGTTGTATAATTTTCAAAATTCCTATAATCGATATAGTCGTTAATCGATATCTCAAACGATATATCGGAGAAAATAATTTATGTGAACTTATAAACTTTGATATAATCCATTTCGTTGTTGTATTAAGTTTCGTAATCCCCATTCATTCGGAAGAAACGTATCCAAAATAGTTTTTATTCTATTGCAATGGAGAAACTAAATCTTGACCTGTTTGCTCTATCGATTTTGTTGATTGTTTTGATTTTCAAACAATTTCTTGATTTGATTAGGTAATAAGTTAAGTTTTGACTTGTGGAGTCCCTTCGTGATGCTTAGAATGAGAAAGTTTTAGGGTTCCGTACTAAGATTTTTCTTTATCAACCATAGATTTGAAATATTTTAGCTTTGTTAATGATTTGGCTTATTTTTCTACTTTTCTACAAGGCTCTCAATGCCGCCAAGGAGGGCTCTGATGTCCAGGAATTGGTACTATTACAAACGTTTTTGGGCATTTCAATGGCCTTGGGCGTGGTCATGGCTGGAGCACTACTACGACGCTGTTTTGTAATCAGACATTTTGTGATTAATACGAAAATTGTGGCCCAGGTAAGGTGCACCCCCCCCCCCCGCACACCCGTTCTCCCCTTATCAGGCTGCCATAAATTATATACACATATTTCTGTTCTCCCCTTGACAGCTTTTCATATCAATTGTGGCCTTGGCCATACTGTTCCTATCCTTTGTCATGGGCTATAAGGGCCTCTGTGTACTCAGTTGGCTGTATGGCATCGGTCTAGGTGGTTTTCAGTATTCTTTAAAGATATTGGCACTGGAACGCATTAAGCTGAAGCATTTCTCCAAGGCTTGGGGTAAGTTTCGAGTGGGGAAATAAATGTCTTATATGAATACTAAACATCCTGCAGGCTTCATACGTGGCGTGGAATCCGTGCCAGTGCTCATAAGCGTTCCTCTTACATCCTTCCTCAATGACTACTCCCTCAAGTATGGTCGTGCGGGCTATTACATATGCTCTGCGGCTGCTGCCATTTCTGGCATCATTATCTTTTTCATCAGTGAATCCCAACAACAGCAGCAGCAGCAGCAGCGTGGACAACATCAACTCAATGGCCATTTACCCACACCCATGCTGATGCGTCATTCCTCGTCGCGACAGCATCGTCCCCATATGCCGACCCTGGACTATGGCTATGGCGAGTACCCGGCACCAGCTCCCGATTTACTCAGCCGCAGTTGCATCAGTTTAAATCAAATGGAACCATATCTACAGCAGGTCAATGCCAACTATTGCCAACGTCATGTGCAGCAGCAGCAGCAGCCACAGCACTCTCATCAGCCCCAACAATTGGCCTGTCATAATCTGGATGTGCAACAGATACGTGGCCCCTACCAGTTGGGTCAAGGCAGCATTGGGGCCAGGATGGGCAAACGATTGCAGCGTAGCCTGTCCTTCATACAGCAACACAATTGTTGCGATGGCCAAATGTACTGCAGCTGGCATAGTACCTACGAGCTGGGATGCCATAAGGCCAATAAGTAAGTGGAAAGTTGTAGAACAAATTATGTTCAAGTCATTGGAGACGGGAGAAGGTTTTTATGTTTTGTGTGTAAGGAATTGGGCGAATGAAAGTTTGAGTGAGCAAGGAAGATGAAAACAAGTTGATGATGTGCCAGTTTAGTTTTTGAAATGGGGAAACATGCACTTAATATTATTTCTTATTTGGTTGTACATCCTCCTGGGGTCTTGGTAATCTAGTATTGGAAGGTATCAGTTTGATCCTTGTCATAAAAGCGTAAAGCGGTTCAAATTCACTTGGATGGGGGGTTCAAGGTAAAGATGAACCGAAACTGAAACCTGTTGGCAAATTCGAAAAATAGGCTCAAAAATGAGTTACAGACTGTCTCTGTGCTTACAGATTACCTGAACATTTAGAGAAAACCACTTAATGATTATACACCAGAAGCAGGGATTGAATCCGGAACTGTATTCCAAAAAGAACCGATTAAAAGAACCCTTTGCCTTCAATCTTAACTTTATCTCCATATGCCATTAATTAATTAAGGATTTTGCTAGCCATTTCAGGACTCACCCCCTCAGACAACAATCAATAGAAAACTAATTAACATTTTTGTCTGGCTTCCTATTCCATTTACAGATCCCAAGACAGACAACCATTGATATGCACCTGCAGTAGTCCCAATTCCACCACTACCAACACATATGGACCCGTACAATCGGCGCGTAGTCGTAGTGTACCCGAAGGTCTCTCTACCATGTCGCAACAGTGTAACTGCCGGCATAATTCGCACGCTCCACCTCCCATCGCACCCACCCGTGAGTTTATCTACGTGCCACACGCCTATGCTTCGTTGCAAAGAACTCCGCAACGTCAGACAACAGCAGCAGGAGGTGTAGGAACAGGAGCCGGAGCCGGAGCAGGAGCAGCAACAGCAGCTGCTGGCATACAGCGTAATAATCCACAATGCCGCCTCAAGCGTTCACAGTCCCTGTGCCGACCCGTGCACTTCGTGGAGCAAATCACCACCTCGGTGTAGGCAACCCAATTTGGGTCATATAAAATTTAAATTTTTTATAGTTAGTTACGTGCATCGAATTCGAATTACCCGAATTTGTCGGATCTCTCTAGTCTTTTGTGGTTAGTTCAGTAGAAAGGTAACGAAAACAAAGTCCCACACAAAACAAACACTCAAAAGGAAGCAACTCAATGAATTTTTCAAAAAAAAACCCAACAAAAAAAAAACCGAAAAGCAAACAAAAACTTTTTACTCAGACAGAAAAGCTTTATATCTTGAAGTATTTCCAATTATGAAAGCGAAAAACAAGGCGAAATTGTCCATTTTATACACGTGCATACAATTAATCCACCGAATATTTAAAGAACAAGGCCCTTGGCAAAAGTCGCCTCTCACTCGCTCAGTCAGTCGAGACAGCAAAAGTACTTTATTTTTTACAATTAATATACTTGACTGTATATACATACAAATATGGCATAATTACGATGCCCGCAAAATGTGAAAAAGTGGCCGAACGAGTCGAGAGCCTTATAAAAATAAAAATTATTATTATGATAATTATGTAATTAATTGAAATCGGTCGTGCAAAATATGGCAAACAATTAACACAAGGGGGGCAGAGACATAAATTACATTAAATTATCATTAAAATGATATTCGATTAAGACATAAATCGGATACACAAGTTCATGTTGAGCGATTAATAACAAGAAATATTTGAAAAAAAATAAAAATAAACTAAACCTTTGCCAAATAAATGGAAGATAAATCATAAATTGGATGTGTAAATGGGCGATATGCCATCTTCTGTTACAAAAAACTTTCTAGAAGTTGAGAAATCCTCCCTGAAAGAAGTAATTTTGTTTACTAAGCGTTTGATATTGATAATTCTGTTTTACTTTTAGATTTTCCAACTGAAATTCTACTCTAATTAGCAATTTTAAACTGGCGAACTTTGTTGTTAATTTGATATTTATAACTTTTACTGAGATCTGTTAAAATATCAAGACATTAAGCTTAGCATCAAAAAGATCTGTGGTATTGGCTGCAAACATAAACTTCGAGCAAGTACAAGGAATTTTTAGACCGACATTTTTCTGCCTTTTTTTATACAAATTCCAAGTAAAGTTAAAAGATCGGAACACACATAAAATAGAGGTATTTGCAGATGCTAGGGAATGATCCTTCAATCGCTTTGGTAGAATTTTGACTACTGGGTTTTCCAGATAACGTACATTTTGAAGAAAAAGTTTATGTTCAAAAGGTATTATCTCAGACTATTGGGCTAAAGATTCGTAGGTGCGAATATTTGAAAAAAAACTAACATTTTAGAGGCAAATCATAAAAGAACCTTTTTAGAAATGTTGGGAACAGAGCTTTTTTTCAATTCCAAAGAGACAGTGTTCTATTGTGCTAAAGTTAAGTGATGCAAACTAGCTGTGACCTCGCCTCATCGACCGCTGGGCTGCATGTGAAAGCAATCAGCGCCCTATTTGCTCTCTGAAGCCAAGCTTTGTCGTGCGCTTGTCTTAATTCTGCGTGAGTAACTCGGCTTCTGCGGGCCAGGCATGACCATCGCTGGTCTAAGACAATGGCAATATAATTGTTAAGCTGTGTCAGCCTGATATCGACCAAAAGAAGGTTAAACAAGTGAATGATTTAAAAGACGAAAGTATAGACAAATGAAATAAGTCTAAAAATATGATTTGAGTTGGTCTACTTATATTTCTAAAGAGTACATTCAGATCAAGCTGCTTTAGAGCCTCAGAACAAGTCAACTTATGAGATAATATAAAATTTAATTAAAAATTGTGCTAACCAATATTTATTTCGGAGGCTTTACGGACCATTAAAATATGGTAATAATTTTCGCCCCAGAATGAGTCACGGATTAAAAGAGCTCTATATTGACACTAATCTAGTCAAGCACATAAAACCACAGTGGCTTCAAGAATATGACAGACCAAATCGTTTATCTCCGTATGAGGTACACGAAATCATTCATAGGCCACAACAAATTCTACATGAAATTCTACGCACTGCAATGTCTCGCGTATAGGCAGTGGGCACCTCTAAGCATGCCTTGTGTTATGAGACATGAAACAATAATTTATAGAAAGGGCACGATTCAAATCATGCAGGTCTCTTTTCCGTGTACGTGGTATACTAACAGGACTTAAGGTGCATTTAGAATCAAACAGGTTCAGATCAGTTCAATACTCCCGGATTTTAACATACCGTATTTATATTAGTTCCGTATAAAATGGAAAACGAATTTAATAAAATCAGGTAGAATCTTCGGTCCTACTTAGAATTTGGGTAGTCTTAGACATGGATTTTAAATATGTTAAGATAGGAAATTTTTTGCGTTACTGTGTGCTTCTCGTCTATTAACTTAAAATTTGCATTTACCTTCACATGAGTTTATCGATTCATAGATAGTTAAGTTGTACTTGTTCGAAGTCTACAACTTCATGAAATCTATTTTTGGGTTACCCACACACATTGGTCGTAATTTCAGAGGCTTACTGTTTTTTATACTCTGTACCGAAGGTACATAGAGTATTATAAGTTTGTGCAAAAGTATGTAACATCCAGAAGGAAGCATCTCCGACCCCATAAAGTATATATATTCTTGATCAGCATCAACAGCCGAGTCGATATAGCCATGTCCGTCTGTCCGTCTGTCCGTCTGTCTGTCTGTCCGTATGAACGCACAGATCTCAGAGATGGTAAGAGATAGAGGTTTGACGTGTATGGGACATATGCTTCTTATGTCTGCAGGCAGATCAAGTTTATTTTCAATTTTGGCCACGCCGCCCCCTCACGCCCCCGCAATTTAGAAAAAAGTCATCTCTCCCACAGTTTTGAAGATAGATGGCTTGTTCCTTCTGGACATATTTAGTTATTAGGATAACTTATCGATCCGCCAAAGAAATGAAGAAGATCGGATGAACGGTTTTCGAGTTATGATCAAAAGACAAAATTTCTTGGTACAGAGTATGTTATAGTCGGGCTTGACCGACTTTCTTTCTTGTTTAATTTACCAATGATACAACAAACGATGACAAAACGCCAAAACCAATTAAGAACTTATTCAAACAAAAATAAACAAAAATATAAAAAAATTTCCAAGTCCTGCTCTCTGCTCCTTTTAAACAAATTTAAAGCATAAAACAAATAAACAAAAAATTTGAAAGCCCTCAAATAAATGGAATGGCCTTGAGCCCGCAACCAAACTGCCATGAAATGCAATAAAATAAACCATTTTATATTGATAGAACATACATAAAAAGGAACATTCTTAAAAATTTTCACTTCTACCCCAAGGTCGTTAAAATAAATTAGCCATAAACACGCACACTTCCACACATTTGCAAACATGTTGGCCATTTGTGTTCATTGAAAACATTTGCATAAACTAAACATTAATCTAAGCTCTCATCGTGCATATCCGACACATGTCCCTTAAACCAAAAAAAAAAAAAAAGAAGAAAACCTTTCGTCAAAATTTGTCTCCCGCAGAAAACACTATTCTAAACTTAAGGTACAACTGTAGCTAAATCAATTTTCCAAACCCAAAATCCTAGAGAATTAGATATGCCAAATTTTTGAACACTCAATTTGTAAACTCTTTATCATTAGTAGTTTAGTGTGATAAATGTTAAATAAAAAACGGAAACTTAAAACCAACAACAAACACTTTTCCTTGTGAAAACTACAAGCTTTCATTTATTACGTGCTACAAATTAATAATCAAGCCCAACGAGTGTCATATTTCATTTATTAATTAATGGCATTAGCATAAAGCGTCAATTTGCGTGCAACTCTAAAGCCGAGGCGATTAAAAAGTTTACCCCAAAAAGCCAAGCCAAACCATTGCAGGACGTGCCCAGACTGTAAAAACTGTTTACAGGAGGCGACCCGACCCCACAGACATAACAATTTCCCTCAACGTTCAATGACATGCTCAATTTTTCATGCATTATGCTGGCGCACAGTGCGTATGCTTAATATTTGCTTCACATCGACTCGGTGCCACAAAGCACATTTAAGCTCTGAATATTTGCGCAGTAGGCGTCAGCAGATGAAGCATACGAGCCGAAACCTTAAACCTTCATAGCTTCATGGCCGAAAAGCCATAAGACAATTTGATGCATATATTGTGAGCAGCACATACATACATACGAGCACGGTATATGGTGAGGAGGTTTGGAACAGGAATGAAGGCTTGGCTATGTGGAGCATGGGGGTGTGGATGGCACGCAAACAAACATAAGCAAAACGGAAACTATTGTTGTCGCTGTGCAGGAGATACGACTCATATAACTGCAAGGGTATTTTGGTTATTTCAGGAAGTTTGTTTGCCTCAATATATAGAAATGATAAGGCATGTTTACGTTTACTCAACTTGTTTATGTGTCTAATTTGTATGGAAAATATTAGCCAAATTGAAATACTAAATCAAATTTACTCATCCATTGGCCGCCAAATAAAGCAAATCATTTGTTGAAGATGAGATTTCTGGTTTGGGTTTTGTTTAGGAATTTTGGGATATTAACTAGCAATTTGACTGTTTGAAGGAGAAAGGTAAGGTTTTGTTTTGGAGAAGTGTTGAGAGCTGTTGATTTAGAGACATTAGATTGAAATTTGTAGGTAAAATAAATGTATAAATCCACTGTAGTCCCTACCTTTACTAACAATAAGACTAAGGAAGGGAAAATATGGAGAAAAAATACTAGATTGACGATGTGCACTCAGAAAAAAGCAAACTACTTTGTCAAACGGTAACCAAAATCATTGCGAAATCCTTTGTTCAACGGTGAATTAAAGGGTCTTTCGTAATTAAACTTAAAAGCAAATCGCAAAGTATATAAAATGTAGGGCAGTGGTTACCAAAAGTAGATGTGTCTATGAAAAATATTTAAAAATGCCAAATTTGTAACCCGCATTTGCCAGTCATCGGGTTAGATCTATCATACCATTCACTATAGTGTATTAGATTCCTTTCGTCGCTTAGGGAAGTATATTGCCAGGTTATAACTGATTAGCCGGTCCTTGCACTATATGTTTCAATATAAATGTCTATTAAATGACAAATAACAAAGGGTGTTAGGCGAAGAATAAGTATGAGGAAATGCTAAGCTCGACCTGAGTAACGATATGCACTGAGTCCAGTAAAAAGTATGTGCAGTATGTTTGTAATTAGAATAAAACCTATTCTAAATATTGATGAATTATAATTCGAAATAGGCTGCCAAATTTTTATCCAAAGTATGTATTAAAGTAAACCATATAAGTGCCAATCGTCTTGTATTGTTTTGTACTTTTTAGTGAGTTTTGATTTTAGTACGAAAAATAATTAATTGGCAACTTTTAAAAACCAGCAGTATCTTCTATCTTCTGCCTTATGATTTGTGAGAAAGTTCACAGAACATAAATGGCTAAAAGGAAACACATATTGCTGTCACAGGCATTGCTTCAAAGACATTGTTACTTTTAAATATGGACAGACAGCCGCCGCAGGCCATGCCTGACGTGATGAGAATTTCAAAAACTTCCACCCTTCTGACAGCTAAGAAGCTTCACACGAAAGAAATTACTATGCAATCAAAACAAGTCTGAATATTAAAAGCTTCGGTTAGCGAAAATGAAATTATGTTTGTTTCTTATGGCTACCAAACTTCCCACTTTAAGACCACTTTAAGTATCATATTTAAGCTGTTAAAATGATGTGAAAATCTGATTTGTTCATATTTTATTCATGAGCCTAAAGGAGGGCTATGGTAATTCAGGCGAATTGAAAAGCACAATGGTAATGGGAGGGCAATCTGATAATTTTAAAGATGGCATTATGATAGCAAAGAGGGTGTGAAATGAAATATTATATTTTGGTATTAAATACCGTTGATATTTACGATTTACTTCACATTTGTAGCATACATTTTTGGGCGCAGAAGGTTGAGACTTACAACATTTTTTTTGTAGCTTGATGTAAGAGAAGATGTTGGCTTTTGTCGGTCCTTAAATATGTCTTAACCCTTGTGTGAATGACCGGTTAACCGTGTATACTACTGTGGGCAAAAAGTAAGAATTTGTTTGTAGAATGAAAAATCTTTATTTATTCTTCTAAATCAATTTCATCCCCTTCAAAGTAATCCCCTCCCGATAAAATACACTTATGCCAACGTTTTTTCCAATCCTCGAAACATGCCAAATAGTCCCATTCCGGTATAGCCATCAGGGCTTTCTTCGATTTTGCTTTTATCTCCACAATCGACTCGAAACGCGTTCCCCGAAGTGGTCTCTTGAGTTTTGGGAATAGCCAGAAGTCACACGGAGCCAAATCAGGCGAATACGGTGGTTGCGGAACGATATGCGTCGAATTTTTGATGACTTTTTTGCAAGAAATTGAGAACTTTCGGTACCAAACGAGATTTGACTTTTCGTAGGCCCAAATGGTCTTTCAAAATGGTTTTCACAGATCCTTCTGATATTCCGATCATATCAGTAAGGTCTCTAACAGTCAACCGACGATTTTTGCGCACTAATTCCACCACTTCATTGACGTGTTGGTCATCTGTTGACGTCGATGGTCGTCCGGAGCGTTCGAGAACGTGTGGATGAACGTTCTCGACCCTCTTTGAGGTCTTTGTACCACTTATAAACATTTTTTTGTGACATGGTAGAATCACCAAAGGCCTTCCGCAACATCCTCAACGTTTCCGCAGCCGAAATTTCATTCCGCAAACAAAATTTGATGGCACTTCTCTGCTCAGACATTGTAAAAATCGAAAAATGCACTCTTGGTCGTTTGGAAAACACAAGCGTAAATATATTTCTGATAATGACATTCACATGAAATTTGGCACAGATGTCATCAACAGTCCTGCCAACTCAAGAAAAAAACAACCTGCCCGAATTGTTAGGCCCGCGAAGTTTAAATTGACCCTTACACCTTACTTTTTGCTCACAGTAGTATTTATTAACTTTTTAACATATTTCTGTCCAATTTTCACAGTAATTGACTGCTTCAAACGTATAGCAACAATATGGAAATCGAAAAATTCAACATTTATAGTAATTATTTTATTTAAAAGAATAGAGAAAAGTTAACTTTGGCTCCACCGAAGTTTGTATACCCTTGCAGCACGTCTTTCTAACTAATTTGAAGGACATTTCCACAGAAAACAAACAAGTTCTTCTTACTAACTCTACTTTTCTGACTCTACTTTTCTATGACAGCTATACTATATAGATCTCCGATTTCGACCAAACTTAGTGGAATCATGGGAAAGCATAGCAAACTAAGAAAAAAAAAGTTTCAAGCCGTTTTCTTTGATAACAAAAAAGTTTTTCTTACTAAAACATGTTTCTCGACCGATCAGTCCTATGGCAGCTATAACCGATAGTCAGCTGATTTGTGAAAGCTTATAAAATAGATATATGCCAATTTTAAAGAGGTTTACATTGAAAACAAAAAAGTTTTTCCTACCAAGACTGTTTCTCTAACCTTACTTTTCTATGGCAACTATACTATATAGATGTCCGCTTTTAATCAAACTTGGCAAAATTTTAAAAGAACAAAGAAAACCTATGAATACAAAGTTTGGAAACGTTTCCATGAAAAAGAAACAAGTTTTTCTCACTAAAACTAGTTTTCCGACCGATTGTTCCTATGGGAGCTATGAGATATAGTCATCCGATCCGGTCGGTTCGAACATAATAATAGCCAGCAGCTAGAACCAGACTCTGTGCAAAATTTCAGCTCGATAGCATCAAAATAAATATACAAATTTTGTTGTGACACCCTCCTAGATATCCAGATCGGATTGCAGATGGTTTAAAAAGCCGGCTTCTTTGTAAGAAAGGCAATGGTTGAAATCATCTGCATACATTAGGAGAAGATCCACTTGAAAAACGCACATCCTTTTGAGTTTAAGCTATAATTATTGCTTATTTGGGTATAAAACCGACCAGCAACTTTTTGGCTCACCCAAAGGTTAATCGACAGTTTGCGCCCCCCAAGAGTATGCTTGGCCAAAGTGAGCGTAAAAGCCGAGAAACGGATATTCGGAATGGCCATAAATATATGCGTTTATGTATATCCCAAGATATCTTCACCAAATTAACTAACTACACACTTTTAATGCCAGCTTCCACATCTTCCCTGCCACCAAAAAAAAAAACGCAATTAAATTCTTCCGCAAGGGCATGAAAGCTTCGTTGCTGTCATTTAAAGCCTCCCCCCTTTCCTGTTTGTTTTTTTTTTCTTTTTTTGGTGGCAGGGTGGATGCTGACTTAAAGTCGGCAGCAACAGCAGCAACAGCAGCTGGAGGACAAAGTCAACTTTTGTGCCGACGCCTCGCGATTTTCGGCCGACACGCGGTGGGGGGGTGCGGGAGCTGTAAGTGGAATTTAGCTGCTGGCTGGGTACGCTGGTACGTGCCTGCAGCCTGGCTACCGCTGCCATGTCCTGGCCAACTGTCTAAAGTGTTGACATTGCGACGCCTCTGTCTCTGTCGCAGCTCTGCTGCCTCGCCATGCGCATACGCACGCTCTGTTGCCTACTTCCAGGCGTGCTTTAGAATTATTGTTGCGCTTTTGCAGTTCCCTCGACGCCATCGCACGCATCCGCTGGCCCGAACATCTGTTTTATGTTTGCTTCCAGTTCGTGCTCTTTCGTCGCTCTCTTCGGAGCATCACCAACCATTTTACGACTGGCTGCTGTGCGTCTGCATTGGCGAGTTCTGCTTTCAGTTCCAGCCTCAGAGCCAACGAGCAAGCAGCACGTAGAGTTACAATTTTCAATCTCCGTCACACACACACACACACGCGCATTGCAAAAAAAAAGAGGAACGTTCATTTAACAAAAAATAGTACTAAAAAATTATAAAAATCTTCACTAAAAACCCCAAGACGAAGCCGTTTTCACTTAATCTACGGCAGGACTTTGAAATTTTCTCCTGGTGCGTTTGCCTCATCTTCAGTTTTTCTTTTTTTGGGAATATCGATTGCTGACTGCCTTGCATAAGTCCACAGGAGAGATTAGTATAGACAAACGCAGGAAAAAACTTACGAAAAAAGGACAAGGAATTCGCCCATCATATAACACAAGCTCAAACTCGCTGATGGAAACAACGAAGTACACACACATAATGCTCATTAAGTTTCTCTACAATTAAACCAAATGATGTACGAAGTTTGAGTCCCACGAACTTTGATTTCCTCTGTGCGTGTGTGTTTGTTTTTCTTTTATTTTCCTTTCCTTTGTTTGCATTGAAAATGGATATAGCCTTGCGTGGCACTGGAACTGGCACCAACACTACTACCCGCTCGGCAACTGGCTCTGGTAAGTCCTTGAGCGCATCACAGAACATCTCCGCTGACAACTCATGTCACTTGTCTCCCGCCACATACACGACAGTTCAAAGACACAGCAATAACTTGGGAGATGTCGGATAATTGTTACAAGAAACTAACAAAAAAAACACATTTCATTTGCAGGTTTACATCATGCTGTGTCATTGGGCAACATCGAGGTCTCCACGAAGGTTGGTACAAGCTAAATGAGGAGGATGGAAATGTGCGAGCAATTGAATCCACGAAAAGCTGTAGCAGTGCTTACACTTGAGTAGTTCCTTTTGACAGACACAAAGGAGGACAGAATTCGTTGAACAAGTTTAATCAGAAATATGGGACTTCAAATACACACATAAAGTTGATATGAAAAAAGTCACAAAGCCAAATTAAGGCGGAATTGTAAACCAATTGGTTGTTCTTCGCTGGATAACTTTCTCCTCACAGTAATTAAGCTATCAGCTTATACATTTCCAATCAGTTCCTAAAAGTATGCCAAGCTATTGGGCTTATTCTAAAGCATTTTGTACTCAACTCTTTCTCCATGTTTGTTTTCTTTGTTCAGCTTACTTAACCTAATTTGCAGTAAATTAGTGGTTTTTGGCTGCAGTTCCAAATGTTGCTTAAGCAGGCACAAATTTGATTTCTTTTTGTTTGTACTTTTACCTAAATTTCCACATGACGTATGCGTAATATTGTGCTAATACAATTTTCTGCTTACTTAGACCACTTATTCCAGCCACATGGAGCGCAGCTATGATTCTGAAGATGAACACACTGGTCGCAGACGTCTACGTCACACCCTTTCCACCGAGCTACAGCCTCGCACTTCCGTTTACTCGCGTGGAGATATAAGGGAACAGGTGAGTGAGTGGTAGACTCTACTATACAGCAGCTCTACATACTTAAACTATGTTTTCCTATATTTGTTCCCAACAGTACTGCCTCACAGATCGTCAACTGCACAGCATCGAGCAGCGTCCACGCCGGGAACGTTTCTTTGGTTGCCTTTCGAGACGAGGCCAGACACAGGCGAGCAGTTTTTTGGGCGGCTGTGTGGGTAGGCGAGTGCCATCCGATGAGAATTTGGCTGCTTATGCGCCATTTGAGAAATATCCACGGTGGGTAGAGAATCACACTGAAGTAGTCTTTATGATATAACTATGATCAGTACTCTCAGAGAAATAGTAGAGAAGTTCTTACTTGTATCAAGAATTTTTAATGTTTGATAAAAAACCAGAACTCTCAATCCCGTTTCTCAGACAATTTTGTTCCATAAAAAGTTGTTCTTTACAACTCTAATTCTGTTAAGTCAAGCTTTCTGGAGCTTCATAGAGATGCATGATGTAAGAACGCATCACGGATGCTTCAACACGATAAAAGAAAATTGACTCCATTAAAATGAAATTTTGCTTGTGTAAGTCCGATTTCTATTGAATCTTCTTGAATGCACCGGTGTCACAGAGACTAACATGTGCCACGCTGAAAGAAACTTGGTGCAATTGGTAATCGCAATCCATGGGTAGAACTACATTTTCTCTGACATTTGATAGCTTAATGCAAGCCAATACCTTTTCCAATAAGCCATCTAATTCAACTATTTTCTTCCCATTTCAGTTATCAGAACAGTTATACAGACACTCACGAATTGGATAGTTCCTATTTTCGCCGTCAACCGGCCTCGATCTTAAGCACTGGCAAATCGAGTGAACCCGATTTGGGTGGACGTTACACCTGGATGGGTCAACAGGTTCAAGCCAATAATAATATCGATTACCAAACGGACCAGAGGTAAATCATCCCACTAAATTACACCAAAAACGAACCAATAAACCAAAATCAAATCAACGTAAAATGCTATGCCAACTGTCGCTAGATCATGCTTCAAACTTAACTGTCGCACTATCTGTAGTCTCTTTACCTATCAACTAATATATATATATATAAATATACAATACAGCTATGTATGTATATAATTGCTTGCCTTGCAACAATCAGCTTTCCTTCCCTTCATCAAACTTTTGCGCTTTTTGCTTCCTTCACACGCCACTCCACTTGCGTACAAAAAAAAAAGAAACCTAAACATTTTGCTGTATAAAAAACCAACCAACTATTTTTCGTATACTTTTCCATTATATTCATTCACCTTCCCTTCTCTCCTTAAATAACTCAAAAAATCAACTAAATCAAAATTTGAAAAAAAAAATCACTTAAAACCAACACAAAACAAATGTGTAAAGGGCAACTTGTTGTACAGCACCACTTGAATCCTTTTACCAGGATATATTGCTACGGAATTATTATGTCGAGCTTTGCGCTCCAACTTCAAATCCTACACCACCAACATCACACACCAATCAAATCGCTAATCTAAATGTTTGGTATGTAAAGTGATAAAACCCTAAAAATAAAAACCTAAACTTAAAATTCAAAAAAATCCAAAAAGAAAAGAAACGAAAAACTTTAAAATAAAGAGTGCTAAATGAAAATGTTTTTAAATGTTTTGTGTCTGCACGTGACCAAAGAGAAAAAAAAATATGAATAAATGCCATGTCTTGTCTTATGGTCTTGAACATAAACGAAGAGATGGAGGGAAGTGTTCTAATGTTGGACTTGATATGCTTACTTCACAGCTCGTATCACTGCCCCACATATGCCACAATGCCCACGACTCAACAGCAGCAGCAGCAACAACAACAACAGGCAGGAAATGCCAGGTGAGCCAGGCGAAGTTAGAAGATTTAAAGTTACATTGAAATAGCTGAGACTTGTGGTCTTCAGCAAAAACAGAAGAAGCACTGCATCATTCTAAGGAATTGCCGATGAATGCCTAATATTAACTTCATCCTTTCCTCATTGCTAGAACCAAACACGTCAGCTTTGCCCGTTCTCACACATTAACCAGCTTTGACAATGTGAATGCTGGTTTCCGATCCTCTGGACGTTTAAAGACAGCAAGAAGTCAAGAGCGTTTAATTGGTGGCAAAAAGCCCATCATAGCCACAGGATCCATGTATGAAACGCTGCAGCCTACGGGTATGCTCACACAGCAGCCACAACAGAGCTCTACGCTGCCCAAAACTTGGTTGCCACCTCCGGTTCAACTGCAGACTTGTCAGCATCATCATGCGCCCATACACCTGCATCAACAGTTGCCCGGTAAGAAGAGAGTTCGTTCATTTAAGACTCGCTCTAGTTTCGAATTCATACAAATACTTTCAGATAACATGGTGGGTCTGATTATACCACAACCTATGCCAGTGGCTCTGCCACCACTCAGTCCCGAGGTACTGATAGTGGAGAAGAAGTTTCGAAATGCCATGAAAACACAGGCCACACAAACGGATGTGGCCAGACGTCAGGGTGGTTATAATACACAAGTTTTGGCCTTGAGTCCACGTCCACCACATCGCATTAAGGTGATGTCACAGGGTGCACAGACTAATGGACTGCAGAATGGTAAAAAGTTGACAAAAAGCCTATCGGAAATTCCCAATGGCAAGGAGGCCCAGCATCAGCATTATCAACAGGGGTAAGTTTTAGAAAGTGAAGTTAAGTTTATTAAAGCAACAGCGACACCTTTGAAGCATCTTGTGTTAGGAAGATTTGGGCGGTCTTGTCAGGATTGTTACAAAAAGCAGAAGGGACCTGGATCGATTCCAGGAGCAAGCCTCTAGCTGTTTGCTATCGATATCCCGAAAAATATAAGACTTCACGGTACTAGAAATATTTTTTATACAACTGTTTTCATCTTTGACATGAGTAAATATTTACTGCTAGTGAAAAATTTAAATTAAATACTTAAAATATCTCAATTAAATATAAAAATCCAAAGTAAAAATTAAATTGAAGTGAAATATTCGAATTAAATAATGACTGCTGGTAAAAAATCACAATTAAACATTTAATTGAAGTGAAATATACCAAATAAATCATATAAGTATCTCAATTACATATAGTATGATAAATCCCAATTAAAAATATAATTGAAGTGAAATATCCCAATTAAAAATATAATTGAAGTGAAATATCCCAATTAAAAATTTAATTGAAGTGAAATATCACAATTAAATTCAAACATCGCAATTAAGTATGTAAAATCCCAATTAATCATTTAATAAACTTAAAATATCGCAATTATATATAGAATTGTTGTGAAAAGTACCAATTGAAAATTAAATGGAGGGTAAATTTCCAATTAAAAATTGGTTAGTGTCAAAAATCCCAATTGAACAATTAGTGGAAGGAAAACAAGCCAAGCTAAGTTTAAACGGCAGCGTAATGAATAATTAAATATTAATAATTGACTTAATTTGACTGGAATTTTCAATTATTTCTATATTTTAATGGGAAAATTCAATTATCTATATTCAAGAACCTTCTTTCATCCGAAGACTCCGCTGTAGTCTACAACTTGCTAGAAAAGCAAACTTTATTTTAGAAAAATCTCCTCTCAATTCAACTTTTCCTTTATTAAAACCTCCATTTTACCTTCTCTTACAGTATGGCTTATCCCCATGAGTTGATCTATCGCACGCAATCCCAGGATGTCACCCCGCTACAAACCCTTTCGGATGCCCAAAACAACATCATGTACTATAAACCGCCACCACCATTGCTTGATCCACATACCTATGGCCTGGGTATGGAGCACTTGAGTCGAGCGCGTTCTTCAAACGATCAAACGGCGGAGTATGTCAATGTCAATGCAGCTGCACTGGCTCTAAACGAAAGCTTCGACTATGAAAGTAATAGTTTGCCCAGACGCAACTGTACCTCGCATGCTCGTACCGAAACCGATTACTATTCCAATAGTTTACCCAGAAGAGCTGAAACCTTGCGCTCTTCCGATGTGTGCAAACATATAACCGAATGTGCAGAATTGATGACAGATAGTCTACCATTGGACTTTACCAGACCCCATTTACTGCCACCACCGAGTGAGTATTGCAAGAACGATGAGGATGAAGAGGCCGAGGAGGAAGAATACTTTGACGACGAGGAAGAGGAGGAGGTGAGAGCTCCGGAAACTACCGAGAGCTATAGTTCGGAGATATGCCTGGAGCAGGTGAGACGTATGTCCATGGTACCCCAGGTAGTTGATTCGCCCTTTCGTCGCGATGACATACGTCGTCAGTCTATGCCGGTTTATGGACAGACCGAGAAACTAATTGATGGCTTCGGTCCGCGTAGTTCATTTCGACGCAAGGAGAAGGTCAGTTGCTTTGCAGATGTGCCCTCGCCCAGAGATGAGCAGGAGATATTCATTGACTTTAAGCCGCATGTTTCTCCGAAGCCAAGTCCCAAAATACAGCTAAAGCATCGCAAGCAGCACAAGGCAGAGATAGCCATGCGCAAGATGCAACAGCAACGGATGGCCCAAGCGGCTGCTCTCACACTACCCAAACCCAAGCCACCGCCAGTCGTAGTTGAGGTTAGAAAAGTTGAGCCTAGGCCCAGCGATGAAGATGATGAAGAGGAGGAAGAGGAGGAGGAGGAGGAAGAAGAAGGGGACTTTCCGCCACAGAGCGAACATGTGGATGAGGATGAACCTCTGTATGAGAATATAATACCGGGCATACCTCCACCCATGGAGCAACTGCAAGACAAACGCTCACAATTTCGCAAGCGTTCGGTTAGCCTGGACGATGACTATGCAGCACCCACTGTACCCGTGTCTACGGCTCCTACCGTAAGACTACCCTCAACACCGGCTAGTCCTTGCCGTGACGAACTGCTGCTGGCCAATGTCTCAACTTATCCATCCTCAGACTCGCTGGCCAATGACAATACACGCGATCATTCTGATGGCATTTGGAATGAATCGCAGGTTACTGTCTTGACGGCTGAGCAGAGGGATATATCCGACGGCTCGTACAGCTCGAATCTGCTACTGACTCCCTCATCGAAGCGGAAGAACTTGCTGCTGCAGCATCAGCAGAGAAGCTCCGTGGACACCGATGCCTTGGATTTTGAGGAACAGGTAGGATCATTTCAACTGAATCCCAGGAATCTTTTTATTATCAAAATCCACTTCCAGAGTCCCACTTATGGCCTACAAACACTGCCCAAAATTATCAGGACTCCCACACCCACCATGTCCAGACCTGTGACTTCTCAACCACTGATACCGCCGCCAGCCATAGCTGTGACCCCTTCGACCAATCAGTTAATGGACTCTACCATTAGCTCACCGCTGCCCAAAAGAAGCTTTGTGGCTCGGGGCTCGATGCCGGATGCCCGCCAATTGATGTACATGTCGGGAGCATTGAAACAGCGGTGGGTTTTGTTCTCTCTTTTTGATTCCCTTGTTTCACTTATCCAACTGCAAGTATTTCTAGTCACTCGGATGCCGGTGATTATGCACGGAGTGCTGACATTTCCGAGTGCAGCACGAATACAGATGAGTATGCCACCTGCACGGACACCTCCAAGCGTACACCAGGTATTAAGACTCCGCCGACAACGACAAGTTCTTCGTCTACGACACAAGTGCCAGGTTTGGGCCTCCAAAGAGATATTGTGTGTGTATGTGTGTGTGTGTCCTGTCAGTGTGTTTGTTTGTGTATTCATCGCCCTCATCATGCCTTTAGCCGTAGCCACTCATGTCTAGTACCTTATTTAGTGCTTGATGAAACGCCTTGCCCGCCCTGCTTTAGCTGTATAACCAATCATCCACTGACTGCCAGAACCTACTCAAATCTTCATTCTTTCTCCACAGTTTCTACACAAAGTTCACAGCTGGAGAAAACTCATGGCGGCAGCTCCTTTGAAAGTGCCAGCTCCTTGTACTCCATGCGTGAGGATTTGCTGCAACACGATGAGAAGGAAAAGAAGCCCAATCTGTTGAAGTCTCCTTTGGGCTCGGTGAATGAGCTGACCAAAAAGTCGCCCTCGCACTCCATTAGCAGTACCACCTCCTCGGTTTCTGCACCCAAAGAAAGTCCACCGCAGACGGTGGCCAGCACTTCCACGAGTCAAATAAA
Source organism: Lordiphosa fenestrarum (assembly GCA_035044985.1). Taxonomy (NCBI): domain Eukaryota; kingdom Metazoa; phylum Arthropoda; class Insecta; order Diptera; family Drosophilidae; genus Lordiphosa; species Lordiphosa fenestrarum. The sequence continues at coordinate 2,287,371 of JAWNNO010005527.1, read as the reverse complement.
GGTTAGTGCAGCAGAAGCTGCACCCGCAACCACCAAACCCAAGCCGGAATCCATTTCCGAGGACGAGCGTAGTGAGGTGCGCTATTCTTCCTCGGGCTACTATGAGAGTCCTCACGAAGACGAGGACGAAGAGCAGGAAGAGCTGGCGCCTGCGGGCAAAGCGCGACGTACGCGCCAGGAAGATGAACGCAAGAGACGCAAGACTAGCATGAAACTAGATATCGAAAAGGAGAACATGCGCGCCCTCACCAGCCCCATTAAGAAACCCCTCGCTGGAGCTAAGCTGCAGTCGCCGGAGCAACCACACACCCTGGAGGGTGGCAGCCCCACAAAAATGAAACGTTTCCGTCCCAAGATACGACGACAGTTGAGAAAAACTTCTCGAGAAGATGTTCTGGCGGCAGCCGCTCAAAGAAGAGCCCGCGTGTCATCCACCATTTATGGACTGAGCAGCGCCAGCGGTGATACCGAGCTCTTGCTGGACACCAGCATGACCACCACAGTACAATCCAGTTCATTATCCACCACTGCAACAGCCACCACCACAACCATTACAGCAGCCACTTCCACCAGTGTGGCTGTGGTGCCACAGGATCCAATAGCACCGCCGGCAGTTGTCAAAAAACCACACAGCTGTGCCACACCCACTGCCCTGCTGTCGCCCAAGCTGCCCCCAGCCAGCCAAAGCACTCAATCGAAATCCACTTCAGAGACATGTCAACTCAAGGCCAAGTCCATAGAATCTTTGCGCTCGGTTTCACCCGGTTCGGATTCGGTGTTCTACAGTGAGGCAGATGGTAATGTGGCAAGTGCCGAGCAAGCACATTGTCTGCATTGTGGCAAGGAAATGGAGGGCAAACAGGGTGCTGGAGATTCGGTAGAATCTATACCCTACATAGAACAGGAGGCGGATATTGTGAAGCCACCATCCGATTTTGCCGACTCACCGGTGATAACGAAGACCACGCAACGCTTGTACAAGAAGATGGATAAACGTTTTCGTTCCGAAGAGCGGTATCATGGTGAAAGGGGAAGACACTACAAGACCAGGCAGGAGAATATACGCGCCAAGGTGAGTGGAAATGGGGGGGGAAACAACGAAGGTTCAAGCCTAACGATTACTGTAGAAACTCGAATCAACAAGAGCAGAGTTTCCCTGCCACAGACTCTGGGGCTCTACACACTCGGCATTCCAATAGCCGAATGCTTTACGAAGTCCTGCCTCAGTATGTATCAGAGAGTCAGTTGCAGTCTGCGCTTCAAGACACGCACTTCAGCGGCAGTTATCTTCCAGACAATACTGCTACAAAAACATTTATTATACTCTGTACCGAAGGTACATAGAGTATTATAAGTTTGTGCAAAAGTATGTAAGATCCAGAAGGAAGCATCTCCGACCCCATAAAGTATATATATTCTTGATCAGCATCAACAGCCGAGTCGATATAGCCATGTCCGTCTGTCCGTCTGTCTGTCTGTCCGTATGAACGCACAGATCTCAGAGATGGTAAGAGATAGAGGTTTGACGTGTATGGGACATATGCTTCTTATGTCTGCAGGCAGATCAAGTTTATTTTCAATTTTGGCCACGCCCCCTCACGCCCCCGCAATTTAAAAAAAACGTCATATCTCCCACAGTTTTGAAGATAGATGGACATATTTAGTTATTAGAATAACTTATCGATCTGCCAAAGGAATGAAGAAGATCGGATGAACGGTTTTCGAGTTATGATCAAAAGACAAAATTTCTTGGTACAGAGTATGTTATAGTCGGGCTTGACCGACTTTCTTTCTTGTTTTATAATAGCAAAGCCAGAACAGAATTTACACATAAATTTTTAATGATTCCTTAAGCTGTATTCTCACGTATTGAGAACTCATATATACCTCATAATACCTCAGTTTACTACGAGTTGGCTGTCAAAAAACTCATAAGAGAACTCAGATAGCCTTCTTCACATGCAGTTTCTCATATATTTTTGTGCTTGTGAGATTGACTTGTACACTTGTCTGATACCTCGAAATTTGTAACTGAAACCATAGAAAAAAATATTTTAAAAAAAATCACAAAACTCTTAACCTACTTCACAACTTTCCAGAGCGAAGAACGTGGTCGAGCACCTAGTTTACCCAACACACCTGTGCTACGACCAGCTGGCTCTAGTCCCTGTGTGCTACCCGATATCAATACGGAGTCAAGTCAACATATTGTCTACAAGGGACACTACGATGCAGGACGCTATACACGTCTAACCGATGATGATCTGTGGACACAACTTGATCATCAGTGCTTTGGTATAACACAAATCATGGAATGGTTAAAGCTAATGATTATCTTATATCCAAATCTCTTTCCACAGATCGCTCTCGTGAACGTCGCGCCTCGACAGAGTCGGAGAAGGGCTTCCATGCCAAATATCAGGTGATACTACATCGACTGGTGCAACGTCGCTGTACACTGGAAATGTATCATCGCCAGAAGCACAACAATTTTCGTAAGTCACCCTGTATGTGATTCTAATTTTGGCACAACGTGCGAGACGCGCCAGAGAGAAGCGCTCTCTCGCTAGATAACGCACTTGGCACATTAGTTTATAGTTTTGGCCGTGCTCTTATCGAAAATAGTTGTGTTGCGTGCTTTGTTGTGGCTCGACGAAAATACGCTTCCCCTTTTAAATGGTTTTCCATTATCAAATGTAAACTAGTGCAAAAGAATCGTTTCAAGGCGAAAGTGTTTAGACCAAATGATTGGTGGGTAAACAAAAAAAACAGACGCCTTAATTCCCCCCACATTTGGCTAAGTATTTTTTCGTAATACCACAGAATTAATAGCTTCCAATGCCACACCGGATTCGCTACGTCGAAAATTGGAAGAGGTCTTGAAGCTCATGCTCTTGGTATGGGCACGCGAGAGTTTTGTTATATCCAGCCTCAGCAATGGCAAGCATGGTATGGATGCTCGTTTTCCGGAAATAAAAGCACACAAATCAAATTTGAAATAAGTAAATGTATCTTGCTTGCTTATATAGATAATCTTCCGATTTGTCTTCCCCAGGCGTGGACAAAACCGTTGTGGTCAAAAGTGATTCGGGTGAATTTGGTTTTCGCATACATGGCTCCAAACCTGTGGTGGTGGCTGCCATTGAGCCCGAAACTCCAGCGGAGAGTTCTGGCCTCGAAGTTGGTGATATAATCATCTCGGTGAATGGTGTACAGGTGCTGGACAAACATCACACGGAAGTTGTAAAGATTGCCCATGATGGTTGTGAGAAATTGGAATTGCAAGTGGCACGAACCATTGGTGTGCTGATGCACGAGCAATTGGAGCCACCCAGTCAGCCCATCTATAGTGGATATTTATGGCGTCAGAGTGGACAGGCTAAGGGAGCACCGAATACCAAGAAATGGGTGCGACGTTGGTTCTCGCTGAGACCGGACAATTGTCTCTACTATTACAAAACTGAAGCAGTAAGTATGAAATTTTTCAAATACAAATGTGTTTTTGAACAGTCATAACTTCCATAAGTATTTAATTCAGACACCACCCTGATACATATTCGAAAATATGACTTTATCTGTATAATAGTCCGATTTTTTCGCTCATCTTTAGACTTAGTATATAACAAAATCCTCTTTCACGATTACCAAACATAGTCGACTTATAAAAAATTTAGATCCAGAAGCTTCTTGAAACAGCTTTATAGACTACATTCACATAGAATAGAGAATTTCAAACCAGGATCAAGAATGTTAACTGTCATAAGTTGCATAAGATTTAAAACTCTTGATCCCAGAACGAAAACATACTCAAATTAAGTGGAAAAAATCTTAAGTCAAGCTCTAAACGTACTCAAACCAAAGATTGGTCATTCTTAAATCAAGAGAATAGTGCCTTATCAATCAGATTAGTTCGTTCGCTCTTGAATCAAGAGCTTTACAGTTTCAAAAGTAAGGACACACAACACCACAAAGCAGCATTAGCCTTTGCCTGTCAGCTGTCAGTCCATCAGCTGTCTCTCCATGACAGCAGTACCATAACTGCTTGGGAATTTCATAGGAACAAAAGTGCAAAAATCACAGCCGCTCTCCCCACACAGCCCTCTTGCATACAAAACCAAACTGTGAGTGCGGGTTCAACACTATTCTCTCAAATGTGCTCTCTCAGTTTCTTTACCTTACTCTTCTCACCAAAAAATACCAAGCTGAGAAGGAATTTATTTCGATTTAAAGAGCGAAATTCTGGAAAATTCAGGAACGAAGAGATTTTTGTTCAAGAGCGTTTCTTCAAATGAAGATAGGGCTGAGGTGGGAAGGATTATGCAGTGGTGCCCATCGCGGTCAGTGCTGCCCAGTAATTCGACTATCTTCAGAATTTCACCTATTCCATGGGGTGGGAAACTCGACTATATTTCGGTTACTGTAGTACTTTCGAAAATGTTTGTAGGTTGTTCAACAGCTAAGACTACTTCCAGCAAATATACATGCCTTAAGAGTTTTATAAATTAAACAAATCATTATCAAATTTCTATAACATTTACCAATTAACTTCTGTTGTTTATTTATTAAAGGACTCCCAGCCCGTGGGCGCCATGATCATGGCCAAGCATACGGTGGAATTGTGTCCCATTGATATAGGCAAACCGTTTGCCTTCAAAATCGATTCGGGTGAGGGTATACCCATGTATGTGGCTGCCGATTCTGATGAGTTGGCCCAAAGATGGTTGAATCTGTTGCGGCAGGCCGCCACCCAGGATAATCAGTGGCTGGACAAAAGGTAGGAAAAATTGATTTTAGAGAAGCGAAAACCTTATTCCACTCTCTCTCACATCATTTTCCCTCACAGTGCGCGCAGCCTCTACCAGAGTCCAACCAGCATACTTCGACCCGATTGCTTTGGTTATTTACTCAAATTGGGCTCAAGGTGGTGCGGCTGGTCGAAACGGTATTGTGTACTTAAGGATGCCTGCCTCTATTTTTATCAAGATGCAAATAGCAAAAGTGCATTCGGTGAGTCAGAGATAGACAACACCAACAGCGCCGGCTAATTAATTAATTGTCTTCTGTCTTGCCCTAGGCATGGCCTGTCTGCACGGCTACAAAGTGGCCTCAATGTCCACGAATGCATCCGGCAAGAAGAACTCTTTTGAGATTATACCACCAGAAACGAAATTGCGTCATTATTATTTCTGCACCGAAAGCGAAATGGATAAGAAGCGGTAAGTATCAAAGACACCAAGTGCTGGCCGATTTCGATAAGTATTTTCGACCTTTACAGCTGGATATCCGCCCTGGAATACTCCATTGATCGCTGGATCAAATCCGGGTAACTAAGGATAAAAACACGCTCCAAATCGGCCTTAAGTAGCAGCCGACGCAAGCGTCGCAGTTTTAGCTACTTCATGGACTAAAGGCCAGCTCACTTATATAATTTTTGGACACTAGTACGGGTACTACCAATCTAGGACTTAAGCGAAACCATATAGAAATAGAACCATAGTCCACATGGGTTTTTTGATTAGCCACTAAGAGAAGACAAGGAATTTAGGCAGTCAGTCGAATTGGGATTTAACTATTTTGAACACAAAACAGACATATACGAATCTATAGAGAGTTTTTCGGTGTGTATTCTTGTTATATAACTTAGCTTATATACATACACTTATGTTTAGTGAGGTTGTCATGTTATATACATAATTATTAGCCAAACAACAAATTACATTATGTATATACAAATTGCGTAGGTATTAAAAAAAGGCAAAGCATACAATTTTTTAAAAATAAATGTCTAGAATGTGAGATTATTTACAGAAAACAAATGATTGTTATAAGTTAGAGACGAACAACAAAAATTCCATGACCAAAATTCAAAATTAAATAGCAATATACATAAAAGTATATATTAAATTGGAGATATAAAGTAATTGAACCATTTGAAAAACCAACAAAAAGTAAGCAAAAGTACCATTTTTTGAGGTAACCAGTGGCTGGGGGTTAAGGGTTAAAATGAGAACAGGAGAACAGGAAGCTAAGCTACATAACTTCGTCTGTGTTCGAGCGGTTCAGTCAGCATTTCAACAGCACTCATTGCTAGCGCAGTCACTAACACAAATAAAACAAATTTATTTTAAGCGACTAGAACTACAAGAAAACGAAAGAGAAACCTGTGCGTATAAGTGCTTGTGGCTGTCTGAAGCACACAGCAACAACAAAATAAAAGGTGCAGAGCTGTTTGCATTGTTGTGGAATTCAAACTCCGAAGAGTCATAGGAGATACAGAAAATAATGCTATACGAAGTTGTTGCTGCAATTTCTTTATGCTTGCTTCGGATAAGCTCGGCCATCGCTAAGCGCGAAGCAACCACAAAAGCGCCTGAAGCGTATATAGAGCGGGCACCCCTGATTTAAATTAATCTACTGGTATTCGTTTCCAATTTTCCTAAATCTAACACACAAAGTCTTCTATCTGGTATGGTATGTGCCTTGTTACTTATGGTTATGAGTAAATCTTCAAAAGTAAGAGCAGAAGTAAGGCTGAAATTATACCTTAAATATTTGCAAACATTTGATTCAGCCAGATGCAATATTTGTAACGACTCAGTTTATATAAAATTGATTTGGTGAATGTAGCATGTCATAGCTAAAAACTACATCCAAAACATTTTGTTGAAATGAAAACTGTAATCTGAAGATTTGCATATAATTATAAAGAACTCATAATATTTACTCCAAATTTGTATCAGCAATGATATCAGTAGGGCTTTCAGATCAAACAGTATAATCAATACTTGGTTAAACACAGCCCAAAGGGCCAAGTCAATCGCTTGACTTGTGTGCTTCTAAATTGCCTAAAAGAGAAAGAGGGACCTACAGTTTAGCAGTTATTCTGTGCAGTTATTTTGAAGCTGGCCCCAATAGCGAGTGAAGGTGACCGAGTGTGTGAGTTTTTAAAGTCAAAACTTCCGAAAAAGTCTACTGGAAATCACCAACTGGTGACTCCTTATACTTTTCCAGAACTAAAACGCATTCTAAGTAATAAGCACGAGTCTTAAATAAGCCTTACAGCAGTTTCCATTGATGTTTTATATGAATTTCAGCTGCTTATAGTTTTTTCATAAAACTATAAAGCCCAGCTGACCTTGCAATTATTCTAGCTAGACACGGACTACTAAGTCCAGGAGTTAAAAATTTCGATAAGAATGTCTGAGCTTAGAAATTACACGGCAACCATATTGGGTTCTCCAACCTAAGTTGTATGTTTTCAGAAGGGTATGCTATGCAATTATGAACCAGATCACATTCTAAGAACTTTTTGAAAATACTACATCATATTATAGGTATCCGATAACATTACCTACTCGATATCTTGTATGTATAATTGATCAACTTTAAGTTAGGTGTCACACAAAGTATGTTGGGGTATGAAGTGCTGTCCATCTCAGTTCCAGTTTTAGGCACTTAACTTTAATACCTACCGAGAATAAAAACCTAAATGAATCGGCAGACAGTTGGGAAACTTATCACCTAAGCCTGTCTAACTTATCAAAAATATATTTTGAAGTCAGTACAGGCTTTTCTATTCCAAAGATTTATTGGAGTCTTTAAACCAAGCCACTGTAGTTAATCAAAATGTTGTACTTTTGCCACGATAACAATTTTTGCCAAACTAAATTTCCTTCAAGTTAACTCTCATCCCATAGACACACAGATTATTACATAATTTTAAGCGATAACGGTTTTCGTCCTTATTGGAAACAAAGAAATTCTTAGTTAGACACACTTTACGAGTATATAGATTTTTCAAGGCGATAAAACACAATTTGCAATTAGTTAGATTTTTTGATAGGTTGAATTTTTTTTTTAAAAAGAAGCCACCACAACACTCACACACACACACGCGCATCGGAAAACTTCATATACTACAATAATTAACATATAATTACTTCAAAATCCAGTAGTTACTTTGTCATATATAATAACAAAAACCAAAAACAAAAAAACAAAGATATGATCTTTAAAAAACAAAACTGATTTCGATTTTTTTGGATCAGTATGAGAGTGAAAATTTTTGTAGCTTTATTTTATTTTTTATATATTTTAACTAGAGATTTCCAAAAAGTTATGTTTTACCAAAGAAAAGCAAACCAAAAAGATACAGAAAAACTAAATAAGAGCTTTAATTATTAAATAAAGAATATACCGAACAGAAAACAACTGACAAATGTGTGCAGTTAATGTGTTTGCCGACAGCTCGAGGGCATTCAAATGCATCTAAACATCATTAATTAGCCGCAGCAGCGCGCGAACCGAGCCCAGAATTTCCTACCTGCCCACGGAGCATTTCAAATGCGATCAATGAACCTGTCTTAAAACCAGCCGACGCTGCTGCTGCCACATGTTGTACACAATTTTCAAGTAATTTATTTCAAAGACGGAGAAAAAACATCGTTAAACTCTGCGAAATATGCACAGCAGACAGCAGCAACGACTAGCATAACAATTCGCTCGCCCTATGAGACCTGCTACCGTTTTTTTATTCCCCATGTTGTTTTGCTTCCCTCTTCAACAACTACATCAGAACAAAAAACAATTTAGTTCCACTGTGCGGCGGCAGCCTCTTGCCACTGACTCAACTACCTTAATTATCTCTTGTTGAATTTCTTTATGGGATTTTTCTTTTAAAACAGTTGGTGGGTAGGGTTCTCGTTGCTCATCATCGTTGGCCATGAATGGTGTACATGATTATCTTGAAAGAATTTTCTTCAGACCGAAACTTACGCAGAACATCAGTAGAGATCTTTGGAATGGGCTTGGATGTGTTATGTTAGATTTAATGTAAGTATCTTTCCACTGAAATGTAAATGTCCTAGGTTTTTGTTTGAGCCTTGATCTATGATCATTCGCAAAGTATTCTTTTTATTTTCAATCAACGTTATAGTCCTCTTCTTTGACTACCAAAGTGTCCGGTTGTCGAAATCAGATTATTTCTTCTTAAATCTACAATATAAAATGAAATCTTCACCCAATGATGACCCTATGATATTTGTATATTATTTTTAGGTCTGTTCCCAGAATAGAAATAGTTTCAAAAATCGGACTGTGTTATTAGGCTGTAAGCTTTAAGTCTCCATTTTAACGATTGATGATATATCGATTCTGCCGAATATTTTGTACGGTTCTTGGACACCTCAACTCATTCCAAAACCGAGTCATCGAATTAGGAATTGATAACAGGCCCGATAATTGCAATCACTGCTAAAGAGTACAGTTCTTTGTGGGACAAATTTAATACCAACAAATCACATAAGTTAATGCTCTTCCACTTAGATGAAGCATCACATCACTCATCTGTATTTACCGTATTCAAATTTTTGGCCCAACTTTTTTGTGTAAAGAAACCGAATACACTTTGATCCTTACCGGAACACATCATCTGCTCGTTACAAATATCGGGAAAATTTTAGAATACTCTCTGGAAGGGTATTAAAAAGAGATTTTAATGAAAATACAGTCTAAATGAATATGAAAATCAGTTAAAGGGTCATCAAGTATCCTGTTATTTCCCTGTGCAAGTTCTTATTGTGCGCTGTTATGTCTGTGCATAGTACAACAACGAATGCGGACCGTGCGCATAGGCTGTAGGCAACCCATGGTTTAAACTATCGACAAGATTTGAAAGATGACAACTGCAGAGGGGTAAATAGAAGATGTACAGCCAAAAGACCATCAACTGGCAAGCTTACAAGATTTTGTCGCATTCAACGTTTACCGGGAAACCGTTTCATTCAAGGACGGATTCAAACGGATGTTAATTTCGCCACTTCGTTTTATGTTTTAAATACGAAAGAAGGGCCTAGCAACGCACGCCGGGTACGCAAACAACAAGTAGCTAGGTTTTAGAATGTAAAAATGTTATTAAGCCGAACCTAATAATAAGGTTCGGTTCAAAACCAGCTTGCAGCCCTGAAGGAAACGCTAAGTTTAAGGCCGGGGATTCTTTTTTGAGGCATTTAGAAAGACCTCTAAGAATAAAACATAAAATACTTTGCCACAAGCGGTCACCTTTACCAGCTATTGGCGTTAGCTGTCAAAAAAAGCTTTCGGAGAGTATAAAATGGTTATCTTGGCTTTTAAAATTCGTAGAGTTGCTGACAATAATTTATTTTCAAGCTTAAAAAAAATAGAAACCAATGATTGCATGTAAGCTTTGAAGGGTTTCCACCAAAAAAACCGCAGCGATTCAAAATTTGCAGCCTTATGGCCATGAAAAAGCCAAATTAAACTCAAAAGAATATTTTTCAAATTCAATAAACAATAAAACTATTGAGCCACCTCTCTTTACACCTTTTTTTTTTGTTATTTTAAACCCCAATCCAATTTGATTTGACTACTGATTACTACTGAGACCATGTCGTAATATTGCCCGAGTTACTTTTACCCAGCTTTGGTTGTGTATTGTGATAACCATTCGTGTTATGCTTAGATCATATTTCAATTTCCGATGAAGCAACCCCTTTACAATCCTACCGCAACAATAAACTAACTCGCACTACTGCAGTTACACTCCCCCGCACAAGCTGAAGCCATCTGGCAACCCGTGCGTTCATTTCTCTACCGTCGTCTACCCTCACGGAACGAAAAAAAAAAAACAGTAAGCAGTCGTCAGTCGGTAAACAGGTAGCGCTCTAACTGACAATAACTCGTCTCGTACGTATGCACGTTCCGTATAATCTGTCCAACCGGCCGTCCCACCGTCCATACCCCAGCGTGCGACTGGCGGTCGGTTGGGTTTGGGTTTTGGGTTTGAGTTTGCTGAGTTTACCCACTTGGCTGGTTTTTTCGTATTGACCGAGAGAGAAAGAGCCAAATCTCGCTACTCGCTGGGCCCCTCTCTCTGTCTCTCGCGGTGAATGTTTCGGTCAGGCTGGAAGCAGAGGTTCGTGGATTAGTCTTCGAGTGTTGATCGTACCTAACGCACCTGCGCGCGGAATACTGTCCTCAAGTGTCTATGTAAGTGTGGAGACCTCTCGCCGCCAGTGTGTGTGTGTGCGTGTATGTGTGTGAACTTGTTGCAAGCGCTTTTCAATGCAACGCTGCGGCTCGGCGGCTCACTGTGTGTGGGAAGAGTTTGGGACTACTTGAGGAGCGAATTGGTAGCTGCACTGGCTTCAGCTCCTATTTCAAACAAAATGTAGAAAAACACATTTCAGCTGCCGTATCTCTTCGTTCGTTCGGTTCGTTGGCTTCGTTCGTGTTGGTGGATCGATCGTACGTTGACTGGTTTTTTGCTTCTACGTGGTTTTTGTGGTAGCTGCTCCCCTAACCCGCTGGCAGTGATTGTATCTTTTCAAATTCAACAAAAAAATTCAAAAATGTACAAAATTGTGTGTGTGTGTGAAAATGTTTAGAGAAAATTTTAATGAGATTTTACTATGAACTCCAAAAATTTTCCAATCTAATGCTGAAATATTTTTCTATATTTTAGAAATTTTTGAAATACAACAACAAAAATTCCATCCATAAACAAGAAAAAGCTTAAAAAGTGAAATAAAAACTAAACAACACGAAACAAGACTTGCTCAAACTACTTGGATAAAAATCGCATTTAGCCTCAGGCTAAGCAAACTGCTGCAGGTAAGACACAGACATCAACCCTGCCCACTAAGATAAAAAAAAAACATAACAAAAAATTCCATTGTACAGTAGAACCTCTGTTCAAGGAACAGGCTTAAGTTTTTGTAAAAAAAAAAACAAAAGGGTTTAGGCCAAGAAAACAAACTTGGGGGCGGGGATAAGTTGTGGTTTCTCTTAACAAATCTAACACTAGTCATTGAACCTTTGCCAATTTTTAAGAGCATTCAAAAACAATGTAACTTGTATTTTATAAAATGTTATGTTTCGAATAAATTTGTTTTCTGCCAAGCTTGAAATATTGAAAGTTGTTTATTTGTTGAGCTCCGAAAACAGTAATCGGTTTGCTAATTTTAAGATAATCCTAATTCCACTACTTTGAAATTCCTAGATATCACTCAGTGGAAGATAACAGCCATCCATTATGTTAATTAACATTGCATTAACATAAATCTTAACATATTACTACAAATCTGGAAAAGCCAAGAAGTATGCAACGTTTTTTTATTTGCAGAAATACAGGACAAAAGCTGATTAGCTTTTAACATCGTTATTTCATAGTCGATGCTTATGATCTCTATCAGAGATTAAAGATATTGCGAACATAAATGTGGGTTTAAAATTGCAGATCGTCATCTTTGCAGAGAATAGAAGGCTACACACTAAATTTGGTTGTTCAGATAGACAGGGCTCTAACAACTCAGCTATTAATGCTGATCAAGAATTTATACTTCCTTAGGCATTACATACATTGGCATGACTTTAGTATACCCTTTTTACTCTACGAGTCAAAAGCTTTTCACACTGAGCACAACCCTACAAAATTGCCAGCACAAAACGAAAGATCCTATCAATAAATAAATCGACAAACCAAAAATTGTAAAACATTGGCGAAGTAAATAGTTTTTTAACAATTTAACCATGATGTGTTATGTTACCTTCAAATGTGAAATGTGTTCAGTGTAATATTAGCCTATTACGGGTATTAATATTAAGAAATGCTAGTTTTTCGATGCCTACTTTTAGGTTCACTGCATTGAGATAATATCAGAAGGCAACATCCTTAGACTTTTTCAGCTTATTGAAGGGTTGGTGGTGTTCCCACATGATTTTTGTGCGAACCTGTTTCGAAAATGTACGATTACTTCTAGCTTTTAAGTAATTTCAGCTTGAAATAGCTTTGAAAGTAAGTTTTGATCAATTTTAGTAACGTTTTGTGGGGGGGAAAGTCATCCTGAATCACCTCCAAACATTCAATATGCTGGACCTTCTTGCCTAGTGTTATTCAGCTTAGAAGTGTAATATTTTAAGACGGGACCAAATGATAAATACATAAATAAGGAAACGAAAGCCTGCAACCTTTACTTTTCATAAAATGTAAAAGCATCTTAAAAATAGAGGAAAAAGTAAATTCCAGCGAAGAATAAGAAAAGAAAATAACCAAATTAAATAAAATAAATAAATAATTAAAACCGAGCTGCTCACAATCTCTTGGCTTGTGTGCTTCTAATTTCCTCACAAGAGAAAGGAACCTACAGTTTGAGAAGCTTTTTCATGGCTAGTCACTTCGAAGCTGGCGCCAATAGTTAGTGAAGGTGACCGGATGTGTAAGTTCCAAAAAAATCTTTTCATTATGTGTATCGAGACGGAGTCGAACCCCCAAACACTTGCACAACAGGCACACACACTACCCGCTGCAACACACCCTGCGACCACAAATCATAATGAGTTAAAAAATGTACATTTTTTTAATATATTGAATTTTTTGAGTTAAAATAAACTAGAATTAAATTAAAACTTTTATTTTACTGTGTACCAAAGTTTCACAGAGTTATTTATTTTGTGCAATAGTGTGTAATAGCCAGATGGAATCATCTCTGACAATATAAACTATATGTATTCTGGATTAGCTTCAACAGCTGATATAGCCAAGTTCGTCAGTAAGATCGCACAGATTTAAAAGATGGTAAGAGATAGAGTTTCGATATGTATGGCAGTATGTATTGCAGGCAGATCCTCCCGCCCCCCGTTATTTGGGGAAAAAACCGTCATTAATTCAAAAGTTTCATAGAAAGAGGGTTCGTTCATTTCTATTGGGAACGAACTCTACTTAGATTCAAGATGAGCTTTTCTTGAATTCGAGATTATTTTACAACTTCCAAGAAGACAATATGAGATCTAAGTAAATCTATCAATATAGCCATGTCCGTCCGTATGAAACAACAGATCCCAGAGATGGTAACAGAAAGAAGTTCGACATACACTTCTCTCCCTATTCTCTATTTTCAATGTAAGGCACGCAATCTTCTGCTCCTGAAATTTTAAGCAATCGTCATGCCTCCCACAATGTTGTATATTTTTGTTTAGAAGCTACGATTCTAGACATTTTAAGTGCTAAGGATACTCTATTGATAAGTTGAAGGATTGGTAAAGATCGGACCATAGTGTTCAAAATGAAGACAAGTTAAAGTTTTTTTTAAGGTTTTTTTTCTCTTTCTCAATTAATTATAGATCTGGCAATAACAGCATCTTAATTAAGGGCTATAAGAAGTAAGGAAAGAAATTAAAAAGTCGCAATTGTTTGTATATTACACATTGACTAGTGCCTAATGGTGCCTAAAACTTGGCCACTAAATCTTATCACTTTCATTTCTTGTACTTTCCATTATATTATAAGCCAAGTCTTACTGTAGTTGAATTTTTGTTAATTTTTTTTTAGGGCTAGCTAATTATTTTTTCTGCCAAAAGCCCAGCCAACGAGTCGAGAGAGTAGCGAGACCACTGTAGGAGAGAGCGACAGAGAGCGTGCGGCCAGCGAGTGGGCCCCAAAAACCTGTTTATCATACAAACTCCAACTACGTTGGGAGGCTGCTTGGCGGTTTTTTCGTGGCTGCCGCAGCGGCTTCCACTACAACTGCATGTGCCACTGTCATTGCCACCGAACTCAGTGTGGTGCCGCATTGACAGCGACTGGGTACTGGGCATTGGGGGGAAACTGGCGCTCGCCAGAAAAACCTTCGCTTGGAATGCTTTTTTTCTGTAAACCAGTTCACTTGCCAGTGGCCAGCAGCTCTCCGCTCTCGTCGTGCTCAATTTGAATCCGGTTTTTGGTTTGGCTTTAACTGTTCAGAACGTGTGTCCAAAGAGGAAACTCAGAAATTGCCGCAAGCTTCTGTGGTTGGACTTGGACCATCATCATCATCGTCATCTACATCTTTTTCTTTTGATTTCTTTTAAATGCTTTAGTTTTCGTTTTTTTTTTTTGTGTAAATCGCCTCCCGCGCTCCCACAGTTTTCTGTTTTTGGGGATCTCTCCGCATTGTTCGAAAATTAAAGTTTTAGCATAAGAATGAGTCCATAAAAATTTATTGCATTTCGATTGTATTTTCCGTAACAGCAGGAAAAAGCCAAGTTTTTTGGTCTTTTAAATCGCATTTAAATTAATTAAATATCGTAAAACATTTTAAAAGGTTGTATTTTTGGTGTAGTTTGCCATATAAAGAAAAACAATGGCTAAGCAATTGATTGTTATGGTTGGGCCATATAAAGTTTCAGTTACAAGAGACAGAGAGAGAGGGATAGCCACGCCTTTTGGCACGTGTTGGTTGTTTAATGAAACTAATTTAATGCAAATCTATTTTTTATGTTTGAAATTTTGGCCATAAACAATATGTATATTTGATTTAAGAATATTTTGCTGGGGATTTTGCGTTTTACCCAATATAACCAAAAACTTTATGATCAAAATAGAAATAAGAAAAACCAACAACAAATTGATTTGAAGATAAGTCATAATTTATAACTATGGAGGTTGGCATCTTGAAGTTAAGATCGCTCGAGAGTTTTTGAGAGTTTTTTCTAGCATTTGCATGTATGTAGACGCAAATCTATTTTATATAATATTGCGTTCCTAACGCGAGGCAGATGGTTTCAGCTGCAAGATTTCTAAGGTTTTCGAACCGGACCATGAATTGGACGCCTTTTTTTGTTAACTTCTCAAACCTGAACCCGCATCGAACCACTGATCTGGAAACGGATCTGATTCAAGTCTATGTTTTTCATTTCTGAACTGATCTGGAATTCCAGGAACCGGTCCGCGAACCGAACCTCAGACTTCACCTAACCTTATGCAGAATTTTAAAGATTTTACAGCCTAAGGCTATGACATAAATGTTTAGTTTCGACAGATATAATATGTCAAGGGTCTGTTTGTACACGATCGAACTTTTAGATTCTCCTCTGTCCGGTAGCTTATTTTCATAGCTCTTCTAGCATTATATATTTGGTATAAACTAACAAGTCGGATTACTCTATTTGTTTAAAAAAAAGAATATATTCGAAAACTGAACCAGAATCATATATCTATAATAGCATATTCATTTTTCAAAACTGAAGCAGAAAAGGAACCGATATTTTGAATTTTTTGAGTACTCCTTAGAAGGAGTTTGGTTAAGCGTTTGTGGGTCTTTTAAAGTGGAATTAGAACCGAATCTCATAAAATTATGACTTCCCGAGCCGGTCCGGACCTATTGTTAGAATATTACCCCTTCGGTTCGATTCAAAAAATTATCTTAAATAACACAAGGCAATAAAATAAGACTCTTTCAGGGTTGGTGATGATTTAAAATGATTATCTGTTCCCAAGATTCTTCGAAATTTGAGTTGAAAGTTGCTTTAAACGGGGGTTGCTTTGTGGGGAATCCATAGTTTTGTTATGATTCTCTTTGATATTATAGGAAAATAGTACTTTTTAGTTTTGACATCAGTTCTGTGATTTTTTTCCTTGAAGACATACCAATAATAAAAAATGTGTTCGAAATGACAAAACTTTTATACTGCCCAAAGGTATGCAATAAATTCTAGTGAGAGTTTTAACAACACCCATTTTAGGTAACGTTACGAACCATTTTATAAGACAAATTCGTGTTCAGCACAAGAAAATCGCCTAGAATCACCACCATTCCTATAATATACTGTACCTAGTTGCCTAGTGTAATCATTCTTGAAAAAGTGAATATTTTTTTTTAAACATTTAAAAGCATGAAATCACTGAGAAATGTAAAATCTTAGCAAGTGTTGAGAGAACAGCTTATGAATATGACAGCAGTCGCCAATAGCTGGTGAAGATGACCGGGTGGGTAACTTCTACCTCAGTCATGATCTGCCACGGAACATTAAAGGGAAATTATAATGTTAGATTTCAATGATCACCTATAAAACTACAATTACAACCAAAGCAATCTTATATTTTCGTACGGACAGTCACAAGTCCATATCAGGTCAGCTTAAGTTTTATGGTTGGAAAAACTTTTGACCCTAGTTAAGAAATATTTTAAAATTAAGATTAATACCACTTTCACAAAAATTTTGTGATTTCAAAATGATTTGGACTTAGACCCGATTTCTCATCTTCTACATAGCTGCTATGTGTCAGATAAACTTTGGCTTAACACTGTTATTTTGTAAGTTTATGTGACAGGTAGCTCTATGTAGAAGTTGTGAAATCGGAGCCAAGCAAACTCGTACACAATCATACATTGAATTGTGTATACATTATGGAATTGAGACTTTACTTTCAAGCAAAAGAAGCAGCAGCAACACAACAAACCACTTCATTCTCTAGTTGTTATGGCAAAAACCCCCTGTCAATTCACAAAAGGTCATTGAAATCCAAATGGGTAAAGAACACAAAGCTACATATTTCTGTAAAGGATAATCGGATTTGTGCCAAAAGAAAACCTCTTAAGATCCATCAATCTTTCAATTTAGCACTTCTTCTCCGCTAATCCTCCAGCAGTTTTCAACATTCCATTGCCTGCCTCCAGACCACTTGCACAATAAATGTGAACATAAGTTTTAAGCATTTTCAATTTAAGTTAACGACAAAAACTCATCCTCCGGCTGCTCGAACTCATAAAACTTCATTAGCAATCGTCGACTGGTTGAAAAAAAATTAGCAAAACTTTTGAAATTAATGGGCCTCCTGCACTTGCTCAATGCGGCAGAAGAGAAAACGCAGACGGCAAACGCAACGCGTGTAAAACTCATGGATATTAATCAAGAAAATTATAGAGAAGGAGGGCTGGTTGCAGTAAGGTTGTTGCATCAACTGGTTTCTCTAGCCAGACCGTGATTATGCTAGATTTTAATAGCTTTGACTATAATCTCCCGAAAGGGTTTTTTGAGATTAACTCGCGCTGGGACTATAATTATAAGTCTGTCTGTCTGAGCGTCCACTGATTATTAGCTACCTCCACTCCACTCTCACATGCACACCCAACGTATCCCGAAGGGATTAAGGTAAGAAAAAAAAACGCTTGCCCAAGAGCCAAGAGATCTTTTCTCGACCCTTTTTCCTCTGCTGTTTCTTGGTTGTTTGTTGTTGTTGTTGTTGTTGTTGATGTTGGCTGGTGTTTTGTAAGCAAACTTGGTCCGAAGATATGGAAAAAGAAACGCATGGACATTTCCATCCATCTCGTAGACCATCGGAGAGGGACAAACTTAGCGTATGTTTGTATATTTTTTCTGTTTTTTTTTTATTTTATCAACACACTGAACCTTTTCACTTCGAGTCTGGGCTTCAGTTGTGTTTACACAAAAACGAGAGAAAAAAAAAAAGAAAAAACTGGCAGCCAAATTGCTCCTCGATATCTTTTATTTTGTTTTTGTCTACCCAGCAGTAGTAGTAGTAGTAGTTGTTGCGTTGGGTTAGAGCCAGAGCTCTGTTGGGTTTTCTACCCATTTTTATTATGTGTACACAGACACACATACACACCACCTTAAGCCTTTGGATCGACGTGCCCGTTGCTATTGCCTCACGATGATGTCCATTATTTACATTAATTTTTATTTGTTTTTCTTATTTGGCTTTGACGTTTTCAAAAGTGCCGATGTTTCAGAAAAGATAATGAACGTTCAATTGTATGTACAGAGACTGGAAGAGAGAGCGACCGAGTCACACCAGACAGACAGTCATAAACCCAAAAAAACAAAACAAAAAACACAACGGTTGGTAGAGGCTACCAGATAGTCGTGGCGATTCATACGTCAGAGGGGGGATTATTGTATCAAAATAAGTTATTCCGTATGGACGTAAGCAATTAGTGGAAAGATAAATTCAGTTAAATTAGCATTGTTTAATATAATTCGCATGATAAGCTAGATTACAGATTAGACTAGAATATAGTGATAGTTATAAGATAACAACAGAATTAGCTAAGTGCGGGAGACAGCATATAGTAGATTTATAGGGTGCAGGAAAGTTTAATAAGTCGTAACTCTGTATCAAAATTGGGTATCAAATTATACTCAATATTATTCCATAAATGCATGGATGGAATAGGCTTTAAAAACTGCGATACAGATAACATGTAACCTGTGTCTGCTTGTCTAGGTCACTGAGGTGCGATTTCTCATCTTCTAGTTAGCCCTATCTGCCACATTAATATACAAAAAACAGTATTAAAAGGGAAGTTAAACCACAACTTAACAGATCTAATATATTTTGAATCGGCTTTAACTCGGTTAAATTCCAGCTTGACTTTGAATAATATGTCAATTGTTTTCAACTGATTTGGATTGTGTTTTATGTCAAGAAAGGTGGACCACTTTGGAATTGTTTTAGCTCGTTTCGAAAGCCCCAGGGAGAATATGAAGCTCCTAGAGCTCTGAGAAGCACAAAAATATATAAAAAGGTGCATGAGAAGTAGGCTATTTGAGTTCTCTTATAAGTTGTTTGACCGCCAACTCACTAAACTGAGGGATTGTTCACCCACCTCATAAGAGATCTCATCAATTGAAAATACAGCCTTAAATAATACCTAAAATATGAGGTTTTTTATGGAGTTTTAAGCGACCTTTATTGAAATAAAATATCAATTATATAAACAGAAGCGAAACCAACAAGTGAGAATGTATTGGTGTGCAAAAAAAAACCGTCGCAAACTAGCTCTGACCTGCCCTCATGGAACGTTAGCCTGCGACTGAAAGCAAATTAGCGAAATTTGCTCGGCATGACCATCGCTGCTGTAGAGCTCTATGTATTTTTAAAAGCTCGCATATACTTAAGTTAGGCGGCGACAAAGCGGCAGAGGGTATTACTTCTCTCGGCTACGGGTAGTACTTGATGCAGTTCGGGTGGTTCCATACTTAAAAAGACATAGTTATATACAGACTTGGGCATATACGAAGTATTGGTTTTGATTTTAAAACATTCCCCAATACCTTGAAACGCGGAACCGATTCATTTCTAAAAGATTTGCAGCTGTTACTGGAAAACTTTAGGTAAAACTTTTAAATCCCACTTCAAATTCATCACTTTTAAGGTGTGAAAAACAGTACAGGCATATTGTAATCGATGTAGAGCAAATAGAACGATTTGGTATCTGGGGAAGACCAATGGACACAATGGTTCAGTAACGAGGACCCCCTAAATAGTAAAACCCGGGTTAGCTGAGAACACATTTGGTTTCACAATGATCCCAAAGAGGTCTAAGTAGGAGGGAGACTTCTCGCTCTCAGCCACCTAAACTAAACTGCTAATACTCCTTCTTAACACACAGTCCAAGAAGCACCCAGCATTCTGTTCTAGATGTTGTCCTGGATGAAGGTCTCGCAGGCAGTGTCCTAGAGTCTGATACGACATGTCTGGGTGCTGTGTTTTTCAATTAAGTAAATCTATTGTAAATATTGCCTAACAAGGCTAACAATATCACAGGCCCCAAGGCATATTTGAAGCCTGTGTGGCAGCTCAGCTCAAACCTGACTCTCATGAAAAGAAAGGATTTTTCTTTGAGACTATTTTAGTCCCCAGCTAATTCTGACTAATCACTCAATAAATATTGTATTTAAAATCTCTTCATTCTCATTTGCATAATACCCCCTTTGATCGTGGCCACTTGGATAAGCTCTTCCTATTAAGACATTTCAATGATATACCATGTCATGCTCTCTTACCCAACCTTCTCATTTTTTGTTACGAACCTAATCTGACAGCGTACACACTTTACCTAAACAATATCTAAAAATGATTTCTAAAGATAAGTCACTCACACAAATCGCACCCAAAAACGGTATTCCAACCAACAAAAAAAAGGTAAGATGACGCTGCAGTCTAAGCCAGAAATCATCTCTAGACTCACGTGAAATACAACAAAATGGAAATTCTAGCAAATGATAAGCAAATCTGTCATTGCACAGCACGACAGAACGAGAAGAAGGAGGCATTTTTGTGCTTTTTGCGCAACTGGTTATAAATTTAAATGAGGCTTAAAGGCGCAACAAAGTTTATGGCCGGGCATCATCATTATCATCATGATCATCGTCATCATGCATTATATTTTTGTTATTATCGTGATGATCACGTTTGAGCTGCGCTGCGGCAAGAGGCACTTAGAAGTGAAGCTCCTGTGTTGCGTAAATCCAGTGAGCAGTTGGTCGAGTTCGACGGCAACTTGGCTGGTTGCTTCCACTGTTGTTTTTTTTTTTTTTCTGTTTTACTTTGCATTTGTGTGTGTGTGTGTTTATATCGCTGCTACTACTGTGTGCCAGTGCCTGCCTGCCTGCCTGGTTGCTGCTTACTCAGAGTAGCGCAGTCAGGTTTTTTTAGACGCACAATCTTATCTAACCTGGCAGCAGCGTCCGACAACAACTGCGACTCGTTTTCAGTTTAGTTTCACTCGCCGACATCGCCAACATTTTGCCGCCGCTCTTCTGCTGATAATACAAAATTCGTATGAAAAAAAAAAATACACACAAATTATCAAAAACTTTAGTGCTGTGATGAACTATTGAGTTACCCTGGAAGAGGTGGCAGGTAAAACGGTGAAAGAAAAGGTGCCTTTTTTGGCAGAAAATTCTACTCTTCCACATCGACTGGTATTGTATTCAATTTGTACTCAAAATACCAAGTTTGTTTTGTTCTTGGAAATACTGAAATTAAGCACACAACGTTCTTAAATCGAAAAACGAATGTTTATTTTGTAAACGTTCTTGTTTTAAACTCTCTTCGTACTTATAGTAAGCCGAAAATTGCTAGAAAAGCGCCTACATCATGCTGTATAAGATCATATCTTGGATCGCGTACAAAATAGAGTTACAATGCAAGCTCCAAAAATTGTTCAAGGAATTAAGCGAATTCTTTTAATAAATATGATGTTTTTTTTTCAAAATTCCCAAATAAATTTAACTCCTTTGTTATGGAGTGATAGTAAAATTCTGTGCCAGGTATCTTTGATTTAAGGTCACTGTCATATCAAGAAGGAATTGGAAATTTCGTACATACCTTAGTATTGAGACCATTTGTATTTAACTCATGTCGAAAGTTCTTGAACCCAAATCAGCTGTCCGTTCTTCACCAAATTCTTTGTTTCATGACATATTTGAGTACAATTGGCTATAGAATAGTTAGGTTTTTTATGTCCTGGTGGGTCTCTTGAAACGAAAGCAGCTTTTTACGATGGGAAATCTGAAGCAACAAAATGAAATGACAAATTTAACACATTTTGGTCAATGATCGTAGAAATATAAGATTATTCCATGAAAAAATCATATTAGATAAAGAACTGATCTTTGAAAGAAACAGGGAGCAGGAAAATCTATCTCTCACCAATACAGTGAGGCAAATGGTTACATATACACATATGCAAAGGCTTCTATCAACTAAGCGTTTAACATAACCCATAAATGTCTTATTTCGGGAATAATATCGAGTCAATCTAGATCATTTTTGAAGCAATCATTTGTCGCTTTGAGTGCAGTTGGAATATATATATTCTTTATATATTATGGCCACTCCCCCAAAAAACTAGTTGTACTATATAACTCCTCCTATTTAGAAGACATTGATCTCAAATTCAAATACTCCCATATATACATATATCCAAAATATATAATTTCAAACAATTTCAGAAAAATCGTAAATTAGATACTGAAGTTATAAGAAGATAACCTTCATTTAAATATTTAGGGTTAATAAAAGCTGTGCATTTTTCTCTGCGTGTTCGGAATAACACAACATTTTTTATGCTTGGGATAAGCATAAGCTGTTAAAAAGTTAACATTAATGTTAATGCTCTGTCAAAGGCTATTTAACACTTCGTGCCCTAAGTAACCAGTACTTGTATCAAACTTGTATCATCATCAACTTGTTTCTTTTATAACATATGCTAATTTTGCATCGAGCAATGTAAAATTTTAAAAAAAATTAAACAAAATAAAATTATTGCAAGAATATGAAATCAAGGTGTTCGGAAACAAATAAAGCAAAGACTTGTTGGGTTCGACAAAACAAGAATTTGTTAATACTTTCAATATGCAATACTCTAATATGCCTAAGCCTAACACACCCTCACCTACCCTAGGGGTTATAAAGAATACGGGAAAAATATTGTTTATGGCACTTGAAAAGTAATTAAGATAAACCCATAGAGCCTAATAACATCACGCTACATTTTACTAATTGTTATTTCCAACTCTCCACCCCCACCAGGTCTAGCGGAATGTGAAGTACATTGTCGACAACCACCAGTATGCCCACGGAAAGCTCATCCAGCGAGGTAGCCGGTGGTGGTGGCGGAGCCATACCCATGCTACGCAATTCACGGATGGATCAGTTTATGTCCACAGTGGCTGCAGCAGCGGCCGCAGCGGGCGGTGCTCCCGGATCTGGAGGCAGTAATAGCGCCTCTTCGGACGGTACCTCAACGGCTGGGGACTCCCGCAATTCATCAGCTAGCAGGATCTCGGCGGCAGCGGCTGCCTATGAAACACAATTGGCCTATCAGCAGCATTTGGCGGCAGCGGGTCTACATGGTCCCGCTCCACCGCCGCATCATCGCGAGATCTCGGCTTTTGTGCCCGTCCTGCCAGCCAAAGCGAGGCCAGGTAGTAACTCCAACTATGAAATTATAGCCATGATGGCGGACAAACGTAAGGAGTTGGCTTTGCGTGAAGCTGCCGCAGCGGCCGCCATGTTGGGCAGAGGTGGGCCACCCGGAGGTCCACCAGTGCCACCGCCAGGTGTTCTCTACGCCCCACCCCCACCACCGCCATATTTAACTGGGCCCGGGCCGTCGCCTACGGGAGCTGGCAGTTTTGCCTTTCCCCCCGGAGCGGGTGCTGCGGGTCTTTTTCCACCTGGTCTGGGACCCGGAATGCACGCCGGTCTCGATCGTCGTCTGTTGCGTGCTCCCGGACGCGCCTCTAGGCCCAAAAAACAGTTCATCTGCAAGTTTTGTAATCGACAGTTTACCAAATCCTACAATCTGCTGATACACGAACGCACGCACACGGATGAACGACCGTATTCCTGTGATATTTGCGGCAAGGCGTTCCGGCGACAGGATCACTTGAGGGATCACAGGTGAGTGTGGCAAATGCTGGAGTGGGAAGTGGGGAGTGTCTGGTGCAGTAATTGCTGGCATGCCTCAAGACAAGATGCAGTCAGCAAAATGAGAGGAGAAGCAGGCGGTGGTTATTATTTTTGTCGAAGAGCGAAGGTCGACGGAGGGATACTCTTTTGGAAAAAGATTTGAAGAAGATGTGTAGTAGCTTATTCAAAGGATCGATAGAGAATTTTGATAACTAGGTTAGATACCAAATTCCAGTCATTGCACTAAATCGAACCAAAATCACAGACCAATCAATTGCCTTAAACAAATCTGCTGAACTTGCTGGTCCCTCCATCCACTTTTGTAGAGTACAACACTTGACGCAGAGCCGCAACAACAAAGTTAATTAACTTTGTTTGGTTTACTCGACAATAGAGGGGACTAACTGGAGGACAGACTTGGCCTGTCCGAGCGTTCTGTCTTTTGATCGTTCGGTTTCGGTCCATTTGTCGTTTGTTTGCTTTGCCGCGGGGCTAATTCTGCTTTGGCTTTGGCCAGCATACAGCAGGCAGGCATACAAAAAAACATGAAGACGGCATGAAGCGTATGGGAGAAGAATCTCGAGCCCCAAAACGCAGACGCAGAACCAGTTTTTTTTTCAGATTTTTATTTTTTATTTTCTACTGAGGCAGCAGCAGCTGCCGAGGTTGAGGCTGGAGCTGCTGCTGCTGCTGCTGATGCTGCTGCTGGCTGTCCAACAACAAGTGGACGCCATTTCAAAGATGGCTGCCATAAACATAAAATATATCAGCGCACTTTATCTGAGGCAGGCAGCCAGGCAGCCAAAAAGGAGAAGATAATGCAGTCCAAAGAAGATAACTGTCAACTTGAGCTACCAACTGGCAGCTACCAAATAACCAAACAACGCCCACGCATTCAAATAATATGGCTTTAAGCTGGATTTTTTATGTGTGGAAATTATACACAATATGGCTCAATGATGATCGCTTGAACTGTTTTTCTTTTTTTAGAACGTTGGCTAAAACTAGCGGGCTATTCGGTCGGAAGTATACGTAGATTATGGGGTAATTTTGATAAACAATATCAAAACAATTGACATAAGGGGGGTGACATACAGTTCTAATACTCCAGCTCCTCGTTTCAGAGGTGCGCTCTCTTAGCTTGTTGAACCTTCACTTTCTCTCTTGACTTGAGCTATTATTATTGAGTTAGTGAAGATGAAGGCTGAGTAAAATCTAAATACTTTTTTGAAAATTCAAACAAATGCCTGCTCGCTAGAGTAAAAACCTTGGTTCAACTAAAGAACATTCAGCTACTAGTTGCAAAAAAGCCATTTAAGCGAGAGTCTAAGCTGAAACTGTCCTTGCACGCCTTTGATATTCCCATTTCTCATTGGATGAAATACATAATGGTTATTCCTTATTTGAATTAACAGAGCTGTTACCTTAATGTTAACATATTAACATTAGGTAAACGGACCGCGCATGCTGACCCCATTTATATAACAAAAATTGTTCTGTATTAACAGACACTGCATGACCCCAATAAAATGACTTAATTTAAGGGGGGGTAAGCTATTTAAATTTTTTTTTCGCATTTTTTTTTATTTTTTTAAATGAATGCCTAAAATGTTAAGAATATTGTGTCAAAATTTCGATTGGAGCAAAATTGTCGAAGTTACGAGTTTTTTATACCTGTCGCATTTCAGGTACCATACAAATTTTTTAGTGTTCAAAACTTTAAAGCGATTTTCCCACAACTCACGTTTTCAAAGTCGGTGCCCCTCATAACATAAAAACTACTGAACCGATCATTTTGAAATTTTGTACACTATTTCTGAACATAATTTTCGAGGTAACGCTGTCGAGTTTTTTTCAAATTTGTTAATAATTTTTTTTTTACAATAACAAATTAGCCGAATTTTTAAAAAAAAAAAAAATTTCACTTCAAAATTTTCAAAAAAAGTGAAAAACTAAAATTTTGAAAAAAAAACTCGACAGCGTTACCAGGGGAAAACTATTATCTAACGAATAAGTTTTGGTTTTTTGATTTCGGATGATCCAGCACCAAGTTATGAGGGGCACCACAATTCACCTTTTTTCCGAGAGACTTCCGAATATTTGCTGCCATTGCCGTGTTTTTTAATATTTCTTCATGAAAATTTTATACAACATTCTTTAAATGTCATACTTGAATGTGCTTTTAGTTTTAATAAAGAGATTTTAACTGGGTCGTCACAAAAAATTCACAAAAAAGTGCGTCGAGCGATTTGAGCTTACCCTCCTCTTAACCCTTCCATTTTCCCATTTTTCGGAAAAGATATTTTTTTGTTTTAAATTTGAGATCGGTATCTTCGAAATTGAAGGAGCTTTTAAGTTAGAAGGAGAAAAATATATTGCTGGGGCTGCTAACCGGTTCTGAGCCGAACCAAACCAAACTAACAGCGAACCGCTTATTCCAGCTGGTAACCTGTATCGCAAACAGAAATGGCGGCTTCTAGATATTGCTGAACCTAGTTGAAAAGCATAAAGCAAAACGGTTCGGTTCGGTTCAGTTTACTGACGAGTCTTAAGACGTTAGGCGTTTACCTTCATGCAATTTGGAAATTGTATAAGAAAAGTCTTATCTGATCTTCGGTTAAACTAAAGCAAACTGCTCTTCTACCGAAATTATAATTAGAGATGTCGGATTGCTGTAGCTTTTAAGGATCACCCATTATAATACACCTAGTAGCTTTTAAGGATCACCCATTATAATACACCGAGTAGCTTTTACAGATCACCCATTATAATACACCGAGTTCTTAATATACGTGTCATCAGACAGCATACCTTTCGTGGAAGCTGCTAATTGATTTGAGAAAGTATATTCAACGTCTCCTCCATATCTTCACAGGATCAATAATTAAACTTTAGACAGCATATTTGGTCCTCTTAATTGAGACAAGCCAAAAGAAAAGTACACTAATCTCACAGTGAAGTGTTCACGACTGAATATATACTTTATTTCTGGGAATCCACTTTAGAAATCATAGTACAGAAAAAGGAAACCGCGATTCAATCAGCGAAAACTTTATGAACCACTGAACCGAAGAAGTCCGTCCTTATCTACAAGTGGTTCGCTTTCCTGGTTAAGAAATCAATAAGGGTCTGCATTCCAAATTTGTTGCTTTACACAGAAAGCAATTAAGCAATAATTAAAAGGATACTTAAGACACATCCAGTCCAAATGGTTACGGGAAATCATCCAATGGATATTTTTATACTCTGTACCGTAGGTACATAGAGTATTATAAGGTTTGTGCAAAAGTATGTAACATCCAGAAGGAAGCATCTCCGACCCCATAAAGTATATATATTCTTGATCAGCATCAACAGCCGAGTCGATATAGCCATGTCCGTCTGTCCGTCTGTCCGTATGAACGCACAGATCTCAGAGATGGTAAGAGATAGAGGTTTGACGTGTATGGGACATATGCTTCTTATGTCTGCAGGCAGATCAAGTTTATTTTCAATTTTGGCCACGCCCCCTCCCGCCCCCGCAATTTAGAAAAAACGTCATATCTCCCACAGTTTTGAAGATAGATGGCTTGTTTCTTCTGGACATATTTAGTTATTAGAATAACTTATCGATCCGCTAAAGGAATGAAGAAGATCGGATGAACGGTTTTCGAGTTATGATCAAAAGACAAAATTTCTTGGTACAGAGTATGTTATAGTCGGGCTTGACCGACTTTCTTTCTTGTTTAATATCCTTTTTTTCTGTATAGCTCTTCTAGTCTCTGAGATCTGGGTGTTCATACAAATGGTTGGATAGACGGTCGGACGGGCATGGCTAAATAGACACGCCTATTGGATGCTGATTAAGAATATATATAGTTAATGGGGTCAGAAATGCTTTCTTCTGCCAGCTACATACATTTGCACGACTTTGGTATACCCTTTTTACTCTACGAGGGTTCATTGGACGATTTCGGTATACATTTTTGAATATTAAAATATACATTAAGATATTCGTCCAGCGAAACTGAACATGGATATTTTAATATCAAAAAAAGGCTTTGTAGCTCTTTTGTGTAGTTGAAAATAAATATCTTGTCTTGTCTGGAATTTCACGAGTTACTTAGCCGAATGACTCCTTGATCCTTTAGAAAGTTTATCAGCCCCTTTGAAAATGTACTTTCTTAAATTTCATTTAACTAATATTTCCTTTTCCTACCTCCCTCTATTTCAGGTACATTCACTCCAAGGAGAAACCATTCAAATGCACCGAATGTGGCAAGGGTTTCTGTCAGTCACGTACTCTGGCCGTTCACAAGATTCTACATATGGAGGAATCGCCACACAAATGTCCTGTCTGTAGTCGCAGTTTTAATCAGCGCTCGAATCTGAAGACACATCTGCTAACCCATACGGATCACAAGCCCTATGAGTGTTCCTCGTGCGGTAAAGTTTTTCGACGCAACTGCGACTTGAGGCGTCATGCCCTGACACATGCGGTGGGCGAGGTGAACAGCGGCGACTATGTGGATGTGGGTGAAGAAGATGAGGCACGCCAACTTAGTGGTGATGAAGAGGATTCACTGCTGGAAGTGGATTCGCCCAGGCAATCGCCGGTACGCAACTTGAGTGAGACAGCCACGGGGGAGGAGAAGGAGGAGGCCGAACGTAGGCATTTAAAGAGGAAGGCCCCATCAAATGGTGGACAGTTTGAGCCCGAGGAAAGCGAGGAGGAGTTTGAGGACTATGATGAGGAAGAGGAACTGCATGAGACGGGCTCGTTTGTACGTGAGGATTTGGCCGAAGAAGAAGAGTTGGAGGCCGAAGCCGAAGCAGAGGCGGAAATTGCGCTGGTGGCTCGTCTAAGCAAGCCACCAGCTGTGCCAGCCAAAAGGGAAGGTCAAGGAGTGACCCATTGTCATCATGAGGGGGGCGAGAGATACACCATGCGTCCGCATGGTGAAAAACCACCAGATGAACCTGCTTTGTTGCCAGGAACAGCAGCAGCAGTAGCTGCTAGCACTTCCTACTTACGCTATGCACCACCACATCCACATGCTCACCTGTTACCACCCAATGGTGATCCTTATCTGCCCATGCTGCATGTACGTCGCGACCTTCATCACAAGAGCTTAAATCTGTCAAAAAGTGCTGCACCAGCCACCGCACCCAGCATCATAACCACTCCAGAGGCCAGCTCTAAGCCATCCACTCAACCTTTACATTCTCCACACGAGGCCATGCCCAGCTTTTTGGGCTCAATACCCATGCGTAAGAGAATACTACCACCTCCGCCGCCTTTGGATATGATGGATCATCCGGCGCTAAGTCAGCGTTCCTATTTAGAGAGTCCAAGTATTTATGCTTTGAATATGTCACGTCATCCGCCCAGACAATTGCTGGGTGGTGGTGGTGGTGTTGTTGTCAAGCCGGCTAGTACGGAAACCAGTGGAGCACCGGAAAAGGAACCAGCAGCAACAGCTCCTGCACCACCAGCACCGCCAGCAGCAGCACCACCTAGACGCACCGGCTTTAGCATTGAGGATATTATGCGACGCTGACGGAGTTTTTAGGTTACTAAGATTAGTTTCTAATCCGTAGTATACACGTAAGACAGGCTTTGAAATGTAGATCTTCAACTTTAAGTACTTTTTATAATTGTTTGATTTAACATTTAGAACTTTGAGTGCCTATTGAGAAGTTGAGAAGTATGAAACTAAGGGAACTTTAATGCCTTGGAGTAGCTTCTATGAAATGTTCGAACCTGAAGTTGAATATATATTTTCCCTTGGATCTTTGAAACACTTTATAGCACTTTATACTGGTAAATACTTATCCATAACAGACATTTGCAATTACCTATGACGATGTGTGTCAATGCTTAGGGCAGATTTAGGTCAAATAGTCAAATTTCGGCCACTGATTTTGTATGGTCCTCCCTCTTAAGGCTAGGAAATTGTACCAAACATTTAAATTGTTGGAAAGTTCGGTTATAATAAGAATAAATCAGCTCAAAATTAATCCTTATTGTCCATGTTCAACCACCTAGGTCAATATTTGTCAATGTTAAGCGCAGATTTGGATCATGTAGTCGAATTTCCCTTACTGTTTTTGGATGGTACTCCCTCTTAAGACTAGGAAATTGTACTTAACATCCAAGTAATTGGAATATTAGGATAAGTCATTAAAAAATCAATTCATATCATCCATTTTCAACCACATAGGTCAATATTTGTCAATGCTAAGCGTATTTTTGGGTCATGTATTCGAATTTTGCTTATTGTTTTTGATGATACTACCTTTAAAGACTAGGAAATTGTACCTAACATCCAACTTATTGGAAAAGACGGTTGATATTAGGATAAATCAGTTAAAAACTAAACCATATCATTCATGTTCAACCACCTAGGTCAATATTTCTCAAAGTTAAGGGCAGATTT
Source organism: Lordiphosa fenestrarum (assembly GCA_035044985.1). Taxonomy (NCBI): domain Eukaryota; kingdom Metazoa; phylum Arthropoda; class Insecta; order Diptera; family Drosophilidae; genus Lordiphosa; species Lordiphosa fenestrarum. The sequence continues at coordinate 2,256,954 of JAWNNO010005527.1, read as the reverse complement.
CGGTCAACAAGTCAAGTCTTGGGTTATGTACTTGGATGGTACTCCCTCTTAAAGCTGGGAAATTGTACCTGACATTCAAGTTATTGGAAAAGTCGATTTAAATAAGGATAAGTCAGTTAAAAACTAACCCAAATCGTTCATGTTCAACCACCTAGGTAAAAATTTGTCAATGTTAAGCGCAGATTTCGTTCTTCTTTCGAAATTTGGTTACTGTTTTTGAATGGTATTCCCTTTAAAGGCTAGGAAGGTAACTAACATTCCAGCTATTGGAAAAGCTGGTTCTAAAACGTTTTATACAGGTTAAAACTTATGCAAGACTGTCATTTTCGTTCATTTTGGTCAATAACATCTCAATTTGTGGAAAAGTCGGTTTTGAAAGTATAATGCGGAATAAACTAATCCATAACAGCAATTTTCAATCACCTAGGTTTATGTTTGTCAATGTTTAGGGAAGGTTTTGGGTCATTTAAACGAAATTATCTTTTGGTACCTTTTTGTACACCACTCTCAGTTCCAGATAGAAGTACCATCTACATCTTAAAAACTCTATCCAAACTTAGTACTCCCAAGGCATTAAGTAATCCTGTTTCCATTTGTACTTCTAAATATTATAGTTTGCTATTTGAAAGTTAATTTTGAAGGTTGAGAAACTGGTCCTAAGTACTCAAAGTTTGACTTAAATTAAACAATTTGGCATATTTTGTAATACAATTTAGTACAATATACTTTAAAAGCTAAGTAAATATTTGTAGTTTTAATTTATATATTTAATCACACTTAAAACAAGTAAAATTCAATTTAGTTCAGCTAAGAGTCTATCAATTAGTTTCTTCTCGCCTACACACATCAGCACTAAGTGTTGTTTCAACTTTAATTTATATTTAATATATTATTTTATTTTCTAAGCTTATCTTAAAGAGTAGCACTTAGATTACATCACAACTCCAATGTTGTGGCTGAGGGAATAAAAAGGTTGAAAATTGAAAGTTAAAACGACGAAGGCGGCCTATAGATAGGCTCGACCCTCTCCCATAAACATTCCAGTTACATTTTTTATACACCTAAACTAAGTTAGAAATTGTAAGTCTGTACTTTAGTTTTGTTTTCATAGCATTCCATGGTCTTCCTTGATTGAAACTATATATTATATTTAAAAATATTTAAAATAAAGTTCGCAAATACAACAAAACAAAAACATGAATTGAACTGACTCATTCCCATCAATCAAAGCTCACACAACACTTATACTTGGGGCACGTTTCGTCTAGGTCTTCCCATAGACTGTTTGCGGTTTGATGGAAACGCCTTTTAACATTGGAGCCTAGCAATCAATTCCAAGGCAAGTCCAAGTTTTGCACTCGAACACGTAGAAAGTTCAATTAAGAAATGCCACGTAAATCGGCATCATCATGGAGGTGCCCAGACGGGCCAATGTCCCTCAGCTGAATCGGATGACATCAATTCATATGGCAAAACAAAAGTTTCTCTCTTTTTCTCAGGGAGTTGGCTTTGAAACAATGATGATATCACACACGGACTGTGGAGGAGGCGCGTGATTTGCCTGCAAAAATACTATTTTTTTCACAGGAAGCCATCTAGAGTATATGGTATGAATTTATAATTGGAGTAAGTATGTGGCTTTAATGTAGAAATGTATTTAAAGTCGAAAGGTTTGGAGCATCATTAAATTTATAAAAACGCGCGTCCAAATGCTTCAAGATCTATCCGGCGACACATGTTTTATGGCGAAAATGTCAAGAATTCCAATGATTCCTTCGAAATTCAATCAGCTTCAACTTTGTGTTAGATTGGCATTCGCAATGACAATCAATATAATTAATCAATAAATAAAACATGAATATGTCCGTTTTGTTAATGACATACATTGAATTGAGAAAATAAACTTGTTTGGTGATATTTATTTGTCACGGCGGTCATCGTCCACAGCCCTCCATTCTGCTTTCTGCCATAGATTATTATCCTAACACACCTTCAATACATTCTACATTCATCAAAATATTCACAAGAATCATATTGTAAGCCACAACAACGTTTGCCGGGTCAGCCAGCTTATATATATATTTGAATAATATCTACATGTATAGGTAAAATAGGTATTAACCACAAGATTTAGCTTTTACGTTAACGGGCAGAAACTTATGAAATGGACCGCCAAAAAGTAGGCCACAAAAATATGCACTCTATGAATTTGTGAGGCGCCTTCAGAGTATTTATATGGCCTACTTTTGCGCTCATCTTTTTGTAGCCAAACCACAGATAATAAGGTGAGATGCAAATATAAAAAAAAAAAACATTTTTTAAGTCCATTGGATGATTTCCTGTATCCATTTGGACTGGATATTTCTTGAATATTCTTTAAATCATATTTAGGATATGAAGAATGCCCATTCTTTGCATGATTTTCAGCACCGCTGGATTATTCAAAGGATATTAAAGACATATCCAGTCCAAATATATCTTTTTTGGATATTTTTTCTGTGTAGTTTCTTCAGGGCTGGCGCCAATAGCTACAGTGACAGTGACAGTGACAGTGACCGGGTATGTCAGTTTTTAAAGAAAATACTTTTCCATTAGATGGTTCTCTTATTTTATTACCTTATGCTAATCTGATCTATTTCGTCCCCGTCTTCCATTTTTAACCCCTTGCAAAGGGCATTATAATTTAGCCCAGAAGTTTGCAACGCATATTCTGGATCAGGGTGACGAGCTGAGTCGATTGAGCTTTGTCCGTCCGTCTGTCCGTCTGTCTGTCTGTTTCTACGCGAACTAGTCTCTCAGTTTTAAAGCTATCGAGCTGAAATTTTGCACAGAGTCTTCTTTTTGCTGCACACTACTAATATGTCGGAACCGACCGGATCGGATGACTATGTCTCATAGCTTCCATAGGAACGATCGGTCGGAAAACTAGTTTTAGTGAGAAAAACTTTTTTATTTTCCATGGAAACGTCTCCAAACTTTGTAATCGTAGGTTTTATATGCTTTTTTATAATTCCACCAAGTTTTATCAAAATCGGACAACTATATGGTATAGCTGCCATACAAAAGATAGGTCTAAAAAACAGTCTTAGTTAGAAAAACTTTTTTGTTTTTAATGGTAGCATCCTGTAATTTTGTATTTGTTTGTTTCTCGTGGTTTTACACAATTCTACAAGTTTTTGTCCAAATCGGATGACTATATCATATAGCTCCCATATGAACGATCGGTCGGAAAATGGGAAAAAAGTATTTTTTGAAAATATTTAATTTAATTTAAGCGAGCAAGGGTATAAAATCTTCGGCACAGACAAAGTTAGCTTAGATTTCCCGTTATTGTCAGGTTTTCAGCAGAAACTTAAATTTTCAGCTATGAACCATTATTCTCAACTTTTTAGATTGCAACTAACTTTTAATGCTTTAAGTTAGATATTTTTGCAGTCTTTTTATTGTGAATATGAATGAATCTATCTTTTCAAAGTAATTTTTCATATTCCCAGAGCCCACACGGTCAACATGATTCACAGTGTTGAGCAATTTCATTTGATTTCGATTTTCATACTTAACGGTCACATATTAACAGAGCTTACCAAACACAGCTGCCGCTAAACTGTTAACACGATGCTCACCGAGCACAGAGCAACAGGTAGTACATTCTCAGCGCACTGTAACTGCTAACAACTAACTCACTCTCCAAAAAGCTGTGCGACGGTGGCTGCCGTCAACATTTCGGCCAAGGTAACTACAACAACTCGTAACTGACGCCAAAACTCTGTCTTCTCTCTCCGTTCTCCGTACTCCCAAGAAACGACACAGCTATACGCTCGCTTGTTGTTTGCTTTGGCTCTAAAGCTTCTCTGGGCTGTTACTTTCAATGTGTTTTTGAAATGACCAGAACTGAATTTTGTGGCAAGACTCTGGTTGTCTCTGGCTGACTCAATGCTCTCACAGTTGGCGCGCTCAGAAGGTAAACGACGACGCGACCGAATAGACGTGTGCGCTTTGAACAACACAGAAAAATAAAATATTGATCTCAACGGTGCTTTGTGGTTGTTGTTGCTGTTTTTTGTTGTTATATGTATATGTAAGTGTGAGATCGCTCGTTGACCGCGCCTTAAACACAAAAGTCTTGTTTCAAAGACACCAAAATTAACCAAAATCTACTGAAAAGTGAAGAAAATGTATGAAAAGTGTTGAAACTAGTGAAATGTTGCTTGAATTGGCCACTTTTCAGTGAGCCAAAAGCTGTTTTGTACAGCAAAAAGTGAGGTTGTGTTAGTGCTTGGCCAAAATCAAAAAAAAAAAACGAAGCGTATTACCAAACTCACTCATACCAATGAAACCAACAAAGAAATCAACAAAAAGCTAAAGCTGCTGCTTGAAGAAGAAGTTGAAAACACATTTTCTTGTAATTAGAACATGGTTGGATGATGGTTAAAACAGTTAAAAGCCTTTTTCTTTTTGAGTCTGTTGTTGTTGTGACTGGAGATCTATGTAAGTCAACGAAGCATAAATCGGAGTTTGCAGTCTTTTTGCACGCTTTCATGCGTTTTGTGGAGTGCCTAATTGCCACATCCGAAGCTAGCAAAAAAAAAAAATGGTATTTGTGGCCAATAAACTCTCCCAACTGCAGCCAGCCGCAACGCTACAGAGTTGTTGCACTTGCCCCATACAAATTCCCTTACCACTCATTTAGTTCCTCTGCCACTTCCTTCCGTTCAGGTTTGGCTTTACAACGCATTACTCATGGAGCAGATGACGCGGTTCGTACGTAAAACGGAAGTTGACATTATCAATCATTAAAATATAATAATATTAGAAAATGGCTGGTGTCAAGTGCATTTGGTGGGTTTTTGGGGGACTTAAAAGATAAAAATAATCAACTGGCCAAGCGATAAGAGCGTCATTTTTTGGACTTTAAAGAGCATCTATAGTCAAATGAGAGAATGGCAAAGAGAGAGAGAGTGAGAGAAAGACTGTGTGGGTTGCATTACTCATATAAAAAACGCCCGCTCATCTAATTAATCTCAAATGCTATAATAGCCGGTCAAATAATTGAAGATGACTAATTTTGTGACCGATATTTAAATCCAATTAAAATACCTCACAGCACGAAATTGGTACTCCAGCTAATCGCTTTTGCCAATTGCCTTCATTTGGTTTGTACAGTTTGTTGAACTCTTAAACAAATCTGAGTATTAGAACACATTCACATTTGGCAGACCTTTCAGTGAAAGCCTCTTAAGTACGATTCAATAATTTCGCTCCAGAAATCATCAATCAAAAGAGACTTTTTGATAAAAATTAATAAAGAAAAAAATAGTGGAAAGTTTGTATACCCTTGCAGCACGTTTTTCTAACTAATTTTAAGAACATTTCCACTGAAAACCAATAAAACACTTTTCTGACTCTACTTTTCTATGTCAGCTATACTATATAGAAGTCCGATTACGACCAACTTGATGGAATCATGGGAAAGCATAGCAAACTAAGAAATGAAAAGGAGTTTTCTTTGAAAATACGAAAGTTTTTCTTACTAAAACTAGTTTCTCGACCGATCATTCCTATGGCAGCTATATACTATAGTCATCCGATTTTGACAAAACTTTAAAGAATTGTGTCAAAGCTTATAAAATAAATATTTGTCAATTTTTAAGAGGTTTACATTGAAAACCAAAAAGTTCTTCTTACTAAGACTATTTTTCTGACCTTACTTTTCTATGGCAGCTATACTATATAGCTGTCTGATTTCGACCAAACTTTGCAGAATCGTGGAGAAGCATAGAAAACTAGTGAATACGGAGTTTTGAGTCGTTTGCATTGAAAACAAAAAACTTTTTCTCATTAAAACTAGTTTTTGGACCGATCGTTCCCATGGCAGCCATATGTTAAAGTCAACCGACCCTTCCGATTCCGAGAAATGTGCAACGTATTTGCACAAAAAGACTTCGTACAAAGTTTGGTCGCGTTAGCTTTAAAACTGACGGAGGAGATAAACGGACGGACAAGGCTAAATAGACTCAGCTCGTCATGCTGATCAAGAATATGTATATAGACTCTATGTGGTCGAAAATGATTCCTTCTATGCGTTACACTCTGCAAGGGTATAAAAAGGTTCAAATTTTACCAGAAAAACCCAAAAGTATTCAAAATCACTTCCGATAGCTGAACGGTTGCGATAACAATTCAATCAAAAACACAGAATATATTTAAAGAAAAAAAGAATTCCAAATCAAGTAGTCCTTGAAAACAGTGACCCACAAACTCGATACTCTCTCATCAAACAGTATTGCTTCACTTTCAAACTACAAACCAACCAAACAGTACTGCTTTACCTAAAACTAAAAAAAAGTAAAGGCACAACTCAGAAACTAGAAACTTGCAATATGCCGAACAATGTGGATGTGTCTTTGGCTAATCAAGAACCCCCCGGAGGCAGCGATGGGGAATCATCCAGCACTGACAGTGATTCCATCACCGAATGTCCACCGTATGCCTGTTTGATTTGCTTGCGCACGGCGCGTTCGCCGGTGGTAAGCTTTTGCGGACACCTATTTTGCTCCGGCTGCATCGAAAACTGGCTGCGCACTCGGGGAGCACCAGCCAAGTGTCCCCTCTGCCAGTCGCTCATTGGCTCGAACACACTGATTCCGGTGGATCACAAAGGGGACGGTTCGGTACGCAAATGCAAGTCGCTGGCCCAACAACGCGAGGAGTTTGGCATTAAAAATTCTGTCGTGCCAACGTGCAGCATGTTTACCAGGGGTATTGTCTTCGCTGATCCAGCGCCATTGCCACGCCTCCAACCGTTGGCTCCAGAGTTGCTGCGCCAAGTGCCCAGACGTGGCGCCGTTCGTTTCTATGTGGACTACTCAGTGGGGCTGCGCATCCTAATGTTGGCCATTATCCTATTTTGGTTTTTCATGTATCAGAATACTTCGTTAACTTAAATGATGTAACCAAATAATAAATGTAGCAGAGTTCAATTATATCTATCGTTTTTAGTGATCTCAAGATGTTGATAGCATACGTGCATCATATGGCACCTTAATAGACCATTTTATTCTAAAATTAGACAATATCGTTATCGATTTTTGAAATGATATTTCGTTCCACGGTTGTAATCACAACTGCAGGACGCATATGAAACGAACCGGTCTGAGCTGAGAATTGCATAGTTTTAAAACCAAAACCATACAGAAAACGAGAAAGCCAAGCTAACTTCGTCTGTGCCGAAGTTTTTATACCCTTGCAAGTGCTCGCTTAAATATTTAAAAAAAAAAACTCTTTTTCCCATTTTCCGACCGATCGTTCTTATGGGAGCTATATGATATAGTCATCCGATTTGGACAAAAACTTGTAGAATTATGTAAAAGCACGAGAAACAAACAAATACAAAATTGCAGGAATTGCAGAATTGCTACCATTAAAAGCAAAAAAGTTTTTCTAACTAAGACTGTTTTTCAGACCTATCTTTTGAATGGCAGCTTTACCATATAGTTGTCCGATTTTAATAAAAATTGGTAGGATTATAAAAAAAACATATAAAACCTACGATTACAAAGTTTGGAGGCGTTTCCATTGAAAAGAAAAAAGTTTTTCTTACTAAAACTAGTTTTCCGACCGATTGTTCCTATGGGAGCTATGAGATATAGTCATCAGATCCGGTCGGTTCCGACATATTAGTAGTGTGCAGCAAAAAGAAGACTCTGTGCAAAATTTCAGCTCGATAGCTTTAAAACTGAGAGACTAGTTTGCGTAGAAACAGACGGACGGACAAAGTTCAATCGTCTCAGCTCTTCACCCTGATCAAGAATATATACAGTTTATGGGGTCGGAAATGAATATTTCGATGCGTTGCAAACTTCTGGGCAAAATTATAATACCCTTTGCAAGGGTATAATAAAAAAGATCGATATCAATTTGGTCGATTTGATATTTTATTAAACATTTAAGTAATCATTTAGTTTCGAAACACTTACATTTCATTTTGACCGGAAAGAGTAGGGGACGTATCGAAAGTGTAAGGACAAAAAGAGACAACTAGTGTTACATTTTGAAACTTCAAGTAACATAAAGATATATTTAAGTAAGATAAAGTAAATAAAAATTATAAAAATAATGAATTCTGATTCTCTAAAACTATAATACCTAGCCAACAAAACAGAGTAAAGTTTAGGTTATATAGGTTCGGTTTATGTTCCAGTTCAAGAGACCCAACAAAACCGAACCGAACTGGTTCTTTGGGGCTCAATTCAGGACCAGTCTTAAATAAAAAGCTTTAAAAATGTATTTCATCCATATTTGGCAGTGTTTTCGAGCTTTGTTCTCTACATATCGAATGCAGTCAGATTGGAGATTAAAAAATTCTATTAAAATCAACCCAGCCAGTTCTGTGGCTACCTGAAAGCCCACCTCTCTCTGGCCAATATGCAGGTAACTTCAACTTAAAGCAAAATGTCAAACAAAGTTAATAAACCCATAAAAAGGCAGGCAATCAGCTTTTTGAATGCACTTAAGCTGCATAAAGGCGAAGACTTGCATAGCTGGCAGTTGAGTCACATACATCAATAAGTATGTATGTAGATACAATCATGCACACGCACTGCACCACCCGCCTTCTCTCATCCCCCCACCATACTCCAAGTCAACATGCTGGCTCCCAAGCTGCTTTGCATATTTCAAAAAAAGTTAAAAACAAAAAAAAACACCAAAATAAAGGTATGGGGGGCCGGGAGGGGGGAAATGCTTTCTTCGTTGTACTACGCATACGCATACGTAACCAACAAACAAAAACTTGCGGTGCGTGCGTTGCTCTCTCTACCTCTCTCTCTCTCTCTCTCACACATCTGTCTCTGCTGTCTCTCTGGGCATGAATGAAATGCCTGCACATTTACAGTTATTTTACAAGCCCCAACAACGACAACCACAACAATAACACAGAATAACAAAAACAACTCCCCAATACTTTACATGTTGTTGGCTTTTGGTTGCTTGGCAGAGTCAAAATGCGCTCTCTTGTCGCTTGGTGCTGCTCAGTCACAGCTAACGGTTCTTTGCGTATGGACGTGTTTTTTTTAGTTCGGTGGGTAATCAGTGGTATGGGATTGTTTTGGGTTTGAGGGAGTTTGTATGGGTATTTGTGTGTGTGTGTGTGTGTGTGAGAGTGTTGGCTTTTTAGGGCCTGTTTTCTAGCGGCTTATCAGAGTTGTTAACAATACAACGCAAGAGGCTTGTTCAATGAAGAAAACTCATGGAAAAAGTTGAAAATGTGTAGAAAGGTGTCAATTATATGAGGAAACCGAGAAAACGGCTTGAAATCTGAATTAATAAAACATTAATAATGTAAAAAATTTAAATTAAAAATATAAAAAATTAAGATTGGAATGGAAGTCTAAACTTTTGTAAAAGCTTAGATTAAAATTTCACTTTTAGTTTTAATTTTATTATAAAATTCCAGGAAAAAGAATGGTAAAATGTGAAAAATTGGTGTAAAAAAATCTAAAAATAATCCTGAAAATACTTTAAAATCCTAAAAACTGTTTTAAAATTATAGAAAAAGTGTAAAGTGCAAAATCCTAGGCAAATTTGTAACAGAAATTCTAATAAATTCCCAAAAATTTGTCAATTAGAAAAGCAAAACTATGCTGTAAAACTCTATAACCCAAATAATAACAAATTTAAAAAATTTGCAAAATTTCCCTAACTATCTTGATAAAATATGATGAGAAAATGTGCTCTAAAACTGAGAGAAAAATTAATATAAAGTCAAAAATTTGATTTTCAGTGAATTTAAAAAGTGAAAAGAGTAAAAACAAAAAGAAAAATTTGGTTAAAATTAAATCTTAAAAAAATATGCTTAATAAGTGAGCTAAAATTCCTATAAAATTCCTCCTTCTCCCTTCTTCAGCAGTTAAATCACACCCTAATGACTGCCATGGCTATATAAAGTTAAGTTAAACAAATTAAATTAAATTAACTCATAAAACGAACTATCCAAAAACAATGCACAAATGACGGCGGCGCTGCAACAACGACTTACAACGAACTGCCCACAAAAACAAAATAAACAACATTATGAAAAACGAAACTGCCGCCCCTCAACACCCACTGCCCCCACATGGACACACATATGCTCAATGCTGCTCCTACTCCTGTCGCTGTTGTCCCTGAGCCAACTGGGTCGCGCTCAACAGCAGCAGCGGCAGCAGCTACAACCTCAGCCAGAATCAGTGCCACCACCATTACCACCCCAATCCGACTTGGAAGTTGAGCTATTGCAGGACAATGATATCGAATTCGCCAGTCTGGATGGCGCCACTCAGTTGCTGCCAGCGACACGGCAACATGGAGACGCCACCCAGGCGCCTTCAACGCTGATGACCTCATCATTACCCAGTTCTTCATATACCGAGCTACAGGGTGGCGAAATACTCAGTGAACGTATACTACGCCAGAGCGAGAGTCCTTACCTGGCACGCGATGATTTGGAGGTGATGCGTGGTGCTCGTTTGACCATTGAACCGGGAGTTACCATAGAATTTGCACCCACCAAAGGATTGAAGATACGTGGAGTACTCCAAGCAGTGGTAAGTTATGGCAACCAATATTTTAGAGAGAGATGATGGGCATATAAGAGGGGAAGCCTTTTGGATTTAAGCAGAATTTTTTTGCGGAAGGAAGAACGTAGTTGGAATATTAACTAACTATAAACTAAAAGGTCGGTTCTTGGCGGAACTTCATGTAGGGATCGGGTTAGGAATATGGCATGATTTTATAACAGACGGAATGCGATCGAACTTTCTTTCTATATCTATAAAATAAGTGACTTTACAATGCTTATAAGATTTTTATTTTTAGGAGCATGTTTTTAGCAAAGATTTATGTGGATAAGACCTCCACAGCTTTTGGATCTTTCTTAGAAATATTCTCCTAATCTGATGCTTACTCATTCCGAAAAGAATATTGACCTACTATTTCGTCTTTAATCACAATCTATACTGCTACAATCTTACTTTTTTGGAAGAGTACAAATAAAATACATTTTTCGGACCTAAAAAGTGTGTACTATATATTCCGAAAAAATCAATCCATAAGACTTTTTTAAATTTTTAGACCTAAATCGGATTATAATTCCAGCAAACTAGCATAATATAACTACACACCAAAAAGTACTTTAGTTATTCCTTGAATGCAAAGATATGACAACGGACTTTACAGATTCCTAGGAACCCGTTTTATACTCAAACAGTGATCTACCAAAAAACCAATAAGTAAACATAATTCAAATATATGACCTGAAACGGTACATCGCTACAAACATGTCGACCTGGGATAATGAAAAAGAACTCACAGGAGCACCAACAAATCGATTTTTTCTTAGATCGAGATGTACACTTTCCGGGCTTTAGGAAAACATATCCTTCCAGATAAACTAAAACAATTGAATGAAACCTTTTGTCTAGTTTCGAGTTCTGTTAATATAAAATCTGAATGTCAAATTTCAATTATAAGTTGGCATAAAATGTTTAATTTGATCAATTCATACAATCGACTTCCCGAAAAGATTTTTCATTAAGTACTTAAGTCTTCATTGTAAAAGTGGATTTCCTTGTGGTTTCCTTGATTGTTAAGTAAGAAAAGTAGAAGGATTCACAAATGTGTGCAATGGCTCAGTGAGCTAACACGTCGCCATCGGTGAGTGCATAATTACATAAGATACGAGTTAGAAGTAGTTAGGAATTTAGAGAACAGATTGTCATTTTTCTATTTTTGAATGCTTTTTACTTAATTTAATGACTTAAAGAACAAAACATCCTCGAAATTTTAAGTGCAGTTTAGATTTAATTTCAGAATAGTTAGAATTCCCCACCTTTCAAACAAGTCTAACTAGATAAGTCACACCGGAACCATTTCGAAATTATTTAAAAACACTTTTATATTTTACAGGGTATTTCTCAAGTTGTACACAAGCACTTCCAACAGTTCCACCTGTTAGCTTTTGGCGAATGATTAAGCTCGCTCTTAGGCACCTGTTCTTATCAGACAACTGAATTGAATGAGTAACATTCAAGATAGATAAGCACAACAAAGCAGAGCATTCGCTCGTTTTTTTGTTGACTTTGGGCACACAGATAAGATTGTCAAGATTTACACAGTCCACTCGATTCCGTGTACAACATTGCGGTTCATGGGTGCATAGTGGTAGGTTAGGGCGTCAGCAGTGCATGCGTCTTTTGCACTTGCTCTCCATTAATTGGGTCAGCCAAGTTCATTTCCTCTCCGCGATGATTGTTATTGCACAATTACCGGTGACCAACTTCAAAAGAACTTGCACTTTGCATGTCCGCTTCATAGCTCCGTCACTTAATCAGCGGTCATAGGGTCGTTAAGGGTTAATTAGATTTAAGTGAATGTCGGCGGCGTCGCATAATTGATGAATGTATTATAATGGAAATGGACAAATTAGTTTTAGCATTTCTGCTCTTGTTGATTGTTTGTTTAACTAGATCTGAGTTGGGCCAAAGACTACCCAAAAAAATAGCGTATGCAAAATAGCAATGAGTCAGTTGAACAAGGGTTAACAGACCTCAGTTTAATTAAATAATAAAAATTGTTTTGGATGGGGCGTTGTTTGTCTCCTCAATGGGGCGTCAAGATCATCCGTCTACGCATAGGTGTTAATTAATTGAAAATGATTCTCATTGGAAAACGAAGGCCACAGCCAGCGAGAAATATCATAATTGAAAAAAAGAAAATTAAACTGCAAACTATGTTGAGAGCATTTTCTTGAGGCTGGAAGTGAAAGAAACTGCGAGTCAAGGTGAAAATTGGAGAAATTTGCCAAGATACAAAGTAATTACTGCGGTGGTTATAAGACGAGGCTTGCGGTTTCTATTTTGCGTATCTTTGAGAAAGAACAATCATATTGGCCTGGGAGACAACGTTTTAAAGAAGAGGTGAAGAAATATTCTACATGATTTACGTTTGCTAAACAAGAATCTGATTTAGTGCTAGGCAGCACTTTTCACAGTTTGTGAGGCGCCACATTTAAAAGCTATCATTTATATGCATCTTTTATTAGGCACACCGTTTATTACAGTCGCACTTTAAGGAGTTTCTTATCAACTTATGAACATATTATTATATTGATAAATTGTAAGCTTTTGTGGATAACCTCTACTTATTGAAAAGTTTTCGTTGAAGAAATATTTATAGATACTTTTATGTACCTAAATCTAGTTAAACATTTTTCTTCACCTGTACTTAAAATTGTATATTTTCGTTTAAGAAATTCGTAGAATTGTGTTAAAATCTTATTTTAGAGCCAAGAACTAACTACACAGCAAACAAATTATCCGTTTGAACTGAATATGTCTTTTATTATCCAACGGAGCTGAAAAATCATCCATATAATGCTGCATTTTCATATCTTTTGGATGATTTTCAGCTCCGTTGGGTGATATAAGGATATGCAAGACCCATCCAGTTCACATTGATACGGGAAATCATCCAAAGGATATTTTCTAATATACTTTATTCTTTGTGGTGTTCTTTAAAATGATTTTATAGTTTGTTTTAATACCTTTCTTTTTTCATTTCCAGGGCACTCCAACTGCACGCATCATATTAAAATCACAAAGTAATGTTGCCAATTTCAAGATGGATCTACCTGACGATCAGGAAAAGGGAATTCGATTGGTGGACGGTCCCACGCCAGTTGAGGGTCGACTACAGTTATTCCATAAGGGATCCTGGCGTTCCGTTTGCTCCAATTCAAGAAAGTAAGTAAGCCGTTTTAGTCAAATGCAAAAACTAGATAAAACCAATTCAATCGAAAACTAATTTTAAATTGGTAAAAACCAACATGGCTTAAGTCGAGTTAATGTTTGAGTAATAAAGCGGGTCTAATGCCAGTTTTCAGCGCTTATAGAGGTGGCTAGAGCAAAGCCACCCAAATATAATTTTTGTAAAATTGCATAGAAAATTTTCATTCAAAACCTTATCTAAAGGTTTTTCGTTTCTGATCCGGTATTTCCGTTTACTTCGAACACAAGGCCCTTAAAAATTTGAATATATAGGGAGAGTCCCACCAAATCTCTAGAGATTTTCATATAAACGGTTTAAGTTCGAACTAAAACTATTTGCCTTTGTATGAGAAGTGTCTCCAAAATGTTAGGCTACTAGATTAGATGACAAAAGTTGAGAGATTTGAAACCGAGTGTTCAAGGCCAAGTAGATTTAACGTGTACGGGTTTCCTTGCCTTATATCAAGTAGCCGACATTATTCTTGTCACTTTAAATATCAATTTTTCCTAGTTTAGTTTAAAGTGCGAACGTTTGTACCAAAGCTTTCGAGATTTCTGGCACAACCCCCATAGTAAACGGTTTGACTCGGTTTTGATTTTCAGCTCGAAACTAAAAGCCATGAATATTAATTTGTGTTCTTTCTTCACGCATTACCTGAAATTCCCAACTGCTTCAAGCACTTTGTTTATGGAGTAATGGCAGAATTTTGTTCTATTGTAATACTAAAATTTTACTCGTAAATGGCCCTATGGATCTCGGCCGCATAACCGATAATAATGAGATCTTAACGCAAATACACATGGGAAATGTCATATATGAACTCAGATAAAAAGTCCTGAAAACGCACTAGATCGAACGGAATGGAGTTCACGCCTTTTTTGTACTTAAATAATCAACGAAGATTGGTTCTTGGAAGTACTTCCTCGAACATATATATACTAAATATGCTTCTAGGTCTTGATCTTAATCTTAACTGACAACTAATACTTAAACACTTCCCTGTTTAAATTAAAAATCAAGCAATTTCTGCTGAATGTATCCTACTTCCTGCTGAATGCGCCCTTTTTTGTTCTCATCAAACTCTAACCCTTCTTTTCTCTCTTTCAGTTGGACTTTGGCGGACTATGGCGTGGCCTGTAAGCAGCTGGGCTACAGAGGTGGACGTTTCTGGAACTGGGTAGAACGCACACCAGGCCACTACCCACGCCTGCTGTACGAACAGCCCAAATGTCGGGGTGGAGAGAACAAAATTATGGAATGCCATGCCTGGAGCACACGTCAAATGGGAGCTGGTGCCTGCGACTATCACAATGATTTGGGTATACAGTGCCAGCCCGTACATGCAGCACCCTTGGGTCATTGGCGTGGTTTGTATTTTGATAATGCTCCCTCTACCAAATCCTTGGGCCGAGACAATACGGTATATGCGGCTCAGTCGGAATCACGTTTAAAGTATGTGGACATCATAAGAGCCGGAAACGGTGAAGGATTCAGTGCCAAGTCAGCAGTAGAGGTGCAAGGATTACCACCACAAATGGAACATGTGGTTATAAGTCATTCGGCGTATACGGGATTCAACAGCACTAAACCCTGGGCTGGCTTTCAATTGAGAAATGTGACCATAAGGAAAAGTAATGGCATAGGAGCGTTTGTGAATTCCAGTCAGGGATTGGTGGAACTGGAGGGCTGCACCATAGTGGATAATGGGGCGGATGGTGTAAAGTATGTGGGTCATGACTTGAGAGGTACCGAGCGTACGGACAGGGCCAGTATCTACGATTTTTGCACCCTACCCACCACCTCGGGTCAAACCTATCCCATTTCACTGTCATTTACACAGAAATACTATGCGGGCTCGGCCAAGGAATGTGGAAAGTATTTCTTTACCAGATCGGGCTATTACTTGACCATACATTTCGAGCATTTTGTGTTGATGCAGAATGAGACAGCCACGGTGGAGATATACGATGGAGCCTCGACCAACGATCGCTTGCTGTTCGAGTGGAGGGCACGAAATCATACGAGACCACAGAGTGTGACCAGTACACGGGAGAAAATGTTTGTACGCATACGAGCGGAGGCGAGACAAGAGCTGAGCGGTTACTTTAGGATAACTTCCGGCGATGCGGTGGCCTATGACTTGAGGGTAACCCAATCCACGGTAGAAGACAATGGCGGACGTGGTGTGGCCATAGATAACATCAGATCCAAGTTACATGTGCACAGCAGTTCGGTTTCGGGGAATGGACATGTGGCCGGAGTGCATGTGACGTCCGGAGCAGGCGATGTGAATATCACCAGCTCGAACATAAGCTTCAACAATGGTGCGGGTGTGAACATCACCTACTATGGAGGCAATCGGAATGTGTCACGCTCTTCGCTAAGCTCTAACAAGGGTTATGGCATAGCCACCTGGCTGAATCATACCAACGATGTCAGTCGCATGGAGTACCTGCCCTTCAATCAAACTAGCGTGGTGGAATACTCACAGATAGGCGGTAACCTGGAGATGGGTGTATTTCATGGCAACTACTGTAGTCCCATCTGGGTGAATATCACAGGCAATCACTTCAATGGCAGTCTACAGAATGATGTGTTTATCGAGTCCTGCTATCAGAGCACCCAGCAGGGTTTACCCAATCTACACCTACAACTGGGACACAATCAATTCAAGTACAGTCAGGCCAACTCTATTATACTGAGTCCCGCTCTGAATCTGCAGGGGCGTATCGAGTTCAATATGTTTCGTTTTGGCTCCTATGGCTGTTTATACATCAACAATGACTATATCTATCCGGAATTTAACTATTTGCCCGTCAAGTTGTTGATACAAAGCAATTACTTTATGCGAAATAGCGGTGTGCATGTGGTTTCTCTGGCCCTGTCGCCCTATAGTCGTGCCGAGTTGCAGTATATACTATTTACCCGCAACTTTGTGCGTGGCAACAACATTACGGAAGCCTTTGGACCCTTGATAGCCGGCAGTGAGGGCAGCGATGGTGCGGGCAGACTTAATCCACGCTCGCGGGTGGCTGCACCCGTGGTGGTGGGTTCCAGTAATATTGATATATATCGAAATATTCTACACAATTTGGACTCGGCCTATGAATTGGGCTCTCAGCTGGCGGATCAAAGTAAGATTATAAATGCCACCTGCAATTGGCTGGGCCACACGGATGAGAATCGTATCTATGCACGTCTATTTCATCGCAACGATCGCTATAACCTGGCCAAGATTAACTATATACCCTATCTGCTGCACAGTTCGAATCCGGGTTCCACGGCCATGATAACCGTGAGTACGGTGGTGCCACGTTTCTTTCATGAGGGCAGCGATGTTATAGGCGGTGAGGTAGATGGTCAGGATATGGTGCCAGCGGGCACCTATACAGTGACCAAGGATATTAACATACGACCGGGTGGCAAATTGATACTACAACCGGGCACTACTCTGAGATTTGAGCCCAGTGTGGGCATGATGGTGGCGGGTAAGCTGGAGGCACGTGGCAGAAGACCCGATGATATACTCTTTACCCTTAAAAGGGAGACCATAATCAATGAACAGAATGATACGGAGACCTTGGATTTGGATAGTGAAACGGAGGCCATAGACATGGAAACGGAAATAATGCCGGCAGAGGGTTTGCTGCCACGAGTGCCAGTGCGTTTGGTGGGTGGAGCCGGCAGTCATGAAGGACGCCTGCAGTTGTATGTCAAGGGACGCTGGGGTACTGTGTGTGACTATGGTTGGAATGTGCTGAATGCAGCCCTGGTGTGTCATCAATTGGGTTACTCACTGAACCCCCAGGACTGGCGTCTGCTGAGGTCACAACTGCCACAGGCAGGCACCTCGGAGGATGTGCTAATGGCCAATGTTTTGTGTACACCACATGATCGTGATATAACCAAATGTCGTGCGGAATATGAATTCGAGAATACCTGCACCCATGATTACGATGTGGGCATACGTTGCTATGAGGGAGCCTGGGCAGGAGTACGCTTCTCCATGCTGGCCGAACGTGCAGATCTGCAGTATGTCACAGTGGAAAAGGCGGGTCTGTATGACTATACCACCAATGCCTTTCGACCGGCCGTACAAATGGATCATGCCCGACACAATCTGGAGAATGTGCGCATTGTCAACAATCTACAAGATGGTCTGGGTGTCATCTATGCCGACATCTATGCCGGCAAATCGGTGAATAATATTAAAAACTCCGAGTTCTCGGGTAATCGTGGCAGTGGCATTAGCCTCAAGCAGCTAGACTTTCGCATCTCGGGTTCCATAATCAAAGACAATCTAGGCAGTGGCATTTCGCATGATGCGGTCATCTCGGCCATGGATCAAAAGGAAATCGGTAACTGGTTTAATATGGCACGCGATTTTAATGCCTACGACACCGACTATGATCCCTATGTGCTGCCGCATGATATATCCAACATAGATTTGGGCACCTTTGAGCATAAGTATGTGCGCACCGTAGAGCAGCTGGGACAGTCCATCACACGTAAGATTATAGTACAATGTCCGGCTGGCTATGTCATTGGTATACAGCTCTTGAATCCCATACATAATCTGTCTACGGAAAGTATTAGCATACTAAATGCACGTACGGAGAATATACGCAGTGATTTGTGGCAGGTGAAGCGTGATTTGAATGTGTTTCCGGTGACCAGCAGTAGTTATGGTTTGATCATCTACTATGAGAGTGGTTTACAGGCCCTGGGTGGGGCTGTCCTAATGCTGAGTACGGTAACGGCTCCAGTACAAAATATACGCAATCGTATTGTAAGTGGACCCGTGCCCACACTTACCATAAGATCTACGAAAATACAAAAGAATCTAAGAGGTATTAGCTGCTTCTACTACAATCGTTATATAGGCGATAATGAGGAGTTGTATCTGCGCAAGACTAATGAGTCCCTGAAGTTAATCAACTCGGAGTTGAGCTATAATACACGTGAGGCCATACTCATCAAGTCACCCTTTTGGGATATCATCTCTAGTAATCTGTCGGAGATTACACTACACCTGAACTCTACGCTGATAGCACAAAACGGTCTGGGCATACGTCAAAGATCCAAGGATTTGCGTTCATCCAACAATCTGTTTCACTATGTCATACAAGACTCTACCATAGAACATAATACTCATGGCGGTTTTCAGGTGGCTCTGCCCTATGTCTGGCAATATAATGAAAACTTTACACACTCCATTTACTTTGGCAACAGCACCTGGCAGAGGAATAAGGACTTCCAGATCTATGTACAGGGTCATTATGCTGTCTTCAATATCAGTTCGAATGTCTTCCGGGAGAATAACTGTCCCAACGCGTTGATAGCTCTGGATGGCATGGAGAAACGCTTGCGTTTCGATAACAATCGCTTTGAGTCGAATAATGCCAAGTTTGTGTTACTCTTCAAGGCGGACAGCCTGAGTGAGATCATAGGACAAGTGCCGGCCAGCATAGAGTACAATTCGTTCAAGCAGAACAGCATTGTCACCCATTTGGCCAGCTATCGACACTATTTCAAGGCCGCTCGACGTCAGCGTAAACATTATCAGCTACCCTCGGCCGTCATACGCCTGGATGGTGTGCAAAATGTGCGACTATATAGAAATCTGTTGGCCGACAATGAGATGGATTATAGTCTGGTGGCTGGCGTGAAATCGGCCAGATTGAATAACTATTTTGAGGCCAGGGAGAACTGGTGGGGCTCGAAAGATGCCAGCTATATAGAATCGCGTATCTTTGACTTTGACAACTGGAATGATCATGCGGATGTAATATATCAACCTTTTTTGATTGAAGATAGCTTTGATTCCAGTGTTTCGGTGGTCTCTGCTTTCGATGCCGATCAAGAGGTGGATCTGTCTAGCTATCGCGGAGGACGTGTCTATAGAGATTTGATTTTGAAAAGACAGTCACAACCCTACTATATCAACTCTGATATAACCGTCATGCCGGGTCAGACTTTAACCATACAACATGGTGTTACCCTGGAATTTGAACCCAATGTGGGCATACTGGTATTGGGTACACTCATAGCAACGGGTTATAAGGAGTCACCCATTGTGATGCGACCCTTTAGAAATGTCACCCGTGAAGCCTTGATGTCAGGAGGAGCAGAACCTCCACGTAAAAGAGCCTTGGAAGACATGAGCGCCGCCTTGACAGACTTTGACTCCATACGCCTGTGCACCAGTTCACAGAATTGCACCGGCGAAGCGGATGGTCTGTTTGGTTTAAATGAAGGCTTCCTGGAGTACTTCAATCATACCACGCTGCAGTGGGTGCCCATTTGTGATGGTCGTTTTACGGAACGTAATGCTCAGGTTGTGTGCCGTGAGCTAGGATTTGATCCCTTGAATGTTTACTATGGTCATGATCGTCGCATTGAGTTCCACACCAACTCTTTGACACGCATCTGGTCTTGGGTACAGCCCTTGGAGTGTCGTGGGGATGAGGAACGTATGGAGGATTGTGCGGAACGTCTGAATGGTCAACTGTATGGTCATCGACATGAATGCAAATGGGATGATGTCTTTGTGTTTGTCAGCTGTAATGGTTTGGCCGATGATGAGGTCTTTTGGGGTGGCATACGTTTTGCCAACTCCAAGTTTGAGGAGATACAGTATGAGCATCGCTTGCACAACACCCGCTCGCATGGTCAGCTGTCTCAGCGTGAAAGTCAGCTGGAATTTGTGCTCATACAACAGGCGGGTATCTTACACAATCACAAGTCTGCCGCCATCCAGGCCATACACAAGAATCCTTCCATTACCTCCGTTACCATCGAAAACTCCGCCAATCATGGCATCAATCTGATCGCGCCCAGTGGTAAACTCAATCTGAATCATCTGAATATTAATAAAACCCTGGGTACTGGCATCAGCATTGTCTCACTCACTGGCGAGGGTCGTGACAGCGATGAGTCCAGTTTTAGTCCCTTGAAAAAACTGGATTTGCCCTATAAACTCTTCTCCTTGGTGGATATCTGTGATCCGCAGAAAGTTTTGACCATTGAGGAGCGCATGTTGGTCTACTACAAATATGACAACAATCCTGTCAATTGTGTGAAAATCTTCACCTCCGCTTTTCGTGCCAAGCCCATAGGTTTTCGCCTATTGCAATCCAATCTTTTCAATCACTCGAAATTGTATGGCCGCACGGACTTTATCAAGCTGTACGATGGCGATATCTATAATGTGACGGCCACCTACCTGGGTAAAATTGAATCCGATACGGATAATCAACGTTCGTTCTTCAAGACGAAAGGACCAACCATGAGTTTGCAGCTGGTGGCCAGCGGTGCTCCCGAAACGCATGGTTTTATAGCCGAAGTGGTGACTGTACCCATTTCTACACTGGGACAATGTAAGTTGGGTTACACTTTAAGTTTAAATGCTTAGCTAATTTGAGTTTTATGTTCCAGATCGCGATGCTTTGCACAATATAACAGATAGCCATATCGCGGGTGCTGTAAAGGGCGCCATTAACTATGCCTCGGCTGGTGAGGTGACCCCTACGCTTACGCTCATAGGCAATCGGATTGAGAAGAATTGCAAACAACTTTATGGTAACTTCTCCACCTGCGCCTCGGCTCTATATTTGGATGTGCAAAACATGAATTCGCTGTACTTTATGGTAAGCTGGATATTTCAACAATATATATATTTTTTACGATATTTTCAAAAAAAAAAAAAGGAGAAGTGCCGCTTAAATATTTTCAAAAATAATTCTTTTCCCTCAACGGCCCATTTTCCGACCGATTGTTCGTATGGGAGCTATATAATATAGTCATCCGATTTGGACAAAAGTTTGTAGAATTGGGTCTAAGCATGCAATACAAGCAAATACAAAATTGAAGCATGGTACCATTAAAAACAAAAAAAAATTTCCAACTAAGACTGTTTTCAGACCTATCTTTTGTATGGCAGCTATACCATATAATTGTCCGATTTTAATAAAACTTGGTAGTATTATACAACAACATAGAAAACCTACGATTACAAAGTTTGGAGACGTTTCCATTGAAAAGAACAAAAATTTTCATATTAAAACTAGTTTTCCGACCCATTGTTCCTATGTGAGCTATGAGATATAGTCATCCGATCCTGTCGGTTACGACATATTAGTAGCGTGCAGCAAAAAGAAGACTCTGTACAAAATTTCAGCTCGATAGCTTTAAAACTGAGGGACTAGTTTGCGTAGAAACAGATAGACAGACGGACGGACAAAGCTCAATCGTCTCAGCTCGTCACCCTGATCAAGAATATATATAGTTTATGGGTTCGGAAATGAATGTTTAAATATTTTTATGCTCTGAACCATATTATCTCAAATCTAGTTTAAGGGTTCTCAAAAAATAGTTATTGAACAGGGAAGTCTGGATGATATATAGTACAAATAAAAATCGCTTTCTTACTCATCCTGAGACTTATGTACTTGGTATTTCAGCTAGGTGCATCTGAAGTATGTTTTTCTAGGTCTATTAGATCTATTAATGATCTATTAATTAACTATGAACCAAAAAGCGTAAGGTTCAAACTTTTTTTTTTAAAGAGCTCATGAACAGAAACCCGAAACCTTGGACAAATTTTTCAGACCTGATCTTAAGTCATCCTCTTAAGGAAGGAAACTGAAAGATTTTTCTTAATATTTTCTCAGTTGACAAAAAAATTATATAAATATTGGGTCGTTAGATGAGAGACTTAAGAGAGCTGCGGGTCGAGAAGCCTATTTTCTCCAAAGTTATTTATTATATTTGTTAATTTGAAATTTGCCATATTTTTTGTATTAATGGTATCTGTCGCGATGTAAATACATGCAGAAATCAGCTTAACCATAATTTTAATTTACCTTCTCCCATTTACTTGTCTTCTAGAACAACCTTTTGTTAGAAAATCAGGGTGGACTGCGCATACGGGCTGATTCCCGTGGTACCGCCACCTCTTTACGTGGTTTTGTCCATCACAATCTATTCATGCGTAATCGGAATCGTCCTGCCCTCTTTGTCGAGGGACGACAGTCATCACCCTATCAAGAAGTGGAACTCTATCGAAATTACTTTGCTCAGAACATGGCTGGCTATGAGGATGTGATAAGACTTTGTCAGGTTGTGTCCAACTTCAGTTACAACTATGTGCACAGCAATATGGGTGGACGCATTATGGAAGTTTCTGGCTTTGAGAAGGTGCGTCTTCAGATCTATCAGACGACAGCTCATAATGGATTTTATAGGTAGGTGGGCATACATTTTGCAAAGAAGCTCTCAACTAATCAGTGATGTTTGGTTTTTTTAGGAACTTTGCCACAAATTGGATGTCCAGAGCCACCATTGTGGCCGGTACTGCGGGTCAACAATATGTGGATAATATTTTCGAAAACTATGAGAATGACTATGAACTGCTGACAGTCAATAATTCCATGTAAATATGACAAGAAATGAAAAATCACAAAATTGGGAAAGCATTTCTAAAAAATAGTAGAATAATTTAAATTCCCTTAAAATCAAAATAACTTAATTTTACATATATTTTTAAGAAATTTGCTTGATCTAGTCAATTTTGTGAATTTTTCTTCCATCTATAGAACTTTGTTTACAAACCTAATCTACACCTAATTACCCTACTTTTATAAACGAGTGTACAAAGAAAGCTTACTGATATCCCACCCTCTTTTTGTCCTCTTTTCCCCACTTTCTCTTTCAACTTGTAGTTTGAGCTTTGACTATGAGAACAGGTAAGATCTACAACTATAAAAACTCTTTAAAAAAAAACATTTTTACTAAATTATATTTGTTATATTTTCAATCCTTTAGGACCTTTGAAACCTGGAGTTCGAAAATAGATGCACGACACAATTACTGGAGCTACAATAATACTATTTCCGTACAATCACGCATCAGGGATAAGTCGGGTATGATTTATATATATTTATTATATTATTATTTAATTTAACTATTACCATTTTTATATATAGATGATCCCATGTTGCTGGAAGTCTTGGCAGTGCCTTTCCAAATGAACAATGAAACCATATTGGATGGCAAATGTCCACCGGGTTGGGCTTTAGTCCACGATACCTGTTTCATCTATGTGGGAGCCCCAATGACTTTCCATGAAGCACGAGAGTTCTGTCGCTCGGAAAACTCAACAATGCCTTTTATAAGAACAGATAAGCTTACACTGTGGAAGTACTTACAAAGTCAGATGCGACATTTGAAATATCCCGAAAAAGTTTGGATACAGGACTACAATCATATAGAGCGCTGTACAAGTTTTGTGTTTGGTGAAATTGAGGTGGAGGATTGTGCCAAAGAAAGGGGTTTCATTTGTGAAATGGATCCTAGGGTAAGTGAAAGGGTGGGAGAATAATCATAAGAGGGTTGAATTTTATATTTCGAGTATAATAGTAAAATACTGAAAGAACACATAAAAGTGACTATTGTTATATCCTTGTATTTGTTATCACATTTTCAGGATTTTTATAACGCATTTAGCTTTTATAGGATCGATCGATCGAAAAACTAGTTTTAATGAGAAAAACTTTATATTTCTTAGTTTGCTAAAGTTTAGTCGAAATCAGACATCGATATAGTATAGCTGTCATAGAAAAGTAGGGTCAGAAAAGTAGTCTTAGTGAGAACAACTTTTTTGTTTGTAATGGAAACGCCTTTAAACTTAGTATTTCTTAATTTGTTATGCTTTCCCATGATTTTACCAAGTTTGGTCAAAATCGGACATCTATATAGTATAGCTGTCATAGAAAAGTAGAGTCTAAAAAGTAGTCTTAGTGAGAAAAACTTTTTTGTTTGTAATGGAAACGCCTTTAAACTTAGTATTTCTTAATTTGTTATGCTTTCCCATGATTTTACCAAGTTTGGTCGAAATCAGACATCGATATAGTATAGCTGTCATAGAAAAGTAGGGTCCGAAAAGTAGTCTTAGTGAGAAAAACTTTTTTGTTTGTAATGGAAACGCCTTTAAACTTAGTATTTCTTAATTTGTTATGCTTTCCCATGATTTTACCAAGTTTGGTCAAAATCGGACATCTATATAGTATAGCTGTCATAGAAAAGTAGAGTCTAAAAAGTAGTCTTAGTGAGAAAAACTTTTTTGTTTGTAATGGAAACGCCTTTAAACTTTGTATTTCTTAATTTGTTATGCTTTCCCATGACTTTACCAAGTTTGGTCGAAATCAGACATCTATATAGTATAGCTGTCATACAAAAGTCGAGCCAGAAAAGTAGCCTTAGTGAGAAAAACTTTGTTGTTTTCAATGGAAATGTCCTTAAAATTGGCAGTCACTTATTTGATATGCTTTCACACAACTCTACAAAGTTTTGTCAAAATCGAATGACTATAGCATATAGCTGCAGTACGAATGATCGGTCGAAAAAGAAGAACTATTGAGAAAAACTTTTTTGTTTTGAATGGAATCGACTCCAAATTTCTTAGATGTTCGTTTTTTAGTCGTTTGCATGATTCCTTTACGTTCGGTCCAGATCGGGCATCTATATAGTCTAGCTCCCGTAGAAAAGTAATGTCTCAAAAGAAGTCTAAGTAAGAAAAACTTTCGCCGATAAATCTATATATACAAAACTTAACTTTTGTATAAAAAACTAAACTAATCATTATATTTTCTCTACTTTTTCAGGTCATCATTGATCCCTTGTCCTGGCGTGCGGATATCTTTGCCATTAGTATTATTTCCGCCTTTGTTTTGGCCATTATTTTATTGATTTTGGTTGCCTTCTGTTGGTTTGCCAAGTCCAAGCATCGTCATGTGCAGCGTTTACAGAGACGTAATAGCATACGGCAAAGCTTAAGAAGTCTGAACAGCATAGATCCTCAGGGATCCTTGAGAAGAAGGCCAAATTATGTATGATTTTGTTAAGTTTTCATCCTTTAATTTGTGTTAATTTCTTTTTATTACTTTTTCCCCCCTTTTTTTTTTAATTTGTAGAACATGTCCAGCAATGGCACTTTATCCAAAAGCCAGGACTATAAACAAATGGTGGCCAATGGTTCCATCGACTCTATGGACAAGAGTGTCTTAAGCTCCGAGGCGGGCAGCTTTGAGGGTTATGAACAGAAGACGCACTATAATGAGTATGTCAATCAGAATGCCCTGAGACCAGCAGGACAAGCCGAACCACCTGCCAAGGTGGCCACCATCTCCAAGGCTAGTGGACATCGGGCACGTGCCGCTGCGGCGGCCTTAGAACCCGATGTCTTTGAGCTTAGCTATCGCAATGAGGGTTTCCGTGATAACTCCACCTACGGTGGTGGCACCCGAGCGAATTCTCTAAGCACCAGTGTGGCCGAGGACACACCCATTATACATCACACGGATGGCGAAATCGAAGAGGCTGGCTCGGATTATTATGGCAATGCCAGTACTTTACCCCTGCACACCGAAGGTACAGGCGGCGGCGGCGGCAGTAGCCAAGCGGGCGCAGTGCGAGGCCGGCGAGGACAGCCTGGCCTGGCGTTTCTCAGCGAATTGAAGCAAAATTTGCCCGAATATCAGCGCAGCTCTCACAGCAGCTTTATGCCGCAGCGCAGCAGTGGCGATTCTCTGCCCTTCGATCAAAAACTAGATCAATTCAATTACTCCAACGAGTCGTCGCTATATCGTCCTGCTCCAGCGGCCCCCCAGCCGGCCGATATGCGTCGTCCGGACTCATATTACACAGCCGTACGTAGTAGTAAGGCACCCGCATCACATTATCGTACCCCCAGGCCGTTGGCCCAGCCACCGGCTGCGCCCACACCTTCATCACGCCCAAAGACTGTCTATCAGGAGGCCTCCGCTTCGCCCTCACTGACCCCCTCACCACAGATCCTAAGCAATCCCTATCATCGCTCCAAATCGGAGGCTTTGCTGGAGACCGACTTTGATAACGAAAACGGTGAGGGAGGACTGCAACCGCTGCAGACAAACGGACGCAGTCACAGTCAGCCCCTGGAGACGGCCATGTAATGGTCCCTTTTCACTTCCGCTGCTTAGAGTTAGGTTAAGTTTTCCAATACTTTTTTATAAAAAAAAAATCGAGATTATGTTTAACCGACGAACGCCCCACAAGTTGTTTTTCTTTCTTGTTAGTATAAAACTTGAAGCATTCCATCCATTAGTTTTAACCAAAACGAACGCGAAAAAGAAAACGAATTAGTATTAAAATTGTTGTATATAAACTAAATATAGCTACTTGAGAAATAAACAAAATATATTATAGAATAAAAATGAAATAGTCCTGCATCAAGATTAAGGTAAGTGCGATACACCAATCAAGAAGCGAAAGAAGAGAGAAGTTCCCTCTCACCAATACAGTGAGACATACACTTTTTGCACTTATGCTGCCTTGGAATTCTCTACCAGTTAAAGCATTGCTGACATAAGAAGAAGACGTCGAAAGATTTGTAGTTGATGGGGGAAGTCTATCAAAGATAGAGGCGCCTAGAACTTGCTGGTTTAAAACACAAAAAGGACATTAAGTAAGTCACAAGAATACCAACTACCCCCTCCCCTCCCAAACCCCACCCCCTACTAGGCATCACAATGGGCCAAAAGGCCTCTGGGTGAACTCGGCCTCTGCCGAGCAGCCTAGTTAACCTAACCTAACCTTAGTGACAAGAATAAGAGGCGTTTTCTAGGAACATATTAAGTTGGAATTTCGCTCAGGTCAATATCGGAACCTCTTGATTTGATCCGAATGAGGTATCATATTGAGTTAAAATAATTCTATATCTACCTTAATCAAGCTCTAGCAAGCTTAATGTGAGATGGAGCAACTTTTGACACCGTTTGTCATGGATTTTAGAACAGCTAACAGGCAACAAGAAACAGTATAATGAATGTCTGGAGGGGATTCTAAATGATTTTCGTGCGCTGAACACGTTTAAACACAAAACAAGAAAGAAAGTTGGTCAAGCCCGACTATAACATACTCTGTACCAAGAAATTTTGTCTTTTGATCATAACTCGAAAACCGTTCATCCGATCTTCTTCATTCCTTTGGCGGATCGATAAGTTATTCTAATAACTATCTTCAAAACTGTGGGAGATATGACGTTTTTTCTAAATTGCGGGGGCGGGAGGGGGCGTGGCCAAAATTGAAAATAAACTTGATACACGTCAAACCTCTATCTCTTACCATCTCTGAGATCTGTGCGTTCATACGGACAGACAGACGTACAGACGGACATGGCTATATCGACTCGGCTGTTGATGCTGATCAAAAATATATATACTTTATGGGGTCGGAGATGCTTCCTTCTGGATGTTACATACTTTTGCACAAACTTATAATACTCTATGTACCTTCGGTACAGAGTATAACAAGAAAGAAAGTCGGTCAAGCCCGACTATAACATACTCTGTACCAAGAAATTTTGTCTTTTGATCATAACTCGAAAACCGTTCATCCGATCTTCTTCATTCCTTTGGCGGATCGATAAGTTATTCTAATAACTAAATATGAAAATAAACTTGATCTGCCTGCAGACATAAGAAGCATATGTCCCATACACGTCAAACCTCTATCTCTTACCATCTCTGAGATCTGTGCGTTCATACGGACAGACAGACAGACGGACGGACGGACAGACGGACAGACGGACATGGCTATATCGACTCGGCTGATGATGCTGATCAAGAATATATATACTTTATGGGGTCGGAGATGTTTCCTTCTGGATGTTACATACTTTTGCACAAACTTATAATACTCTATGTACCTACGGTACAGAGTATAACTATTATCAATGTAAGCTTTGGAGACGAGGATCTTAAAAAACAGAAACTATAATAGGTGGCGTTTTTTATAAGTAATTATTTACAATACTTTTCTATCGATTTTAAGGCCTAGTCGCCCAAAACCGACTAGATAACAGAAGAAGTCTCTAGGCAGTGCATCAAATTTTTGTTTTTTATTGTTTTTATACAACCGAACTTTATTATCCGAAATTTTAGGTTCAGAACTGGTTCAGGTTCTGCTTTTTTCACTAAAGCAATAGGGTTCACAGCTAAAAAAAATGGGATTTTCTGAAAAGCTTTATAAGAGCTCTATTGAACTTTTATATAAATGATATGTCAGATTACTGGTAAATTGAGAGGGGTTCCCAAGGATCCGCTTCAATATTTTTCGGTTCTGAAAATATATTTTGGGACACCCATTTTAATTTATAAGAGATAATATACCTAACTACAATTTCTTACCTTTTAATCAGTGACTAATTCCAGGGTGTCGCAACATTGCTTAACTCCAAATATACCAAATATTCTTGTTGTATGTATAGTATAGGTATAATAATTTTGCTTCTTAAATGCAAATTTCCCCAACACATTTTCACTTTTCCCCGTATTTTCAAATTGTAATTTAAAAAGTAACCGCCCGTTCGCGCCTAACAGCACTCTGCCTTTTCCACACGTACGGTTAAAGTTCGACACGAATCACCCGCCGCCGCACTATCGTTGATGTGACACCACTAAGAAATCACAAACCGCGCTCAGTTGTTGTTGCTCTTGCTCCGGTCGAAATGGTGAAACAATTATTGAAATAGCCACAAATCATAACGAAGGCCGAACTGTTAGTTATGGCTGGCCAAAGTAGAACACTTTCTAGCGCTTCTTTTCGATGCCTTCGGTGCCAAGTAGTTTGTTAATCAAACAACGTAAGTGTACAACAATTCCATGACGTGTCGGAGTGCGAGAGTCTGTGTGTGGGCTTGACATTGAAAAGTTAATTGCATTAGGCGCATGCAGAAATGTTTATTGGGTTGTCTGTTTTATGCAAGGCACGCACAAACAACCAGAGAGAAGGAGTGGGAGAGAGCGTAATCAGCATCCCAATAGTCTGCATTTTGGCGTAAAATCGCTTACAACAGCAACAATTTACACACAAACACAATCAGAGAGAACAACGTCAGGCGTGCGCTGCTGCTGCTCTCTTTCATGAATTCTCCAAAATGCTTTTGCTGTTGCAGCGCTGCTTTTGGCTTTGCTTTGCTGCTGCTGCTAATATTGTAGTAAAAGAGTCGCCCAGTACAAGTCCAGCCATTCATATTCGTACTACGCTGGCGGAGTGTAAAAACTTTTTACGACATTAAGGATATTCAAAAAGAAGAAAAGAAAGAAAAAAACAGTGACTACAAAACTACAAAAGTTTGCAAATAAGTTCGAAATATTTAAATACTAGACCCATTTTGGGTTAATCTCTAGTTGCAACAGCAAGTAAGTGGCTTGAAGTGTTTCTTGGGAAATTTGTTTGTTCACATTTTTTGCCATTTCTCCTTGGCGGAGTTGCAAAAGTGCTAAATTTAGACCTAAAGCAAGGCTGCAGCACGCAGTCGCCTTTTTGCCTCCCACACACACCAAACAGAGCAGAAAAAAAATTGTGTTGGAAATTGTCGCCACATGCATATACATATGTACGTCAGACGCGCGCGCTCTCTTGCCTGTGCCAGTGTGTGTGTGAGGTATGAATGGAACAAAAGTACGAATCAATAGTCAGACTTGTTCGAAGTGTGTGGGGAGGGGGGTGTGGGGAAATAACTTCGGTTGCGTTCGTAGTATTTTCCGCGTAAATTATTTGCAATAAAAAATTCAATGTGCTGGAAAAGTCAGGTTTTCACATGTGAATGTAGTTACATTATGTACAAAATTTCTCATTGCAACGAGTTTCGCACGCTTCGGATGGTTTTTTTTCGGCCCCCATATTACTACATTGCCTGCCACAACCTGCCCGTCGTTGTTGCTGCTGCTGCTGCTTCTTCTTCTGCCCATAAATACTATGTACTACGCGATACGCTGCTGCTGCACGACCAGCAACGCGTCGGCAGTGTTGTCAACTATAGAGGCTCAAAAATGGCTAGATGCTTGGAAAGGCAAAGTTTAATTCAAAATAGCTAGAGTCGGTGCCAATACTTGACTGTTATTTATAAGGCAGCATAACCGATTCGAAAAAAAAAGTTCCAAATCATTTTCCAAGATATCAACAATTGCAGTTTCCGGCTTCCGGAATTCCACTTCACAAAACGGCTAGATCTGGTGGGAAACTGGCTAAGCTGACAACGCTGCCCTTTGGCACGAGTTGCTGCGCGCATGTCCACACGATGCTCAACCTATTTCCCCTTCTACCACTCATGCTCCTCCTCCTCGCCCCCATTCATCCAGTCAGCAGCGTTAAAAGCTCCCACACGGGCATCACCGAGTGTACATGTAGTTAGTGCACTTTGCAGTGCTTTGGGAGTTGCCAGATTGGTTGGGGGAAATTTTAGGAATTTTATTAACCATCGTTCTATATAGTTTATTATTTTATAAATGGCGAGCTAGATTTAAGATGGTTACTTAAAATAGGTACAAAAGCTTTGAAACAATCCCCGAATTCTGGCGTGATCCTAAAAATCTTTATTTTAGAACCGACTACTACTTGGAAATGGTCTTGGAAATGGATTAGTCTGTAAGATCAACTCTTGAGTACTGTAGAAGGATAGAGATAGATTCAAAATCTTAGCATTAATATATGTACATAGTTATCTCTATCGTGCCTACAACCAGATATAAGACTACTCTGTATAAGAACTGTAACGAGTATGTTTCAAGAAACGCTACTAGATCATTCCATCGTGAGAGAGTGTAAATAAAAGAATTTAAAAGAAGATTAAACTTAAAGTACTTGGTTTGAGAATATCTGAGATCGACCTGCTTTTGAGATCGAATAATGTTTAGATATCCCAATTTGATTAGATGGATCACGAAGTAAGCAATAGCTGCGTTTCGGGGTCAGCATCCGTGATCCGTACGATATTCGTGGGTATTTAATTAATGCAGTATTCACGATTCCAAATTAAACTCCAATTTAAATCGACTTATACTATGCTTCAAAGTATTCTCGAGGTTTCGAATGAACTCCACTGATTCTTTAAGAATGAAATAGGTTGTGAAGTTACTCAAAAATCAGCTAAGGTAAGAAAATGGAGTAAAAAGAATGTATAGCAACCTTACGAACACCAGAACAATTCCAATACACCATTTCCCGAGTTAGAGGATTCATCCTACAACAAAACGAAATCTAATAAGGATTATGTAAGTGATATAATTCTAAAATACATTATGTTTTCTGTAGAAAATGTTTCGGAAATTTCGTATTTAACCCTCTTCTTAAAAGAGTCGGTTTTAACCCGTCTTCTGATCAGTTTCGAGTCATTTGCGAGTAACCTGTGAGTTATGTAGGTTGTGTTGTGTTTTAGAGACTCAAAATTCGTTCATTTTTTTTTATACAAATTAGAAAATAAAAAATATTTTTAAAAAAATCGAATTAAAAAATATATATATTTTAGTCTCGTGAGAGTTAAAAACAAAAAACATTGAGAGTAAAGTCCCTGCTTTCATTTCCCACCCATCTGGCAACTTTGTTGCTTGCGCTGCATTTCGCCTACCCACACACTTCCACAATCAAACACTCACACACTCACAAACACGCAGTAATTGCAAGTGAGAAGAGCGTTTGGAGGCAGAGCTCCAACGCTGGTGCGCAGAGATTTGCTGCTGCTCTTGCCCCACACATTGTGACCATAATTTTGTCAGTTTGAGCGCAGCACTAGCCGGTGACGGGTGACGATGATAGTAATACGTAGTAACTAAAATCCCAGCGGGGAGAGCCGAAGCCGAAAACTCTGTTGTAACCATCGACTCGAATTGGTCAAGTGTGGAAAGCCATTATTAAGAGCACCAAGCACCGAAGTGATCAGCTAATCGAATAGAAAACATTTAACTTTTCCCCAAACACGACACACACACGTTGTTGTGTCCGTGTCCCGTGTCTGTGTTCCCGTCGTCTGGCTTCCGTTATATGAAAATCAATAATTCCGTGCTGTATAAGTTACGGCGAAAGGTGCGCGAACACGCTCGGAACTCGGCTCAGGCGTTCGGCTCTCGTGCTACTGCTTCGGGTGGGAGGCTCGGTGCACGAAACGTGATTGAAATTTTTGCACAAAAAGGAACAAGCGCTTACACGCTTAGCGTAGGCGTCAGCCGAGAGAGTGAGAGAGAGAGAGAGCGGGAGTGAGTGAGTGCGGTGTGCTCTCGCGTAAATCAGGAAGCAAAAATAACAAACAAAAATACAAAAGTGGGGGGGCAGGATGGAATAAATAGAAACGACGTACAAAACGTAACAGCACAAAAAGTAGTGTAGTATGTAGTAATATTGTAGTAGGCAAGAGGCAAGGCAAAGAAGAAACTGGAAGAGAGAGGCAAACGCATGCCGCAGTCGACGTCGCCATTGCCCTCTGCCAGCGTTGACGTTGTCGTCGTAGTAAGTTTTGCTTGCTGCCGCTGCCTCGCTCTGTTGTTGTGGGTGCAGGTCGCGTAAACAAGCGAGTGTGCGTCGCTCTCTACATGCATATGTATGTATGTATGTGAGTGTGTGTATTTGTAACGTGTGTGGAATGTAGGCACGAAAAAAAATCATGATAAAGTTTGTCAGGCACAAAAATCGCGAGAATTCATTAAAGGCATCGAAAAATTTTCTACGTAAAAAGGTGCGAAACGGAAAACTGAAATCCAAATGGAAAATTTGATCGGAAATTGAAAATGAAAATTTCATTGCAGCGTGAATCGAATGACTCTGGCACCGAATCTGATGGTGAACTCCTCGATGTGGAAAACAAACGTCACTTAGACGTGGATATGGAAACTAGTGAGTATAATAAGTAAAGCTAAGGAAGCCTCCTTCCTTTGAATATATTTTTGTATTGTTTGATTGGGATTTTTGCAAGATTCGCCTTAAACAGATTATTTAGATTACGCTTTTAAGTCCTATAGCCACATTATGGCAACTTATTAAGCCAAACTGATAAATGGAATGGCAAAATTCGGATGACCGATAGTCGAGTTATGAGGAAAAGAATGTTCACTGCAGCAGCGCTGCTTGCAGCTGCAACTGCAGTATCAAAATGCATACTGAGCATACACTTTTGTTGGTAAAGAGTATACAACAGTCGGACAGTTGATTTGAGTTTACATTTTCTGGCACAAAAGTTGGCTTTAAGGGCTATTACTATTTTCGATTTCGATAAAGTCGGAATTGGTTATTGTTCCACCTTTTAAAAACCGATTGAGTGATGCGGCTTCTAACTTCTAACCAACTTCCTTACCAAATGTCAACTGTCTTGATGGCTGAAAGCAGCAACGAAATTCTGCAATTCCCTGCTAAATCTTTGATCAATTCTTATTGATCGAGTTCGGAATATATAGTGTTCTATATTGTGCAAAATTTTCATACTTGTTTCGTATATACTCTTCAATGAAATGAGATATGGTTTATTTTCAAGAGTCAATCGTCCTGTAGATAATATAGTACGAAGATCGATTGAATTTATGTTGAAACCAGGGATGAAAGTCGGTTATGAACAGGGCATCCCTTCTAAAATGCTGAACCGAATACTGGAAATCAAAACGGTTCTGTTTTTTAAGTTCACGGTCTTCTTTTAAGAAGTAAACATTTTGGGACTTTTAAAAACATGCGATCCCATACATCTCCTGCAGTTTTCCACCCCGTGACGATATGCTCAAGGAAGGGCTTTAAAAGTTCAGATAGGTTTTAATTAATGGCAATCTAAGAACAGAAATAAGTTTTAAAACTGCTGCTCAGTTGACTCTAAGAACCATGAAAGAAACCGAACCTGCGGTTCAAGAACTCGGTGAACCACTGAACCGAGCCAGGCATGCCATGGGCAGCGGACAATTGTCCCCGGCAACAGCCGTTTGCAACCGGTTTGTATGATTGTGGCTGTCTGACGTATAAGGCAACAAGAAAATCAGCTTTGTAAAATATTCCATAACCGAATCTATCAGAACCGGTTCGATTTGGGTCATTTGATTAGGTCCATAAGCCGAACTCTTCTAAATATATAGCCTCCCGAAACGGAGATTGATATTTTCTATTTTTTCTAATCGGAATCGTCTGGCTTTTATTTAAGATACTCAAATTTCTATTAAATGCAGCCTTATTTATGTAGATCATCCACTTCGACACCGAAACTCTTCAATTAATTTTGTTTTCATAATTATTTTCCTTAGGTTTGAGTTCCTGCACGGATGCAAACTCACCAACTAACTCTACTGCATGCTCCTCCGAGTCATTTGCTGCCATTCCTGCTGCTGTTGCTGCTGCTGCAATGATGTGTCATCATCAGACAACGTCTGCATCATCCAGCGCCCATCTCATGTACGATCAGCATAGCTCCGAAGAGGAATTGGAAGTGATCAATGGGCCATCAGCAGTGGCGGCAGCAGCGGCGGCGGCATCCTCATCAGGTGGTGGCGGGGCGACGGGTTCGTGTGCATCGCGTCTATCGAATCGAGGATGTAACTCCTCGCTGGATACCGAAGCGCCAACCACATCGAACTCGAAACGTTCGAGCTCAACGCTAATGGTGGAGAATCGCAAACGTTCGTTGGCCCATAGTTCCGATGATGAGGTGAGTACTGACTGGTGGTGGGGGTAAATCTTTAGTATACGGGACTTCACTCCTTCGAAAAACTTTTGAATATCTTCGCCATATATTTTCTGGTATTCCTGTATTATTTTGTGGTCTTTTTTCCGGCTGCAAACCGAAAAAACTTATGTTAGCCTCGGTTCGCGGGCTCGAACCAAAATTTACCAATGGTTAAGGTTCAAGGTTTTGGTTCGAAACTTGGTTAAGCCCACACTTTATACTAGTTTATATAGTAATCGACCTATAAATGACCTAAACTGAAAGGGAATTGTCCATTTTGGGTTGGGATTTTTCAAAATAAAAAGTCCGACGACTGTAAGACTCAGTCTTCCAAGAAAACTGAAAAGGTTCGGTTCACAGCAATTTGAAAGTCGAAAATTCCGGGTTCGAACCGGTTTGCAGTCCTGATTATGACAACGTGTCGTATGTGTAATATCGTTTCATGTGCCGTGTGGCACCGTCTTGTTGAAACCACATGTCGAATTCTTCTGTAAATCATCGTATTTTTCTGTAAAGACCGATCCAATGATGCCAATGACGGTTCCCGAAGTCCTTACATAAAATCTTCCAGGTGGTCGAATAACACAAGCCCAATTGTTGAGAACGGAGACGAATTGATACATCGTGATCTCCATTGACAAGGGCCGATACGGCAGCAATATTCTCCTCAGTAAGCACTCTTCGCAACCAGGATTAATTGTGGATTAATGTCCCATTAAGTGAAAATGGTGTGACATTTGGTCACAATTGCTTGAAAAGCCTGTTTGATGGGTCGATTATGACAACCATAAAACACAGTGCCCACAGAGCACGAATTTTGATAATAAAATTCAATGATTTGTCTATTTAGTCAACCCATGGTGAAATGGGAAACCTTACTGAGCATTTTTATAAGCAATATTTAAGGTCCCACATATCGCAGCTGGCTCTAAAGACATTGAGTTTGATTCTGGGGTTATTTTCATTATTAAAATCAACCACAAGGAAGAAGTTTGGTTGCTAGTCAAAAGAGAGATCGAAAAGAGAGATGTACTTCATGACGTTGAGTTTTCCGCAAACAGGTTGATATTAAACAATTCTGGGAGATTTATCCATGCTTCGAAACGAAGGGCTCGGCTTGCTCGTACGAATCTTGTAATACTACAGACAAGTTGGGTTTAAGGCAGAGTAAACATCTTCCCTAGAACCCTAGCTGTGATTCCCCTATATTGAAATTCAGGGAATACCAAGTTGGTGCCTCAGAAAGTTAAGAGGTAGCCCCAAAAGTGAGTTCCAAGTGCAGAAGATTGGTATCAAATGGCTGTCGTTAAATCAAGGCATGTAAAGGACTAAATTAGTGCTTTTCCGGCTGAGTTTATGTGCCGTATTTCTTCTCTTTTGATTCGTGCCGTAGTATTATTTACAGAAAATTTGTTGACCTTCCAATGTGGTTTTTTTTTAGAGTGAAGCCTCCTCTGGTATACTAAAGACTTGCCCTTAAATTGATAAAAATCCAGATTAACTCATCAAATTTTGTATCCATACAGCTGCGCAACTCCTTGGAGCCCATATTGACGCCCGTGAATTTTCGCACTTCGCCGCCATTGGAGGCATTCAAGCCAAATCGTAGCCATATGATGTTCCGCTCCACAACGCCACTGATATTATCGGAGGCCCGATGTGGCATCGAAAATATTAAATTATGTGATAATAGTGTAAACGAGGAGAATGGTGGCAAAGTGTTGGCGGCAGTTGGTGGCGATGAGAACGAACCGAATAGCAGCACAGCCAGCAGCACAAGTGTGATCAAGGCCAGCTCCCTGAAGATGAGCAACAGCAGTCATCACATCTATCAGCCGCAGCCCAAATATAGTTTCCATTACAATAGCTCGCGCAGCAGTCCGGCCAGCACCACGGGCCTGGACAACATGGAGGTGCGTTCGGTTAGTCCACCAGCGAAACTATTCCACTGCGCCATTTCACCCAGGCGGCGTCCCAGCAATAATGCGGGAAATGCTGCTGCCGCTGCTGCTGCAACCACAACGACACACAATGCTGCCCAGCGACCGCATAGGCCGTGTTTAGATTTTGATAAAATGCAGCAAGTGAGTCTCTAATGCTAAGGCAAAATGGAGCAAATCAAAGACTTTTTATACAAACAACAACAACAACAACAAAACTGCAGAACCGAACAAGATCACGCCCCCGTACCCCCATCCCCCCCTTCCCCCTATAAACATCAAAAAGAAACCAGAAGAAGAAAAAAACAAAATATCATCAAATCAAATTAAATAAAAATTAATTCAAATTTTAAAAGCAAGAAGAAACTTACAATAGAAGCAGCTATTTTTTCACCATTTTAAAGTCAGGTGGCAGGGCAGTCGATGGCAGTGTAAAGCAACATTTAAGATTTAGATTGTAATCGGAGTGTAAATATTGTATTTGTGTGGTGAACGAATTGGCTTTTTGGAACAAAAATGGGCCGCAAAGTATTTTAATTTTTTTAAAAAAACAAACAAGAATATATATTATACTTGGTGATGTATGTATGTAGTAGACACTGGAAGACTCGAAACTTTAAGAGACAAAACAAATTATATTTCTATATAACAAGAAAACAAAAACCAGAATTGGATTAACAACTGTGAGCGGTTTGTGGGAGCAGCAGCAGCAGGAGAAGGAGCAGCAGCAGCAGCAGCAACAGCAACATAAAAATAGCGTAGCAAACACTTGGGACGTATGTGAAGCAACAATAGCAACCTAATAATCACTTTTTGTATTAAAACAGCAGGAAAAACCGAAAACAACAAACAGACACACACACATCAAAACACTGAAAATCAGTTGAGAAAATTTGTGTTTAATATTTACCAATAGGAATGCCATTTAATGAAACGGGGAAAGGCATTCGGAGGAGTACATTTTTTGGGTAGAGCGATTAGGTTTATGAAATGGGTTTTTGTATCAGTGATTAATGCTTGGTTTTTAATCAGAAACTTTTCTGTTTCCCTTTCTCGAATTTTCAAATTTTTTTCAAAATGCAATTCTGTATTGAAATGTACAACTAAGTTCATAAGATCCTGCATTGTCTGGGCAATTGAGTAAGCCATACATACCCCAAGCCCCGCTATGTTTAAATTCGATACATTTGTTGGGATTCGCACCCTGATTACCATTCCAAAGAAGCACAAATCTATTGAAATTTTTAAGAAGTAGAAACAAATTCATCAGTCTGAGCTTTAAAATAGCTAACTCATTGAACACATGAATTTAAACGAATCGTCTTCGTTTAGGGTTCAAGAAAGTTTTCGTTTTATTGGTTCTTGGTTAGGTAGCGCTTTGTATTGAGTACCATAACCAAATGATTTGGACTGGGAAAACTACATAGAATATCGGATAATGATATTGTTTACAAAATTTATTAAGAAAGCGATCATTTCCATCGATAATAATACTTTTTCAAACTAAATTTTGTCAATAACGTATCGATATATCGTTGTTTTTGTTAGTTACAAGTGCAAAACCGATATCAAGTGCATATCGATACTTCTTGTATCAGAACCAAATCTTTCTAGATTTATTTTTATGCTGGGAACCGATCTTGAAATATGACTGGTTTGTTTCAGTGGTTCATGGATATTACAAAATATCCCTTGAATGATTTCCCATATCAATTTGGACGGGATATGTCTCAAATATTCTTTTAATCATTCAACGGAGCTGTAAATCATAGAAAGGCTATGAAATGATCATCGTTTAGATGACCCATCTCAAAATTTTGCTAAAACGATGGTGTTTTTGGGTCCATCGAAATGAAATAGTTTGAAACATATATGAAGTGACTCAAGAATAAGTCGAAACTGTTTAGAAAATCGTGTTAAAATTACACTTCAAGTAGAGTCGCTGCATACGTATCATTTATGGTCAAATACGACTCTTTAAAAAGAGTCACGACTAGGGTACCAGTTTCTACCGACATATTTGTGTCTATTTTAATCAAACTCAGAACTCGAAAAAGACTCGAAAGTGTTTAAAAATTTCATAAAATGTTTGCTAGAAACTACCGAATAATCTTTGTTTTGTGCTCAACCCATCAATCTTAATACAAACACATGTTTGCTGTTCAAACCTAACTGGTGTTCTGATTTGAAGTACAATCATTTCGGGTGTTTGTTCGTTTGGCTCAGAAATGAGCGAAAAACATAACACGCTGCAGACAGAGATGGCATTATAAGCTACTGAGCTAGCCAAATGGAGAGAACAAATAAATGTGCTTGTGTTGGTGAGCACAAAAGCCAATTTACATGCTCAATCAGCCGACTCTCGCTCAACCGCACGATGAGTTTGCCGATATGAAGCTTGAAGATTGGCGGATTGAATAAATGTACCCAACACATTTTGGAACAACGGCTCTTACTCAACCGCTCGATACCTTCTGGCCGGTGTAAAGCTGATTTTATTCAACTTTTAGTTTTGTTTATTGATTTAACACTGTATGTAGAAATATTTTTGTATGTTTAATCAACAAAAAAGTAAAAAGTGTAAAAAAGTGAAGAATATTTGCAATGAAACATTTTTTTTGTCTTTTAGATCGATCCAAGAATCAAGACAGGAAAAATTGTATATTCGGAGAGAACAATCTTAGATGAAAGTATAGGTTCTGATCAGATAACCCATTTGAGGGGTCTCAGACTAGATTTGAACGATTGTAGAACCTTTGGGAACATTTGAAAACGTTTGACAAAATCTCAAAATTATCTTTTTAAAAGCTTTTTTGAAGGTTTTGCCAAGCTTTAGATATATCTTAAAGATTGTCTTTGTTAGTAAGTAATTTGCTTGTAAGCCCAGTACAAAAAAGAAGAATTTCGGTGCGGTTCCAGTCTTCTTTAAGTAGGACAGAGCAATTTCGATTTCATATCGATAAAAATTCGAATTTCAATCTATTGTTTTACTAAATTTATTTACTTTTAAAAGGAAATCAAACAGTTTTACAGGCTAGTGAAACAATTTTATGTTATTAAAAGTAAATGAAATTCCCCCAACTCATCCGACCACAAAAATGTATTCAACTGAATGCCTTTTCGCAAAATACAAATACCAAAAAGCTGCCATCAACAAACTTTCGTAACAAAATGCAGATTATAAAGAAAACTCTTTTAGTTTTACCAAAACCAATTATGTTTAACATAAAATGAACGATTGATTGATGGACCCAGTAAAAAAACGCAACAAATCTCAAACTAATTGGCAAAACAAATTGTGTTTTTGCAAATGGACTAGAAAACGCATATTTAACTTTTCTTTGTCAAACTAAAAATATTAAAAAAAAAAACAAGAAGAAAATAAAACCAAAAATAAGCCCATATTAAATTTAAAGAACCAAAACAAAAAGCAACACAAAAACCAGTAAATGTGTGCAACCATAGCAAAAAGAAACATACATTTTTAAGTACCCATATATAAATGAAAAACCAACAACAAAACGACAAATATTCAACGTAAAAACTAATTTTAAATCAAAGCAAAATTTCAGTTTACTCCAAACAAGAATGTAGAACTCGAAGCATACATACATATATATATATATTTTTCCTCAATAACACACTCACCTCCTCCACAACCTACCAGCATCATAACCCACACCACCAATACAAGCAAACAAAACCAACCAACACACACAGAGCAGCCAGCTGAGGGAGTGCAGCAGGAGTAGGAGCTGCAGCAGCAGCGGCAGGATGTTGTACCAAGGAATGGGGCGGGCAGTTTTCATAATTTTTAAATTATATATTATAAAATGAGAGCAGATAAAATGGAAAATGATATCATGGACTGAGCGTACATTACAAGTGGAAGCATGGAAGAGCATAACTAGGATTTTAGTTCTTAAGTTCAAAGAAATTATTGTGAAAATATTGTGTAAATGGCTACAAAAAGGCTAAAAAAAAAAAGAGAAAAGGAGGAAGAATCCGAAGGAAGAAAAGCACACACACAAATTCTATTTATAGGAAATGTATGGCTGCGCGGCGTTTATGTTGAATGAAACGAGCAGAAAAACCAGTTGAGTTGTAAAACAAAACAAAACAAAACAAAAAATTGAAAACGATTTAAAACAAAACAAATACAAAGATTTCATTGGGTCCCCCCCACCAAAGGGGACACCTTGTGTTGTACATAGTTACATTAATAATAACAATATATATTTAATATATATATATATATGATTATATATATATATACATACTTACTCATTAAAACAGGAAGAAAAGAAAAAACCGGAGGAAAACAGAAACATAAGAATTAAGTCGATGAACGGTACAAGTGCAAAAATAAGAGAGAAAAAAACAAAAAACCAGTAAAATATTTGAAAGAAACAAAACAAAAAAATGAAGAAGAAGAGAAAAACATGAGAAAAATAATAAAGAAATGCTCTGCAATAGCAAAAAAAAAAACAACTAAAGGACTTTTATTATATTATAAGAGGACGAAGATTATATACCCTTGCAGAGTTCGTATAATTTATACATATAAAGGCTTAAAATGATTTTAATTCCAGAAAATCATTTTTGCTTTGAAGAATGCTGATTAAGGGATTTCCCATAGATCAAGCCTCTACTAAACTGTGATTTTTTGAACAACTTACTCTTTGCCAACACAGTTTTTTTTGGCAGGTCAGCTGTTTTCGTGTCACATGTTACTGTCAAACATGTTCAGTTTGGTCTATAATTTTACCATGAATCTATTAACAAACAAGCAATGAATTTTATTATCCAAACTCCACTTCTTTTTTTTTGGAATATTGTGTTCAGCGACAAAGCTCATTTCTGGTTGAATGGATACGTAAAAAATTACCATTTTTTGGTGTAAAGAGCAGCCAGAAGCATTGCAAGCACAGCCAATGCATCCCAAAAATGCACCGTTTGTTGTGGATTATGGGCCTGTGGCATCACTGGACCGTACTGACGAGAGCAGAAACTTTACTGGGAATGAAGAGGGCTACCGTGCGTTGATTACAAACTATTTTTTGCCCTAAATGGAAGAGCTGAACTTGGCCACATACCACACAGCACGCGAAACAATGACAGAATTGAGAGACGAGTTCAGTGAACAGTTTATTTCACTTTTGGGGCCGCCTTGATCGCGCTTTATAAAGCCTTAATACTATTTTTTATGG
Organism: Lordiphosa fenestrarum; assembly: GCA_035044985.1. Lineage (NCBI taxonomy): Eukaryota > Metazoa > Arthropoda > Insecta > Diptera > Drosophilidae > Lordiphosa > Lordiphosa fenestrarum. The sequence continues at coordinate 2,214,493 of JAWNNO010005527.1, read as the reverse complement.
AGCTATGCTAAGGTTCATATCTATAGCGATAAGCCCGCAACAGTTGACGCACTGGAAGCCAATATTGAAGAATTTATTTCTATTGGACACAGCGTATGAACCATTTGTGGAACAGCCGCGGTGAAATCATCTTTAAACATTAAATTATAGATCGTTCTTTCGACTCCCATAAAGATTTTATAAATTTTTCTGTATTTTTGTTTTAATATAATCGCAAAGCTCATTAGAACTACACAGAACAAAAATAGAGGTAAGATCATTTTGGCTCGGATGAAGATTGTATACCCTGGCAGCAGGTTTTTCCAACTAAGACTACTTTTCGGATCTTACTTTTCTATGGGAGCTATAGTAGCTATAGTATATATATGTCCGATTTCGAACAAACTAAGTGGACTCATGCAAAAGCCTAACAGACGAACATGTAAACTTTGTAGAATTGTATGAAAGCATATCAAATAAATATATGACAATTTTCAGAACATTTCCATTGAAAACAAAAAAGTTTTTCTCACCAAAAGTACTTTTCAGACTTCAGTGTACTTTCAGCTACACTATATAGTAGTCCGATTTTGACCAGACTTGGTGGAATCATAGAAATGCATAGCAAACTAAGAAATGTAAAGTTTGGAGGCGTTTCCATTGAAAACAAAACAATTTTTCGACCCATCGTTCCTATGACAGCTATATAATATAGTCATCCGATCCGTCGGGTTCCGATAAATTAGCAGTGAATTCGTACTTAAAGACTACGTGCAAAGTTAGGTGAAGATAGCTTTCAAACTGAACGAGGAGATAGCATAAAAACCGGACAGATGGGACGGCTCAACTCAGCTCGTCGTGCTGATCAAGAATATATATACTTTATGTGGTCGGAGATGCAAGGGAGGTTAAATACAAACTGTTTTATAAACACCTTCATATAGGCGTCAACTCTAAAATAAGTAGTCAGAAAAAAGCTCTAAAAACTGAACTTTCGGATAAGGCGTAAATTGTATGTCCCTTCTTGTTGTGCACAAAATGGAAGAGGTTGAACGGAACCGTGCGTTGGTCCTCAGGGAATTTTATGCTATTTAAACTTATCAAAGCACTTACCAGAATCAAAATTTCATTTATTCCCAGCGTTGTTTTGTATTTTCCAAATCCTGGGAGACTTATCATCTCCTCACCTGAAATTGAAAGAGAACATGATTAACATATCATAAAGGAACTGCTTAGAAAAGAAGAGAATACGCTTAGAACAGCCTCTTGGGTAAACACCAAGGGCATGAGTCAAGCAAAAGCATTAATTGTAAACCACAAAACTAAGGGGTTCCTGAAATTAATCCAACAGGGCTCAGGTCACCTGTACAAGTTGTCGATCCAACTATTCAGATTCTGTGAAGAGAAGGAGCAGTGCTCCGAACATGTATTAGCACACTGCGATGCTCTGGGATTTGGGAAGCACAGCTCACACCCCAACAAGATTAGTTGCCTGGCATTCGTGCAGAAAATTGGACTGCTAGGAGAGTTGTAAGTCAGTAGGGGGGCACACAATAGACAACAAATAATAATGGTCAAATATTTTCCAAGTTCCGACCATCTGATATAGAATTTGATATAGAAAATCCATCCAATCTAATTTGGCATATCTCATTTCAAATTTCCTTTAATTTATTTATGTACAAAACTTAATTTGGTATTCTTTTTTATAAATAAATTACATTTTCGTGCTTCATCTGTGGTACAAAAAGTCCTAAACTCTAATACTTATTGTGACGGGGTGTTGCAGAAACCTTGGCACACACTTCCTTCATTATGATTCAAGATCGCGGCTATAAGCCCAATATTTCCTGCTCAGAAGATTCATCGCATATGGCATCAGACTTATGGTTATGTGTTGCAACTACATCGTCCTCATCTTCGATTTGTTTCAACTTGGATTTGTTCTCCTTTTTGACTCGTTTCACCGCCAGCTGGGCTTTGCGTGCCGGATCGTGTATCCGCGAATGTCGCTTCAAATCCCCCGAGACACGAAATGTTTTCTCGCAGGTGGCACACTTGTAGGGCTTTTCACCCGTATGCACTTTTTTGTGTGTTAGCAGATAGGAGCTGGCCCGAAAGGTTTTCTCGCAATAATCGCAGGCATAGTTCCGTTCGCTGGTGTGGATTCGACGGTGCAACACCAGCGAGTAGCGTCGCGAGAAGCTCTTGCCACAGAATTCACACATGTGAGCCTTGATGTCGGTGTGTCGTGAGATGAGATGGTATTTGAGATCGCCCCACTGTCGGAATTTGTAGTCGCATTGCTCGCACTTAAAGGGTTTGACGCCAGAGTCTGTGTGGAAGAAGCAGGTGGGTTAGTAAAGGCCGAAAGAAGCGCTTGACAAATACTTACGCGTTCTTTCGTGGGCATTCAGTGCACTCTGGGTGTAGAAGGAACGCTCACAGGCGCCACATTTATGCGTTCGCTGTTGATTGTGAGTGTACTGATGATACTTGAGGGCATTGTACGAGTTGAAGTCACGCCCGCACTTGTCACAAAAATATTTCCTCCTCGATTTGCCCGAATCATCATCGCCTGCCAGTGTTTTGTCAGTCTCCAGGATAAAGCTATCGTTGTTGTCCTCATCGCCGTCCTCGTTGAGTGGCGAAGGTGGCCTACTGTCAGGCATATCGTCCTCTTCCTCCAATTTAAATCCCTCATTCAGATCGAGAGGAGAACGCTGCAGTATATTTGGAGATGATGCTGGAGGAACCGAGGCTGCTGGTGGCGGGGTAATCAGTAAAGTCTGTTCTGCCTGCGACAGTTTCTCGCGCTCTTTAAGAAAATCCAAAGCTATTTGCTCTGTGTCATGACTATGATCTTTAAGTGGAGTGGCCGGTGCTGGTTCAGCTGGGGCTGGTGGCGGTTCGCCGGGCAATAACAGCCCCGAGAAGGCAATATCACTGAAATTGTTGTTAAACCAAGGCGCACGCATGCCACTGGTGGTTAGCTCCAGATCCACCAGCTCATCACAGGTATCTTCAATGGACACCTTATCCACCACATTGCGTATGCCTTCGAGCATATCTTCGGTATCACTGAACTCCACATCATCCACATCCACCACATGGGGCGGCACTTGGGTGGGAGTGGAGCTGGCAGGTTTGTCGGCATGCATGACCATGTTGACGCCCACATCTCCATCCGCGACAGCATCCACATGGCTGATGTTGTGAAAGTTCTCAAAGTTCAATTGTACATCATGAAACACCTGGTCCAGTTTGGCCTGCTCCTGTTGCAGCTAAGGATGTAAAATATGTGACAAAATCGTAACACAAATCCAGGACTGGGTCCTACCTTATCCTGCGCCGATAGACCACACATATCCAGCGGTTCCTTCTGCTGTGCTCCCTCCTGTACCTCATCCAAGGTACCTCGCTCATAGTGTACCTTCAGATGCTCAAAGAAATCCAATTGCGTGTGCACTGCATAGCCACAAATCTCACAGCTGTACAGCGAAGCTGCTCCTCCTGCTGTCACTTCAACCTGTTTATGCTGTTCCACCAAGTCGTTGGCCTCCAGGCAATTGCCCTTCAGTTTTCGCGAGATGCGCTTCTTGTGGGGCAGCACTTTCCTTGCATTTGTGGCCGCATGCTGGGCATTGTAGCTCACGAACTCCTCGTCTATGGGCACGGTGGGCTCAATGGCTGTCAAGGCTGGGAAGGCAGGTTGCGCGACTTGTTCCACCACCACCACGGGGGGCGTGGCCTCCACCACATCCACATGTTTGTTGACAAACTGAAAAATGGTGTTGTGGAAGTTCAGCTCCGGCGTGCCATGATTCGCATTGGCCGTGCCAGTGCTGAGATTGGTGGGTCCTACGCCAGTATGGTCTATCAGATCCATTATGAAATTGTTAGGATCAGGCAGTATAAGCTCCGAGGCCAGCAGCGTCTGTAATTGGTGGAGGAGCGGTAGAGATTTTCCAGGTAGCTTTCCCCTCCATTTGATTCCACTTACATGATCAATGAACTGCTCCGTGTCCACTTCTTTGCGGTCCATTTTGAGCACCAATTGTCTTTGCTGCTCTCACTCCGCCGGTGTTTGCCGGACAAACTACAAGCCTTCGGGATCTCCGATTCTTCAGGATTTGAGGTTCCGATAACTTTTCGCTTTTGGTAGGCCGACCAGTGAGGGTAAACGCCTGTGGCCAGTTAGAGATGTGTGTGATGGCAATAACAACCAAAGATGTGCGTTTTGGCACAAATGACATATTTAAAGCGTTTTCAAGAAATCTCCAAAACAGAGATGGGCAACAACCCGCACCGGTATTTCACTTAACACACAATTCGTTTACCGTTAGGAGTCTCGAACGCACTTTACAACAACTGCGCGGAGATAGTAGTCAAAGCATAAGACGAAAACAAAAAGTTTTTGTCATAATTGTAGCAAATTCTACACAATTTATACAAAATTCTGCTGTCCACTCCTGCTCCAGATGTTGATCAGTTATGGGAATTTCTTTTATAAGAGAACTATCGAATGGCACTGAACTCAATCCTAATGCTTCGTTTCAGGGTGATTTGCATTACTGCTTTTAAATGCTAATATATATCACGAAAATTCAAGTAATTACATCTTGGTGTAAATAGAATTTCACCTGCACAATAAGTGGTATTGCCTATATTTGAATAATATTTCATACTCCTACGATACACAACTATCGTTACGTAAAGGGCCATCTCTATATTAGTCAAAATTGCAGCACTAAAATTGAATTAGTATGACCATTTTCCACTAACTTGACTTCAAAGGGCCATCAAACAGGGTGACCATTGGTGGGATGACATTGGTGAGTGTGTTAACAGACATGGTCTCTGTTAAGCATAACAGAGGCAGCTTGACGAGTACAAAAGCGCTAAATTCAAATCTAATGTAATCTTTACATTGAGATATTACAAGAATTGTTTATGTTGCATAATTTACATTTATTTGCCTTATATTAAGCTAATATCTTTATCAACACACAAACTCGCTTGGTTTGCAAAGTATAGGTTATGCGTGCTTTTCGATTATTGAAAGCTAAGGTGGACGCGGCTGTAGTGGAAAACTGTTGTGCTGGGATTTGAAGTCTTAAAGATGAAAATACTAGAACGTGGACTGATTATAGAATCAATATTTGGTAAACTTAAATGCATTTTTCTGGTATAAAATTGATAATTGGAATATGCCTGCAAAGATTTGGCAAGATGAATTAGGCAAGTTTTTAGAGGTTTAACTTGTCTTTAAGGCCCCTTCTTGTGGGCTATACAATTTTTTTATACAAAAATATTATCTTAAAACGATTTTCGGAGATATAGTTATTTTTGTAAGGCAATGTCTTTGCCAAAAGGAAGTATTGTCTTTTCGAAACCGCTTTTTTCAAAAGGGTTTCCAGCTTTTTTCAAGTTCTAGTCAACCGATTTTTAGGACGGCTGCAAAATTAACATGGCTATCTCCTAAAGCTTGTTCAAAGCTTGCAAAACTGTTTGCAAAGAAATCTGAAACTAAAGATCAAAGATAGATTTCTTATTTTCAAAAGGCCAAAATTTATACAAGCTCTGATTTCCAGTTTTCCGTTTTGCTTTCAAATAATGGTGATACCCGGAAAGTTGTGAGCCATCCAACGCACCTTTTTTTAGAAGATCTACTTTGGAGACTGAGAAATTTACACATCAAATTTTGTATTGTTTTTTTAATGAAGTGTGCAACCAAATACAAACAACTGAATTACAAATCTTTTTACGATTTTTTAGCACAATTTTTTTAAAAAACAGCTAAAATTCAGTCGAATACATCAGAAGAGGGCCTAAGAGATTACTGAATAATGGATGAATGGAATCAAACGCATTATTTTTCCACTTTTATCTCTTAAGCTTTTTCTAATGAGTGTTTAGAGAAGTCAAGGGTAGAAACAGGTCATTTCATATTTCAGTCAATAACAACCGAGTTTCAGATACTTTTTTAAATTTTTAATGTAGAATATTAGAAATTCTCGGGAAGGAGGCCTTTAAAGATCTGGTTTGCTACTTAAATAATATGAAAAACGAGAAAGCTAAGCTAACTTTGTCTGACCCGAAGTTTTTATACCCTTGCAAGTGCTCGCTTAAATATTTTCAAATAAATACTCTTTCCCATTTTTCGACCGATCGTTCGTACGGGAGCTATATAATATAGTCATCCGATTTGGACAAGAACTTGTAGAATTATGTAAAAGCACGAGAAACAAACAAAATATAAAATTGCAGGATGCTACCATTAAAAACAAAAAAGTTTTTCTAACTAAGACTGTTTTTCAGACCTATCTTTTGTATGGCAACTATACCATATAGTTGTCCGATTTTGATAAAACTTGGTAGAATTATAAAAAATCATAGAAAACCTACAATTACAAAGTTTGCAGACGTTTCCATTGAAAAGAAAAAAGTTTTTCATACTAAAACTAGTTTTCCGACCGATTGTTCCTATGGGAGCTATGAGATATAGTCATCCGATCCGACATATTAGTAGTGTACAGCAAAAAGAAGACTCTGTGCAAAATTTCAGCTCGATAGCTTTAAAACTGAGAGATTAGTTCGCGTAGAAACAGACACGACAGACGGACAGACGGACGGACAAAGCTCAATCGACTCAGCTCGTCACCCTGATCAAGAATATATATAGTTTATGGGGTCGGAAATGAATATTTCTATGCGTTGCAAACTTCTGGGCAAAATTATAATACTCTTTGCAAGGGTACTAAAAAGGACGTATCAAGGGAATCCACATTTTCCCCAAGCCAAAAAGAACTATTTTACTTTTTCCGCACAAGTTAACTTATTTGCTTTAAGAATTTGTCTTGCTCTGCTCACATAAAGAAACCCCTAACCCAAATGTTGACCCTGCATATTGAAAAATGAACAACAGTGTTCATTTTTATTTCCTTCTTTTTTTAATATTTATTTATATATAAAATTTCATACACTAAACCAAAAACAAACAACAAATTGTATGGGCCCCAGCCCACAGAAATCAATGGGCGAGCAGACAGTATAAATAAACAGCAAGCAGGTAGACCATCCTCTTGGCCATCCTGCTTGATAAGCAGCTGTGGGCGTAACTAATTTTCCAAACAAAATCTATTTGCATTTTGCTAATGAAAAGATAATATTTATATATAAAGAGAGAATTGAAAATATAGAAAATAATAAACAAATGTGAAACAGAAAGGGCAGGATTTGGAAATTAGTTTTGGCAGGAAAATGGTTTGGAAAAAACAAATTAAATCTGCTGGTAGCTAAGCTCTTTGTTGAGTTGATTTCGAACTAGTGACTTGTTCCCTTTGTATTGCACATCAAAGTCCATTCACTTTATACCATTTTCCACTTTAAAAACTCCGCCCTGTAGGTGTTTCTTGATGGATTTGTGTTATTGTTATGATTCGTATGAATTTCCATGCGTAATTGCTTTGCCATTTCAACAACAAAATTCCTGAATCTAAACAAAATGTGTAACAACTTGCGCTTATTTATTTTTACACTCATCCTCCTGCTCCACGCAAGCAGCCGATCGAGCGCACATCAAAAAGATCACAAAATATATTGTCTAATAATTGTTTATTAAACATTAAAGACTTTGGGTGAAATATTAAGCAGCCGCTACTCGTAACCATTAAATGTCAAGAGGAGAGGAAAAAGGTCCATAAAATTGTATGGGGGGAATGAGAATGAGGAGTCCCCCACGCTCTTGAAACCGGCAACATATGGTCCAACCACTGAGTGAGTGCAATTTGTAGCGCTAAGCCCAGTGATCCGTTTACCATAAATATGTTGATATATCACAGTGCAGGATTAGCTTCCTGTTTGCAGCCATATGGAGCTGTTGAATCCGAGAGATGTGGGGGGGGATTATACAATATATGAAGTGTTAATTTGTCAATGATTTCGGGAATGTTTATGATGATGTTTGTGGTCCCACAATATGGTTAAGTATAGGTAAAGAAATGGCAGTTTTTCTTCTTCCAGTCATATACCTCTTAACCCACCACCCCCTTGCTCATTAGTAAGTTTAGGCATCACTTAAAATAACGAAGTAAAAAGACTGCGGCTGTTTTTTCTTCTACTTTTTTTTTACTTAGTCTACTTGGTTGTACAATACATAATGTCATTATTATTATTATAAGCGTGCTTTTTTGTGGATACAACAATAAGAGTGAAAAAACGAACACACACAGCACACAGCACAAGGCGGAGGAGGACCCCCCACAAAATGAGGAAGGAAGGAAGGAAACATGCAAGTGCCCAAGTGCCTTCTTTTGTTCTTTGTCACGTATTGCTGCGGTACACTCGCCAGGCAAGTGTAACAAAACCACCTTCCTATACGGCACATAAAACCACCCAGCAAAGCCTCAAGTTTTCCACATTGAACGAGAAGAGGAAACGGAAACAGCCACAACAACAGTAACAAAAACAATTACAGCAGCAGGAGCAGCAACAACAACAACAAGTCTCATCAAGAGCTGTTCGATCGTTGGAGAGGTTTTTTTTTATTATTATTATTATTATTATACATAGAGATACCCTTACAAGGAGATAATCGTACGATTTATCAAGATGATGTACATTCATTTTCAGAGATTTAATTAAATGATTTACAGATTCTTGAAAAAAGATGGCCGAATAAATATGCGGGACTAACTGCTTTAACATTTTAAACATTTATTTCCAAGGGTTTTTAAAATTAAGCATTGTACTCAGACAGACAAAAAAAAGGTCCTAAGGTCCTTTCATTAAAAAATACCACTAAATGTCAATGTTTTTGCTTAAATTGGCCACGTTTAGCAGCAAAACTTGCTCCGTGATGACTGATTTTTCTGCGGAACTCCAGTTATACGGTATCATAAAAGCCCAATTGAGGTATCATGATAAAGGAAATTGTAAGATCCTTTTCATCAACATATGTCCATATTTATGCAGATTTAGGTGAAATATTTGCAATTTGATCTCCCAGTTTGGATGATATTCCCTTCCAAGGCTAAGAAATGGTAGCTGTATTTCCAATTTTCGATAAATTCGGGTAAGTAGATTATTGTTCATGTTACCGATAATCCAAAACGCTCACTTTCATCAACATATGTCCATATTTTTCCATGTTACGTGCAGATTTAGGTGACATATTGGAAATGTTATCTCCCACTTTGGATGATACTCCCTCCCAAGGCTAAGTAATGGTAGCTGTATTTCCAATTTTAGATAAATTCGGGTAAGTAGAGTATTATTCAGGTTACCACTAATCCATTAAGCCAATTTTCATCAACATATGTCCATATTTTTCCATGTTACGTGCAGATTTAGGTGATGTATTTGCAATTTGATCTCCCACTTTGGATGATACTCCCTCCCAAGGCTAAGAAATGGTACCTGTATTTACAATTTTTAATAAGTTCGGGTAAGTAGATCAAGTGATCCTACTACATACAGCTGTTATTGTATATCGATAGGTATATCAAAATTTAAAAATGCTTTGTTATTAAGGACGATAAATAGTTTTAGTAAGCTAATAAATAGGATAAAACATATATTTGACTACACAGAAAAAAAAAGATCCAAAATAGATCCATTTGGAATGGATATGTTTTTAATATCCTTTTAATCATCCAATGATCATCAGTTTTCATATCCTTCGGATGATTTTTAGCTCCGTTGGATGATTTAAAGGATATTTCAGACATATCACGTCCAAATGTATACCGGAAATCATCCAATAGAGTTTCTTTAATATCCTTTTTTTTTGTGTACTTTTATTGTTATCTTCTAAAGTTTTTGTCCAAAAATGTAGCACTTTGTTCAGCAGAAACTGTTCGATGTTCGATTTTATTCTTCTAGCTGCCCAGCAATGAATCTTTCTGCTGAGCACGACCATTGCGAGTTTTGATTACAATCAAATTGATTTGAAAGTGTCAAGTGAAAGCTCAGGGGTAATTGGTTAATATTTGTAGAGCTGAATCATGGGCAGGCTGCAGCCTTTGTTCAATCAATTTAGTTGGGGGTAGGTTGCGGAAGAATTGTACATTAATTTTTCAGCTGCTGACCAACGAATCAATCAGCTGTTTAGCTAGTCAAGGTTGCGGCTCCACATGTTTTTGGCTGGGTATAGGCGAAAGCACTTAGCTTGTCTGAGCTAAGAGACCAGTCAGCAGTTTTAGCAACCCTTTAGCTGCCTGTTCCCATTAAAAAGAATCCCCCTCATGTTGTGTGAATGTGTATAACAGGGAGAAGAAAACATTTCCGACCACATAAGGTATATATATTCTTGATCAGCATGAACAGCCGAGTCGATATAGCCATGTCCGTCTGTCCGTCTGTCTGTATGAACGCGTCGATCTCAGAGACTATAAGAGATAGAGGCACAAACTTTTGCATGAAGGTAGGTGTATACCGTACGCAGATCAAAAGTTTGTTTCAAATTTGGAAAATTCCTTACGTTAGAATTACTAACGATACACCAAGTTTCGACTGCATAATCAAAGCATGCGTGATATTTGGTTATTATTTTATTCTTAAACAACTCAATTTGCTTTCTTTTGTTCAGAGTTACTATTGAGGTCCTTTCTTTCCTGTGGTGTTTACAACCTTATCCCTACATAGAATGTTAATGCTACGCAAGTCGGAAAAGCAGGATCGTTGGTTAATACGTATAAGTTATCTGCTAAAGAAACTTTCTCTATTGATCAATAAGACAAGATTACGAATGGATACTTAAGATCAAGGGAAGACACGAAACAGTTCATATTTCAACTGTCGTTTTCTTGAATGTTTAAAATCAAAATTGTTAGGGTATTTAAATTTAAGTGCACTGAACAAAACTTTTTGCTATTTTTTGTATCACAAAAAATATTTCCCTTTTTCTTTGTTAAGTTTGTTGCTGGCGGCGGGGACCAAATTACGAAACAAAAGCTGTAAAATCCGCAACAAAACGCAAAAACAAACAGAAAAAATGGCATTGGAGAAGGTGGGGATGGGTGGACAACTCTGCTGGCCTGCTGCTGTTGGTGCTGCTGCTGCATAAATATTGTCAACAACAAAAACAATAAGTTGTCTGGGCCCTCCCGCCCCCTGTGCCTATTCTCTGCTCACGTTTTTCATAATTTTCTGCTCATCTCAGCGAAAAATCTGTTGACGCAATTGTCACGTGCTTGTCCCCCTTAGTTCGTGTCCTGGGCCAAAAGGATGTACGGGATCTGGGCACGCGCGGTGTTTTGTATAGTTTTTTATGCACACACACATACACACAGACACAGAGAGGCAGACATAAGTATGTAAGTATGTTAGATGCCTCGTGCCACTTTCTTCAACAGCCTCGGCCGTAAGTGCAATGCGGCGGCGTAAAAGTGGCGACGGTAATCTGATTTCCTGGGAAGATGTTTCTACAAAAAGTGCACAAAAGTGAAGTATAAAAGCTGAGACGATACAAAAAACACCCAAAAAAAATTTCGATTCCAAATAACATTTCGCTATTATTTCCTGGCTCTACCTTTTTGTCGATCCACCACATAATATTTATTCCAACATTTGTGCTTCAACCCCCCGCCCCTTGACCCCATACTATTCGCCTAACAATGCCCATAACTGCCAACTGATTTGTGTAGCCGATAGTTTTCACATGTTTTGTTCCAACATTAATTCCGTTTAAATGATTTTCACTTTATGCACAGATTTTCGCTTTGCAAGTAATCAAGTGGAAATGAATTTGACCAACACAGGAGGACTTTTTGTTGTTGTTGTTGCTGTTGTGGCTGTTGTGTTTTCAATTATTTGAGTTTTTATTATATTTCTTATGATTTTGCGGTGCCCCATTAGGCTGATTGTTTCCAGTGAGCCGTGAAAGAACCGAAACATGAAAACTGATGATGTAGTTGATATTTGCCGTATCAGCGGCGGCGGCGACTGTGACCAAAAAACGCGACGGGATCCTATCCCTAGGCTCTCCCTCCTCCAAACCCCGCGGCAAGGTCAATGATATGGCCACAAATTTGCGTTAACCAGGAGAGGCCAAAATATGCCATTTACGTTGGCCACATCAGCCGAGCCAAGGACACATCCCACCGCACCGAACTACTCAAGGACACGCACAAACTAAGAGCAGCTGAATTTTGGTGTGTTTGGCCTGTTTGCTGTCGTCGGGTCTGTCAACAGTGCATCCCACAGCGCTAGGGCAAGGCACGGCCATGTCCTTTATCTCTCATTTTCATCTCATGCTGTGGATCACTCTAGCGGCAGCTCCCTCCGGTGCACTGCTGGTGCAAATCGTTGGCATTTAACACTAACCTTCCGATCTCTGCTGCCGTCCTAAGGATTTTATACCCTGCAGGCTATAGAAATCCTGGTGCAAACAAAAACAGCTTTCATTTCCTAAATATTCGTGTCGTTTGATGACTCTAAATAACACCTGAGGACCTAGTTGTCTTTAGATGGCTCAGCAGAAAATTCGCTTGAAATGATTATACTTAGAGAAAAAATGTACTGAAATGAGGTAAGGCACACTACTTAAAACGGTTTAAAGAGAGTATGTACTAAAGACGATCAGTTACGGTTACGTTCATGCTCGATTTGTTCAATATGTTCCCACACACTGGAGTCTGCGTATTGTTTTCGGTGTCAGTTGTTTCCATACATGTGCGAACGCCTGCCAAAGTCAGAAAAAGTTGACCATTGCAATATATATTCAGAGAATCTGCCAACTTGGACTCTCTCTGGCAGACAATCTCTCTCATTTTTCTAAGTGTAGGAACAAATAGAAGAAGATAAAAATAAGGCTTTGTAATCGAAATAATATAGAAAGTACAAAGTTAAGAATTCTTATCTTGTTTTTTCAGGAAATTATTATAAGATATTCTAGACATTCGATTCAGGATCTTGAATCTCAAATAGATTTAGTAAGTAGGTAAAAGTGACAGGTATAACAGGTATACTAACTTGTGATACACACAGTTAAGTAAGAACCATTCAAACATCCACTAAAGTAACTAAAGTAACAATTGGAGATTGGCGAGCAATCGACGGCAGCAACTTGCATCTCATCCCAGAGAGTTGCTGAGAATGCGCCACAATCTTAATACCAATGAACCAGTCCAGGATAAGTTCTACAGAAACTCCGGAGCAGGCGAGGAATCGACAGCAGCAGCAACAGATACTTCCTAAAATAGCCCATGGTAGTATTAATTCTACCTAATTACTACAAGAAGCCTTGTTTTTTCCGAGTGTACCTCCGAAAACTCCACTCAACACACATTTTGTGTACCCACCCCGCCCCTCCAACACATACTACAAGTATTTACACAATGATAACCAAATATTTTCAATGCCAAGGCATTTTCCAATTTGAAGCAATGAAAACATACAAGTCGCTGTGGCCTTTGATGTTCCATCCTTCAACTCCAACCTCATGAAATTTGAGTGAGTCAGTCCTGCAGACAAGTGTCTGTGTGCGTTTCGGGGTTTTTTTTTTTTTTGTAATTAACCGACATTCAAACACATTGCCGGCTCGGCCTACAGAGAGATGCCTTGACGAGCCACGTCCACGCCTAAACACTTCACTTCTCGTTGTCGGCCGCATGTGTTTCGTCTCCTTCTATCTAAGTCTGCATCCAACTGTATCGTATTTCCCTCATCTACTTCCCGGGCAAAGGCGGCGCTCCACTGGCAACACATTAGCTTGGGAGTTAGGCGCCTGGAGCTACCGCTGGCCCCTCGACTAGGGACTGTCAGCATTTTTTTTGACCGCTTTAATGAGAAAGTGTCACTGATGTGACGTGTGGCGTCAGCGTTGCGGTAAAAGACCAAACGATTTTCTTTCCCCCACAAAATATTGTCATTTTGTGTGTCAACGAGGTGTGATCAAGGCTGGATGTTGCCACCAGTTGGACATAGTTTTGTGTAAGCAAATGGGGGAAAGTGAAAATTGAACGGAAGAAATATTAATTTGGATCAGGTAACTAACTTAATTTTGTTGATTAGTTTGTGGGGTTGTAGAGTTTTGTAAAGTAAAGTTGGTCTACTTTCTGCAGGGACCACTGAACCACTGAACCGAACCAGTACTTATTTTATAAGTGGTTTGACTTTCTGGCAGTTAGGAACTTTCTAAGAAGAAAGGATAGAAACGATATATGTATAACATTTTACGATTCCCTTCGATTACTGAAAAGGTTTGTTTCGCTTTTGTCATTTTAAAAATCGATATTTAAATCATCGAGTGCAAAAAACTTTGTTAAATCGGGTTTTTCTAAAGCCTTTTTAAATAACTGAATAGATTTAAAATAACTTCTATACAATTAAATTTGAAAAAATCATTGATATCGCCTTTTCTAAGCCATCTGTGGTTACATATTTAGAAGTCCTTAGTATGGAATCGATTGATACTTTATTGTAAGCACATGATCCAAAATGGAAATAGACTGAACGTCCAAAATAGAAATAAACTGAACGTCCAAATGATGAACTGATATATCGTTAAAAGAAGTATCGAAAGGAAATATCGTTTAGGAATATTTAATATCGTGTAACTATAACATCGATTTATAGATTTGTTTGTATATTTATCGGTATATCTGTTTATCGATATATTTATTAATCGGTTTGTTTATTTATCGATATATTTATTAATCGATGTATATACGTACGATATATTTATTGATCGGTATTTATCGATATATTTAGTTATCGCTATTTATGGATATATTTAGATATCTGTATATAATTTTATCGATATATTTAGTTATCGGTATATAATTTGATCGATATATTTATTTATCGGTACTTATCGCTATATTAATTTTTCGGTATATCTATCTATCAATTTATTTGTCGGTATAAATCGATATTTATCGACCAATCTATACGATATTAAAAACTCTATTCTGGATAATAGAGTGTTGGATAATAATATTTGCTGATAATATCAATATTTTCCAAACGGCAGAAGATTTATCTTTAGATATTAAGTAACATATTGTTTCCGAACTTTTCTAAACATATCCTGGTCCATTTTCAACTTGATCTATTAAACTTGTTAAGATGCTTTATGTCTTCATTTCGTTTGAGCATTTTCCTTCATATATAAGCTCATAGCCATATCAATTACTCTACTCACTGCAATAATTCTCAATTTCCCCGAAAATCCCTCTTCACAAAGAATCATCAAATGTGACAACATAATCTGCAAGCCAGAAAACAACAACACTAAGAATACTTCGCCGTCATCGTCGTGATATTCGTCTAATCTTGTGATTTGAACAAAAATTGACAACATTATCAGGATCAGGATGCGTCGGCGAAGATGACAACAGCCGCACCACACACACAACCCGAAGAATGGGAGAGACCAAAAGAAGCCACCGACGCGTCGCGTATTGTAGTCAACGTGCCGAAAGGTGGTAACCGAGCTGTTAGCGCAATAAAAGCCAAAGCCAAATGTCACCTGAAAAATGCAGCCGTTCATTACCAACAAAAAGGACCTCAAAAAAGGAGCCACATCACATTCGGTTTGACTTTGATGCTTTGTTTTACAAAAACATTGCTTATCACATTGTCATTGTAGACCATTTGTGCGGCTACAAGAAAGTCAACCGACGTCTCAATTATGTTGGAAAACCAACTGGCCAGGGCAACGCCCAAAATTGTACACGTTGCGCCGCAGCGGGAGTCCTTGATTTATGCGACGGCGATCCTTGATCCTGGCACGCAATCAAAAGAGCAGGAGAACAATCATAATCACCACAAATGCTCCGAGCAGCGCGTGCAAAATGTTAGAACTCGCTGCTGCTCCATAAGTCGACTCTTGCACACAGAAAACAAAAATGAAAAAAAAAACAGAGGAGAAAACAATTAAAGAGTCAATGGAATGCCAAAAAGAATCCATAAGCGGATTGCTCCGTCCTTCCTTCGCTCGTTCGTTATTTTTTAATAGTCTTAAAAATTTCCGTTCTGTTCGGCCTTTGGTTTTTGGCCTTATTGAAATGAGCAGCAGCATTTTATTGTGTTGTGTGTTGTCGGTTGGGACGTGTTAACACAGCAATTAACTTTTACAGGCTGCTAAATAGCAAAAATTTGGGTTTGATTTATATGCAGGAATCAGGATACAAACAAAAACTAATGATGACAGCTGGCCGGACAGAATGGGAATGGCAGGCAAATTGAAAGAATTTTCAAAATATTTATGAAGATTCTGAGGAGATGAGGGGAGAGGGATTATGCATGGTCAAGATATTTGGCTTCTAATGCGAGCAAAGCAAACTTTTTAGTAGCTGCCGCTGTCAAAACTAGTACCAAACTAGTGAATTGCCATAACACCGGTAACAGGTCTTCGTAATATCCGTACTGTGCGGCTTTTTGATACTTTGCATTAAGAAAAAAACGACTGGCAGGGTTCTGAAACGTTTGGGATTGAGCTTTTAGGGTTTTACGGGTTTGTTTTGTACTGAAAGTAAGTACGAAACATGCTTATTTCGAAAATCAACTTCTTATGTTATTGAAATGATAACCAACTTTCTAGAATTACGGAAATACTATGCCGAAAAATGTGTGAAATATGCGCGTTCTCTTAAGTCAAGTACAAAAAGGTCTATTTTTAGCGAATCTGTTCTTGAAATTCTCAACTGTTTCTAACAATTATGGAGCACTCATTGATTAAAAGTCTCTATCATATCAAGAACGAATTGGGAATATATAAAGTAGTTTATGGGTTTAAATTAAAAAAACTTTTTATTGATTTTTATATGCATTAAGTACATAGTATTATTCTTCAACCAAGAATATGTTTTGTTTTAAGAATTATAAATTCAGAATATTCGAACCCAAAAGTAAGATCAAAAAGATTTTAAAATAGTTCGAAATGTACTTAAAATATCCTGAAACATTATTTCGGTATTAAAGAAACAGTACTTAATATTAGAATTTCATACTTATATCAAGTATTTTCGTACATAAAGTACTAACTACACAGTTTGTACTTAATTTAAGTACAAATTTCTTGATTTTTCTGTTATAGCAAATAATTGTGAGCAATTTCTACACTATTTTGGTGTTTCAGACAAATGCAGACTCACTTCGTACATAAAATTGAAGGACAGCATACAAATTGTTGAAAACAAAATCCCCATTTGCCACTTTCAAACAGCCAAGCAGACATCTTAATCTCCACCAGCTATAAAACAAAATCCAAAGACCGAGCTCAACATGAAACATGGACATGCTTTGCTACTAACGAGCAATTATCGCCAGCTCCCAGGCGTTGTGTTCCCAGTTTTCACACACAGTCAAAGAGAAGTCAAAGCCAATGTACAGGCACACATCCTCATCACGGATTCGTTGCGCTTTGGGGGGGAGTCCAACTGCTTTAGACCTGCATATACACACGCACACAGAGACGCGCACACCCAATTGTTAGGACACAATGGATGAAAATATTTTCGTCCTGTTGTCAAATGATTGCATTTAATGTATCGAAATCTGCGTGACGAATCAGTTTAGTTTCAGGCAAGCTGCAGCAGCAACGTTAAAATGGCAACCAGTTGCCTTTTTAACTCGTATAATTCGATCACGGTCGCTATGTACATACTTGTATCCTGTGCAGCACATGGTCGTCCTGTGACCCAAACCGCACAGACAACTTAATCAAAAATGGGAGGAGAGAAGAAAATGCCAAAAATATATAAAAATGTATGTGTGTGTGTGTGTGGAACCGATCGGTTACACACATTTACTGGGTGGGTGTAGTCAGTTTTATGTGAGTAACATCTACGGTTTGACTTTTCGATACAGGACATTTTATGGGCCCTTTCTAATGCGGTTGTTAGGCCGCATTGTCTTAAGTAAAGCAATGAAGATGTTAAGCAAGCGTGTGGGAATAAATGATGCAAAGGCAGCTGTTTTAGTTGTTTAGGAAAGTGGGGTCCAACCACATGTCTGGTATCTTGAGTTCTTTGTTAGGCTTAGTGTTCTACTCAACAAAACTTCTGCCAAACCTTCTTATGAAAACTCACTGGGAGTACTAAAAAAGTGCTCAAAACCCTTTTTCGCAGTGAGAGTGTAGCGCATTCGAGAGCTCCTTTTACTGTGGAAGCGTAACACACAAAATTCTTTTTAATTAGATGCCTCGAGATGGGTTGGAACCCACGACCTACTGCACTGTAGGCACACACAGTACCCACTACACCACACCCGGCCATTCCCGACTTCGGCAACAAAATAAGACCTATTCCAGTATTTTGAAGGATTGATGGTGATTCTCGATGATTTTCGTGAGCTGGACACGAATCTGTTTTCAGAAATGGTCCAAAGCGTCTAGGATTAACTTTGATTATTTTGCAATTTGAGGTACCGTAGGTACATAGAGTATTATAAGTTTGAGCAAAAGTATGTAACATCCAGAAGGAAGCGTCTCCGACCCTATAAAGTATATATATTCTTGATCAGCATCAACAGCCGAGTCATGTCTGTCATGTCCGTCTGTCTGTCCGTATGAACGCACAGATCTCAGAGATGGTAAAAGATAGAGGATTGACATGTATGGGACATATGCTTCTCATGTCTGCAGGCAGATCAAGTTTATTTTCAATTTTGGCCACGCCCCTCCCGCCCCCCCAATTTAGAAAAAACGTCATATCTCCCACAATTTTGAAGATAGATGGCTTGTTCCTTCTGGACATATTTAGTTAGCAGGATAACGTATCGATCCGCTAAAGAAATGAAGAAGATCGGATCAACGGTTTTCCAGTTATGATCAAAAGACAAATTTTCTTGGTACAGAGTATGTTATAGTCGTGCTTGACCGACTTTCTTTCTTGTTTCAATCGAAGATATACTATTTTGAATACTTGTGCTCAAAACTATTAAATAGTCTACTCACCAAAAATATGCTATACAAAATCAACATTGAAAATTGTAATATTACGAAATTTTTAAGCTTGAGCATCCACTCTTTAAAAAATTTGTTATTTTTCTTGTCCTTGATCCTTCAATCTCCAGTTGGATTCTTACTTGAACCCGTTTCTTCTTCTCATTTTCACACTGGCCGCTTGCTATGTGTGTGTCCAGCGACTTAACGGCTTAAATCAATTAGTTTTGTAGCGGCTGTCAAAATTCGAAAGGATACCCAGGGAAAAGTCACAGTAGTCGGCAAAGTTGCAAAAAAAAAAAGAAAAGAAAAAGTCAAACCAAATCCACAAAATTTCCAACTCAATTAGTGCCCCTCTGCCCACTAGGCAAAAAAAAAACAAAAAGGGAAGGAGAAGCCGCAAAAGAAAAGAAAACTGAAAATTCGAGGCGTTCAAATCTTCATCTGAAACCTGCCGCCTACTTCTTCGACTAGCATCCACATCCACTTTCAACTTTGCCGACCTGAGTGCATCATTATCATCGGCAATTGGACTACTGCGTCAAAGTGAGCTGCCTACTATTTCTGGGTCTTTCACATTTCACCATTGTTGTGTGTCCGCCTGGTTTTTTTATGCCCCGACACGCACACAATATTTTGGGCAAAAAAATGAAAATAGGGAGAACAATGACAGTAAACTATGGCGCAAATTAATAGACAGCCATTTGAACATGTGCACGGCGGAGGGAGGGAGGGAGTAGTTGGCCGCTTGCTGCTTTGATTGTTTTGTCAAGTTGTCTTAGATATCAAAGACGGAATGCCGCATGCCGAAATCCTCTAATAACCCACAGCGCTGACGTCTTCATTGTGAGTACTTGACTTTCGGTCAATTTATTTTTTCAATTGTTCTAACAAAAACATGCCATAAAAACATATAAAATATCCCATATGTATGTGGGGAAATTTGTTTTCGAAAACAAAGAGCGAGCACTTGTACTTCCTTGTTATTGTAGTGGGGTTCACCAAGACTACGCTTGGTTAGATCTGACACATGATTTGTATGGGGGATCCTTCTTTATTGACTGCATCGAAATGCCAGGATTGCCAACCGGCTCTGATTCGGATGCCTTAAACCAAGCATGCTTAATTGTAGACCTTGTCGCACTCTATGGCAACCATGTGGTCAACTGATTAGTAATGATCAGGACCTTCCCGGACTCCACGCTGACTAACATTATGGTTTCATTGCCAAGCCACAAGAGGAGGACGTTTCACGCTTCACAAGGCTGGTCCAACGCCCCGGGTCCGTCCGTTGAATAAGAAAAAAAGCAACAAACCTCAGCGAATTGCATTTCCAAGTAGAGGACACACCGTGGCCACAGACACTGTCCATGTAATTCTCAATTAACGCCACAAGATTTTTGTCAATTTTATCCAAAAATTTCTGCAAGCTTTCGTTCCACTGCTGGACACTATTCAGCCTCATAATTGATCGTAATGTGCGATATTTGCCTGGTCCCTTTCTGGCCCACACAAAGCCTGTATGGAAATGCCTGGCAGGCATCCTGTCAACAGCAGGATACTGTGATAAAAAGGACATTCGTTGCATTTGTCGCGCTCGCTCTGTGGCCCACACTCGCCCTGTATAGCAAAGTGTCTTTTGTGTTATCGACCAGAGGCTAGTGCTCTTTCCCTCCGAGACCGGGCTCATCACGATTTCATGCACAAACAATGCCCATGATCGATCGATGACGGAGAGACTGAGTCGGAGATCTGGACGCGGGCATTAGCTGATTTTTAATGCATCGAGTGCGACATGTGGAATTGTGTGGGCCATTCGAGGGAAAGGATCGACTTATAACTCTCTTTCAAACCTTGCTTTATTGATAAATCTGCTCGCAATCCTAGATTTTGAATGAATCCCCGCTTCTTAACTTCTTAGGTAGGTATTGAATATTATGACCGGACTTAAGTTTATGGTTGAGCCTTTATGAGCCTAGACTTAGAGCCGGGCTGCTACTTCTGAGGAGGCAGGTACAAGAGGACAGTGCACGCTTAGTATGTAATGTTCAAATAAAATTAATTATAAATGTTAAAATAATTATTGCGATTTATTGGTATGTGAAGCAGAGCTTGGCACATCTCATGCAACAAATTTGGAATCACCGGTTGGTTATTTATGAGGCGGTTGAAAACAAAATGTATAACACAGTTCGACAAAATCAAACTTTTGGAAAAAACCCGGTATGAGACCCTTAAATTCTGATAGAATGCGCTTCTGTAAGCATCGCCTCATACCCAGTTTCTCAGCTGTACCCTAGGATCGCGTTCTATGGGTACTTTTGTACAAGCAAGACCCAGCGACAACAATTTTAACTTAGCAGTCAATGGTACAAGATAAAAATCTACAAAATTCAGCAAGACAGGGTCATTGGGAACGTAATTTAAAAAAATCGCGTTATTCATACAATTGGTTAAGGTACCTCCAGAAGGTGTCAAACCTAAATTCTTGAATATCTTTAAAAGCGCACGGTAGAGTTTTCTTAAAAACTAAATTTATGATGGCACAATGGGCTATTTCGTGGGCCTAAGAGATGTTACTCCTCAGCCAAAAAACCGCGAGATGGAGTACCATTTAATGAAGTGCCGTCTATCAGAATTTAAGGGTCTCATCCCGGGTTTTTTTTTAGTGTCGTACTGTGTAATAATTAAGAATGTGTTTTGCTACGTACTTAAACATAGTTTCTTGTGGATTTTGCTGAATAATGTGGATCCCACTAGCAGGACCCCTCTTACAAAACCGTTTTAATGAGATGTCGCTTGTAGGTTTTGATATTCTTTGATACAACCTAGACTAGCCAATGCAGCTAAGTCAATTTGAGTAGTCCTAAAGGTAATCTATATAATTTCTGTCATCTTCGATTTTGTTTCCAAAAATACGATTGTTGGGAATTAATGGATTTTTCAACAAAAAGTCAACAGATGGTACAAAACAACGGGTCTTGTATTAAGTTCAAATCAAGTTTCTGCCCGTTCAAAAAAATGTTTTGAAGTGAGAACTATAAGTAAGACGAGATCGGAAGTTAAAGTCGGCCCTGTCCCGACTTCGAAATAACCTTTTTTTCCTCTGTTAATTAACAGAAAACTAAAATTGATATCAACATATTAACATTATGTTAGCCAGCAGCTCATACTGCTCAGAAAAGTATGCAACATTTTTCTATAGCCTTTAAAAACCTGTCAATTTTTATCCGATCTTTATTAAACTTTGAGAGAAACTACCTCTTTTGCGAGGTCCAGCCGACTTGATGCCCAGTTCTTGTCCAGTTTTATTGAGATATTAAAAAACTGGTCTCTGTTGGGCGCCATTAGCTCTTGATTTCAAGATACAGCGATACATCCAGGGATGCAAACCGGTTCTGAACCGAGCTGATTTTGAACCGAACCGAAACGTATATTCCAGCTGGTGAACCGAACCGCCAGCCGAACCGGCTTTTCTTCAGATATGCTGAACCGAACCGAAAACCACTAGGAAAAACGGTTCGGTTAGGTTAAGATATCTGTCAAGACGTGAATCGCTTACTTATTAATTTGGGAATTTGAATCGTTTCTCTACGGTAATTTTAAACCAACATTTTGTTCGATCCTCTACATCCTTAACGATGCCGGATCGATATAACCTATACATGTAATACTGTAAGTCTTCTGCAAGTGCCCGTCGATCTCTTAATATATCGGTCATTAATCTGCATTCTTTCCTCTAGGGGACAATATATTCAATTTTTTGTACTACTTTTTTACCTCAAATCAATCTTAGCCAGTGGAGTTTTTTCTGTGCCGAAAGTATTATGCAATTTTGGTCAAAACTCTAGAAAGATAAGCGATTTTAAACCCATATTTTAGGCAAGGAAAGTATGCACTATGCTGCCCAGTGATCTCTGTAAATCAATATTAAAATCGGTCCTGATCGACTTCAAGATTCTTCGGTTGTCTCTGGAAACTTGATACATCTTTTTCTTACAAGAGTAAGTGAAATAAGTTTAGCTTACTTTTATTTAGTAATTTTAAACGAAGACCTGCCTCTTTTAGGCGTCAAGGAACACTTTGTCAATTCAGAACTCTTAAAAACGTCCATTTTTAGTTTTCTTTAGTTAATCTGACCTTTTTACTTTGTTCTCCCAATTTTCCGACTATTGTCCAAACATTTTCATGGATTTCTTTTTCTTGAATCTCTTAAAACTTCCGTAGTATTAAACATATTTTTAGTTTTGGTCAGTTTAACTTAATTCTCCCAACTTTCCGACTATTGTGCAAACATTCTCATGGATTTCTCCTCTTAAATCTCTTCTCAATCCCCTTGGGCAAATCTGAGAAAATCAAAACTCTAAGCGCAAATGTTTACTTGGATCCAACCAAAATAAATTCCTCGGAATCCCAGAACTAATTCGCGGGCATATGCAAATCTGGTCTCAAGAAAACTCGAACAAAACCCGAATTAACCCTTTTTCAAAGGGATTACCTGCCGCCTCACTTGAGCTCCATTGAGCTGTTGAAAATCATAAGCCATCAAGGATTTTGAAGTAATCCTTTGAACTAGTTTGTGGCTGGATTAAGCGAAATAGTTCCACGAATTTTGGGCCAGGACGAAGGCAGTAGTAGATACGGTTGGATCGTTTGATTAAAGTGTAAAACTTGTGTGTTTTGCTATTGTCAAAACAATTGCGTGTGAGAGGGAGAGAGCGAGGCAAAAGCGTAGCCAACCCCTGTTTGGATTGGATGTAATAGATATTTTGACGCCGAAGCAGCTAAAGACGGCAAATAAACATCCACAAGTTCCAAAATAAAGAGAGAGAGAGACCCAAAGGCCAACAACGACAACCATGCCAGGCAAATGTGGAACAAAATGGACTGCAAACTGGTTTCGAGCAGAGGGCGGAGTCTGTTGGCAGGTAGCTGCCGCGGACTCACCCTCTCTCGCGCATGCTCTCTTGTGTAGACTTGGTGTGGCTTAGCCGGGCTCTCCAGCGTATAAATAGCCAGCCAGTTGACAGTGGTGAGTCAGTATACAGCTACGCCTTGCCCAGCAAACAACTTTCTTCAGAGAGCGACGTGTGTGAACACTGTAAAAAATTATCCACTACATTCCAAACAATTACAAACAAACAAACAGAAAACAATGGTGAAAAGTGTCTGCGAAATGGAATTCAAAAGCAATTTCTCCATCGATGCCATTTTGGCCAAAAAACCAACCACACAAATCATTCAACCCATCATCAAGCAAGAGCTGGTGCATCATCAGTATGTGCATCCGTACTCCAACTCGGATGGTGAGCTGTCCGCTTCCGAGGATTTCGATAGCCCGTCTCGTACCAGCACTCCCATGAGCAGTGCAGCCGAATCGAATGACAAGCTTGATGTGGAGTTCGATGATGAAGACGATCAGCTACTGGAGGGCGAGGAGAGTGATGACAGTGAGAGCAATCCCAGCAAGAAGCAAAAGATGAACTCGTCATCGGCCACTAGTGACAACAAGAAGCCACCTTATAGCTACAATGCCCTGATCATGATGGCCATCCAGGATAGTCCCGAGCAGCGATTGACTCTGAACGGCATCTACCAGTATCTGATCAATCGTTTCCCCTACTTCAAGGCCAACAAGCGCGGCTGGCAAAACTCCATACGCCACAATCTGAGCCTCAACAAATGCTTTACCAAAATCCCGCGCAGCTATGATGATCCCGGCAAGGGCAACTACTGGATTTTGGACCCCTCGGCCGAAGAGGTTTTCATTGGCGAAACCACCGGCAAGCTGCGTCGCAAGAATCCCGGCGCAAGTCGCACCCGCCTGGCTGCCTATCGTCAGGCCATCTTCTCACCCATGTACGGTGGAGGTCCCGCTGCTGCCTATGGCTATCCTGGTATGCCGTTTGCTGGTGCTGCTGCAGCTGCCGCCGCCGCCGCTTTGTATCAGCGCATGAACCCGGCTGCCTTCTATGGCCAGCAGCCACCTCAATTGCAATATCAGGCGCCACCACAAGCGGCCGCTTCCGCTCATCCCCAGCTGCAGGGCTATCCGCCGCAACTGAGTGCCGAGCTCTTTCAGCGCATGCAGTTCTTTGGCAAATTTCCCACCAGCTAAATGAGTTTGCTTTGGAACACGCCCAGCGAGCGCGCTTTGGATCAACGGGACAAGGCTTTAGCTAAGCCGTTAGGAGCCACCACAATCTCCGAAAACCTAATCTGACGTCTAAATTTTTGCAAATTTAGCAAATCAATTTCTTGGGCCTTTGATGGTCGGCCTGGAAAGCCGTCTAACTATTTGAGAAGGTTCGCTTTCTGGCTACTTAAAGGCCTTCCGCCGCCCATTTGTACAGTTTTTGTGGGGGGAGGATGGGGCTTTGTAGTTTGTCTACACCTATTGTTGTTATATTTGTATATAGAATATTTATTTAAAAGAAAAAAAACAAATTAAACAATGTTGAAAATAAAACAAAACAAAATTTTAAATCAAAATTTGAATTTTTGTCTGGTTGTTTTTAGAAGTTTTACACTTTCAGGTATTTCATTTTTAATTTTTTCAGTGTATAAACCTTTGGTTTTAACGAAAACCAGCGCACATGTGGCTTTAAGGAGCTTTTTTTTTTGCTTGAAACCAGTTTGTTAAAGGTTTATGGGGTCTCCTGAACCAGTCACGTTCTTTAAGAACAAAAATACTTTTTTTATACAATTGTTAGGAACAAATAATCTTCAAGAATTGGTAAGGGTAATCAAGTCCCGATTTCTCATCTTTTAAATTTAGGTTTTCTTTCAATCTAGTTAGCAGTTCCACTTCCACATAAAATTTGTGATTCAAAA
Organism: Lordiphosa fenestrarum; assembly: GCA_035044985.1. Lineage (NCBI taxonomy): Eukaryota > Metazoa > Arthropoda > Insecta > Diptera > Drosophilidae > Lordiphosa > Lordiphosa fenestrarum. Next base: position 2,188,788 of record JAWNNO010005527.1, on the reverse strand, counting down.
CCGGTTTATGATCTTAATTTGCACTCACAAATCACAAAACTTTTACGGAAGTGGAAGTTAATTTCAGAGTGGAGTCCTTTAAATGGATTTTTTAAAGGTGTAGAATAAATTAATCATATTTATTAAATATCAGAGATGCCAGACGCTCGAAAACAAGGACTACAGTTTTGAAACCGATAATTCGGTTCATTTTAGTTTTTTGAAGGTAACTAAACAGAGGTTTCGGTTCGGTTCAGTCGTTCACTCTTCACTTATAGATTTGATAAAGCCCCGGCATAAAAAATATTGAATATCTGTTACTAATTTAAGGATATCAATCTAATTTGTATAATCCATAAATTTTTTTTATAAATATCGCATAATAAATGGAAGAGCTATAAAGGTTTTAAAGAACCGTTGCATACTTTTCGGAAAATCAAGGAATGATTGCTAACGTAATGAAGAATATCATTCCACGGAGGGTATGTTATACTCACTCAAATTAGTAAGCAGCTTTCGAGGAATAAATGTAGTCTTGTTCTATTATAATTGAAGCAGAAAATGATAAATTACAGAAGATGTTCGAAATCACATGGTTTCTAATGGTGGACAGACAACTCATCCCTAAAATCTATATCAATCTCGCGTCGCTAACAATCATTTCGGTCTATGAGTGGTCTACATTGTAGAAGATCTATCAAATTTCACAAAATTTACAAGTTACGTAAGCGCATTACGTCGAAAAACTTCATTTCCAAAGGTTCGATTCAGAACCGGCTTGCATCCCTCTTAAATATGGAAACAAAAGATAAAGAAAATTTAAAAGTATGGACTAATTGGCTCCTTATCTATTATCTTACAAGTTTGATTTTCTAGTTCTACAAAAGTTGTCTATTAATATTGGAACTTGTAGATCTGAAGACCTATATTTCTGGGACCAAGTCCCCGACCGACTAAGTACGCTCATTGACAAAGGTCCCACCTACACTCAAAACCAAATTTTGTAGTTTCTAAAAAAAATTAGAAAATATTTTGTAGAAATGGTAAAAAGGACAGAATAATCTGCGGAATACCTAAAACTGCCGGATCGGGTGGGATAGTAACGCATTTATGATTTGGCATGGGAATCATGACGATAAAGATTTTTAATGGAAAAGTCTGGGGATGGGAATTATTCGTTGAACCATGTCTTGAGAATATGTTTGAGTCACCTAAGGAAGGATCGTGTCGGGATTGAACATTCTCCCGCTTCCATCTCTACCTGGTCTACAGCTTCTGAACATGTGATATCTCTCGGTTTCGCAGTAGCGAAATTAAAATTTTAAACACAATCTTTTCACTGGAAAAACATAATTAAAGTCGAACTTCCATATCTTTTAGCTTCTAATTGAAATATTGCTCCGAAAAAAAGGCGAAAAGGGTTTACCTTTAAACAACTTTAAGCCGTTTCTTAGGCTTCCCTTTCCATAATTGTTTTGTCCCGCTGATGACTTAATTAGTTATTTTGCCTAGCCAAGCCAGCGGCAAACATGAAAATGATTCCCAAAAAGAACAAAAACAATAACCGGGGGAGAGAAAAAAACAGAGCCATCACCCATTGACTTTTGTTGTTGTCTCAATTTTGTTGGCTCTTTACATGCCCAGTGACAACTCCAGCTGTGAGCGAGTGCTGGGCACCGCAGGTACTATATGCATAGGGATACCTTCGATATTTTCAACATCGACTCCTTCCCGGGGTCCAGCCAGGCTATTGTCTAAGCACACTTTGCTCTCGCTCCATCCCTCTCTCTATAACTTTTGTTATACAATTTTTCAACTAATATGCCAATGGAAGAGGACGGGAGATCTTGAATTTGAAAGATGAGAACCTTACGGGAGAAAAAGGGAACCGACAACGAGCGAGGCGTTGTTTGGGAAATTTTCTTCGTTTCTATGCTGATGTCTTCATTTCAAATTTCACTTGGAAGCGGCCTGGCGTCTTTGATCACTTGCCATGTGTGTGTCTGTGTGCGGAGTTTGGAGTGAAACATGTGAGAAAAAGGGAGCATCAACAAGAAATGGACAAAGAATAACAAGCCCGGGCCATATCATAAATAGTGCGCTTTTCTCGATTTGTAAACGAAATGATAATTAATATCATCGTTAGTAGATTAATCTCCTTCATTCGGTTGGAGCTATGGCCCGATGGAGAGAGAGAGAGAGAAAGAACGGTAGCAATTATCATATTTTCTTCTCTCTGTTCTTTTTTTTCAATAATTGTAAATTATTGGGTGTGTAGTGTGTAGAGTGTGTTTGGTAGTTTTCATGTTGGTAAATCATGTTATTGAAACTATTAGCTGGCAGTTTTATGGGGTGCCAAAGCAACGATGAGGTGGTGTTGAGGGGGAAAGTGTGTAATGAGTTGACTAGTTAAGCGTGTTATGAGTTAACGATGAAGGTTCATTTAGCTTTGGGGTTGTCGATAAGTTGAGTTATAGATGCATAACAGTTCACAGTTTATGGGCAAACGGAGGCACCATATCTTAAGTGAAAAACATTAATGAGAAGACAAGCTTTTATTTTATTACATGTGATAAATGGTCATTAACAATCCACCAAATTTGGCCTTGTTATAGAATGAACTCTTTTCAATTCCTTTTGTTGATCCTCCATTGTGCATGTACCGAATTATAATACCAGCTACATGTAAAGAAAAAAGGATTTACTAAAGAAGGAACATCAACAGCCGAGTCGATTTAGCCATGACCGTGAGTCCGGCGGTTCGTCAGTCTGTTGGAACACCTAGATCTCAGAGACTAGAAGAGCTAGAGCAACCAAGTTTGAAATGTAGACTAGTATTTTCTGCAAGCAAATCAAGTTTGTTTCAAATTTTGGCCATAAAATATGTTGAGTATCTCCAAAAAAAAACCTTTGGATATCTCGCTTATATTTTGCACAATGTGCCCATTATTTATAGCACACTTTTCAGAGCATTAAGCGCTGCCTGTAACATAATGTTGATATGGTTACATTCATGTTAATGCTCTGTTAGTTAACATTATTAAACATTAATTATCCTGAAAAAGGTACTTTCACAATCAATTTGCATACTATGTTAATACACACCGAATTAATCATGAGAAATGAACATCAATGTACAAGATCATGTACAAGATGGTCGAACTAGAGTATTCAGTGATTCCTTTTTTATTTTCGCACAAAACAGAGACCAGAGATACGTTTTACATTCACATGGGTTTGCAATTAAGTTTCAATCATCACACCAGCATTTTTAATTTAAAAACTCTTAACACAGGAACAAACATTATAAGATTAAATATGGCCGCCTAAAACTGTGAAAATTGGGACATACCCTATGGGTAAGCCCTTGTTCTTCTTTTGTTTTGTGTTTTTTCATCGTTTTCTTTTGCACAGATTGCTAAAGATTTCGTTGTGCTGCTCATTTCTTACTCTAACCCTATTTCCAACACATATGTACCGTGCATGTCCGAGTATGTATGTACATATTTGGGGTTTATGCCCAGCTTAGTGCTGCATAAGAGTTAAATCGCCTTCTTGCTACGTGGCCTAAATCCATTTTCATAGCAATATTTTGCATATAAAAATTTAGACAAAAGCGCTTTTCCCTTTGCCTCTTTCCCTTGGCTTAGGTGGCTCGGTTTGTTTTTGAAATAGATCGGATGAGCGCATTATATACTTAACACATCTCAGAAATCCAGTCTACACAGGATTCAATTACCTAAGCCCAGGGACTACGACTAAGTCGCTAAAGCACATGGACGTATGTGTGTGTGTGTGAGTGTGGGTTGATTGTGCGAATTGGTTCATGAGCGAATATGGATTAGGGATTTGCTTAACTGTATCACTTTAGCAGTGTAGCACGCGCTCAAGCAAAACCAGCAGCAAAACCAGCTCCTCCGAGCAATCCTCCGATACAATTGGCTTAAGTGCTCGACATGCAATTTACAAAGATAACAAACCGAAAAACGGATTCTGCCTTACTTATCTTATTACCCTGGGTTAAGTGCAGGGATTACGATGTCGAAAGAGCAACCTGGTACGGGTTGGTGCGGTTCAGTGTGCAGATGCAGAAGCCTGATTACCCAGCATGCTGAGATCGTTTCCTTTGGCGTTGTGCGTGTGCCGTTTGTTACACTTCTTCACAGCATTTAGACTGCCCAGGTTGCTCCTGGTTGTCTGTTAATGATTCAAACCCATCGTCAGAGGCTTAGTATTTTGGGTCTTTCACAAATATTTTATACATACATAGCAATATTTTGTGCAGGGCTTAGAAGGCAAAAGGGAAAAAAAGGTGTATGGGCTTTGGCAAGCATATTGTTTGTATTCTTTGGGTTAAGAAAACGATGAGAGAGCAGAAAGTGGTGGGTAAGGAGTTGGTAAGAAGGATACTTATTAAATCGTGTGTTCCTTTTGGAACTGGGGAAGGTTCCTAACTTTCCGGAATCTATAGAAAATTTAAAAAAAAAACAAGAAAGCTAAGCTAACTTCGTCTGTGCCGAAGTTTTTATACCCTTGCAAGTGCTCGCTTAAATATTTGCAAATAATACTTTTTTCCCAATTTCCAGCCGATCGTTCGTATGGGAGCTATATGATATAGTCATCCGATTTGGACAAAAACTTGTAGAATTGTGTAAAAGCACGAGAAACAAACAAGTACAAAATTACAGGATGCTACCATTAAAAACAAAGGTAGGTTTTTTAGACCTATCTTTTGTATGGCAGCTATACCATATAGTTGTCCGATTTTGATAAAACTTGGTAGAATTATAAAAAAAACATAGAAAACCTACGATTACAAAGTTTGGAGTCGTTTCCATTCAAAAGAAAAAAGTTTTTCATACTAAAACTAGTTTTCCGACCGATTGTTCCTATGGGAGCTATGAGATATAGTCATCCGATCCGGTCGGTTCCGACATATTAGTAGTGTGCAGCAAAAAGAAGACTCTGAGCAAAATTTCAGCTCGATAGCTTTAAAACTGAGAGACTAGTTCGCGTAGAAACAGACAGACAGACGGACGGACAAAGCTCAATCGACTCAGCTCGTCACCCTGATCAAGAATATATATAGTTTATGGGGTCGGAAATGAATATTTCTATGCGTTGCAAACTTCTGGGCAAAATTATAATACCCTTTGCAAGGGTAAAAAAATGAAAATAGTACTCAGTATTTGATTCTAAATACTCGATTCTCAGAACGCAGAAATGTGGGAGTTTGTTTTACTTAGTACTCGATAGTAAACACTAAATACTCGATAGTCAGTGTTAGATACTCAATACTCGATAGTCTGTGTTAGATACTCAGTATTCGATTCTCAGTACTTGATACTTATTACTCATTACTTAGTACCCAATACTCAGTAATTACTAATACGCTTCTGTGATTGCTTATTGTATTCGACGCATGATACTCAGTAGGCGAAACTCTGTACCCAATACTCAGTTCTTTAGACTTTATAGTCTGCATTGTGTACTCGATACTCAGAACTTAATACTCAGAACTTAGGCGATACTCAGATCACATTGCTCGATATTAAGAAATTGATTCTCAGTACTTGGTATTCAGTACTGTGAACGTGTGTATGTGTGTGCTTGGTGTCAATGCTGGCATCCCCTTCCATCCCCATTGACCCATCCCTCCACCCCAAGCTAAACCCTTGAAGTTCACTCATGTAGTTAAATTTAAGTGCAAAAATATTGACATTATCGATTGAAATCCAGTTCTTGGCTCTCTCCCCCTAACCAAAGCTGGGCCAAACCCACATCATCATCACCAACGCTGCCTAGTCTCACCATGAAACCTTCCAAGTTCCATACACACATATCGGGCGTGTCACCTCAATCGACCACACACTGACCACAAAATGTGTTTTTAATTGAAACTGATGTGGCTGCCCACTTCGGACTACTTCGTCACGATGATGGGTTCACATGAGGGCAACAACAAATAACAATTCCAAATATTTTTTAAATAATGTAATCGAATAATAAGAAAATATTTGAAAAATACATTTAAGCAATAACAACAAATCGCCAGCATTTGGCGGAGAGTTCTCTTTAATTAGTTTCTTTCATTATCTTGGCCTCTCTGTTGACCCGAATTTCAATTAAGTTAATTTACGCCACACTCATCGAGGGCAGACCTCTGGTCCGGCACAGCGACAGCAGCAACAACAACAACCACAACGGAACCAATTCAAATAATAAATAAATAAGTGTATGAATGAATGGAAACTAGTACGGGGCAATTGTAAGAGCAGAACAAGAACTACACTCACAATTAAAAGAAATTATGAATGAGGAAGAAATGCACTTGAAGCTGTACGCTCAAGTATGACTGGACCCGCTCCAGGCAGCCAGTTGTGATGTGACGAAACGGAAGTGAGTTCACTCCGAGGTTGAGGCTGACGATGATTGCAAGAAGCTTGACAACTTGGCATATGAACTTTAAATGAAACAGGATGTTTATAAAAGGGAGTAGAGTGGAGTTTTGCTATGTGTGAAATGTAGTAAGGTTGGTTATTGTTCAATGTGAATATCGCTGGTTTGGAAAAACACAGAAATTGTGGGCAATGCTTGTGTGTTTATATCCTTTTATAGGACCTTCGACTTTGGAAATTTAGATCCCAGACAATTCATGATGCAAGTAATAAATCTAAGTTCTTATTTTCGGAGACTATCTATTAACCTTGATCAGCATCATCATCAACAGCTGAGAAAAAACCAAGAACTTTGTACTTTAATACAAGCGGTGATAATATTGCGATAAATACTTGATTTACCATCACTCCATAACAAATGTGTTAGAACCGGTTGGGAATTTTCAGAACAGACTCGCTTAAAAATAATTCGCATTATCCATTGCAAACTTTTTGCATTATAAGTTTATTATAAACTCAATCCAATCTATTTTTTACTTTAATTAAGAACTCGCTTTTCTTAAATTTGTCATCTTACTGTAAGTACAAAATGTTCTTGATTTAAGAACGTTTGTTTACCCATAACAGTCATCATATCATACTTGAAATTTTCTGTAAAAGCCGGTAAGAATTCAGTCCCCTTTTTCTCTGAGTGTAGCCATGTGAGTTTGAGTGTCCATGTAACCGCACAGATTTCGGAGGTTTGAAGTATATCGAACTAATATTTATTATACTTGAATGCAGATCAGGATGTATTTCAATTTATGCCACGCCCCCTTCCGATCCTGAAATTTGCGAAAAACATAGGATCTTCCAAAGTTTTGATAACATATGGTAGGTACCTTTTAGACTGATCTTTTAATCAGCATAATTCAACAATTCGCCAAAAGATTGGGAAAGTTTTGAGTAAAAAAAAGAGAGTATACTACAGTCGGGGTTAACTGACTTTCATAATTGTGTTTCAATAGTTTAAAGTGACAGTTTTTCAAGTGCGATTACTGACCTTCCATTTTACTTTAACTCTCCTCCACTCCCAATAGTCCAAAGTCCTATGCCCGTCTATTTCACTTTTCTTTCAATTGCCCCCTAACCCAACTTCCTTTCAAGATCTCACTGAAAGATGTACCCCCTTAGTCTCAAACAGATTTCACACTGATACCAGTAGTTCCCTCTGTATAACCATTAACTGGCCATACAATCAACAATTAAGCCAGGCCAAGGGCCAACACTTGGACCTCAATTAAATTGATTTGGATCAAAGCCCAGGCAAAGTGACCAGCAGAGTCCACCAGCATAATCAGTAGCTCAACAGTTCTACAGTTGTACGAGCACATAGGAGAGTATGTCCGATTATGTAGCAATAAATCCGCAAAAGTACCCGCAGAGTCCAAGTTCGAGGGAAGCGTGGCCAGTGACTTTTGGTTGAGCACAACTTGCGGTTGTTGTTGTTGTTGTTAATTGTTACGCAGTTCATTAACACACACCACATCATCATTTTCCCCCTTGCTGCCAAGTTGCCACCCTCGCGTGGCACACGCGACCCATACCCATTCCCGTCTCCTGCTAACGATGACATCTAAGCGGTCGCCGTTGCCTCTGCCCATTGCTAACGATGTCACTGACGAGTGTCGCCGCCGCCGTCGTCGTTGTTTGGTGTTGGCGCTGCGTGAGTTTTGGCAGTGTTTCTTTTTTTTGTTATTTTGTGTTAAATGCGTGTAAATCAGTTTATAACACATTGTCAACAATTATCAAGTGTTAGAGCGCGCGAAGGGGTGAGCCAAGAGATGAGGGGGAGTTTTTTTTTCCATCTTTTGTGTTTGTTGAACAAACTTTGTTCCAACTTGCACGAAATTAATGTCCTACATTAGGGTGAATTTGGGCTTTGTATTTTACGGAAGCTGATTGCTCATTAAGCTACAGTTTCTCCTCGGAAGCCGGTTTTGAAACGAACCGGTTCGAGTACGGAACTCCGGGACCAAGATATCGTTTCGGTTCAACAAAAATAAACCTTCGATCCTTTCCACCTTCTAAGTCTTCATCACTCAAGTCCAAGTTGAACATTACTCGGATTGTTAACAGCAATCATGCATTGTTGTCAGAGACCAATCTTTTGGTCGCGCTATGTTTTTATGCAGGAGGCAGTTTCCTTCTCACTGCTGGTGACTTTTTAAGGTCGATGAATTCCGGCTCAAGATGCATGTTTGGGCATCCCTGGCCTTAAACTAAAGATTCTGAGAGCTTCAAAGCTGGCGCCAATAGCTAGTGAAGGTGGTAAGAAAAAACTTATTCAAGTTAGCCCGAGGTGGGATCGAACTCACGACTTCTTGCACACACACATACCCGCTGCACCACTCCCGTCCAGGTTTACTGTAGCGCACTCAAAACACAACCTAAGCCGAAAACTCCTTTTGTATCTAAATATAAAAAAAAGCAACAACCTCTTCCCGTTTCAACACGCTTCACCACCCTCTAGCTAACCATATGCTCTCACAGCTTCACAGCCTGCCTTTCCACATCCCCCCCCCACCCTCGCACACGCACACACACCGAGCTCAACCTCTAGCACACTCATTTGGCTGTTTATTTGCAAAACGAAACACACGATAACAACAACAATAACAAGTGTGTCCAGAGTCCGAGTAAACTGTCCATCCTAGCGAGCGTGATTCCAACAAAATTTGGCCAATTACCCCCAGCAACCCCCTCGAAACCCCTTTGCCGCACTCTGTACAACTCTCCACGCCTTAAACGAAATCAGATGTCAGTTGCCTGGGCCTGTGGATCGAGGTTTAACCCTTTTCTTTAAATTTGAGAAAAGTATTTGCATGGCTAAGCGATGGCGATTAGCGTGAGGAAGGTCCACGAAATGAGATTAATACGCGCTAAGCTTAAGTCCCCTTGGAAGTCCAAATCCACACATCGGATCTAATCCTGTTGCTTTAACCCGTTCGCGATGCGGTAGGTAAGGACAATTTGTTGTAAGTTCGCTACTGTACGGGGACTACTGTAAACAGACCATATAAACAACGGAAGCACATGCCCAGCCTTAACCCGTTCCTCTGCCCAGGTAGCCGCCAGGTATCGCCTACACTTAGGTAGGAGGGCCACGTCGCTGGATTCTATGTTTGCATGCCTCCGCGTTGATCCGTTGGACAAACAAGCTAATCCTGCGGTTAAACTGCCATTGAGTTTATCAAAATAAAGCATACCCGGAAGGACTTCGAGGCAGGGGCGTATCAAATTTTACTGCAGCAGCAGCCGAACGGGTTGAGAAGGGTTAAGATCTTGTCGCGGATTTAGGTGTCCTCGCAAATATCAAAAAGTCTGTGAACAAAACTAAATGCCTGCCATAAATCTGCCTGATTAGTAAAGTACTCTCGCCCACGACTCAAACGATACCAATACCCATCCCGATCCGGGATCAGACGTGCACACATTTTGATATTTGATGTTCGGCACTCAAAACGGTAGCCCAAGCGTAAATAATATGTTGTGTCGCCTTTTGCCAGGATTTTTAATCAATGACAAAGTTGGTTTTTTTTTGCTGGAAAATGATTTTTGGGTTTTTGTTTGTCCTCTGAGGGTAATTACCGGCGACGGCGACTGAAGTTTCCGGACTCTGGCGGGAAGTTCTAAAGATTTGGGAAACTGCATCTTGAAATATTTTTTTCTCAGGGATTCTAATGAGTTTTTGCACAGATTTTAGTTGGTTAAACTTAAAATTTTCTAAGATTTTTCGTACCAGAAAAATGTCAACAAATTATAGAAATAGGTTACATCCGGTTCAGTTCATTTCATGGCTTTTTGTATGATTTTTAGCTTCATTGGATGATTAAAAGGATATTAAAGATAGTTTCAGTCCAAATGGTCCTTTTTTTGATCTTTTTTGATCAAAGGGTATTATAATTTTGCCCAGAAGTTTGCAACGTATAGAAATATTCATTTCCGACCCCATAAATTATATATATTCTTGATCAGGGTGACGAGCTGAGTCGATTGAGCTTTGTCCGTCCGTCTGTCCGTCTGTCTGTCTGGTCTGTTTCTACGCGAACTAGTCTCTCAGTTTTAAAGCTATCGAGCTGAAATTTTGCACAGAGTCTTCTTTTTGCTGCACACTACTAATATGTCGGAACCGACCGGATCGGATGACTATATCTCATAGCTCCTATAGGAACAATCGGTCGGTAAACTAGCTTTAGTATGAAAAACTTTTTTCTTTTCAATGGAAACGTCTCCAAACTTTGTCATCGTAGGTTTTATATGTTTTTTTATAATCCTACCAATTTTTATTAAAATCGGACAACTATATGATATAGCTGCCATACAAAAGATAGGTCTGAAAAACAGTCTTAGTTAGAAAAACTTTATTTTTTTGTTTCTCTTGCTTTTATACATAATTCTACAAGTTTTTGTCCAAATCGGATGACTATATCATAGTCATATCACGTAGCTTCCATACGAACGATCGGTCGGAAAATGGGAAAAAAGTATTTTTTGAAAATATTTCAGCGAGCTCTTGCAAGGGTATAAAAACTTCGGCACAGACGAAGTTAGCTTGGCTTTCTCGTTTTTTCTGTAAGGATATTATCGCTTAGAATCAATTCAGTCAGTAGAGGTATCCCTTTTAGAGTGTCCATCAGCGAATCGTAATTTATCAAAACTTTTGTAGGGAATAGACGGAAATTCCAAAATTTACAAGTGGTTTACCTTTTTAAACCCGTCAGACAACTGAAACGAACCGATTTAGCTAGTGATAATTGGTTCGGTTCAGCATTTTCAAAAAGACCCGGGTTTGGTTTGTGGTTAGGTTTATCAACGGAATAAGCGGTTCGTTTGCTAATCGGTTCGGTTCAGAGACGCCTTGCATCCCTTGTATAAACCTTATATTTAATTTTTCATTGATTTTATCCTGTTTCCTTTTAGAATTTATTTGGTTCTCGCACAAATAAGTTAGATAAATCCGAAAGCTTACTTTATTTAACATATTATAGATCTGACCTGGCCAACCCTTAGTGTCGGAGTGCCGAAGTTAGTGGTGCTTTTCACAGGGATACTAGCCAAACTTGCTTCTTTAGAGAGAGAAGCACAGAGAAGCAAGTAAATCGACTGCTGTCTTTAGTGCTCACCAACACAAGCACACATTTTTTCTGTACTCTTCATCTGTTTAAGTTCCAAGAACAACATCGAGGCCTAATCTGAAAGCACTACAGGATGGAACCTAAGTGCAAATAGACTAAAAAAAATTTTGGAAAATAGAATTTCTTACTTAAATCCAGAATTTGTATCGCTGATTGAACTTTTGTACCTAAAAATTTAGATTCAAGAATAAAATTGATCGATTTTTTATAGAAGCTTAACACCAATTAAAGCATGTGAATTATAATTACAATAATATTAAAAATTTAACAACTTTTACTCATGGGAAAACAATTAAAAAAAATATTAAATTCGTAATTACTTAACAGCTCTAAGGAATTCTCCTCCTCTTCTCGTACCACAATCAAATCAAAAATGTACACAACAATTAAATGTAATTTTGTGCAATCAATTTGTTCGAAGAATTTTCCAGAGCCATCCGCATAAAAACAGCTGCTGTCTTTCGCATGAGCCACAGCGGACACACACACACGCACACACATTGCAAAGGAGCCACTCCCATTTCGGGTAATCACAATAATTGTGTTCACCAAAATAAAATTGGGGGCGTGTTGTATGTGTATGTGGAACAAAGGGCCGAGGCACTCTGATTGGAGCCCACAACGAATTGAGATTGTGTTAACGTAAGAAAAACATGTTTTACCTGAAGGAAAACTGTGAAAAAAGCAGAGCAAAACAAAAACTACAAAAATGCAATAACAACCACATATGGGGGCCATATTTGCTTGGTTGGGTAACGGAATGTGGTTTCTGTTTAGAGTGTGTGCGTGCATGTGTGTGTGTGTGTTGGGGCTGGCCACAGACCATTGGACCTACGCCTTCTCAGTGGAGACATGCGCGGTCCGCTCTTGTTTTTTTGGTTTGGAGAAAGAGAGCGGCGGGCCCCCTACTCTCCCTTCCTCTCTTCTCTCTCGTTCTCTGTGTGTCTTAAGTGGGAGGGGAGCACACTGAACAGGTCAAAACAAAATGGCGCAAGCCATGGCATTTTAATTATTACCTTCAACTTTTTCAATTGATTTTTCTTCGTTTTGTTGTTGCTCGTTGCTCGGCGATTTCAATTAAATTATTAATTATTGTATGTACAATTTTGTAATTGTTTTGGTTGCCTTGCATAAAACGTTCAAAGGGGAAAAAGATGCCAGAGGTAAAATTGTGTGTGTAGTTAAATATATAATTATGGTGCGATGATATGGGGGAAAATGATGGGCTTAGGGGGAGGTTGTTTGTCAGAGAAGGTATATGGTTGTCGTTTCTATTAGCAAAAAAAAGTATCTTGGAATTGTATTTAGTTTCTTTTAACAATAGTGTGGGTATACAAGTTGGAAAACAAACAATATTCCCTTTTGTTCCACAAATCGCCCAAAAACGACTCAAATTGTTTGGAAATTGTGTCGATTTTTGATCAGAAGCGATTTATAGAACAACTGGGATTCATTGGAATGCAATAACCTTTAAAAGTTATCATTTAAAATTGATTTAGGCAACAAATTTAAACAGAACCGAACCTTTTAAATTGTTAACCTTCAGAGCCACAATACCTCTTTGAGTTCGGTTTAAAGAAAAGACTTATTCAGGTTTTTCAAAACATAAAAAACAATCACAATATCGGAATAGGAGCAGTATCATTTCATTTTATTGTATCCTACTCCGACTTTTACGACATCCAGAATTGATATATAGCATTAGTGAAGTTGTAAAATGACATATCAAATCCGTATATTTGTGTATACATAGAAAACTAGGCAAGCTTTTCATTTCAAAGTCCAGGCACTTTTGTACACACGTATGAAAGGTTCTTTTATATGCCTTCCTCACTGAAGCACATTTTCAAAAAAGTTATCGTCATCACTGAAAATGTAGTTTGCTGTCCTCATTGTGTTGCTTCTGCATTTGCATTTTCAGAACATCAGTTCTTTGTTGACAATTAAAAACTGTCAGTGAAAATTACAAATTGAGAATGGATCATCAATTGGACATTATTTCGATTATTAGCACAGAATATTTAATGTTGGCGAAAGTCTGCAGTGCTTCCATGTCCATATATTCCAGCGTGCACATGGAAAACCGTAGCCGGAATTCATCCCGCAGTGTCGGAACATACGTTGGTTTTGTGGGTAAATGATGTACCCCAAAACTCAAGCGAGTTCTTCAAGGAGAGGTGTGAGAGAAGCGCATTTAATATTTTGGTGACTCGGTGGCCTAGGCTGGCAAGGAAAGACACAACATTTCGAGTGGCTATACCAATGGACAAAAGGATTGCAATTGCGTTATATTTGGTTTCACCGCAGAATTCCGAAAAGTTGGAAGACTATTCGGTGTTTCAAAAACAATTTTTCTGCAGAGAAGTCATCATCCAGTTGGCAGATGAGTTTTGGCCACCAAACTACATGACACAGCAGAAGGTTGTTGAGTGCGTGCAGGGATTCCAAAAGTTAGGATTCCCCCAGTGCTTTGGTGCAATGTTTGACCAGGGTACATCTTGTCCGCATCAAATTCAGTTGTTTTGTTATTTTATTAATAGTGATGGGCGCCATGTTTATCGACTAAAAATAGTCCACAGTCGAATAGAAACTATCGACCAGTCGAATACATAACGAATAATGCGACTACATTTTTGTAAAATGTACTTTTCTGCCATCTCCAGTGGCCTACAATATTTGTATGGGGAAAAATGTACATTTTGACCAAAATGCGAAAATGCTAAATGCAGTTGTAGTGAGGACGGCACATTAGTTAATTATAAAAGATTAAAAAAGCTTCGTAAGTGGCTCGCTTACTTCTTATCAAAAATATGTCAAAGAATTCTTAGAGTCGAGATAGATCTAGGAACAAAGCTTCAAACCTAAAGTTCGATGAGTAAAGGTACCGGCCCTAGAACCGCTGCTAAGATTATTCAGTAAGCGGTCTCCCATAATTTGACCGAAGGTCGCCTGAACGTCTTAAAAGTCGTCTGGTCTGTGAACTGAACCGATCCGAACCGGTTTGCTTTGTCATTTCCGGTTCGGTTCAGCAATTTCAAAACGCCCCCGGTTCGGTTAGAGGTTTGCTTTGACAGCTTTAATAAGCGGTTCGATATCGGTTCAGAGCCGGTTTGCATCCTTCATTATTTTAAGCGCAAAAACTCAGTTCTCCAGTTGCTGTTTTTCCTCAAAATATCTTTAAAAAAAACTTGATTTATTGATTGTTTTATGGTTGAAAAGTGTTAATTCCACTTCTCTATATTTCTTACTTCCAAAATGTCTACGTATTTATTTATCTAACCAAATATCTTTGGCATCATTCAAATGATTTTGAGTTTGTAAACTCGGCAGAAATTAAGGAGGGCAACCAACAGCAGCAACACCAACAGCAGCAACACCAACAACAACATCAACAGCTACAATTAATAATGGCAACTGTGTGTATGAAATCCATTAACAGCAACAACAATGCCATCAAACCAAAAGCAGCAGCTGCCACTACCAACAACACCCCTACCCCACTCAGCACCACCACCATCTGATGGCAAAAGAGCAAAAACCTGGCGTATCAAAACGCAACCCACAATACCCAAAAAGAAAAGGGTGACCCCTCGCAAAGAGAGCGCGCGTACGTGTGTCACTGGCAATTACCAACTGAAAAATCTCAACAACAAACGGCCGAGCAAGTGAGAGAGAGTGCACAGAGCGAGAGCACCAACCATGCGTTCCACAGCTCCCATTGGCCATCCACCGACAACCCTCAGAGCAAAGGCAAAAGCAAAGCCAAACCACACGTCGTCTGGCTGTGTGGATTGGGATTTGGTAAAGAATTCTTGTTTTTAGTCTACACTAAACGCCACAGAGCAACGGACGTCGGTGATCACGTAAACTTTGTGTCGCCGTTTCTCAGTGGTTTTGACGTCGGAACTTTTGCGTAGAGACAGGTTAATAACGAAATGTTGACACTTCTTAACTTAGACTAAGCAAGTGCACAAAATGGTCAAAATCGGTGAGGAGCAGTCACATACCGTCGGTTTAAATTTGACCAGTTTGATGAAAATGGCGCGTACCCCTCACTTAAAGTCTAGTTTCTCCATAAATGCCATTTTACCCGAGACCTTAGAGCAGGATGAGGAGAAAACGGAACAATTGGAACAGAAATTCAATAATAACTCCCCGTTGGGTTCGGAGGACCATGACGCGGATAGCGATGTGGAATCGGATTTAGATGTTACCTCCATGTCACCGGCACCAGCCACACATCAAACGCATGACAGCGATGTGGAGGATGTGGAAGAAGATGATGTCGACGAAGAGGTAGAGGAAGAGACCAACGAGGGCAGCGAATCGGGTAAACCAGTGAAAGACAAGAAGGGCAATGAGAAGCCACCTTATAGCTACAATGCCCTGATCATGATGGCCATCCGTCAGAGTCAGGAGAAGCGTTTGACCTTGAATGGCATCTATGAGTACATCATGACCAACCATCCCTATTACCGGGACAACAAACAGGGCTGGCAGAACTCGATCAGGCACAATCTGAGTCTCAATAAGTGTTTTGTGAAAGTGCCGCGACACTATGATGACCCTGGTAAGGGAAACTACTGGATGCTGGATCCCTCGGCGGAGGATGTGTTTATTGGCGGCTCTACGGGCAAACTGAGAAGAAGAACCACTGCCGCCTCCAGATCCCGCTTGGCTGCCTTCAAGAGATCCCTCATAGGACCCATGTTCCCCAGCCTGGCTGCCTATCCGCAATTCGGTCAGTTCCTCACCTATCCACAGGCAGCTGCAGCCGCAGCAGCCGCTGGTCCCAGTCTTCTGGCCTCCATGTACCAACGCTATAATCCCTTTGCGCCAAAGAGTGGTCCCGGCATGGTATTACAGGGCCCGCCACCTGGACCAGCCTCCCTCCCGCCACATCCGCCACCCCACTTTGGGGGACCACCGACTCCATCGAGCACGGAACTGTATCAGCGCCTGCAGTATCAACAGCTGTTGCATCAACATGCCGCCGCCGCCGCTCTGGCGGCACATCAAAGGCAACTGACGGCATCCGCCGCTGTCGGGCCACCTATGACACATCTGGGACAGCCACCATCACCGTCGCCCAGCCATGGTCATCATGGCGGAGCAGCGAGTGGAGATTCCGGCTCGCCGGTGTCCTCACCACAGCCACTGCTCAAGCCGGTGACAGTGGTGTCACGCAATAGCTGAAGCAGCGACTGGCCTCGGAGTAGTTTAAGTAATGTATATAGTTATAGCCGCGACTGAGGCGCCAAGACGCTTTGTAAATAGGAAAGTGTAAAGAAGAGAGAGACTGAGATTCGGCCAGCCGAATATTGAAATACCAAAAACCCTTGCAGAGAGAGAGAGAGAAGTCCTTATAAAGAATCCCACATTCAGAAACAAAAGTAATTGGTTTATAGTTGAATTGTGCTTAAAATGCAGGAAGGCAAATCCAGGAAAGTATTCAGTATCAAACTCTTAATTCAAGAATTCAAAAATGGATGAAAAATTCGCCTTGGATCATTCATTTACATTCTGTACTCATCGCCAAATTCATAATTTTTAGATTGCGTTTATAAAAGGTACTTTACACCAATTGATTGGTTTTAAAGTGGAAATTATTTGAAGTGTAGGCTAGCTATTCAGAATTAATACATTTTCAATAAGGCTGCAGACCTTTAATAACCTCCGGGAGGTTCGGTTCGGGGGTTTGTACCCAACATGAAGTCTCAGGCTCGTTTCGCAAACCGCTTTCTTATGTTTTGGTTCGAAAATTGGTTTCTAATATCTGAAATCTAAATAATGCAGAGAAATTTATACCTACATATGATCTTATAAAAGTGATTTAAGGGATTTTTTGAACAGAAACCTTTTTCAAACAGATAAGATTCGGTTCAGGGGTTCAGGTTCTGGAAGTCATAGGCTCAATGCCCGTTCCGAAGCTGTTCTCAGAGATGGATTGATTGCACTTTAATTTGAATGCCTGAGTGTAGCAATACCAATAAAACTCGTGTTGTAGAAGCGAAAAGATGGCGTTTAGGCCGAGTTCATGTTCGTGATCCCCATCAGTAGTTCGTCTGCACCTGTGCGGCATTAGCGAATCTTCTAAGTCTTCGTAGACCAACCACCAGTCAAGTATTTGCCAATCGAATATTTTATGGGAATGTCCGAAGAACGTACCGACCTTGCATTACCAGTCGTTAGTGTGGTGATGGGTGCACAGTATAGTTTATGAATTGAAAAAATCATTATTCAAAGCCTTGAACTTTGGTAAGGCGAAAAGGTACAAAAAGAATTTCTCATTAGTTAGTGCACGAGTGTCCATAGTTGCTTGGACATACTGGTATATAGAGTAGGTAGAAATTGAACATAGACCAATAAATTCGGCATTGTTTTAAAAAATTGTGAGGAAATGTGTAAGCGTCATACTTCAAATTCAAATAATTTTAAGAAATTAAGTTTCCATGCTTAAAGAATTGAATACAATACGTCAATGAGCAATCGTTTTCATCTAGTGTCTTAGGCATGTTCACTAAGCTCTTCCCTATAAGGCAGTCAAGATTTAGTTCAAGCCTTAACATTATAATTGGAAAGGAATTCAAAACATAAAAACTGTCTTTATTTTTTAAGAAAGTATCTAAAGCTTGGATTGAATTGTAATAGCTGTACTGAATGGTTCTTAAAACCTGAAGAAGTACCATTTGGAAGATTTAGCTACACCTTACATGTATGACAGTTCCCATTCCAATAAGTTTTATTGAATTCGAACAACCCTTATAAAATATTTCTGGCCTTTTCCCGTTTTCAATTTCTTTTAAATCTTGTGGTCTGGAAACGGCTGAGCGCTTCCGCTTTCAAAACTGGAACTGCATCAATTCCGATCGATCAAATTTGGAAATGAGAACCGGCCAGTTTATGTTTAAATCTAAGGCACGTTATCTTAGGTTCAGATTAACTTAATGTTCCAATTATTAACCCAGTTTGCCAACTCCAAAATTAAGATATAAACAAACTGGTTGATCATTAAGTTTAACTGACAGTTTTCCTAAAGTGTAATAGTCAATCTGAAAAGCTCAAAAATTAATGAGGGGCTGCATGAGAAGAAGGCTATCTGAGTTCTTATTACAGTTTTCGACAGCAAACTCACATTAAACTGAGGTATTTTACACCCATCTTATTTGAGAACTAGACAAATGAAAGTTTAGCACCGAGACTCTATTATACGAAAATACAAGTGAGTCATGTATTACTGGTTCCATTTTAAAGTCGATACATATTTTGTATATTTGAAATAAAAATCTTATGAACTTTTTAAAACAATTGTTCCACTTTATAATTACAATTTGATTAAAATGTCTTTAAATTTGAAAATACTGCATAATGCAACTAACCGTGTTGGATTTTTTCTAGCCTCCACAAAACCTCTGCAAGGGTTATTTTAAAAACGTTTTGAAAATTTGGTAACTTGTTGTCACATATCTAAAAAAAAAGAAATCTTTAATATATAATACGACCCTAATTATACGATACTTAAGCGCTGCAGGCAAAGATCTAAGCTCTATTTAATTTATGTATATTAATATTTAGACATTGAAGCGAAATGAAATTGAAATTCTATTGAAATAAAAATTGAACAAAATTAAGCGACTTGGAAAACTGATTAAAGCCCCTATGGAGGGGAGGATATATGGAAGTGGTAAATTGAACTGCAGTCGCTTTAAATTAATCTGTTGTCGCGACAAACTTGATGATGGACAACAGGAAGTCCTTAATAAGTCGCTGGCCCGTTGTCTATGTTCTCTCACTGAGTGTGTGTGTGTGTGTGTGTTGTAAGCCCGCGCTAAAGGCCACTGTTAAGTGTCAAATCAAATAAAATTTTAGCGCATGTCCCACACACGCCGCACAAACCAGAAACAAAATTCAACAAGGGGCAACGCGTGGAGCTGATGAAATTGTTTTACTGCCTTTGCCCATAGTCATTATGTTTTATTTCACTCGATGTGGTTGTTGTGGCCGGCAAACGTAACGCTAGAATACAAACAAATATGTTTAGTTCGAGGGAAGGTTTCATGGAGAGATGGACAATATGCGGGCTGATGGAAGGAACAAGTAAGTGAAAAGTTAATGAAAAAGGCTGTGTCAAATACTGCTTGGAAAACCTTTTCGGCACTTCTTACAAATAAAGCTTATCAAGGGCGTAGCCAGGGGGGGGCAGGGGGGGGCCGTTGCCCCCCCCTGCATCGTAGCCAAACCAAAGGCTGTATTCCACTCTTTGTGTAAAAACTTTTTACTAAAAAGAAATAAAATCAAATGGACATTCGGAAGTTTTTTTCAACTAATTCTTGTAAGTACTAATGCATGTGTATGTGCTGTAATCATGCAATCGTTGATAACTACAATATACAATTTTGATGTAGCTTCAAAGCGGAGACACAGCCCAAGCGATTCAGATGAAAACGAAAAGAGTCCTGAACGTGCAGCCAACACGGACGAAGATGAATGCCATCCTAATGATATAGGCGTGTGGATAAGTCAAACTAGTGTCATGACTTACGCCCAAAAGCATGAGCTTCTCTCTAACTGCTGGGCGCCTCAACCTAACTATGACTTTGCTGCCGACGCCAGCCTAAAAAACCTTAAGCGCAAATTCAACTTCAATTGGCTTGAATTTTATAAGCCCTGGATGGCTTATTCACGCAAATTGCAAGGAGCTTTTTGTATATACTGTGTTTTGTTTAAGCCGGTAAAAATACGTGGAGTCGTTTCTTCGTTTGTGGTAAAACCGCTTGTAAACTACAAGAAAGTGCATGAACACTGCAAGTCTCACGCTGCATCTAACGTCCATATGGAGGCCACACAATCAGCCAATTCGTTTTTGACACAGAAGCCAGTTGACGTCCAAATGAAAAGTGCCCATGAATTAATTATTGCTGAAAATAGACAGTTTTTAAAATCTATTCTTTCTACAATAATTTTTAGAAGAATAGAAGAACGTGTGTTGGACGAATTTCCCAGGAATCCAAGGAAACTTATAATAATTTAAATTATAGAATATAGAGGAATGGAATACTTTTAAACTGTGTTGAAATCTGAATGATTATGAAAAGAAGCCATATTTGAATGGAGTATTGTGCTGAAATAAGTTTTTATGTCATCTGGAATCAAGCCGTTATCGGAAAAAGTACAAAATTTAATTTAAAACAAAGTTTTTGGAGTTTTAAGGGCTGGAAAAATTGTTTTGCCCCCCCCCTTCGCCGAAAGCTGGCTACGCCCTTGAAGCTTATAGTGTGGAAAGTGGCACTTTGGCCTATTAAAGTTATTCCAGAAATACTTGATTTAAATCTTAAATTACTGCTAATCATCAGAATTTTGCCTCCAAATATTTGGCCTTGTTTAGTAATTTGAAACTATTAACACTATAAATTGGCAGGGTTCATTTGGACTCACTTATAATGTAGAAGTTCTTTATTGAAGTATTCAGCGCATGGGTGCCCACGGCCTATAGGCGCGACGCTCATTCGATGTTTATAGGCATAGGCATCTCTGCTCTTTCTCTCCTATGACGCCTGCAAACCTAATAGCGAATTCAGCGTAGATTTTGTTGATGTCGACGAATGATTTCGTCACAATGCAGCAGACAATAATAGCGATTTTCTTGCTTTTTCTTGTGGCTTTCGTTGGTTTAGAAATAATTTCTACATTTGTTAAAGTGTCTCTCTATCTCTGACCCCTAATTTAGAGCGCAAGTACACGGAAAGTTTTGATGTGTATGCTGTTCTGCTAGAGACGGCCTGGGATGATGTCCTTTTGTAAACTCTCTTTGATCTTTTGCTTTGTAGGACTCCTCGGAAACTGCGATACTCTGATGTTTCTTTGAAAGTTATTCCCTACTTTAATATTTCCTTTTTTATTGCTATGTTCCATCTCACAGCCTAGTCGCTGAACCAATTCAGGTACTCCTGGAAATCATACGCGACTGAATAGATGATCAGGCCTGTTCGGGTTTTCACTTTCGACAAAATTTTGTCGAATTCGAATTTGATGAAGTGGTTGTTGTATAAAATTTATAAATTAAATCGGCATAAAACCTTTCATTTTAAGTTCATCCTATTAAAAGGAAGTACAAATTTTAAGGTTTGATACAGATTACCTTGATTGTTCACCAAAAAATGACACATGTAGTAAATTCGAATTCACTAAAGTGAAAACCGGAACATGCCAGGCGAACTTGCCGATTTTCAAGCGATTTTCTTGTATAGGAACCCTTTGGAACACCTGCACGTATAGAGGTCGGGTCTGAGTGGTTCCTATATCCAGTGCCACCTCAAAAGTACCGCCTGACAGGAAACTCTTGTACCTAGAAGGTACAATTGGTACGAAATTTCCAAAATATTCTCTTGTCAGAGAAACAGTTTGGTTAAATATGACAAGTGTAAAGGTAGCTAAGCTAACAAAAGTTCTCGAGATGAACAAATTGCCGTTTTAGGCCAACATAATTGGCAGCGTACTGAATCAGAAGGGATCGCATGAGGCACATTCTTACAGTGAATTCTGTTGGAATAACACACGCATTGCAAAGTGACAGAAAAATGTTTCCCACAATCAATTGGTGTACATGTTCTTACATGTTGTAAGAATTCAAATCAAGGTATTTAGTTTCTAAATCTTAAGAATCAAAGGTACACAGAATACATTTGAAGTCACTACAATGGTATGTAACTTTCAGAAGGAAGCATCTTTGACCCCATTAAGTATATATCTTCTTGATCAGCATCAACAGTGGAGTCTCTATACGATCTTCTGTCTGTACGAATGCGGAGATCTTAAAGATGATAAGAGATATAGGCTCGACATGTATGATTCTTCAATTTATAAGCAGATTAACTTAATTTTCAATTTTTGCCCCGGAAAAAACGTTATATTTTCCACAGTTTTATAAATAGAAGGCTCGTAAATTCTGGAGATATTTAGTAATCAAGATTATTTATCTATCCTCCAAAGGAATGGTGAAGAGCAGATGAACGATAGTCGAGTTTTAGGAAAAATTAATATTTATGATGGGCAGCACTGACTGGAACAGCGATGGGCAGCACTTAACACACCTTTAATACAAATTTTGAGTGTTACAGAGTATGTTATAGATGTAGATATAGACAGGACAAGACAAGACATGAGCAAACCAGATTATGCATCAAAATAATTCCCCTCGGTGCATCCTCATCTAATTCAGCAGACCACTTCAAGGCTATTTGTGAGTTGCAAATTTATAATAAACCATAATATCCCAATGGAATGCCACTTCCAACACCCAAAACACGCTTTTGCGTCTGACACTAAACTATCAAGTCACGCCCGCAACACAACATCTTGACCACACCCACCCAAAAACACAGCCAAAGTCCAAACGTCATCGTCGTTGTCGGCATGACTCAAAAAAAAAAAACCGAAACCCGAAAGAAAACCACATAAAAAGCGGCAACCGCCCGACGATGCCATGAATTACAACAATGTTTAAAATCGCTCATTAGGAACTAAATTTGTAAACTTAACGCGATAAAGATCAAGGAATGGCGCCCCCCGGCTTCGAATGGGCGCTCGACCAATGGGCGGCTGCCACACAATGGTGTGTGTGGCTACAGAAAGAGGGTAAAAGCGTGTGGAAATAATTTGGTTACAATTAAATAACAAAAGAATTTGTTTGGCAACTCTTGTGCCAAAAAGGCAGGTGATGTCGGCGCTTTACAAAGCCCACTCGCATTGTTCCAATTGTCCATTGTCAGCTTCAGCTTCAGCTGCGCATTGCCCCCGCTCCAGATAAGGCTGCAGCGACTGCGACTGCGACAACTATAATTAAGAGCGGAACGGGACGGGGGCAGTAAGGTGGACAGTTGACTGTTTACCATAACAATACGGACCACGGGGGAAAACACCTTTTTAGATCAGGTGTTAATGTCTGTGTTTATGGCCTAAGTGAAAGAAGAAAAAAAACCATTGCCGACTTATTTGAGAGCAAGCAATTATTGTCATTAGTCTCCGCTCCCTGCCCGAACCACTCCATCATGACCCTTTGTGCGAGGCGGAGGCGGCTCGCTTTAGTTGCGGCTTGTTGCGTATCGATGTGCATGCTATAATTTCAGAGGAGAAAAAAAAACTAAAATGATTTCTTCATGCCAGTCACAGTCACCGCCGCGTCACACTCATCATAATAATAACCATCATCATCATCCTCAGCGTCGACGACGCAGTCGTCGTCATCAATGTCTGCCCTGGTCTCGCCTTATCCAATTATTACAGTTTAGCCATGCCATAAGTCAAACAAAAGATCTCGGAAAAAAATGCAACTGCTGTTTGCTTTTTTTTATGTATATATATTTGAAGTTGCCCTACAAATTTTTAATTATATATACGAATATGTACAGAGTTGTATGTACTAATGAGGTGGTTGGTTTTTCATGAGCTGCTAATAAGTGGGTTAAAAATGAGCCTGCCAAAAGTACCAAAAGTAAACAGTTTCGTTTAAAAGATTGACAAAAGATTGTTGCTGACTCAAGAGTACAAGAAAAGCTCTACTTTGTGCCTCTTATTTGAGATTCTTTTAGTATCCAACACCCAATCAAAGTTTATTTATTTATCTATTAATGCAATTGCCTACTTTCCTATTACAAAACTGGCGCCAGTTTCAATCAAATTCTCAGCTGGCACAAATCTGTGATCTGTGTAATCCACAATTTAGTTGAAAGTTTCTTGAACTTGTGCCCCGTCCTGTACCCCTCCGCCTACTCTTGTGCACACTTCCCGTAATTGACTTCAACTACAAGTGACATCATATTATAGGATAATTCTCTCGAAATGTTTACACAGACAATAATCCGTCGCGCAAGGCGTATAAATTGAAAGAAATGTGGCTGCTGTTGCTGCATCTTTTCTCTCCCTCTCACTCTTCACTCAAAAGATTTACGTGGAAATGAGACAAACAAATAAATTTACTTTGATTGAATAATGGTCGCATAATTGGCAACTTGAATGGAATTGAGTAGCAGGCAAAACAGATGCTTCACAATCCCAGAAAATGTAACAACAAGATGCAAGGCAAAAAATAGAAGAGAAAAATAATGATTAACTAACTGAATTGGATAATCTGATTCGCATTCGCAACTGTTGATTCAACACGGGACTTAAAACTGGCGTCGCATTGTCGGGGCCCCAAAGATTTGTTGTTCAATTGAAATGTGCAACTGAGAAATGTCAGGCGACAATTGTCAACTAGATGGATGCGATATTACGCATACGACGCGGTGTCATTCGCAAAAGGTGGATTGTAGGGCGGGTGTGCCAGATTGAGCGGCCACTGCAATTGCAGTTTATTAACCTGACAATGCGGGAGATTGTGGGCATGATTCATCGGGTGGAGCAAGTGAATGGGCCTTAAGATTGAGCAGTTTGCTACTTTTGGGTTGGCCGGAATGGGCAAAGATTGAATTTCGTTGGAACGCTGAAATAGGTTCGACCTGCTAGAAAGTCTATTATACGATATGGAGACAAAACGCAATTAAATACATTCTTTGAATTCTCAGGGGTTAAAAAAATGGAATCATTTAAATAAAGTCTTTTTACTTTTCTAGCACACCCACTTATAGTTATCCCAAAAGTATGCGTCTTTCAGAAAGAAAACTTTAGTAAGCCTACAGAAAGAAAATGTACTATAAAAAATGTACCGCAACCCTCAAAATCAAAGTAGGACGGTCGTAAGAGAAGCGAAAAGCATTGGGAAAAGCTGTGGAGAACTCAAACCGATGGGCAACAGCTGAGTTCGTTGAAAGAGAGGTGTGGAAACGAATGTAGGAGAAAAAGTTTGGAGCGTGAAAGGATCAATTGAAACTAGCATCACTTGATAAAAACTCTTTCCAAACCTTAACCTTTTATGTAAAACTAAGGCGGAGTCGATAGTAGACGCTTACTACACTACTGCTAAATAACAACTAATTTCGGTTCTGCTTAACAAAAATGAAACCTTTAGACATCGGAGCTACTGATTTTTGATGTGAGTTTTGATTTCTGTTGCATATTGTGGATTAGGTAGAACCTTAAATTTTTAAACATTTCAAATGAATCTTGAACCATAACAGCCATAACTGATATAAGGTTTGGCAGAAGTCCGCTATAGTAATTAAAATATGTGTTTATTACAAATTTGATATCTTTGGACTTAAGAAACATTATCCGTTGGCTCTGTATCAGTTAGCCCTACTTACAAGTACCAAGATCTTTTATCTTTTCCTGAAATCTCAACACATAAGACCGCAATCTTTCTCTGCCCTTAGTTCTTTGTCTAACCCCAAAAAGAGTGCCATATCATTTGGCTCGAATGGATTTCAATTTTCAATCTTTTTAACCCAACCACAATGTAACAGAAACCCATTAAAGGATAACTCACTCCTACACTCATCACCCACAGATTAGGCTGAAAAGAATGCAAAAAAAAAGAAGAGGCAACTGCAATTTTTTGTTGTTTTGTTTTCGTTTTCGCATTGCACAATATTCCACAATCTAAGCATCTGTTTCGAAACAAGAAGAAGGTCAAGGGATCAAGGTAAGCCTACACCTCAAAGGAGATTCCTATTACCCATTGTCTCAAAGGGGGCAGCTGGACTTGTGCAATCTATTTACTTAAGGATTGCGGTTTGGCTGACTTTAATTTCCTGGGAAAGCTTTTGCCTCTGTGTGTGTTTTGTTGGAAAACACTTGAGCACTTAAAAAGGCGCATGAACTCGATCCTGGATCCGGCCTGCATTTCCTGTGTGTGTGAAACAAACTGATTTTTACATTGTTGGGAAACAGACGAAATGGACTCATTGATTCCAATTGACTGATTTCAATTGAAGTTAAGTGTCGGCCGCAGCCAAATGCCCGAGTTGAGCGGCGTTGCCTTGTTGACTTATTTTTTTCGTTTTGTGTATTTTCTGGCAGCTGAACGCCGCTCGGCCAACTTGGGGGTGAACCTTATGTGCTTGTTCCTGTTTTCCATTTCTCGGAGACCTCGCTGAGTGCCACACAAGTGGCTCACATCAGCGGGACAATCCCAATCTCCAGCCGTGTCAAAGTTCAGAGAAAAGTTGCTTCCGTCAATTGAACTCCTGGAGGGCAGTATTAAAAGAGAGAGAGAGAGTGAACAAGACGTACCAAGTCAGTCCAAGTCGGTAGTCAGCCACGACGTTCACTTAATTCTGCCGCATTCATTCAATTAAGCCAATGAATTTGTGGCCCCAGACACATTTGAAGATCAGACTTACACCGAGAGAAACGTTTGAAATCAAAGATCACTAAGGAAAGAAAACAACTCCAAGAGTTCTAGAACGACCGGGCTGAAGTGGTTGGATTCATGTTTCTAGTTTTTAATCTCACAGAAAGAGACTAAATCGTGAGATTTTTGTACTTGGATCTGGTGCTTTCGTACTCTGTTTTTTCTATCTGTATAAAATGCAAAGACTTTCTCTTTTCTACATCAAATTTTCTCAGTGTCTTCATTTGTACAATAGTTTAGGTATTGTAACGTATGCGGGCTGATCTTTGTCTGCCTTCGGAGCACTTGTTCCACTCACTAATCAGACGCGGGTCAAAATATTTACCACTTGACCCGATTGATTTAATTAAATAGTTTCAAGACATTCAACCATTTGTTGTCGGCGCAAACTGTGGATCGTGAAGAGATGGTGAAGAGAATACGCACAGAAGAGGGCTCCAAAAACAACAACAACAACAACGACAACCAGAGCCAGCGAGATCTGAGGCAGCTGCCTCGTAGCTGTCAACACAGATTTCACAATTCCTGACCACTAAAGACGTGTTAATTAACGAGAGTTAACTAATTGTTGTTAGCAAAATATTTTCGTAATTTGATCCTAAATTAATGTTACGCTCAACTTGGTTGCTTTCTGGGCTTTTGTGTTTTACACATGCATCAGGCCAAGCCACCATACAGTGGTCTGAGATTCAAACAAATTGCAAGGCATGTGTAAGGCAAATCTAAGTCCTAAGCAAAAGAAGCTTTTGCGGCAAAGTAAATCACCTTTTCTCACTTCACATGTAAGGTCCATCCAAGTCTTATACAGATTTTGATTAGAGTTAGGATTATCTCTTTGGACCAGACCAAACCAAATGAAGAGGACAGAAAAATGTGCTTGTGTTGGTGAGCACTAAAGATTGCAGACGATTTAGTTTACTTTCCGAGTTTCTCTCGCAAAAAGTCTCAAGATTGGCTAGCATCTGAGGAAATAGGAAGAACATACATGGTAAATCTAACACTGAAAAGTCTGAGAATGGGGCCTCAGTCAATTATCTCCGGAGGATGATCCTTTTCAATATACTTTGGCGAATTTTTAGCTCCCTTCATTCTTATGATGGAGTCGAGAAAAATATATGCTAGGTGTAAGTTGACAAATCAAGCTATAATTTTAAATCGTTGCCAATTACCTTGATCCCACTGTGGTGCCCACATTTTGAGGTCGTTCTTTGCCCATGTCGTACGACGACAACTGGGGAATTGGAATTGGATACCTGAGCCAATGTGGCCAATGAACACGGCGTGGCCACGACACAAGCGGCAGAAACACAAATTCTGTTGTTGTGTCTTGTGTTTTTTTGCACATTTCGCGTGTGCCCCAGCGAGTTGCAGGGCAACGCCTCAATTCGTTCGCGGCGCTTCAGAATTTGGCTGAGTTTCCAGTTCAGTTCCATAAATCAAATCACATACGAGTAGAACGTTTAAATATTCATGAGCAGGACAATGTGTGAACAGGCAGAAAAAAAGGAAGACGAAATGCTTAATGTATTAATTTCATTTTCATTTATTGCCATATTTATTCTCATGACAGCGCGGGCAATTTTACGGCCCGAGAAAAACGGGAGCAGGGCGACATATAAATGACAAGGACACTCCCATATTTAGCACGTCTAGGTCCAGGGCCAGAGCTAGGTCCTGCTGATGATGGTGGTGGTGGTGGTGGTTCCTGGCACCCTAAAAATCTGCGCGGGTTAAATGAAATGGAGAATGCCATTCCTAATTATGTGTGCGTATCCTGTGCGAGTGTATGGGTGTGTGTGTGTGATGCCTGGGCACCCTTTTGTATGGCATTTAGGTTGGCCTGTCGTCGCAGCCATTGTTGCCAGCAGCCGCAGGATGAACGATTTCCATTTCCATGTTTCTGCCTCGTTTGTTTCATTCGCGGATGCGGATCCTGCGCAGCCGGCCGCTTTTATTTGTGTTTATAATACAACAAAATCAGTTACGCTTTCACCCTGCTCCCCTCCCCTTTCTCGCCTTGGCCTGGCATGGCGGCGGTGGCGGGCGGCGGCTGCCTCACCATAAAACTGGTTGGGCTTTCGTTGCCCGCTCCTTGTTTTGTTGATTATGACTGGCGATGTCGACGTGATGTTTACATTTATGGATTATTGTTTCCGTATGTCCTGGGTCCTTGTTTCTATGCTCATAAGTTCCGCACAATCATGCTCATCAGCAGTTTGTATTTTTCTTTGGCCTCTCTCTATCTCTCTCTCTGACTGCAACTTTGGGAATATGGGGTACAGTGGGTTGAAGTGGTTGTATTTGATGGGAATAAGTATTTGTTTGACTTCGACAGACTCAAGTGTTGCCCAGTTGAGGTGCGGCTCTTGATAGATTACTTGACAGGGGACACGTTTGAATTGAAACTATCTGAATTGATATTGAATTATTAATTACCACTTTTCAATAAGTTTCAAAAGTGCCAATAGTTGCACTCAGAACAAATATACTTTTTATATTTGCCACGCCCCCTGTCTAACCCGCAAATTGGAAAATACGTCAGATCCACCACAGTTCCCACAGACAGATGATTCGTTACACATAGATATATTTAGTAGTGAAGCTTTTTTTAGTTCTAAAAGATTGGTAAAGCGGAAGCTCTGCTTTTTACTGCTTCACAAGCAATAAAATCCAGGCTTGACCAACCTTATCACTTGTTTTTATCAGAGAATTAAAGCGGAACCGTATACCGAAGGAAGCAATCCGGAACCGAAAAGAACCTAAACAAGACTATCATGTCTCACATTGTCACATCTAGGCTGCTAGGCTAAGCTATATGGAAGAGTCTCACTTCTTTACTTGGACCTATATATTCATTGAGTAAACTACCCAACTGGAATCAATTACCAACTGACATTAAAATGCTATGTGCATCGGGTTGCTATCCGCTTTCTTTCATGTGCGTACCACTGTGCCGGCGCAGTTGCCTTCGAATTCAAATTGCCAACATCAGAAATGTCGACTGAATGCTCTACCTTTTGGCTTTGCGTTTTCCACTTGAGTTGACTTGGTCTCTCCACCTCTTTCGCTCACTCGCATGCACTCTCTGCTGGCAAAGTTTCCTTTTGAGATTCAAATAAATAAAATAATATTTGGGATTTCGCACCCTAAATACTCGTGCAATCGTACGTGTATGCTGAGCAGGGGGGACATTAGTTCGGCTTTATAACTGTTAAAGAGACGGTCGAGGCAGTTGTTAATATTTTTTTTTTTTTTTTATGATTGTTGTTGCTGTTGTGATTCGCTACGACATTACACACACGGGGAAACCAGACGCTCCGCTGGGCCTGAGGTCTTAATCTAACCAGAAAGTTACCCCGAGGGGGTTTTTGTTTTCAGAACATATGCAAGTCCCAGTCCCAGGACATATGTGTGTGCTCTCTCTCTATCTCTCTCTCTCTCTCTCTCTCTGTCTCTTTGTCTGTATCTTTGTGAGTATTACAGGGATTTGTATTACGCTCTATTGACTTTTGTTGCTTGTTGTTGGCTGTTGGCAAAGAGTGGCCTTTTGGCAACGAGTGGGCTTAGCTCTAGTCGGGGATTGGTGTAGGTATATATCCATTCTTCCCTTTTTGGGGTGTTTGCCATAAACGCAGATTAAGACATTAATTTAATTGCTTGGTGCGAAATGTGTGGAATTTTCTTCCGTTTTATTTGCGCATTTGATTAGAGAAGCGAGCTTGGGCTGGGCTGGGAAAATGTGTTGATTTATGTACTGTTAGACTATGTTGATTTTCCCATGGCACACACGCTCCGAGTTGACACTGAGGAGTGGCAGTTGATTAGCTGTTACTTACGACTGCTGCTGCTGCTGCTGGTAGCGGATGCTGTTGGACAGGTTTCTTTGAAAGGGGGGGACATTGCCAGGTACCTTGCCTTTGAAAAGTGACAAAAGTTGAATATGAAGAGATTTGAGACAACATTATTTAGTAGGATATAATCAAATTTTAGTTTGTAACTTTGACCGTAGAAAAAGTGATGGATTGTTTGAGTAAGGACCCAACATTTTTATATGATTTCGCTTGATTTCTCTGCATAATACTTTTTATGTATTGCTATGCCTACGTGCATTCCAAAAACAATTGTGCTGTTGGTACTATCAACTTTTGAAGAGCTGCAGAATTTTTTGCAGTTTTATCTATAAAGCATTATATTAAGATCTGATTTTGTTGTCCTCTGTATGAATATGTGAAAAATCTAGAAAAGTCATCCTAGCCACCGAGACACTGAATCGCTTTCAAAAACCACCTGCACAACTAAAACACATGTTATACTGCTCAAAAAATTCGGAATCCTTAAATGGAATATAGATCGGGAGCTCAAAAATTTCAACGGAGTGTTATATATAAATATGTGTTATATAAACATGCAAGTGACAACCTATCTTGACAAACTGGCCAGTCATCTACAAAACATCGATTACTGAGGAGGAGAAGAACTATGGAAATCAAGTTATCAGTCACATCTTTCTCAAACATCTATTAGCTCTGCCCTAACTAAACCCCCATATTAAACTAAAATATTGTTACGACACCCTTAATATAAAGGTCAAGCGAAATACTCATTCAATAACACAACTTGTTCAATTGGCAATTAGTTGCCAATTGGTAATATGTTTAAGTCAAGGTCCGGCACATTGCTACATACTGGGCATGGGCAAACTCTCAAAGGCAGCGCTGTCGACACACCGATGCAAGTTCATCTGTCTTTTAGAGAGCAAACTGAATCAGTTTTTGAGCTGTTCTCAACTCCTGTTGGTTTCTGCTCTCACATACCAAAGTCAAAATGAGATTAAGCCAGATTAAGTCCTTTACCATGATATCAAACTATCGATTTATTTTGAGCGTTAAATTGTTAAGAAATTAATTAATTTCTTAAGGAAGATGATTAAATGTTTGCAACCTTTTACCAAAAAACAGGCATACCGATTCGGAACATGCTTGAAGAGACCAAAATTCCGAATCAAAGCGGTTCACAATACTTAGTTTGAGAATATATATACCATTTCGTTCGCCTATCTTTAGCTTATGCAGTCAGTAGCTTTACATACCTGAGCAATGTTAATTAACATAATCTATAAAAAAAAAAACCAACCAAGCCACCATCTTCGATTCCCCTACCCTTTCTTAAGCCCTACATCAACAGTAGCCTGATCATGCCCTCATACTTAGAACCTGCCTACAATGTTGCGGAAAATTTTCAATTAAAACTGCACGTGATTGAAAATCATGAAAGTGCGAAGTGGCAAAATCCAATTTCTCAGCACAGTGCACGATAATTGCTGGCAAAATCGGACTACATACAAAAACCGTGCGCAACCCAAAATCATCTCCAACTGTTGTGGGAAGCGCTGCCAAATACGAAACGTTATTTATGGCAAAGCGGTGGCAGACTCCAAGCTTCTCCTCCGTTTCCAACAACACAATTTTCAAAGCAACAAATGAGAGTGTAAATTTGCGTGTAAACACTCGGGTCACCCGCTGACATAGTCGAGGGGCGAAGTAAACTAGACGCCCGTCGGTAGTCCAGGAGTCGGCAGTCGATGCGCATGCGCACACTGCGCATAAATTTCTCGTATCGAATATAAATTATATATCAAGCCAATACACTCGCAGCAGTTCAGTCCCAGCTCTCCAGCATCAGCTCTAACTTCAGCTCCGGTGATAAAAAGGAACTCAGCATGTCGCCGCGGATGCGTTGATCATTCATTATTTAAGGATTGAAAAGTTAATTAACATTTTTTTGCCTTGACCAAGTTGGTTCGGTTGGCTCACAGCGCGATTTACGAGACGCAAGTTAGTTGTTGGCCTGACCAGGCATTTGGGTAGCTACTTTTGCGACTTAATTCGCAATCAAGTTCAGGAGGCAATTCACAATTTTCTGTTTTTCTTTAAAGCGCACGGCTAGAAAATATTTTAGGTGGAAAATTATTATTGATAATATTTATGTGTACTTAGAGACAGGGAGAGTGCAGCTGAGTGGGGTCAAAGCCAGGTGAATGTCTCAATTTGGTGGATGGTTTGCGGATGCAGTAGCAATAAAGAATAGACTATGAATCTTTATTGAGGCACTCAACAGAAAGTTGGATATCTCTGAGTATGAATTAACGATCAAGAGATGATCTGAGAAGAAGATCCTACTTCTTTTTTTATAAGCATACAAACTTAAAATACTTCCAGGAAAGTAATACAAGATATTGTCGAAGTTGACCAACTTTTAGAAACTGAAGAGCCATTTTCCCAACCCATCTTATTATATTGTTTATATCATTCGATATGGTACAACAATTGAACGAAAGGACGAACCATTTCAAGTCGAACCACTTAGAACAGGATCGGTGAATTGGGATCTCTCCCGAACCGCCACTCCAGCCAAATTTCTGAATTCAAAACTAAGCTTCTTTTTATCAGATTCAACCCATTCCCCTTCGCTTTTTTCTTAAGACACCTTCTGGCCAACAAAAACTTTGTCCACAAAACTTAAGACCTCTGCTACCTCACCCCTCAACTCTCATGCCCACCATCAAATGGCAATAGCTGTAATTGTAACTGTAACTGCTGTTGACTCAACTCTGCTGTGTCGCCTCACTCTATTTTTGGAATATGTCATAATGACGAATGTTTAGCTATTCATATGTCTGAATACTGAAACCATACATTTATATATATATAGCCCAGAGGCCAGAATTGGCAACAGCAACGGCAAACCCAACTGAGCACATCATTAGCCAAGTAACCAAGGAGCATACTTGAGGTCGTCTTTGGGTGAAGCATTTTGCGGGCTCATGTGTCAAATTGAGTGTCAACTGGCAATTTGGGGAGCACATCGAGCCGTGCAGGGTAAAGTCAAGTGTCATGTTTATCATAAGCCTATTAAGGGAGCTTTCTTTGCCCACAAATCCAGGGAGAAAGAAAGGGGAAGCTCTAAAAATACGCGCACATTTTTATAACATTCACAATCAAAAGTGCAAATGTGAATAGGAATTGAACCCTCCTCCTGATCCTGGACAGCTGCTCGTTTTTCGGCTAAAGTCAAGCAGTTTCTGTCCTGTGGTTGGGCGTATCACATTTCAAAGCCTACTAATTTAACAATATTCTCATTAATGTGTGCAGGCGACAGAGAGAGAGAGCACGGAGCTCGGGTAATCCGCATTTTGTTACAATTCTGCCGAGATTCCATTTCATTGTTTGTTGTTGCGATTTCAACAGATAGAGGAAACAACATAATCGGGCTGAATCGGGGAGGGTTGTTTGCCCGAAAAATTAGAAAATCGTTACAAATTTGTAGAACGCGCGCGCACACACACAATTTCTTTTATTGTTTTGCACATTTGTCTGCTGTCTGACGGTTGCTGCTGCCGCTGGTTCCTGTTGTTTGAACAAGTTTGCGTATAAATATTATATATGTATTTGCCCAGCAGCTTATCTTCGATCGTAACACGATACATTTTTAACATAATCGGGCCGAACATGGCGGCGTACCATGGCAAAGAGCAGGGCGCGAGCTCACGCTCATGTCAAAGGCAAGAAACAAGGTGCCAGGAGTCGCCCTCTCTCTCTCTTGCTCACTGGGAAGTATTATGTTTTCTTTTTTTTTTATAATCGGAAGACCCTTAACTATAAGCTAGGATAAAGGCTTATGTACATTAAAAAGGGGAAATGTGGTCAGTTAGTTTAATTGTTGTAGGCAAAACTATATGCAAATTACTTTTCGCAGATTGCTTTGAGCAGAGGAAATGAGGGCTTATCAAGATCATTGTGACTTGTTTGGTCGGTTGTCAATGAATGAAAAGAATAGTGCAATTTCCTTGCACTTGAAATGATAACTTTCTTTAAGACGGTTGGGAAACAAGATCGGTGGAAATATGTTTTGAGACAAGATACCATTTTTTTAAATATTGCATGAAATAGAGAAACAGCTTTAAACTTAATATAAATACTATGCACATTGAATTCCTGTTCAAAAACTTCAGTTCTCTTAAACGTCACTGAACTTTATAATACAAAATGGGCTATTTCCGGATGTCATCAAATTAAGTTTAAAAGGATAAAAAAAATGACCAAATTACTGAAAATCATACTAGAATCCTAACCGAACTTTCTTTATTATTAAAATAAAAGTAAGTTTTGTTGCCTTTTATTATCATTACACAATTTGAAAGAGGAAACTGAGAGCCATCATACATAATCCCCACTGTTCATTAACTAAGATTGTCGAAGCAGTTGAAGAAATTCCTTAATTAATAAACATAGCATACTTTAAAGGGAGTTTATCATGAAATTTTTTTGTTAACTGACTTTTCCTGCTTATCCGGTTTATAGATAATGATTCTAGATGATTTTTGTGTTTCAAACACGAATCTGGCTAGTCAAATGCTATATACCGTCGAGTTTTCGTGTAATTTAAGCTTTAGGTAGAAAGCCCTTCAAACATTTCAAGAAAATATGATATTATAGATGATAGACCATGTGTTAGATTTGGAACGATTGTCGTCTGCTCAAAGGTATGCAATCAAAAATCATTAGGCTGGTCTTTTGCATGAAAATGTCAGATAAAAACCCATTGCATACTTATGGGCAGTATAAAATTATATCATTCTGGTAAAAAAAAGTGTACATATTTTTGATTGATTATTGATATATGATTTTGAAGCTATTACAAAGTACTATTTAATAATTCCCTGTAAAATCCAAAAAAAAAATTCGGTTTCCCACATGTCATGACTTAAATTGGTTAAAATTAAAAATTTTTCTAAGTTTCCATCTGTTATACTATAGTAAATATTCAATCATATCCGTATTACTTGTCAAAACCACATTTTCCATGCATTTTTTCCCCTCCTTCACTTCACTAGTCAATAGACTACAAAAAAAAAAAACATTAACCTCAACTCAAACCATCTCTATTATGAAAGTTTCTGCCCCCACTCTCTCATCTTAATCTTTACCAAATTTTCATAGACTCTTTATTGTTAAGCATTTAAGCCTAAAGGCCTGTCGTCACCCCAAAACACAAAATCGATCTACATTGGGCATTCGGAACCAAACAAGAAACCAAACGGCACCTCATCAACACATCAGCATTATCATTATTATCATTCCGCACAGTCTACCCCGGCTACTAATAATAATAATAAAATTTCCAACCTTAAACTTTTAGGGGCATAAAATACAGAAAACCTCCAGCTACACAAAATATTTATGATTATGAGAAACACACTGCAGGCTTATTATAAAATACAACAACTTTTCCGAAATCAAAAGAAAAATCAAGCAAAAGCCGACGGCACAAAAAGAAAGAAAGAGTCTTCGATCCCCACATTTTATTTAAATACAAGTCGATGGGAGATGGTGATGATGTGTCCCCAGGTCGCTTAAGTAGATCTTTCTGTGTGTGTGTGTGTGTTTGTTGGCTTGGGCCATATCGACAGGTAGCCCAAATATTTATAGTGTTCAATAATTGAGATACACATTAATGAGTCGCCGAGTTGAAGTTGGAGATGGAGTTGGAGATTGAGTCAGAAATGGTAGTAGCGCCCATTATTTCATATTGAATAGAGCATGGGGAGAGGGAGGCATACCTTTATTTAAAGATACCCTAGTTTAAGAGCGTTGCGAGTTGGTTAATAGGTTTGGCAGAAATTAGTTCGATGGTACGAAAAATCATGATCAAGAATTTCATTTGTTCATTCCGGATTCTCTCAAATATTTCAAGTAAATCGCTCTTATGGTTCAAGGAGCCACAAGGTAGCCAGGATCCAATTCCAAATATTTATAAAAATCATTCAAAACTACTTCAACCTATAAAACTTTTATCACTTTGTACTAAAAAGAGCATTTAGCACTTCTTTAACCTTTAATTTTTGGTTGTCGTAAATTTAAATAATAATTTCTTGTATTTTACAGGGCAACTCTTTTTTCCAGCTTCTCTCCACCCTTTGGCCGTGGGCTGTAGTCCATCGGCTGTGCGGTACCTTTGATTGCTCGGCAACTTATTAGTTGTTGTTATTTGTTTGACTAGACACAGTCATATATCTGAGGCCAGGGCATTATTATAATGTTGTTGTTATCGAATCCCAATTCGTGGACGAGAGTCAGTTGGAAGCCGCTGCTGTCTGTGGTGATAATGGGACAAACGTCGCAACGAAATAACCCCGGCTTAATCTTCAGGTGTACGAGACTGTGTAATCATTTGTGCCCTTTTCTTTTCGCCGTTGTCAACATATCTGGCTTATGTGAGTCAGAATTATGTGACGATGGCGGCAAAACCCTTTTGTTGAGGTTCCCAGAGGAGCAGAATATCGGGCCACATGTTGCTCCAGCAGCTTTAATAAAGACATCAGCCGCGCATAATTATGGATTTGTAGTAGCAGCAGCAGCGGCGGCAGCAACAGCAGTTGGTGGCGACTCCGACTCCAACTCCAACTCCACAAATGCAATTCGTTCTGCTTCGTTTTTCAGTGTCGCCGCCGCCGCCGCCGCCTTCGTTTCCATAAGTCGTAGATTGGCATTATTGTCATTCCCCTTTCTCGTTCTTCTATTGCATTTTATGGCATTCCGATTTCCGAATCAGAATCAGATTCACGCTCGCCCTCTCTCGAATTCAAATGAGCCGCAATTAAATTGATATCAAAATTAAACAATATTTTATTCGGGTCTGCTGCGTGATCTGTTTAAAGTGCACTCTCAGTTTGTAGCGATTAAAAGGCAATAAAACATTTTGTTCACAGTTAGAAAGATCATTTGGAAAGTTACGACTTGTTAAATGGTTTGCATAAGAAGCAATTCATGTTTTGACAAGTACATTTGATTAATGAATCACTTTCTCGAGTCCTACGCTCGCATTGTGATCAAAAATTATACCTATGCCGAGAGAAAATAATACTCTAGCTGCAACTCTTCTTGAAAAGTTGCTTTTAGCCGTTTTTCTGTGAGTATTCGGTATGACCAATTAGGTGTGGTTTACTGTGAGATGCTACAAGTGGGTGAAGTCATCACAGACCAACTTTACCAACTTACGTTCAAGCTAAGCATAATTGCAAAGGCACTACAAGGTAATTTTTTAAACATGACAGCTCTCTGACAAAACATACCTTGAAATGTTGATGTGGCAAGTCCTACCCCTTACTGCCTATAGCCCAAACATTGCCCCTTTCAAGTACTATTTGTTTTCGTCGATGGCGCTTGTCCTTGCGGATCAATATGGTTCGCTCTTTTGAAGAACTTCAAAATTCAATAGACTCTTAAACTTTGATTCTTGGAGATGGTATCCGAAAATGGCCAGAAATATGAAAACACGTAGAGGTTCGCAATGAACAATTCCTTGAACAAATGAAATTGTTGAAAAAATCCACAATGAAGCGTCAAACTTGGAATAAAAATCCTTTAAAACTTATTTGTGCAGGTAATAAGTGCCAAAAATTTAAACTTGTTATTTTAAAACAAAATGTTTTATCCTAGTAAGACAATTTTTTAGTATCATTTGTTCTTTTGCAAATATTTTATGTTCGGTTTTTATAAAATTTGCTGGCATTATAAAAAAGCACAACATATTTATCAGTAGGAAGTTGCGACGTTTTAATCCAAAACAATGGAGATATTTAAGTCAAAACTAAAGAGAACACTTATATAATATCACACCGATTTCCATGTAGTTATTGCACAATTAAACAAAATTACTTTAAATCATTTAATTTCATGTCTTGATTTATGATTTGTTTGTTGTCTGCAATGTAATTTAACCCTCCCAAGCATTGTCAAATTAGACATTTATTCAAACATT
This sequence comes from Lordiphosa fenestrarum, assembly GCA_035044985.1. Taxonomy (NCBI): domain Eukaryota; kingdom Metazoa; phylum Arthropoda; class Insecta; order Diptera; family Drosophilidae; genus Lordiphosa; species Lordiphosa fenestrarum. The sequence goes on along the minus strand of JAWNNO010005527.1, from coordinate 2,150,125 downwards.
TTCCCAAGCTTCTCAAGCCATTCAAAAATATTCTCTACAAAAAAATAAAACTATTTCACAGAATTACCATCCAGCTGCGCGCCTTTATTTTCCGTTTCCCCATAATCCTACTTCGTTGACTATTTAGCCTCATGATAAAGCTGTCACAAATGGCAAACCCATCAAGCCTCTAATCCCACATCTAATAGCCGCCACATAAACAGCAACACCTTCGCAAAGATAAGATGGCTGGACCCCAAACAGAACACAGTTTGTGCAATCATGTTGAAACATATTAAAATTAACAAATGTGTTTTAAGCTGCGACAACAAATTGGAATTGTATTTTTGGTGGAAATGGTTCTCCTTTTTTGGTTGAATTCGAACACCCGCTGATTGTCCGGGGGACTGCTACTCAGTGTTAAATGCTAAAATGTTCAAAATGCCCAAAATGCTCGAAATGCTTGCCTGTGCTTTGTTTTGGGAACAGGTCGATCGATCTATGACAGATGAGATCATGTTGACTTGGCACAAAAGGCCCAGGCACAACAGCGCAGTCGGAGCCAGAGTAGAGAGACGCGCAGGGCTGGCGTTGCTCAAAAACTCTCTCAAGTCCTGTTGCTTTCGATGATGTATCGTTTTGGATCTGGGCCCAACTGTTATTCCATTGCCATTTGCCATTTGGCTTCACGCTACGTCGCATTCGTCTCGTCTCGTGCGCAAATTCGTATGCGAAGTGACATTTATGCCATGCTCTACACATTCCAAGCGATATGATTCGGACGAACAAACAACCTTTCTGAGCTCCCTGATGTTGATGATGATGATGATGGCGATGAAGATTTCTTTCGGACAATGGGTGTTTATTATTGTTGATTTTTTGTGTTTTATTCGTTGACAGTTTGTATTGCCATGCGAATTACAATTCACTGGGACATGCAGAGCGTTTTTGGGGATTAAGCCTACTGATTTTGCATAGAAATGAGCAATTGGGTTGATGCACAGCAAGAAATTTTGAATTGGCAGAGTTAGATTTGATGATATTGGAAAAAGTATTGTGTTAGTGGTTCAATTATGTTTGATTTACAACAAGTTGGTTCAATTAAACAGCATAGGGCCTGAAATCTAAAAACGTTCGGCCTGTAATTTGGGATCGAACCAATGAGATGTGGAATTAGTTCTCTGTACTATTTTAAACGTGATTTAAAAGGTTTGGAAGCGGTATACTTAAAAACAGGGATGCCCGCAAGCTATACGCATCGGCCGCATTTATTGTTGCTAAACGCATAGCCCTTCCAATACGTAAAGCGGTTTGCGCTTAGCGAAATTGCAACAACAACTTCGTATATGTCTCTCTTCGCTTTCTTTCCTATCCTCTTCAGAATTCAACACAAGCAGAACTTATTGTTTGAAACACCTTCTCAAACTTTTCCTTTCGGACTTAGATTTAAACTGAAGAAGCACACAAGTCAATAGATACAGAGGAATAAAAATGATGTATATGTAACCATTATTGTTGTGCGTCGAATGTTTGCGTTTTACCCTGACAGCCACAAGCACAAACACACAGCAAAAGGCAATAACCTGATTTCTCTTTTCTTTTCACATAAACATTTTTCTCAGTGTAGCTGCAATTTGCATGTGCGGCTTACCCATTTACTTGTGCACATACACACAAACTCTCACACACAGAGCTGGCAAATTGAGACCAAAGTGTGGGCATTTCGTGCGCTATTTAGTTGGACATGGCCTCTCATTGTTGCTTCTGTAGCACAGCAGCGTCGGCAGCAGCAGCAGCAGGGACAACAACAAACCAGAAACAGGACTGCAACTGCAATGTGTCCAATGTCCATACCCAGCTGACATTTGTTGTTTTTGCATGTGCCAGGTCCGCCCGGTTTGTGCGAGTTTTTCTTCTTCTTTTGTTTCCAGTTGACTTTTTTTTGCGTTTGTGGGCCAGTTTGACGTATGTGCGATGTTCTGTTTGTTTTCCAAATCGTGTTGACAGGCAGCCCAATGATGATGTAGAAACTGACTGAGGGGCAGGATCAGAAGCTGTAATCAATCATATTGGTCCAGAGAGTTTTCAGTTTCCTTGTAACTGGAACGAGATGGGCCCCATGGGGGCATCACATGCACAAAGAGGCGTAGTCCGACTCATCTGCTAACCGCATTCATCGTAATCAATTGTTTAGGCTACCGATTCCCAAACAAAAGATCAAGATCCTAACGGTTACAGCTGCCGCCTCTGACTCGTGTCAAGATTCTCCGCTTAGAGCTGGGCCCCAGCTCTCCATGAGTAATTACAATTTAATGCTACAAAACAACTCCCCAAAAAAAAAAAAAGAACAACTCATTCGTACAATAAATACGCGTTTCTGGTTCTTTTATTTTTGAGACGCGCCAAGCCGCTTTGATCACAACAACAATGCTTGCCACAACAAAACAACTTCTTTGCCTTTGTTGGTGAAAATGGAGAGAAAAAAGAGAAAAAGAAATCCATCTTCGTGGATTCCATCAACTCCATTTTGACCGAGGCCCACAATGGTTTCGTCTCGCCTGTTTTTTGGGGAACATTTCATACTGAGGCCAGGCTACTACTTGAATCACGATTTGTAAACAAATACAAACCAACCAAAAGACTTAGAAAAAAAAAACTATGCTACGCAAGTGCGTGCCACGTTCGTAATGATAATGGTATGTGGTCCACAGTGGGCCAAATGCATTACAAAGTTTTTATTGACATATAGAATTTCAAAATGTTTATAGGAATTTAGAGAATTTGGAACTGGTGTAGCATAGCAACTTCTGTAAAAATCCTTCGTAGAGAAAAAGAAAAGAAATGCGATTCACTCATTTTAGATTTTTAGCTACATAATTCTTAACTGGCGTGTTTTGACTTGCAAATATTTTACCTAGACAAGTCTTTGAAGTTATCAAAAGGAGTATATTTTTGAAGCTTCTATCATTTTTGGAATTGTCCTTTTAAATTTTAAGAAATCGAGACAAATAAATGTAATCTATAAGTAAGTTTTTTATATGTTTCCACGGATAATCCGGAATGAAAAAATACTTAAATATAGAAGTACTAAAACTCTGCCGAAAATAACCCTTAAAATCTCTAAAAATTCAATACAATAATTGGTTCAATTCCAATCCTTGTTCCACTGTGCCACAAACATGTTTGTTGGGAGGGGGTGGGGGCCTCCACCAAGTGCTTGGGCCCAAACAATTCAATAATACAATAACAACAATCATAATAATAATACAAAACACCAACAGAAACAACAACAACAACATCAGGCGGTTACAATGAGTGAATTACCCCACCCGCACGCACTCCCGCTCCCCCTTTCTTCGCCACCCATCGGCCTCTTGAACACTGCAACCTGAGGCACATAAACATACATCATAACGCGCCGCAAAACACCGACGACTGACGAACGACCTTATTCCACTCACAATCAGTCAAAATTGAAAATTTATTGAATAACGAACGAAGCGAAAAAAAAAAGTTTAAATATCTTCGAGTCTCTCTGTTTCTCTCTCCGTGTCTGTGTGTGTGTGTGTGTGTAAAGATCAACAAAGGATTTCTTTACCAAAATAGCTCGTGTCAAAAGACTTTGATCCATTAATCAATATGCCGCCGCCATGTGCGAAGGTTTCTTGTAAGTTTTTGTTGTTGCCTGGATGGATCTCAGTTTCCAGATCTCCCGTATACCCCCAAGCCTGTTTTTGCCCCTCCTCAACCTCTTCGTTTTCTTTTTGTGTGCACGGTCAAGATCATGATGCGGCTGTTATTTTGGCCACATGGATGAGGCTGTTGCTTTTGCTGCTGATGCTGCTGATGATGATGATGATGATGATGTGAATGCTTTTATTGTTTCTCGTAAATGCCTTGAAGAGCATGTGACATGTGTAAGTGATAGCATTAATGCCGCCTTTAAGTAGTAATTATGTCTTCAATTGGGCATCGGAACAGAGCAGTGAGCAATGAAGCTTTTGTTATGGCAAACAGAATAGATATATATGGGGTGGGCAGGAGAGGTGGGCATGTGGTGCATAACTCCGGAGGGTAACAGAGCTTTGTGTTTTACTATGTTTGTTTGATTAAGATGGTGAACTAATTGATGATATTTGTATAGATTAGACTTGAGTTGAGTCGCTTAAGGGTCTAGTCCAGCGGTGCTGTTCAGGCAAAGGGCTAGGAGTAAGCTAAAAAAAACTTTAAACTACATTCAAAAAAAAAGGCTGCCGTTTTGTACATAAAATTTCAGGAATGATTCATTCTTAGGTGCACTTAAACTGAGTACGAAACATTCTAAAACCGAAAAACGACTGTTAATATCATTGACATGGGAACAGAAGTTCATGAATCAAAAACATTTTGCACTTACAGTAAGATAAAATATTCAAGAAAAGCAACTTCAGCGTTCAAGTACAAAATATTTTACATTGAATACAAAATAGAAAAATATTTGATTAAAAACAACCACAGTGCAAAAACTGTAACACTTGACTATTTTGGAGCGTTTAATGTTCCTGAATAAAAATTTTATTGATTTTTAAAAGTCTTAATAATAATAAGAAACGAGAGCGTAAGTTAAAGTCGGCCCTGGCCGACTTCGAAATACCCGTTACTCAGCTCAGCTCGGATAAGTATGCAACATTTTTTTAACTCGGCCATTTATTATCCGATCCTTTTGAAAAGAGAGAGAGATTGTAGATATTGGCCACATAGACTACACTGCAAAATCTGAGCTCGATATCTTAAAAATTGTGGGAGTTATTCAATATTTTATATTGCGGGGGCGGGAGGGGGCGTGGCCAAAATTTGAAACAAACTTGATCTGCCTACAGACAAAACTAGCTTACGTATAAAATTTGGTTGCTCTAGCTCTTCTAGTCTCTGAGATCTAGGTGTTCATACAGACGGACGGACGGACGGACGGACGGACAGACGGACGGACATGGCTATATCGACTCGGCTGTTGATGCTGATGAAGAATATATATACTTTATGATATCGGAGATGCTTCCTTCTGCCTGTTCCATACATTTGCACGACTTTAGTATACCCTTTTTACTCTACGAGTAACGGGTATAAAAACTATTCTTCAAATTCCCAACCGGTTCTTACACTTTTGTTATGAAGTGATGGTCAATTTCTGACTTGTTCTTTGGTTAATTCGTGGATCTTGGGTATTGGATGAAAGCTAAATGGGCTGGACATAAGACCAAATATTTTAAAACTATGCGAAATGCACTTAATATTCAACCAAGTATTTTGGGATTGATTCTTGTAACCCATAAGATTACCATTGACTCTACAAATCTATTGTCGGTAGTTGCCAGTTCAATTGCGGATGCCATCCGTTCGTATGGTACTTTGGAGAGCAATTTCAGACAGCTTAGCAATTTCACTTATATTATTAAGTTGTATTCCCTTAACTCTTTAGTGTTCCCTCAAACATTAAGCTGAACAGCTATTTTTATGTCTTAGCACTTTTCCCCTTTAATTTGACTTGACAAAGGAACTTCCCAACGGACAACTATACTAGCTTAGTAACCAACTCCAGCGTGACAGAACGAAACATTTGAAAAGTTATACTTCTACTCTTTCAACACATTAGAACAATCAAATCTTGTTAATCTATGTTTGCATACCAAAAAGTCGACTGTTTTAGTGACCTTTTTAAAAATCAATCATAAAACGACGGTTTAGTTCTAGGCCAATAAGTTTGGCTTGGCGTTTCCAGTTGCTATCGGTATGGGCTGCCTTGAAATTCCCAAACAGTTTTAGCATTGCTTGCATAAGATGGGCCACTGCCGACTTGAAGCAACTGGGCGAAGACTGCAGTTGAGGTAACCGGGAGGTTATTAAAACTGCTGTTCCGAGTGGATTTTGGAGTACACTTATGAGCAAACGTAGCTTATTGGCAACAGAAAATTTGGATATAAACCGAAACAGACTTTTCTTCGAGTGTAAACAAATGCGACAATTGGAAAGAGAAAGTCTGATAAAACAAAGACTGAAATGGGAAGACCAGGTGCGGTAAGTCGTAAACTTAACATGAACAACTGGATCCAGCTCACAAAAAAAAGTGGGTGGTCAAAGAAGATGAATGATACAAACTGCTACCATATCGTATTCTTTACAATTGGTAACAGAATTTGAGTAGACTTGCCTCTTCAGTAAAATCTATGTTTTAAAGCCCTCTCCCCTTTTCCCCTACGATTTTTTCTGCTTGAACTCTATATAGAACTAATTCCAAGTAAAGACATTCTATACCGGCGCTTAGTTGTGCTCCAACTTGCTCCACTTGATCTTCCTTTTTGCTTTTAGTCAAAACAAAACCAACAAGTTCACTCGAGTCGTGTGAAGCAATAATTGCCCCCTAATCTCGGGCAGTAAAACCAAAACCCAATCCACATCCACACAAAGACAATGCCAGTTCCGAGCTGTTTTTTGTTGTTGTCATTAAATTAAGCGACGGCTGCAAAGGCTTTTTTATGCATATAATTTTGCTCTTATTGTTGTCATAATTATTGTTTAGTGGCGCATCCTGCGAGGCATCCTGCTGCCGCTCCAACTGAGGCTACTGCTCCTACTCCGTCTACTGCTGCTTCGCCTTCTCTTCAGAAATACAAATGTAAAACATAAATCGCGCACACAAACGAATGGCTGGCGATTGGGAAGCCGGGGATTAAAGAGCAAAGATATCGAATTACACACCTGACGACAAGCCCGAAGACCTGAAATCAAAGGGGGCAGCCGGGACAGAGACGCGGGACAGAGCCTGGCCAGACAAAAACTAAGCCATCGTTTTTTATGTGAACTTTCTTTCGGCGGATTCGGCTGTTTGCCCGGCCAAGACCGGCTACGAACATTTGCCAAGTGTCAAAGTCAGCTGGAGCCGCCGCCGCTTGCAACTCGAACCCGGCTGCTGCAGTGCATCCCTCTGCATACTTTATGGGCATTAAAAATTCAAGTGGCAGCAATTTTTCGTCTGGCAACTTCAAATGGCGAGCCGCCAAAATCTGCCATCCAATTTAATGTGTCGGCGTGTTTATCGGCTAATGAAGTTGACAACACGCGGATTAGCGCATTTACTGGCCAGTTCCAGCTCCAGCTCGCTCTGCTTGGCCTGCTCCTGCTGCTGCTGCTCCCTTGGCTGGCATTAGCGCAAACAACATAACTTAATAACGATAACGATGAATATTATTTTTATGCGAAAATTGCAGCAACGGAATCTGAAATGGCCAACTGACTCTCGCTCTCTCGCCATTTGTACCAATTGCAATTTGTTGGCCTTTTGCGGGTTGTGACACTGAAAGTTATACGATGTGATAAGACAATAAATATTTTTACTATTTTGTTGAGTTTTCGTGTATTCTCCATATCAAGCCACTGCCATTTGTCATCTTTGAAGCCAAGAAAACCTGTCCAGGCTGTGAACTGGATTGGATCAACATCTTCACCGAGTTATTTATGCATTTATAATTCTATTTTAATTTGACTCTTGTTTCTCGCATCACATTTGGAATTAGGTGGCTGGGATGAAGTGTGTTTTGTGTGGGTTGATGGCGGCAAAAGAATCGGGTTCAATTATTCAGAGTTTTACACTTTTTTCTGGTTTTGAAAGCAATTTCATGTCTACCATTGAAGGGAAATTATTTTCCTAGACTCTTTGTTGAGACTCTTTAGAGCATTGTTATTCGCGGTCGAAGCAAGCTCATAAGGATTGATTAGATCTCGACCTTGAGATTGAAATTTTAGGAACGAGTCTTTATAGATAGAGCTTCTTACTAGCTCCAAAGGATTCCAACAATCCTGACACGAGTGTATCAAAAGGCCACCCTAATGCAACTTTGTGCGTGAGTCGCCTCAAAGATAATCATCTAAGTGACTTCAGTTAACGAGGAAAACTTTAATGATCAATTACTTAATCTCTAGCCACCAAAAATGGAGAGTATTTTCGGGCTTCTAGCGACAATTTTGGGCTTCTTTGGAAAGCTGGAATTCTTCTGTGATTATTGGGTCCTACTGACTTTACAAATAAACGCCAATCATTTCAAATTCACCTAAATGGGTTTCATGAGAGGGGGCCGGGAGTGGTACAGCGGGTTGTGTGTTGCAGGAGATCGTGCCTGAAGTGAAATAAGTATTTGTCCCATACTTGTCGAACCTCCAACTATTACCATCTCTGAGACTTGTTTGTTCATACGGACAGACAGGCGAACATGGCTATATCTACTCTGCTGTTGATGCTAATCAATAACATATATTCTATATGGGGTTAAAGATGCTTCCCGCTGGCTGTTACATACTTAACATACCGTGTGTACCTTAGGTATGGTGTGGTCAAGATAGCTTTAAGTCTGACGGACTTGATAGCTTAGAAACAGATGGACGCACGTGGCTACATTAACCCAGCTGGTCATGCCGATCAAGAATACATGTATACATACTTTATGTGGTCGGAAATGGTGCCTTCAATGAAAATTATAGTACCCATTGTAAGGGTATAATGGAAAGTGAGCTTCACCTCAAGCAAGACTTAAAACTACATCAAAGGTTAACTAAATTTGTTTCAAATATCTGTGATTTTAGGTCCAGAATTACATTTGTATAGATTTACGCCCGTATGTTTCGAGAAATACAGGTAAACAACAGTTTGTACAAAGGTTTGAGATAATACTGTCGCTGGACAGTGCTTTGTGTTCCTTAAATGAAGCCCTTGCACTTGCAAAATGCTTACAAGACTTCAGAATAGCTGCAATAATTAGCAGATCTAGTGATGATCTGGTAATTCAACGTCTAACTGACTCTTAGGATAACTCTAAAGGCAAGTCACAGTCCACCGCCACTCCTCATCAAGGAGAACATAGACACAAGAAGCAAAAGGTAGCAGATCTTGTCGCGATCTTGTAATTCTACGTCTATGTGAGACCCAGGACAACTCGCCAGGCAGATCACAGCCCACAGCCGCACCTCATCAAGGAGGACATCGGCACATTAATCAACCGATCTCCATATCTACATATGTATAATGGCTTCACTGACCTTGTTAGTCCGCCGCAGCCTCACCTAACCTGCAAAAACATGTAAATTGGTATGTGTGTGTGTGTGTGTGTGTGTGACGCAGGCAACTTACCGGCTTATGTAACACCTACGCGGCTTCTAAATATTGCCCAATGCAAAGATAACACACAAGATCACTTTAAAACAATTGCACAACAAAAAAAAACCAAAAAAAAAAGAACTATAATTTAACTTTTTAATAGCATTTCAACATTTTTCTTCTTCTGCGCCTTCCACACACCCGCGACACATTTAGTGTGGCTGCAAGGCCAATGCAAGTTTTATGCCAAATCTATAGATGGCGTTGATTTTTTGGCGATCACAGATTAATTAAAGACTTTAATAGATGGCCTGCCGCAGCCTGACATAACCTGCAAAAATATGTAAGTTGGTGTGTGTGTGTGTGTGTGTGTGACCGCATGCAACTTACCGACGCTTATGTAACACCTACGCGGCTTCTAAATATTGCCCAAGGCAAGGATAACACTTAAACAAACACACAAGATCACTTCAAAACAAATGCACAATAAAAAAAAGGATAAAAAAACAACTTTAACTAACTTTTCACTGGGAGAATCTTCCTGCAGTCAGCCTGCAGTTTACACTTCACACTTCTGCTCTTCCTCTTATTCGCGAACAGCTGCAAGCGCTGCTGGTGCACCACACGTATAGAGGCGTGTTTTTTGGCCAGCAGAACACAACTTTAAAAATTATGCCAAAACATTAAAACACCTACTAAAAAATGTGTTTCAAAAATATAAACGGTAGTTGAGCTCTAGAAATTTCCTTTCTCTCTCTGCTCTCATGGTGCAACTCGCTGACGTGCGTTAATTGCCCAGAAAAAAGCTAGTTTTGAAAAAATTTTCTGGAGAAGTACCTGCTGCTTGCCCTTGACTGCGCTGCTGGTGAGCAATATGTATAGAGGCGTTGTTTTTTTGGCCAGCAGATCACCTATTAATTCACAACTTAAAAAACGATGCCAAAACAGAAAATCACGTACTAAAATTGTGTTTTCAATATATAAAAACGGTAGTTTAGCTCCAGAAATTTCTTCTTTCTCTCCTCTCATGGTGCAACTCGCGAGCGTTAATTGGCCGGAAAAAAGCTAGTTTTGAAGAACGGAGTGGGCCAATTCGAAAAAAAAAATCAGTAGAGTAGAACCTGAACTGATAAATTTAAATCGAAATTAGCCTTAATGTCTTACTTTTATTCATCTAACTAAAGGATTAAAATGAGTTTTATGTAAAAAGTTAGTTTTGGTTTGGAAGATTAGGTTGCTAGTTGAGTGATTTACCAAGCTGACCAATAGATGACGCCTTTACTGTGATCATTTGGCTTGTTTGGCCAATAAAGGGTGACTTTTTGGCAGCTTAGAGATTTGATCTAAAAAACATACACAAAATTCTGAAAAATGTATGAAATCTTGATATAATTTAATTTAATGTTGAAAGATGATTTAATGTGATTTCCAATTTTGGCATACAGAACTTCAACAGATTTCACTTTTAATTCCACCTTTAAATCGCTTTTCTACCATCTGCCCCAGACAATTTAGTTTCCATATGCAAAACTTTTGTCGGCCTATAGCAAATATTTATGATAATTATATACAACATTCAGTACTTTCTATTAAATAAAATCATTTCGAGTTTTGGTCTGTGTACAAACATGCGACAATGAAAGACACAACTTTGTGGCAAACAAATCGCTGGTTGTACCCAGCTCTCTATAATTAGTTGATGCCACTCCCCCCACCCCCCGCCCACCAACGACAGTGCAAAGGATGAGTGTGGCATGCGCTAAAGAAGGCACCCAGTGGAAACCACCCAATATTTTCTGCTATATAATTCATGATTTGGAAAACCTGAAATTAAACGAAATTAAACCCCGCACACACGAAAGAAAGGGGGGGGGCTGTGTGTGGGTGGCGGGCTATGTAATTTGAGTTTTTTAGTTTGTTAAGTGCCCAATTGTGCGTGTGAATGTGTGTGTAATAGAGCGTCACCAACACCTGTGCCCGTTCGCATTGTCCTCGGCGAGGGTATCAGCTGTCCAAGCTCGTTAAATAATTTGTTGACAACCAGGGGAATCCTTCGTCTAAAATGTAAATCACAACCTGAGCCTTGCCTTTGGTGGTACGGTGCGGTGCGGTGGGAGCCATCACGTGGCCCACCACCAATTTGCCGCTGCCTTGACATCCATCGATTGGTCTCTTCTATCAGCCACGAATTAATATTCCGTTTCTATAACTCAACACACAATGCTGTCAAAATATTGAACGTTTTTTTTGCGTTTGCTTCAGCTTCTTTTGCGGGCGTATAAAATTTCGCAGAAGCTCGAAAAGGTAGACCCTCAAGCAGACTCACACACACACACTCATCGTCAGAGACAAACCCCATCAAGACTATAAATTTTCAATTTTATTCCGCGTTTTTTATTTTGTTTTTAGCCGCCACAGAAACCAGAGGGCAGAGCTGATGGCACATTTATTATTATGGCTGGGTGAAAACAAAATAAGCAATAAAAAAATTAATCGTCGACTTAGCAGACGATTTAGATTTTAATAATTATGGTGAAAAAAATACAAATAGAAAGCAGATGGCGTCCATTTTGGTTCCATTTTGATTGTGAAAACCAGAATTGTATTTCGTTTAAGGTTTTGGTTCATGATGCGAAATGAACCATAACCGAACCACTTATTCCAGCTGAAAACGCTGTACCGAAAGGAGAAGCACAAAGTATAACGGATCGGTTTGGTTCGGGTTCGACTAAGTCACCTTTAGACAATGATATTCTTAATTTTGGGAATTTTAGTCGAAACCACAAGTAACGATCCATTCGTCAGATTGATGTATATAGTCTTTATGTCTGCTGTAATATTTTGTGATCCTGTGCATCACCAGCAATTGCCCACTATATATGTCTTCAGACTGTATTGCTTCCTTGGAAGTATGTAAGTATTGCATTTCTTCTACGGAAGAATTTTCTCAATATTTAGAAATGCTTTTCACCGCAATTCAATTTAATCCTGGTCATTCTTTTCCTATATTTAGCTTTTGGAAGAAGCACGATATGTATTCTTTTCGTTCGAAGAGAGATCGTTATTTGATCATATCAGGATCAAATCATGATCATATATTTGGGAAATTATAATAAGGATTTAAAAAATGCGATGAACCACTAAATGATGCCAAATCGGTGTTAATAATGGGTTGATCGTGCAATGGTAACACAGGTGGAAAAATTGATCTTATCCAGTGACTAACATGGATAGTTAGTCAATCAATCAAAATGAAAATCCGTTTTATTCTGCGTGTTTTTAACATTAACAGGCGACAGGCACTGGTCTGTATTACGGGGGCGCTGAGGTCCACTCCAACCAAAGCATTAGAACACATCTTAGGTGTCAACCCTCTGGACATCCAAGCACGCCTTCTGGCACAAAAGACCGCCCAACGTCTATGTGCGACAGGCACCATGGCGCTACAAAGCTATGGACACAGCATAGTTGGTAGAGAGATCAATAGTAGCACGGACTACATTATCCCAAAGATCAACCCAATATGCACATCTGCACTATTAGGACCAGAAGACTGGCGTACAGGACTGGCCCAAGAAGCAACGCACCTCTTTACAGACGGCTCAAAGATGGACCTAGGAGTCGGAGCCGCCGTATACTGTGCAGAGCCAGAAATAAAGCTCTCATACAAACTGCCAAACCACTGCACCATATTCCAGGCGGAAGTCTTCGCAATAAGGAAAGCAGCGGAGTTGGCGGAAATTCACGCTCCATACAACCAAATAAATATCTACGTGGACAGCCAAGCGGCAATCAAGGCAATGCAAGGACACTCCATCAACTCCAGAAATGTCCTGGCGAGCAGGGAAGCGCTAGATTCCCTCAGCATCTCCAGAAAGGTGCAAATCTACTGGATTCCCAGCCACCGGGGCATCGACGGAAACGAGATGGCAGACAGTCTTGCAAAAGCCGGAGTCGTACTCGGCCAAGAAGAAACACTAAACATACCTATCTCCATACAGACGCTTCATAGCAAGATGGAAGAGATAGCAGAGAAAGAAGCGGAGGTAAGGTGGGAAAACACCAGCGGATGCAGAATCTCTAAAATTATGTGCAAGACAAGAGACAAAAAACTTACGCACTATCTGCTACAGCTCCAGAGAAGAGACTGTAGACTGCTCATTGGCATACTAACGGGACACTGCCTAGCAGCCGCTCATGCGATAAAGCTAGGCATAACAACAGATGACACCTGCAGGAAATGTATGGAACCTGGAGTCGCAGAAACTCTAGAACACCTAATTTGCAGCTGCCCAGCAATTGCCACGACAAGATTACAAATTCTGCACACCCCACGGTTCTCTTCTTTGGAGGAAGCGGCCAAGAGACCCCCAAAACAGTTATTGGCATTTGCCAAAACGACAAAAATCCTCCTGGACTTCTAAGACAAACGTACCCAAATAATCACCCGGCCTCATTAAGGACCCTAAGGTCTATGTGTGACCCCATCTGGGGTCAGCCGGAACTACCTACCTACCTACATTAAATCGTATTTGTATAAATCGAATGCCTTTGTAGTTTTAGTAGGAAAAACTTCTTTGATTCAGTTTTCCCCTAAATATTGCGATAGCATTACACACTCACGATATTACATTTTCAGACATTTTATGCTTTGTTTAATCTCTAATAATTTTTCTGGTTTTATTCAGACAAAAACATTACATATACTCATATATATATATATTCTCTATCGAAAACTTAGCTAACTACTATATTAATGTTGTAGTCGCCGACTCCGCGACTATGTTGTAGTCGCCGACTCCGACTCCGACTCACGGCGTCGGCCGTGGCCAAGTTGATACCCAAGCCACCGGCACCGGCCACCGGGGGTTCGTCGGATCAATTGCAGTTGCGAACCAAGTTTGGCCATGTACCAGGTTACTGCCTTAGTCGGGCCCCCCATTATAAAATTTCATTCGAATCGAAACACTTGTGAACCGGTTTGAAAGCTCAATGCTTTTGCACATGAATTCGAAATATTGTGGCGATACTTGGATGACTTTAACGAACTTTCCAAATTTTAAGCATTCTTTTCATAACTATAAAATCAAGGCACTAACAAGACACGCTATTTAAAGAATCTCCCGGTTTGAAGCTAAAATGGTACAGAAAATAGTTTAGCCATTTACATATAGATGCATTAACCTTTCAGATTACTTAAATAACATTTCGTTACAAAATGTAATCAGTACAATCAAGTCTCCTGTAGACTTCTCCCCAATAGAAGAACTAATTTGGATCCCGATTTTTACCTTGCCGGATTAAAACTGATTATTTTCGAGCTCGATTTGAAAGACTTGAAAAAATAATAGAATGGAGGGGTTTGGTAGTTGGTGGTAGCGCGGTGGCACGGAGGCAAACATCACACAAACCCGTCCTAAAACGCCACCTTGTTTGAAATACCATTTAGCAAATTTTACTGTTTAATTGATTAACTCAACTGGGACTTGACTATGACTAAAATCTCAGTAGAAAACCTTTTTTGTTTTCTATGGAAACGCCTAAAAACTTTGCAGTTCTTAGTTTGCTATGCTTTCCCATGAATTCACTAAGTTTGGTTGAAATCGAACATCTTTATAGTATAGCTGTCATAGAAAAGTAGAGTCTGAAAAGTAGTCTTAGTGAGAAAAACTTTTTTGGTTTCCATGGAATTGTCCTTAAAATTGACATTTATTTATTTGATATGCTTTCAAACAATTCCACAAAGTCTTGTCAAAATCGGTTGACTATAGCATATAGCTGCAGTACGAATGAGCGGAATTTAGCATGATTTTACCAAGTTTGGTTGAAATCGTACACCTATATAGTAAAGCTGTCATAGAAAAGTAAGGTCTAAAAAGTAGTCTTAGTTGGAAAAACGTGCTGCAAGGGTAAAAAAAACTTCGGTCAAGCTTATTTTTAACATTGTCTATATTTTTGAGAATGCATTATATTTATATGACTCCAAAAAAAGCTTACCACAAGAGCCCATCTGAAATTTTAAGACACTTTTTTTTTATTTTCAAACCACCAAGTTCTTGCCTGCTCGAGGTCTTTAGTTGTTTGAATAGACTTCAGCTTCCTCCTCATGATGGTATTGCTATGACTGTTTGGGAATTTCAAGGCCGCCTAAGTGCAAAAATCGACACAAATGCTGAGAGGCTAAGTTTATGGCAGCCTTTGCCTGCGAGTGTTGGTGAGAGAGATTTACTTACTTTCGGGTTTTACGCTCTTCACTGTGACATAGCACATTCTTACTTACTTCAATCTTCAAGCACAAATCCGAGATTGAAATCAGCCAATTCGTATTGATACACCCTTTTCAGGATGGTTTGGAAGCCTTTCAAACTAAAATCTAGTACGACTCGTAGTTGAAATTTCAGTCCCAAGGGGATTGACTATATTAGCAAGTACCTAAAATGCCAGTCTTGGCTCTAAATAAGTCCTATCCTGTATTTCTAATATCTTCTAGAATCTTGCCCAGAGCAAGGGCTAATGTCGCAGTTCCTACAGCACGAGTTTATCCTTACTTAATTTCAATCCTTTAATTTCACCATTACAAGCTGGATTGAATGGCAAAAAACTCCTTCCTCCTTTCTTCTACGTAGTTTTTACCTTTCTCCATGACGCAACGCACATGTCACCGCCCTCAACAGCAAAACCATATGTGTGTGCCCACGATATGATCTGCTCCTTTTCAGTTTGGTGTGTTGTTTGTAATTGAATAATGGCAAAGTGAGGCAGCCTCAATGGGGCTCAATTTCGTCTTTGCACACCTTTTTCTCGTGCGTTTCCACTCTAAGCCTTGGCGAATGGTGTAAATTGAGCTCTAATCAAGGTGAGCCGATCGAGCAGGGCATCCGTTTTTTCTTTCTCTTCTCTGCTCCCCCCAGTTTTTTTTGAAGCCAGCTCAGGTTTACCAAAAGGTGCCGAAAAACTAGTGAAAGGATTAGGAAGGATGGAGGAGGGGAGCCCAGGGCATAAAGCACACACATGTTAAATTAGCAGATTTCTATGCCGGGGAGTGCAATTAATTGCATTTAAGGTAGAAATTTGATATTTTGTCTGCAGAAGCAGTGAAATCCAAGACATGAGCAGGCATCCTGCGATATGGCTTAATTATGTGAGCATTTGTGTTAATTAATAATATTTAATAAACAAGCGGCACTTCAGACACAAATCAGGCAAAAGGCCACACAAGGATTGAGTTGAGCCAAGGGAGGAGCCACTGCACCGCAGATGTAGATAAGCGCATCATCCGTCCAACGCTGTTCTCCTCCTCGGCCGGGTGTTGACGTTTTGTAGGCGTTGCCTTGAGTGCCGTTTATCGACAGATTCACATCTTGTGTGGATGGTGTGTGTGTGTCCCCGTCCGGTTTTCTTTTTTGGTAGCTGCTCTCTGCAGGATCTGCGATAAATCACTTTGTTCGGCCATCAAAATCAATAACGACCGCACCAAACTCCAAATGGGAAGGTGTATAAGCTGAACTGTTTGATGTCTTCATCAGTGTCGGCATTTGATCTGAGCATTCGTTACACTCATGTAGGTAAGACGCAGGTAGAAACAGCTGCCTGATTTATGTTAAACTATAAACAAAACGAAAAAAAAAATAACAAAACAACAAATATTTATTGATCATTAGTTTTGGTTCTTTGATTGATTAAAATGAGTTTTAATTGAAATCGTTTAAAGATTTTATGTGTTAATTATATTCAATTGAATTTCAAATTAAGCGCCCATAAGGGTGCTGCCCAGCCAGCCAGACCAAGTGCTGCCAAGTAGCTAAGAGTCTAATCAACAGATGGCGCCAGTGAGCAAAATATAATAAGCTGAGCGCCAAGTTTAAATTAAAGTGAGAAACATACAAAATCATTTAAGCCAATTAAATGAAAAAACTAAGCCACAATATTTAGGACCGATTTAAATAGCTAATTGGTAACATATTTATACTGAATTTACTCTGTTATTTGTAATTTTATGTAACATTTAAGGCTATTTAGCAGATGTGAAATCGATAAGTTAAAATTAGCATTGTTTTATTTTTATTTGAAAACATTAACAAGCTGTTTAGGTACTAGAACTGTACATAAAGCTTGACCGTTTCGATTTTGTATAACCTAGCCTAGATATATTAATCAATAAACTTTGACCAAAACTTCAGCAGCTTAGCTTTAATTAAACAGCTCGCAGGTGCTTTAAAAACATATTTTACCAAATTTTGACCGCTAAACTAAGTATACAAAAAGTTGAACTGACGGAATGTTGTCCAAAGCAAAACGATTTTAAACCACTGCACAATTGATGTCATTAAACTCATTACAGCCCTGGAGAACTAGTTCTAATAATGAGATTGTGGAGCTTATTGCCTCTAATGAACCATTTAATTCAAATCTGCCGCTAAAATTTGATATCGATTGTGGTATGCTGTCCCCGTGCCAGGCACCTTCTGGCCAGCCGGTAGCTAGCCAACAATTTTGGCAGCGTTTCTGTTAAATTTCCAAAGTAAATAATAGGTTATTTTAACGTTTACTATTAAATTTAAATGCCTAAGTATGCCGCCAAACCTCAATCAGTGCTAGCCAACTTTAGTGGCAAATAGCTAAATAGCCAACAAGCTGAAAAATACTAGTTTAGTGGCAGCTGGTATTAAACAGCTGGCCTGCTCTGGTCATACTGCACTCCAAACAGCTGTGCTGTTGTGCCGGTTGGTTGTTAAACTAAACTCAATGAAATCTTTAAAAATTAAAAAACTATTTATCTAGTACTCTAGTGTATAAATGCTAACAATTTCTCGGTCTATTTTCCCGAACAAACCACAAAATTGTTCTTGTAAATGTAAAGGTGAGTGTATTAAGCGGCGTAAGAGAGAGTGTCGCGCTCACACGGCATGCACACACGCCCAGGCAGCGGATGGCGCGAAATTTGAATTCGTTGGCATTTGGTGGGCATCGATCGATTGCCTGCCTGCCTGCGATCGATCGATTTGATTGAAAGTGAATGAATCTTGGGCTGGTGCCATGTCGAAAATAGCCAGCCATTGACACACAGACGCACGCAATTGTGGTGAAGTAACCACCTTGAGCAGAAGCTAAAATTATCTCGCATATCCATCCGACAAACCAAACAAAACATTGATTTTCCTTTGATTTTAATTGGCTCTCCTCCCACCACCATCACCTTCTTCTTTCTCCGTGGCAGTTAACAAAATTTGCTGTGAATTCAAACAATAATTAATATGGCTCAAATTTCCGAGAAACGAACCGCCATGCGTGGAGGAGGCACAGCAGCCACCAAGGAGAACAATGCGAACACATCAATCAACGCCAGCAGCAAGGCGACGCGTGGCAAAGGCATCGAAATCTTGGACTTTCATGAATCCTGGCTGGAGGAGGTGGAAATCTATAAGGATAAGATGGTCATGTGCAAACAGCTTTCCCACCACAATCATCAGCAGCAGCAGCAGCAGCCCTCGAATCAGTCAACGACAGCGGGGCGTGGCCGTACCAGATTGACGGCCAGTCAGCACCGCAGTTCAGCCGGTGGCAATGGTAACACCACCTCAGCTTCTGCACCCTCAGCCAGATCACCGCCTTCTTCGCAGAAACAAAAACTATCACCACCTTCGCCCAGAAAAAGATTGACCGCCGAAAGATCTACGGCTGGTGCAACTGCTGTGGGCGTTAGTGGATCCGGGCAGGCAACGACCAAGTCTACACAGCCACAGCGTGTCATAATACGTGGCACGGGATCGGCTAAGGTAAATGCGAGTCCCTTGCCAGCACCCGTGGCAACTGGAGTACTGCAATCGGAGCCCTACAAAAAGGTTCAGGTGAGCAGAAGTTGGTTGTCAATGTTTGTGTGTGTGTGTGCGTGTGTGAATGTTCATTAACTAAATCTATAATTGTTGAAAAGGTAACGATATTCCTTAGAGTCGGATTTCGTGTTTCCCTTGAACCGCATCATGAAATGATACTTCTAATTTATGGAGATACCGAACCCTCTTACCCCTTCTCTTACTCAAATTGCTTCTAGAGAACTTAAATAGTTTTATTTATGTTTATTCTTCAGTACAACTTCGTAGTCTGGATAGTTTTTCCAAGAAAAACGATACTTTACAGTTTGTAACGATTAGAAGGCAACTTCTCCGACTCTATATAGAAGCGGTGTGCTTGACCTTTGGTATGACCACCTAAAATTAACCTTGAAACGAAATCTATTGGCTTAGAAAATAGTAAAGGCACAGAGAAGCTAGAATTGTTACTCCGATTTCAACCAGGAGACACTTTTAGAAACCGCTAGTACATAAAGGCCAAAAATTTTGGCCAGTTCAAAGCCTCTTGAATTCATACGTTGACGTTATCTGATAGCTCGATTGGTAGGAAAATCCATCTTATTAGTCAAGGGAAATTTCTGATTTAGTTCATTTCATGGAACATGTGTTCTCTTGTTCCTTGTTTTGTATTTTGTTCAGTTTCTCTTGAACCAAAATATGGTAATCTTCAGCTATAATTGGAACTAATTGTAATCCTGAGGCAATATGCCTTTCTACTAGCAGCAGAGTTATATACAGAACGTTTGGCAACTCGAAGCTAAGAACAGCTGAAGAAGAATCACTGATCAAGAGTCGCCAGAGTCTATACAAAAAAGCGTCACTGTACAAAGTAGCTGAACAATCGTCACTAAGCAAGAACTACTGAACAAAAGTCACTGAACAAGAATCTTTAAAAATGAGTAACTTAACACGGTTCTGATTTAAAGTCACTGAATAAATCAATGATCAGATTACTGAACTTGAATCGGGTAACAAAAGAGTCTCTTAGCAACAGAGACTGAATAAGAACAATTAAAAAAGAGTCACTGAACAAAGTACACTAATAAAAAATCGAGAAAGTTAGCTTAAACGATTCGTCTGTGCCGAAGTTTTTATACCCTTGCAAGTGCTCGCTTAAATATTTTCAAAAAATACTTTTTCCCATTTTCCGACCGATCGTTCGTATGGGAGCTATGTGATATCAGTCATCCGATTTGGACAAAAACTTGTAGAATTATGTAAAAGCATGAGAAACCAACAAATACAAAATTGCAGGATGCTACCATTAAAAACAAAAAAGTTTTTCAAACTAAGACTGTTTTTCAGACCTATCTTTTGTATGGCAGCTATACCATATAGTTGTCCGATTTTAATAAAAATTGGTAGGATTATAAAAAAACATATAAAACCTACGATGACAAAGTTTGGAGACGTTTCCATTGAAAAGAAAAAAGTTTTTCATACTAAAACTAGTTTTCCGACCTATTGTTCCTATGGGACGTAGAGATATAGTCATCCGATCCGGTCTGTTCCGACATATTAGTAGTGTGCAGTAAAACGAAGACTCTGTGCAAAATTTCAGCTCGATAGCTTTAAAACTGAGAGACTAGTTCGCGTAGAAACAGACAGACGGACGGGCAGACGGACGGACAAAGCTCAATCGACTCAGCTCGTCACCCTGATCAAGAATATATACAGTTTATGGGGTCGGAAATGAATATTTCTAAGCGTTGCAAACTGCTGGGCAAAATTATAATACCCTTTGCAAGGGTAAAAAAATGGGGAATTAAACCGATTCTCAACCGAATTGCTTAATCGCTTATTTGGGGGTGTCCCAAAAATCTGTCTTGGACTGCAATTCTTCTAAGAGATTTAATTTTTTTTTGTCTTTTTAGCGCTCAAATAAAGTTTACCATATTTTAGTTTTGAGCAGAGCTTGTCATTGAGCGAGTAGTTGATCCATTAACCGTGCTAGAACCCGAAACGGTGGTTTTAAAACCAGATTTAATTCTTAAGCGGTTTGCACCTCTGAAATAATTACTCAAGAGTCACTGTACAAGAGTCCCTGAACCATAAATGCTCACTGAATATATTATAATATATTCTGAAATAACCCAAAAACTGGTACAAAACCACAAAATCTGGTACATTTCTATTCGAATCCCCACATATAAGGAAATTGTACTTCCTCGATGTAGAAACGTGCGGAAGGACTTCTTTGCTTTTGTAATTTAAACCTAATTATTCTTCATACTTTGATTGAACTATGTTTCGCAAAAGTTCTTTGCGTTTTTACATGTTTTCTTCACAATATTGAACGAAGTTTAATGGGTGAATTGTTGAAGTTATTGGAGGATAAAAAGATCAGCTTGTAGTCTGAAAACCAAGTGATCCTGAGGTTCAATTTAATTCACTTACAAGTTGCCCTACCTGTTAGTAATTGTACTAGCAAAACGCTGAACTGCACTTATAAACACCTTCCCTTTTCAATTAAACACCACTCAAAAAAAAATAAAACCCCAATTTTCCGCCTGCTTGCTAACTTCTTGTTCTTGTTACCTTCTCCCCCCACCACCACCACCACCACCCCCACCCATACGTTACTTGTTACATGTTCCCTGTTGCACACGCCAAATCCTAAATACGCAGATGCTTTTAAAGCGTGCACGTGACGAAGCTTTTGCCAAACACACAACCAGCAGCAGCAACAGCAATAACAACAACAGCAACAACAACAGCTCCTCCAACTACAAACGCTCCAGCCTTAGTCCAAGCAGAACCGTAAAGACCGGCATGGCGGGCAATTATCATCATCCATCCGCTTCCATTTCGAGTTCCAGCACCCAAACCCTGAAGCCCACGCCGACTAGCAAAATCGTTGTAAATACGTTCCATGGCAGCAGCATGTTGAGTTCGCAGCAGCATGAAGAGAAGAGCAAAATACTAACCCAAAACGGTTTGACCAAATCCGCAGCATCGGCCCTGGAGACGAGTCTATATGCGAGTCTATATGCCCATTCACCACACGGGGCGCAGCAGTATACTAGCTCGAGACTGATATCCGGCGAACATCATTCGCCCTATGTGGGCGTGTCACTGAATAAGGGGAATGAACACGATCGAAGGCTAAATGAGGATGATCCATGTGCGGGTGAGAAGTAGAAATTATAGCTTTTACTTTGCATACTTTTAGGGGTTGTTGAAATGTGGTGAAATCTTGTCTAATAATAGTAGAGAAGTATAGAAATAGTAGGGCCTTTTGATTAGGGATAAATTTTGATACTTTTAGTGTGACCATGTTCGATTTCATTTGACATTTTGGCAGTTTTGTGCATTTTAAAAACTTTAATACAAGAAAAACAACTAATGGCTTCAACAAAAACCTCAGGTTTTCGAAAATCGTCGACCTCGACCACAAAAATTCGGGTCCTTCTCTTTAATCCGTCCAGTCTCAGCCATAGATAGATATTTCAAAATAGTATAACAACTATATTTTCATCTCCGCTTTGCTTTTGAATTGATTTCCGAGGGTCTCCGGTTCGGATTTATGTTCTCAGTTCCTAAGAAAGGTAAGCTCAAATCATGATATAGCCGAATCTTATTCGAAACAAGGGTCTCTGGCTCAGACTTATGATCTCAGTCTACAAGAAAAGTAACTTCAAATCATGATAAACTCGAATCTTGTTCGAAACAAAGGACTGTGGTTCAGGAATATGAACTAAGTTCCTAAGAAAGGAAGGCTGAAATCATGATAAGCCGGAAACTTATTCGAAACAAAGGTCGCCGGTTCAGGTTGTTGCTCTCAGTTCCTAAAAAAAAGTATTTTGAAGTCATGATATAACCGAATATTTTTCAAAACGAGGGTCTTCGGTTATGGTTTAGGTTTGGGAGGTCTTTAATAAATAAAGATAGCTTCTTGGTTCCGTTCAAAGGTTTCGAAATAAAAACAAACCGCAACGATTCTCAGGTTTTTAGAAAAACGACCAAACGCTGTTTTTAAAGCTAGACTGGTCACACTTTAAGTTGTAAATTTACAAATCATGAGCCAGCCAGTGTTAGTCAAAGCAAGCAAGTGTCTCTAGTGTTTTCCAATCAAATTATTCAACTTGTCCTTTCATTTACAGCTATTGACGACATCAATAACTACGATGATTCGGACTCCGAGGAGGAATATGTGGGCACACCCTTCTTTTTGGAAGAAGACAACACCGAAACAAGACAAAGTCGTCACATGCGCCTGCAGCTGGAGAAGACGCAGTCCAAAGAATCGGTTGCGACTACCGCGACCACAGATTCGGAGGCCTCGATATACTTTAAGCCCGAGGCCATACTCTCACCCAGCCTGTTTCCACATGTGCCTCCGTATTTGAATTTTACCTCGCATGCAGATAAGGGACCACCCATGCCCGCCGCACTGCATCGTGTGCTCAAATGGAAACTTAGTCCAGTGATGCCAAAAATTGTAAAACGTGTGGTCTTGAATTCCGGTTTTCGCATTATCAAAAGTGAGTAAATTTCCAAATATTTTCGTATAAATTCTTTGTCTCGATTGTGTGCAGATACCACCGATTGGATGGCTGTGTGGGAGAAGCATATGAAAAGTCCTGGCTTTCGTACCATACGTTCGCATCAGAAATATAATCACATACCGGGTTCATTTCGCATTGGACGCAAGGACACCATGTGGCGTAGCATCTACAGCAATATGAAGAAATTTGGTAAAAAGGAATTTGGATTTATGCAAAAGTGAGTGAACACAACTGAGTCTTCTGAACATGTGTTCTTCTCGGATTGTTCCTTTTTTGTTCAGTTGGTTACATATTATATGCTGAAGCCAACAGTAGAGAAGATGAACGATTGTCTGGAAGTTTTTGCCGTAGCTTAAACAGCAACTGAACAAAAACGAACAAATGAATAAGCAATTGCCACAAACTAGAGTAATTTTATATATCTTTTAGATAGCCCTTATAATAGGTCATATTTTAAGCCTAATAATCCCTACAATTTTCTGGAAACCAAAGGGACACATTTATAGCTAGGTCTGGATTGAAAATTCCGCCCTTCACCTAACTTTCCAATTTAGAGCCATCTGTGGAAATGCTCATAGGGTTTGGCTTGTCATGGGGGAGCGAGTTCTAGTGCGATTGACTTGGTATTATGACCTCCTCATACATTGTAACAAATGCTGAAGTGGGTATGCAATAATCAATATTTGTGGGTGTCGCTACTTGACTACTTAGTAAAGCCGAATGACCGTGGGACCCTACCCAAAAGGTTAGAGGAGTGGGAAAACCTGGCGAAGAAGCTATTCGTGAAGCTACATTTTTAAAACCGAACCTTAGTTTGTAGACCGGTTCCATAACCTATCGAATCTGAGGGTTTGGTTCGAACCTTGAGTCATAGCTTCTTACAACAAACGGAACAACCAATTTGATACGTCATAAGCCTTAGAGTAGGCTTTGTGACTCATTAAGTTGGATGTTAGATGTGCTCAGTGAGATGATTAGCCTATTAGCCAGAGAATAATCGTGTTTTAATAAATTATTCCACAAATGTTTCAAAACTTATCTAAAAACGGGTCTTTCACGAAGCTTTTAGAACCTTTAGAGCAGCTTTCGTTAACTAAATCGTTAAAAAAGTGTGGAAAGGTAAATTTTGAGATTGAATTCGGAGTTGATATCAATGATTTTATCAAAATAATTCTCATAGGTGACTTCAACTATGAGGAACTTACCATTAAATCTCTTTCCAAAGTCGTTAAATGATTTCCAATGCACTAATCAATGATTGTCCATTTGCATATCCCAAAAAATGGCTAAAATTCTTTGGTTTTGAGCCGAATCTTTTTCCAAACGGGGTCTGTTTCGGATCTAGGTTCGGGTGATCACATATTTTGAAGGTTCAAATCCTTTTCCGGTTTCAGGGACCCTAAAATCCTCAACTGAACCGGATCTTCAGTGTACGGTTATAAACCAATTGACAGCCTTGGTAAAAATAAGAGGTTGAGTTTCTTTAGGTCAGGTCTGTCAACTAAGCTCATCATGAAGATGAAAAGTAGATGATTAGGCTAAAAAGAATAATGAAATGATGTTAGAAAATCGATAATGAATCAGTTATATTCCAGTTTGGTTAACAGAATCTAACAATTTCACAATAAAACATACAAGAGCTATATAAACTATGCTTTTCCTAAAAGTAACCACTAAAACATGTCCCATTTTTACCTCTTACCATATCTCATCCTCTGTAGATCCTACATCATGCCAGATGATTTGGAGAATTTGCGTCAGGTGTGGCCCAAAAATGCCTCAAAGTTGGCCAAATGGATTGTCAAGCCGCCAGCTAGTGCACGAGGCACTGGTATACGCATTGTGAATAAATGGAGCCAGTTTCCCAAAGATCGTCCCTTGGTGGTGCAAAAGTAAGTTAACTGAAAATTCTTCGTTGTCCTACAAAATGTTCCCTCCTAATCGCTTTTCCCCACCCCAGATACATAGAGCGTCCGCTGTTGATCAATGACAACAAATTCGATATGCGTCTGTATGTCATCTTAACCTCCATCAATCCTCTACGCATCTATATGTACAAAGATGGTTTGGCACGTTTCGCTTCGGTGAAATACAGCTCCGAGCTGAGCAATCTGGATGAGCGTTGCATGCATCTCACCAATTACAGCATCAATAAGTTCTCCCAAAACTATGCCAAAAATGAGGATTTCAATGCCTGCCAAGGACACAAATGGACATTGCAATCGCTGTGGTCGTGCCTGGAGAATCGTGGCGTGAATACCAAACGCCTGTGGGCCACCCTCCGCAATCTGATCATCAAGGGCATTGTGAGTGGCGAGTCGGGCCTAAATCGCATGTACCGACAGAATGTGAACTTTCGCTACAATTGCTTTGAGCTGTTCGGATTCGATGTGCTCTTGGATGAGAATCTAGTGCCTTGGCTGCTGGAGATCAACATATCGCCATCGTTGCACTCAGAGTTGCCGTTGGATTTGCATGTGAAGGGTCCACTGATACAGGCAGTGTTGAATACCGCACTGTATCAGGTGCCGCCCAAGCTGAATGATCGCCAGCAGCATGAGATTCTAGAGGAATTGAATCTGAATGGTCCGCTGTGTCATGACAAGCGCATCTTTACCACCTGCCTGACGGCGGAGGAGGTGCGCAAGCACAACCAGTTCACCAATCGTAGCATTGAGTTTCGTGAGGAGTATGTGGACACCATATTGGATAATCTGCTGCCCGATGATATCAGGTGTTTGATCATCGCCGAGGATGAGTTGAATCGTTGTAAGCCCCTGGAGCGAGTTTTTCCCACCTCTGGAACGCATATCTATCTGAAGTATATCGAGAATGCCCGCTACTATAATCGCCTGTTGGATGCCTGGGAGACCAAGTACTCCAAAAATCGTGAACTTGGTGTGGCCTTGTTGTCCCGCTACTGCAGGGATAAATATCATCTGCAGGTCTCCGATGCGGCCATGGAGAAGGTGAGTTTTACTTTCTGTTACTCTAGTGGAATTTGTTTACATACATTTTTGTGTTGGCAGGAACCCAATGTGGCCCTTACCGAGATTGATATGCTGCATGTTAAAAAGGATGAGGTCCTTGATGGGGCCACCAATTTGGCTCTCAAGCAGCCTCTGCCCTCGGGAAGCAGCGAGACCATACAGGCTGCCACTGCTGCCTACAAGGCTCGGAGTCCGGAGGCGTGCATAGAATTTAAATCTTGAGACTGAATCAACGAGCTACACAAAAAATGTAACAGATCCCATTTCACAATTTCTTCTTTGTTTGTGTCAAACAGAGGTACCGACAAAACCGTTTAAAATTCGCGTTGAAATTCTTAGAAAATAAAGTTTAACCAAAATGTACAAAAAAAAAAAAGAAGAAGAAAAACATGTGGTTGTTGCCAACGAAACCTACATATCTACATATGTAGAATACATGTACCTGACCTGGACGGACTTTTGGAAGAAATTCTGGTTAAAAGATGCCGTAAAGGTTATTGATTAGTCGTGGAAGTAACTTAGATCAGGATTATTAACGAGAAAGCTAAGCTAACTTCGTCTGTGCCGAAGTTTTTATACCCTTGCAAGTGCACGCTTAAGTATTTAAAAAAAAAATACTCTTTTTCCCATTTTTGGACCGAACGTTCGTATGGGAGCTATATGATATAGTCATCCGATTTGGCCAAAAACTTGTAGAATTATTTGAGAGCATGTGAAACAAACAAATACAAAATTGCAGCATGCTACAATCAAAAACAAAACAGTTTTTCTAACTAAGACTGTTTTTCAGACCTATCTTTTGTATGGTATAGCTCCATATAATTGTCCGATTTTAATTAAAATTGTTAGAGTTATAAAAAAACATAGAAAACCTACGATTACAAAGTTTGGAGACGTTTCCATTGAAAAGAAAAAAGTTTTTCTCACTAAAACTAGTTTTCCCACCGATTGTTCCTATGATATATAGTCATCTATATACCGACCGGTTCCGACATATTAGTAGTGTGCAGCAAAAAGAAGACTGAGCAAAATTTCAGCTCGATAGCTTTAAAACTAAAAGACTAGTTCGCGTAGAAACAGACAGACTCAATTGACTCAGCTCGTCACCCTGATCAAGAATATATATGGTATATGGGGTCGGAAATGAATATTTCTATGCGTTGCAAACTTCTGGGCAAAATTATAATTATAAAATTATGCAAATTATAAATTTGCAAGGGTATAAAAAGTTTTGGAAGTAACTAAGGTCTTATTACCACAGATTTATGCCCTCGCAAAGAGTGTAAGTGCTGCCCATCGTTGCTTCAGCCGGTGCTGCCCAGCATAACTGTTTGTTTTCCCTATAACTCGAAAATCGTTTCCTTCGGTCGATAATAACACTAATAACTAAATATGTCCAGAAGGTACGAATCTTCTATCTTTAAAATTGTGTTAGATATGGCGTTTGTTAAGGGGGCAGGAGTAGGCGTGGCATAAATTGAAAATAACCTTTATCTGCCTGCAGTTATAAGAAGTTCTTGGCCCATACATGGCGAACCTTAATCTCTAACCATTTCTAAGATCTGTCTGTTCTTACGGAAGGGGAGACCTTTGCCCTACCCTTTATTCTTTGTATCTTCGGCGTATATGGGTCCAAATAGGCGTCTGTTCATCTGAAAAGTACGGAAAATACCTCCTAAGTTCTGATTTGTTTTGTAGTCAGAGAAAGTCAATAGAGATTAGAGAGTGGGATGAGATGAAGAATAAAATAGATAAAATTATCAATAAGAATAAACAGTAGTAAAATATTTTCTGCCGATTAAATGGTAAATCATTTCAGATCTGATGCTTAATGGCAGTTCTAAGCTAAAAGTTCTTCATGGTAACTATATTGATAAATACTTAAGAAACTTATTTTCAAGCCCACTAATTGTGGCACACCATGTACAGTGACTGACGAATCATTAAATCTCAAAAACCATTCAATACATACCTGAGACAGATATCAGGTCCACTATTCTCGCTTGCAACCAAGTACAGAATCCTGCCTGATGTAATTAACAATAATTTTACGATTTCGCTTATAAAATCACCCAAACAATTACCAATAATTAATATTAATTTTATGCCGCAAAAAATCAAAGAAGACCCTCAAAACAATAACCATTACCCCCAACTAGCATAACCATAACTCGACTCGGTTTTAATCTCTGGTTAAAGTTGATCTGCTTGAATTAAAAACTATAAAGGGTAATTTCAAATTTAATAGATGCCAATTATATTAAAATAGAACTAAATAAATATAATCACAGTTTTAGTTATAGCTGGCTTAATGGACCCCGCTTAGCAGCAGCTCTGTGGTAATGCTAGAGGCAACCAACGACAAGGATCTTGAACTTAAACTTCAAATGGCCACAAATAAAACGAAAATGAGCGAAAAGTATTTGTACAGTTATATTACACCTACCAGCTCATCGGTTGTCATAACTCCTCACCATTAGGATTTAGTTATTTCGCATATTATCTCACAAGTACTTCTCACACTGCATGACTTTTGTTTTTCATGTGCGACAACAACAACAACAACGCTTCCTACATTTCACCACTCCACTCCAGTCTCAGCCTGCTCCTCCTCTGGTGCTTTATCAAACAAATTCTATCACAGAGTTGGCCACAGTCGGCCGTGTCTGCGCTTCGGAAACTAATTGGTCAGCAAAAGTTTTACAACGATGGCAATCAGTTTATTGACACGACAAGAACAAGGCAACAACCAAACATAATTGAATGAACATATCAATTTTCAATCAAACCAGAAAGAAAAGCTTATTAAGTGCTGCCTACAAAATAAAGCAAAAATATAGTATAATACAAAAGCAGGTGAAAGAGGCAGAGGAAGAAGAGCGAACACGCCCGCAGCTAATCAGGCTCTAATGGCGATAAATATTTCATTTTATATAGAGTTTTTCTTTTGGCTTTGGTTTGGTTTGGGGGGGCAAAAGCACGCCCGCCCCATCAGGAGTAAAGACAAAGCGGCCGATCAACAAGAATGAACAAGGAGAGCCAAGGGGTTTGGGGGAAGTGGCACAAAGCCAGACAAACATCTCGATCGAAGAAGACAACGATGATCAAGAAGCTGAGGTGTTGGGGTGGAGAGCGTGAATCTGAGAAGTTTCGTGAACTGTTTGTGATATTTTGTATATTTTATGGCTAAGAAAATTTCTTGAAATTCAAACGATTTGGAATATGGATGAAAAGTCCGAAAAAAACGAACAGATTAATCTTTTAGATGTTTCGTTGGTTCATTTTTAAGTTAATTGGCGAATGTTTAGAGAATGTTTCTTTTAATTTGGGTTTTTAGTATGTTAAAAGTTTTTCTATATTTCGGTTTTCAGTATCGGTGGGGCTATCTTTCTCGGTTATAAACCCTACACAAGCGTTCGGGCAATACAAATGCTTTGATCATAACTGAATTTCGTAACGTCTCCTCTCACAGTTTTTGGTACCTCCAAATATTTTTATTCATATAAATTTAAAAATTTTGTAAATCTTTTAAAATTAATAAAAAAAAAACTGAAAATAGTTTCATTTTATACACAATTCTCTATCAGAGCTATCATTGTTTATATCATTTTTAATATCCTTCTTGCCATCTCTAATTATTCCAAAACAAAAACCAATTCTCGATACGTACAAGGCCAGCCGAACCTTCATCTCTTTGCTTATTCTTTTTGCCATTTTTATGTTATGAATCGTTTTATGCGAACAGATTTATGCAACTTGAAGAACGACATGGGCGGGTGCACCGAAACCCGCTCAGCCTCCACCTCACTTGGAATCTCTTCGCGCTTCGAAACCGCGACATTATGAGTAATGGAGTAATGCCTGGAATTGTTTACTTGGGGGCTTTATTGGCGTCGGCATTTGGTCAAGAGGAGCACAAGCGAGAGTCCGAATGTGCTGTATGGGGTTTTTCTTCTTTTTTTTTTCGCTCTGAGGCTAACCTTTGCTGGCTTTTGTGGTTGCTTTCAATAATTCTATGTAATAAGTGCAATAATATGGAAATAAGTTAATGAGTAAGCTGATGTGAATCAAGTGTGGTCAACACTAGACCAGAAGATGACTTAGGGGAAACTTTTCATCGTATAAATTGCTTGTGCCACAAGCGTTAGCTCTTGAAGTAAACTTAAAAATCATATCTCTGTTTGTTTTCCAAGAGCTGTACTTTTTTCTAACATTATAATCTTATGCTGAATACTTTTTCACACATTTCAATACATACAACCAGGAGCGCTTCGCCGCTGTCATTTAGGTCAGTTTGATCCAGGGATGCAAACCACTCGAAAATAAGTACTGGTTCGGTTCAGTGGTTCACACAGTTTCTGAACCGCCGGTTCGGTTCATTACATGGTTTTTGGAGCTTACTGAACCGCGGTTTCGGTTCGGTTCAGTGGTTCACAAAGGCACATTATGAAATAGTATGATTTCTGTAGTATTGTGACTTTTCCAACACTTTTGAAATTTAATTCTTATACACCATTTTAATATCTATAAAATCTTTAGAAGAATGTCCAAAGTTTATTCAGTCGGTTTTCCAGGATTCGTCTATAAGTACCTAGAGGAATGCCCTTCAAAAAGTGAGAATGTCGGCTAGAAAAGAATACGTTCCATGCATCTTAATTACCCTATATATCATATCCCTTAAGTTAGGCTTAAACCTGAATCATAGCTGAATCAGACCTGAAATGGAAGGGCAGGTCCTGAATTCATGGCATCCTTTTAATGAGTCCATGGCTGAACTTTTACACTGACATGTCCTACTACGTCATGAGCTTAGTTGATTTTAGGCATGATTTCAGTACTGAACTCATGGATGAGTTTAATGGGAAGTGCTAAAATATGCTTGAAATCGAGCATTAAATTCAGTTGTTCTTACTGTTCAGGCCTGAATCAGCCCTGAAAAATTGAGTACCGAAACGTAGAACTGCAGGGATTATATGAGTAAAATCTGTCACGTCTAAGATTGAATTAAGGTAAAGAAGTTCTACAGAAAACATTAAAAATATTGTCTACTAGAGGAAAATTACAGATTGATGGCAGGTATATTAGAAAATCGGCGGGCAATTGCAGAAGATTTACAGTTTTGCATTTTCAAATTCCCAAATTAATAAATATCATTTGCTAGAGGAAAGGGACTGAACCGAACCGAACCGGTTTTATTTGTGGTTTTTGGTTCGGTTCAGCAATTCTGTAAGGATGCCGGTTCGGTTTGCGGTTCGGTTCACCAACTGAAATGAGCGGTTCGGTTCGGTTCAAAACCGGTTCGGTTCAGAACCGGTTTGCATCCCTGGTTTGATCAGTTTAGCTATTAAAACAGACATCAAAATGAGTATCAGTTTTACTTTTGCAACCTGGGCTAATCTGACATATATCTGCTCAAAACTGAGGTTTAATTTCTCTAAGCTCTCACCTAACATTTACGATCTTGGTTGCAAAACGGTTCTGAACCGAACTGAATCAAACCGAAACAGTACCGCCAATTCCAATGATAAACCAAACCGCAAAGCAAACCGGCGTCGTTTGAAAAATGCTGAGACTTAACAAAACCATTAAAAACAAAAAGGGTCGGTTCGGTTTAGTTGACTGACGTGTTTAAAGACGTAAAGATTCTTCTAAACTAGAGAAATTTGATCGATTCCCTAAAAAAGTGGCACTTGAACTTTAGATAGATGACAATTCGCTGATGGACTCTCTAAAAGAGTATATCTCTTTAGACCGAATATGTCCCTAGCAATACCCAGTTGAAGTGGCTGCTAAGGAACACTTGTCATCATCTTAAATTATCTCTTACATCTCCTGCAATTATTCACATACCTCTTAGCTAATATACCTTTCATCAGACTACATTTCTGTGTATTCCATTTCATTTATACAACGATATTCTGAATTATCTAAGAAATTTCGCACTTATTTAAACATTTTAAAGCTATTCAAATGATACCTAGGAGTGCAATTTCGAAAGTGTGCGAAAAGTCATACATTTACTTCTACCAAAACACAAGCCAAATGTATTTGTAGTTGCCCTCACTTCTGTAATTGACATAGTTGAAAAAGAGAAGATAGACAAAACAACATTCAAAGGTATTTTTTTGCAATTATGGGTAAGACCACAACGAATGCGGGTCTCGCGTATATGCTGCGGGCACCCCTAGTACAGTATTTGAAACTATGATGACAAGAATGAGCAGTCAGTTTAAATTCGCATAACTTTCGTTTCTAATCTACTTAGGGCCGATTTCGCATCTTCTTAATAGCTGCTATGTATCAGATAAACTAAGATTTTGCTCTGTTATTGGTAGGTTTATGTGGCAGATAGCTCTGTGTAGTAGATTAGAAATCGGCCCTTAGTAACCAAGCATTTATATGTAACCTCGCTTAAGAAGTAAACCAGATTTAAGTGCTACAAGGCACAATCCAATATAAACTTTGTTTTTTTAAATCTATTACAAATTCTTATGTGAGCTGTATTTTCACTTGTCGAGCTATCATAAGAGATAGTTGAAAAATTACTCAGTTTACTGAACTCAGATGGGAACTCAGATAACCTACTTCTCTAGCTGCTTTTCATTTATTTAGGTGCCTCTTAGATTTGTATGCCAACCCCAGCTCCTATGAGTTATCAGACCAGTAAAAATACAGCTCAAGGAATATAATTTTATCTTAATTAAAGAAAGAAATCTAAAAGTTTATGAAAATTAGTTTTGGTTGTCTAATTTTCAGGATATGCTGTCATTTTATGCACATTACTTTAATAAAAACTTATTTTATCCTGTAATAATGGTTGCTAAGAAGACTGTAGTTGTGGAAACGACTCGTTTTATCAAAGAACGATATTTGTTCCGCTTTTTTAGTATCTTTTCAATATAAGTAACACTTTGCTTGCAATTGTAGGTATTATAGGGCGCTAAGTTCAAATTAATTGTTCGTTTTCCACTTGGATTGTTAGCATTTGATAGTTCTGTGTTCGCATGAAGTAATTTATTCAGAACAAATTAGATTTTATGTAAGCTGCACTAAATAACGGAAAAATCTATCACATAGTTTTCATTTTGATTTTAAGTGAACAATTTTTACATTAAAACAAGTAAAAAAGACGGTCAAGTCTGACTATAACATTCTCTGTGCCTCCCAAAGCTTTTATTTACCACTCAAAGAGCTAAGGTGTGTGCTAAGTGCTGCCCATTTCAGTCATTGCTGCCCATCATTAAAGTTTGATTTCGCCATAACTCGTCTATCGTTCATCCGATCTTCAACATTCCTTTGACGGATCGATAAATAAAACTGATTACTTAATATGTCCAAACAGTGCGAACCTGCTATCCATCAGACTGAGGGAGACATGACGTTTTCTCTAAATTGCGCGGAGGCAGGAGTTTAATGCAGTTAGCTTTAAATTGTTCAAATTAGGCAAATAAGTTCTATTATACAATATAATAACTATTTAATTTCATACTTGATTGCCCTTCTTACTTCATAATGTTCTCTTCCATTCCCCAGAATCTTAATAGCTCAAAACTTTCCACCCATCTAATCCAATAACAAATATCAACCAAACCATTTACCACAAGTCGAGTCCGACCTTATCTCTTGCAAAAATCTTCCGCTTGAAAATCCATCTTAATTGGCTAACGAATATTCCCTAGAAACCGAACGACATTTATTTGTTATCAGCTCCAATGGCGATTAATTTTCCAATCCCTCAGTGAGTCACTAAAATCTCTTAGCAAACGCTCTTAAGAGCATGCCATCGTACTCATCCTCTCTTCTGGATGCAGCTTTCAAACAAGAATCTCGCGCAGAATATTTATTTTTATGCAGACAACTTTCTTTCGAATGCTTTTTCTTCAAAAGCAACTTGCCTACACGCTGAGAGCTTCAGTTCAGAGTCAACACGCGGCGCGTTCAGAACGTAGAAAACGAAGACAAAACGTGCAACAGAAGAAAAACTCTTCAAGAAGACTTCTTCGGTTGGTTAAGGATGAGTAGTTTCTGAAGTGGATGAAGTGAAGTGTTCGAATGAAACGTAAAAATATCTAAGAAATAAAAAGAAATTCAAATTTTTGTTGTTGTGGTGCAAAAAAAAAAAACACAAACTCCGAAAGTGGATAAAAACAGACAACGACTGCACCAGGTTCAGAGAGAGAGAGAGAGATAGGTATGTGAACTTGTGTCCCCCAGGAATGTTTAAGGGGCCTCACAGTTTGTTGCGGTTTTTCTATCTTTGCTCTTCT
Source organism: Lordiphosa fenestrarum (assembly GCA_035044985.1). NCBI lineage: Eukaryota > Metazoa > Arthropoda > Insecta > Diptera > Drosophilidae > Lordiphosa > Lordiphosa fenestrarum. Next base: position 2,115,406 of record JAWNNO010005527.1, on the reverse strand, counting down.
ATTTTTTTTGGCATGCTAAAATTTAATAAGTCTCTTCCGCGACTAACAGTGGTTTTTCACGCTTTTTTTTTTTGATGCATTGCCAACTTGCTGGCGCGTTGGGAAGGTAAAGTATGCAGTTGGCTAGATGTGTCGGCTTCTTTTTTTTGTGTGTTACCAACCCAAAGTTGGCAAATTCTTGCGGCACATTTCATTTGTCTATTTCTCCTTTTGCCTCTTTCGATGTTTTCATGTCGTGCCGTGTTAACGGTATTGTTTACATTGTTAATAGAACCGGCAGGCAGTGTTTGGTGTCTAGATAAATAAATAATAGAGACAACCAACCAAGTCCAAGGCATAACACTTTACGCTCCGTTGCATTGCAGCGCCAAGAGACCAAGAGCTTGAAGTGAAACAAAAGACTTAGGCAACGAACTTGCGTGTAATTTTTGGAGTCAAGAATTAAGTGCGAGAATTGAAATGATTCTAGGCGTATGTGAGAATAAATAGATTATTTAATTGGATGATCCAGACCTATAACAATTCTTTATTAGAATATTGGACAATTGTGAAGATATTAATGCTTGGTTATTACGAAGCTTTTCTATAATTTTTTTCTTGTAATTTCAGAACCATGTATTCAAAAGGCTTTATCTTTGCAAAAAAAAATCGTAGAACTGTTTCGGAAAGTTTATTATAACGATAAGAAATATGTTTTAACAGAAGTATAGGTTCCCCACCGCTGGCGTAGATAGTGGGGGGTTTCAGTTTCGGAGTCCCAGGGAGTGAAGTCGTATACAAACAGAGCAAAAAATATAGAAAATTTGACTTTCATTTTAAAAAGATATAAACATATAAATAAGATAACAATACATCATATGTCAAGGAACATAAAAATGAAAAATTTCTATAGTTCTACAGTTTTTTCCCGCCTGGCAAAAAGCCATCTACCCTTCCCCACATTGCTCTCCTTAGAAAAGCAACAAAAAGCCACTTTAAGTTTCCATCAAGACAAATACATACTTGATGAAACAATTCCCAAAACGAAAATCATCTAAAATCACCAGTATGCCTTCTATAAACTGGTACTAGGTATCAATACCCTTTGCGACAAATTTTTTGCATGCCCAAATGTTTAAAAAAACAGTTTGATGAGCTCATTGTGTACGTGTAATATTTGCTTTAACTGCTAGACTGTTTCTCTGTCATTTGTATTGAAGACAGCATATCGCAGAGTTAGTTTATCAAGAGAATCTCAAAAAAAAAAGTATTATATATCTGAAGATATTTGTGGTCTTGTTGTGAATGCAGTAACAGCGATAAAGGCAGATGAAAAACCTCTAGTTTTTAGGGCGAAGCCACTACACAGGTTTAACATTTAGTAAAATTTAGTAGCTCAATAAAGGTATTCCTTTTTTATTTTCTATTAATATTGTGTCAAGCATGGGCTGAACCAAGTTTCGAACCAAAAACTCAAATTTCCGAACCTTAACCATTGGTATATTTTGGTTTGAATCTGCGAACCGGAGATCGAAAAAGGTTTGGGCTTGCAGCCGTGCTCTAAACCACCTTTGAGCCGGCTTAAACTCTATCGGAACCAGTCTGGAAGTCATTAAATGTCTAATTTCATAATACGAATACCCTACAGATCAAATATCAAACTCATTTCTTAAACATAATTGAACCGGTACGCAGAAGTGTATCTTCATTTGACTGTTTCCTGATCGATGTAAGTGTATATGGTGAATCTTTAAAGACACCGCCGCTGGCAATCACTACTTAGATGGCTTAAAGGTAAATGCCAGCAAACAATACATTCACTATATGTAAACATTCAATAGATAGCACCTAAAGCTTACATATAGTCGTAAATCAATAAATTAGAAAAGGCATCTCGATGTTTGGCCTGATCCAACATACATATGTTAATGTTAATTCTTTGTGTTAAATCTTGTAACCAAACGTAGAACTTTTATGGCATACAAGCAATATTCTTAAGCCGTTTTAACCTTTCCAAGGTAAGGCCACTAATAAACTACTACCATATTATGCACTTAATTGTCAATACAATGCTTCCAACTAATCGTACGTTAGCTTGCCATTCACATCTACTTTTTCTTCTACATCTGATTGTGCACTGACTTGGAACTCCTGCTTCGCTTACTCTCCGCACTCTTGCCCCCAAACTCCTGAACAGCCTAATGTTGTCTTTTGGCCGTTAGCACTAGAGCGTTTGCTCCTCTAAGATCGCCTGCCTTCTGTGTGTTGCTGATGCTGTTTTGATAGCGTACACGAAATCCAAAAAAAAAATAAAAGAAAACCTCACCGGCCATATGAGGAGGCCAAACTAAAGCTAGTTTTTGTTGGTGTGTTGTTTTCTGCTGGCTGGTTGCCTCACCGTTTTCAATATCAGATTACATGCGAGCTATCTTTTGTTCAGTTCGGGTTTTTCTTTTTCCCCTGAACTGTTTTTGGCATATCAGATGTTACTAATGTAAGCTGAGTTGATGGGCGGTGCTAGGGGGGCTAACAGGCGCGCTACTTAAAAGGAGTTTGAAAGATACAAGATACGGTTTTTTGCGACCTTGAGAGATGCAGCTGAATGATTAGCTGGGAAACGGTTAAACCAAGTGGAAAGCAGTGGAGTAATTAAAGACATTCTGAAGTAATAGTTTTTGATTCAAAAGAAAATTGGATTAGTCGTCTGAAAAGCTCTACACATTTGTTTTACTTATTAAGTAATTAGTCTTTAAGTAATTATTTTCAAAAGTAATTATTTTCTTAAGCAATTATTTAAATAAGTAATTATTTTTTTAAGTAATCAATTTGAAAATGTTTTTGATTCAAATGAAAATTTGATCAGTCGTCTAAAAAGCTCTCCAAATGTATTTTACTTATTAAGTATTTAAATTTTTAAGTAATTAATTTGTCCCTTTATATAAATAATTCTTCATGTTGGATTCTTGTGGCTTTTCCGCTCCACAACTCCGAATATCTTGGGACCAGAGCCTCTTATTTAACATATCACTTTGTGTGTTGCCTTCGGCTGCGTTGCCCTGAAGTAAACCCAATCTTTTTCTTGGTTCTTGGTTTTTTTTTTGTGATTTAATGAAGCCTTCTTCCCGTTTTCTTTCGCCGCTTTTCAATTGCAGGCAATTAGCAAATTCTACTTTGTCTGTGTTGCCTCTTAATGAACGCTCTCCTAAACATGAAAATGTCGTCGCCGTCTTACATTGTATTAACTGGCAACTGGCATCCAAGTTTTATAGCTTCCGCTTGGCATTATCAAATATTATTGGCCGTTGTTAGTTCATTGCATGTCGTCACGTCACAAACCCTTGGCTGTATCTAATGATGATCATTAGGAGTGCCAAGTTCTTCTTGGCTGCCGCTTTGTCAACATGAAACGGTAATTTCTGGAAAAGATTACCGTGAGCATTTTCACTCATTGGCAATGCAACCCACATTCAGTCCCTTTGGTGGCTTTTCCTATCTCTCTCTTTCTCTCTCTGTGTGTGTTTTCCGAGTGCGTTTTGTGACCATTGTAACGGCTTTGATTAGTCTTAGGAGACGTTTCGGTTCATCTTTCGCTGCTGATGCTGCCCCTGCTTGACTTGTGTGTGTGTCCCACTGATGATGAGACGCTTTTTTGTGTGTTGCTCTTGGCGTTTTAACAGTTAAATGGCTAGTTTACATCATTAGCATGCCGTTTCCAGTTGGTTTTTTTAATTTTTCTTTCCTTTGTTTTTGCCTAATAAATAAGCAATTATGCATTTGACGATGATTTAATTGCTTCTGGTAGAGTTATTTAATTTGTGCAGAATTTCTATTCGTTGTAATTAGAATCATTAAATGGGTTTTGGTACAGTTGCAAGAAGAAAATAGAAAATGCGTTATTTTGAATTCTTCACAATGTTGGAAGAGTTAGTAGATATTTGACTGGTTTTACGACCTTTATGCTAAGTAGACCTGCAGTTTTTACCGGCTCGAGATTATGTTATGCTTTGGCACAACTTTAAACAGAGACACAGTAGAGTTTTTAGTTCTTAAATCAACTTAACGCGGAGGTCATGGGTTCAAAAGTTCCCGAAGAAGCTACCTCTGGGTTGTAGGTTTTTTTTTTGTGTTATTTTAGTTATTTTTAACATTGTCTATATTTATATTCTGTACCGATCAGCATCAACAGCCGAGTCGATATAGTGATGTCCGTCTGTCTGTCCGTATGAACGCATAGATCTCAGAGATAGTAAGAGATAGAGGTTTGACATGTATGTGACATATGCTTCTTATGTCTGCAGGCAGATCAAGTTTATTTTCAATTTTGGCCACGCCCCCTCCCGCCCCCGCAATTTAGAAAAAACGTCATATCTCCCACAGTTTTAAAGATAGATCGTTCGTTTCTTCTAGACATATTTAGTAATCGGGATAACTATATCGATCCGCCAAAGGAATGGTGAATATCGGATGAACGGTTTTCGAGTTATGATCAAAAGACTGTTCGCTGCTGCAGCGCAATAGCAGCGCTGCTTTCAGCTGCTACCGCAGCATCAAAATTTATGCTGAGTTTATAATTTCGTTGGTACAGAGTATGTTATAGTCGGGCTTGACCGACTTTCTTTCTTGTTTTAACAACATTTTGGTCACCGTTTTAGCAGCGGGGAGTATATCTCCCTTACTAATACAAAGGTGTCTGTCTGTTTCTTCGATGCTTTTTTCTATTTTTGCAAGTATGCTGCTTTGAAATTCCCAAACAGTTATGGCATCGCAAGCATAAAGAGACTGTTGTGGGACTCACAGTCGACAGGCCAAGAATGCTGATGAAAAGGGCTGGTTCCTCTGGAACTATATGTACGATTTAGCAGCCTTCTATGTGGCGTTGTGAGTCTCTTTTTAAAGTATGGACATAACAAAAAAAGTATTAAGTTATTTGCATTGTTCCGATTCTTTTCATAAAAATACTAATTTTAGAAGCGAAATCGTTTTTCAGATTAAATATATGTTTCAGAATAAGAATATCTCTTCCACTGTGAGGTTTCAGCATGGCATTATAATGAGGTTCTAAACTTACTACCAAACCAAATGTTCTCTAATTTTTAGTGCTGTCTAAATCAGAACAGAAATTGTGCCGGTACATTGTTTAGGTTCTCTTTGAGTTCTTAGTTTTAGGACCGATTTCTCATTTCCCAGATAGCTGTTATGTGTCATATGAACTCAGATTTTGCTCTGCTATTTGTAAGATTATGTGACAGATAGCTCTATGTAGAAGATTAGATATCGGCTCGTAGATACTTAGTTTAAAATATGAAGGGAAAAGTAGGCTATACAAAATATATCTTTGATTATATGCTAGTGCTGAACGTGCCAAGAGATATATAAAGAGAGTACACTTTCTTTAAGAAATGACTCATTGAGAAAATATCAAATATCGCCACTAGATTGGTAGGCTTTTTTATAAAAAAAAAGTCCAGTTTTTCTCTAAATTCACTGAATATCTAGATTGTAGATGAAAGACCACCGCAAAGATGTTTTCGTAGCCTACCTGTTTGAATATTTACCATTTCATTTATCGCTCACTAATTAACCCCCCTTAACTCAAATACAACACATACAAGTTTTTCTCTTTTTGTATTGTTTTTTCTTACATCTCTTACACACTTCCAATTATGCCACTGGAACACGCCCAGGCCGCAGCAGCGCCACTAGTTTTGTTGTTGCCTCACCCAAGACCAGCCTTAAGGTTATTTATCACAGCTGTCAGCATGGTCCAACTTCAGAGTTTTGTCACTCTGCCATTTATGGCCTAAAGAACCGATAAAAACAAATTTGGTTAGCCCGTAATGCGTTGGGGTATAAGTACAGGCAATGTCTGGACGATCTAACGGTGCTTGGGTTCTCTCTGCACATGTTTACAAGACGCCTTGACAAATGTGCCCGGAAAAATGTGGAGAGAATTTGCATGGCAACTGAAATGGAAATGAGATGTGGTGGAGGAGTAGGGGTAATGGCAGAGGAAGGCGACTCTAAACTGCAGTTTTATGTTGCATTGTTCTAAAGCGACACAAGAATACGATAGAAAGGCAACTGAAATTGTAACAAAAGTCAGAACAAGTTTGCCTTTCGGTCGTTGGCTTGGCTTAGGGTATAGATGGTAACGTGCTGCATCAATAGTATATTTGTGAGCCACTTCTACCACTTATCGAATTCTTTTCGGATAGTCATGATTTATGTTTTTTTGTGTAAATTTGAGGTCTTTATTAAGCGCATGGACTGTCAAGTTGACAATTTTATTATGCCCAAACTCACGATACACCAATTTGAGGTCATAAACCAGAACAGGGCGACATTAATTGTTTAAAAAAATGTGAGTACTTAAAGTGCTTTAGAACTCGATTCTTTTGGCTTTTGTGAAAGGTGCTGACCAATCTCCAAGTGAAACCTTCGCCGGCATTAACGTTACTTTTTCGGTGTCGTGCAGTTCTAGTTTCGATTATTTTTAGCGACTTTCACCTGCTCCAAGTCAATGGGGGGTCGGTCTTTCCAGGTAATTAATTAGCAAGCCCACGAGTATTTTCTACTATATTTGCGCTAAGTTCATTAAACAAATGCATTTAAGTTAATGCTAGAAATTCAATTAAAGATGATGAGAAGAGGCTGTTGGGAATTGATGCAAGAAACAAAGCAACTACTGAATTGCTAAATGTTTACCATTCGTTATGGGGGTATGATTACTTGGATACGCATCGTGTTGGAAGTAATTATGTGGATATGAATTCAAAAATGCTTTAACACCATACCAAACTGGCAGCTTCAAAAATAATTGAGAGCGTAAGTCCTGGCCGACTTTGATATACCCGTTACCTAGGGGAGTTAATGTTTCATAGCCTTCGTTATGTTAACTAACAAAGCATTAACATTAATGTTAACACTTCAACATTATGTTTTGCAGTATTCTCATTTGTCTGTTATCTCATCTAAGCTTTCCATATGAGATATCGACTCGGCTGTTAATACTGATCAAGGATATTAATATTTCTTTTTTCTTCTGCCTGTTAACTACAGGCATACGACTTTGGAATAAAAATTTATGAAAATAGTTGGAAGAACATTTTTGTAAAATAAAACAATTATGAAAGTCTTGTGGGAAACACAATTCAACAAATCTGATCTGAACAGAGTCTAGTTTCCAATTTGTATTGATGGTAATACAATTTCTACTACGAGGTAGATCTGTGAGGACTTTGGTAAGTTTGTGTGTCGAGAAACCTTCTTGCAATGAAACTAATAGCCAATCAAACCATTGCACACTGGGACATAAAGAACGAGAAAGCTAAGCTAACTTCGTCTGTGCTGAAGTTTTTATACCCTTGCAAGTGCTCGCATAAATATTTTCTTTTTCCCATTTTCCGACCGATCGTTCGTATGGGAGCTATATGATATAGTCATCCGATTTGAACAAAAACTTATAGAATTATGTAAAAGCATGAGAAACAAACGAATACAAAATTGCAGGATGCTACGATTAAAAACAAAAAAGTTTTTCAAACTAAGACTGTTTTTCAGACCTATCTTTTGAATGGCAGCTATACCATATAGTTGTACGATTTTGATAAAACTTGGTAGAATTATAAAAAAACATAGAAAACCAACGATTACAAAGTTTGGAGACGTTTCCATTGAAAAGAAAAAAGTTTTTCTTACTAAAACTAGTTTTCCGACCGATTGTTCCTATGGGAGCTATGAGATAAAGTCATCCGATCCGGTCGGTTCCGACATATTAGTAGTGTGCAGCAAAAAGAAGACTCTGTGCAAAATTTCAGCTCGATAGCTTTAAAACTGAGAGACTAGTTCTCGTAGAAACAGACAGACAGACGGACAGACGGACGGACAAAGCTCAATCGACTCAGCTCGTCACCCTGATCAAGAATATATATAGTTTATGGGGTCGGCAAACCCCTGGGCAAAATTATAATACCCTTTGAAAGGGTATAAAAATCTAAAAATGTATCGTTTGATAGGTTTCGGGGGGCTACAATATCATTCCTAGTATTATTATTCCAATCAGAAGATCAATGAAGAACCCAAAGAAGAGAAGGGCGGGGGTTTACGAACAAATACCTACAAAAAAAATGCATTTGTGGTGCTCCTAAAAGTAACCCGATTTCGATAGTCTTTTAAGTTTCTTTCAGATCGGTAAACTTTTAGATGTAGTTTCCATTCAAAGTGAATATACCCAAAAATATATGGGCACATTAAAAAAATTGCAATTTGTTCCTCATCTGACAGTAGCTGATATCGAAATAAGATTTTTGTTTTAGAGAGAATTAGGAGAAGTAATTGACTATATCGTTTTCAAGCCAACCAGATTAATCAAGCCCAACCTCCGAAAAGTAATCTAAATAATAACAGATCTCCTGATTGTAGGTAAGGACCAAGCAAATAAAGCAGAAATAAACTCAAATCGTCCATAACAAGAGTGAATCTTAATAGCCTTGGCAATTGCCTTTTGGCCAGCACTTAAACATAATATTCCCTGATTATACTTAATTTTGTTTAGGTTATCTTTACGTTATCTTTGGTCTCGACTAAAACTCTTATATTTATAACTCATTAAAGAGCATTAAAAGTTCGCATTGAGTAACCCTGACCTTTTTCACTTCTTTCCTATTTTTTACATCCCCCCCCTCTTTTCATTTAACAACTTCCGCTTGGCAAAATAATAAAGAAAAAAAAACTTTGCGATCACTGCAATCGCTGATGATGAGGTGCATAAACGACGCCCATTTATTGAGCCCTCGCGGCTTTAATAACTTTGGACGAGAGGAGCTGCCTGCCCAGATCGCTGGATCAGATTCGAAAAGGTAAAGCGGGGTGTGAGGGGAGAAGGCAGGGTAAACATGTTTGGCGGCCGTTAAATGACAGGCATTTGTCTGCATTGGCAAACGGTGCAGAAGGGGAAGAACACAGGGACAGAGTCACATCAATTGAGCTGAACATGAAAATTGCTCAGAGTTGGAGTTGCTGTTGTTCTTGTTGTTTGTTTGCAGCATATTTAATGAGCCACACATGTTGTTGGCCATGTCTATGAGCCAGGTTTCGGTGTTGAAGCACTTTTGGCATGTGCTTTATATAGAAATAATGTTGTAGGCTCAATGAGTATTGCCAAATTTGTTGTTGACACAGACGTGTTGGCATTTCGTCAATTAAGATGACACAAATCTTGAGAGAATTTCACTTTATTACAAGTGGCCGACAAGTATGCAAAGTGTCTAGAAAGTAGAATACTCTTAGTTATTGTGCTAGACTAATTGAAATGAACTGGAGTTGACTTTCTGATTTGTTGTTGTTGTTGTTTGCTCGTGTTCTTTAACAATTTGCAAAAGTGAAAATAGACCCAAGCTTTTCAGCTCCAGTTCTCTGTTATTATTATATTTTCTTTTCTGCCTCACTGATTGTGAGATTTACATAATCTTGGTGAAAGTTGTTACAAATTATAAGTTAAGAACGCGCTTGCGCCCCTAACTATGCCCAGTAGCCTTAAACTGCAGTCCAATTTACCTGAATTTTGCCTTACCTTTCACAAATCAACGTCCAAAGCTCCCCCGAAAACAAAAAAAAAAAAAATAGCTGCAAACTTGAAACGAAAAATAAATCTGTCAGTGGGGCGTTGCTTCTGTGTCAAGCAAAAAAAAAAGCTGGATAGGCTGAATGGAACCAAACAACAACAACAACAAATAGCCACAAATCTATCTAACTAACACAATTTGATTGTTGTTTCGGAATTTATGGCGGCTTAAGTTTTGTCAAAGAATTTATGACATCGGACTTTTCTTTGGAATTAAAAATTTGGCACAAATCGAAACTGTTTATTGGGCCAATTTCATTGAACTAAATTCTTTACTTTTACTTGAGTTTTTGAATAAAGTTGGTGAATGAAATTGAAAATATGTTTTTTGGCATATTTTAAAACGAAGTTTGTAGTAGGTTAGTTCGGGAAACAGAGACAAGTTACAAAGCTTAGTTTAAAGTAATTCTTGTTTCACGGTGTCAACTTCCTAAATATATTATATAAGGCCTTTGGAATATTTTTCGCTATTTGTCAATTACCATACAAAATTCACATATTTATGATCCTTATTCTTTTAAAGAATAACAATACTCAGAAGCGGTAAGTTGACTTTAGATTGACTTATCAAATAACTTAGTAAACTGGACGAGTGCTCTTAATTTTCAACCAAAGACATATCAATCTTATCTTAAACTCGATAATAAGTGAAGTATTGATTAAACTTCACCTTTGAAATAGCCAAGAATAAGATATCAAACGAGCGAAAACAAAGCAATTGAAAATTGTAAAACCATTGAAATATTCCACCAAAATAAAGAAGTTTTTAGACATTTTGTGCAGACGGACTCATTTCGAACTAATACTGTTTGCCTTTGTATGTGAAGTGTCGTCAAAATGCTGAGCTACTGAATTAGATGACAAAAGTTGAGAGATTAGACTGTTCAAGGACAAGTACGTTTGTCCTACTCTATAGTCTAGTAGTCGATGTTATTCTTTTCTCTTTACATGTCATTTTAGTTAAGTTCAAGGTCCAAACATTTATACGAAAATCTCTAAAGATTTCTGGAACATTCCCCAATATATGCTGAGCTGTCAAATGAAATGACCACCTACTGCGCCACTTTGTGAACTTTAATTGAACTAAAGTTTGCCTCAACTTTTGCATCTACCGGAACTGCTGCAACTCTGTTGGGTGGTGGAAGAACGTCATATTCAGCACTGAAACCTACAAATTAAAAAAGAACAAGAAAGAAAGTCGTTCAAGCCCGACTATAACATACTCTGTACCAAGAAAATTTGTCTTTTGATCATAACTCGAAAACCGTTCATACGATCTTCTTCATTTCTTTGGCGGATCGATAAGTTATCCTAATAACTAAATATGTCCAGAAGGAACAAGCCATCTATCTTCAAAACTGTGGGAGATATGACGTTTTTTCTAAATTGCGGGGGCGGGAGGGGGCGTGGCCAAAATTGAAAATAAACTTGATCTGCCTGCAGACATAAGAAGCATATGTCCCATACATGTCAAACCTCTATCTCTTACCATCTCTGAGATTTGTGCGTTCATACGGACAGACAGACGGACAGACGGACAGACGGACATGGCTATATCGACTCGGCTGTTGATGCTGATCAAGAATATATATACTTTATGGGGTCGGAGATGCTTCCTTCTGGATGTTACATACTTTTGCACAAACTTATAATACTCTATGTACCTACGGTACAGAGTATAAAAATATTGTGTGAAATTTTTCGTGATTTCAAAATCTACATCGGAGGATACAAAAATCTCTAAATTATGCATCTAAGACATTCGTCTTCAAATTGAGTTAGTCGTAATTATGCTACAAACTGTTGATGCCCCAAAACAATGAAGCTCGACTGATTGTTACAAATATTTCTTTGACTGCAACCGAAGTTTAAATATAATTAGTTTCCAGTACAACTTGCATTTGCGAAACCCAAAAACATGTCACATCGGCAGTCATGTCAGGTCTTTCACACGGCCCCATATGTGGCATGTTCCCGAGTTAGGCAACCATCTGTTAACAAAAGCGAACTTTCAATCAATAGAACAAATTTTGAGTTGAATTAAAAATTAGTTAAAAAGAGGTCTAAAGGGGGCTTAGAAACGCATGGCTGGATCTAGCTAGTTTTTTTTAAATATGTGAATTAAAAAACTAACCAAAAACTAAGTTTAATGATTACCTTTCACCTTCTTTAATTTGCCAAAAATTCTCTTTGACCTTGATGAAATGGAAAGGAAACTTACAACTCGCTTAGCTCAATCAAAAGAAGCTCTTAAACTGGGTTAATCAAATTAAAATCAGCAGACCTAACTCTTCATTTCGTTAGCTATAAACTTAAACTAACTCTTCACTTTCCCTTCAAGCTCTAACAAATTTAGCCAAATTACTCTATTAATTTCTCTCAGTGTATTAATGTCATCTCATTGTGTGTCCAAAAAAAAAAAAACAAAATTATATTGTTGGAGCGTAATGGTTTGGCCCCATTATGTGCCTAAGCTTGAGATGGTTCTTGGACACTTGTGGGCTCTCCCACAGCCTCGCTTTCTACGGTTTTGTCTTTTGTTTATAATTACTGTAATTTATTTATGACCCCACTCTTTGGCTTTACACACGTTCTGAATACATCGTGACTATACCTCTATACATACATGCATGAAAATATGAGAGTGCGTTGAGCTAGATTTCTTTGGCTTGCCAAACATCAAATTATTGGTAAAGACTTGTAATTAACCATAGAATTTCACTGCAATTTGCATCACTGTGGTTGCCCTAGGCAGCTAATCCAAGTTTCACTTCTCCCCAAGCCAGCTGTGTGTGGTGTTCTAATCCGAAGCCAGCTCTGCTTCAGTTTTCATGGCCAAGTACAAGACGACTGGGTGACGCTGCTTGGGGCATGCAAATGAACCAAAGTGAATTTCAATTAAAAAAAAACAGACAAAAAAACCACAAAATAAAAAGTCAACTGCAGTGATTTAATGTGTGAAACTGAAACCATTTTCGGTGACTTCTGTTTCTTTTTCTGTGATTCGTGAAAGTTTTTTTTTTTTGGTTAGATCTCTTGAGCCAGTTCCTCGAGTGCGACTTGACATTCAGATAATGGCTTGATTAAAAGTTGTCATGAGAACCAACTGAACTGAGTACGAGTAAGTAGGAGAATCGTGTAAGGCCAATGCAAAAGCCAGTCAGGAGAACACCAATTAAGCGCAGTTCTGAGAAAACAGAGTGTGGTTTTAGCACTCAGTGGGGGGAGTGAGCTGATTTTTAACATGGGTTTGTGTCATCATCTTGTATTGAGTTTTATTTAAACACCTACGATAACTTTGGCGAGTTTGATTGAAGAGAGAACAAAGGGGAAAAGGCTATATATGGGAACATAAAGCTAAAAGAAAGCTGACATAAACTTGAAGGCGAGAGGTCAGCCACATATAAAACAAACATGTTTATGTTTTGTTGCTTTTTTAAAGGTATTAAATATGGTTTGTTTACAATTAAGTGCAAAGACCCTAGATTTTAATATACTAAGGCAATAATTTTTGCAGTTACGGAGCTAAAACAGCATCCAGCATTTTATCGTTTGTCTCCCTGTTGGCTTTTAGTTGTATTTGCCATAAAAAATGAATTGTAATTCTGTAATTTATTTATCTCTTATCCTAACGCTACAAGTCAGAGGGAGACTCATAAATTATCGCTTGCTGTGATGTAAAGTGTGCTGCTCGTTTTACGTGTACTTCTTCTCTTTTCCTTTATTCGTTGCCAAGTTACTTCCAATCTTATTTTTTCCAATTTCTTAAACTTATTCGTCAGAAAAACTTCCATACACAATTTCAAATAGATAGGCTCTAGTTACGGGCCGGATGTGGTACAGCGGGTAGTGTGTGTGCCTGCTGAGGAAGAGTTCGTGAATTCGATAAGGTCTCGGGACCTCGCCATGAAAAAGCTTCTTAAGCTTTTCTTAACAAATAAGAATGAAATAAGAGCTTAAACTTACTTTGGTAATATTTTTGATAGTATGTAGACTACGAAATGGAAGTTTACTTATTAGTCAATTAGAATTGGAATAATCTCATGTTATGTGCTCTACAAATCACTTTTGACCTAAAATCGAAACAATTTCCATACAGTTTGTTTTTTTTTAAGTCGATTAGTATATGAACTTGTATAAAGTAGGGACCAAAGTTCGAACCAAATCCATGGCCCCAAATCCTTGAACATCAAATATCCGAATCGGAGCTCTTAAAATTTTTTATAGGTTTAGGGAAATAATCAAAATGAACTAATGGGTGCAAATATAATATTAATTTCTAGCTCAATTCGAGATTTTCGAATGAATTTTCGAGCGAACTTTCTTTTGCTTATAGCTCCGGTATCTTCATTCGATCTTTAGATACCTTTAGGTACCATATCCTTCTATCTACAGAACTGAGAAAGATTTGAGGTTTAAGGGGTTACATGGGTTTCGCGGCTTAAAAAAATTGTTTTTATACCCGTTACTCGTAGAGTAAAAAGGGTATACTAAAGTCGTGCAAATGTATGTAACAGGCAGAAGGAAGCATCTCCGATATCATAAAGTATATATATTCTTCATCAGCATCAACAGCCGAGTCGATATAGCCATGTCCGTCTGTCCGTCCGTCCGTCCGTCCGTCCGTCTGTATGAACACCTAGATCTCAGAGACTAGACGAGCTAGAGCAACCAAATTTTATACGTAAGCTAGTATTGTCTGTAGGCAGATCAAGTTTGTTTCAAATTTTGGCCACGCCCCCTCCCGCCCCCGCAATAAAAAATATTGAATAACTCCCACCATTTTTAAGATATCGAGCTCAGATAGTCTATGTGGCCAATATCTACAATCTCACAAATTTTCAAAAGGATCGGGTAATAAATGGCCGAGTTAAAAAAATGTTGCATACTTATCCGAGCTGAGCTGAGTAACGGGTATTTCGAAGTCGGGCAGGGCCGACTTTAACTTACGCTCTCGTTTTTTTATTGTCTTATTAAATTCTACAACATTTGTAGAATATTGTCCTAAAATTTTAAATCGATCCGAGTAATAGTTTTGGAGATACACTCTAAAGAAGTTGCGCTCGCCAGGGTATGAAGGAGCAGCTGCTCGTCTAGTTAGCTAATGAGTTGAAACCAGGGACTGTAATCCTTGCGTTCTGTTATAAAAATCAAAATTTAATGATAATTTGTGATTTTTATTTAAATTTATTTAAAAAAAAAGATAAGCAATTAATCATACTAAATATTACATAAACGCCGATAACTTGTTGCGCATAAGAAATTGTGGCGAGTTTGATGCATATCCTTAGTAAGTGACTTTATTCGAGCCAATGAAAAATATTTCCATGTTCGGAAACATACGAATATGCCCAAGAAGTTGCCGAAAACAGTATAAGCGCCGCCGAGATAAAATCTTCAAGTGAGACTCGTGGAGCTAGGATTCGTCATAGATAGGAACAAAAGGATGTCCTGCAGCAGGTTCTTTATATTATGGCCCAGGAATCGATGACTCCATGTAAGTTAGAAAAAAAAATTCTAACCCAGTTTTATTGTTACTGAAAACTTTAAACTTGTTTTTCTCAAAACTGTGTTTTGAAAGTCGGTTGACAAGATTTCTCGAGAACTACTCAACCGATCTTGATGAAATTTTACACAGGTCTTCGAGTCAATTTTTCGTTTTTTTCGTTAAAACCTCTGCCATAAATCCAATTTTCACTTTATTGTTTTTTCCTTCGTCCAAGTTCTAGTTTAAAGTCTTAAGTAAAGACGTATTCTTTGTATTTGCACTTCAGATGATCCTCCTAGAAGTTATGCTGTCAACGCGGATGGACCTTTTTCCCGAAGGCTCGCCGTAAATGACGTCACAATGGCAGAGCTTTTGATATTTTGCATCAAAAATTTCAGTGATTCCTCATTCAATGTGTATCCTTAAGACAAAAAAAAGTTTGAACCAAATAATTCAGTTTTTATACTACAAAAAAAATTATTGAAAATATGCCGTTTATTCCCCTACGAAACCCATGTAACCCCTTAATTCCTAAATCCGTGGTTGGGAGGAAGGGGCGTGGCAAACAATGAAAATAGCCTGGTTTGCATGCAAATATATGAAGTATGTGGGTATGTCCTTTACATGTAAAACCTGACACTATTGCAATGTCTGAGATCTGTTTATTTAAACGAACAGACGGACGGACTCGGCTTTAGTGACTCGGCTGTAGATACTGATATATACGTATTATGTACGCCTTCTGTATTCTGTGCTTAACTGAGAAAACGTTTATTTAACCAAAGAAAAGGGTCCTTTAAAGCATCAGCAGCAACATCTCTGTATCAAATTTTTTAATAGTTTCATGCGTAGGAATGAGCGATGAACAAACAAACTCCAGGAAAACAAAACTTGTTAGTTTTCTGAAAGCTTTGCTTCTACATTTAAGAAGTATACTTAATTCATAATTTGTTTTTCTCCAGCAACAATTATCATCTAACATGTTCACCAAAAAGGTTGTTGACAATTAAACCTGATGACAACTTCCCAACTTTTTCAACTTTTACCGGAAACCGGCCGGTGGTTCATAACTGCCTCAACAGTTTGTAGCAGTTTTGTTTAAATTGTTAACTAAGTTCCACCACAAAATGATGCTTTGCCCAACAATTGATGTACATATAATCAGTTTTTGTGGTTAGCGTATTTAATAGTCATTATTTTGACCACTTTTCTGTCGCTTTGTGCATTTGCATGCGACTTTTTGTGGCGTGTTTGGACTCTTGACTGCTAATCACGTTCTTAATGAAAGTGGATGCAGTGCCCGGTGCACAGGTCTGTGTCTCTGGCTCAATTGCATGCCATGACGGTGTTGTTTGTGGTCCGTTTGGTCTTTGGTCTTGGTCTTTCACTGGCAATGACCGCCATTTGCTATGCTTTGGCGTTATTTGATTTTCGTGTTTGTTTAGTTTGGTTCGGTTTGTTTGTTTGTTGATTTTCGCATGCAACACTCGTCGTCTCAGCTCGTCTTGTCTGTCTGAAGTGTCGAGTGGTTCTGGGTGCTGGTTGCCGGTTGCTGGGCTCTGGGGTTCTGGTTTCTTCGTTCGTCTATTTTGGTTTGCAAGTTGATTAATAATATTTATGACTCTCCATGGCATGGTTGTGGTCTGTGTGTGTTTAGAAGGCTTTCCGATTTTTATTTGTGTTTTTATTGATAAGTGTTGGCAGAATTTCCGCTTTGCTACACTTGTTTGGGATGTGGCCTATTTTTGGCTTGGAGTAGATTTATGCCAGCCAGGTTTTTCGAGTGTGTGTGTGATAGTAAACAAAGCCATAAAGTTGTGTGAAATTATGTGGGCAACATTGAAAGAAATGGAGTTTCGTTAAAGCAGCTGGTTTTCACTTTTCTCATAAATCATGATTAACACGTTTGGAACTAATCATTTGTCATCTCAGGGATTAAAATTTCAATTTGCATCTCATTTCTAAATGTAGAATAAAATTCGTTTTTTCCCCTCTGGGGGCTTAAAGTTCATAGTTTAGTGACCACCATTAAGTCAAATTAAGTTATAAGTTTTTTCCCCCCGCAGCTTTAACATTATACTTATATATACAATTTTTGTACATGCCATACCCCGACAGCTAATGACAGTCACTTATGTGCCACACTTCCTTACACCCCCCCTCTCTCTCTCTCTCTCTGCTTGCAGCACTCACATTGTACAAATTTCTTTCGTGTATGGTTCATTAAAAGTGTGGCAGAACTTTGGCACTAACCATAAACTACAACAAAAACGACGACGACGACGACGACCTGTAGCTTTACTTTTTTTTCTGCGGCTCAATTCTGTTCGCCATGGCTCTCGACAATTGTGCGGGTAATTTCCCAGCCCGGTTTTAATTTGGTCTACGCCTGAGCATGTGCTGGCCGTGGCCACTGGCAAACGCTTGTCATTCGAAAGTTGCCTCTGCGTGACACACATTTCATGCGCATTAGCCAAAGCACCAGACAAGTTGGGGCTGAAGTTGGAGCAGAAGCTGGAAGCTGGAGCAGCTGCATGGGAGACTGAACCCACAAAAAAATACAAAAAAAACTACAAAGTTTACTGCATTATTCATGCCCAGCCACAACGCAACGGGAAGAAGACAAACGAAGATGACGCTGCATTTAGTCAGCATTGTATCGGTGGCATTATTTTTACTATGGCCCGCACAGTTGGATGCCTACATCACACAGAATACAGGTGAGTGTAGTGTGTTTGGGTAACTTGTGTAGTAACCAATTGGTTAGCTGTAATTGGCATGAAAAGCGTGTGACCTAATCAAGATCACAGCAGTTGGAGAAAGGGTTCAAGAGAAGAGCATGCAAAACTTATTTTATTTATTTATCCCTCTTAGTAGGCACTGCCTTTTCACTTTCCCCATCAGCTCACTTCCATAGATTTTCCAAACGATATTCTTAGTATTATTCGAACCTTCGTATAGTTCACAAATCCCAAAAAACTTGCTGTTCAAATTAATATTTTTGCATATTATCAAAGAAAAGTTAAGAACCATGTGGACGCCCGAGTTCTATCCGATTTCGGATGCCTACCAGAGCACTGTGAACTTTCCCATTGCAACTCAAGGCATGATGGCACCCGTTGAGGGATATTTTGTGGTCTCTCGTCAGCAGCAGGCGAACTATGCTGAACTGTATAAGCCGCTGGGCATGGCAGGCTCTTGGGATCCGTATTGGGCCATGGAAATGGAGTCACAGGAAATGCACAATGAAACAGAAGTAATGGAGGAGGAAGAAGAGAAAGACGAAGCTGAGGAGCAGTCAGTGACTTCATTGAGGCTCGAGTAGAAGACTTCCCCACACTTGAAAGCAGGCGCAGCTGTCCCCCCACTCTAATTTTACCAAATCGTCCCACTTAACTTATCCCCATTAAATCCTGTTCAAAATCACAAAGTATTTTATTTTTATATATCTAAAAATCTAGGCTGTCATCACAATGGCACTTGGTTTGCTGACAAATCGGTGGTACCCAGCATGGAAAAGTGTCTGAACTGTCAGTGCAATCGTAAGACTTTGGTTTGCCGCCTTAAAGTCTGCCCTGAGATGCCTATGCCACCGCCCAGAGGTTGTGTCGTGGTACAAAAAAAGAATACTTGCTGTCCCTATCTATCGTGTGCACGACTGGATGCCTTCTATAAGATACCCACCAAACGACGCATCATTGCCTATTTGGATCATTATGAAAGGGAGTCCATTGATCGTGTTGTCAATGATAATATGCTACAGAGAAGATCTGATGATTCGGATGGTGATTTATTTGGTAAGTGTTTGTAGAAACAAAAGAGTTTTGAAGCTTATGGAAATTAAAATATATTTTTGGTATTTTGCAGTTTGTGTTAAAAATGGAACGGTTTATAAATCGGGATCGGCCATGTCTTCCTCGAATCTGTGTAGCTACTGCTATTGTATAGGTAAGTTGATATATCTTCGTACTGTGATTGTGTATAATTAATTAAGATCGTTCGTCATTTATCTGAGAGCCCATTTTTCAATTGGTTGAGCTCTCATAAGATTAGGCTGTCAGAAAATTCATAGGCCGCGCAGAAGCTCATTTAACAAAAATATACTCAGTTGATAGAATCTCTGAGATCTATATGAGTACTTCGAAAGCCAATCTAAAGTACCTGAGTTTCCAAATAAACGATTCGTCCTTTTAACAAAAGAAGAAAAGAGGCTCAACTTAAGATCGAAAAGAAATCTATGATCAATGACGAGTTTAGAATCTTGTCCGTAAAAGTAGATCTTCCAGGGAGCATTGGTTAAGTTAGAACGGTTCTCGTCCTATCATTGCGGTGGCTACACCCTTGCTGAACTGTTCGTTTCTGGGGATATTATTGTGTCCCGGTCAGTGAAGTTCAGGAACGTCCGATGAATATTTTCTGAGGACATCCACTAACTGCAAATCAGTAACTTCTCTGCTTGCGGGAGCTAACATTCCAGGTGCATATCAATGTTGGAGGAGATACCTAACCCCACGCACTGCTTTCCGTTTAGCCTAGCGTAGGTTCCCCGCTCACGTTAGCCAGCAGCTTTTGCAGATGCATCGCTCTGAGCTTGGACAGCTTTATAATGGATGCGATTACTTTGATGGCCCATATCATGATCACTCAAGAATGATATTTGATCATTGTCTCGATACTTAGGTTCGATTTCACATCTTCTACTTAGCATATTACAATAAAAACTGACACATATCACCTATCTAGAAGGTTTAAGTATATCGAGATTGTCTGTTAAGCTGAATCTCGAAGTAATTTTTATACTCTGTACCGAAGGTACATAGAGTATTATAAGTTTGTGCAAAAGTATGTAACATCCAGAAGGAAGCATCTCCGACCCCATAAAGTATATATATTCTTGATCAGCATCAACAGCCGAGTCGATATAGCCATGTCCGTCTGTCCGTCCGTCCGTATGAACGCACAGATCTCAGAGATGGTAAGAGATAGAGGTTTGACATGTATGGGACATATGTTTCTTATGTCTGCAGGCAGATCAAGTTTATTTTCAATTTTGGCCACGCCCCCTCCCGCCCCCGCAATTTAGAAAAAACGTCATATCTCCCACAGTTTTGAAGATAGATGGCTTGTTCCTTCTGGACATATTTAGTTATTAGGATAACTTATCGATCCGCCAAAGAAATGAAGAAGATCGGATGAACGGTTTTCGAGTTATGATCAAAAGACAAATTTTCTTGGTACAGAGTATGTTATAGTCGGGCTTGACCGACTTTCTTTCTTGTTTCTTTTTAATATCGTCAAAATTATCGATAGATATTTTAGAAATATCCGAAAACTCTACGAACTGTTTCATGATCTCTTTGCAAGATCACTGTTCACTATCCAGGTCTACGATCGTAATTTTCAATCTATCTAATTTTCTTTCACAACTTCCATCTTCTTTCCCAGGTGGCACCGAGAAATGCGTCAAACCCAAATGCATGCTGCCCGTGGATGGCTGTAAACCGATATTTGTGGACTCCACTTGTTGTCCCGTGCGCTATGATTGCAGCAGCAAGACCTCGGGTAAATCTTCTCAAGAGGTACGCTATCGTAAGAACTCCAACAAACACTTTCAACGCATGTCACAACGTCTCCAACGGAATCGAGGCTGTACTGTCAACTCCCAATTCTATGCTGAGGGTCAGAAAATGCGTTCCGATACGGACAGACCCTGTGACATTTGCTTCTGCATACGCGGCACCAGACGTTGTGCACCCAAGAAATGTGCACCAGCTCTGAAGAATTGTATACCCGTGGTGCCAAAGGGTCAGTGTTGTCCCTCGAGCTATGATTGCGGTAGTCAGAGGGATTATCGTCGTTCGCAGAACTCACGACAGTTCAATCTGTATAATCTCTTATTTGGCAAGGAAGAACAAGAGGTGGAAGCTTCAGCAAATGGTGGGTCACTTCTACCTCAGAATAAGATGGCTGAACGTTATCCCCTGGATAGGCATCCCACAGAGGTGCCAATAAGAGGAGATGCTTTGCAGGCGAGCAGTGAGAAAAGTATACTGGACACACTAAGAGAAGGTCTGGAGTTTATCGATGGAAATAATAATCAAATGCTGAAGGATAATTTGGATTTGGTGGGGGCCAAGGCCACATCAGAGGAACCTGCCAGCAGTACTGAAACTGTAAAGGAGGAGAGTACTACCCTGAGTTTTTTGGATCTACTACTGGGACCCAGTACGGAGGGAGAAGTGGAAAATACTCAACTACAGCCAGAATCCACCACAGCAAAAAATTCTTTGTCTTGGGTAGATCTACTATTGGGACCCGATGAAGAGGATACGGGCAGACCAAACGAGTCCAGCACGGAGATGATGGCGTCCTCCTCTTTGAGTAGCATTAAGAGAATAGCTGACGATTTCGATGAACACTTGGAGAGTGGAGAAATAGCGGTGGGTGAGCTGCCCGCAGAGGCTCAACAAATTGTACAAAATCAAGATGCCAGTTGGCCTAGGCCTACTACTCTGGAGATAAGTACAACGCTCAAGCCGGAACCCAATCTGTTGAATGTGTTTCTAGATGGTCTGTCTGATATGTTAGAAGTTCCAGCTAATGGTAGTGGTAGCACCACAACTACAGCAAAACCTTCCACGGTAGCCCCACCAGCTCCACCCATGTTCCGACCTTTGCCTGCAAATAAGACAGCACACACCAGAATTAACTCTAAGATAGCAAATCTTACTGTCTCGCCACCCATGCTGGTGGTGACCTCTAGAATAGAGCCCAGTAAGGCGAACTCGAGTACAACGACTAAGAAGCCACCAACTACCACACGGAAGCCTTCTACCACCACCACCACAGCAAGAAGTACGACAAGTAAACCCAAGCCCAAGAGTACATCAACTACGCCTAGGCCCAGCACCACCACAGCCTCAACCACAACCACAACCACCGCTAAAACCACGATAAAAACCACCCCTAAGCCCAGACCCAGCAAGCCCAAACCTAAACCTAGCACCACCATCAAGCCCTTAATCATCAAAACTAATCCCAGCATTTTGGAATCAGAACCTTTGGATGATCATGATGAGCCCACTTTACCACCCAGTTTACCAAATCTTAAAATAATACCCTTTCTACCCACGGATGCGGTGGATTCCACAGCCAAGCTGCCTACCCAGCAAAACTTTTATGCTCCTAGAAATCCTTCGATAGTCTCCGATAAAATGGATATAGATGTAGTCAAGCAAATAGCTCTAAGTCCTACCCACGACCAGGCTACCTATAAATACAAATTCAATGTGGAAGTTCCAGCAGCTGAGACAGCACCCGAACCGGTGGTTCATGTGGGTGTTGGTCATGTGGATCATGTTGGCCAATACGAGGGCAGTGCCGCGTATGTCAAGTATGACTTTGAGCAGCAGGTTGTAGGACCACCGCCTCATACTGGTGGTTTCTCACCGCCCACCGAGACGGAAGGCGGTTTTATGCCCAAGGAGCCGCTGATGATTGATGGCGAAATACTGCAGGAACATGTGACTTCGAATGTACTGCCAGTTATGGCAGATAATTATCATGTGACGCAACATATTATTGATATTACTACGGCTGGGGATGATGCGGCAAATGATACGGCCTCTATAGGTGAGTCTAAAAACGAACCTTTAAGGTATGATTAAGCTTACTTAACCCTATTTTGTTCCATCTGAAATGGCTTAGATTACACTACTAGCCCTGTTAACACTAATCTGTTTTGGATATACTTAAGAGATCGGTTTTACCTGTCTTTTAACCATGTTTTAAATTTTGACCGACTTCGATCCGTCATTTCTGAGTAATGGCATAACAAACATACAATCTTTCACATTTATAATATCTATATTAGTACAATATAGAAGATATAGATATAGTGATTGCGAAATCCCTTCAAAGTCGGTATGAGAATAAATAATTTTCACGCTCTGTCGTCCCGATATCTGTGACGCACGAGCTGTGAGAAGTTAACTGCTCTCAACGGCTCTCGGCTCTGAGCTACGAGCCACAGCTCGGGAGTCGCAAGCCAGAGCCGAGCTCAGTGGCAGTTAATGCTCAGATTCGTGTGCTGTGGCTTATAATCAGAGAGCCGTTTGATAGCTCCCGGCTTTCAACATGTGTTGCTCTCAGCTCAGAGCCTCGAGCTGCTAGTGCAGAGCCTATAAGTAAGCTGATACTTTCATTTCTTTGGTATTATTCTACCTAATCATTTAGCTAAGGCATTTCTTATATTATCTATATTTTCCCCTCATCATCGTGACCTTATTTCAGATTAACTAGCTGTGGATGCTTAGACTTAAATATAGTTACATCTCTCAATTATCTAACCTAAATTTGCACTTTATAAAATTTAATAGAAAACTACCGTTTAAATCTTTCAGAAATCACCACACCAGATCCCTTTAAGGATGTCATTCACACCGAAAGACCGCCCAATCTTGATACATTAATTGAGGACAAGCAGAACCGTACAGCGGAGGGTTTCGCCTACAGCGTAAGCAACACCACATCCACATCCTTCTCTACTTCCTCTACCACCACAACCAAAACAACAACAACAAAACAAACCCCGCTGATAGATAAAAACGAAATCAATAAACTGGATAAGCTGTTGGATGAGTTGCTTGGCATGCAGCTGACCAACAATGTAAGCACTGTGCCACCCTTTAAAACGTTACCAGCCAAGAGCACTACTGCAACAGCAACAGCAACAGCAGCAGCAGCAGCAACAACAACAACAGCTATACCAACTACAACAACAACCACAATACGACCAACGACACGTGCCACCAAAAAAGGGAATAGCAAAACGAAACCCAAAACGGGTGGAGGCAACAGCAATCGACGCAATCCAGTGTCCAGTAGAAATAAAGGACGAACTCCGGTCAGCAAAACCAAAAGTGCGACAACAACAACAACAACAACTACAACTACAACAGCTAAACCCACAACAACAACTAGAGCAACAGCAACACAAACTGCTGCACCAATTACAACAACTACAACTGCCTCCGTGTCAACAACTTCCAGCACTGTGCATCCATTTTTAATGTCGCCGTTCGACAAATTGCCCTTCATGGACGCCAGCTACGAGGTACGCACACAGATGCTGCAACCGCAGCAGCAGGTGGCATTGGAGGTGGAGCAGCAACCACAGCAATTCCATCAATACCAGCATAGGGACAACTTGAGAGCAGGAGACGCAACCAGTGCTGCTGCTCCTTCTGCTGCTGCTGCTCCTATGGGGGGTGACAGCCTAATGGATCCCACGGGTCAACTCAAATTGGCTGGCTGTAACATTTATGGACGCATGTACCGGGTTGGACGCATTATCATTGAATTATCCAGCCAATGCCTGGAATGCAAGTGCACTGAGGTGGGCGTCAAGTGTGGACCATTAGACTGTTAATTTAAGCATCCCTTCATCCTGTGCAGATTCTTAGTTGATACATTTAAATCCAAATTAAGCACCTTTTTTAAGCTGTATTATAATTCTAGTTTAAGCATTTAGCTGTAAGATCAAGGCATTTATGTATTACATTTTAAACTTAATAAGAATCAAATATATGACTAGAAATTATGAGTAGGAATTGGTTTCTTGAAATGGTCTACCGATTGAAATACCCACTTAAACGCAACCAACCACTGAACAACATTAGTGGAAGCTATCACTATAATCAGCTTATTAGAATGGGCAAACTTTAAAGAAGCTGAGAAAATAAGTTGTTTAATTTTTAGAATTATCTTGTTTATGCTGACAAACAGAACTAACAAACTGACTGACGTCGACCTGCTCGTCTTGGGGTGCGAAATGCGACTGTATACTCGTAAGCGTGGGTCTTGCTGCAGGTACATGACCTCTAGCCAATACACAATACTTGCATGTATATGGTTCGTGCCTCACTTATGGTAAGCTTTTCTTGTAGAAGTAAAAACTAGGCTTGGTTAGACTATTGGCTTGGGGTAAACATTAGCACTTAATAACAAAAGGTTTCAAACATTTATTTAGAATGAAATGAATGCTCTCAGAGCTCTGCAAGAGTCACTGCGGAGCCAATGCTGATATTGTGATGAGAAGAAGAAAAAGCCATCAACTCATATATTACCACACTGCGTTGCTCTAGCAAGGCGTAGATTTGAGAATGTCAGGAAATCATGCTGCTAAAAGTATGATAATCTTCAGACTAAGGCCAAGAAATAAAACGTAGTGGTAATAAGGGACATGATTCCTCTCTTCCTACGACAAGCTAAACCTCATCCATAAATGGTTGTCCTATTCAAAAAGCAATTAATACAAAGACTTCACCACTACACACAGGACAAGGAGTCCGTTATTTTCAAAGAGGAAGTAAAGAGCAGCACAAAGTATAATATAAGTCCACAGCAAAAGCAATCAGAGGGCGTGAAAAAACTTGTATCCACATGGTCTATACAGAGAGCGCCTGGTTTAGGAACATATGTAGGTTTAAGGAACGACGAAACTATCTTCTGCGACTTCTGAAATAGTTTCTCTAAAATTTAATTTAGGTCTACAAGTCGTATGCGTAATATATGTGAAGACTTTGAAACCGTCAAACAAATCGGAAAGGGCACAGGAAACAACTTTTACTGGTAAGAACCTCCAAGACAACGAACAACGAAATTAATGTTATACAGAAACTGATGACAACGACCAAACAAGTAAGTATTATCATGTTCCCCTCAGAGTGGCACAGTTGGGTCGATGTGACTCCGGTGCATTCAACAAGGAAAAAGGGAAATCGGAGTTTTTGATTTTTAGTGATCTGTTTGATGCCCGACAAATATGTGAAATATCTCATATTCCTAGACTGATATTATTTTGGTTTTATACTGAATTAAATCTCATTGCCCTATTGTCGCAAGGATCCACTACTGTCTGTATTGCCTCATCGATAGTGAGATCAATTAGCCTAGATATTTGGACGGTATGTTGCGGGAGGTTGTTGGAGTTTCACAACAAAAACGTTGC
Organism: Lordiphosa fenestrarum; assembly: GCA_035044985.1. Classification (NCBI taxonomy): domain Eukaryota; kingdom Metazoa; phylum Arthropoda; class Insecta; order Diptera; family Drosophilidae; genus Lordiphosa; species Lordiphosa fenestrarum. The sequence goes on along the minus strand of JAWNNO010005527.1, from coordinate 2,089,306 downwards.
CGAAGAAGGTAAGAAGGATATTACCTTAAAGTAGCTACATTATTAGGGATATGAAATTTGAAGGTGCGCGAGAATTTCTGAGAGTTCGCTTACGCGCCCAGCTCCAGTGTCAATCCCTACCCATATTATTATACTTTTCTCCAGGTCATTCGAGCTCATGTTATTCCAACAACTCATTTCTAACCAATTAAAAAAACATTTAATACTTTAAATTACAAATGGAAAAAATCCAGAAACAATTACACAAATAAATACAGATGAGTAATAAATTCGATTGAAAAGCTATTTCCAATGCTTCGCAATTAAAAATAAATTGAGTGTGTGGATCTGGCACTCAATAAAATGTCGGGCCATAAACAGCAAAGAACGTTCAAAGGTGTTGGGTAAAACGGTATGCCAGAAGACCAAAAATATCAATTCAAATGAGCCAAGTCCATAAACATAAACATAATTTATTTGTACCTATTAAGAATTCATAATTGTTTTTAACAAAACTAATTGAGATCACAGGCAAGTGGAAATATGTTTTACATAATGGCAATTTTACGATAAATGAGGAAACCGCTTACCAAACCCGACAAACCCCCGCCTAGATGAGCCTCCAGACTGATGCGGGGATTGAGATTTTGATGATATTGAAAATGATAGATTGTCAGTACCAAGTCGCTTAATAATAAAATCAGCAAAGCGGCAATCCGCACATAACGATGCGACAAATTGTTAAAATTCTACAGAAAAACAAAACAAACCAAATTAGAAATTAAACTGCAACACTTTGTCATAGATGACTGACCAAAACCAGGTGTGGTATATGACTAGACAACAGGCCATAGACTCCCGCAGAGGCACCCAATAGCGAGACTTGAGGCTGCCGCCAGGCATGGGCCAATGAACCCGATATGCCACCCACCACATAGACCAAGGCCACACGGGAATGACCTTGCTCCAGTTCCAGGCACCAGCCAATGAAGCTCTAAATAAATATAAACACACATTGTATGTGACTGAATCAAGTAGAAAGAGGGTTACAAGCAACTTACCTGCAAGCAAATGTTCAGACCCAAATGCCAGGTATCGGCATGGAGCAGCATGTAGGTAAAAAAGCGCCAATATTCCGCATCAGCTTTGTAGGCCAAATGTCTTCGCATGCACTCATTAGCAATCAGAAACAGTGAGATCTAAAGAAATGGAGAATGGTCGACATTAGTGACAGCAGTTTGAACTCAATAGGGCCAAATAAAAAGATGCACTAAATTGGTCGATTCTTTAATTCATATGCATTTCAATCTTCTTGGCTGAGTGCCACCATCTATCACTTTCGCTGCAACTTGCCATTCAAGTGTAAAGATGAATGCAAAGTGTGAGTGTGAGTGGCAAGATGCCTTTCAACTGGCACCGCATGACTTGACAGCAGCCGCAACACCAAATCGATGCCACAACATGCCTCAGCATCAGCACCAAATATGACAAATGCCAGTTGCCACATTTAAGCGATATGACTAAAATGGCCATAACATCACTTCCAGTGAGCGATTGTGCAATGTGCAATGAATATCGATTTGTGGGTTGGGCTTAGCACAATCAGCACAACAGACGATCAACGATCAACGTTCGACGATCGGCATTAATGTGCGTAGTTAGCGCACATTTCAAATATGTTGAACATGAGTCGCAGTGGTATTAATTAATAAGTGTAAGCAAAAATGGGTCAAAGTATGAGAGGAGAATGTGTGTTACAGTAAACAAAGAAAAACACTTGTGGGTGGTAAGTTCAAAGAAGCCGATGAAACTGCATACAGAGTGATGCAACTCGAGAGAATTGCATATATTTTGAATGCTAAGAAGAAGGTGACTTTTCCCATATCTAATCTATCTTATCAATTTAAACCGAACAATCTTGGTTTGAACTCATAAATACGGGGATGCAAGCTGCTCGGAAATAAGGATTGGTTTGGTTCGGTGGCTTGCCGCTATTTTAGCCTACTGGTTCTGTTAAAAAAAATGGGTTCAGTAAAAGGTCATAGATTGCCAAAAGGTCCTTCGAGCTTGATATTCTGAAAACAATGCTTTAGTGTCGAGCAAAGACTTCCTAAATAAACAGTTCTTGTTCCAGTTATAAGCACATGCTAAAGGCCTTAAAACTTAAAGCAGAGGTTAAAAAGTCTTGAGTATTAAGTTTCACGGTTCGATTGCAACGATAATTCTAGAACTTAGGCCTTAATATATTGAAAGGCTTTGCCCGCAGGGGCTCAGCTAGCCTGACTGATCCCTTTCGAACTCAATTATAATCTAATAAATCCATTTGAGCTGATTTATTTGTCGTTTTTTGATTCGGTTCCACATTTTGATAAATTCTCCGATTTGATTCGCACAAATTAGCGGTTCGGCACGGCTTGGCTTAGATTGTTTTGTTGATTAACACCATTTCTTGTTGTTTTTTTAATTTTAAACTTGCTTTCAACTGTACGACTTTGCTGTTAATTTTACGAAACACTTTTCCAATTATATTCTTTAAAGTGTATTCAAAGAGCTCAAAGTCTTAACAAAAGTAAGTAGTTCTATTTATAATCACAGCCAAGTTAGTCAAAGTTAGTAGATTTCAGATAAGATTTAAGTACGGCAAAACTTTTATAAGTAGCACCCAGTTATGACAGTCAGAGTCTCAATATGCACGTTAAAAACTTAGATCTTGTAACTTACTGCTCTAGAAATTAGCATAAGATCTGAAAAATAACACCGAAGACATGAATTAGGTAGGTAGGTAGTTCCAGCTGACCCCAGATGGGGTCACACTTAAACCATCAGGTTCTTAACGAGGCCGGGTGCTTGTTTCGGAACTATTTGAACTAGAAATCCAGTAGGATCGTTGTTGTTTTGGCGAATGCAAATAACTGATAATAGGGCCATACATATTTTATTCTTATTGTGTGGACAGCTGTTAATGAGGTGTTTTAGAGTTTTTGCGACTCCAGATTTCATGCATTTCTTGCAGGTGTTCTCTCAGCGCAAGAGCGACTGCTAGGCAGTGACCCAGTAGTATGCCTGTAGGTAGGCTCAAGTCTCTTTTTTGGAGCTGTAGCAGATTAAGTTATGCATTAAGTCACATTGAATATGAAAGGAAAGATATGATGAGCATGAGTCAATGAATGAATGTGCAAAGCAGACTGAGTTATTGAATGAGTAAAAACATGAGCTGTAAGTGATCCTTTATGAACTCAATGAAAAAAACAATCCGCAACACTAAGAAAAAAGTCAACCCAAATCCCAGGTTAAGAAATGCATTTTACAAGAAGCCTGCAGTCTGGAAAAAATACAAGATTAAAATACCTTCAATAAAATATCAAATATCTCAAATACTAGACTAATTATCTCTGAACTTATCAACTTTGCTACATTACTGTTTAAAGCAGTGGTGGGCAAATTGCTTATATTGTTCCATCATTCACACAATCAAACACTTTATTCTTGTCATGTAATTCTAATCTTTTTTGGATAATTTTCTTAAATTTAGCCTTTTTTGATGGAGTAACACAGGTTCATTATCTAATAAAAAAAAGAGTTTATCGTCAGTGACAACCAACTATTTAGATATAAGTATGATGAAAAGTGAGCTTTAGTATATCTTTTAAATATCTACTAGCAGACGGTCTCTCAATTGAAGTTGGTTGCACAAACCAAGAACAGATTTGGCTTCGATGACTTGCATGCTTTAAAAACTTTTTTATAAAACTTCACTTATCAGTATTATAATAAGAAGTCATCCAAATTGATGTGCGTATGCAGTTTATTCATCTTTGCTCTCAATGACGTACACCTCGCCTAAAAACCACACTGACCTCTGATAAGGCCAGTGAATCCAAAATGTAAATAAGCAACGTATATATATCACCGGTGTGTTTTTTTTTTTGTTATTTTCAATTCCGACCACAAACAATTCACACAGCACTACAAATTTCTCCACAAAATGAGAACTCAAAATAATTATCAAAATGGAAACACACACAAAAAAATTCCCCGCCAAAAAAAAATAAACAATTCAATTGTTTAGTAAAAGTATAAACATAATTTTTTAAGAGGCGCCAAAACTTTACATTTGTTAAATGAATTTTTGGATATAATTAAATTTTAAAGCAAAGCAAACCCATTGACACACATCACTCATACGCAGCGTAATCTGGAGCATCAAATGCATCACAACTACCTGAACAAAGCTCATCAATAAAATGAACCAGGGCACACGCCATAAACGCCGCTTTTTCGCTTTCAACATCGTCAAATCATCAATGAATATTTTTTGCAATGGCGCGCGATGCATTGACAACACCGTGGGGGTGGGTGCAGGATTGACAGGCAGCAACAAAAGACTGACATCCTTGTTGTTATTATTATTATTATTATCGTTATTCTCCTCACTGAAGCACTTCTTGTTATTATTATTTTGCTTCGACATAATGAAGCGTACGGGACACAACCGCTGCGCTTAATGCTTAACCCAAGACTAGCCACCCATTGGGGGCGGCCAACTCCTACTACCCACCTAAGAGCGAAAAACAAGCAAGTTGCTTTGTTTGCCTTAGATTTTCTATGCTTACGCATTCGCATTCGATCGATCGGAATTGGAATGGGATCTTCGTGTTGTGATTCATGAAAAGACCAACGAAATTTATGCAAAATGTAAAGCATACTTTTAGGCGAACGGTGAAAGCTTATCTACTTGCGAACTACTCGTGCATTGTGCAACGGTACGTATACGTGTGGAGCATTTTGACATTTTTTGATTATTTATTCAAATTCTTCGACAAATTTGATCCAAAACGAACAGATGCCTGAAATTTCGTTACAAAAACGGGTCCTATTTGAAAAAGAAAACACTATTTGAAAGTAAACAATCGCACATTTTTTACAATTTTAAGGAGGTTGTTCCAGTAATTTTGACGATTTTTCGTAAAAGCTATTAAATTTTAAACTAAACTAGGAGCAATTCATATGTACACATAAAAAAAGGGATTTAAGATCCACTGGATCTTTTCGAAGTCGATTAGTTTTCGAAAAAAGAATATTAGTATATTCATAGGATAGTTATAAGCTATCCTTTTGAGCTGTTGAAAAATATCCTGTTTTTCATATCGATAGGATCTTTATGAAATATACATTTAATATTAAATTAATATCCTTTCCATATACATTAGATCTTCCATCCCATGGATTCCATCTCACAATAGTTAATTTAAATTGCCTTCCAAAAAATGGTATGACTTGACTTCAAATTGGGAATAATAATATCAAATTCCACCTGCCATTGCACTCCTTCTTCATTCTTCTTGGGACGCTAAGAAAGGAAGAACAGACGCTCTCTTTCCCACCTACGATCTTACTTGACTGGCTGGCTTTCGGGTTTTCGATTTCCGATTACTAAATTCTAAACTTGAAGCAAAATAAGATCCTAGTAACATTATTTCACATTCCCCAAGAGGCTTTTGATGTAAAAAGGATAAACCAATAAAAGAATATTGAATTGATCTGTATTATTCATCCAATGGAGCTGATCAAGGTAAAAAGGATATTTAAAAAATTGGAACTCAAAATGGATATGCCGAATATTCCTTCTACCAGCGATCTTTTTGCTGCTTTGTAGCTACTAGTTTATAGGGATAGCATTAAATCTACTTGGCCTTGAGCAATCGATTTCAATTCCTCTACTTGTGTCATGCCCTGCAAACATTTTGTCATGTTATTTGATTCTTTCGCCAAAAAGTGAAAGTTTGACGATAGTTTGAGGTGAGAGCTTGGAGATAGTTTCCCAATTTACACAATGTGGGTATTCCAGTTTACTGGATATTAGAGATTTGTGGTATCGCTTGGTCAATTGGCAAAGAATGTTATCATTTATTTTTGTATCATAAAAACAGGTTTGACCCACACATGCCATTTGAATTCTGTCATTTCGTACTGACGACAACTTCTCAAAGCAAAAGCACTTGCATCAAACATTTGCTCTCAAAACATATCTAAAATGTGGCTGCTTACATTAACCAACGGAGTTCGTAAAATCTATCGCTTTTTCACCAAATTGATCTTTGGTCCGCCCGCTTGGCATTGGTTATGCTTCATCTTGTTGTTTTTGGTCGCTTCCTGTGGCAGATGGTCGACGCGTCGTCGTCGTCGTCAAGAAAATCAACCAGTTGATATTGTCAGGCTAACACATCGTCAATTGTTCCAGTATCGCTATCGTCGTCATTACAAAGGCAAGATCTATGCTGCAGTGCATCGCTTAATTTACGATGTATCAGCCATGCGTACATTTCGCATGGGCAAGCTGCTGGCTCCTTTGACTGGCAGGGACAATACGGCTATGATTCGTTTATTTGGAAATAGATTTGAAAGCGAATGGACTACCATCTGGTGTAAGATATTTCCTATGGTGGGACGTATTGAGGCAGCTGTGAACGGGGATGACAGCGGAATTGAGGAGGATTTCGAGATATTGGGTCCATATGATTCCAACGATGAGGAAATGTGGAATGCTACAAACCACCGCCTTTAAACGAGCAAATAAGGGACGGAAGATGGCCAAAACAAACAAAAAATTCTTATTTTTTCCCTAAAAGTAAGAGATGCATTATCTATTTCTTATTAAACTGTCGTCTTGTTATTGGGATATGGTGTCCATCTTTCTTCAAGCGTTTTTAATTGAAACTTGCTTGGCATTTGGCATTTTCCTGCAACAGGGCGAAGCCCAACTGCGACTAAGTTGCAATACTCAACACTTCCGCTTCTGATGTTTACACAATGTTGTTGCCGAGGGTGTGGTGGAAAGCTCTCTCTCCCTCTCTCTGTGTGTATTTCTTCCCTCGCTCTTTTCCGTAGACACGTGGTGTCCGTGCTGGCGCCTGTCAACGCCAAATGCTGGTTATGAATGGCTTTTAATGAAATATTTATGTAACAAGCAATAAAAACCACTTCTGGCTTTCATAAGAGAGAAAGAGAGAGAGAGAGCACAATCAAAGGAAACCCAAAACAAAGCGGTGAAAATAATTGTCTGGCTAGTTAAGTTTGTTGTCCTACCGCCACTTGCCCCTGTGAGGGAAGTCTTTTAACTATCAGTAAACTTCCTGCTTTAGATGAACACGTTCAGAGCCATTAACGGGCCTTAAGTCAATGCTACGTGCTTGGCACTGAAGGAAACTCTTCCACAAACCCATTGCCAAAGAATCCTTGTCAAATGAAGGCAAAAGCCAAGCTAGACAAACACACTTTTTGGATAAGAAGTTGGCGTTGGGTTGTTTACTTGCCCGCTGGCTTAAAGAAGTTTCATGTCTCGGCAAAGAAAAGCTGCTTAAAAGAATCCCTGAAGTTTAAGCTTTAAGGCACATCTTAAATAGAAACGTGATGTACTCTTATTATATGGGTATATTAAGTAGTTGGGTGTTAACTATAACTTTGATTATTTGACTTCAAAAAGCTTTTGAGGTAACTATATAAATGCTAAATTTCTCAAATTTTGCTTTATCTTTTTTAAAATGTAGACTTTTGTGTCTGACAAAGTGCAGTTATGCTTTACAGCTTTAAGATTAAGTAATAGATGTTTTCTTATATCTAACTATAAAAAGTTTTCTGGAAAAAATGTGTTATTAATACCTGTTATTACTGATCACAGCTTGTAATACAAGAATGGACAAAGCTTATTACGCTGAGCCTAGTAGCTGAGATAGTAGCTCAAAATGGAAAAACACTGTTAGGTGCTTACTTCTACTATTAAGAAATGGTAGTTCCAATTAGCGTATATAGTCTTGATTTTTATGGTAGTTTCATCTACTATCATCTGAAACTTGAAAATTGTGGATCTGACTGTTTTTATACTCTGTACCGTAGGTACATAGAGTATTATAAGTTTGTGCAAAAGTATGTAACATCCAGAAGGAAGCATCTCCGACCCCATAAAGTATATATATTCTTGATCAGCATCAACAGCCGAGTCGATATAGCCATGTCCGTCTGTCCGTATGAACGCACAGATCTCAGAGATGGTAAGAGTTAGAGGTTTGACATGTATGGGACATATGCTTCTTATGTCTGCACGCAGATCAAGTTTATTTTCAATTTTGGCCACGCCCCCTCCCGCCCCCGCAATTTAGAAAAAACGTCATATCTCCCACAGTTTTGAAGATAGATGGCTTGTTCCTTCTGGACATATTTAGTTATTAGAATAACTTATCGATGAAGAAGATCGGATGAACGGTTTTCGAGTTATGATCAAAAGACAAAATTTCTTGGTACAGAGTATGTTATAGTCGGGCTTGACCGACTTTCTTTCTTGTTTGGGGATACAATTGGGAGGGGGGGAATGTTCGAAATCTGAAACAAACTTGATCTGCGTACGGTATACACCTACCTTCATGCAAAAATTTGTCGCTATTTCTGTTATAGTTTCTGAGATGGACGCGTTCATACAGACAGACCGACGGACAGACGGACGGACAAGCGGTCATGGCTATATCGACTCAGCTGTTGATGCTGATTAAGAATATATACATTTATGGGGTCGGAAATGATTCCAGCTCCCTGTTACATAAATTCGCACAACTTCTTATCCCCCTTTTCCCATTTTTAACTAGCCACAGGACAAATTTGTTGCTCGAGATGTATAGCGGTTAAGTCAGTTAGCTTTCTTAGCCACAGTTTCACCCCATATCGATAAATTTCACTTGCTGCAGCTGTATTACATCTTATACATAGCACTACAACATTTGCCTCCTGCACGGCTTATCAAAAGGAAAACTGTACATTAATAAAGGAGCGATAGTGAAGCAGAGAGTAAGGAGTTGCTATTTGGTTCGTGTTCGGTGCAGAGTCAGATCCCAGAAATGGTGAGAGTTCGACTGTAACCCAATGCTGTCAACATTATGTTGCGTTGTGGCCTGTGTGTGTCTTGTATGCACTGAGTTCCAAGATAAGTTTTCTGATGCTGTCCTTTCTGATATTCAGCTAACTAGACACGATTTTCTGCTTGCGCAGTGGATTTCGACGAATTCTATCTTTTATGTCTTTGATGGCTTACGGGCTTTCATTTTATCAGTATTCTCACAAAATTTCAACATAAGAAACACAAAGTTTCGGTTGATTTCCAGTATGCGCATCATTCGAAAGATTACATCCGCATATATGCAGGCCAATTACGACAAGCATGCTCCAGTCCATAATTTCAAACAACTGACGCCAAATACTTTTGATGCAATAATATGTCATAAATGTCACTTGTCAAATAGCCCTCAAGTTGGAGTGGATGCATTCAAGGGTTCTCGAGAGCGAGTGTGTTCAATATTTGTACAATTGTGAATCGGTGAAAAGCTCATTAAATTATACAAATTAAGTAAATTGCTTCTATGAGTACAAATACTCTGCTACAGTATTATGAATTTTTCTGACTAATTCTACTAACGGAGAGCTTATTTTTCTAAGATATTTTTAAGCCGATTGTCTTCAAGCCTATAAATAAAACATGAGCTTTCTCGTTTCTTGGAAACTACCCATCCCCCCAGCATCATAGTCGACAAATGGTGCACAAAACTGCATTTAATCCTAATTCTCCATAATTATTCACTTAATTTAATCCTCAAAATCACGCTCTATACTGTTTAACTTTTTATTCTGCAATTATGTCAGCAGCTGTAACTGTGCTTAGCCCAAGGGCTAAGCATGATTTGTGTGCTCAGGCTGCCTAATAGAGCAAAGATGCTCCACTTTAACAGCGGCAGCAAAAAAAAAAGCCCTCCCCCCAAAAAAAAAATGAAGCAGGAAAACGTTTAGGCAAATCTCTGTGCCAAAATCTTGGGCAAGCAACTTCATTACATGGCAAAAGAAAAAAAATTGCAGCAAAGTATGCCACTTGATTGAGTGACTCACTGAAACAGAGTGAGTTAGTTGAAGGCGTGGCATTGGCCCTCGGGCAGACGCTTTCCGGTTTCAGTTTATGACCGCAATTTTATTGATACCGCCAAGGGGAGAAAATAAAACCAACACTGGGCTATAAAGCGCCGTTAAGATTGTAGAGCTAGGATTGCGATGGGCGTGTTGATGAAGCTAACCAAAAGAGTCGGGCCATAACAATCAACGCACTAATCTAATGTAAATGTTAAATTATCCAGTCGGAGGGTCTCCTAAAATTTAAAGCCTTCAAATGATAAGCCGCAGTGCAGATAAATCTGTTCAAGAAGTACGAGGCGGAGTCCGACCTCACACAGCAAATGTTACCCAGCGCCATTTCATTAGTTATGTGTGTGTGTGAGTGTGTGCTTGTGTTTGCTTGTGGTCTTAGCGCGTGCACAGGCATAAGCTGGCAAAGCTGCTTGCTGCCCCGCTCTCAGCCTGGTTCATGTGTGTGGACCCCAAAACGCTGAGACTGAGTCGGAGGCGATGCTTTGTGCGTGCCTCAGTTGCAAACTCAATTATTAAATAAGAGACTCAAAAGGCAGCTAGGAACCAAACACCTTTAAATTTACCAATAGAGATGACAGCGTGAAAGATAGTTTGAAGATAAGGTTGATTTTTGAACATTCCCTGGAAGTCCTTTATGAATTTCATTTCTCTTTCACTCCACAGCGAATCATATTTTAAAAAGGCAACTCGCAGGTTCTTTGAGTTTGAAGTTTCTATTGAAGGTGTCACGATGATCAAAGAAACTAAATCATAAGAAAGAACCATTCAACTCATATCAATAAGAAGCCGATATAATACACTTGAAAATTACTTATTCGAAAATATCAATAGAGTATTATAAGTTTGTGCAAAAGTAAGTAACATCCAGAAGGAAGCATCTCCGACCCTATAAAGTATATATAATCTTGATCAGCATCAACAACCGAGTCATGTCCGTCTGTCCGTCTGTCTGTCCGTATGAACGCACAGATCTCAGAGGTGGTAAGAGATAGAGGTTTGACATGTAGGGGGCATATGCTTCTTATGTCTGCAGGCAGATCAAGTTTATTTTTAATTTTGGCCACGCCCCCTCCGGCTCCCGCAATTTTGAAAAAACATCATATCTCCAACAGTTTTGAAGATAGATGGCTTGTTCCTTCCAGACATATTTAGATATCACGATAACTTATCGATCCGCCAAAGGAATGGAGAAGATCGGATGAACGGTTTTCGAGTTATGATCAACAGACTGTTTCTTGGTACAGAGTATGTTTTAGTCGGGCTTGACCGACTTTCTATCTTGTTTAGAGCATATAAAATCAATATTTTAGGATCAAATTGATATTTACGAAATTAAATGAAGTTTGAATCAATCTAGGTCATGCTTAAAGCAATCCTTTTTAAGTTTTAAGTGCAGTTCGAAGCTCGAGCTCAATTTAATCTAGGGTAAAAATTGCACTGGGTGTGGGGACTTCGAAAAAAAAACGTTTTATCCTTTAAAAACTTTCACACTCGGTCACCTTCTACAGTTGTTGGCGCCAGCAGTGAAGTAACAAGCTATAATAAACCTTCTTAAGCTGTGCCTTTCGGACTCAGGTTCCTTTCTCTTGTGGAAAAATAAAATGCACACTAGGCACGAGATTGAGAGGAGCTCGAGTTGGCCTTTTAGGCTGTGTAAGGCCAAAAAAAATCCAATAAGCACCAAGCTGACTTCAAGATGTTTTGGATTTGATCCGACTAAGTGATCAAGTCGAGTTTAAATAAAAGATACGATCAATCCTAGGGGTTTTTAATAGAGCTCTAACGCGATAAAGTGGGGAACAAGATCCGCGACTGAAATATCAGAGCCTCGTACTTGGATTGGGAAATTCCGATTGAGCTTTGATAAAGACTATAAAAACTAACTAGCTCTAAAGCAGCCGAAGCAAATGTTCTGATATATCAAAATATTTTTGGTAAACAGCACCTTTTAGCTTTTGCTTTGTCTAAACTTGAGGCATTTCCACTTTACTTCAGTTGTTTATCACAATTATGTCATCAAACAAACGGCTCTAAAGCTTTGTTCAAAGTATGCTCAAACTTAAACATTCTGATATTGATTTGGAAAAAAGTTTAAGTTAGGCAGTTGCTGCGCTCTTTGAATCATGGAAAACAGTTAAAACTTTGAGCAATTAAATGCTGCATCTTGCATTAAATATATATTTATGCGTGGCAGCATTTTTATTCCCATTCATTAAAAAGGCCAAAGCTGCACAAACAGAGATAATGTTGGTTGTGCAAATTGGCAAAACCTTGAAATTTATTGCATAAACATACTTAAAGCTGGGAGAGCCCAAAAGTATGCTTTGTTGAGTAACCTTGATATGAATTATGCAAAATTCATTAAGGGGCTCATCTAATTACTTTGATAAAAAATTATGTAGCATACTAAGAGGGGCACATATCGAGTCATAAATCGTGACTAAAACCACATTCACTCTAGTACAGTTTGTCATCACTAAATCTTCGTATAGTTGTTACTGTTGTAAGCAGCCTCGCACCCCGCTCTTAGTTTGTGTCTACAACTCAGGGGAAATTTGCATTTTATCATCATGCCATTGGTTTAGTTTCTTCCCTTATTCATTTTGGGCCCCTTGTCGAGGATTTGCTTATAATTGGTTTTGCTTAGACCAAGGTGGGGGATTCGAAATAGGGATGTGTGTTGTTAATTTACTGGCAGGCGGCGGCGGCGGCACTAACTTATAATTGTTTGATTAGCAAGTAAAATACGGTGAAAATATGTGGAAATGATTAGATTTGCAAGTGCTAAGTAACATGAAGGTGAAGCAAATTGTTAAATGAGAGGTTTTACCATTGCAAATGCAATGGAAATGGAACTTTAGATGCGTATCAAATGATTTCGATAGATAATTCACCTAATTTGATAACAAAATACCCATATTTCCAATATTTTCTCTCAGTGCCTTCATTGCACACATTTAATAAACTAAAAGCATTTGCCACCCATTCGTAGGCCAGCTAACAATGCCACTCCGAAAGATATTTATCTTAAACATATGCGCATTATCCACTACCATTCCACCTACACCCCAAATGGCAGGACAATGGCAACCGTTTTCATTAAGCCAACAAACTAATATAAATATTAACCCTTTTTTCGGTATGAAGCCGTTTAGTTGCACAGAAGAAGTGAAACGGTTAAGATATTCCAAACGCAGTCACAAAAAAGAAAAACTAACAACTCAGCAAAATGATACAAATTATGAATTGGTTTTCCATGGTAATTCATAACTCTTTGAGAATTATGAGAATATATTTCATTTTATAAACTATTTCCAGTTGATAGGCCTTATACCTCTGAATCGTCAGCAATTGAAATCGAATTATTTTCTGGACTATGCCATGATGTGCCTTGTGCCGCTCTTCTATTTGGCCTGCTATCTCGGCATAAATGTTTTGCATGCATTTGGTCTGTGCTATTTGGAGGAATGCAATAGCGTTTGTCGATTGAGCAGCAATCTGTTTATGCATTTGGGTGCTTTTCTCTATCTAACGGTGACCCTGATGAGCTTATATCGACGGAAGCAGTTCTTTGTGGAGTTCGAAACGCGATTGCAGGAAATTGACGTGGTCATACTGAAATGTCGGCGAGTAGCGGAAATGGATAAAATGCGTGTGACTGCCGTGAAGCATAGTGTTACCTATCATTTCACTTGGCTCTTTTTGTTCTGTGTGTTCGTCTTTGCTTTGTACTACGATATCAAGGAGTTGTATCTGTAAGTGGAAATCAGATTAGGTTTATTTCAAATTTTTGCCACGCCCCTTAAACAAAAATTTTGAACAACTCAAACAATTTTGAAGAAATCAATCCCATATTAAGTGCATGTGTTCAATACTCAATTAATATAGGACGGAGTTATAAAGTTTATAAAAACGTTGCATACTTTTCGGAGCCGCATGCGCTGTTTGCTTACATAATGTTGAAATGTTCACATTATTGTTAATAGTCTGTTAATTAACATAAGGAGAGGCTATTAAACACTAATTCCCCTGAGTAACTGGCATATCAAAGTCGGGCAGGGCCGACTTTAACTTACGAACGGCTTTAGCTCTTTAAGCTTGTGAAATCGGACAAAAACTATAGTCGCTAGTATCACAATAACCAGCAGATAGAGTTTTCTTATGACCATTTTGGTATTTAGTGCGACTTTAGAAGAAGTTTTACTAAAAAAAATACTAGATTTTTGATAAGTTGAGCAGCTTAAAGTTGTTTAAAATGCATATTTTCACCCTTTTTAGGTTCGTTTTGAGTAACATTCCATTTGGTTTCTACTCAATTTAACATTATCGAAATAGACCACATCTTAGCTTTAAAATTAACCATCACAGCCATTTCTAAGATTTTTTAAAGCGAAGATGGAATATTGTGTACACAGATGAAAATCCAGAAATATCCAATTGGAATGGATACTTTATAAAAATCCATTTTCTGATATTAAAATAACCATTTTTCATATCCTTTGGATAATTTTCTGCTCTGTTGGATGAAAATTTAAGATCCATTTAACATTTAATGGTTATTTTAATATAGAAAAAATTAAAATTTATAAATATCCATACCAAATGGGTGCCGAAATCATCTAATGTATGTTTAAATAAACTTTGCTCTCTATATATTCCAGCACTTTCGGCCACTACGCTTTCATACCCTTCATGGTCTCCAGTTTTCCATATTTGGCTGGCAGCATCATTCAAGGTGAATTTATCTATCATGTCTCTGTGATTTCGGAACGTTTTGAGCAAATTAACACATTGTTTGAGAAAATTAACAAAGAGGCCCGTCATCGTCATGCCCCGCTCACCGTGTTCGATATTGAAAGCGAGGGTAAGAAGCAGGAGAGGAAGATTAAAACACCAGCAACGGCCATGGATGGCAAAGCGCCATTTGGCAATGAGCAAAAGTTGAGCGCCGAATTGAAAAGTCAAACGGGAACGGGACAACAAAAGAACATCGAGGATGATGAAACGGACACAAGTAATGACGAGGACTTGGATGATTTGGATTATGACAATGCGACCATCAGTGAGGGGACAGGGTAAGGATAGGCAACACAAAATTAGAAATTAGTACTGCTTCATGTTTACTATTTTACTAGCAACACCTCGGAGGCCAATCTGCCCGACTTGTTTAAGCTGCATGACAAAATCCTTTCGCTCAGCGTGATTACAAATGGAGAATTTGGCCCACAGTGTGTACCCTATATGGCGGCCTGTTTTGTGGTCAGCATTTTTGGCATTTTCCTCGAAACCAAGGTCAATTTCATAGTGAGCGGTAAGAGCCGTCTGCTGGACTATGTCACCTATTTGTATGTCATTTGGAGCTTTACCACCATGGTGGTGGCCTACATAGTCCTGCGACTGTGCTGCAATGCCAACAATCATTCCAAGCAATCGGCCATGATTGTCCACGAGATAATGCAAAAGAAGCCGGCCTTCATGCTGAGCAATGATTTATTTTATAACAAGATGAAATCATTTACATTGCAATTTCTGCACTGGGAGGGTTTTTTCCAATTCAATGGCATCGGCCTGTTCGCACTGGACTATACGTTCATCTTTTCGGTGAGTGGAAGAAGGAAGGGGGAAATTGAATTGACATAAAATGTGTTTTTTATTCTTCTTTTTTGGTTGGGTTAGACTGTAAGCGCCGCCACATCCTATTTAATTGTGCTGCTGCAGTTTGACATGACGGCCATATTGCGCAACGAGGGCCTGATGACCTAAGCGAGAAGCCAACAAATCGAATTATGAGGCACACTCTCTAAATATTGTTTCAAGTTTTTTACATTTTTTAAGCACTCAGTAAAGGATTAGCACTGGATCAGCAAAGTGAAAAGTCCTATTTAAAATACTCTTACCAGGAAATCAATACAAAATTTATCATGCTTAATGCCCTTTAAAGTATGCTATGTTAATTGAAATTCATTATATTGGTCAACATTTTTTTGAACACCCAACAATCTGAGTGAATATGCAGTTTCGAATATCTATGACAGACTTGCAATGGCTTCATTTTAATACATAATAAGTTAAGGGGAAAAAAAGATTGCATACTTTGAAGGGCATATGATACTATATAAAAAGTAAAATATATTTATATTGGATTGTTAAATATAACTTTTTATTCGCCATACTGGGCTGTTTTGTTTGATGCAAGGCAAATAACAGCTGAAACTCAATGAAAAAAAGTAGCTAAACAAGTCACTGAACAAGTTACTAAGCAACTCACTGATCAAGAGTAACTGACAAACACTAACTGAACAAAAAAAAAGTAACAATTAAAGCAGCACATGTTCACTTGTTCAGTTTAGCCAACAACTCAATACTGTTCACTCACTCTTGATGAGCTCAGCCCAATGCTACTGCAATGCTTCAGTTGCTCGACACGCTAATCGCATCAGCGCTGAGCGTTCATCACTTTGTACAACAGGATGCAGGAGGAGGCGAAACGGGAGAAGCCGACAGTAGGTAACTAACACAATTTCATCAAATGTCAATTGAAAAACACGATTTGCCAGTCGTCGTTCTCTCTGCTCTCAAACATTAGCCCCGAGTTTTGTGGCTGTCAAACGGAAGTCGGTGAAAGGAATTGACAGAGATGGAGCAGAGAAGTAAAGTTAAGAGAAAAAACCACGGTCCAATTTCCGCTTTCAATCACTTTTAGTGCAGCGGAAATGTGTGCAGGAATTTGTGTTGTCTCTCTGTGTGTGACTGTGTGTGTGTCTGTACAATTTGGTTAGGTTGAAAATTGCATTTTGGTTTTTCCAGTAGCAATCAATTAATTTTTCATTATATGGCCAGAGTGTCAAATTTAATTGATTTTCTTTCTCACTCACTCACTCACACACACACACACACAGTTTGTCTTCCTTCGATTCGGGCTTATATTACAGAACATTGGACACTTCCGGGGCCATAAATCAATATCGCCCACCCGCTCCTTCTGTTTGACACACAAGCAGAAAAGCAGAAGCGAAAAAAGAAGACGACGCAGTAAAGGCTGGTCAGTGGCCAAACAGAAGCAACAGGCCGGGACACACATTACCTGCAAATTACGTCAACTGAGCTGAGCGAATAGGGGGCGGAGGGTGGGTAAAATAAATAAACAACGTGACCCCCTACACAGCCATGTGAAATGTCGGGCAACTTTTAACAGTTCATTTAGAATTTTATACGTGAGGGGATGCTCTACTGGAGGTGGAGATGCAAGTGTAGCACAAATTCCAACAGGTTGTTGTCTGAGTAATTGAGTCTAAAAATGCATTGGCCAGTCGACCATTACATGACCTCGTACTGCCAAACAGGCTGCATGTTGGTATTATCAGAAAGAGAGAGAGAGAAAAAAAAAACCTAAAAGAGTTGGGGTTAATTGGGGGGGAGGTGTCTGTCTTTAATAAGCTCATTTTAGCAGCCCACTGGGAAATGTGGCTGATATTGCTTGGCAATGAAGTGTGTAAGCTATTAAGCTGAAAAGGTTTCTGGCCCCTCGAATGTAGGCAATTATGTTAGTCAAAGAAGTTCCCTTTTTTAAAATGCTTTGACGATATTTAGTTTTGAGAAATGAAGCCTACTTACAAGCATTCTGGTTGGAATATCCACAAATGTAATTTAATTCCGATTCCGATAGCTTAAGCTATCGGTGGTGCAGAGTATATTAAAGTCGGGCTTGACCCACTTTATTACATGTTTCTTTTAATCCGTTGCCTCTACAACCTTGGAATAGTATTTTTGGACGGATGTGGTATAGTGAGTAGTGTGTGTCCCTGCTGTGAAAGAGGTAGTGGGATCGTCTGCTATAAAGATCCTACACTTACATTGTTACATGTCATTTATTCGTTTATTTGACAGCTAGAAGAATAAAACGATTTAACCAGTTATTTTTAAAAATAAGTTGGGAAAATAGTGATGCCAAGAACATGGATTTTTAGCCAGCTCAACTACATACGCGGTCACCTTCACTAGCTATTGGCGCCCGCTTGGACGTAACTAGCCATGGAAATGCTACTCAAGAGATTGAGAGGAGCTCGGCTTGGCCCTTTGGGGCTTTTAAAACATTTCCAAAAGTTGGAAAATTTTGGTTTGGAGATGAGATAATATGAACCGGAAACGTGTTAGATAAAGATTTTCACAAAATTTGTTAAAAAGATGACTTAAGAATCTGAAAACGAATTAGCTGCACACCCACTAGTTAGCTTCATATAGCATAAGGTAAATGTTATTTTGTAAATATTCTTCAAAATCATTTTAATATGATTTCCATCTTCAACTACCTCCATTTTGCATTTAATAACCAACCACCACATGGCAACACTGTTACAGCCAGAGTCAAGCAAAAAGCTTTCGGCTGGCACACACTACAGGTGTCCGTCTCACGCAGCCACCGAGACAGAGAGAGAGAGAGAACGAGTGTGCCCAGCAGCGAAAGCGACAAGTGTGGTGAGTTTGTTTGAGCGCACCCACAAGCCATATCCTTGAAAACGCACTCACCCTTGGCCAAGCAAAGGCAAATTGTGCGAGGACTTGCAAGCGAAAATCAAATCAAACTGATAACAAAATGCGTTACGTGAGAGAACCAACGAGAGACAGCACCGAGGCGAACCGAAGCGAAGCGAAACCGAAACGAACACGAAGTAACCAAAGCAGACTTACCCGCTGCTGAAGCCAAGGATAATGGAAACAGTTCGTGGCGGAGTTGCAAGTGCGTTGGTTGTGCGATAAAAAAAAAACAAACACAAAACGCTATCTTTGTGAACTTTTCACAGCAGTGAGTGAGCGAGCGACCGAGTGGGCGGAAGCCCTCAGTGCGAATGTTTTGTGCGGGCTCTTAATCGAAATTTCGCTGGAAATTTAATTAACAGTAAACAGAAGGGCACAAAATATATGGATGGAAATTGGCAAATTGGTTTCACCGACAAAAGAAATAACGAGAAAATTATAATTTGAGGCAAGAATATTTTCCAGGAAGCAGGCTTAGGCCTTGTTGAATAACCAAGCGGGCTGCGCATTTTGGCGCCGCGTAGGCGTCTGCCTAAAAACAGCAAAAGGAAAATCAAATGAAAATAAAAGTATAAATCCTACCTAGACGAGAACGGTGTGTGTCTGTGAGGCTGAGTTTTATTTACAGGTTGTTGCCGTTGCTTTTGCTGTTATTTTCTTTTTCCTTTTTTTTTGGCAATGGACCATACTCTTTGGTAGTGATACGGTGGGTCTTGTAATTGAACCAGTTGATGTAAAAGTATTTTTTTAAAGCGTAGTTAAAACGCTGAAAATATTTTTAAAGTTCTGGGAATTCCTTAAAATAATGTAAGAGAAATAAATAACATCCCACGAATTGGGCTGAAGAAGCCTTCTGCATTCCACATAGGGGTTTACATTTTTGAAATGTATTTATTTTCGCTGGGTTAAGTCCATTGAGAACTTTAGCTTAAGAGCTCTAAGCGTGAGCGATTTGTATTCACGTCACGAACAATTAACGAAATAAAACGTCTCCTTGCGCACGATTCACTCGCGTAATCTTTGAAGTGTGCACGTCACTTACGAATGATGCACGACATAAAAAAAAAGCATCACGAATGCTCAAGCACGATTAAAATGCATGGACATAATAACGGACTTATTAAAATAAATCACACAACGGACGAGCATTTTAAGCATTTTATTGCAGCTTCTTTAAGGCAATATTTTAGTTATGTTCTTCCGTAACGGTTTGTTGCGACCTTCTTTTAAATTTGTTTTTGAAAGTCCGATTCCCTTGGATCCTTGTTGAATGCACCGGTGTCACATCGACCCACCTGTGCCAAGCTGAGAGGAACATGACAGCACTGCTCTGCATGGGTCTTGTCATCAATTTTCGAAACTGATAATCTCTTTCAAACATCATTTTTATACTCGTTACTCGTAGAGTAAAAAGGGTATACTAAAGTCGTGCAAATGTATGTAACAGGCAGAAGAAAGCATCTCCGATATCATAAAGTATATATATTCTTCATCAGCATCAACAGCCGAGTCGATATAGCCATGTCCGTTTGTTCGTTCGTTCGTTCGTTCGTTCGTTCGTTCGTTCGTCCGTCCGTCCGTCCGTCCGTCCGTCCGTCCGTCCGTCCGTCCGTCCGTCCGTCCGTCTGTATGAACACCTAGATCTCAGAGACTAGAAGAGCTAGAGCAACCAAATTTTATACGTAAGCTAGTATTGTCTGTAGGCAGATCAAGTTTGTTTCAAAATTTGGCCACGCCCCCGCAATAAAAAATATTGATTAACTCCCACAATTTTTAAGATATCGAGCTCAGATTTTGCAGTGTAGTCTAGTGTAGTCAAAAGGATCGGATAATAAATGGCCGAGTTAAAAAAATGTTGCATACTTATCCGAGCTGAGCTGAGTAACGGGTATTTCGAAGTCGGGCAGGGCCGACTTTAACTTACGCTCTCGTTTTGTTTTGTGGGTTATCGACATTTAATTTTTAATTCTATCCAAAGTTTTCTTTTGCAAAGTTGCGGAGATTTTTGGAGCCAGTTAAGTTACCAGTGCCAGTTACCAATAAAAGATGTTTTCATTTCATTTAAGAGAGGGCCCGTACCATTTTGTCAGACTATACCATACTTCTTGTACTATATTAACGGCCTTTGACCATTATTTACACACGAAATCACGCATGAATCACGGATGTTCACGCACGACTCACGTATGAGTCCTGACACACCGTGTCACGGGTGCACCTCTATCTTATTGTAAGTGAGCGATATGTTCTTTTATGGCGGTGCACACAGCCTATTGGCTCAAAGCGCATTCGTTGTTGTTTTCCGCTTAGCTTAGCTTAGCTTAGCAGCGCGTTTAAGATGAATAGCAACAACAAATGCTTCTCTGCTTTCTCTCCTAAGTCTTTCTTCAACATCAAATATGTATGTGGTCTTCAGCAAAGATTGTTGTTGTTGTCGAATGATTTCGTGTGCATCAGCTAGCCGTAAGCACGTACACACAGCATCAGAACATAGCCGGGATTATAAATATATTCTTTAGGTCTTCAGCTGGCTCTGTGCTCTTCTGTTCCAGTGCATTACCTTGTTAAAGTTGCTGGGAAGTGAAGCTTCCTTGATTTATAATGCGGTTCAGCTCGTCCTTAAAGCTTATTCTAGTTTTTATGCTTATTCTTTTTACTTCCGCTTCCATTTTTTTGTTATGCGTAAGAGCATTTAGGCTTCACCTTTCACAGCATCTGCCCACTTTGGAGGCCCTGAAAATCAAAGCCCTTATTCCCGCCTTTGTGTGCTTGCGTCTCGTCTATGGCTGCCAGAAAGTATCTAGCCCATCTCTTTCTTTCCTTCACTCACTCTCTCTCCCTCTATGTATGTGTGTGTGTGAGTGTCCATGAAAACTTCTGCTTCCTGTTTGAGTTTCAACTTTGGCTTTTATTTACTACAAATTGCTTAGCATTTACCTTACATTTGAAATTTAATGGATTATTTTTCACTTTAAAACAAAAACAATTTTCGTAATTAACGTTGCCTAAGGGCAGAAAATTAGTATTAATGACTCCAACAGGTTTCGTGGCTTCGGCTTCAATTAAGTTTTGTTTTTATTAAGCGTCAGTTCGCGGCTAATAAATTTTCATAAATGTTTCGTATTATCCCATAGAAATTCTTTTGGCAGTGCTTAAAAGTTTGTGTGTGCAAACTTTTGGCACATTTTTTGTCAAAAAGTTGGTTTCATTCATTATTAACAGCAATGTAAGCACCACTCAGCGCCCTTCTTTGATACCCCAAAGTGACGTTTAGCTATGTGTAGAAAGTTTGCTATTAATTAAAAGGGTTGTTTTTTTTTTGTCCACCCGGTGAGGAAAAGTTTTTGAAGTAGCCGAGTTATGCAATCTTAAGTTTAGTAAGTGGAATTTAAATATTAAATTGTATGCAGTTTCGTGTGTGTTGACTTGTTTTTCTAGGCCTTTTCTTTGTGCTGGATTTTAATGAAATTTCTAAATGACAATTCAAATCACTTAGCTTCAACAGATTACTTTTGAGCCCAAATTTTGAAATTTACAAGCCAATAATAAACTTAATAAATGTCAGAAATTCAATGAACAAACAAGACCCAAATTAACTTAATACAATGCCTTCTTCTCTGTCTCCCTTAATAAGAATTTTAGGGCAAAGGCCACGCCCACACAAAAACACACACACACACATGTTACATTTGAAATTACCCACAAAATTTAAATATTTGTATGCATATTTTGTGTATCGAATAGAATTAGAATGAGGCCAAGCAAATTAAATTATATGTTGTAGAAAGGCATAGAAACAAAACGTGAGAAATACGCAAATGTGAGGCAGGCAGGAGCAGGCATGAAGTGAAAATAAAACCGCAAGAAATAACATAAAAGGCATCAATAGCAGCAGCTAAGCACCAGGTCTTTGACTTTGAAGCCAGCGCCGGAGAGCAGTATCATGATTTGATTTTCGGAACCGAGGTAAGCTAAAATTAAAACTCAAATTAATTTGCACAATTTAGTCTGCTTTTATAGTCTTTACCAAGGGTACACAGAGTATATTAAGTTTGTGCAAAAATTATGTAACAGCCAGAGGCAAATATATTATTCAAGAACATTTTTTACTCACTTCTGGCACAAATATTAATCATGGATGAAGGAAAAGATCCTTTAAATATTCTCAAATTTAAATGCAAAATTGTTGCTTTTAGGTTAGGTTCAAATTTAATATTATGTATTAGCTTTCGAACTCTGGTCCATGGGCTTATCATAGGATGCTGCTTCTGAACGCAGGCGATTATTAAGCACTCGCGTGACAATGCAACATTTCGCCACAAAGAATGCAGCGAATTGTTAAGCAAGCAAAAACGAGAAAGCTAAGCTAACTTCGTCTGTGCTGAAGTTTTTATACCCTTGCAACTGCTCGCTTAAATATTTTCAAAAATATATTTTTTCCCACAACGAGCCATTTTCCGACCGATCGTTCGTATGGGAGCTATATGATATATTCATCCGATTTGGATAAAAACTTGTATAATTATGTGAAAGCATGTGAAACTAACAAATACAAAATGGCAGGATGCTACCATTAAAAACAAAAAAGTTTTTCTAACTAAGACTGTTTTTCAGACCTATCTTTTGTATGGCAGATATACCATATAGTTGTCCGATTTCCAACAAATTTGAAAGAATCATAAAAAAGCCTAGAAAACTTATAAATACAAAGTTTTAAGACGTTTCCATTGAAAAGAAAAACGTTTTTCTTACTAAAACTAGTTTTTCGACCGATTGTTCTTATGGGAGCTATGAGATATAGTTATCCAATCTGGTCGGTTCCAACATATTAGTAGTTTGCAGCAAATAGAAGACTGTGCCAAATTTCAGCAAGATAGCTTCAAAACTGAGGGACTAGTTCCAGTAGAAACGGACAGACGGACAGACGAATAGAGGGACAGACGAACGTACAAAGCTCAATCGACTCAGCTCGTCACGCTGATCAAGAATCTTTATAATTTATGGGGTCGGTAATAAATATTTGTATGCGTTGCAAGCTTCTGGGCAAAATTATAATACCCTTTGCAAGGGTATAATTATGTAATGCTTTTCACAAGGTGTTTTTTACGTGTGTTAGTGGAATGTGCTACTTCTATTGAATTGAATCTACAAATTGCCTACAAATTTGTAATTCTGAAATTGGAAGAGAATTGTGTCTAAATGTCAAGCATAAACATTCAAAGATGAATCCTAGTTAGCTAATGAGAGGACCAGAAGCTACTTAAAGAGCTAAGTACCTACATTTTTTTTTGGTTTTTTTATAGAATAAAACAAAACAAAAACCCTATACTTTGTTTAAATGGCACTCTCAGAACTTGTTTAAGTTCTTTTAAGAAAATAAAACAAAGAGTTTCCTTCATATTATAACCCCAAGCCAGAGGTTTTTATTTCACTCTCAAAGCAAGATTTATGTAACACACGACACATACGTGGGATGCTTTATAGTCCACACCCACCGCCACACACAAGCCCATATATTAAAGTAGATGTGCGGGAGTGTGCATCATCATTAGATGACACTTACCTCCTAGCAGTGTCAATTGCAGTTTGCATATAGATTAACGTAATTAAAACCCAAACAAGTGCTCTGAAATTACTAAACAAGGAACTGTAGTTAATTGTGCTTTTGATGTTTGGCAATAATTACGCCCTAAAAATGGCAAAACTGCAGAGGATAGGTTGATGCTGTGGTGGTGTGGTCGCGTATAAAACTTTACGGCAAAACTTTGTGGACGCTTGAACTGCAGTAGCAGCAGCTGCAACTTTTAATGTCGGCTTGTTGCCACCATTAACTGCAGGCAACTGCCATTTCTTTAAACTATTTTGTTCTCGCCAAAAAAAAAAAGGGATACACAAACTATCGTAGCAAAAATTTCCGCAAAAAGA
Organism: Lordiphosa fenestrarum; assembly: GCA_035044985.1. Lineage (NCBI taxonomy): Eukaryota > Metazoa > Arthropoda > Insecta > Diptera > Drosophilidae > Lordiphosa > Lordiphosa fenestrarum. The sequence goes on along the minus strand of JAWNNO010005527.1, from coordinate 2,064,910 downwards.
AACAGCAAAAATTGTTCATTTGACTTTGCAAGTTGGCTCAAAGAGCTGAGAGCCACGCCCTGATGGATGCAAATTACAACAACCCGCCTTTTCCACATTTTTGGTTTACTTTGTTGGTGCTTAGTTTTTTTTTATTTTATACATATTCAAAAGGGAAATGAGAAAAGTTAAATGAAAAGTGGCACAGCTTAAACATTAACAAGGGAGTACAGCGGCGATGAGAGTGAGAGACAGACAGTTGAAGTTGTAGTTTTGTTTATTTTTTTGCGGGTTTTTGGCATTTCTAATTTGCTGCATTAAATTATTTCAGAAAATCAACTATTTTATGCATATTTTGTGGATTAAATGGGATGAAACTTTTGCAGCTAAAATCGAAAATGAACAGAAAGATGGACTTAAATCATTCAAAAATTTATCTAGTGGTTTTATTTAATGCTGGCTTAAATAATTACATTTGATGACTGAATTTGGGCAGTTATCTTAGCACTCACTTCACGGAAGACACTTTGGTCTGTGACCCCTACAAAGACTGAGGTGGTCTAGAACGGGCCTTGGGATCAGAAGAAAATTATTTTTAATAGAGTTTACATGCAGCTCACCGAATTATACTTTTCTACAAACATAAAAACTTATCCCATTACTTTTAAAAACTCAACTTTTTGTATACTTTCCTTTCTAATTTCGAAAAGATGCCATAAAATCACGTTTTAAATCCAAAAACTACCCCAAAAAACAAGAAAATGCTTGCTTTTTCTAATAAATGGGGTCGATAGAACTTCCTTAAGCCTGAGACGAAATTTACCTTTTATCTTAAAGTATGAAAGATCTATAAGAGTTTTTTATTAACAGGGTGCAGCTTGCTTTTTTTCAAAGATTTTTTTAAAAATATTCCAAACACACAGATAAAAAAAACCTCTGTTCATAAAATGAGTAAAAGTTCTTTAGTTCAACTCTTTTTAACCAATTTATTGAAAGAGAGCGAGAAAGTTAAAGACAGGTCAACCCTTTAACTCTGAGTAAGAAATATTTACTTGCATTAATTAACAGAGAATTAACATTAGCTAAAGCTATTTACATTAGGTTGGAAGACAGCGCAGAAAGCGCCGAAAAGTATGCAGCGTTTTTATTTACAGTCTCCGCTCGCTGCCAAAAATAATTTTTATCAAAGATGCTGATCAAGAATACATATACGACATTAGTATTCCCTTTTTACTCTACACGTAAAAGGTATAAATATATATCTAGTTTTTAGACGTTTTGCATATAATGAAAAGTGTCCTGAATTCGAGCGCCCGACAAAGCTGACAAAAATTTGGTATTTTCAAGGTCCAATTTCAAATATTCTCGATAATCTCAAAATTTTCTCTTTTGTTTGTAACAGCGGTTATGGGAAGTTTGTTAATATGTCAAACCGGTCGAATCGGGTGACTATATCGTCTGTTAAAACGCAGTCTTAGCAAGAAAAACTTTTATATCTTCAATAGAAGCGTTATTTATGATATTCTATTTGTATTCAGTGAACGAGAGCGTAAGTTAAAGTCGGCCCTGCCGGACTTCGAAAGACCCGTTACTCAGGGCAATTAGTGTTTTATAACCTCATGCGGTTCAGATAAGTATGCAACGTTTTTTTAACTCTGCCTTTTATTATCTTATCTTTATGAAAATTTGTGAGATTGTTGATATTGGCCACATACACTACACAGCAAAATCGGAGCTCGATATATTAAAAATTGTAGGAGAAATTCAACTGTTTTTTGATTGCGGGTGCGTTAGAGGCCGTGGCCAAATTTTTGAAACAAACTTGCAGACAATACTAGACTACATCTAAAGTTTGGTGGCTCTAGCTTTTCTAGTCTCTGAGATCTAGGTGTTCATACAGACAGACGGACATGGCTTTATCGACTCGACTATTGATGCTGATCAAGAATGTACATATACTTTATGTGGTCGGCGATGCTTCCTTCTGCCTGTTACATACATTTGCACGACTTAAGTATACCCTTTTTACTCTTCGAGTAACGGGTATTAAAAGGTACAGAGTTCAAGTGCCAAGCAAGGCAGGAAATTTGTTTACATGTATTCAATATGATAAGCCTTAGTTCCAGTTATTTACCGCCAGAAATATAACCAAAATACTCTTTCTAGCCAGCCCCATTACAATAATAACCTGTCCTTATTAATTCAGTAGCCAAACCCCCCCACAAATGTTATAATTTTGCCTATTTCGGCCGTTCATGGTTTCCCGCATACATCAATCATGACCCTCGATGTCTGACAATAATTGTTAATAATAATTTCATAAAAATAAATTACATAATGTGCACACATATTTGATGTCTTTATATATAGTATGTTTTACTTTCGCTGTGTATGTTTAGTCTGCTTATGTGCTTAAAGCTTATTAGCTGTAAGCCTGTTCGCTGTACGCCTACATTTTCGACGCACTGTGTGTGAGTGAGCTTGGGCGGGAATGACATAAAGACCAAACTAAGTACAAAGAGTGAAAAAGGCGCTAGGATGGTAGCTGATGGCAAAGCCAATGATAATAAATATTAATGACATTGCCGTAGACACTTTGTTTACATTTGAAGTTGGTCTAGAGAACTGCGGGGGAGGCTATGTACTGTGCTACTTATAAGTAGACTTTTTAAAATGGTTATTTCCAACACATGACGATTGTTTCGCTGCGTCATTTAATCAATAAACTCATTATTGGGTATTTTTTTTTCTTTATTATGTGTCCAACTATTCAACTTAATGACCAACCATTTGGAGCAAGAAAGGCAATAATATTATTGTCCTGACAGTTGAGCGATATTTCCAATATTATTGAAGAAATAAAACAACACATATAAATGCGCTTGACTTAAGGCTAATTGGTTGCGGCAATTAAATAAATTGTGTGGTCCGAGCATGTGGCAAATGGGGGGAAACGAAATAATTCAAAATAAATAGTAAATGTTATGGTATTAGTACAAAAATAGAAGTTGAGGTAAAGTTTTATTATTTTTTTATTAGTGTGTTAAGTGGTTGGCATTTTTACTTAACTATTTTGGGTCTCTATATAGAAAGTCCGAAAAAACCTTAAAATTTAGCTTCGCAACTTAAATGAATAATTCAGATTTTATTTAAATATTCATTATTATTATTCTTTTTTAAAATCCCATTATTTTAATTGCGCTTTATTTATTCAATTAGGCCTTCTGTTAATGACCGCTTTCTCATTGTTTATCAGCTCCTGTCGCCCTGAATTATATACCATTTGCCGCTGACAAAAGTAAATTAATGCATTTAAATGTGCAAATTTGTGCTGTGCGTGTCAGAAATTGGATTTTCTAATTAAAAGTGCATAAACAAATTGCAGCAATGCATAACTTGTGATCAAACTGAAATGCGATAAATGCTGTCTTCATATTTGCACACACAAGTGTTGGCAAATGCAAATTTCAGTTGAACGCCTGCCACATTGATTATGCATGATTCCCAAACTCCCAATACATCCTCCTCCGCCTCGCAGGTTCAGTAAACCTCACCGCTGCATATTTACAATATTTTCGCAGTCAACGCCCAAAAGTCTCGAGAGTGTGTAAGGGGCGGCCGACTGACTCAAAAGAAAGGTGATTGAATAGAAATACGTGAGCCGAGCCGGGTCGGGCGCACTCTTCAAGCTATTTTCCTAAATTTACCCTCAGCCTTAAAGTGATTCAATTTTATTAAGCGCTGCTATCTTTAAGCACTTAAGCGGCAGTGGACCCCTAAAAAGGCATTGAGTAAATAATGAAACGCATTCAATAATGTATAATAATGTAGCAAGTATGTATTTATAAACACACGGGGGGAGTGTTTCATTTTTTTTTTAGGCTAAAAATAAAAATCTGTGGAGCGTGTAAATGGCAAATCGATTTTTGGCTTACAATCTTGATTAATAAGAAATTAGTTTTAAGGCTGGAAAAAGGCTGCCGTTCATAAATAATTTGATTTTAATTGAGTTAGAATTTGATAAAAACATTTTATGAAAATGAAGTATAGAGTTTATTTTGAAGTCTTAAGTACGGCACTTGTTTATCAAACTGTTTGCTTAAAACAAACCACAAAACTACCTAAGTACTTTTAAAGGAAGTTTATCCTTTATATACACTTACAACACTTTTCCCTGTTAAATGGATTCTGTGACAGTCTTTGAAAATTATATAAAATTAAGGCTTAACTTACAGGGAACAGCTTCAAGGACTTTGCATACTTTTGTGCTTGTTCCTTAGAAAATAACAATAACTTGCAGCTGAGTCTACAACAACTAGCTTTTGTTGCATTACCAAATGCTTATTCCAGGGAACACGCAGCACAAGGACTTGGAGTGTGCCAGCAAAATGTCTGTCGATGAAAGGACCGGAAGGCCCTTGAAACTAAACAGCACAGACAAACCAAGCTTTCTTCTTCGCCGACTCACATTACGTCTACCAAACTGATGTAGCTTTTCCAGGCTAAGAGTTAAGCAGTCTAAATAATTCTAGGGCAACAGGGTTCAGACAGATGCACAAGGAACAGTTCATCACTGTCACAGACGCAAGTGATAAAAGACAATCAAAGATCCCTAAAAACATAGAATTAGGGCACAACGACAATGGAACCCATTTACCTACACCAAAATGTGGTAATAAGATAGAAATAGAAAGCATCCAATACACCATTTGTGACTGCCATGCACACCTTGGGAAGGACAGTCTTGGGCTGTCTGGCAAATTTGCCCCTAGAGAACAAAATGTGGAAAAAGTACTTAAACGATCCGACTATGACTATCGTCCCACTTGGCGGATGCGTAATATATGAGCCAAGTTTTTGAATGGACGTTTGACTGGGGGTCTAAGCGAGCAACATGTTGCCTTTGCGACAGATTTCTTTGTTGTCAGTGACCATAACAAAAGGAGTGACCAACACAGTGACCCACACAGTGACCCACACAGTGACCCACACAGTGACAAAATCAGGGACCAAAACTGTGGCCACTAACCAAAAAATGTGACTAAGACAGTGACCAATCAGTAAAGAAACAGTGACCAATCAGGGACTTAAAGAGTGACCTACAAGTGATCGAAACAGTGACCAAACAGTGACAAAATCAGTGACCAAAACAGTGACTAAGACAGTGACCAGTGACGAATCAGTAACCAAACAGTAACCAGTGTCCAAAACAGTGATCAAACAATGACTGTGACCAATCAGTGACCAAAACAATTAACTAAAACAGTGACCAGTGACCATACAGTAACCAGTGTCCGAAACAGTGACTAAGTAATGACTTAAAGAGTGACCAAGTGATCGAAACAGTGACCAAACAGTGACAAAATCAGTGACTAAGACAATGACTTAGACAGAGCCCAGTGACCAATCAGTAACCAAACAGTAACCAGTCTCCACAACAGTGATCAAACAATGACTTAAGGAGTGACCTACAAGTGACCGAAACAGTGACCAAACAGTGACAAAATCAGTGACCAAAACAGTGACTAAGACAGTGACCAGTGACGAATCAGTAACCAAACAGTAACCAGTGTCCAAAACAGTGATCAAACAATGACTGTGACCAATCAGTGACCAAAACAATAACTAAAACAGTTACCAGTGACCATACAGTAACAGTAACAATGACTTAGACAGTGACCAGTGACCAATCAGTAACCAAACAGTAACCAGTCTCCACAACAGTGTTCAAACAATGATTTAAGGAGTGACCTACAAGCTATAAAAACTGTGAAGAAATCTGACCAGTGAAAAAACAGTGACCAGTGACCAAACAGTGACCAAATCAGTGACTAGAACAGTAAACAGTGTCCAAAACAGTGATCAATACAGTGGCTATAATGTGCCCAAGATTTACAATTCCGCTTAAATAGTATTGGTCAGAGCACAATGAAATATAAGAAGGCGTCCCTAAAAGATCGTAGGATCGAAAGCAGCACGAACAACATCCAACACCTTTAAATCGGTCAAAAGAACGCTGATGATAGAGGGTGGTTCCTCTGGAAACAGCTGTACAATCTAGTAGCCTATTTTGTGGTTTTAGTTATGCGATGGTATAGCACGACCTCGAACCGGCTACAACTGCAGGTTAACTTATCATAAAGGTAGTAAAAGCAATCACGTAGAAGTACTAATCTAAGTACTTTTATGGTAGCGATCTTCACGTTCTTTCTACAAACGGGAAAGTCGACGTATCTTTTCTGAGGAAGTTCTTCAGATAGAAGTCCAATTAATGCGTCACAACCATATACATTTTCTATTTGATTAATTTGGAGTCTTCTTTTATGATTTACAACAGTAAATGGCCTGGATTGGATCAACCATTGCTGATTTCAATTAAGCAAGGCAAACTTAATCCATGTCCTTCTTCTTTCTTTGTTTGCACAAGATGTCCCGCAGATAATATCCTTGTATACATGGTGCACATATTATAAAGTCATAAATATGGTAACGGAAGCAGCAGCTGCTTCTACCTCTTCCCCTTCTTCTTCTTCTTTTGATTGCTGGAATGAGCCAATAAATATTTTTTTTTTTTGCAATATTGATGGCGAATTTAGCAGATTTCCGGCACATAAAGCACACATCAAATTATTGTGATCGAAAATCAATGGCAAAGAAAAACTGACAAAATCAGCAAAAAGTTGTCAATTGTTGAGCTTAAGCTTAAAGAGCAGGAGCAGGAGCAGGCGAGGGAAGGTGGTGGTAAAAGTCACAAATGTGTAAAGCAGATAAAAACGTGCTTATGAAAAGGTCCCCAAAAGGCATAAAGATAGTTTGTCCAATGAATGGAAACGTTTGACCAAAGTGACGGGGAACGGGGGAGCAGTGTTGGAGGCAAAAAGCTGTTTACTTTTGTTCTTGTTGTGCCGCCTCCCCAACGAGGAAGTAATTTAACCTATATAAAAAAGTTGACTTTTATGTTAGAAGTGGAAGTGTTTATATACATTTTTTTTTTTTTTGAAGAAGCCGCCAGCTGAGACCAGAAATATGAAAAAAAAAAAAAAATAGAGCTTATAAACATGTTGACAAATTTTTCATCTACTTTTTGTTTCAAGTGGAAAATTTGCTTAAGAAAACAGAGAGAATTCGAGGATGGCGGAAAAATGTGCGGCTAAAGCAGCCACAAAGAAGCAAGGCACAGATGCGTGAGATGTGCCTGCTCCTGTGGCGTTTGAGGAGGCGGAAGGGAAGGAAAGCAAGCAAGAGCAGCAGCAGGAGCAAGGCATAGCCATAGTTGACATTGCTGCTTGCACTGCTGCCGCTGCCGTTGCATTAATATTACATTTTTACTCTCATTTCTTTTGGGTGAACACAAAAAGAAAAAAACTGTTTTTTATTATCCGTAGGAAAAAGTCAAGGGAATTATCCTAAGGGTTTGACATAGCAAGGTGCTGGGTGCATACCATAACGAGGGCGGCTTGGTTACTTTTTGTTTCGAATCTGCAGGAAATGAAAATCATAAATGTTCTGACTTATCAAACATCCCGCGTCTTATTACACATTTACTTCTGGAGAAGAAGCCAGTCCTATCTCACATTTCAAATCTTGGCTCAATTTGTCTAAAGATGTTTTAGCCCTGAATTAGTTTAGGCTAACAGATGAAGAAATCAAGGCAAGCCGCAAAAAAAAAAAAACAAAAAATGAAACTCCTGAGGCTTGCATTAATTTAATGAGGTTTTGCCTGCTGCCTTTGATTTGCCTGCGGCTTTCTCATTTGCTTTAAGTGTTTTAGCCACATTTCAACGCCCTTTTTTTTCCTGTTCCTTGCTTTGACTCGGGCTATTTTAGCCTTTTTGTGTGGGCACCGCCTGCGGTCAAAACGTCACAACTCAAGCGAAATAAGTGAAGTTGTCAGTTGTTGTTGTTGTAGTTGTGGTTTTCCTTGGATGTCGTTGAATTGGATTGTTGTCATGTATTTTGCATAATGTGCCGAGTCGATTGAACATTTTCATTTGACATGGATACACTTGGCTGTTTGTATAGTTGAATGGGTGCGTGTGTGTGTGCTCTGCGAGAAAATTAGTTTGCGGAAATTTGATTGGCCGATTTGTGCTCGTGATGTGCTGTCAGTTTGGGGTTTGCTTAGGCTTTACCCAAAGCAAGTGATAGGTTAGATTGAATATCGGAATACTTAAGCTGTCAAGACTTTGACAATTTTTAGTCTAAAGTTTAAAATTCCTTTTTATACTCTCAAAGGTACACAGGGTATATTAAAACTGTGCAAAAGAAGGAAACATCTACCACTCCATAAAGTATATACATATATTCTTGTACAGCTGCGTCGATATAGAAGCTTATCCTTCTGTCTGCCCGTCCGTATAAACAAATATAGCTCAGAGATGGTAAGAGAGAGAGGTTCAATATGTAAGGGACGCGCGCTTCTTATAATTGTAGGCAGTTCATGTTTATTTTTAATTTTTGCCACTCCCCAGCAATTAAAGAAAAACGTCATATCTCTCACAATTTTATGGATAGAAGATTCGTTCCTTCGGAACATATTTAGTAATCAGTATTATTTATCGATCTGCCGAGAGAAAGTTGAACATGGAATGATCGATGGTCGAGTTTTAGAGAAAACAAATATTTATGATGGGCAGCACCGGCTAGAATCTAGATGGGCAGTACTTAGCATACCTTAACACTTTGAGTGTTAAACAAAAGCTTAGGGAGGTACAAAGAATGTGTTAGAGACGCGCTTGACCGACTTTCTGACCTGTTATATTTCGGGAATAGCAAACAATAGCAATCAATGTTAGATGAAAATGGCTTTTTTGGTTTTCTAAATATTCGGAATTCGTTGCTGGGCGAACTATAACCACTTTTGAATTCACTAAAGCTGCTATCTACAATGATTTTTGATGGTGCTTTATCGTCATACAAAGAACGGAGTGCATGGTCACACTATTGTTGAGATAATCCAACATATACCCAAATTGTGAAAAATAATTCAACCGAAACCTTTTCTTTAAAATCCAATTTAAAGGCCAAATTGATTTTTTCAACTCACTGTAAACAACACAAATATCGCTTATATTCTTAGCCTTAATTTTTGAACAATGGGTTTGCTAAGCAGCATGGACCTCCATTCTGGATGCTTGGAGCCTTCTCAACCCTTTTTCAATTAAGCATCGTCGTTTTGGAGATAGGGCTCTGAGCGAAATTTGGCATCAAATGCCAGCATCATCAAAAACGGTTGATTAGAGGAGGGAAGTGCCAATCAAAACCAAAATGCACTTGTACGAATGGACAGCAGTCAGTCAGCACTTTTCCTAGTTTTTCCGCTGAGCTAAAGCTTTAAAATTAGTCCCTTGAAATGGTTTTCATTTTCTCCAATTCTAATATCAATTTCCCCAAAAAGTAGGCAACAAAACAAGTCAACGTGTCCCCTGCATTACCCTAAAGTATTAGCCATTTTTGTGAATATTTGCATACATATTTCTAAAAAATTTACCCAGCTATTTGAACTTGACTGACGACAGACATGACACGACGGCGACGACGACTGCTGCTGTTGAGGATGGTTCGCATCTCCACCGTGTTTATATTTATTATTTAGAGTTGGGGAATTTCTCTTACCGTATTTCGCATATCATGAGCATGACTAAGCAGCCAGCCACAAAAAAAAAAAAGGAAATAAATAAACGCAACGATGCTGAAGGAATATGAACAATATGCAAAAGGATTGGTAGGAACTCATAGTAAAAAGCCAAATAGCAGTAGTACAAAAAAAGGGACATGTATGCGGAAATGCTGCCCGTTGTTGTTTACCCTTTTTTTTTATTTATTTGCTTGCAAAAGTAAACACGAGCAAAAACGAAAGTCGCACTAAATCTGTGCCGGTCACGGGAGTGAATATGTATGAAAAATATGCAGGTTTCTGAGCAACATTCTGTTGTGGTTTTGGGCAACAATTTTGCGATTGTCCTTTGACATTTTTATGCATAAGCCATTTTTTTTTTTTGGTGTATATTTTAAAGCATGTGTGAATAGAAAATATAACATTTTAGGGGTTAGTGGAAAGAATCAAAAGTTAGATGAAAAAAGGGGCAGTGTGAAAGATAAAGCAAAGGAATCCACTTGGTTGGGGTTGGGTTAACCTTAGAGGTGTTTGAGTGGAGAGCCAGAGTCAGTAATATGATTAAAAACTTTAAGTTGTTACTTTTTTGCTGTAGTTCGTAGAGGAAATTAAGTATACGCCTAGTTGGGAAATATCAATTTCAACCTTAAACATACATAGAAAGGAAGGCTTCCTTTCAATTCCATAGACCAGACTAGTGATTGAGTATTTAATTAGCTTATTAAACTGAAATCATTCTTTTGAACAAAAATATTGGCAAACATATATGCCAGAAACTCCGCACCTATCTATGAAGTAAGACTTAAAACAAAGCCCTTCATTCGTTAAGCTGAATCAGAAGCAATTTAAAAACATTGTTGATATTCTTTAAAAATGTATCATTTAGGAAGAAAGCATGCAGCAAATTCCAAGAGCTATCAAACTGTAAACTTATTTCATATTTGTTCAAATTCGCTTGAAGTATTTCTATAAAATTGTTCAACAACCGCCTAGCCATAAACTCTTAAAATATGTCATAAAAATGTTGTAAATTTGACTTTTGAAATGACTTATTTTTGGACAAAATGAAAGTGAAAGGACCTGCAATCAATAAACTATACATATATACACACATAAATATATATATGTGTATTTGTTGGCCCAGCGCTCATATTCATTTTCATTTTCATTTTACACAAATGCCAGCCCATTTCTTTTAAAAGCACTGCAAATAAAAATGGGCCGCTGCCATCAGCAGCAGCAGCAGCAAAAGTTACCACTTTTCGAAAAACATTTTTATGACAAGCAAACAATTTTTCAGCACCCCTCCGCCCGCCTACCCTTCAGGCCATGTTGAAGTGGCCTGAAACTTAAATCCAGACGCACTAACCTCACAATTTAGTCCTTCTTTCTCTGTGTTTCCACCTCCACCTACTACTCCTCCTGCTTCTTCATGTCAAATGCAAAAGACATGTAACAAATACATTTTTGCTCGCTTTTTATTTGATATTTACATTTCGTTCCCTTTTCGCCTGCCAAAGAGACTGAGTGGCGGGGAAAGCTGCAAGTGTTCCGCCATTTCTTTTTTATATTTATGTCTTTTTGCATTTATTTACATCGGGTTGGTTTGCCAGACGTATACATATATATATAGACCAAAGAAAGTCTGTGGGCGTCCCAGGTAAGCAAATGTTCTTATCTGTCTACATTTTGCTTGCCCTGACTTTCAATGAGTTCTTTAGTCTTGTTTGCATTTGTCTTGGGCATAAATAAATACATATTTCAACAAATTTATTTATGTGTTTGCCTAATAGATATTTTATTGCTGGTGCTAAAGTGCCATACAGAGGTGATGAAAGTTAATTTGGCACAAAATTGTTGTGGTTTATGTAGATAAAACGAAAATGAAATTTGTGTGAAGTATTAAATCTAACAAAATTTGAAATATTTATACTTGGGATAACTGTAGAGGATTTTCTAAGGGGGACACTGACAGTTGTTAGGCTTATAAGATTTATTGTTAAGAAATATATTTAAAAAAGCATAGTATTCGATTTAGAGCGTGAGTGTAAGCGTACTAGAGTCACCTAATAATACCCTAGCAAACGTATAAAATTATAAGTACACCTAGAAATAATACCCTTCCGGAGTTCTAGATCGATAGGGATAGAATTTGTATAGTTGTATACCTACAACTTAAGGGTTAAGGGATAGATTTCACATCTTTTGCATCTGTCTGTCATATAAACTAACCTTTAACAGAGTTACTTCTCTTAATTAAGTACAAAAACTTCTACAAACGAAAATGTTGTATTGAAATGAGAGCAAACGTTCTTGATTCAAAAACTCGTAAATCGAAATATGTAAGAAAAGCGCATTGAATTCAAAACAGACTTACAATGAAAGCTTCAAAATGTGTGCAAGGAAAATACAAACCAATTTTAAGCGAATATTTTCCTAAAATTCTCAACTGGTTCTTACAGTTTTGGATTAATCTCTTTCAAAATTAAATTTGGAATTATCTTAAATATGTTTTGTAAATTTTGTACTTAAATGATGTGCTCTTAGGTTGTTTTTGGAATTTATTAGGCTTTTACCTAGAATAATGGAAGTGAATTTATAGATCCAGGTACTATTTATATTTGTTTTCACTAAAATCTTGATTCAAGTGTTTCTTAGCTTGAAATAGTCTCAGTGAATTCTCAAGTCAAGATATATAATTCATGATTCGAGACCTAAGCATACTTATTCTTGAACTAAGAGAGCATAAAAACCATACCAATCTTAGTACCACCAGTTTGAACCCACTTGTAGCTGGTGTAATTATATGCACAATATTTGTAGCAAAAACGTCCAGCAATTAAGGACAATTAAGTGCTTAATTCACTTATTAAACCAGTACAGACAAAGGACTAATATTCTCTCCCTCCCCCCTCTTTTAATTTCTTACAGTTGTTGCAAATGCAGAAACAACAATGAAATGCTTGCTCAATGCAGGAAGGCGCAAGAAGAAGTATGGCGGGGTACCAGACGAAGGAAGAAGAGAAAGTGTCTGTCAGCGCCAGAGACAGCGAAAGCAACAAGTGGTCGACACTTTAGTAAGAAAAACTTTGCTTTTGCTGCCGCTGTTGATACTGGCACTCACCCAACACGGCCAGGCAGCAACTGCAACAGCAACAGCAACACCAACAACAGCAACAGCAGCAGTTACAATCCTCGAGGCTGTAGCAACAACAACAGCCAGCAACACGACAACAGCTACATCTACAGGAGCAATAGCAGCAGGAGCAGCGCCAGCTACTTCATCAACATCATCATCAACAGTTGGCAAATCCTCAACTAACTGGGGAACAGCGACGTCGACTGCCCTTGAGGATCCATTTAAGAACATTGTGAGAATTGGCGATGGCAACACTGTTACAAGGGTAAGTGGAGCAGGGGGTCATAAGAGACTGAGATGGATGGGTGTGAAAAGTGTGCATAGAACCAAGTTGAGTTGAAGCATAAAGTTAAAAACTTGAATCGATTTTCAGTCAACTAACACAAGTTGTGGTTTATGCTAGAGTACAAAAAGTTGTGCCAATTTTGAAAGCAATATGGTAAACTAATACCCCAAAGTTATAAGTTATAAATCTAAAGTCCAATTTATGGCTTAAAAATATTTTGAGATTTGGCCCTTACATTTCCAGTTAATCTCTTTAACTATTTGTGAGTTATCCCTCTAAACTGTTTTACAAACAGTTTAAATTATGAGACACCGCCCTGCTGTACAGTGTAAATATTGCGCCTCATTGAAACGGCAATTAGTGTAAAGTGCAATTGAAATAATGCGCTTAAGAGAGGCAGCAAGTCGCACTTGAGTTTTGTTTCGGTTGCGTGTTGCACCTCAGAACTCACTTAAATGTTCCGCATTGGCTTCAACCTAATTGAATTGCTTGAGCACAATTGCACTTGAATTCTCTGCCGAAAGGTATTAAGTGCATTTAATGGTACTACCAGTTAAGCTCAATGATGCTGGCCAACAAATACCAAAAGTAGGTGGAATTTTTGTTAAAGTTGAGCTTTGGATTACAGGTTGCAAGGAAAATCAATTTTATCGTCTGAGCCGTTTTACCCAGTTTTAATTAAGTTCAAACAGTGTCAATGGTACGGTAAGCATGAAAACACTTGATTGAAGTACAAAATTCATATATAAAGAAAAGAATTTTTCAATCCCAAAATACATGATTTGGGATGTATAAAGTACATTTTGAGTTATTTTAAATTTAGCTCTTAAAACAAGTACCAAATATTCTACCTTAAGGCCCAGTAACTTCGAATGTAAACCCAAAACATTCTAGTAATCAAAAAATAAGAGTACTTCATATAAGTATAGGCTTTTTTTTGGCTTGAGCCTATAAGCCCATTCACAAGCTATTCCCAATTTGTTCTAAAACGAGGTCTCTGTATTAAAAAAATGGCTGTAAATATCCAAGGGCCATGAATTAACCAAAGACCAAGGACAGACTGTCTGTAGGTCAAAAGTTTTAGAACCGGTTGGGAATTTTAAGAACAGACTCGCATACAAAAAGTTCGCATTTTCTGTTGCACACTTTTTGTAGCTAGCTTTATAAGTCTACTTTTTGTGCCCATATTTTGTACTTGAACTAATATCTCGCTTTTCTTAAAATTTTCATCGTACTGTGAGTACAAAATATTCTTGATTCGACAACGTTTGTTCTCATTTCAATAATAAAAAAAGTCTTTTTTGGACTTAGAATATATCGTACTCAATTTAAGCACTCCTAAGAACGAATCATACTGGAAATTTTAAGTACAAAATGGCATAAATTCAATCCTGTTTGGTCTGGAAGCCGTTTTCTGCCACTAGGGTGAAAGGATTTTGTTATAAAATGCAGGGCTGCAAACCGGTTTTGAACCGAACCGGTGCGAACCCGGAATTCCAAATTTTATTTTACTGTGAACCGAACCTTGAACCGAACCTCTTTAAAATTAAAAGCTGAACCCGAACCTGTTCCGAACCTATAATATCGGTTCGGTTTAACAAATATGGGGGACATCAGAAAATGTTACCTTCTGTTTAGCGATTCCATCTGTTATCTGGTGGGTATTGAGCAACTCAGTCTTAAAATGGGCAGCAAAGTGAATTTAAAAACAACTAAAGCTAAACTAAGCTAAAACTAAGCTAGTTCTGAACTACTTACAATATCCCCATCTCTAGTGGCATGTGATTTCAAGATCCTTGACTTCCAAGCTTGTCAATGATTCGCATGTGAAACATTTTTCTACAAAAACTACGAAATGGTATTTTACCTAAAAGTTAATTGTATTTATAATATCCAATATATCAATGTGTTCCACAAATCGTTTTCGACCCAAAAACAAACCGATTTCTATACGATTTGGGTGGCTTTTAGAACGAAAGCGATTATTACAACACTTATGATTAAATTAACTTCTAAGTTTTAGCAATGTTTTGTATCTAAATAAATTGTTGCTTTGTTATACTCTGTACCGTAGGTACACAGAGTATTATAAGTTTGTGCAAAAGTATGTAACATCGAGAAGGAATCATCTCCGACCCTATAAAGTATATATATTCTTGATCAGCATCAACAGCCGAGTCATGTCCGTCTGTCCGTCTGTCCGTCCGTCCGTCTGTCTGTCTGTCCGTATGAACGCACAGATCTCAGAGATGGTAAGAGATAGAGGTTTGACATGTATGGGACATATGCTTCTTATGTCTGCAGGCAGATCAAGTTTATTTTCAATTTTGGCCACGCCCCCTCCCGCCCCCGCAATTTAGAAAATGCGTCATATCTCCCACAGTTTTGAAGATAGATGGCTTGTTCCTTCTGGACATATTTAGTTATAAGGATAACTTATCGATCCGCCAAAGGAATGAAGAAGATCGGATGAACGGTTTTCGAGTTATGATCAAAAGACAAATTTTCTTGGTACAGAGTATGTTATAGTCGGGCTTGACCGACTTTCTTTCTTGTTTTATATTAATTTTGAGAGTCCAGCATGGACTGAACCAATGTTCGAACCAAAACCTTCTCCCAAAAATCGCGAACCTTAAATTTTTTAACCCTAACCATTGGTAAATTTTGGTTCGAACCAGCGTTCCGGAGATCCAAAACAATGTATGGGTTTGCAGCCCTGATAAAATGTAATTGTAAGTGATTTAATGATTCGTCAGTCACTGTAAATTGGTTAAATAAAACTGACTAACCATTGGTAAATTTTGGTTCGAACTAGCGTTCCGGAGATCCAAAACAATGTATGGGTTTGCAGCCCTGATAAAATGTAATTGTAAGTGATTTAATGATTCGTCAGTCACTGTAAATTGGTTAAATAAAACTGACGTACCTTAGGGTACATAGCTTATATTGTTATCGTCAATATAACTGAAATAAATATATTTGACTATTGTTAGGACTTTTATAGCAAACAAACTAGCTTTAGCCGACTTGGGATCAGGTTGTGTTTGTGCTTTAAAAAAGAAAACTCTGCACCAGAAAAGAGGCTGGTAGGCAATCATAGACGGAACTGAATTGAAAGTTCTGGATTAAGATCGGTAAGGGAAAAACGTTGGTCGGGATCGGGATGGAATTTATGCCAAATCCCAAAGTTTTTTTGTATCCCTATTTATTTCAATTAAAACCAGAAAGTCTAGCCACAGCTATGAAAACAATTTATCGAAGTGTACTTCATCGAACTTACCGAATGGTCACACTTACATACAAATGCAAAAATTGGCATACTTGTGTGCAGATAGCGGAGCTTAAAAAACATCACTTTTGAGAATCCCCATATAAATAGCGTGTAATCTTAAGACCAAAGAACAACATCTTTGAGAGTAAAATCTTCTGAATCGTTTCATTTTGTTTAACAACTTTTAGATTAGTATTCAATAATCAGTCTAGATATTTCATATGTATGGCATAGGTGGTCTGTACAGTACTGTTTCAAGGGCCACACATCTCTGCCTTAACAAAAATGCACTTGACAAAAACTCAATTCATTGTCTACAATAGACAATCACTCCAATTGAAACCGCTCTCTCTCTCTCTCTCTGCTTTTATTAAATTTTCAACAATTTAATGTCGCCTCGCGCATAGAACAAAAGAAAAGCCAATAACGTAATTTTCCACTCAAATGATAAAAGGGTCTCGTCGAAAGAACAACAGCAAATAAACAAACAAGTAAGGACGACCATATACATACTTATAAAATGGTCAGCGGATCTAAAAGTCTAACCTACCATGAATTTTGTTTATCGAAAATTTATTTTTAATGCGTTTGTCAGCGTCAGAGAAATCAACAAAAAAGAAAAGCCAAAAATGTGATTTGGGTATGCGCTAATAGACACGAGAGGATATACATAAGCGGAGTAAATAAATTAGAAAGTAATAAGAGTAAAAGACCTTTTTCTTCCACGTAATTTAACCATTTTTTTCCCCCAAATTTATAACCATTTTCCTCTGCCTCCTCTCTCTCACAGACGGCCATTGAACAGTCGCTGGTTACCATACACGACATTGCCACCGAAAATTTGGGCACATTATGCATCTCAACGCTCTATCGACCGCTACAAGTGCCCATCAATTCGGAGCGCTATGAGAGCTCTAGACAAAAGGCTGATTTGGCTGCCTCCATACTTCAGGAAGTTGGCATCATTCGACATGGCGGTGAGTTTTCAAGCAGACACACAATAATACACAACATATATGTATATATATATTTTTTTATTTCATTGATTATTGATTTTTGTTAGCGCAGGTGAATGTAGGGGCAGGTATATATTTCACTTCCGGCTGTGCCAATGGCCATGAGCTTTCGTTTGAGTCTGATGTGTTTGATTGGGACTACGTTTCGAATTGCATTTTAAGCAATTAATTAAAATGACACATTTTGTGTACGAGAATAATTATACCGAAATGAATCATCATTAATTTTAATGTAACGCAGCAATGCAATGAATGGCGACCCAGGTCAAAGTAGCAATCTTCATGGCTACTTCCCTTTAGCAAAGTGTCAAATTTTACACTTAATATGTGCTTATTTCTTTCCATTACCATTTCCTAATGGCATAACACACTTTTGACCTTGTACAACATGTCGTGTGCTTGTTATTTCCACACAAGCACACAACATGCATGCATGTGTGTATGTTTGTATGTATGTACTGTACTGTACTCTTTCCGACAACCCCCCCCCCCCCCCCCCCCCCAAAACAGATTATAATTCCATGGAAATCTGTGTGCCTGTTGGTCCAGTCATTTGTTTATCAAGAGAAATCACAGATGAGTACCAGACCGAATGTGGCAAATGACAACGCATAGCGGCAACTTTAAATTAAATGTACAGCAACAACAACAACAACTGTCAGGACCGTGTGTGTGTGTGCGAGCATGTATGTGTAGGAAATGGAAAGACATGACTTGATGCGCCACAAGTGCGTCGTTCGTTGTCAACCCCAGAGCTGTCGCGGCTGTCATGGCAAGTATACCATTCCATTCCCAGTCCCATAAGATGACTGCTTGGTGGTATGAGCCTTGACAGACAGACGACCCTCAGGCACCTAGAGAAAAAGTATTGCATAATTTTGGGGGTTAAGGTGAAGGATGCATAAGCAGTTTAAACTTTTAAGGTTAAGAGCTTGGGTTGCATAAGAACATAGCTCAAGAGCTTCATTAAGGGTTCGAACCCTTAAAACATTAAGGTTCAGTTTATCCGAGCGGGCTCATAAAGTTAGATGAACCTAGGTTTAGGTAGTTTTTTTTTTTACTTTTTGCACGTACTGCACATTTGTTCAGATTCACTCCCTAACTTTTTATACCCTTGCTACATTGAAAACAAATGGAATATTCAGACTTATTTTCAAAGATATTCATAAATTAACATCAAGACTACATACTAATGATCCGGAAAATTTACTTTTTTGGGTGGAAAACAGATGGTTATGGTGGCTTTAAGAGAAGGTTTAGCTCCATTAACTTAAAAATCATTAAAAAAGGGAAGCCGCGGTTATAAGCTAATTTGTATAGGTTTGACAAAATAGTGTAATGTAGTGTGCCCCACTGTTTGAACGTATACACAGCTGGTCATCTTCACCAGCCACTGGCGTCAGCTGTGAAGAAAATGTCCATAAATTCAGACTTTGACGTTTGGAAACGGCTTTAAACTAATGTAAACTTCATGTCAATGATTTGCTAGGACTGATTTTTAGGTACATATCTAATAAAGTGTGGCCGGGTTTGATAAAGCGGGTAATATGTGTGCCTGCTGTGCAAGTGGTTGTGTGGGTTCGATTCCACTTCAAGACTTCTAATGAATATACACCCATTCCCCTTCACTATCTATTGGCGCCAGCTGTGAAGTAACTAGAAATAAAAAAGCTTCTCATCAACTCAACTGTAGGTCCGTTTTTTGATCAATTCATGAAACAAATTCAAATAAATTATGAAAAAAAATTGTTGGTTTTTCCAAGTGCATTGGCTATAAGTGTGTCATATATAACCAAGGACACACGACTTAACACAAGAAAAGTAGAATAAAAAAATAAAAACAGAAAGCGAAACGCACAATGAACTCATCGCTCGGTCTGTGTCGCATTTCTCTGACGCTGACTCTGGCTCTGGATAAGAATAATAACAGAACAGAGGCAACATCTGGCTGAGTGTTGAACCGCACAAGTTGCCTTTATGACCATGATTTCTAAACAGGCCCACCCCCGACACTCACCCACATTCACCTTCTCTTACAGCACTTTCTGCTCTATCTAACACTTGGCGTTGAAAAGGTGCGATGTGTCAGCAAAAATCGCATAAAGTGAAAGCAAATTTGCGTGTCTTTGGCTGTTGTTGTTGTTTTAGTATTGTTCTTGTTCGGCTGTTCATAAGCATCATCATCCTGTTGAGCGCAGGAGTAAGATTTTGGCACTCTCGCTTTCGTCCTTGTCTTCTGGTTGACTGTTGAAATTTTGATGTGACGCATAAATTATTCGCCATAAAGTGCTTCACAAATCGAATAAATTTAAGCCAATTTAAAAGGGGCAACAACCCCACACACGCACACACACACACACACACACACACACACACACACACACAAATACACCCGACTGCCATTCAATGGATATCAATTGCTTGACTGACGCTTAAGTGAAAGGCATGAAAAGTAAAGAAAACGAAATATATAGGCTCTACTTTTGGGCATGAAATGTGACTGATTGACTGACTGACTGACTGACTGACTGACTGACTGACTGACTGACTGACTGACTGATTCACTGAGGAGAGTTTAATTTAAAGCAGTTATTTAACCTTAGATTTTAAAGTAGAAATTTCTAAATGGAAAGAGAGGCAGAAGATTGTTTTGTATCTCAATATGGCAATAAAATAAGGGGAATAATTGTTTTATAGCCTTCCCTTAAGTTAATTTAAACATGTAGAACACTAACATAAATTAACACTATGTAAGCAGACAGCACATAATGCGCTGAGAAGTATGCTACTTTTCTTTACCGAAGCCTTCTGCTGACTACACCAACAAGGGCCAACAAATTACCAAATGTTTTTATTTCCTAGCTTTAACTTTCGAAATTTAAAACAAACCAGCATAAAGTTTTCCCAGTAATTCATCAAATGCTGTCTTCTCTGTTCCTTTAATAAAAATTCCATTTGCTTTCACTTCACATTCCTTTCACTTAATTAACACAAATTTTCTGGCTAACACGGCTGGTCTTTTCGGCCCCACAACTCAATCTCGGACAAATTTAATTATTCCTACAACGGACAACCAACTGACACTTGTCCAGGGAGACAGGTAAAAACCTGTCTGGCTGTAGTTTGAATAATTGCCAATTTTTTGTACGCACATACAACATTTTTTTGTCAAGACCTGAAATACAAATTGTTGCAATTGCTGGCCAAGTTGTGGAAAAAACAAAACTTATAACAATAAATTCTCACCAAAAAAAAACGCCCCAAAACAACAACAAAAGATTGATGATGAAAAACGAAGTGTGAAAGCAAAATAGCCGAGGCAGATGATGAATGACCAACTGATGCCAAGTTTCCTTACTTTTCTGCTCACTCTCTCCTTTGTTTTTCTCTTAACATATGAGTAGCCTGGTTATAAGCACTGTTTATCTCTGGAGTGGGTACTGAATCAAAAGTGTATGCTCACTCGAATGTAAAATTTTAGGTCATATTCTCAACTCAACAAAGGGTGCATTTTGGTGTCCAAACTACTCACCAAAAGAATGCTTCCTTCTGCCTGTTACATACATTTACAAGACTTTAGTTAACCCTTAATACTCTACGAGTAGCGGGGTCAAATTAAGTTCTTTTTTTTGTACTTAAGCGTAAGGCAGAAGCGATTCTTTAAAGAGAGTGCCTTGCTCACCTTGTGTGGGATTCGAACTCAGGACCTTGGAAACTTAATAAGAATGGCGACATATTAATGCAGGCGACTGTTAACCCTTGGCGAGTTACAGCGGCAAAATCCCAGTAATGTCGAGCTTACACCGCGGTCATTCGACCGCCAGACCTTGTAAGTTATTAAAATCCTAAAACGAACCTCCTCTGCTTGGATAAATAATATAATAGTGCTGAATCGTAGCACTTTGATTTCTAAACCATATCCAAGCCACGTATTTAAGGTAAGGCTAGCTTCTATATAAAAGTCCAGCCAATTTTGTAAGTAGAGGTTTTTTTATTATACCTTTGATGAGCGAGGTTCGTTTGGGTATTAGTTAATGTTTCTAATAGCTTCCTTAGCTGGTCGCTTTCTTCTCATCAATTTTATGCCTTTACGATCGAAGATATCTTGACCCAAGCTTTGAACCAAAAACTTAGGTTTGATTAGCAAGGGAACCCCAGAACAAAATCTTCTCCAGTATCTTACAGGTTAGCTGCCTTGATATTTTGAAGCGTTTTGGATCTTTGATCCCTAGTCAAATAACATCTTATTTACCTTAATGATCCAACTATTCCCAAAGATATTGGTGTTTTGGAAAATATCAAACATATCGTTATTAACGATATTTTTACCCTAAATATCGAATTAATACATTGCCAATATCGTCAAAAATATCGATAAATATCGATATTATCTATATTTTTCACCGTAAAATATTAATATACTATTTTAATATGGTCAAAAATATCGATATTTTACCATAAAATTTTATTATCGAAATGATACATTTTCATTATCGTCAAAAATATCGATTCATATCGTAATTATCGATATTTTTATCGTGAAATATTAATATCGAAATGATACTTCTTTAATATGGTAAAAAATTTCGATATTCTCGATTTTTTTACCATAAAACATTAATATCTAAATGATACTTTTTTATTATCGTCCAGAATATTGATACATATCGATATTATCGATATTTATTATCGTAAAATATTAATATCGAAATAATACTTCTTTAAAATCGTCAAAAATATCGGTATTTTTTACCCTAAAATATTAATATCGAAATAATACTTTTTCATTAGTCAAAAATATCGATACATATCGATATTAGCAATATTGTTTACCGTAAAATATTAGGATCGAAATGATACTTTTTCAATATGGGGAAAAATATTGATATAGATATTTTTGAAATATCCGGCAACCCTTGTACAGAGTATAAAAACTAACCTTTCAGTTTTGTTCAGTGTTCGGATTGCTCCTTGCTTGCAGTTCTTAAGAACCGGCTTAAGCTCGCCGTTTTTTTGGGTAGCTAATGGCTCCCAGCTGAGAGCGAGAGCCAGTGGCGGTTTTAATGATTTTTATGCAGAATTTTTGGAGCTATACTAAAAATAATAGTCAGCTCTTAACAAATTTGATGAGCTTTCAGAAAGATTTGCTAGAAAACGCATTTGCATAAAAACTTAACGCTATTTTAATCGCTAACATAAAATTTTTAAAACGACCCAACCACACTTATTCGAAAGCACAGCTAAATTTTTGTTATAAAAAAAAAAGGAACGGCTACCAGCAAAGAAAACTCCAAGCAGTAGCTAAGTGAGGAAAACACAATGAGAAAATGCTATCCTAAAATATAATAAAAATACAAAAAAAAAATATAGTAAGAAAATGTTACGGAAGTTGCGGTAATCGAATTTAAATAAGTTTACTTTGTAAACAATTCTCGTTTCCTTTTGCTTCTCATGGAAAGTCGAGGGTGCACAAAATATTAGCTTTTGACAGCCACCCACACACACACACACGCTTAGTGGCGCGTGATAGGGGCGGAATGGAGGGAGGGAGCTGGCCTGTAGCGCATATTAATCATTGTTGTTGTTGGGTTGGACACTTTGTTCCAAGGCTACAGGCTACATGGCACACAACCAGAACGAAACCAGTTGCAAGCTGTTGACGACTTTTAATGACTGTTTCAAGGTTGGCATTACCATAGCGGGCTAGTTTTGTGTTAAGACCTTGAACAAAAACGCATAAATTGTATCTCTGTATTCTCTGTTATTGCAGGACTTTCGGATGCTTTGGCCAAGGGTCTGCTAACCGATGATTTTATATCGGGTGCTCGAATTTTGGCCTTAAATTTAACCAACGGAGCTGTACAATCCTATGTGTGGTGTGTGAAGAGCAGCCAGGACAAAGTTCTGGGCGAAACACAGCGCTACGAGGAAGAGGGACTACAGATTGGCAAAAAACCAGCAACCAGCTATCCCTGGTGGGTAAACAATAACCAGGCCAAAAGTCACTCTATACAATCTTTCAACAGGTTCGACGATGAGACCAGTTCACCCACCTTACGCTCCCCCAAATTTGCTCCTAGCCCACCGAATAACTATTACAAAGGCTGGTGGACATATCCGTATTTCTCTTGCGCATTGAGCAAATGGCTGG
Organism: Lordiphosa fenestrarum; assembly: GCA_035044985.1. Taxonomy (NCBI): domain Eukaryota; kingdom Metazoa; phylum Arthropoda; class Insecta; order Diptera; family Drosophilidae; genus Lordiphosa; species Lordiphosa fenestrarum. Next base: position 2,041,452 of record JAWNNO010005527.1, on the reverse strand, counting down.
TATCCTATAGCATAGCCATACCCCCCAGCGGACGACATGGCTTGCGTGGTTTCATCAGCATTGACATCGATGTCACCTCTTTGCGGGTAAATCAATGCGAGGCTGTGCCCTATCAATTTGGCAGTCCTGCCAAACCCACCATGATGAGTCTGCGTATGCGGCGAAACCACAAAATGGGCAATGATGTGGATACCATCAATGATTTGCAGGCTTTTCATAGCTCTCACAAATGCCATCGCAACTCCATGATGGTAAGCAACGACACGGGGAAGCACATTGGGTGTTACCATTTCAAATTCTTGGAAATTTCACAGTGCGACTACCGTCAGCCCAGCATGGAGGCACCGACAATAACCGGCGGCAAAATCCTCACCGCCTTAACCAGCAGCAGCTGGTCCCGTGGCTCGTATCAGTGTCTGTGCAAGCGCGGCTTCTATTCTTTGCGCCATCCGGATGGCTTCAATGGCACCATCATGGAAATTGCCTGGCAAGAGCATCAGGACAATATAAGCAATTACTATACGGATGTCTTCAAGTGTTTGGCCTGTGCCCCCGGCTGTGACCAGTGCACGGGACCGGAGCCCTGCTTGGCCAACTATCATTGGCCCTTCAGGTGGGTGAAACACGTTTGGTTGATAACAATAATGAGGTTCATTTTATGTTATTTTCTTTTTTGCAGAATATCCCTATTGACCATTTCAATTGGTTGCGCTTGTGGCACTTTTATACTGGCCGGCTATCTGTTCCAACATCGTCGCGTTAAAGTTTTTAAGGTGGCCAGTCCCATCTTTTTGATGATCACCTTAATTGGTTGCGCCATCATGTATCTGGAGGTGAGTTAACCTCATTTAAGAATAATGACAAAACAAAAGAAGAAAGTTGTTCAGACAAAAGGTCTGGCCTGGTGTGAACTGGTTTGTGTAATTAGTCCCGGACAGACGCAACATGAAATGCCTTTTAAATGCGACATACTTGCGAACATGAATGGTTACGGGAGAATGGAAAGGGGTTGAAAATTACACAAAGCTGACATATAAAATGGTTCAGTGAAAGAGAAAGGATGTACTTACGCTGCTTAAGGTGACACACAGCAAAGTGTACAGAGAGAGCAGGTTGTTTAACCAACACAGCACTGAATTAGTTGGGGAAGGTGGTCGATGGAAGCTAAGGAAGTGGAAGTGAAAGCATTCGATATACCACAGTGCTGTTAAGAATGCTCCAATCAGATGAGGATTAAGCCCTACAATAGGCAGATGAAATTGTGATCATTCCTACAAGAAAATACAGAGAAATCTTACTAGATAAGCAGAATGAGTTCAATACGCCTATCTGACTTTCTCATTACACCTGAAAAGGACCTCAAACATATTGGCATCGTACTTATACTTGGGCACTATAAACATGATCCAGCATTGCAGGAAAAGCTTGCCTGGCATGGCAACACACATACTCCGGTGGCTGTACTTTAACTTGGTGACACCGGTGCACTTTTTTTTAATAATCCATTCGCTTTTCGTAGCTTGTCGCTTTCCTATGATTTACGGCAATCCCGCGCGAGCGCTTGATAGTCGTGTGGGCTGAGATGCTGGCATTTATGCTTAAATTGCATGTGAGATGTGCCCCAAACGAGGCGTGTAGAAAAGGTACTTTTTCCGCATGTAGAAATGAGATATGTAAACTCGTCCTGTAGAAAAGCTACACAAGCTACACGTAATGGTTGTAAAATCCCAGTCAAACGTGTAGAAAACCTACATGTTTATGTAGCTTTAACATATTTTGTTTCACTTTAAAATCAGTACTCTTGGCTTAAGTTGGTTTACGGTGATAAAGCCCGAAGGGAATGATATAGTCATACAAATCAATTAACAACTTCCTAGAATGAAATGCAGTCTGACGACATGTGTATTTAGAGGTCGGTCGGCAAATGCAGGAGATTACATATTGTCAAATTGTTAACAAGACATTCTTTAAGCAGGGTTTGTCAGGAAAAGCTAGTGTGTATTGGTGTGCGAAAATAAAGCGTCGCGAACTAGCTCTGACCTACCCTCTTCGACCGTTGGTTCTCTGTTCTCCGTTCGTGTCGGTGTAAATTGCGTTATGTGCTGAGAGTTTATGGGCGAAACTTAATTTGACTGAAACACGGTATAAAACTTTATCTAGGGGTAAAAAAGCAACATCTTGAAACTCCGCAATTTGAAGCCCTTTCAGTAGACTATGAGGTTTATTTGTGTGTGGATCATCTTAAACTTTGACCAAACTGAATGCCTACTTATCTAGGCGAGGCGAAACACAAAACCGTGACTTGAGTAACAACTCTCTTTAGATAATAAACTCTACTAAGTATATGTATAAACCTTAAGGTGTGAATGGTGGACTGCATTTATCCAATGGAGTTTTAGCCTTTTGTCACAAAGCCAGCGCAAACTTTGTCTCTCTCTCTCTCTTTCTCGCTATCTCCGGTTTTCTCTGTTTACAATTATGTTGTCAACAATGGCACTTGCCTCCCGCTGGACCCATAAAAATCGCATAACAACACCACACAATGGCAACAATGGCAACACCAACAACTGGGCTAAGAGTTTGGAAATGAGGTTAACCAAGCCCAAGCGGGGGTAGAGGGGGGAGAATAAAAAGTAATAAGCATAACAGGATTTTCTAATCAAAGTTTTCTCGAAAGAAAAATTGTTGTTTTGTGAATATGGACAAAGACAAGCCAACGCAAAAACGTGGTGAGGATTTGCCCGATCCCAGTTCGGATTCGGAGTCCGAAGATGAGGCCGCCTTGCAGGCGGCCTTGAGGGAAATGGTTAAAATACCGGATATAGAATTCGATCAAAGGCATGGCGCGCTATTCAGACAGCAGTTAATAGAGGAGGATGAGGAGGAGGTAGCGAATGCTCCTAAAACCCCTGTAACTAAACCGTTTAAGTCCAAGCTGAAGCCGGAACCGCCGGATGCAGACAAGATTAAGGCTGATTTAGAGAAAAAATGGGCGGAAAAACTACAAATGAACTCCGGTGGGAAACCGCCCTCTAAGCCCAAAGCCTCCACCAAGCAGGAAAAGAAAGATGCTATGCAGTTACCCGCCTTTTTACAAATCACAGCACCCGTTGAACTGGTGGAACCAAAATCTGCTGAGTCTGAGTCTACTCTAGAAATGCAATTGAAATGGCAACGTTTAGAGGCAGCTTCCAAGCCCAAGTCCGTCCCCAGGCCCAAAACAGCCAACACTCAAGTGGTAAGCACTCAGACCCACCAGGATTGGCCCTCTCTTTCGACCTGGGGAGAGACAGGTGATACAGTAATGGTACCACCGCTAGAACCACGGGTGGCCATTGCCACCAGACAACCGGGCTTGATTAACATATTGACGGGTCCATTTCATCGGGCCCTGAGCCATGAATCGGATAGTGGTGGAACCGTTAAGAGAACAGCGGATGCTTCTACTGCCACCACAGCAGATCTTAAACGCAGTTCGAATCCTTTACAAGAAGCGGTAGCGACTCCAGCTGTATTACCACCAAAATCTCTACCACCTCCAACGCCATTACCTGACCCAGAGCCACAGGAGTTGGGCAAAGAAACAGAAAAACCTTTGGAGAAGGAGCCAGCTGAACAGGAGGAGCCACCAGCTGAACCCCAAGCCCCTTTGCCGCACTCTGATTCGATTCGTACCCTAACCATAACTGGTCATACTAAAATCACGTCCCAATGGCGGGATCATTGTCATCAGGAACGTCATCCAGAGGGTATCGATAAGGTCGCGCGTCGTAAACTGATCATTGCCTGTGTACTGTGTCTGGTTTTTATGATAGCCGAAATAGTTGGTGGCATCTGGTCCAATAGTCTGGCCATAGCCACAGATGCTGCACATTTGCTAACCGATTTGGCTGGATTTCTCATCTCGCTGTTTGCTTTGTATATCAGTGCGAGGCCCTCGACGCAACGCATGAATTTTGGATGGTATCGTGCGGAGGTGATTGGGGCCATGATTTCGGTGTACTTCATTTGGGTAATCACAGGTAGGATTTGGCACAAACAGAATCATTTATCGATCGTTTATTTGAAATTTCAAAGCGAAATGTCGGTTTTGTTTTCTTTCGCATCATTATAAAGCTTTCTTTTAAAGCGACGAAATATTCCGAAAAATTATCAAGTATTTTGTACTTAAATCGAGAGCAGCTCTTCAATTTATGCACTTGGATGAGCGCCAATGGCAGCCGGTTTTCCACTGGGAAGCCACTGCTCTTGGCTCTAAACTGAGAGCCAGACCTTGGAAGAGAGCAGCCGGCTCTTAGCTCATGACCCGCAGTTATCGCTCTGAAGTACAAGACCTAAGGAGCTATTAGCAGGAGCTGTTGGCTAGGAAGCTTCGCATCCGGCAAGCTTATGTAGTTCTTTACAAGCAAAAATGCTAGAGCTGATGTCAGTTTCTTTGAATTTCTACTAAGTTGGGTCCTTTTAGTTAATTTCGCCATTTATTGATTCATCAGTCACGGAATAATTGGCTTAATATCTTCTTGACTTAAATTTCTATGTCTCGTTTCAAATGACAATTGCTAGCTCCCGATTTCCGAGCTCAAAGCCCAGAGCTGACAGTCAAAAGCTAATAGCTAGCTCTCGAGAGCTGCGAGCAAAGAGCGATTCCCATTCCTGAATATCAATCTAGTAGCAAAGTGATAGCTGTTGATTTACAGTTAGTGGTCCAAGTCTACTGAAGATAGAACCGACCAGACCAGGTTTCCTTTTTCAAATTGAATATAGTTTTCATATCAAGCCCAGTTTGAACTCTGGAATTCTTATGCCGTTCCAAAGCGTCATGATTTAGCTCAAAAACATACTGCTTTCACTTTCGAAATTTTGTCATCCACCTCAATTCTCAATCGTAGGCATTCTAGTGTGGCTGGCTATCCAACGTCTCGTGTCGGGAACACATGAAGTGGATGCCAAAATTATGTTGATTACCTCCGCTTTGGCCATATTGGTGAATGTTATAATGGCCGTACAGCTAACCCATGGACATTCGCATCATCACTACAATCCAGGCGAATCGGCTCGTCAGACCCGAACCAAAGCTAAGGAATCAAAAGAGACGCTCATCAGCAGCGCACGTCACCAAGAGCTGGAGCAAAGTCATGCACAGAAGCAACCTTTTGTGGGCACTTCCGTGTCCGCCGCTCAGTTTTCTGCTGCCGCTCATCCGCCCACCGAGAATATCAATGTGCGTGCGGCGGTGATCCATGTGATTGGTGATATCATTCAGAGTGTGGGCGTCTTTGTGGCAGCCCTCATCATATTCTTTCAACCCCAATTGGCTTATGTAGATTCTATTTGTACATTCATCTTCTCCATCATTGTACTTGTTGTGACCTTTCGCATACTGCGGGATGTTCTCATGGTGCTGATGGAAGCCACACCCGACTATATGGACTATGAGGAGGTTCAGCGTACATTTCTACGCATCGAAGGTGTGGAGCATGTGCATAATCTAAGAATTTGGGCCATAAGCATCAATAAGGTTGCATTGTCGGCACATTTGGCCATCCACAAGGATGCCGATCCTCATGAGATATTGGAGGAAGCCACCAAGATGATACACAAGCATTATCATTTCTTTGAGACGACCATACAAATTGAGGAATATACACCGGGAATGGAGAATTGTGCACAATGTACACCGCCCGGCCGAAGCTCTAAGGTGGTGTCGCAAGTGGATAGCCGTACGGCTATGGCCATGGAGGAGGGAGCGGGTGGTGGGGATAAACAAGTTGCGGAGGAAAATGTGGATAAGAAAGTGATAAATGATAATAAAAGTAAATGAAATCGTACAATACAATAAATATATTTAATATGTAGGGTGGCTACGGTAGCTTGATAACTCGCTCTTTCATATTAATTGTCATATTTTAACAGTTCTCACCGCCTCACCCCTTCCTGGACAGCTGTCAATTGCCTTATGCCATGCCTGTTGCCAACTTAAGCACATTTTAAGTGCCTCCCTTCGCGTCTCCATGGTGTTGGCGCTGTCGGCCACTTCAAGGCATTAAATCAAAAATTGTTAATTACTTACGAAAAACTGTTCATTTATTTTTTATAGATGGTTGCCATTTTTCCCTACCTGGACACCGGTTGGTGCATTGCCACCAAATGGACGCGTCACATGGGTTTTTGTATTACCTACACATCGTTGCTGATGAAAACCTGGCGGTAAGTGCAACTTAAAATGATTTGGCTAATTTTTTAACAATTTTGGTAACAGCGTCTCGCTGACTTATCGCGTGAAATCGGCGCATAAAATTAAGCTCAATGACCAGCAACTGTTGCAGTGGATGGTGCCAATTTTATTGGTTATGTTGATCTATTTGGGTACCTGGACCATTTCAGCCACGCCCAATGCGGAGGTGGTAAGTGATGAATCAAGGTGCTATGTTTGATCCCATTTTTGGTTATACTTTTTTCTAAATATTTTGGCAAATGCTGTGATTTAATTTTAACTAAGCACTTTTGATTGCAATTTGTTGGCATTATTAGAAACCCCATTTTTGTGTTTATATTTTCTAAACCATCAAAATAAGACGAAGTTAATTATACGAATTAAATACAAACAAAAAAGCAAATTGAGTTACATGCTTTAGGGGTTCAAGACCGGTTTCAACGGTAGCTTATGTCATATACAAAAAAAACGTAGCATACTTTTTGGCCTTTGCATATCTTCTAACATAATGTTTATATGTTAACATGTATGTTAGTTCTCTATTAATTAACATTAGGCTAGGATATTGAACATTTCTGTAACTGAGTAACGAGTATGTCAAAGTCGAGCTGGGCCAACTCTAACTTAAGCTCTCGATTACAAATAATTTAATAGTTTCAAGAATGTGTCTGATTTGTTCAAAATTAAGGGTTCGATCCGATTCGGTTCATAACCCTTTTGGAGCCTTGTTTTTAATATAGATTTTAGTTATTTTTTTGGCATTACCTAATTTCAAGCGATTCGAGTACAGCAAATTTTACATAATTTAAAAATGATCGCTGTATTGGTTTTAGCCTGTTCTATCCCAAATACTCTAAAACATAATAGTTTCAATACCAATTTATGTCTTAAGACGCTAGTGAATGAATAATGTTCCTTTATAATTTTGTGGGAACTCCGCTAAGCAGAAGTGTTTTATTGGTTTCAGAGCAACTTTCTTAAATCGATAGAAATTTCAATGTAGCTTGCAATATTGTTTTCAATTTGATGATAATAGTTTACTCCGAACCCCATGATTTGAATACATTAAAGCAGTGGTGGGCAAGCCATAGTTCCCATTGCTTAATATACGGCGCATTTTCATTACAAATTTCTTGGCTTTTTGGCGCCACCGTGCACAAGAAGTCAGAACGACAAGTAAAATACATAAAAATAGTGTGAAAATCGGTCAACTTTGTAGGGTTATATCTTCTAAACTAAAAATCTGATTTTAATAAGGGTAGCATATTTGAAATCGTTATGGGAAGTAGATGAAGTTCGAAATGAAATCGTTTATACAAAAATCTCTTGAGATGTCTGGGACACACCCGATTGTAATCATATCTTTAACCTAACCGAAATATTGGGTTTGCAACAGGTTTAGGTTCAACAATCTTTTGAAACTTGGTTTTGTGTACAGTTTGGTTCACAGTATACAATATGTAGGCATTCCGGGCTCGAACCGGTTCGGTTCAAGACCTGGTTTTTATTCGAATGATATATTGTGACCTTACCTTAACAGAACCTTTCATGTTTCTGTTTTTGCAAATCTAGGTGAATTTTACGAATTTGCAGAGCAAAAACAGGCGAAAGTGGCCCCAAGTCAGCATTTGTATTTATTATTTTTTGTTTAAGTCTACTTTAGGTTGAGCTTTGCTGATGTGTGCTTATTTGACTTGGATCTTTTATGCTGGTTGCTGTTAAGTTTTTAGCTTTAGTTTTAGGATCTAATGCCTACTGTCTGATACCTAAATTTTTTCCTCTCCTCTCTTCAGATTCCCCATTTTGTTTAATGCTTGGACTTCTTCCTTTTTTCGAAGTTTTATATAAGGAAATTTTTAATCTAAATCATATACCTCTCTCCTTCCTTAGATCTACGATCAGAGTCGCTTGAAGTTTAAACAATGCTCGTATAATTGGTGGGATCATAGTTTGGCCATCGGTGAGGTGTTCTTCCTGGCCTGGGGCATACGTGTGTGCTATAATGTGAGGAATGCGGAAAGCCTGTACAATGAGGCTCGGCTGATATCCTATGCCATCTACAACATAGCCATTGTGAATATAGCCATGGTGGCGTTCCAGTAAGTCTGCATGCAAACACATAATTGAATTATAACAGTTGACACAACAGAAGACTTTGGGTAATCCAACATGCCGGGGCACGCGTCGGGCCCATTAGGCAGGAGAAGGGGGTGTTGTGTATTCCCCTGCGCTGGTTCTTTTAATTAAATTCCTTTGCTTTGTGCACGTACGCGTTTGCCTTGTAATCCTTTTTTTGTTGTCGTAGTCTTGTTTACATAGAGAATCACGGGTATGCGGGGTGCCAGAGCCGCTTGAAAAGTGTTCATAATTAATGTAATTTTGTTTTGCGGAAAACTTTTACCCAATTTGATTCTATTTCTAATTCTATTTGCTTCTACCTGGCAGTGTCATGCTCTTCCCAAATGCTGGACCCGACTACAAATACATGCTGGGCTTTGTACGCACTCAACTGTCAACGACCACCACCATTGCCCTGGTTTTTGGCCCGAAAATATTGCGCGTCTTTAAGGGACAAGGCGACAAGTGGGATCAAAAGGCCAAGGTTCGAAGTATAACGGCCTCGTTCTCGCTTAATGGTGTGGGTCTGGTACCCGAAGAGTCACCCGATTTGTATCAGGAGAATGAGGAGCTTAAGGTACACTGGAAATATTTATTTAGTGGAGTAATCCTTGATGAATCTTCTTGCCTAACAGGAACAAATCCAAAAGCTGGCCCATCAAATTGAGTTCATGAAGACTGTGCACATGCAGATGAACAATCGGCATTTGAAACCAAAACCGGGTGGCTATTTTACCATCACATCCACCTCATTTCAGGCACCCTATAGCAAGAACTCGGTTTCTACAGCACAAACGCAAACGGGCAAAGATGAGTCTGGCGGGTAAGACATACCCAAATAGAGGACTCCTTTGATATACATTTATTTTATCCACTAGCAGTGCCACGCCCTCGAAATGCAAATCGCCCAAGGGCAAAGTCTGACGCGGTCAACGAAGTGTTAAAGATTGCTCAATAGAAGAACTGAATGAACAGTCGACAGTTGTAGAGGAATCAATTGATTTTAGTTTCTATCAAGCAGAGCCAGAGTTTAAACTCCAGGAAGAAGAAACCGACGAACGTAACCAATTGCAGGAGCAGGATGAGGCCGCTTTACTTCAACAATTTCGACGCCTTTTTGCACCCTTGCTGGATGACAGCCTGCAGTTGTATTACCAACTCAATGATGAGCAGGAGAAGGAGGACGAGGAGGTAAAACATGTACGCATACATCGCACTGTGGCGGAGATAAATGAGCTGACCAGCAGCGAAGAGGATACCATGATGACACAAGTCAATTCTTCGCCCTCGGAAGAGCGGGATGATGAGCTGGAATTGCTATCCACCTCAAGCAGTTCACTATATGCCATACACACACCGTCACCGGCTCAAGCAAATGGTTTACTTTTGTTACCCCAAGGTCTGATGGAGTCGCCACCAACGATCACCGAGCAAGTGCAGCTACATAATCCTCCCAATCAGCTGATGGCAATGATGTTAATGGAGGATGAGCCAAGTAGTAGTCATAATAATAACACCTCCTGTTCGTTGAGTTCGACACTAACAGATAGCAAGACCTTGGATGGTCGCACGCCCATTGTGGTGTAAGTTAGGATGGAATGGGAATCTCTCTCTCTCTCTCGGTCTCTGCTTGACAAGTGATTTGGTTTGAAACAGTCCTAAGCTGTCGTCACACGAACGGTCTTACAACAGCAGCTTAATGTTTAATCTAGTCTTAAAAGATAATTGTTTGTGTGCATGTCTGTGTGTCTTTTGGTCTGTCTCTGTCTCCATTTCCACTTTATGTTCCTTCTCTAAGTTCTGCTTCTTAAACATACAACCATCTCAATTATTTCATTTTCATTTTCCATATAAAACAACATTAACAAATTGAGCAAACATTTTTCACTTCGTTCGGATTGTCAAGACAAACTTGTAAAAAACAAAAACAAAAACAAAATGTTAGGAAAAACTTGGAAAAATTCCAAGCAACTGACCAAGGGTCAATTTCAACAACTCGTAGACCAGGCTCATAGAGTCCTAGGCTCTTAGAAAAATTATTATCATTTCCACTCACACGCACCTATCACAATATTCTTTCTCTCAGTGCACTCACACTCACCAATTTGATTTGCTTTGTAGGTCGCAATTCTTATATCTATATATCTATATATTCATATGATCTGTAAGGTTAGCAAAGAGTCGATTTTAGCGTAAATGGTAAAAAAAAAAAACCCACTTATAATAAATAAACAAACAATTTGAAGTTTTAGCATACATTTTTAACTGTAAGCTGATAATGGGCGCAGTAAATTGGAAGTTTTCGAAGCAAAAATAATAACATTAATTATACAACTAAGTTAACGTTAACTTACCGAACATTATACAAAAACAAACAAATGATCGAACAGAATCAAAAATAAATGTTATAAAATCAGAAGAATATTCAGAAGGTTTTCTTGATTAAAGGTAAGAAGGTGTGGAATATATTGGGTAAAGCGGCAGAAGGACCCCTATGCACAAAAAAGTGCTTTCTCCAAACGGTATCATTTTTTTTAACATTGAATTTTTTTTTTTACGGTTCTTAGAACTTGACAAAGAGAAATAGTAAGCAAATCCATCTACCTTTAACATTTAAAATATTATAAAACAATTAAAATCTCTATTAGTGTCTAGAAAGTGTTTTGAACTTATGTAGATTCAATATTTTTGGTTTACCATTTAAGCTCCTGGGCTCCACACTTTGTAAAAACACTTTCATAACACTTCAAAATAGAGATATTAATAGTTTTATATTTTTTGAATTGTTAAAACTAGATGGATTTGGCTAGATTTGTTTAATTCCTGTTTAAAGAACCATAAAGAATCAAAATAAAATATAAACAAAATTTTACCATTAAGAGAAATCACATTTTTTTGCAAATAACTAAATAATTTAAGCTTTTTTGATGTGTAAAAACACATTCTTGACACACTGTATATATTCTTAATCAGAATCAAAAGACCCCGAAGGCGGAGAGACTACAAAAGATAGAGCCACAAATTTTTAAAAGATGCCAGTCTGTTTTATCAGAATTGTTACATTTCTCAAATAGCTAGAAAATGGCAAATATTCTTTTCAAAATAGAAGAATGAAGAATCAAAATAGCAGGTTGCGGCTAAACTGTTTGGCAAAGGTAGGTCCGGTGGGAAAATAGCTAAAATGACAACACTGGTTTTAAGAGGCAGCCATAATTAAGCCAAGTGTACTTCTTGGTCTTAACAAAACTGGCTCAATCAGCCGCGGATCTTGGAATCGTTTTAGGGGGGAGGCTCAGAGTGCTTGGTGAACTTACAGAATTGGGCTCTGTGGTGGCTTAGCGTCCATATCCCCCCGCCGCCACCATAGATCAGCTACTGTGCTTAATGAAAGAGCGAAAGAGAAGGCATTTGACTTACCACAACGCGCAGGCGTTGGTAGTTCTCCACAAAATCGTGGACTCTACAATATCTTCATCCTGACAATTTACATTCATGTTGCTTTTGTTGTTTTACAACCACATAAAAAAAAAACGAACAGAGATGTGCAGAAACGAACAAGCGAACGGAGCACAAGACTTGAGGCTAACAATAACACACAAATTATTTGTTATTAGGCACGTCCTCGACAAACAAACACTAGAACAAACTCTTAACTTTGATTTGTTAACCTTTATGGACTTTTTAATGCACTTTTAAGACGCGAAACAAACAAATTAAAAATTGCTATCGAGGCGACACCGATACGAACGCGTACAAACGAGAAGAACTGAAACTGAAGGAAGAAAGCAAAAGCGAAAGGCAGCAGCGAGTAGGCTGAACTAGTTCTGGGAGCTGAACTAGCTGCTGCAACGGTAAATTGAGGCAGCAGCAGATGTGTCCGTTGCAGACGGCTACTTTTTTGGCTGATTTTAAATCTATTTCTATGGACCTGACCTGTGAATTAAGTTAAAGCAAAGATTTATCAATTTTATAGATGGCGCAAATTGTTAGGCAATGTCAGCTGCTAGTAATAATGGTTTTTTATCTATAATCCTTGGTTTGAGCCAGTTGCTGAGATTTTTGCTTGCAGGGGCCGTTCACACTACAATTCAGCCTTCTGCATTGTAAGGGCCTTCTACACCGACACACAACTGTAAAGCACATAACTGCATTTTGTTGGTACCAAAATCTGATATTATATTATTTTTGAATTCAATTTCTTAAATTATCCTCAAAACAATACAAATTTTCCTAAAATCAAAATTAGTTTCTTGATTTAAAAATATAAACAAAGGTTTCTACTGGGATAATTTGGCTGTCCATTTTATTGTATGGCAGCTATATGATATATTCAGCCGATTTTGATGCAATTGTGCAAAATTATGCTGGTGCAGAAAATATTAATAACTGGAAAACTTCAAGACGCCAACAAATTTAAAATAAAAACTTTTTCTCACTAAAACTAGTTTTTCAACAGATCGTTCCTATGACAGCTGAATGCTATGGTCATCTGATTTCCATACAACTCTGTAGAGTAGTGTGAAAGTGCTTAAAATGAATAAATGCATAAATTAAAGATACTACCTTTCAAAAGAAACAAGTTTTCCTTACTAAAAGTATTTTTTTGACCATACTTTTGTATGGCAGCTGTACTATATAGTAGTTCGATTTCGACCAAACTTGGTGGAGTCTTTGAAAAGCTTAGCAAAGTGATAAATACGAAGCTTGGAGACGTTTAAATTAAAAACAAAAAAGTTTTTCTCACTAGAACTAGGTTTTAGACTGAATGAGCCCATGACAGCTATATGCTATAGTCTTCCAATACTGCCGGTTCCGACAAATGTGCAGCGTATTTGTACCAGAAGACTTCGAGCAAAGTTTGTTCAAGATAGCCTTAAAACTGACATAGGAACAGTCTAATGATACAGAAAAATATACCGAAAACCGCTGGCTAACGTGAGCGGCAAACTGTTCCTCTAGGCTAATGCTCTCTTAACTCTATACACACTGGAAAAACATCATGTTACAGCTTAGATATATCCCCAAGACCGACATTTCTATATATATATAAAAAGTACTTTAATTGTAAAATTCTTATAAATGTCTTTTGGTTTACAAAACTAAATTTGTATTGATTTTCTTTTAACAATTTTCATGCAAAGAGACATAGATTTGATATGGAAGAGTAGACTTAACTAAACGGAGGGAGGGGAATGTCCATATGAGTTAAGAGTTCAGGGTTCAGGGTTAAGATTCAAAAGTGTTGGACGGAAATCGTTGTTTCCACATTGGATTAAGTTACATTTAAAGATTGATTCGAGTTCAAGGCACTTTACAGATTCAACCTCATCCGGAGTCCAAAAAAACTAAGGCCTCAGGAGATGAGCCACCAGGCCAGTCATGAGGCTGCCCGCCAGTAGGCTCAGCCAGCCCATTCGCAACTGTCCCGCTGCATTGCAGCCATCCTTGCTGTTGCAGGTGCAGTACTCCATGAATATGTTATAGCTGCCGGTACGCATCAGACAGAAGCGTTCGTCGCCCTCGATGCCCGGTTCACCCATGTAGGCGCAACTCCGGAAGTAGCGCCACTCCCCGTGCACCTTCTGGCGAATCTTGCGACACATGGTGGGCAGCACGCCCGGCAGATGCTCCAGCTCGTGGGCCTGCTGGCAGTCCGTGATGGCCAGGGTGCTATTGTCGAAGGGATCGCCGCACTTGGGATCGTTGTCGCTGCGGCAGTCCCAACATTTGATGGCTTGGGCTGAAAGTGGAGAATGGATTAGCAAAAGTCCCCAATAGTGGGAACCCCATCTGTTTTTTCTTGTTTACCTGTCTTGAGCAGACAGCAGAGCGCGAACACAGCCAGCAGGCATTTCTCCAAAGTCTTCATTTTGAATTAAATTTTAATTAATAAAAAAACAAAACACGCCCAAAAAAACACAAGCTATCCTATCGAAAGGCGATAGTCGATAGTCAGCTGCAGCTCACACATATCGATAGGCCACAAGCCATTTACAGTTTGAGAAGCTTGGCAACAAGCCCGGAATGTTTAAAGAATGTATATAACTGCGCTCTGAGGTATGAATTTTATAAATATTTTATTTATAAAATTTCACATGTTTTATAGAGTTGTGTGGGCAAAACCAGAGATTGGTAGTGTTATTTATTGTTTAACAATGCAGCTTGGGAGTGGCGCCACCTGGCTTTCATTTTGTCGATTTTTTTTAAATTGCATTAGAGATGCTCCAATGTCGAAGTCACTGCGTCCATTTAAGGTTGAGCAATATTTTGAAGTCACCGTGACGGAAATTAAATCAATGAAATATGTTGTTGAGCGATTTTTGTGCTTAGTACGGTTCAATATTCTTATTATTTTGTCTCAAGTTTAAAATAGAAATTCAATATCAAAGACGAAGTCATTGCAACCATATAAGGATGAGCAAAATATAAAAGTCACTGTGACAGGAACAATCTAAATAACATAAAGATCTTAGCTCATCGATTTCGGTGATTTTGGTGAGTAACTTTTCAAACAGAATTCAGCGAAATTCGGGAGATTATTCGGAAGTACCGGCTCTTGGAAATGAGACTTCAAATTCGCAAAAATATTTTTCAAGCCGATTAATAAAAATTCGATTTGTAATACTTAGGCAATATTCTCACTTGTCTGATATATCATTAAAGTTTCTCAAATGAGATATCAGAAAAGTGAGACACCAAAATAATCACAAAAATATATGAGAAGGTGCATGAGAAGTAGGCTTTTTGAGTTCTCCTATGAGTTTTTTCAACAGCCAACTCACAGCTAGCTGAGGTATATTACACCCATCTCAAATGAGATCTCGGCAAGTGAATTTCAACTTTACGGATCTGTTTCCAGAGTGCAGATTTCAAAGAATTTCGACATATATTCAAGGCTCTTAAAAATCCATAAACTCTGTGAGTCACTGAATTGAACCAGCTCTCGCATCCGATCGGCATCATTGTTTCTTAGTCGCAGTCACAGTGAACCGAGTCACAGCTTATTCACAGAGAGCGCATCTCTAAGCGATATAACTATCGCCTCAATTGCACATCTCCAACTCAGTCACAGCAGCAGCTTGGTTTTGGGTTTGCATTGTTTTCATTTGGAAAACGTTGTTTCAGATTGGTAATTTAAGGCGCACACACGAAACTGAAAGCACAAAAATGAGCAAAATAATATACGGAGCCTTAATCCTCATCATGTTGAACATCTGCGGTAAGTGAAACGTTCAAAAAAGCCGTCTTAAAACTTTGCTTTGACTTTGGGTGTGGCTGATGAACAAGTGTTTTGTTTTTTTGGTTGTTAATTAAAATTTACTCAATTCTCAGGCAGCTGGGCCATACGCTGCTATCAGTGTTCCTCGGATCAGGATCGCAAGGGCTACGACAGCTGTGGCGCCTACAAGAAATTCAATCGCACCGAGCACATTTCGATAGAATGCAATAGTGATGAAAGCCACATGCCCGGATCCTTTTGCATGAAGGTGGTGCAGCAGGGACCCAGAGGATTTATATGTGAGTAAATGTGAAATAGTTGAGCGGACTTTATATAGTGTATTATTTGCTTGCAGGGGATGGCCGCTGGCGTCAGGTGATACGGCGTTGTGCCTCCGTCTCGGACACGGGCGTGACTGGCGTCTGTAACTGGGGCGTCTACGAGAATGGCGTTTACTGGGAGGAATGCTATTGCTCCAGCGATAGCTGCAATGGCTCCAGCCTGTTGCAATCAAACAAACTACTGCAACTGCTGGCAGGCTTCCTGCTGATGGCTGTGGCCTCAAGGATGCTACACAGCTAGGAGAGAACATTACTTAGTTGACAACACGAAAGTGCCTTTCACATCAAACCCTTAGCATTTAACACACACACTCCGTCCACTATACGTATAATCTTATCAAATATAGAAAGAGACTCCAACTATTTATTTATCCTGCTCCTCTCTTAAGGGGCAACCATCCTGACGTTGAGTCAAGGCTTTAAGGCCACTATCCGCCCAACCAGCATTTGGTTCCTTGGCCACAGCGGTGTATATAAGCGTTGAGCCATCTTCAAACGTTTTCATGGCCATATAAGATTTGCCCTCCTCCAGCCACACACGCAAATCACCACCCAAGCCAGCCTCGTCTGTACCGCTAAATGATGTTTGATTACGCATGGAATTGCCATACTGCCACAATAAGTTGAAGTATTATTATTAATTATTTGGCTTCTCTGGAGCCTCAACCCTTACCCACTGCTGGTACAGCGCCACTGGCTGATGCTTTTGTGTCCATCTCAACACTTTTAAATAGAACATCATAAACTTGTGCACATTCTCCTTGACTCGCACATCCTGCACTTGATTAAACTTGGCCAACTCCTCCAGTGTGCTGCGGCATATCTCTCGATCCTTGGGACGACCCAAGGTCTGACATATACCCTGAGCCATGCGTCGCATACAGTCGAAATCTTCGTCTAGTATTTGATCAAGCGAGATGGTTTCCTCGCCTGGCGGCTGCTCTGCAGGTTTTTGACGTGGAAACTCTTCTTCAGGCGCCTCACGTGGTCGCTGTGAGCCAGGACAACAAGTGGGCATGGTGAGAATTTGGTTAAGAAAATTTGTTCAAAAGAATATACAAAATGTTTGGAAAAATTTTAAGTGTGAGTTGTCGTATATATGTGGATTTTTGTTACAGTCATCGCAAAGGTTCCAAGTTTCAATTTGGGAGGGCGTACAGTGTGTCGGTGTAGAAGGCCCCTACAATGCAGAAAGCTACATTGTAGTGTGAACGGCCCCTGCAAGCTAAAATCTCAGCAACTGGCTCTAACCAAAGACTTATAGATATTATAGGTAAAGCATGTAAAACAAAACACGATTATTCCTGGTAGCTGACATTGCCAACTAATATGCGCCATCTATAATATTGATAAATCTTTGCTTTAACTTAATTCACAGATCAGGTCCATAGAAATAGATTTAAAATCCGCTTTAAATTCAAATCCAAAAAAGTAGCCGTTTGCCATTGACGCATCTGCTGCTGCCTCAATTTACCGTTGCAGCAGCTAGTTCAGCCCCCAGAACTAGTTCAGCCTACTCGCTGCTGCCTTTCGCTTCTGCTTTCTTCCTTCAGTTTCAATTCTCCTCGTTTGTACGCGTTCGTGTCGGTGTCGCCTCAATAGCAATTTTTAATTTGTTTGTTTTCGCGTCTTAAAAGTGCATTAAAAAGTCCATAAATGTTAACAAATCAAAGTTAAGAGTTTGTTCTAGTGTTTGTTTGTCGAGGACGTGCCTTATAACAAATAATTTGTGTGTTATTGTTAGCCTCAAGTCTTGTGCTCCGTTCGCTTGTTCGTTTCTGCACATCTCTGTTCGTTTTGTTCTGTATGTGGTTGTAAAACAACAAAAGCAACATGAATGTTAATTGTCAGGATGAAGACATTGTGGACTCGGCAACTTATAGCGATTTTGTAGATAACTACCAACGCCTGCGCAGTCATTTGTGGTAAGTCAAGTGCCTTCTCTTTCGCTCTTTCACCGAGCCAGTTTTATTAAAACCAAAAGAATACAACGACAATTTACAAATTACACGTGGGTTTAATTATGGTTGCGTTACAAAATCAATTGCAAGGAGCACATGGCCAGCAGAGCCGCCACGCTCATCGTCACCAATCCCATGGCTCCCGATGCATTGCACAGATCACCCTTGCAGGTGAAACAGGTCTCCACCTGGCGACTGTGCGTAACGGTGCATTCGTTCTCCTTCTGTCCAATCGACTCGAAATGGCAATCACGTGACACGATGACACCGGCACGATCTGAAAGGGAGAAGAGTAAAAGTTGGGGGGTTTAAAGGAAGAGTAATAATAGCCTCTGTTCCAGCTTGAATTCTTGAGGTGCTTTTTTTGCAAGCCAAAAATAAAGTTTAAAATTGCAAAAAAAATACCCAATAAATTTGCCCCATGTAGCTACCAAAGTTAGGGTAAAACTAAAGCAATCCTGCTGTACTCTCGCTTTACTTTAATTTTTAACGTTTTTTGCTACTTGGTTCGAGCAGTTTGTGTTTAAAACGTGATCAAAAATGCACCTTAAGTTCTTTTGGTCCTTTAAAAGGTTCAGTCGCACTTAAAAATTACATTTTACAGAACGTTTGAGGTTGAAAATAGAGTTTTTAAATGATCTAAAATATTGAAAACTATAAATTTTCTTCTAAGTTTTGACTCAATTGAATCCAAATTTTAAATAAAGCTGAAAAAAAGCTGAAATCATTATTAAAACGGCCATCATTTCCGCTATTTTGAAATTAGAAATGACTGGAAAATAGCTAGAAATGACGGGAAAAATGCCAATGGGGCCACACTGGTCTCGCGTTTGTCTATTTTACTTGAGTACTATAAAAGACCTTCAAAACTAAGTGTTTGGTTAGCAGTCTAGTTAAGCTCAGAACTAGGGTTGTTGAAAATAAATATCGATATTTTTTTTAAAAGTAAAAATATTCCACTAAATGCATATTTTTCCGAGGCTACCTATAGATTTTGATTGCAGAGAGATTGCTGGAGTCAAATGACACCTTGATGTTATTCATTCGTCCTGTTATTCTAAAGATACAAATATAAAGAAAAAATATCAAAAATATCAAACGATATCTGATATTTTTCGTTTTTATATTTAGAATAACAGGACGAATGAATAACCTCAAGGTGTCATTTGACTCCAGCAATCTCTCTGCAATCAAAATCTATAGGTAACCTCGGAAAAATATGCATTTAGTGGTATATTTTTCAGTTTAAAAAAAATATCGATATTTATTTTCAACAACCCTACTCAGAACCCAAACCCTTACAATTTTCGTATACCGGTTGAATAAAATCGATTCCGTTTTGGTTCTGAGTTTAAATCCGTTCTTTTTTCGTGTAAGGTTTCGGTTTAACTCCCTAATTTTTGTTGCTAAATATTAACCTCTCTCGAGTGTGATCGGATTCTAGATATGTCTAGTCTATTTCTCGATCCATTTTCTAAAAGCAGAAAAGCAGAGGTAAAGTTCGGATTCAGCTTTGGGGCGTTATTAACTTACAAGTTTCGGTTGTCAATCTGTTCCGAGGTTCAAAAAATGCAAAAAAATGTTCAACTGATCCTGATAGGCTGGCATATCCGATAATATGAGACACATTTTCTACCTATATATTCTAAGACCAGCTGTTGATCTGTCTCATTCTAAGCAAACGGATCGCTCAAAAGCTATTGCTATGAGATACTATTATCACTCTTTCCGTTTTCAATTTTATTTACATAGATCTTATTTTCCCCAACTCACTTGCATCTCTAATTACCTTATTCACTCCACGTATTGTTGCTTGTTCAAGCGTTACACAAAACGTAAATAGGCAACTGATTTGCTACACATTTCTGTTCTTACTCATTCTTTAAACAAAATGCGATAAACATTAAAATCTTATACTGAGTTTTTTTTTTTTGTCGAGGCCCACGCACAGCTTTATTTGAATTCGAAGCGAATTCAACAATATTGAATGCGTAATTTTAATATATTTGTATATTGCTCTACAGTCTCAGTTTCATATATGTTAATTGGCAGGTGGCCTCCCTCCCTCCCCTGCTGTCTAATTGGTGGCGATGTGGTGACATCATGACTTCAAGGTGGTGCGTTTGTGTTTGGAAATCTAAATACTTATACTTACCGCTGGTGACCACCTTATTGCATCTGGTCACGGGCTGCAATTGTTCCATGGTATTCGGCTTGGCCGCACTATCGCAGTCCACCTGACGTATATTCGAGTTGGCATCAATTTTATCTAAGGCGCAATTGGGATCGGTCAATGATTTGCATTGATAACATTTGATGGCACTGGCTGTAAGACAAAGAGAGAGAGAGAGAGACAGATTAAAGTAGTAGTATAGGTTGACTTTACCCTAGCTTAATGTAACCTGTTTGCTTTTCGAGTCTCTTTCCATTATGTAACGCCCTCTTGCTCAAAGCAAATTCTCTCGTTTGTATATAATTTGTTTGTGACGCCATGAAGTCAGCTTTTGAATACAATTTTGTTTTGGTATGGAAAAGTACGTGCAATTTGCTCGTTTTTGGAGACAGATTAGCAATTGCTTAAAAATATTTTTGACCACTTTTTGTTTGGATAAAGGCTTATCTACATATTTGCAGTTCATGAGCTTGTATAAAATGTTTTAGAAATGTTTTAGTTTTGCCTTTGATCTTGGTTTTTATAAGTTTTGCTTTTTCGTTTGCTTCCGGTAGATTTTGGTGTCCAATGCTGTTTTTTTTTAAGAAGATTGAATACTTTTTTAAAACAAACAAAATTGAATTTGAATACTGCCTCAGCAGCTAATTTTAAGACCAAATTTGGGCGAAAAATGGTTCTATTAGTTTCTATTAGTTTGGTTTCCAAATCTCCATCTTTGAGTGGAGCTCCACAAGATCAGCTGTAGCAGCTTTTAAAATTATAATTTTTTCAAATCAAAAATGTTAAAATACAGTTGAAGTTTATCTAAAATGTTTATAAAAATGTTTCTTAAATAAACTTCAAGGGATTACTGGTAAAAAATCTTGAAAAACAGCTTTTTTCCGGCTAAATAACTGTATGAAACCCCTTAAGCTTAGTAGTTATTTGGCTTCTTCTTAAACATAACCAGTTTGATAAAACCAAACTATTAAATAGAGATTCGGAACTGGTTCGATGACAGTTTTGAATAAGTCCAAAATATAGGGATTAAATCGGTTCAACTTAAAGCCCTTTAAGTATCGTCTCAATGGTCAATGGTCTCAACGGTTCTGCCTTGTTTTACCGAATCTATTCATATATACATATATTTTCTCAGGCTCCGATATGTTTTAAGGTTTTAGACTTCTTTAAGAATGGATTCAGAGAAGCTCGTGGGTCTTACATGCTGTCTTTGTACAGTTTTTTTATGTTCTTTAGAATAGAAATTTCGATTTCAGTGTCAACTTATTCCCGTAAAAGCAGATTTTGTGCTTTCCGCTCACTTTAAACTTCTGTCTACGAGACCAACAATGTTAAAAAATCGATTGAATATTTAGGCATGATTTACGTTTTTCGTATTAAAAAGTTAAAAACTCCTACAGTTCCTATATATTTATAACTATTTCGATGAAAATTTGACTAAATAGACTTTACTGCAGACTTAAATCTAAAGATATGCTTCCACTCGTAAATTAACATACTCAAATATGGCCGAAAAGTTGACTAATTTGGCCTATTTATTCAAATTTTCATCAAAATTAGTGAAAATTATTTGCCAGTTTGTACGTAGCTTGTCAAGATTTGCTTCGAGAGTTTTTTTTTCGACAAATTAAAAATGGCGCCGCCACGCACAAGGAGACAGAAAGTCAAGTGCAAGCGAAGCGAGTTACAGCAAACTTAATGCGTATCTGGGCATGGCTATATTTTGGGATCGATACGACTGCAAAAACAAATCTATGCAGTGTGTGTCTGGCTTCTCGACTCGAGCCTCGCTAATCAATCTTTTATTCTAAATTCTTTTGTTATATTATAATATCAATTTAATTGCTTAATTTCTTGTTTCTATTGATTGATCTATTTTTGTGACTAGTGTTATAAACTATAAGCTTCTACTTTTAGCACTGGAATGTTAAATAAAAAAATATATAAATAATAGGGGTTATTGTTTTCAGTTGTTTTCTCTTCATACCTTTTTTCAAGTTCATAAGATTTTTAAAATTATTCTGGGAGAGATGTAACACCTCATTCCCACAAGTTTATGAGTTTTTCTTTACCGTGTAATTATCAACTAAGTATTCAGTAGCACAGTGCAAAAGTCTAACGCGTAAAACTTCTTTACAATATTAAAAAAAAAGTTTTATATAGAAAATGTCAATTGAGATTTGCATAACAAACTCAAATTTGAGTTGTGGCCTTTTTCATCTTAACTTCCAAATTTTCCACTCAAACACAAAAAAGCCCTCAAAATCTAGTTTTTCATGTCTGTCGAATTTCGTTTTCTAATATTTGCTGCTAGCCACTTCAAAACTAGTTTTCTTTTTATAAGGCAATCTACTTATCTATATTGTTTCAAACGAATTTCAAATTATATTTCACTTATTCACTATTCACTCACCACAATGCATCAGGCACAATGCGATAAACAAACCACCAAATACTTGTTTCAGCATATTGTCAAATATGTGATTTATTCAAACAATAAATTCAGCACAAAAAAATATAAGAAATTTTTGCAAAATTCGTAAGTTCCGTACACTTGGACAGCCGTTGAACAACTGAAAATAAATAGCATTAAGCATTTTAGATTCACGTTTTGAGTTATCCGCCCATGCACAGCCGAAAGCTTTCTGTTTTTTTCTACAGTAAATTGTTTAAACAAAAATTCGCTTTGCTTTTGCTTTGAGTGAAACTCAAAACGAGTTTTTGTTTGTGTCAAACAGCGGCCCATGCAATGAGGTCGCAAAAACTATTTTGTTTTGATCGTCAGTTTCGTTGGCGAGTGATCTTTTGTAGTGAGCTTTTGAGACGACAAATTTAGATTTAATTGAGAGTTGGCACAGTTTTTCTTGTGGGAAATAGAAATATTGAGATAAATCAATGCCCTTAAATGTGGGAGAATTCTCATGAATTCGAACATATAAGTATAAGAGCTATATATTTTGGTTCAGAAACGGTCAAAAAAAACATAAAATAAAAATAATCTTGAATAGGGCCTAAATCAATAATAACATAGTTCTACAAAATCAAGGTTTTTAAGAAAACCCCCGATAAGATCCTTAAATTCTAATAGAAAGAACTTTTGTAAGCCTCATACCCAGACTTTTAACTGTACCTTAGGTTTGCGTTCTACTATCAACACACAGCGACAACAGTTTAAACTTAATTGATCAATATAAAAATCCATAAAATTCAGCAAACATGGACTGGGTCATTGGGAACGTAATATGAAAAATTCGTTTTGATGGGAGAATTGGTAAAGGTACCTCCAAAAGGGGTCAAACCAACCTAGACTCTTGAATATATTTAAAAGCGCACAAAAACCATAAAACCGCGAAATGGAGTACCATTTTAAGATTATCTCCATATAAGTCATTAAGTAGACCGAAAAATAGACCAAACTGAGCTATCGGTTTCACCATCAAAGTTCCAAAGGTCCTTTTTGTACAACCAACTGCCTTAGAACAACATTGACCATTAAAGGTATTAGCAGCTTCATCAAAACTATGAAATTTGTGCTTTTAAGATCTATTTAACAACCTTTAGATCTTCAAACTTAGAGGCTTTTATGTGTGGAGATTTTATAAGGAATTCTAATCTGGGGTTTTTATTTTATATTACAGTATTACAATTCAAAGTCTGCCTTATTCTCATTATTTTTGTTTAAGTCGCGGCTAAAAAACTTCTCTCAACAACCTTCTCAAAATCAAAATATCCCAAATTCGGATACTGTTTTCAAAAATCTTCTTAAGTAGCGCTAAACAAACTGTGAACTGTGTATTGTGATTCAACGTATATTTATTTTCCATTCCACGTACTCGAGTTTTGTATCAGCTACGCTTCCATTTTCACTATCGCAAAACTTTTGCGATTTGGAGCCTACATTTTTTTTTAAAAGTTCAAAAGAATGTCTGCAAATGTAAAAGTAGTAGCTTGGCTGTATATCTTATGTTGAATGGTAACACGGGCTATCGCGAACCGTTCAATTTCGGTGGTTGAAAGCTAACGTAGTGTTAAACAATTTCTCGTTTAGTTGCCTAAATGCATGTGCGCGACCTACTTTAACTTTAATACTTTTCATAACTTTAATTGCAAAAATCATTATTTACTCTTAGCCACCACCAAGTCATTGAACCTTTTCACTTGTAATCCTGGGTACTTTGCTGTGTCTCGTCTGCTTCTTTTTCTGCCTTTTTTTTGTGACTTTTTTCCTGGTTGATTGCTTATTTTGTTGCATGTTATTTGAGCCTTATCGACTCATTGAAATCTGCTTTTCTGTCTGTTGTCATAGAGATCTGTGGTGGAAAAGGAAAAGATGCTTAATGCAAAAAGAAAAGAAAGAAAAAAGCGCAAATCCTTCTTAACATGTTCCAGCAGTTCAACAGCCTTTGCTTAATTTTGAAATATATTTTAAGTATTAAAACACCTTTGTTTTGCTTTAATGCCTAAACAGGCAAGACTGAAGCTGAGTTAAGTTGAGCTGTGTTAAATACTTGTTTTAAAATAACTTCTTAGAAGCTATAAAGAATTTACAAACTCTATTTCTAGAGATCTTTGATATCATCAATCTGTGTTAAATGTTCGAATTTTTGATTTTCTAGAAATCAAATCATATTTAGAGTTATAAAATATAATACACTCCGAAAGACCAAAATTGTGAGGGAATTGTATAATTTTTGGGTCTTCAAACTTAGTTTTATGGGATTTGGATATTAAAGAATGTTCTTTTTGTTATCTCTGAAATTGTTTAATCTATATCCACTTTATTTTTAACAATAGGTCCAAGCCGAGCTTCTCTCCATCCTTTTCTAATTTTGGCACAAAAGAAAGCAACCTACAGTTAAAAGCCGAATCCGTACGACATATTTTGAGATATGCTTTTTCTTGGCTAGTTACTTCAAAGATGGCGTCAATTGCTATTGAAGGTGACCGGATTCTTTAAGAAAAAACTGTTACATTAGATGTTCTGAAGTGAGATCTAACTCACGACCTTTAAACTGCTTTAAAAGGGACTCAGGAGCCATATCTCAAATATTATATAAGCTATAATCTAAAATTGTAGTAGCTCGATATCAATTTTGATTATGGTGTTAAATTTCAGTTTTTGACCGCTTTCACTTTACTCCAGGCTAACAATGATGTTCCATCCATACTCGATAATTATTTTTCTTTTGTCCCACCATTTCCCTGCCTCCAAAAATTGGTCATATTTTGTACTTTGTTGTGCATTTATTAGAATAATTCATTCAGCGTTTTTAGTAAAAGCACAGCAAGCTCCCCCGAAAACAAATTTCAATTTCCGGCCTCAGCGGGTGCAGTTCATTGTTAAAATACATTTGAATTGCATTGACAACCCGCCAATTTGTCAAATAATTACCATTATGCCAGAGGAAAAATATATAGAGAGAGAGAGAGGGCGGCGGGGTGTGGGTACACTTTTGCGCAAAATGTTGTGGTTGATAATTTATAGAAAAACGTAAGCTGCTTTTCTTTCTCCGGTTGGTCATCAGCAACAAATTCTGATTGAAAAATTTTCTATTATATTTTGGCCAACGAAGATGCCAATATGCGTTGGCGGGGGGGAGCGAAAGGGTTCCAGGGTTTACACTTTTCGTCTTCTTATTTCTCTTGAGATGCTATTGCTTGGGTTTAGAATTCAATTATATGTGGGTAGCGCATAAAAGCTGAAGAAAGGATGAGAATGCAAAAAGGAAACCAGAACGCCGGATAGTTTTCAGTGATACCCAGTAACAAAGAGTGTATACACGAGTATGTACGATTGCTTTAATCAGTTTAAATGATATCGAGAAAATGTTTCAATAATTGAGATTTTAACTCAAGTACTTGAAATCTTCAAAAGTCTCTATTACATTAATAGAGGTTTTAAAAGAATTGATTACATTACAGCTCTGTTATTACTTGAGAGTTTTTCCATGCTTTTTTGTCCTTTTTTAAACGGAATAGTTCAAATAACTTCATAAATTTTCACCACATTTAATGGTAAAGCTCGGTACACACAATGCCAAACTTAAATTTATGGCGAAGCTCAATCTTAACAACAAAATAGTTTGCTAAGACAGCCAAAAAATACTAAAAAAAATACCAAAAAATACCAAAACATACAAAACAAGAAAGAAAGTCGGTCAAGCCCGACTATAACATACTCTGTACCAAGAAATTTTGTCTTTTGATCATAACTCGAAAACCGTTCATCCGATCTTCTTCATTCCTTTGGCGGATCGATAAGTTATTCTAATAACTAAATATGTCCAGAAGGAACAAGCCATCTATCTTCAAAACTGTGGGAGATATGACGTTTTTTCTAAATTGCGGGGGCGGGAGGGGGCGTGGCCAAAATTGAAAATAAACTTGATCTGCCTGCAGACATAAGAAGCATATGTCCCATACACGTCAAACCTCTATCTCTTACCATCTCTGAGATCTGTGCGTTCATACGGACAGACAGACGGACATGGCTATATCGACTCGGCTGTTGATGCTGATCAAGAATATATATACTTTATGGGGTCGGAGATGCTTCCTTCTGTATGTTACATACTTTTGCACAAACTTATAATACTCTATGTACCTACGGTACAGAGTATAAAAATACCAAATAATACCATAGATTATAAAAAAACCATAAAATGACCGATAAAATTCGACATATGATATTTTTGAGTTAAAGTCACACTCCTTCTCAACTGCTATTTGTTTACAAGCAACTTTATAATGATTTTCAATCGCAACAATTAGACATTTCAGGATATAAAAGACAGATCTGTAATGCAAAGAAGTAGCTCTCCCCCCACATCACAGATTTTGTAACAGAAAAGTCAAGAAGAGGATGCAAAGAGCAGAACCCAGCGTCTCAGTTGAGGTATTCCTGAGGCGATGAATAACTGTCTTACAATCTGCAAGATCTAATCTGATTTCATCTGATTTGGATTGTTGGCACCGCATTTGGCAAATTGATTTGTTTTATTTCATAGTTGGGCATTGGGTAGGGCTATTTCTAGACTTCGGAGCATTTCCATGGCAGCTAAATCAAAATGCTTTCTATCTTCTCATCTTCTACATAGATGCTAGGTGCCAGATAAACTTAGATTTTGCTTTGTTATTTGTAAGTTTATGTGACAGACAGACAGAAAGTCTATGTAGAAGATGTGAAATTGGCACTGCTCGACTTTAAAGTGTTTGCCTTCAGATCATTAACATTAATGTTATCGAACGATTCGATCGATCGAAGGTATTTTTCATTGCGACTTCGTTGTGGCTACAATGTTAGTCAAGCTTAATACAAATATGTGTGGATTATTCATACTTTTTTTTAGCTGTTTTCTTTTGGTTCCAGGGTACTAACAGTTTCGACCACTCTTCTACTTGAACACACTCCTTTGTCCGAATACTTCATTGTTATGAACATTATATTATCAGGTTTTTGCACTCTCTCTCAGGTAGTGTCCTGCCCTGCCTGCTGTTGTTGCCTTTCATTTTTGCAATATGATATTTATAGTTATTTCATACTTATTATATATACTGTTACAACAATCTGCTTTGCTGACCAACCGACTTTTGTGTGTGTGTGTGTGTGTGGAATTGAAATTTGACTTGCTCTGGCTCTTGGTATTAGATCCTGTCACTATTGTCATTTCATTTGGAAAACTTGCTCTAGCAGAAATGAGCAAATTTTCAATTTTGTTTTGGGCTTTGCATTTAATGGCATGTTTTTGCTGTGACAAGAAAAAAAGTCAACAAAGCAAAACTAAAACTAAAGGAAATACAGACCATAAACAAAATGTTTAACCCAAAACACCCAACTAATCTGTTCAATAACTTGGAAAATCATTGCCAATAAATCAAAATGACTTGCAGGAAGCAGTACCAGACACACGCAGCACACACACACACACAACAGACAGGAATCAATGGCTGTGAACTACTACTACCACCAGGCGACTTGAAGGTCCAAGGCAACTTTTCCAATTCAACACATGGGCGGCATAAATTATATTGAACGATTTTGCATTTTACGCAAAATCAGCCGAAATTGAAGAAGGAAACAAGTTGACTTCCATTTTTGCATACTCTAAAAATTGGAATAAAAGTGAAAATTTAAATTTGGAAGCGATGCCACTTCAAATCAATTCGTTCTCCGACTGACAACCCTGACTTGGCACCTAAACTTTGCTTAAGAAGTGTTTGTGTTTCGTTTAGAGGTGACTCCTCTCCACTACAGTATGACCATGGTGTTAAAAAAATCGAAACCTGGTCACACTTTAGGTAGCGCTTATTGCAGAAATTTAAGCTTATTTTGGTATTTGTTCGATCTCGAAAAATGTTAAGCTTGCCCCAACTTCAATACACTTCTCAAACACCCAGCTTTCCCTCACTTCAGTGTAAGTGTATTATCAATGATGGTGTTTCTGCTTTGGGCTATTTTTTTTTTGTTGTTTCAAGATTATTTTCTTTCTAGGTTTTTAACGCTGCAGTTAACACATCATTTTTTTCCGAGCAACATTTAGCCCCCCATTATCTTTCACTTGCGATCAAATGAAGTGTGCAAAGTGCTGCCGCTGCCGTTGCTGGTGCCATTGTTGTCTACCCCCAAAAATGTTTGTGGGTATTAGACAAGGCTTCGGCACGAAATGAACTCGCTGCTGCTTGCTGATGCTGCCGTCGCTGCTGTCCACGTTTAATGTCACTCGCAAAGTCGCAAATTGCTGTGCATGAGCTTTTTATGTTCATGCAAATGTCACCAACTGCAGCAAGCACTACTTTCCAATGGCCTCTCCTCTGCCTTGGACAAGAGTTAAATTACACTGAGAAATTAATATGCAATCTGTTGCAGTCACACTTGGGAAATGTACAAGACAGATCTCGCCCTAAAAATTATGAATATAATAACTTATCAGAACTTATCAAGCAATGACTACAACTCATATTGAGCATACACTTTGGTTAGTGACCGACTTAACCAACTTTCTAACTTGTTTAAGCCAAAAAAATTATAAAATATTTTGAAGACTAAGCTTTGTCTAGATTATAGAATACCAATATGCGTCTCGGATTCGAAAGTGATTTGGAAGGGTCTGGAATTATATTTAAAGGCGTATAATCACTTAAATATGTCTTCTCTGTGGTCTTATCTCTGTCAATCATGTGTATGCACAGGGTTCAACGATTCTGAGCTGTTGCTGATTGTAAATCTATTATATAAAATATTTCAATAGTCTGTGGATAAATATTCTTCAGCTTCTCTATCTCTATGGAGAAAATCTTTTATCATTCATCTACTTAAAAAATGGGTAACATAAATGATGCAAAAAAAATTTGAATATTTTTAAGTTATCCTAAAGCTTTTGAGAGGATTTTGACAAATCAACTCCCACATTTGTGTTGTTCCATTCTCCCTAACTTTTAACTTAGATTTTTAGAGTTTACAAAGAGCGGTGCCCACAGTCTATGCGCACAACGCGCATTCGTTGTTGTTCTGCGCATCACATTGCTAAGTAAATTGAACCATCAACTTGAAATGATTTAAATCTTCTCCTTCTCTGTTAAGACTGTAGCAAAATCGAATGCAACAACACATATGTATGCCATGTTTCAGATTATAATTTGTTGTTGGCCACCAATGATATCCACGTGCTCACACACACATCACCGTGTTGGGTTGTTGGGTTTCTCTATTTACAAAGTACACTAAGAGCCGAATTCACATCTTCTACATAGAGCTATCTGTCACATAAACTAATAAATAACAGAGTAAAATCTAAGCTTATCTGACACATAGCAGCTATGTAGAAGATGAGAAAACAACCCATGGTATATTAAGTTTGTGCAAATGTACGTAAAAGCCAAAAAAAAAAGAATCACCGGCCAAATAAAGGGAATATATACTGGATCAACATCAATGGCTGAGATAGCCACCCCTATCCGTATGAACCCACAGATCTCAGATATGCTAAGAGACAGAGCTTAGACGTGTATTGGACAGAAACTACTTATACCTGCAGACGCTCTCGCCCCTGAAATTTAGAAAACATGTTATATCTCCGCCACTTTTAAAGATAGAAGCTTAGTACCTTCTGGACATTTTTAGTTATCAGGGTTATTTTTCGATCAGGCAAAGGATTGGTAAAGATCGGATGATTAATAGATATGAGCAACTGAATGTTCACTGCTGCATCGCAGTAGTAGAGCTACTTTTAGCTGCTGAAGCACTCGTAGGTACAGAGTATATGTATTATAGTCCGGCTTGACAGACTTTCAATATTGTTATTTCTGGGATATGGTAGTTAGCCATATGAGAGCCGATTTCACTATTAACAACATCAACATTATTTTATTCTTATCCTTTGGTCTTTCGTATCACACGCTACCGTCTGCACCTCTCTGTTATTTTGCTTGGGGTGCGCTGGAAACAAGCTACTTTAAATTACCAACCTACTGACCAAATTTAGAGTTCATAGCATTACTAATTTCGGAGATACGGCTCTGCAATATTTATGTACCTTTCTTATCCTTTATCCTTTGACTTTTACTGAGATAATTTCGTTAAAATTCGAAAAACATACATACGCTTTTTTATATATGTAGTTTCAATTTCATGTGGGGAACGTTTTGGGAAATGAACACAGACTGAAACAAACTGCTCAAAAAGTACAGTCAACTTAACTAACATTGAACCTAGTAAGCGGTGATATATTTGTCTTTTCACTTACCAAGCTAGAAAATTTTAATTCGATATACCATCAGTTTAACGAAATCCTTACAACTTTCTGTGTCAGCTCTGTCATTCATACATCGATCTGAAATCCTTGACGCGCGGTAAGCCTTGGGGCATGATTTGTAGTTTTTTTTTCCGCGCCCTTATCTTAATTTACAATTTCCCAACAATTCTCCCGGTGTATTTGCTCTTCCCCATTTTACGGGGCCCCGTTTGCATGGTCAGTGCCGCCTGCCTTTTGTTTGGCAGCAACGAAAAATGCACTCAAAAGTTTACACAGAAAGGCCATAAGTGGCTCCCCCCTTCCATAACCTGGCATGATGTCTCGTCTCTACGGTCTGTCCACGGTAATTTTGCTGCGCTTAGAGCCCCAGAGAGAGAGAAAATCTCTTCGTTGACGCCGCCTCCTCTCCTATTCTCTAGCTCTTGTTTTCCGCTTAAAATCAGATGTCGAAATAATTTGCAACACGTCGCTGGAACCGTTGGGGGCAGCAGCAGCGGCAGCATCAGAGAAAGAGAGTCTGATGGGATTGCGGAAAGGCTGGGGCAGTTTTCCAAAAGTGGCACGTGTTTATGGGCTTTTGGGCCAAATGGTGCATTTGTTTTCCAAGCAAGCAGGGATTAGTACCCCAAAAAGTGTCAGGATAGGAAAGCAAGCAGCGTTTCTGCAGGGTGGGGGCGAGAAAAGAATTAAGTTCAATATTAGGGCCAAAGCAAATGATAAAGGGTAACGCGAAAATTCTTGAATCTCAACAGTATTCGAGGAATATTTTGTCCTAATCTGCACAATTTAGTCTATATAACAGCTATTTTCCTCTAAAGGGAACTTTATTAAGGTGTTCAAGGCAATAGTTCAGTGTGCCCGTTTCTTTTTGACTTGAACATTTTGGTTTCAGATTTCTGCCCATAAATTTATAAATTTCCTACTTTCTCCTAAGATTTAAAGTATTTATCTTACTATTCAACCACTTTGTTAGCTACTAAAATTTCTTGCCATATTCTTAACATCCTCTGTCTTATCTTTTTCTTTCCCAAAAATTGAAAAATCAACTTAAATTAGCGTCTAAGCTGCCAAGTCCACAATCCAATTCAAGCTTGTCTAAAGTAAACAGAGTTTTAAATCAGCCACACGACTTTGATCCTCTGGCATGCCCCGAAGTCCAACTGCTGCTTGCCTAATTGCAACTTTGGCACGCCCAGTTGGTTAAGCAGTAGCAGCAGCCGCCTCTCGGCAACGCTCGACTCTTGACTTGGCTCCCAAATGAAATGTAAAGAAAATGTTATTTATGGCCAATTTCATGAGTATTTGTGTGGCTAAAAGTGTGGGTTAGTGGGAGTGTCTGTGTATGTGTGCCAAGCCAAGGCTCGAATCAACTTCTGGTGCGTGTTTGATGCTCTTGCATCGACAAGGAATGCAATCTGTAATGCAAAAGGCAAGCCAATGTACTTTTTTGCTGAGCTTGCAAGTTTGAAGCCAGGACATAAGATGTGAGAACACTGGCTTGATGGGTTAGAGATGGTCAAGTGATCCATACATGGGAAGTTTGGGTCTAGATGAAAGCAATGACTGTGGAAGATTATGGAGTCTTAAGGGTTTAACCGAAGAGGATTTAGTAATTTTTAGTTATATTTAGAAATTAGCATTATTTATTAATTCGCCAAAGGTTTGGTCAAGATATGATGAACAATAGACAAGTTATGAGCAAAAGAGAGTTCAAAATAGTCTGGTTTGACTGATTTTCTGACCTTAAACGGCCTTCAAACAGCTTCCAAAATAGACAATAGACTAGTTATGAGCAAAAGAAAGTTCAAAATAGTCTGGTTTGACTGATTTTCTGACCTTAAACGGCTTTTAAACAGCTTCCAAAATAGACAATAGACAATAGACAAGTTATGAGCAAAAGAAAATTAGAAATAGAAATTAGCAATATTTATTAATTCGCCAAGGTTTGGTAAAGATGGTATGATCCATAGACAAGTTATGAGCAAAAGAAAGATCTAATAAGTCGGACTCGACTGATTTTCCTACCTTTAACGGCTTTAAAAGAGCTTCCCAAATCGCCTGACTAAGTTTAGTATAATATTTTCCTCATCGACAACTGACAACATTATCTTATCACACATCCTCTCATCTCTAGCGACTGCCTGAAGTCGATAATGGACACCCCTAGACTCACACATACATACGTTTCCCCACATATGGCGCTCTCTCTTTTTGCTTGGGAATCGAATGCAGGTTAAATGAAAATGTTATTTCATTTGCCCGCCACTTAGAGTGTCGGAAATTGAAATTTATATCCGTGTTTCTGGCCAGGATGTAAAGAGAAGTAGCTGCTGCTGCTGCTGCTGCTGTTAGCCAACCAGACAGCCAGCCAGCCAGCGAATTCGATTGTGGTTTATTGCCTTCGATTGCTCAGCTGCTACCCATATACATACATCCACACATGCCTACCCATCCATATATATGTACAACAAGAGCTCCTTCAACTGCTGCTAAAAATTTACAGTTACAATTGTTCTCAAATGGTTGGCCACACCTCCCATACGTTCCCCCCGCTCCTCTGCACTTGATTTTAATGCGCTTTGACATTTTAGACGATAATAATAACGAATTTATTCCTACCGCCGTCTCTTGGGCAGAAAAGTTTTAATTTATTACGTCTCAGCTGGGAGCATAGATTGAAATAGAATCGTTGAAGGGGGAACAATGGGCGATCAATTGACTTCTAACTGTGGTTTGGGAATGACTGTAAAACTCCTCAAAGTAGGCGGGGTTGGTGAAGGTTTTTTTTTTTGAGTTTCCGGTCCTTCTTTTATATGTAAGGGTAACCAAAGATCCATCGGGATCGGAATCAACTCAAACAAAAATGGAATGAGTTTTAATCCCAATTTTAGCTCTGCCAAACTAGAACCAATCTCAATAATCAAACTCAGCTTTGAAAGATAAAAAAGAATATTAAAAGAACTGTGAAACCGAGTCGGTTCAAGCGAATATTTACCTTGTTCCCATCTCATATCTTATATCTTATTTGTTTTCTTAAATTTTCTAATTGTATGAATTTCCGCATTGAGGCCCATATTTTCTGAGAATATTCCCATTATTTGGTAAAGATTTAGCCATATTTACTAGTTACTAGTCACCCTTCTGTTCGGCTCAGACCTGAATCATAGCTGAATCAGCCCTGAAAAAGAAGGGCTGGTCATGAATTTAGGCCTGCCCTTATATGGGTTTCAGCCATGAATTTAACAAAGGCATGTGCTACTACGTCATGACCCCTGCTGATTTTAGGCATGGTTTCAGGGCTGAACTCATGGGTGAGTTTCATGGGAAGTACTAAAACATGCCTGAATTCAGGCATGAAATTCCGCTATTCATACCTTTTAGGTCTGAATCAGCCCTGAAAAATTCAGTACTGAAACGTAAAACTGCAGGGCAATTTAAGCATGAAATTATTGATTGATTCATAGCTGCATTCCTCAAGCCTGACTCAATCAACTGGGGTTACTTTTAACACAGTAAGCCTAGTGATTTTCCACTGTATTTGCCTTCTCTTGATCTATCTTAGTTGGGAGTATACTAGGATTTTGATTTCGATTTCGGTTGCCGGCTTCGTTGTTGTTTGGTTTGTGGCTTTTCTTCTTTGCTTGCCACAGCCTCAGCAGCATCAGCCTCAACTGGTTGTCTTAATTTATTGTTATTTTCGCATTATTTGCCATATGTAAACACATTAGGGAATGCATCCACCTCCCATATGCTATATAGATTTAATTTTCAGCCTGGTTTTTGTTTGTGTGTGCTGTTGCTCTGCGTGCCAGTTGCACAATTTAATTAACTTTGTTGCTGTTGTCGTCGCTGCACACGGCAGATGTGTCTCTCTCAATTGAGCTGGTGTGTGTGTGTTCTGTTAGGTTGTTCTTGTTGTCGTGGAGTTGCTTTCAATATTGTGTCGAAATTTCATTGTCGCATGTTGGCCAAATGCTTTTCATTTAGTTATATTTGCATTCAAAGTGCGTTCATTAATTGCATTTGAGCCAAGGCAAATTTGTGTCAAATTGCCGATGCGATGATATTGCATATATAGTATATTTTTTAAGCATAAACCTTATTGATTTTTGAATCAATGATATCATGGAAATGAGACAAAGTAAAGAGCGTAAACGTGGTCCATGGTCCACCAGAGAAGAGAAGTTAATAATGATTTGTGGAACAAAGAATGGAAAATAGCAGCAAATAGTTAGAATGAGGGCAGAAAATGAAGAATCTAAAAGTAAAAGTGTTTTTTTTTATTGGTGCGAAATAAAGTAATGCAAACTAGCTCTGACCTGTCCTCATCATTCGCTGGCTTGAGTCTGAAAAAAAAAACAGAGCACTGTTTGATTTCTTGACATGCTTGTGAGAAAAGAAAGAATCAAGTAATATACTCAGGCGATTTTATGCTTAACAGTCTTTGCTTATGTTAACATACAGAGCATTAACATTAATGTAAGAAATTCACTATTGTTCTAGCAAGAAGCGCATGCTCCTTAAAGTATGCCACGGTTTTGATAGACAAAGTTGATGATTTATGCACGTTTCAAGATTCCAAAATATCTAAGAGAAAAAGAAAGAGAAAAGAAAGAGAAAAGAAAGAGAAAAGAAAGAGATAAGAAAGAGATAAGAAAGAGAAAAGAAAGAGAAAAGAAAGAGAAAAGTAAGAGAAAAGTAAGAGAAAAGTAAGAGAAAAGTAAGAGAAAAGTAAGAGAAAAGAAAGAAAAAGATGTTTAAAAGTAAGATGGAAAAAGGGAAATATATGAAACAGATAAAGGTAAAGGAAAGAAAAGAATGTAAAAAAAGACTTTTGTAGAAAGTAAAACGAAAGAAAGAAGTATAGAAATCAGAATAAAAGAGGAAAAGAAAGAAAGCAGTAAAAGGTAAAGAACAGAAAAGTACAAAAGAAAAAAGCTTTTTTATAAATACGAGCAAGAAATAGTTAAAGGAGTTAGAACAAATAGCTCTTCTCGTAGCAAATAAGAAAACTCTGCCAAAGCCATGAAGCTTAACGAAAACAACAGAAATAAAAAACCTAAACAAGAAATACAAGCAAACGATGGCAAAAGTTAACAAAAATATTTTAATTTAAAGTTGTTAAAAACTTTCTATAATTTTTTCGCTGCACTAACTAACCTTAATTTTAAGCTTAAATAACTCTTTTTTTTGTTATCTGCTATGCATGACGAAGAGCAAAGCAAAACAATCACTTGAAAGAGCAGGAAAAAAAATCAAGTCAAATCATAAAAACAACAACAAAAAGGAAGGGGAAAAAAAAACTAACTGGAGCTGGTGCCCTGATTTCCCCATGGAAATCAGTTTAGTCAGGCAGTTGGGCTAAAAATCATAAAAATTTGTGCTACAAATAAACAAACCAATAAAAGTGATTCCAACTTCTTTGCCTTTCGCCGCCCATCTATTGTTGCCATCGAGTCAATGAAATCAAAGGCGGCGGCGGCGGGGAAGGCTGAAAATGCGTTACGCATACGCACCGTGTAAAATGCTTGAAAACAATTTCTATGAAATTTGCAATTCATTGCCAGACGAAGGATGACTCCTTGTGAATTTACTTCCTGTCTGTGGCTTTTGTTTGTTGCTGCTTGTTTTTGCAGCCAACCTCGCTCGCTCTTTCTCTCTCTCTTTCTTGTTGTCGATATTTGAGAGCCTCCAGTGTGTGTGTGTGTGTGTGTGTTGTGGTGGGGTTACTGTGGCCTGAAAAACTTTAGCAGTTTATAGACTTTTGCTTCACTTGTGGTCTAGTTTCTGCTGCCGTTTTATACCCCCCTAAGTCTCTTATCAGCTGGTTAGTATTGCAGTAAGTTTTTGTTCATAAGTGGATGAAGTACTACTCCATGATCACTTTCTAGTTTCTAACTTACTTTTACTTGTTTTTGACATCAGATTTATATAATTTATTTTAAAATAAACTATTTTTTAAACCAAATGCACAATTATCTCAATTTACTAAAACTTCCCAATAAAGTTCTCTACAATTTTTGCCCTCCATTAAAGCATTTTTTCATCTCTCTGCACATTCTTTACAATTCGTCGATATAAATGGCGTTCATTAACTTTTACTATAGCATTTTTCGGCCAATAAATTTGTATCTAGTCCACACAGGATGCTCCCCCCTTTAATTTTTCCTACCTTTTGCCTAACTAAACAGCCAATACATATTCATTTTTGCCCATATGCAGGCAACACGCTTCGCTCTCTTGGAAAATTGTGTGGGGAATCAGTTTTCTATAAAATTGAATTTATTTCGCAAGCGCGTTGCAAGCAGAGCCAGGGGAGCTATGATAGCATATCGTGTTTGTGTGTGTGTGTGTGGTGCTATAAGTATCAATAAGTCTAGCAACTACAACAACAACAACTACAACAACAGCAGCAGCAAGCACGCTATCAGCTGGCGTGTAACTAAGAAGGATAAGTGCTCCTGGCACTTGCAATCGAAAATTTTCATTATTATTTTAGGAGGAAAACAACAGCTTGTGCTGCTCCTCTGCTACTGCTGCTGCTATTACTGCGGCTCAATTGTTTAGCGGCGAGAGAATTTATAGCCATGTTTGTGCGCCAATTGGCAATAAATTTAAATTATCAGCTGCGTTTCGCAGTGTGAAATAAATGGAAAACTAACCACAAATTAGCTAAATTAGTAACCTCCTCAATGGTGGGAGGTAAATAGTGGAAGTACTACACTAGGTGACAAATATAGATAAATAAACACCACAAAGCAAACGCCAAAGTCAAAACATAATAAAATCAAGCAACAAACAAAAAAAAAACACACACTCACTTCAAAAGAAGACAAAAGTCACAGGCACGCGCAAGGAAGCAAGCAAAGGCATGCAAAGCAGCCACGTGCAAAAATGGCGCACAGCTGCCCACCGGAAGTGGAAGTTGTCCGCCATTCCCTTTTCCACCCACCTCAACGTTCCGTAAATTCCACCATGTGAAGTGCCTTTTGTGGTTATGATGAATATGAATGCTATGTGATTGCATTAGCAACTTGGACTCTTGTGCCCCACCTTCTGCCTGGGCCCCCACCATGACTTCAGTTCCACATGACATGACAACACACACACACGCACACACACTCATTTTCACATAATGGCCAAAGGAAGCGAAAAGAGGAAGCATTTGTGAAAAATGAGTTTAGTGTGTGACACAGGAAAAAAACTTGACAAAGTTCAGCAGTGAAATTGAGGGTTTAACTGTGAACTGGTTCTTAGTTCAGGAGTGTGTTTGGGGCAAATTTGAATACAATTTAAGGACCATTCTACTGAACATTTGCGCTCTTCGGTTATAAAAAAGGAACCTTAAACGCCGTAAAATTGTTCGATCAACTGAACTTCAGCAATCCCTTGGCGCAGCGATAAACAAAGCTGATTACTAAATATGTCCAGAAGGTATAAACTATATTTTTATAAAACTGTGAAAGATATGACATGTTTTCTAAACTAAGTGGGCGGGACAAAAAATGAATATAAACTTGATCTGTCTCCAAGTATGAGGAGCAAAAAAAAAAATGTTGAATTACTCTCATATTTTTTATACTCTGTACCGTAGGTACATAGATTATAAGTTTGTGCAAAAGTATGTATCATCCAGAAGGAAGCATCTCCGACCCTATAAAGTATATATATTCTTGATCAGCATCAACAGCCGACTCGATATAGCCATGTCCGTCAGTCCGTCCGTCTGTCCGTATGAACGCACAGATTTCAGAGATGGTAAGAGATAGAGGTTTGACATGTATGGGACATATGCTTCTTATGTCTGCAGGCAGATCAAGATTATTTTTAATTTTGGCCACGCCCTCTCCCGCTCCGCAATTTTGAAAAAACGTCATATCTCCCACAGTTTTAAAGATAGATGGCTTGTTACTTCTGGACATATTTAGTTATTAGGATAACTTATCGATCGAGAAATGAAGAAGATCGGATGAGCGGTTTTCGAGTTATGATCAAAAGACAAATTTTCTTGGTACAGAGTATGTTATAGTCGGTCTTGACCGACTTTCTTTCTTGTTTTTAGATATAAAGCTAAAAATATGCTTTAATCGAGAAATAAATGTCAGAGTTATAAAGGTCTTAAAATATGTAGCATACTTTTTAGAGCATCAAGCACTGTCTGATAACATAATGTTCATATATTTACATAACATAATTGACTTTAGCGTATAGCTGTCGTAGGAAGGATCGGTCGAAAGACTAGTTCTAGTGAGAAAAACTTTTTTGTTCGCAATGCAAACGCCACCAAACTTTGTATTTCTTAGTTGACTATGCTTTACCATGATTTTACGAAGTTTGGTCGAAATCGGACATCTATATAGTATAGCTGTCATAGAAAAGTAGAGTCTGAAAAGTAGTCTCAGTGAGAAAAACTTTTTTGTTCTCAATGCCAACGCCTCCAAACTTTGTATTTCTTAGTTTACTCTACATATCCATGATTTTACCAAGTTTTGTCAAAATCGGACATCTATATAGTATAGTATAGTAGAGTCTGATAAGTAGTCTTAGTGAGAAAATCTTTTTTGTTCTCAATGCAGTGTTTTTCTTAGTTAATTCTGCTTTTTCATAATTTTACTAAGTTTGGTCGAAATCGGACATCTATATAATATAGCTGTCATACAAAAGTAGAGTCTGAAAAGTAGTCTCAGTGAGAAAAACTTTTTTGTTTTCAATGGAAACGCCTCCAAACTTTGTATTTCTTAGTTTACTCTGCTTTTCCATGATTTTACCAAGTTTTGTCGAAATCGGACATCTATATAGTATAGCTGTCATAGAGAAGTAGAGTCTGATAAGTAGTCTTAGTGAGAAAAACTTTTTTGTTTTCAGTGAAAATGTCCTCAAAATTGACATTTCTTATAATTGATATGCTTTCACACATTTCTACAAAGTCTTGTCAAAATCGGATGACTATAGCATATAGCTGCAGTACGAATGATCGGTCGAAAAAGAAGTTCTATTGAGAAAAACTTTTTTGTTTTAAATCGAATCGACTCCAAACTTCTTACATGTCCGTTTATTAGCCTTTTGCATGATTCCACTAAGTTTGGTCGAAATCGGACATCTATATAGTATAGCTCCCATAGAAAGTAAGGACCGAAAAGTAGTCTTGGTTACAAAAACGTGCTGCAAGGGTACAGCAAAGGTCACATTTGAGTGGTCCCTTTTGTTTACCTTTGTTTTATGAACTAGTTCCTCAATATCTCTACATATATTAACATTTCCATTTCTCCTCACCCTTCCACCCAAACAGGAAGTGCAGTTGTGCATTGGGCGTCACTGCTCGATAACTTTTTCTGCCCTGCTCATTCTCTTCTCTGTCTAGTTGGCCTCCTGTTTGCGGTCAAAAACTTCACTTAGTGGCATTTTTGTTTATTTAAATTATGTTGTGCGGTTTCTAGACTTCCGTTGGCTCAATTAGTGGTCAGTCATCCCAACTCCTGCTGCCGTTTGCTGCTGCTGCTGCTGCTACTGAAAAAAAGGATATATGAAATATGCGCTTATGGTTGCCTGGGCACGTATCCATCGCATATTCCCCGATCCCATCTTTCCGGGTAGATTTTTGCTGCATTGCGTTTCATATTAAATGTGATTACTCTTTGGTCCAGAATGCCCAGAAGATTGGCAGGAGGTAAACGGGACGCAGGCAATCCCAATGAACCGTAAAGCAAACGCAATGTGGCAAGGGAAAGGAGTTGCTCGATGCTGGTGGTGGTGGGGCAAGGGGGGCATACAATAACCGCCAATTCATTTGAGTGCCGTTGTCGAATTGGCAACATTTGGTTGCGTTGCTGCGAGTTGAGAGTTCAGGCGAATCCTTGTAGGTCCTGCGGGACATGGGTCAAAAAGGGTTATGGCTTTACCTTTTGTGTGGATGCCACACACACACACACACCCACGTAGAGAGAACACAAGTCGCGGCGCGGCAAAACAATCATAACAAGTAAGTGTTTCTCAAAAGAAGAAGCTCAACTAGAAAGTATCCTGTAATGACTGCAGAAGGAACTGAATCACATTTGAATGATTATTCTTTGGAGCAGGCGTCTTCAAATCAACTCCCACTAAAAAGTATCAACTCCCAACCTACAAAACAAGGTTCCAGTGGCTACGTAGGACCTTGTTTCTTATCCTTCCTTTATTTCCATTCTATGGTCGAATATACCCTTTAACTCTGTTCGGCACTCGGCAGTTACCAACATCAACATTTGATTGAAAAAGTCGCTGCTCCAGCAGCTGCCAATTGTGAGTAAGAAGGAGTCATCAGATTTTGATTGCATTTGTTGCATGGGGGGTGCCACCGCGATTCCCAGAATACTCAAATTTTATGACACTAAATTAAGGCTGCATATTAAAGAAGGATAATAAATGCCAACAAGATTTTATTTTCCGAATCTTTTGAATTATTAAGTTATGCAAACAGACGGTTAAAGTATTGATTCCCGTTCCCCCCCACTACCCCTTGGGTTTGTTTGGCTTATTAAAAGTATCGATGTATTATGAATCTAGCCTCCAGCACCAGCACCAGCACAGACAGAGATGTAAACAGCCCAAACCATCAACTGGCAACGCTATTGAACTTCAAGCATGGTTACCCACACTTAGTGGGAGACATGATGAGGACTCCTCCTGCAATTGCTGCTGATGACGACCCCTCTTATGGTGAAAAGCACACCTCAAGCGCAGGAAAAGCCGCCGCCACTCGAGAGACAAACAGACAGACACTCGCTCGCACATACAGCTGTTGTCTAAATGCAATGGCAAAAGTTTTATGTACAAACATGAGCGAGGAGACTAAGCTACTTCCGTAAGCATTAACGATGCACACCCAGAGGGGGCAAATGGGTAGGACTAAGGGGATAGCGTTGCATAATGGAGTCTGGGCAACAGCCAATGACCATTAGTACGTACTGCAAGTTGCCTAAAGCTGACTATGATGGCCATGGACATGGGATATGGTGCGCACAATAAGGCAAAACGAGTTATTAATAAACAAAGATTGAAGAGGATAATCTGATATACCCTTTCGCCGCTGGACCAACACGAATAATCGATAGTTTTTACTTTTTTAAGATATCTTGCACTGTAGTGTATGTGGCCAATATCTACAATCTCACAAATTTTCATAAAGATCGGATAATAAATGGCAGAGTTAAAAAAACGTTGCATACTTATTTGAGCAGCATGAGGTTAATAAACACTAATTGCCCTGAGTAAAGGGTATTTCGAAATCTGGCAGGGCCGGTTTTAACTTACGCTCTCGTTTAAGATGATAGACAGCGCGATCCCGAGGGAATAGGTTATTTTGTATATCCATTTTTGGGGTTTTGACTATTTTTTCATATTTTATTTCCCAAAAAATGAACAATTATTAAATTTTTTGATTCAAATTAATTCAATTAATCCAAACAAAGCAAGTAGGAGGCAATCATAAAAAGAAGATAAGGATAATATAAAGTGTGTATTATCCCAATCAGTGTTTAGAGCCTGATTTTTGCTGCTTTTGCATCTTTTCCTTGAAAAAACATCCCCATCTGCTGCTGCAGAACTACGCTTGAATAGTCGATTATCCTTTCTGTGAATGAAGCAGCGTTGCTTATGGATACCATGGAATAGCTATTGTTATTT
The DNA here is from genome assembly GCA_035044985.1 of Lordiphosa fenestrarum. Classification (NCBI taxonomy): domain Eukaryota; kingdom Metazoa; phylum Arthropoda; class Insecta; order Diptera; family Drosophilidae; genus Lordiphosa; species Lordiphosa fenestrarum. The sequence continues at coordinate 1,999,014 of JAWNNO010005527.1, read as the reverse complement.
GTTGAGTGTGTGTGCTTGTAGCTGTCTGATGTAAACGCAATCATTCGTCACACAAAATCAAATGTTACTTATGGGCATTTCCACATCACGCAAGTGACAGTCGTTCGAATTAATTAACCTTCATCACCTGCACAGAGGGAAAAAACCAAGAACATTGGACTCAAAGTGAGAACATTCGGTGTCAAAAACCAATCATGACCGGACTTTCTGACTTCAAGAACAATTTGTCACTTCGAGAATTTTTTTTTTTTGAGAACGCAAAATCTTGATGTGAGTTGAAATGTTCAGTTTATGAGAACATTTTAAGCTCAAAAAAAATTTGAGGTCCAGGGTCCAAGATCCAGATCCAGTCCACGACCGAGGTCCAGAGTCCAGATCCAATTCCAGTTCTAATTCCAAGTCCAATTTCTGGTCCAATTCCAGCTGCAAGTCCGCAGAGACATCGCCTTAAACAACACCCCAACTGCCTTATTTAATTAAATTAAGAAAGAAAAATTGTTCGGACTTACTGGGAGTAGAGCCCAAGACGCTCCGCGCGCAACGTCGCGACGGCGGACGTGTTAGCTCGTTAGGCTATTGCCCACTTTTGTAGCCGCACGTCTGAATGGCTACTTTTCTTTTCGGTGCTGAGCTGAATAGTGCTCACTTCAAGAACATTCTGTGCTTCTTTTGAGATGAAAAAATCGTATTTTCTGAACACGGTTTTTCCCTCTGTGTACCTACTCTTAATTGCAAATAACATAGTTTGTTATATTTTCTTATGCAATCTTAATGCACTCTTTGTACCCTAAGAACTAATGTAAGATAGGCTTATACTAGTTCAATTCATGTGTTTCCCTATGTAAATCTGTTTTAAGTACTTTTAATTTTTTGTCTAGGCTTACCTTTCTGTGAAAATGTTTTATTTATGATGATTTCTAACTAGACCTAGAACTAGAACAAATTCTAGAGAAAGAGAGTAGAGAGACACAAATACGAAGTAAATAGTTGTTGCAATTTCACTATGCGCAAGCCGCTTTACGCATTGGGAATGACGAATGCGACCGATGCGTATAGCTTGCTGGCACACGCCTGACTCAAAAGGTACAGGGTGGATGATAAGAGCTACAGCCATAAAGAAAGTATATAACAGTCAGAAGGAAGCAACTCCGACCCCATAAAGTATGTATGTATTCTTGATCAGCATCAACAGTCGAGTCGATATAGCCATGTCTGTCCGGATGAACCAACAGATTTTAGAGATGGTAAGAGTTAGAGATAGAGATGTATGGAACCTAAACTTCTTATACTTGCAGTCAGATCAAATTTATTTTCGATTTTTGCTCCCCCATCACCGACAACATTATTAGGGGGACTACCCCATTTTGAAAGTGTATGTAATAAACAAATATAAAGTCGTGTGGAGCATAATACTAACGGCCTAATACAGGAAACGGAAGTGCTAACACACACACACACATTCAGACATGAGCAAACTAAATGCGAACAAATATTGCAAAAGTTTTTGCTTTTTGCACATAAATTTCTGTCATGGGCATCATTAATTAGCGCCCGAAATACCAAAAACAGGAAGTACACTCGCGCTTACCATACTACATACTGGGGAGGAAAAAAGTGTTGGGTAAAGTTAAATGAAGTTGCTTGTGTAGTGTAGTAAATTTTTTGACATGGAAATTCAAATTGAAATCATCAATCATCATGCCCAAACGAGAACACTTGAGAGGCGATGAAAGAGCGTTCGACTAATGAAAACCAAACACAGCAGGAGGCAGCAGGCGATATGTTATATTAGGAGCAGCAAAGGGATGTAAAGAAAGGGGCGGGAACGACGGGATCCTGTCACAAAGCGCTGTCGTTGCATATTTTCGTGGCACCTTTTTTACCTCGTTTTGCATTCCCGCTATCAGTGTACAGTAATCAGAAATTTTTAATCAAGCGCCAGCCTGCCTCCTCCCGTTGCCGCGCCTTAACGCTTCACTTAGCCACCCATCGTTGGGGTAAACATTGCAATTATGTAGCAGGTGAACTATGATTAAAAAAAAAATGAACAGGAGAAGAAGGTAAAGGCAAAAAGGCACGAGATGTGCAGTAGGGCAGTGCAGGACTACAATTTTCACAAATCAAGTGTTCAGTTTATGACACCAGGCGGCTGCAGCAACTGGGAGGGTGGAGTAAGAGATGTGGATGATAAAAGTTGATAAATGTTTGCCGAACTCTGACATAGAAAAGCAAACAAAGAAAATAAGAAACAAGAGTCCATGGATTAAAAGAAAGCTTTAATGGCAAATAGTTTTTTCGAAAACTCTAGGAGAGTAAATTTGCTGTTCGAGAACTAAATTTTGTTTTAATTTAGGGATTTGTTGAGTGATTTGAGAAACTTTATAGTGTGCTTCAGGGTGCTACTAATGAGATGGTTAAGAATTTGTTATTGAGAGCTATGATTTCCACTTTCCTGGATCTTATCTGTTCTTTATATTTGCTCGTTTTTGTAATATTCTCTAAATCGCTACCCGCCTCCCAATGTGTTAGCTACTCTTCATTTTCAATTTCGCTGCCCCAACCCAACGTAACTCCTCCTGTTCCCCTTCGTTTCACATCTTACACACACCATTTGCCAGCTAAGCAACAAACAGAACTATAAAACAAATGCAACAATCCATCCATAAGTATCCATGACGGATATAAAATAAAAACAGGAAGAAAAAAAGGGAAGCAACAGGGAGCGAGAGCACACAACGACAAGCAAAACGACAATGACGACTTGTCAAATATTGACGTATCTCTTGAAAATTGTGCTCCAGCGCAGCTCATCCAATGTAAGCAGCCCCAATGGCTGCTCCCGCTTCTGTTGCTGTCCCTATGACTCTACATTTGCTCCCAATGATTTGCCCTGTCTGTTGCCTGCTTGGTGGTGCCTGGCAGCGTCAGCAACATCATCAACTGGTTGGCAACACATGACACTGTTGCCAACCATACACACACATACACTTGCATTATAATAGATAGACAGTGGAGAGTGCTATAGATGAACTTTTGGAAACTCATGTAATCAAAATGGAACTTGAAAATAAAAAAAAGTGACCGCCTACTGCACTACATGCTAAACTGAAATACAAATGAGCTTTGTGTTAGCTTTAGCAGCTACCGAAATTGCTGCAATTCTAATGAAAGCTGGAAGAACGGCACATTCAGCACTGAATCTTCCTTTAAACCTACAAATCAACGAAAATCCCGTTTTGAATCCTTGAAAATGAAGACAAAGTTGTTAATTTTTCAGAGGAATTCTTTAAATTTTTGGACTTGGAAACAGTACAATGTAAACTGAATGATTGAGACGAAGCTTATAAGCATTACGATACGGGCAAGGACCTTAAAAGGTCAATTTAAGGGAGAAGAATGCCTAATTTCATGAATTCCCTTCATTTTCCATTTGCAATGACCAAAAACACACCACAAGAACAGTCGGAAAAAGTGCGACATAAATCTAGAAATGTTATGCTAAATGTGGCATGTTCCCGAGTTGGCAATTCTTCCGTACTCTTCTTCCAGAAAGCTATAAGTTGATTGATTGGGGTAAATATATAACAAACTTATTTAAAAATTTAAAATTTTAGTTTTCTAGCACTTACAGCTTAGGCTGTGCGTAGAATGTGAACATCAAATCAATCTGACAGTCAGGACAAGTCATTAAATATAACTAAGAATTTATATAAATTCACTCTCTCGACCTTTCACCGTACCTCATGTATCATTTGGTGTGTGTGTGTTTGTCTCTGTGTGAAGATATCGCATCGACATTTTGTTCCCAGTTTGGTTCTTTTTTTTTTATATTTGTTTGAAGTTTTTTTCGCTTTCGTTGCACTTTTACTGCCCGATCCTGCCCCTGCAGCCCAGCCTTGGCACTTCATTTGCTGCGCTCAAGTGGATCCACTTTCATTTGTTTGCGCTGGGCAAAACAAGACAGGAAAAAAAAAACTACGTGAAGGAAGGATGGTAGCATTTTTCTTTGGCTCGCTTTTTTGTCACCCTCGGCTCATTGTAGTTTGCCGAGTAGCTCGCAGTAGTCGCCTCTGCTGATTCAGCTTTGTTTGCCTTAAGCCTTTGTGCAAACATTTTGCACCCTGGGACCAGGCGTGGAGCGCAGGGTCGTCTCCGCCCTACAGACTACTGACTGCAGGGCAGGCGAAGAGACCAGAAGGTCTGCATAATAGAAAAAAAAACCGAAATACGCAAAACTCGGTATCCACTGACAGAAAAAATTATAATTAATTACATTTAAAAAAAAAAAGTTATTTTGTGTTCAAATTCTATATCGTGCCTGTTCGTGTTACGCTAACTCTGCACGAAACAAAACTTACTCTTCGAGTTAAAAATTTGAAGGTCATTGGAAAGTCTAAAATACGTTTTGAATATCCAGGGATGTTCTACAAAATTCTAACGACCCAAAGAATATTTATATTTGAGTCAAGTAAAATATAAAGTAACAAATCTTGAAGATTAAACTAAAAAAATTAAATAATATATTTGAAAACTTGATAAGTTTTCAGAGAAAAAAGTATGTTCAATAAATACAATATTTTATATTGTGAACAAATATTCTATGACTGCTTCACTCAACTCCACTCTTGGGTTCGATTACTTGACAATTCCCATAGAAATATAGCTTGATTGTTCTAAAATACTAAAATAAACCAAGACAGACAGGGTGATTCTCCGATTCTACGGAACATGGGTGAAGCAGCAGCACATTCAGAATATTGATTTCAGATCACATGAGATATAGATATAGAATATGAAATCTATTTGAAACCTGAACCAAACTCAATCCCAGTTGAGTTAAGTCCTGGACGGTCATCGATAGTATAATATCGTAAAGATCATCGTTCCTCAAATTGATGTAATTTCTGAAATTTGTTTTGAAAAATCCACCAAAATTGTTAATTATATATTATTTTATTCAAATCTTTTTAGAAACAATAATATCAAGTCACTTGTTAATAGAGGAAAGTTAATAACGGCTCAGCTGAAATTTGTACACCCTTGCAGCACGTTTTTGAAACTAAGACTACTTTTCGGTGCTTAGTTTTCTAAGGGAGCTGTACTATATAGTTGTCCGATTTCCGCCAAACTTAGTGGAATCATGCAAAAGCTTAACAAACGGACATGTAAGAAGTATGGAGTCGATTCCATTTAAAATAAAAAAGTTGTTATTAATAGAACTTCGTTTTCGACCGATCATTCGTACTGCAGCTATATGCTATAGTCATCCGATTTCGACACAACTTTGTGGAGTTGTGTGAAAGCATATCAAATAAATATATGCCAATTTTAAAGACATTTCCATTAAAAACAAAAAAGTTTTTCTCACCATGACCACTTTTCAGACACTACGTTTCTATGACAGCTATACGATATAGATGTCCGATTTCGACCAAACTTAGTGGTACTATGGGAAAGCATAGCAAACTAAGAAATACAAAGTTTGGAGGCGTTTCCATTGAAAGCAAATAAGTTTTTCTCACTAAAAGTAGTTTTTCGACCGATTGTTCCTATGACAGCTATATGCTATAGTCATCCGATCCAGCCGATTCCGACAAATGTGCAGCGAGCTTGTACTAAAAGGCTTCGTGCTTAGTTTGGAGAAGATAACTTTCAAACTGACGTTGAAGATAGCATAGAATTCCATTCCACTATGATTTTTCTCACAGTGCAAAACAATTGCGTAAAAAAATGAGCAACCATTACGAAAGTTTGGTCGAGGGGCATTGTTTCTTCACTTTTTGTGCATGACCACAGAAAATGCATCATCAATATGGGAAATAGCGGCAGCAGCAGCAGCAGCAACAACATTGGCAGCAGCAGCGGCATACAAGCAACAGAAGGTTCTCTGGGCTTCCATATAGGCAGGCGCCTGTGGGTAGAGCTACATTCAGTTATCCACACGCATGCTTCCGCCCTTGCGCTTTTTCTCTCCATCATTTGCTTTGTCTGCGTTTGCATTTTGTTGCCTCCAGGACTTATAGCCATTGGGTTCCCATTCACTCCCTCAAGAGCCAGAGAGCACAGTATGATATTCAGTTATGATGCATCATGCTTAGTCAGTCAATGACAGGCGGCAGTCAGTTGGCTGCTTGGCTGCCTGGTTGGTTGGCTGTTCGCACAAAGTTATTGACGCTTTGATATTTTACAGCACTTGTCTACAAGTCATCGACGAAAATTGTTACCCATTGGCGATTGTCGTCGTTTCGCTTGAATCATAAATGTAAAAATGGGAATCATTGTGGGTGATAAATAAGTTAATGGTATAGAGAAGAGAAGAGAAGAGAAGAGGTATTAAAGCAAGTTTTAGTGGATTTATTAGTGCTGATTGAAATGGTATAAAGTAAAATCGAATATGGTTCATGTTATCTTTTCCAAAAAAATAGTCGAGATAAACGGTAAAAAGCTTCAATTTATATTTACTTTCAATTAAGGCTGCAAACCGATTCAGAACTGTCATCCTGGGAACTGGTTGGGTTCGGACTTTTGGTTCCCTTGAACCGAACCTTCTAACCTCATAATCCTCAAATGGGACTCCCTCTTCTGACTAGAAAAATGTTCGTTTTAAAGAATCACTTAAGTCCTTGATTTCAGAGACTTCTGTTTGTCTTTCATTTGTACTTTACTTGACCCCCTTGGAAACACCAGAATAGTAATCGAATTTGACAGATTTAGTTGAATAGTTATATATGTCCTACATTTTTAAAGATATTGAGCTCAGACTTTGCAGTGTAGTGTGTGTATGTGGCCAATATCTACAATCTCACAAATTTTCATAAAGATTGGTTAATAAATGGCAGAGTTAAAAAATCGTTGCATACTTATCTGATTCGTATGAGGTTATTAAACACCAATTGCCCTGAGTAACGGGTATTATGAAGTCGGCCAGGTCCGACTTTAACTTACGCTCTCGTTTTTATTCTTCCTAGGCCTTCACCTTACCATATTATTCTAATTAACCTTAAATCTTAACTTGAAAACAGAAGCACTTCATCAACTGCAGTCTAGAAAAATATTGCTACTTTTGAACCGAAAATCATCATCAACAACAAACAAAATCTAAAGCAAAACAACAACAACAACAATCATAATAATAAGAAGGCAAACAAACAGGGCAAAAAGCAAACTTTGAACTAAATCCTTACAAATGTTTATCTTTTCTTAATCCCGCACTTAACTGCTAGACCCGCATTGGACTGCTGCGCTAGGGTGAGGGGAAAAGGGCGATGGTGTTGGTCTGTGCATGAAGCTGGCAAATTGCTTAACGCTTCAAAGCGTCCAGGCCTCTCTCTCCGCTCTTTCGACTCTGTCGACTGCTATTTTCTTAACACAGTTGTAAAAAACTTTTTGGCGCTGCACAATATTTTTGCCTTACCCAAAATCCGGGAGAATTCAGGGGAAAAAGTCAGCGGTGGAATTAAGTGGCGAAGGGGGAGGAGGTGTAAAAATTTCTGCAACGACAAGTTTTTGTAAGAAGAAAAGGGGAAGGGCTACAAATTTTTAAGCTACACCGAAAGAAACAAATCAGTGAAAAGAAACTTTCATAAAATTCCATATTCAACATTGATCGGCCATGTAAGCAGAGAAGTTGCCACTGGCAACTGAGAATTTATTTTAAGCTTCTCTTTTGCAACTTTCTTCCAACACTTGTACCTCTCTCTGTATGCCTGCATCTGACCACTTTTCACATCTGAGCTTCATTTGCACATCCACCACGAAATGTGGCAAGAAAACCAAACTTTCTTCTCTTCGTCATCCCATTTTACCCTTATCATAGGGCAAACTTTAATTGTTTCTTCTACTGCAGGTTTTTTTTCTTTTTGTTTTGGGTAAATAAATAAAATATTTGCAATTGTCGCTCACTTTTCCTTCGCTGGTGAGGTTAAGTCTAAGCCCGCGCGCTCGTCTTAATCTTTTGTTGATGTTTGTTTATTTTGCAATTACTTAGGCGTTTTGTTTACGTCTGCACTGCGGCGGCGACATCATCCTCCTTCTTCCCTTTTTGGCCCTGTGTCTTTGCTTTGTTTGCTCTTTTCGCCAGTTTTCCTTCTACTTAAGCATTTTTTCCTTCGTCTCTCTCGTCTCGTTGCTGTTTTTGTTATTGTTATTTAACTTGGCAAAGTTGTTTGCCTAATTTCATGCTTTGATTAGTTCAAAAAGGTGTCTGTCTGGGCCTGGCTTGTTGTATTAGCAATGTTGGTAACTGCGATTTGCATAGCAATAAAGATTTCGAATTTTGGGAGAATTGTTTTTGGAGAAATTTTGGCCTGCAGTGGGGAAGTGTCTGATCCGATACTAAAGGTAAAGAAGCCTTTAAACGTAGTTTTTCAAATTTGATCTAGTAAAAATCTTATAAAAATTTGTATCTTACCAATATAAATATGACTTATGTTTGGCCTCTTGTCGATAGTCTTAACTAATTTGGAGTTTAAAAGGGTTCATTAACAAGTTTTCCTTCAATGAAACTTTGTTTAAATGTTATACCCATCTACAGCTGTCATCTATTAAGTGTTCATCTTGATTAAAACTTCAATGAGAGTTTAGCAAATTTTGTGATTTTTTTTTAGTCAGTTTTATTTGATAACAATATATAATAATCTAATATAACCTTTTGTAAAGCTTGTCATATTGCAGCTTGTTTTAAGACATGCCAAGTAACTTTTGCTTGCCGCTGGGTCATCCCCTCAGCGACATTCTGTTCTTTCCGCCCGAGATTACTTCCAGTTAATGGCTGGCGTCGATTGCTCGCCTGCTCAGGCGTTTCTACAGATCTCAACCTTTCCTGTCGCTCAGCTTCTTCATCGTTCTTAGGTTGCGATGGTACCAGAGTCTCTGATATTTTTGCGACATCCAGACCTACTCCTACATATGTAATGCTGTCTTTATGGGTAATTCGAACTCCGTCCAGAATATGCCTGGAAACTCAGAAGCACCCCGGGAAATGATGTATGCAGTAAATTGATGCCGTCGATTGCTCGCCTGTGATAATGTTTCTGCAGCTGTCCGATCCGTTTGAAGGCCCAGCTAGTAAGATAACCCTTTTTTTTTTTGAACATCTGGAAATTGAGTGTTTGTTTATAATAAGGCTATTCGGCTAATGATTTTGATTCTGATTTTAATTTCGGTGTGACCAGATAAACTGCAGAAAATGCTGAAAAAAACTGTCAACCAAAACCAAATCAATCAAATCAGTTTGCTTTTACTTAATTCTATAAAACTCTGTCTAAATCAGATGAATAACTCTCGGAGTAATGAAAGCAATGAGAGCAAGGGCATGCCCACCGCTGATTTATAGTTTTAAAGTAAACGTTTCCCCATGCTAAAGTTGCTAGTTATGGGGGCTTTTTATCAAGCTGTGAAAAAAAGTTGTATAAACTATCGAATTTTTCTGGGTTTTGGCCCAACCTACCAACCAACCCACTTGAAAATTGTCAGTTTTTCTCTCATTTTAAACTCTCTCAGTTGGCACTAGCAATTTATCTGCTTACATTGCCGACCGCTGCAAAAACATTGCAAATTGCAACGAAATTAAAAAGTAAATTTCGAGTCTATTTATTTAGAAATGGCATTGAGAGTTTTTTTTTTTGTGAAAGCACATTGCTTTCCCAATCAAATTAATAGCTTACTTAGGGATCAAAGAAAGCGATTTGTAAACGTTCTAAACTCACATCATCAACACACATGCACCATCATTTTTTGCCTCATTAAGTTTTAGACGTTTTTTCAATAAATCAAGACTCGTCTTAGCCGAAAATAAAAATAATGTGCCTGAGACTTCCCTTCTCATAAAATCAACAATTAAACGCCCATTAATCAAGCGATTGATGGCATGTGGCCAAACGAGGTGGTGGGGGCAGGACTCGGGGGTTCAACAAAAAACGAGGCCAACAATTGCAGAAATCACTTCAAGAGAAACTTTTGAACGGGAGAGAGTGGATGGGTGGGAGGAACACACTCAAAACTATTTGCCGGCTTTAATCGGAAACGGAAACAGGCTGACAGTCAGGGAGCAGTTAGGCAGAAGCCAGTCAACCAGTTGACAGTCAATCGATGCAGCTGGAGGAAAGGAAGGCCGCACACAATCAAAGCGGAAGTCATTTTCGTACGTTAATTGACAACAACCAGGAGAAGAGCAGCAACGCGCCGAGGACGTTGATGGTGTCGCTGAGTGTCTCGTCTATCAATCAGTCCTCTTCCAGTTTAACGTATTTTGTTATCGAGTTGAAATAGTTGAATAGTTTTTGCATTGTTCAAGGGAAATTTCCTATGGTTTTGTTTTAAATGAAAGCTTAATGAAGCCTACAACTGTGTTCCCCCAGGAGAAGGATTAAACCAGAGGTTGGGGTGCAATAATTGTGACTGATTTTTGGTATTTGCGGCTGGCAAGAGTTGATTGAAGTTGTGTGTGTTTGTGTGCTAAGCGCATTTGATGTGGTTTTGCCTGAAGTTGTAAAGGAAATCGTTTTTGGCCAACTTATCTTCTATCTCTCTCGCTGATTCCAAAAGGATATGTTACCAGGCAACAATGCTGCCGCTGGCCCTACTCTTCCCCTCATTTACGTATGTACATGACCTACTCGGGACATCAACTGCATTTTAAAATAAAACCAATACACAATACTATAAAAGGCAAAGCAGCGAGGGCATTTTGTTTTAGTTCTCTACTCGCTCTTGCGTCTGTACGTCTTCAATTTTTATGTAGCTCGCTTTTGTGCGCGATTCGCGCTGAATCGGCACTATTTTGTTGCATACGCTGCGGGGCACGGCACGTGCATGTCAAGCTGCAGCAGCAGGGCATCATCATCAGGAGCAGGAGCAGCATCAATGATGATGATGGTTGTTGATGATGACAGACAGTTGAACGCTTTACTACTACTGCCTGGCAAAGATATGGATCGGTTCGGTTGTTTTGTAGGGTATCCACACATTTGAATACAAAATATGTAAAGAACTGGGAGTTAAGTATAAATTGAAAGCAATTTGAAGTAGTTTCTTAACACAAAACTGGCTTGAATCTACAGTAGAAAGGGTATATCAAAGTCAGTTTGGCTGTGGCTTATTTGCGCCAGTTGATTTTACAATCCTCATTCGTTTGCTGCTCATCTGCCTGGTCCTCCCCTTTTTACCGATGATGAGGCTGACATAAAACAATGCGACGTCCGATTTCGAATGTTCCACAAAATGAATGATGCACTGAAACGCGATTGGAAAATGTTGTTGTTGTTGTTATTGGTTTTTTTTTTGTGTGTGTTTGAAGAGAGAAATCCAACTGACAGTTGGCAGTTGGCTATGTCAATTTTCTCTGATCCTGCTATTGGTTTAAAACTATAAATTAAACTAATTTTCGCTGGAAATTGGATTGGTGATGTGTGCGTGACGCTTTTGTTTTAATTTTACTACTAACAAACTGCCTTTGTTTTTCATGCACTTTTGATTGCCCATTGTGATCCAGTTGGTGATAGAGGATGGAGAGAGACAGTGAAAGAGGGAGAGAAAGTTGGCTTTCGTGGAGCGGAAATTGATTTGTGCTTTTTGTGACTCTTTTGTCTTTGTCATTAACCCCCCCCCCCCCCCCCCCCGCTATTTAGTCCTTTTGATTGTTTAATTTTTTTGTTTCGGCCTTCATGCGAATGCCATGCCAAACATTTTTTTTTTTTTTTGTATACTACAACAATGGTTCAGAGTTAATTGAATGCATGTTCAATATTTGTGACCAGAGCCAATAATTCAATTAGCATTGTGAAAACATTTCCACTTCAAAAAAAGGAAATCAAGCATGATAATGAAAACACTACATCATGTTCTCGGCCCAAGGGCAATAGCTAAGTATTTACAAAAAAATAAAATAAAATATAAAATATTCGCACTTAAACAGAACAACTTTAGATACCTGCACTGGAAAAATATAACCTTTTTCACTTATCCCTTATTTATACCCTTGCAAAGGATATTGTAATTTTGCCCTGAAGTTTGCAACACATAGAAATATTCATTTCCGAACCCTTAAACTATATATATTCTCAATCAGGGTGACGAACAGAGTCGATTGAGCTCTGTCTGTCTGTCCGCCCGTCTGACTGTCTATTTCTACTCGAACTAGTCTCTCAGTCTTAAAGCTATCGAGCTGAAATTTTGCACAGAGTCTTCTTTTTGCTGCACGCTACTAAAATGTCGGAACCGACCGGATCGAAAGACTATATCTCATAGCTCCCTTAGGAAAAATCAGTCGGAAAACTAGTTTTAGTATGAAAAACTTTTTTCTTTTCCATGGAAACGTCTCCAAACTTTGTATTCATCGGTTTTGTATGCTTTTTTATAATTTTGTCAAGTTTGATGAAAATCGGACAACTATATGGTATAGCTGTCATATAAAAGATAGGTCTGAAAAACAGTCTTAGTTGGAAAAACTTTTTTGTTTTTAATGGTAGCCTCCTGCAATTTTGCATTTGCTTGTGCTACATGCTTTCACTCAATTTGGTAAATTTTTGGCCAAATCGGATGACTATATCTCATAGCTCCCAAAGAAACAATCGGTCGGAAAACTAGTTTTAGTATGAAAAACTTTTTTCTTTTCAATGGAAACGCCTCCAAACTTTGTATTTCTTAGTTTGCTATGCTTTTCCATGATTCCACTAAGTTTGGTCGAAATCGGACAGCTATATGGTATAGCTGCCATACAATAGATAGGTCTAAAAAACAGTTGTGGTGAGAAAAACTTTTTTGTTTTTATTGGTAGCATCTTGCAATTTCATATGCTTTCTCATAGTTCTACAAATTTTTGGCCAAATCGGTTGACTATATCATATAGCTCCCATATGAACAATCGGTCGGAAAATGGGAAATTTGAAAAAATTTAAGCGTGCACTTGCAAGGGTATAAAAACTTCCGCACAGACGAAGTTAGCTTAGCTTTCTCGTTTTGTGATAAAATAAAAACGAATGAGTGTTTTTCCAAATCTATTTCTTCTTTTTATCCGGTCACTCAATGTCTACAAATCGTAGAACAACTAATTCGAAATGGCCGCCTTGTGGTGTTCAGTAAACCTTGGCCACTAGTAGAATTAAAGTTAGGTACACGGTGTTTTAGATGTCCTTGCTATATTTATCTCAGAATACATGTTTTTGTGCCTGCGCAGTGGATTTCGACGAATACGATATTTCACAGAATTGATAGCTAGTGGCGTTCACACAGTGCGCGCACTTCGTGCGGTGTCTTATTCCATCAGTATCCTCAAAAACCTTCACGGTACGATACACAAAGTTTAGTGTGTTTTATGGGGAATAATAATTGGGGAGGCGCGGTTAGCGATGAAGCAGATCAACTGCAGAAATAGTTTATTAAAAGAATTCTTAAATTATCTGAAAATGCACCAAGTTATTTGCTATAGATCATATGCTGAGTCTTAATTGGTTGTTGTGCAGCAGGTAGTAAACAGTATTTCCCTTGCTAGTAAGCGACAATTTGAAGCACACAAGTTAAGATTAAGAACTATCGTTTAAAAAACCATTGGGGACAACAATATAATTCAGGTGCTTAGACTTTCCGACCGTTAACGCGAATTCATATACAAATATTCAATTGTCCCTTAGCTTAACTTCAGGTCAATGTCTTTTCTTTACCCAAACTCACATTAATCAACAATAGCAAATCTTAACCTCGAAGAATTTTCAGCCATATCATGGCATTTATGGTCAAACAAAGGCATAAACCACTTAAGCTTCCGTCCCCTACAAACAAAAAAAAAGAAAAGTAAAAGTAATGCCATTTTTGTCATTCACAGGTATTAGCAACACGTGCGACCACAACCTTCTCACTTGTCAACGCCATTGATCGAAATCCAAACGCTACCGCCACCCTCCCTTGAGCTGTCATTCATGCGACTCATGTCGCAAACATTTTCCAAATGAAAATCTTTTGTTGTTGCCCGGTATTAATCCCAATGTGGTGCGTGACAAATTTCGATAAAAAGGCTTGACCTGGGGAGTATCATTCCGGTCTCTTGGCCATTTAACACTTCGTTAAACTTACGAAAAATGAAAAGCTCCTGTCCAGTTTTCCTTTCCCTCCACCCGAAGCAAGAGCAATGTCCCAGGGCAACCCCATAAATATTTTAACTCACACTCGCACACTAAAAATGTGCAATAAAATGCAACGAATTACATAGTTGAAAATGTAAACACACGCAAGCAGAGCCACCGGGGAGGGAGCGGAGCAGAGGAGGAGCCTCCTATAAAAGTCAATACTGCGTTCGAAGGAACAACGTTGAGAAGAGAACCGTTACGTGAGCTAATACAGTTCAGTTGCGTATTGCATTTGGTCAGTACATTACATATCTTAGGAATGGGTGGGTGTTCGTTCGGTTTGTCTGCTATTAAATTTCATGGCCCTGCATGTAGCGAATTTACGGCTGTTTAAGTTTTTTTAAGTAGCCAATAGAACCTGAAAGCACGAGGGTGGCAAATACACACATGCACGCACCGGGCCAGACGTTCTAAAATGTAATGGAGAGAGGGTGGCATTTAGAATCTCGGGGTGGTGGTAAATCGATTAATTGCATGTCTAGAACCACTGGACTCTATAAATTTAATTTGAATTTATAAAATGAGTAAAATGCAATCGGATAAAAGCAAATCAAGTAAATGGGCGCAGTCAACAGGGCTGCGTGATCAGTGATCAGCTTAAGGACATAACATTTATAGATGTTGAGTAAATTGAGTAAAAAGACAATAACCCTTAAAGTAGGCTATCGAAGTAAGGTGAAAGTGTATCATTGATAAGTTTGTACAGAAGAAGACATCATCTTCGATCTTATAGAGTATATGCATGTTTGATCAGCATCATCAGCAGAGTCGACAAAGCCGAGTCCGATCTCACAGATGGTTAAAGATATAGGTTCGATATGTACTTGACATTTGCTTCTTATACTATGGGGCAAAAAAAGTTGGTTTTCAATGCTTGCCACACCCCTCCTGCAACGTAATTTATAAAAAGCGTAATTTCCCTGACAGCTTTTTAGATAGAAGGTTCCTTCATACGGAAATTTTTTAGTAATAAGAATTATTTATCGATCCGTAGAAAGATTGGTAAAGATCTGATAAGCGGTAGTTGAGTTATGAGCAAAATAATGTTCTATGCAGCTGCGCAGTAGCAGCGCTGCCTTTGGCTGCAATGGCAGCATCAAATTTCATACTGAGAATACACTTTTGATGGTACAGAGTTCATTTCCGTTGGGCTTGACCGTGTTTCGTACTTGTTTTAATATATTCTTTTCTAACTTGTTGGTTACATTTCCTTACCTTACCTAATATAAACTAACCTAAGCTTACCTAAGCTTACCAATGCTAACCTAAGTTAACCTAAGCTAACCTAAGCTAACGTAACGTGACGTAACGTGACGTAACGTGACGTAACCTAACCTTACAAAACCGAACAAAAGCTAACCTAAACATACCCAACCGTTCCTAGCCATACCTAACCACACCTAACCATACCTATCCATACCTAACCATACCTAACCATACCTAACCATTCCTAGCCATACCTAACCATACCTAACCACACCTAGCCATACCTTACCATACCTAACCTAACCATACCTAACCTAACCTAACGTAGCCTAACCTAACCTTACATAACCTAACCTTACAAAACATAACCTTACAAAACCTAACCCTACATTACCTAACCTTACCTTAAATTTTCTAACATACCATAACCTAACCTAAGCCTAATTTAATATAGTCTAATCTAACCTTATCACCTTACTCTAATATCGAATTGAAACACAACCTCGAATCGAAACATAGCCTAACCCAGCTTAAGCTCTCTTTTCATTGCTCTTTGTGTGTTGACTCCAACTTATAATATCCTTACTATCGATCAACTGGACATTCCTAAGATTGGTGAATCGATCAATATAATTAGCTTCAAAACAGCGTTTAACAGGGAAGCTTTGAGATGATTTCTCGATCCAAATTACAAAAAGAAATGCTACCGGTTTCTCTTTCGCAAAAGCTTCTCGATTTGAAACCGGTTTCTGAACCAAATTTAGTCTTCAAATCGGGAAACTGTTGCGAAGCGAAAATGGAAGACTAAATTTGGTCCAAAAAGCGGTCTTAAGTCCTGAAACTGTTGCGAAAGTGAAAATGGGAGCTGTGCTTTAAAAATGTTATTTAATTCCTGAAGGAAAAGAATTTACATTCCAAGGATGAGATATTTAGCTCTTTTTATCTCTAAGATCTGTTCGATCACACAGACCATAGCAATATCGATTCTTCATTTAAAAACTTCATAAAATCAGGGCTGCAAACCCAAAAAATTTCGTGGATCTCCGGCTCGCGGGTTCGAACCAAAATTTACCAATGGTTCAGGTTCAGAATTTGGGGGTTCAAGGTTTTTGGGCCAAGGTTTTGGTTCGAACCTTGGTTCAGCCAAGCTTTATACACGTTTATTTAGTAAGCGACCTAAAACCGACATAAACTGTTAAGGAATTGTCTCGATTTTGGGTTGGAATGGGATTTCACAAAACTTTATATAAATAGAAACACTTTCACACAGCTCATGACCATCAAAGCAATGACTAAGTGCTTCTACTTATAAAAAGTATTGTGACGAAATAAAAACTTCGAAGTTCTGGATACAGCCCTTAAAGTAAAATGCAATTTCGTAGTCCACATACGAAAAGTGTTTCCACAGTAATGTGGATAATTCCAGCAGGATAACAGAAGAAGTCACTGGGAAATGGTTCAAATCTATCATTTTTGTTGAACCGAACCGAAATTTTGGGTTCGGAACGGGTTCAGGTTCAGCTTTAATACCTTAAGAGGTTCGGTTCAAGGTTCGGTTCACAGTAATCTGAAAGTCGGAATTCCGGGTTCAAACCGGTTCGGTTCAAAACCGGTTTGCAGCTCTGCATAAAATATTATTAAACATTTTTATTTGACTTTCATGGCAATCAAATTTCATCATTTCGAACCCAAAAAGTTAGAAAGTTCCCAAGCATAGAAGATTATCTTTAAATTAATTGTGGACTCTTAAATATTTTATTTGGTTTTTATCCAGCAGCATTCTCCATTTGGCATCAAGCGAAACCAAAATGTGTAAGCAATTTTTGCATTTTATTGCCTAGGCGTAAATTTGTATTAGTCTTTAATTTATATGTTAATTATATGCCATTATGGCATTTCATTTGTGTGGCAGGAATGTTCCAACTGCTGTGGCAGTTTTGTTAATTATTTTTTTCGACTTTCCCCAAGCCCGCCTCCACATTCCTGACGCGTCCTTGTAATTATTCTTTATTAAATTTGCTGATTTGTATGTGTGTGTCTGTGTGAGTGTATGTGTGTATTTGTGGGTGATACCAAAGCAGCACAACACACAAAAACAAAAAAAATAAAAATAATTAAAACTCTACCATGTGTATTGGGGTGTATATTGTGCTGGCTGCTGTTTATTTATGATTATTGGCAGGCGGCTTCCAAAATTAATTGAGCATTTCTTGGACTTGGAATTGAAGTTATTCTGTTAATGATTGTTGTATATTCAACATTCCACAATCCAAGCAGGAACTTTATAAATTACATGAACATTTATAACACTTTCGCAGTCAATCTTTGTTTAATACAACGAGAGGGGCGGCAGGGAAAGCTCCATTTGGTTCCTTGGTCTCTGGTCATTAGTTGTTGTTATTATCCTCATTAGACTAAATGATAGCTAATTTCTTTATAACACTCTAAAATGCTAGGCTAGGCCAGGAAAGGACCAGCTCCAGCACCCCTCGTCTATGTCCTTGGGGTGTGTGGCAAATTACTGGTCATTATATGAGGAGGATATATGTATATTTACTTTCAAAGGGGCTGGCGTTTAAGTGTGCGAACTATTAAGTTATTTGCGGTTACTGATTGATTTGTTTCGAAATGACCATGTGAAAGTGTGGAAATGTATGAGGAGTTAAGGGTTACTTTGTAAACACAAGGGATGGCAGTATAACTGAAACCTAAGGGAAGGTAAATCGATACTAAAACAAGATACACACAAAACCACAGTCTATTTTAGGGGGACTGTTGAGAAAACAGCTAGAAAAAAGTTCCAATTTCCCATAAACATTTCCTAAATATATTAAACTTGAGATTTTTACTTTCATAAGAGACTAGATCTCCATAATCTCCATATAAAATTTATATTATATATAATACAATTTCCATTTTAATATTTTAAAATCCAAAATTGTGCAAATATTCACCTTTCTTATATACCCTCCTAAATGTGTCATCTATCAAATCTACAAGATCATCCATCTCAATTGAACATTTTGCGAAATTTCCCCAAATTTCCCCCCTTCTACCATTTACCAGTATTCATGATATACTATATGTGAGCTTTGCAACTTGCGCTTGAATTGCTTTCCAGCTACTCGTTTGTATTTTTATACCCTGTTCCCATTGAAAATGGGAAAAGGGGGATCATGAAGTTGTGCGAATGTATGTAACAGGGAGAAGGAAAATTTTCCGACCCCATAAAGTATATATATTCTTGATCAGCATGAACAGCCGAGTCGATATAGCCATGTCCGTCTGTCCGTCTGTCCGTCTGTCCGTCTGTCCGTCCGTCCGTCTGTCTGTCTGTATGAACGCGTCGATCTCAGAGACTATAAGAGATAGAGCCACAAATTTTTGCACTAAGGTAGATTTATGCTGTACGCAGATCAAGTTTGTTTCAGATTTGAAAAATTCCACCCCGTCCCCCTTTTATCCCCAAAAAACCTAGACCTCCTCTATAAATCCAAGACCTAAAAAGCCGTCAGATCCACAATTTTCAAGTTAGAGCCTCGTAGTTTAGTATTCATCAAGCTAGGCTCAATATCTATCTATTCTGAAAAGTACAATCAGATCGGACCAAAAACACCGGAGTTATAAGCGAAACAGTTGAGCTGATAAAAGCAGCCCGCCAGTTGTTGATCAGGACTAGAAAAGTATTGCCTACATTTAGGATGACATCTTCAAAAATTCAAAATCAAACAAATGAAAATAAATGAACAGGGTATTTTGTGGTCGGGAACTCGACTGCAGCGCCCTTACTTGTTTTTATACAAAACTGTGATCAACAAACTCAGTTAACAGTTTGATGAGCTCATTGTGTTCGTGTAACATGTGCTGCAATTTCTGTACTGATTTCTCTTTCTTTGTATTAAAGATATCACAACGACGACTTGCTTCATCTTCAATAAAGTTTTTTTGTAGTTTAAGATGCAAAAGTTTTTCCAAGAATCTGCATAGTTAAGAGCAAATTCTAAAATTCACCGTAAAAGAGCGAACTTTCAGCTTCTATCGAAAAACTCTATGATAAATGTTTACCAGAAGAATTGGTTGTTTCTGAATTTGTCGTTCAATCGTGCTTGTTTACTTTGCCGAGCCCAAACTTCCCGTCGTCTCAATCTTTTTTGTTCGTTTTAAGCTTCGCCGATTTCAATCATTTAGATTCGAGCTGATTAACTTTCAATAGAACGCTACTCTTTCGAATCATTCTGATTCGAGCTGGTTCTCTTTCAATGGAACGCTCCTCTTTCTTTCTATGTGCTGTGACATATTTGTGAAAGCCGAGCAATGTTACCATGACTTCTTCATGGCCTCGTAACAAATATCGAACTATACATGATCAATAAAACGCAAATGCGCTTGCGAATCATCCGCTCCACAGCTCGGAGCTCAATGATTCTTTATTTGATTTCTGCTAACATTATACACAATTTATATTACATGTATTCTTGTATTTTTTGGTTGCAATTATGGCTAATGGATGTGTCCCTTTTAAAGGTTTTTTGGCTTTGATTTTTAATTTATTTTGTGCGAAACACTTGAATCTCCTTTTTTTTTAAATATCTTTTAACAGTGCATGGTCCATCACTTTATACATACTTTTTCTTTGAAATATATAAAACATTGAAAGCAAAAGATGCAATAGCAATTTGGATAACAACTTAACTAAGAAAACGTATTAAAAAGATCATATGCTGAGCTGTTAAATGGAATGACCGCCTACTGCGCCACGTGTTGAACTGCAAGTGAATTGAACTGAAAAACAAAATATCACCTACAGCGCCACAAGTAATATTTTTATCAACTATTCTTTGCGCAGTAATTTCCAACCAACCTCCAGAAGGAAGTTGTTTTCAAGTTTTTTTTGCCCAGATCCATTTTAAGCCTTGTTCTCAATTCAGTCTGATGTTCCCGTTTAAAAATAACCAGCAATCCTAATTGGACTTGCTTAAAACTTAACCGGATTCTGTATCCGATACTTGGAAATCCCAACGTTTAACAGTTCCGATTGCGAAAAGTAAAATGAAAACCAAATGAGAGGTTTGCTTATAACTTTTTTTTCTTTCAAAGCTTAAGAAAATGTAGTAAGAACCATATACAAAAAATATTTTAATAATTATGTGCAATTCTTAGATTACGAAAATTATTACTAAATCAAGTTGTTGTGGCACATGTGCTCTCTCTCTCTCTCTCTCGTTTCGCACCCATTTCACTTCACACTTGCAACTGATAAGCTAGACACCTCCACTGTACGGTACATACCGCGCGGCAATGCTCCTATGCAACACCCGAACATTCTGTTTTTCTATTTACTTTTCGAAATCGAAATGTCAACCGCTGATCGATTCTGTGTGTCTTATCAATTTCGAAAATAGCTCGCTCGATGGCTGCTCCCTCACTCGGACACGAGAGCTCAGCATTTACACTGAGAGATGCCAGATTATCCGCCTCTTAATTTCAAATGCGCGCATTATCTATCATCGGCAATTGAGTGTCAGATGGCCTCAGTTTGTCAGAGTCTGTTGTCTTGATAAGATTTCCAAAACCAAAATAATTGAATAAACCAAAATTCGTATATATTTGTGTCTCGTCTGCGTTTCGTTTGTTGTGCGTCTAAAATAGAATATCGAAATAATTGAAATTGTGAAATTTTTTAAATTAAAGTGCCGTTTTTTAATTGTCGTTGTTCGCCAGCAAAGTTAATTTGTGAAAAAAAAAACCATTCTTACGTCCAAAAGTGTACGCTTATGTCATTACGTCAAACGTAACGTTAATACGTCAAACATTGTCCAGCTTTCTTTGTGGGTTTTCTACTTAGTATTTTTTATCAATTTTGTTTTTGTCTCTAAAGCAATTTTTATGTGAGTACACTGGACTGTAGTGAGGTGAATTTTAGTTAATAAGTTAACATGTTTTTCGTGTGACCCTCCTCTCTACTCTAACCTCATTTGTTTAATTTAAATTTTATTTTTTGCTTTTTTTGCATTAAAATTTAAACCACATGGGCGTTTTGTTATATATAAATCAACGTGCTATAAGTATATATGTGTGTTTTTTTTGTTCTCTGTTTGTTTTGTTATTGGTTCATTTTTTTTTTGTACTGTCAATCTGTCAATGGAGCTTCCCTTTGCTCTTACAATGTATTTATGGCCCTATACATGGCATTATAATTGATTAAAAGTGCAAAAAAAATCGTTGCTTCTCTAGAGACAGTTAAATGAGCAGAAATGGTCGTAATTGAATTTATAAAATGGAGATTATTGTTAAGTTGTGATTGTGATTTAACGTATCTTGTGGGATAAAATGAGTTAATAGAGTGAAAACTGAGATTAAACATTCAAAGCACTCAAAACTGTTGATTTAAAGCCTTTTCGCAGTGTGCTAAATGAATTAAGATTAAATCTCGCTGCCATTCGTTCACAGAATCTTTACATTAATCAGCAATGCAAACTCTTGATATAAATGCTTGTTAAATGAACATGTTTCCAAATAACAGAGAATTCGTTTACAAAATTAGATGCATAATTGATATACACAATGACCAACTTATTCTATAGGTTTTTTAATGCATAGTTTATATATCTGATTTCCGAAATTACCTTAAATTGTTGATTCTTGTTCGTGTTCCCATGACAAGATCACAACTCTTGTGCAATGTGGAAATGGTAACCTTCCAAATTTGTATTCGAAATTATTTAAGGGACGATATGTCAGCTTCTAGATAGCTGCTGTGTGTCAGGTACTCTAACTGTTTATGTGACAGATAGTGCTACGTGGAAGATGTGAAATCGGCCTTAAATCTCTAGTTTTATTCAACTATTATGCCTATATTTCAATTTGGTATGCAATCAATTGACTTGCTTACTTACATTTGAAAACAGTCAAACGTGGTATATTTTACGAATTAGTTTGCACAGCACTTTTATATAGTTTAATTTCAGATATGATTTCACAACTGGGAAGTACTAAAAACATTACTGAAATCAGTCACAAGTTCAGTTATTCTTACGGCTCAGGTCTGAATACATCACTGGTTAAATTCAATACTAAGGCACAGAAAAGCAGCTCGATAAATTTCCTGAATTTTCATATTTCCATCAATATACTCTCTTATTCTTGAGATCATTCTCCGAATGATCTAAATGAGCTCATTCTCTGAATGATCTAAATGAGCTCATTCTCTCTGTATATTTCCTTATATCAATGAACTGACCATCAGCAAGATAATCCTCGAAGGGTAATCCTGTCAAAGACTGCAAGATTTTTCTTTTTTCGATTTCCTCTCAAAGGTAGATTTTCTTTCAGTATGCTCTTCAAAAGTGTTACCAATAGAACAGCTGTTCTATCAATGACATTGCCAGAGTCGGAGAAGTCTTAGCTTAGTATTAAGGGGTTTGTTTTAGCACATTAAAAGAAGATTATGAACTAACTTTGCTGATCCAAGAGATATATATGAGCAGGGTACGCAAAAAATTATCTTTCTTTTCCTACACAGAGAAAAACAAGGATATCTAAAAATATTTTTTGAATGATTTCTCGTATTTATTTGGACTGGATATGTCTTAAATATTCATTTAATCAGCTGAAAATCATAAAACGGATCAACCGTTGTATGATTAAAAGGATATTTAGGACATATCCAGTCCAAATAGATCCTTTTTGGATTTTTGTGTTTCTGGAAGACAAATTTTGACTCACAATTGCAAACAAAGCAATCAAATTTGCTGCTTTTTGCTCAGCTGTATTTTCACTTCTCTAGATCTCATATGAGATGGGTGAAAAATACCTCAGTTGACAGAGAATTGGCTGTCCAAAAAACTCATAAAAGAACTCGGATAGCCTACTTCTCATGCAACTTCTCATATATTACATTTGCTTCCCAGATTGACTATAACACTTGTCAGATATCTTATTTGACAAACTGTTATGAGTTTATCAGACAAGTGTAAGTACAGCTTAAGGGCGATTTTTATGTTATTTCGTTCTTAAGAGTACATTTTTACACCTTTTGTGTGATTTGTAACAAGTAGCCAATGTAAAAATGCTCAGTAAGGCTTGCCATTGTACTAAGAAAATAGACTTACAAACGTACAGCAGTTGCCAATCATTGAATTTAATCATCCAGATTCGTGCTATGTGCCAAATCTGATTCGCCAATGAGAGTCAATTTTAGGCCTTCATAATCGACACACCAACCAAGCTATTCAAGCTATTGTTACCAAATTTCGCACCATTCCCTGGGTGGAAGGTGCGTACCGAGGAGAATATTGCTGCTATATCCTTCCAAAACATCGTTTGCTTTCTGTATTCAAGAAATTTTAAAACCTTTTAAAAACAAAATCAACACGAACATTTAATGTACGAGAAGTTGAGATGGCACAAGTAAAACAAAGTCAGCTATATGGTTCCAAGACCATTCTTCAAATCCTGCTCACAGTGTTCGAAGTTCCTGTATATATAGCTTTAATTTCCAAAACTTTTTGGTCTTCACTCACTCATAAATCAATTAACTTAAGTCTCCAAGTGCCAAAACCATATATAATTCCCTCTAATTAGTTCAGTGTTTGGCTTCTGCCTTGAATTCTCATTTACCACCTACACTTGTTGCATGAATAATGGCGCTAATAATAAGGTCGTTAACCAAAGCAAAAAGCAAGACAAATACCGATTTGCTTGGGCCACACACGCGTTTTGTTTGCGTTGACAAATACCCAGTTTCCAAATGCCATAATAATATTATTTATGACCCCGAGGAATCCACCGCAGCCAAGGAGCTGTACAAATTTATAGATATTTCAATGAGGGGGGTCACAAAAAGAAGCCTGCAGGCGCATATAAATTGCATTTGATATCGAGGAAAGGAGCTTAAAGTGGCAAGTTGGGATTTTTCCCATCCCACTTTTTTATTTCTTTCGTTTTCTGTTTGCTTGTTAGCTATGTAAGTTCCTTCCCCCTTAACTTCCTCTGTTATCCTCTTTAGTGTTTGGTTTGTCTTTTTATTGTTTATATTTTCTATATACATATATATTTTATGTCTGGGTTTTTCTTTTTTGTTGTTTTCATTGTTGATTTTAATAATATGTGTGTAATAAGAGAGAGCTTTTTGTTCTTTTTCATGTCCTGCTGCATGTTTCCTTGCCATTCTTTATATGTGACATATGTTTCGTTTATGCTTACCAAGTGCAACAAGAACAACAACAACAGAAACTCTGACCGTATTCATTGAAATTGAATTTGATGATGAACACATGCCCCTTAGTTGCCCCTTGCCCAGAGTAAAAAGTTGAGCTACGGCAGGTGAGTAAACTTAGCTCTCAACTTTGTGCTCGTTTCTCAAAAAAAGAACAACAAACCTCAAAAGTTGTTTTAATTGCTCTAAGGAGCTTACATTTTGAACCAACTTTTACTTGAATGTTGTCTTAATTAAGTTGGTCGGTCGGGCATTGTAAATATTTTCCTTTTTTTAGGCCACAAATAGCCAATGGGATAAGCAAAGGGGTGGGGGGGGGAGAGTAAATATCATTAGGTTAAGAGCTTCTTAAAATAGTTGAATTTATTTTTAGTGCCTACAAATTGATTCAATTGCCTTAAAAACTTTCTGCCGGGTTCCCAATTCGGAATAGCTTAGATTGCAAGAGAGTAAGCATTACCAACAACAAATTTCTCTGAGAAAGTTGCTCGACTAAGAACCCTTCCTTACCTACAAGCCCCTTTTTTTTTGTACCTCAGAAGTGCAATGCAACTACAGGGTGGTTTTTTAGCAACTTGTTGAACGCTCTGCAGTTTTCATGTCACTTGTTACTGTCAAACATGTTCAGTTTGTTTTATAATTAAACCATGGATCGACTTACAAACGAACAACGCTTGCATATTATTGAATTTTGTCATCCAAATGCATGCTCAATGAAGCTTCACTTTTTTATTGGAAAATTGTGTTCAGCGACGAAGCTCAGTTCTGGTGGAATGGCTACTTAAACCAATAAAATAGCCGTTTTTGGTGTGAAGAGCAGCCAGATGACCGTACTTTTATCAAGATGACGATGGCTGGAACGTAACTGTGAATGGAGAGCGCTCCCGTGCGATGATTACAAAATGGAAGAGCTGGACTGGGCTCACATGGGGTTTCAACAAGACGGCGCCACATGCCCCACAGCATGCGAAACAATTGCCCAATTGAGAGGCGAGTTCGGTGAACAGTTTATTTCACATTTAGGACCAGTCAATTGGCCGCCTATATGGCGATATAACCCCTTTACCCGATTTTTTGTGTTGATATGTTAAGGCTGGAGTCCATAGCGACAAGCCCTTAACTGTGGACGCTCTGGAAGCCAATATTGAAGAATTTTTTTCGTAACATACCGACCGTTATCGACATTTACATGAAATCAGCTTTAAACATTAAGTGGCGATTTCCCATCTTCAATACAGTTACTATGTGTTAGATAAACTAAGATTTTACACTGTTTTTTGTGAGTAGATGTGACAGATAGCTCTATGTAGAAGATGAGAAATCGGCCTTACGTATATATGTTCTTGATCGGTAGGACGAGCTGAGTATATTTAGCCATGTTCGTCTGTCCGTTCGACGCGTTAGTTTGAAAGCTATCTTAAGCAAACTTTGCACGAACTCTTTTAGTATCAATACGCTGCACATTTGTCGGAACTGGCCGGATCGGATGACTATATACCATACGATCGGTCGAAAAATTCGTTCTAGTGAGAAAATCTTTTCTTTTTGTTTTCAATTGAAACGCCGCCAAACTTTGAATTTCTTAGTTCGCTATGCTTTTCCATAATTCCACTAAGTAAGGTCGAAATCGGACATCTATATAGTATAGCTGTCAAAGAAAAGTTGGGTCAGAAAAACAGTCTTAGCAAAGAAAACTTTTTTGTTTTGAAAGGTAGCATCTTCATTTCTCTCATTTATGCTTTTATACACTTCCACATAATTCTACAAAGTTTTGTCAAAATCGAATGACTGTAGCATATAGCTGCCATAGGAACAATCAGTTGAAAAACTAGTTCTAGTATGAAAAACTTTTTTGTTTTCAATGGAAACGCCTCCAAACTCTGTATTTCTTAGTTTGCTATGCTTTCCGAACATTCTACTAAGTTTGGTCAAAATCGGACATCTATATGGTAGCTGTCATAGAAAAGTAGTGTCTGAAAAGTAGTCTTAGTAAGAAAAACTTCTTTGTTTTCAATGGAAATGTCCCTAAAACTTACATTTATTTATTTGATATGCTTTCACACAATTCTAGAAAGTTTTGTCGAAATCGGATGACTATAGCATATAGCTGCAGTACGAATGATAGGTCGAAAAGAAGGTCTATTGAGGAAAACTTTTTTGTTTTAAATGGAATCAACTCGAAATTTCTTACATGTTCGTTTGTTAGGCTTTTGCATGATAACACTAAGTTTGGTTCAAATCGGACTTCTCTATAGTATAGCTCCCATAGAAAAGTAAGGTCCGAAAAGTAGTCTTGGTTACAAAAACTTGCTGCAAAGGTATAAGAACTTTAGCCGAGCCAAAGTTAACTTTGAAAACTACGCTCTTTCATATGGTTCATTTTGTTTACCAAGTTAAATTAAGATCTTTTTCTTGATGAGTTTCTGGCCAACCGAATATAAAACTTTTGTTAAGCTTTAACCCTAAATTTGAGATTAAAATAGTTAAAGAAATACAAGGTTCATTGCAGTTCTGGTTAGTAAACCAAAAATTGTACCCATTTCTCAGCTAAGACTTGTCTTCTAAACTCTTTGTAATTAATTTCACACAAAAACTTGCTAAATGCCTCAAATAATGATATTGCCAGTCTCAACAGAAAACCGTTTCCCTGTTGATTCTCCCGCATTCAAGCACATCCGCTTGTTATTATTAAGTTGTTTTCAAAACTAGCAAAGCAGCAAAAGTTGAATTATAAAATTGTCAGTGAAGAAGACATCCTTGGGCCTATGCAAACACAAGGAAAAACTTCCTAAGTGGGATGAGAGGATGAGTGGAGGAGGGAACTTAAGATGCTTAGCGCCATGGCAAGCGAAAATAATGACGCTCATAAAAACTAACTAAATAGAAAAATAAAGCAAACGTGGCAGAGGAAAGAGTCGTCGTCGTCGTTGTCGTCTCTGTGAAAGATGCTCACGGAATGACAATGATAATGATGTGCGATAATGTGGATGGTTGTTGTTCTATTCGGTTGCCTTTTGTTTATTGTTTGGGGCAAAACGACACTTGATGATGATGATGATGGCGATGTTGTTAGTGGTGGCGGTGTAGGAGCTAAGACAACTGTCGAAAGAGTCCGCTGGCTAAAGGATTAGTTTTTCAGCAAAACTTTGAGGGAATTAAAATTGCAGCCTGCTTACTTCAAGTCCTGGTAATTTATTTATTACCCACAATACCACTTAGTTCGCATCGATTTCACGTTTCTTTTTGGGTATTGTGTGCTGGCCAGAAGCCAAATGAAATTTTCAGCCTCATTGAAAACTGTCTTGTTGCGCGCTCGCTTTGCCCTTGCGTCCTGTCCTCCCCTCGTCTCTTTCCAATTTTAGCAAATGAATTTGCTTTGTTGGCCAAAAAGTTTGCCATTTGTTGTTTTTGGTCTATTTAAATTTTTAATGAGCAATCAACAAATGCGAGTCAATTGATTTTCGACCTTTACTAAATCTTTTTTTTTTTTTTTTTACAACAACTTAGCACTCTCTGCCACACCCCTCATCTGGGTTGTGTCAGAATGCCATATCAAAATATACATAATTTTAGTCGTATTGTTTTCAAATCAGATTGTGTAGCGTACAAATAATTTTATAAAAGTTCAATTTTCGGCATTTTAGTGGCAAAATTCTTAATGTGTTAACTTTTCGGCCGTATTGCGTCACCACGTTCCATGCATTCATAATATTAGTATTTTATCTAAGAAAATTAATTAGCACAACAATAGACCAAAGCGTTTCCATCTTTTGTGTTTCTTTTCGGCGATTAAAAATTAAAAAATTAAAAACAAGAAATTCCGCTCAAAATCAAGAAAGCAAAGTACTAAATTTTCTGCAGCAAAGTGAAATATATAGGTGAGTGGTTGAAGAGAAAAAGATGTGCTTGTTGTTTGGACAAAGAGTGTGTGTGTGTGGTGTGAGTGTGTGTACGTATGCCGCTGGGGGGTGGCTAGCATGGGTGAACTGCATGACAGCTTATCATGCTGACTCTGCCGCAGCCACCGCTGCTGTTGCTGCTGCTGCCACTGCTTGTCCTTTGAGTGTTCTCAACAGTTATTGAAATTTCAGCAATTGAGTTCAGAGTGCTCGAAGCTATTTAATTGCTGCCTTTCTGAGAAATTAGAGATGGCCAAATGGCCTGATGTGACTTTTTTTTAGATATGTTGAAGAAAGTCGGGGAGTAAACGTTGTTCGCAATGACCCGCCGGCAGAGGGAATTTGTACGAAAGCTGAGCTGAGCGAGTTTTCTTATATGAATTGTCTGATGTTCGTACCTTGTAGGTTCGATTTGGTTAAGATAGGCCCAGACAGGCCCAGTCGGATACAAAATATTACGTATACCGCCGGATACGGTTCCTCCCTTGCCCTATGAATATCGGTGATCCAATAGGGCCCATGACCAAAAGAGATGTTTTCAGTAAATTTTTAGCTTTTTCTTGGTCTACGTGGTCCAACCCATAACTTTTATTCCCTCATTCCGTGGAAAGTCGTCAGGTTTCATTTCACTTGTGACTAATATGCAATATGCTCTTCTCCGAAAAGAACTTCATGGTATGGCTCTGTCTTCCTCAATGTTTCAGTACCCAGGCATCCAGATAAGTTGGGTACCAGAGACACCGAGCGAACGCATTTAAACATATACGGAATTCTGTAAGCTTTTTGGCACTGTTGGAGCAAGAGTCAAGCGCATTTACAGCTTCTTGACTATCAGATCATTAGTGTAAGTTAATTAGTGGACAGTTGATACAAAAAGAACATGCAAAACGACTTGCGAAAAAAACCAATTTTGACATTTCTTATGTACGTTTTGTATGTCTGCTTTTAGTTTGACTAAGCTTACTCACTCACCATTATCTTTCTTTAATTTTTTATTTTTCTTAGTTTTAACATAAACTATGCCATATATTTTGTAGATTTTTCTAAGCCTATTTGAATACTTGTGTTCCCATTGATCTTGTTTTGTACCGCCCATTGGGCATATTTGACCCACCCGCCCATTTGACATATGCATAGCATATTTTTGGCAGTAAACATATTCAAGATGGTATATCTTCGTTTTAAAAAATCTCAGAAATATTCTGGATAGTTTATTTAAAAGCTTAAAAGTACTACTTTACGATAATATAAAAGAGAAATGGAACAATATCAAAGGTTTCCTAAAAAAATGACAAAATAGGGGTCAAATTATGCACTTTAAGCAATTTTAAGCTTAAATTACTAAAGATATAGAATCTTTTTCGAATACAGATACGTGTTCAGCACGCGGAATCCATCCTTTGACCCAAATATGCTTTCATTTATCGCTCACTTCAACACCGTCAAATTTGCCACGTTTGGTGTATATACTTTTGATATCTCCGTGATGGTACTATATTTTTAATTATCTTCGGAGTTTTGAATGCTTTCAATTGATTTCTAGGTTTACAATTTGGAAAACGTAAACTTGCCTTACTAAGTATTTATCAATTAGCTGAACATTCCTTTTATATCATTTTTTATAAAGGATAAAATCCTTGCTTGAAGCTTATTTTTTTTTCAAATTACTGCATTTATACCAATAAAAACTATTCAATTTATCTTCTTCAATTGGCGCATCTCTAGTTCGAATCATCATCATCATCCACAACAACAACTTCGTGCAGCATCAAGTACTCTTAGTCCTTTACCCGCAGGTGTTGTAATCCAGCAATAGCAAAACGAGTCCTGGACCTAAGCCAAAGCTGCTTTCTCTCAAGTGCTAACTAATTTCGTTGTCCTCCATCGGGCTCACCTACTACTCGTACCAACCATCCAGCCAACCTTCTACTGCTCATCATCTTCTAGTTGCAGTTTCGTTTTTGGTGTCAGCAACATTTCTTCAATTGGTTTCGTTTGCCATGTCCTTTATAGAGTTTTTGGCAAACTTCAAACTGCTGCTGCTGCTCTGTGTGTGTGAGTGTGAGTAGTGTTGTCGCAGTTGTTGACTCTGCTCTACAGCTATTCTGGGGGTCAGGCCAATTCCTTTTTGGCCCAACAGCCACGCCATCTCGTTGGCTTGTACTGCTTTTTATATGCCACTGCACTTCCTTCTAATGCTCTCATATGTATGATCTGGCATCGGGTTGGCATTTTTATGGCTGTTGCCTGTTTACTTGTGCAGTTGTTTCGACTTGGCCCTGTCGGTCATTTGATACCAATCCAAAAGGAACATGTCTCATTTGGATCGTAACATTAAGCCTTAATGTTTATGATATTTTTACTGCGTTCGTTGGAAAAATTGAGCTGTCTAAAGTGGACAAGTTTTCAACTTAATGACTGAATCCTGACTTGTTGGGTTAATGTTTTGTGGCAATTGCTTGGGAAAGAAAAGTTATGGAATATAAAGACATTTCAAAATCTCTAGGGGATAACTAACCCGGGAGGGAGCCATCTGAATTTTGCTAGAATGGGGCAACCAAGTTAAGCTAGGTATGGAGATACTTACAAAAAAGTATCTCAGTAAAATTGATAAATGTGAATTTATAAATGTGATAAATATGCCAAGTTTTTGATATTTTCACCTACAAATCTATATCTAAGTTATCTTCAAGTATTTTAAAAGTTGCACATATAGCAATTTTCTATGGGTTTTTTTTTTTTTTTTGGACTGGCATGTTTATAGTATAGTTTGCAGATGTACTAATTAAGTTTTAAACCCCAATGCATAGGAAAAAAGATAATACAAATGAAAAAGAAAGAAATTATGTATGCACATATATCAACTTTACTGAGTTATTATTGATTAAGCTCCCTTATTCAATAAACTGAAAGAAAAACTCCCCTTTTTGAAGTCTTACATTAAAGGCAAATTGTTCCTTTGGCCAAGTTGTCAACAGCCGCGACTTCCCACGTAATTATAAAGTATTGTATGAAGTGCTCATATGCAACCCACACAAACTCAGGCAACAACACTCACACACACACCACATTTCATTTACTTTCTAATAATTTTCTGTAGAAAATTCCAATTGCACATGTGGGACTTTATATTGGCAGCGGCAGCTCTGGAAACCAATTAAAATGCTGCACTGGCACTGATTATGTCAACGACAACAACAACAACTAGCTGTGTGTGTGTTTGTGTGTGTTAGTGTTTGTGTGAATAGATTGGTATGTGTCAACTAAGTGCAGTTAATTAGTGCGAAAATCACTTCAGTTGGCTTGGGATTTTTTCCCTCTGATTTCTTTAGCTGTTTTTCCGTGTTGTTTTTTTGTCCTCCCAACTCCCATCTCCCTTCCCCCTGCCTTGTCTTAATTTTCTATTTTCCTTTTTGGAAAAAATTTCACGTTAATTGCTCTGCGCTTTCTCTCCCCCTCACTTTCTTGCTGCTGACGAGAAGAACTGACTGCTGCAATCAGGCAGGAGCTAAGCCACTCGGGGATTTGCTCGATTTGTTGTCGCTTATTTTTTTTTTTTGATTTGTGATTTGCCAGCTTTACATTTCTGACACAATGCAGGTTTTTGGTGAGTGTTGTTTAGCAAAATTCTTAGACTGTTAACATAAAAGCGATTTGCTTTTATAATTGCTGAGATAAATTTCCAATTGATATTTGTGTAAATCGAGTGTCAAATAAAATTGCAATTTTATTTGTACAATTTATTTAGAATCATCATTTTTAGCAAGAAATACTAGGGCAGTTTGATAAGTAATTGTGGGGTTATAGTCAAAAGAAAGTCTTTTATCACCAAACTAATTGAATAATATGCCAAATATACCTCAAAATTGTTAGGTAGTTCCCTGACGACTTAAGATTTTTGGGGCTAACAAAATACTGGTCAAATAAGTGGGACTTTGTGTGTAGGAAGGAAGTCTCCTAACGAAGATTAGAGGACAAGCTGAGGTTCTTGGTGAAAACCAGTGCATCATAGACTACATATGTCAGATACCAGAAATCTTTGACACGGGCCAGCTCAATATGAGCCACAAGCGTTACCAACAACAGGCTATGAACGGGTTTCTCACTTGTAGTACAATGTTCTAGGGTTGTCAGTATTTAATCGATAAATCGATATGGGTTATTCCGAAATAATTTTGTGCCGATATAAACGATTATCCATATTTATCGGAAAAAATTGTTATGGTCACATTGAAATCTGACGTTCGGTGCATTTGCGGATTTTTGTCTGCAATTTTGAAAGAAAATTCACATTTTCACTTGCAAATTATGTGGAAAGACTGCTAAAATAAGTGGTAATACAGATGATGCACTACGTGGCAATATTACTAAGGCAGCTTTCAAACATTTCTCGGAAAAGAAAGCTTAAACATTCAAAATGAATCAGTGGTGGGCACCAAAATCTAACTGTCATATTCAATGAAAACTACTGCAAATGCGATTCACTGCTTGCACCATTTCTCGATAAAGGAAGCACCAACATTCATATTCATTTGCATACATGAACAAAATGAATCAGTGGTGGGCACCAAAATCAAACTATCATATTCAATGAAAACTACTGCAAGTGCGATTCAATGGTGGCGCTATAAACTAAGAGAGAGACAATGTAAAAGGGTATAACCAACCAATCATAGACACTTATGGTAAAAACCAAACGACAATCTTTATGTAAATAACGAGTTAATCTTTCACTTGATATTTTTTTAGTACGCAAAATCACTTTGTCCGTGTTTACACGGTGAAGTTTGCTTTAAGAAGCTTGCTTTGACTTCGTTTTTGAACATAGCGACTTGTTAGCTCACAGCACTATTACAATTATTGGTAGAACCACGTTAACGGTGGTTGAGTTGAATGGTGTTCTCAAAAATTTTGATATTGAAGCCATCTTATTTTGTGATCAGATTTTTCCCTCTTTGTGGGAACCAGCGGGTTAACAGCTCTGTAGACAACAGGAAAGCAGATTTATCAGGCTGCCCTCGTACCAAAGTTCAATTTCAATTAGGTAAAACTTCACTCAATGTTTCCCTTGTACTTTCCTGGGGGCCCCCAAGTGCAGCTGCCAAGAAAAGAACTATAGCAGACTCTCCTTTGGTGTGTGTGTGTGTGTGTCTGAATGTGTACCAATGTCTAGGTGCCATTTACAATGCGACAAAAGGAAGTGAAGGGCCCAATCTTCCACCTAACTCCCACCCATCTCCCC
The DNA here is from genome assembly GCA_035044985.1 of Lordiphosa fenestrarum. NCBI lineage: Eukaryota > Metazoa > Arthropoda > Insecta > Diptera > Drosophilidae > Lordiphosa > Lordiphosa fenestrarum. The sequence goes on along the minus strand of JAWNNO010005527.1, from coordinate 1,965,330 downwards.
TTTGGCATAGCAATGAGGCCTTAAAAAAAAGAAGAAGATACAAAAGGCTGAACAAAAGTGGATGCAGAAGCAGCAGCATACAAAACAGATAAATGGTAGCAACTTTTTAACAAAACCCCGAACGGAAAGGCCAGTTGCATTGAGTAGCAGAGTCTGGGGAGGGGGCAGAAAAAGAAGTCTCGAGAATTATGCGACAGTAGGAAGCAAAAGTTTATGTGGGGTGACCTGACGAGGCAGCAGGACTTCAGTCAGCAGAGCCAAGTGCATTCATTGTCTTTCACTCACACACACACACGCAGAACTTGGGGAAGCTCTTCCCCATAGGGGGGGGCCAGCTGGAGACAACAAACACAGGAAGTACGCATTTCCTGCACTCCTTGGGCCAAGGGAGAGTAGTCCAGAGATTGAGAACTCCACAAATGTCGCGACAACGTCGACAAACAACTTTTGACACAAAAGTGCTGAAAACTGTTTTTTCTTTGCCCACTGAGTAGTCGTCTGCTTCACGAAATTTAATTGAAAATGACTAGAGAGAGAGACAGAGACTTGATCTTGACACTGTCCCTGAACTTGTCTTGGTCAAATACCATTTCCCTCATCCATTCCCCTCCCCCCATTCTCTCACCAAATGAGTTTCGTGTCAGAAGTTGACCCGACTGAGATTAAGTGGGCGTTTAATTTGCCAACACTCGCTGGGGTCCAAGACTCCTCACTCCCTCCCAGAAAAGTAAGCCAAGTTAATATAATCCATACACCGAGAAAAACAACTAGGTACGATTCACGAAATAAAAAATCTCCTTACGCACGATTATTTTTTGAAGCATTTAAAGTAACTCACGAGACATGCACCAAATAAGTTCTCCATTAATTTATCTATATTTAAATTGATTTACCAAAAAACAGGGCAGCTATACACATATATATACATTGACCATATCTGGCAACCCTATAATTTTTGACAGCGATGCCAGATCGAAAAATTACATGTTTTTTGCGTTTAAGGCGTCAGTTCAAGTAGATTTTTAACATGGAACAGCGCTCTACCGTTCGTCGAACGCATCTGGCAGCACTATTACTTTTGACAGCGTTGCCAGATACACTAATTACATAGCGCGTTTGATGAAGATATAGATTTTTACCATGGAAGTGCACAGACCAACGCCTTGGGCCCTAAAATGAAATGAAATTTCTGAAGATAACGAGCATTTTGGACTGAACTTTACCAGATTTGAAGCCTGCTGACTTATTTTTGTGGATCTATTTGAAATCAAAGGCTTACAATAACAAACCAAGGTTCCTGGAAAACCTGAAAACCCATATCCGCCTAGAAATGTTGTCCAAAAACGGATTCAGTACGACTTAGCAGCTCAAGGCGATCATATACCTGCTATCATACTCATAAAGTGATCTAAAAACAAGAAAGAAAGTCGGTCAAGCCCGACTATAACATACTCTGTATTTTTGTTTTGTCTTTTGATCATAACTCGAAAACCGTTCATCCGATCTTCTTCATTCCTTTGGCGGATCGATAAGTTATTCTAATAACTAAATATGTCCAGAAGGAACAAGCCATCTATCTTCAAAACTGTGAGAGATATGACGTTTTTTCTAAATTGCGGGGGCGGGAGGGGGCGTGGCCAAAATTGAAAATAAACTTGATCTGCCTGCAGACATAAGAAGCATATGTCCCATACTTGTTAAACCTCTATCTCTTACCATCTCTGAGATCTGTGCGTTCATACGGACAGACAGACGGACAGACGGACGGACGGACAGACGGACAGACGGACAGACGGACATGGCTATATCGACTCGGCTGTTGATGCTGATCAAGAATATATATACTTTATGGGGTCGGAGATGCTTCCTTCTGGATGTTACATACTTTTGCACGAACTTATAATACTCTATGTACCTTCGGTACAGAGTATAAAAATCTAGTTGAACTCAATTAAATGAAAATTTCCGTTTTTAGTTTCGATCAAATAATACGGAATCGGAATTGGAAACTCTTCCCTTTCATTAAACTGCTTAAGTAGTATTCTTAGATATCAAACCCCTCACCATTTCCGATCGATCGATTTCGGATTTGAGAACAGGTTAGATTGTGTTTATCTTTGATATATTTTGAAAAAGGAATATATTCTTCCGATCTTTAGCGGGCAACGTTTTTGCTGTGAACTTTTAACATTCGTTTTTTTTAAGTCCGATTTTCCCCCGATTTGATGAATGCACCGGAGTCACAACGACCAATCTGTGCCACGCTAAGAGAAATAAGCTGCAATTGGCCAACGTAAAGTGTTCGAGGTACATTGAATTCATGCCAATTACCAGAAATGTGTTTTTTTTTTCTATATCATTTAAGTGTGACCCTACCATTTTGTCAGATAAATTCCATAAAACGCTGCACATTTTCTAGTGATTACTCCACAATAGATTAAACTAATTTTCGTGAATACTCCATAACTTATTTTCACGTTTCAACACTCACGAACCATGCACGAATACTTCATAACTTATATTCACGATAATTTACCCTTAAACACTCACGAACCATGCACGAAACTTTATGTTTGATTACTGTCAAGCCGTGACACAGATGTTTACGCACGAAACTCAGCGTTTGATTACTTTCACCTCCTGACACGTTTATTTGACCCTCTTGGATCACAGATGTTCAAAACTCTGTGCTTGCTCACGTTTACATCGTGACTCACGGATTCCTCTAGCACCTCTAGTATTACTATTGAATGAATTATTGAGTAGTCGAGAATATTCTCCCAGTGTTTACTTGGCACTCCTGTTTGAAGCTTTCGTTTGGTTTTTTGGGGAGGTATTCGTTTTTTTTTTTAGTTTTTTTATTGTCCTGTGTGCAAGTGTTTTGTCCTTGGACTCTGTACTGAACTTAGTGGCTTGCCGCCTGGCTGATCTCTGTGCGCTATTTTAACTTAATCAAGAAAGTAAATAACATCTGCTGACCCATGGGCTGGCCATATTTTCTCTTGGGAACATACTTAGTCTGGCTGTTGACTGTTTATGAAGTTTGCTAGGCGTCTGAAGATATTATTAAACATCAATAACATGAGGGCAAATATATCTAATATTAAAGCCACACTTGGAACAGTTGGCCAAATATTTTGGAATTTAAAAAACTCATCAATACCAGTCGACCATTAACTTTAACCCAAATCTCCCTCCCCATTGGCTGTCACTTGTTCAATTGTTTACAGTTATGCCAGTTTTTCAATGCCTTCTACACATTTGGCACACCTCTTGACAAGTTTTCAATCATCAAATCAACATAATCAACAAGAGTACAAGGGGGGAACCCCATAAACGTCACATGCATTCGATCCAGAGTAAAGTTTCTGTTGTAGTGGAAAGGAGGGCGGAGATAGACAACAAACATCGAGGACACATTTTGGTGCTGCTCAAAGGACAACCAGAGCAATGTAGTTGGCCCAGCAGCGACCACAAAAGTAAAGTTCCTCGCGTAAACTTAATGGAGTTCGGCAGAAGGACATCATTGCCTAGGGTGTGGAGAGGTTTTCTGCCGCAAGGTTCGAAGTGCGTCTGTTGTTGTTGTTTTTGTTGTTGCAACATGGATTTTCGCTCCCCATTATGCTCGCTCTGGCAATTGTTCTCCTCCTGCCCACTACTTTATGGCTTACCACATGTGCACTTTGTAATCTGTCGGCGTTATTGCATTGCGTGGTTATATGGGTGGCCAGGGAGGGACGGGGGCCAGAAAGTGCCTAGGCTTGAGTGCATTTTGGTGTGGCCGAGGTCCTTTTGAAGTTTCTAAATATGTGTTCGTGTGTGTGTGTTTCTTTGCAGGGTTTTTTGAAGTAGTTTTGGAGTTTTGTTGCCCTTTGCTTTATTATCAATTTCTTTGTGCTAAAATTTTATGATATCAGCTAATTGATTTCCCATTTTATTGCTTTTTCATTTCAGGTAAGTGAACATAAACAGCCAACTTTTGTATAAGCGTAAGTGGAAGCAACTGTTTTGAAAAGTCACACAAGAAAACATGCTTTATATGAGGTTTAAGATAGACATATTGATACCCATGATTCCACTTCTCAAACGAATTTTCGAATATCGCTAAAGACCGGGGTTTTTACACCTCTGTTGATCTTTGCAGTGATTGAAAACGAAAGCAAAAAGGTGTACAAAATTGGTAGAATTATAATATGGTAAGAAGCTATAAGTTAAAGGGTTACGGAAGGGTTTATGATGCTCTTAGTGTGACTTGGCTGTAGATCTAACGAAACGCCCTGTCTCGAAAATTTTAGATTCTTGAATAGATTTCGGCATTAACCTGGTTACAATAGTTCAGGGAATATGACTGAACAAATCAGTTTCCCCCGTTTTGTTCAAAGACTGCCCCTAATTCCACCGTGCTCTGAGTGTAACACTCTGAAATGATCTATATAAACGATACTATTCGATGTAACATCAAGTTATATCCGTTTGGTGCTTACATATTAAAAGTATATTCTGTACAACTTAGTTTCAAAGAATTTTTTAAAGGTATCGCTGGTAGTACTAAATCCAATCGTACAATGTTGCAAACAACTTCATTTTAAAGTCTCATCATCAGGCTTTCTTTTTGAGTATGTGTCCTTTCGCTGAAGTGTAAACAGCATGGTTTATATGTGCTCTGAATATGTCAACTTCTGTGCCTACCAAACACAATTTGCGGGACAGCTGATCTAACATATTGCGATTGGTTATGGAAAATGAGTTCATTACGTTAACCTCAAGCACTTAAAATCATGATCAGGACGGTCCATATGCCAAGATCGAATACTCACCAAGTCTATATATTCAAATTTTCAAGCTCTTTCTCTGTATTTGAGCTGCTTCAACCGGGTGAAACCATTACAGGCTAACACTATCAAACTTGATTGATACGCTTAAGCCGAGCATTGCAGCAAAAACGACAAGTATACCAGCAAAGGCACTACAAGGTAATTTTTTTTTTAGCATGACAACTTTCGGCCACATGTTGCGGGGTCGGTCAAAGTATACCTTGAAACGCTAAAACTCTGAAGTATGACTCACTCTACTTTAGTAGAGCCCGGACAATGCCTCTTCCGAAGGCACTATTTGGTTTCATCGATGAAGCTTGCTCCTAAGGATCAGCTGGTTTGATCTTTTGAAGAACTGCAGAATTGGATAGATTCGTGGATTGCTTAAAAGGCTTAGTTTTATTTTCCAAATCTCAAACAAACTAGATCTGCGTACGGTATACACCTACCTTCATGCAAAAATTTGTGGCTCTATTACTTATAGTCTCTGAGATCGATGCGTTTATACAGACAGACGGATGGACAGAAGGATGGACAGCCAGACTGACAGTCGTATATGGCTACATCGACTCGGCTGTTCGTGCTCATCAAGAATATATATACTTAATGGGGTCGGAAATGTTTCCTTCTCCCTGTTACATACATTCGCACAACTTCATGATCCCCCTTTTCACATTTTTAATGGGAACAGTATATAAAAATTTACTGCTTAATGTTCATAAATATAGCTTACCCCAAGACACCGTCTTACTTGTGTTCTGGCAAATATCCGCCAAGTCCTCTTAGATCTACTCCATGCCTTTCCACCAAATGTATTTCCTCTTGATTAAACTTAATTTGAGAAAAACGGGCAGAAAATACCTTATCCATCAACCTGACCACAAAAACCACCAAAAGCATTTCCATCTTTGTGTGTCACACGATCTGCCGCTGCTGCTGCTGCTGTTTCTCCTCTCTCCCCCTGGCAACACTGGGTTCACCTTAACAAGCGCCTCATAATCGCATCAGGAATTTTCTTGTTAAGCGGCACCAAACCAAACCAAAAAAACACAGCAAAAATTGAGAAAAAAAATTCGCAACTTTTAGCGCGTCCTGCGAGTCCTTTGTGGACAATGTTGAGACACCTTACCCCATCCCGGCGCTCCGTGGCAACATTTTCCTGGCCAGAATATACAAACAAGCAAAAGTTTGTAAACAAAAATTTCTGTTCGCGGGGTCGAAGAGAAGAAGGTTAGTGTGGAGAGAGGAGAGGGACAAGGGGAAGGCAAGTGATGGGTTAAGGTAGGGGAAAAGTTTTTACATCATGATGCTGTTGATATGCCTTTTAGGAGAGGAGTCTGCTTGCTGGCGCTACCCTCTGGAATCCTCCGCCCGATGGCGGTTTGTTGCGTATTTATTGTCGTCTACGTTAACCCCCAACTGCATGTTGTTGGTACCATTTCCACTTCCACTTCCACTTGGTGGGTTATTCGTTGGTTCTCGTTGCCGCTTTTTTTTTGTGCTCTCTTCGCGGTTAAAGTTGCCGGCATTTGTTCTTTGGCTAGCCACAGTTCGTCGTCGTTGATGTCGCCGTAGTTGTTGCTGTTGGTTCATCAGTTGGTTGGTTTGGTTCGGTTTTTGTGGTACCCAAAGGAGCTGTATTAATGTTGGTTGGTGTACAACATTGGCTGAGTATAGGTGACTTTAATATGTTTGCTTTTGGTACAATTAGTGTTTAGTAAAGCGGAAGTTGAAGTAGATTGAAACAAAGCCCGAGGCCTTGAATTACTTTAAATTTTTTCACTGGGGGAAAATAACTATTCGTTGCTTCATCAACCTGAAAACAATATGGAAAATATACATTGGAGATCAACAAAGAATATGCAAGTCTTGTTGCTTTGCACTTTAGTGGTTTTTCCTGATTTTAGCTTAACTGAAATTGCTTAAAGCTAAGCTGAAAGGCAGTTTGTTGATTCCGTCAAATGCATCTGCTATATACCTTTGGCTTTTTAGAATAATACTTTGTAAATGAGTTGAGGTAACATGTACTATATTTGCATGGTTAAGATCTGTAGAAGTTTACTGAAGTATGAACTTTTCTTATGACATTTTTCTGCATCATTTAGACTGTCCGAATGATTCCCGTTGCTTCCCATGTCGCTCACTCTTATGCTCATGTCAGCAGAAAGCGCTAAAACGCTCTCCCTCTCTCGCTCTATTTTTCTCTCTTGTACCATTCCCTCTGTCATTACACGAACAATTTTACGGCGCATAACCTTACTTTTTCATAAAGAGAGCGATGAGTGTACGACTGCCACATGAAAACAACAAGCAGGCAGGCACAGTTCAATAAAGTGTGCGTTTTTGATTTGACTGCATACTCGTATTTTGGATGTCCGTCACACTGCAAAGCAATTGCTTTTCAGATCTCTTCGAAATGATATCGAATCTAGAGACTATGCTTGTGCTATGGATCAACTTAGTTTTCATTAGGTACTTCTGACTAAGGGCACGATGATCGTTCCCTTATCGATGATATATTGAGGTCATTGTCGATGTTTCATCGTTGACTTACTTGAAGAGCATTAAATATTCATAATTTATATATATAGAATAGCATTCGAATGCTCCTCTTGCCCTTTCTTCATTCAAAATTGTTTCTACTTACCAATTTGTTTACAATTTGTTGTGGTCAAAATTTTTTGTTTTGGGCTTTTTTAGCTCTTTTGTCTTTGATGAACCGTTAAGTGTAAAGTAAATGTCCTTTTAACCGTTACAACTGAAAGCGCATGCGCGCTCTTCATCTTATGAAAATACTCTTAATATTTGCTGAAAATTTCCCACAGGGATATTTTAGTTTTGCAAAGGTTAAATACTAAAAATAATTTAATTAAAATTACACTTAAATCAAGTCTGAAAAATTATTAAAAAAAGATATTGAGAAACGTTTTTGATTCAGCAAAATATCTTAAGTAATGCACTTTTTTAGTTTAAGTACAATTTTCTTGGAACTTTACAAAATGAAAGCTTCAAAAAGTGCGCCACGTAATATGCCAATTATTTTGAACCGATTATGTTCTTGAAATTCCCAATTGGTTCTAACACTTTTCTTATGGAGTGTTAGTAGATTTCTGACCTGCGGTAATAAATTCTACGTCTCTGGACAGTTCTTGGCGCTGAGATGTCTACAACCTTCTTTATGTCTTAAAACAAAATAAACGGAAGGGCGCTACAACAAAAAACATTGTTTACTTCTTCATCTATTGCATCTCATAGTCTTGTTAGAAATAAAGGGGCGAGCGTAGAAGGTGCCCACCACTGTCAAATCTAATCAAATCTGGTCTATATTAGAAATGTTACATAGAAGAATCAACAGTTATGAATTGTTGGGGCAGATTCCAAAGCGGCAACTAACCTTGTAAAACATTTTACCAAAATCTAACGGAAAGGCGCTTAACCACAAGATATTTCGCAGAGTCGTCCAGTTTATAACTTTTGTTGTGCACATCCAATTATATTTGACCCAAGGAAAACCCTATTATTTTTGCGCAGTTTTTCTCTAAGCCCCAAATGTATTCTTATGGACCATTCACAATTCTCATTCATTCACCCTCTCATTTCTAAAGTCCTTGGTCTCCTGCTCCCCCTCTCCCACCACCACATCTCCCACTATTCATTTTCATTCACTTATAACAATTTTGCTATTGACGTGGGGAGACGAACCAACGAACCAACCAACCACTCTGATGTCTTCTAACAGGTTGCTGGCCATGGCAACATGTGGACGCCAACGCTGCTGCCGAAAACCTACGCTTCGAATGGCCAACGACCCAATACGAGCCACAAAAATAGCCCGAAGGGAAATTTCCTTGGTTCGTTTTTAGTACACTTTTGCATTTTGCCGCCTGTAAACAGAGAGCAAGTCCCGGTGTAAACCAAAATGTGTGGGATTCGTGGGGCAAATTCAATTTTCAAATTTTTAGTACAAATCGTGCATTCAAACGGTACGGATGTGTTGCTGCTGGAAGCGCCACGTCGTCGTTATCCTTTCGTAGTATCGTGCGTCCGTTTGTTCGTTCGTTCGTGCGTGCGTGTGCCACTGCGTCTCGCCTGAAAAGTAGGCAAGACTTTTTCCTCAGCCGAGTGAGCGGTGCTGCTGCTCATTAAATAAGAAGGAAAATAAAGAAAAATCGAGTCGTCAAAAGTGTGTTACCAAAGTGAACCCCAAAGTGCAAAATTACAAAGCGAAAGAGCAAATGACAACAATTAAATAAAGGCAACTGGTTGCCTCAAATTAAAATCCCAACAGCAAGCTGCTTAATTAAAGCATTAAAAGGCAGTTAAAACAAAGAGGTTAAATTAAAGTAAGCTACTTATTTATAAGGTACTTTGCTGGTTGCCTAATCTGAGAGCGAGTGCGTGATATGTGTTCTGGGTTGAATTTGAAATTGAAGAGATTGTTGGGGCAGGTTGGGGTCAGCTTCTAAACAAAAATTTTCTTATAAAATATACAAAATTTTTGTGTAAATAGAATTTTGGTTTGTCTGTATTTGCCGGTCTTATTCGTATTTTGGTTAAAATTTTAGAAGTGCCTACAAATCTCTTTAATTGGTTTAAGAAGCGTTCCAAATATTTCATTTCAAGGATAGGTATAGTCTCTGTGTTTATTAACAGGTATAGCAATTCTTACCTAAAAAGCTAGAACTGGGAAGGTTTTGAAACATTCGACCAGTCTCCTTAGAGGTATTATAAGCAATGGGCAATAATATACTCAGCGTTCTAAAAACAACTGCATGTATTAATCTTTTGTGGATGACACGATGAGAAATTATGGAAAATCTTTGGCCCTTTTGTTTGATTTTTGTGCCCACCGCTGCTTTAAACTGATCTGAACATTACAGAAGTAAATATTCCAAATTGGGTATATATTGTTGAGTTGAATTTTAATGGAATTGTTTTCAAAAAACGCAACAAAAGTAGGCAGCTCGAATATGTGAAATAAGAAAATATTGTTTACTCAAATTTGTAAGAAGACGTTACAAGAATCAGTTAAAAGAACCCAATGTTCTTCAAACAGGCACAATTAAACTCAGATCAAACACAGAAAAGTTCAAGGCGCCATTCAGACGTGTATCCACAAATTTTGTTTTGTTTTTACCTGTCTTTTAGGTGAGCAGACAGCGTAGAAAGAACTAGTTGACCATATTTTGAGAGCTTTGGTTATTTATAATTGAAACAAACCGAAATCCCAGGTTGGGAACTGGTTCAGGTTCGGTTTACAGTGAAAAAATGTTAGAATTCCTGGTTCAAACAGGTTTAGTTCAAAATTTTTTTGGAGCCTTCTACCTTACAGAAAATTAAAAGTAGCCACTTAGACTTGCGTGCACTTGGGCAGAGCAACAGTAAATATTGACTTACTATCCTATTAAATTGGATAAACCAAAATGTGAGATCCATTTATAGCCGCTTGCACCAAACTGTATACAATTTAGTACCCAGAATGTGAGAACCATTTATGGCCTTTTGCACGAATCTCTATACCATTTTGAAAAGTTACTCAAAAACAGCTTAAATCAACTGAAATTAAGTTTAAACGTTCCAAAGTTTGTTCTTAAAGTAAGAACCTAGTACTACAAGTGATGAAACCCGTTCTTGGCCTGATTTTGGTAACGATTGTGCTCTTCTTAAGTCTAATGTTGTCGATTTTAGTCCTCCTTTAGTCGTAGACTAAAAAGTGCAGGCAGAAACAAGCAATTTCGACTGATGGTCCTTTGGTAAAGTGTATAAAATAAAGTATTCGAATTAATTCCGGTTCGTTCTAGAAAGATTCGATCTGGTCTGTTGTTCCTATCACTAAGAACCTTTTTATGAATGCCAAGATGGCCGCTAAATTGAATTAAATTCCAGGATCAAGACAAAAATATTGTGACATAAATCAAGAAACAAGTAGGCCTGGTGGCTTCGGGCAAATCAAGCAGGCCCTAAGGTCGAACAGAAATATTATACATTCTGCTCTCTGCATTCGTAGAGTAAAGACCTTAAATTCCTTCTTATTAATAAACGAACTTTCTTTCTTTTTTTTTAAATTTTTTTTTTACTATTATTTATTGGTTATCAATTCTGGGCGATAGGAATGTATGATGGCACAGAGCGCATCTACGTTTCATTTTTTCTTATTTTAAATACTATTAATTATATCAATCAAAGGCTTTATTCCTGGATAATCATATATGGTACTTTTATACAAAATTAATACAAATATAAGGTAGAAAAGTTAAATTTTGTAGAAGCGTTGGAACCGATTTTTCATAGTAAAGAACTTAAATTACTTCATATTTCTATTTTCTATTGCATTCAGAGTGCATGTCCATTGGCCCAAGGACTCGTGAAATCAAACATTGGCAGCCTCTTTTATAAACTCTCGTTATTTTGTTTATTTCTCCCAGTAACCGTTTCTCGGTAGCATGTTCTGTTCTGTGGATTCATTAATTTTTAGTTTCTACATAATTTCTTATTATTCTCCGATTATTTTAATTAAAGATACTTTCAATCAGTTCATCGGTTTTTCGTCCTTTATTTAAACAAAAAACCTTTTTCCCTTTTTAGATTGAGGGACTTTGTGGAGAGAGATTTGAAGATTGAGTGGGTCTGACTCTCGATAAGTCAGTTCGTTTAATTGCTTCTAAAAGAACAGGGAATATAATTTCTGAAATAAAAACATACATTATTTAAAATAAACTTCAAGCAGAAGTTTCCGCTTAAGGCTGCATTTAGACGAATCTAGTTTAGTACTTCCGAGAGAAAAAATACTATATTTAAAGGTTCAGTCTAACCATCTCATTTTTTATCAACTAAATTAAGTAGGTGACGAAGGATTTGTCTGAAAATGCCATACCAAAGCCTTATCAAATGAAAGGAAACATAATCATGTCCAAATTCTTCGAGAAATTGAAATATTTATGGATTATTGTAGTTCAGTTCATATAAATAAAAGTGCGACTCTAGCCCAGTTCACTTATTACATTTTGCGGTAATAAACAAGTGTTTAGCGGAGAATTTCGTATGCTGATCAAGAATATATATACTTTACGAAGTCGGAAATGAAAGGATCAAATGACGGAAAGTCGGATAAGGCCTGATAGTCAATGTTGGATAGCATTTTAAACTAACGAATACAAAGTGCTGTATGGCAGCGGGTAGTGTGTGTGCCAGTTGTGCAAGAAATCGGGAGATCAAACTCGATTCTCTGAAAATCTAATGAAAATTAGTTTTCTTTAAAAACTGTCACAACCGGTCAACGTCACAAGCTATTGGCGCCGGCTTTGAAGTAAACAAGCCACGAAAAAACCTTCTCAAACTTTGCATGTCGGATTCGGCGTTAAACTGTAGGTTCCTTTTTCTTAAGAGAAAATTTGTAGTCCACATTATGAACAGAAATCATGTGCGGAGTCAAGAGAAGTCTTTCATGGATCCATTAGACAAACAGTGAGTTTAGAGAAACAGCAAAGTTTATTCGGAGTTATGGACGGATGACTTTAAAAACAGAACGAAAGTCCACTTTCTCATAAGCATGGCGAAAACAAGGATGTAAGCCTATGTTTTCTTAAAAGTTCTCTGAAAATAAAGTTTGTTTTTAAAGCCTACTTTTTGGGGCAGGTTTGCTCTGTTCATCCTGCGAAAAAAATATCTAAGCTGCTCCAAACTGTGTTTAATATTTGTGTATTTAATTCAATTCAATTTTAGTGGATCTGAAATGTATTTTCAATCTATGTGTGTGTGTGTGGGGTGTATATTTGTGTGCTGTGTCAACGTGTTAAATGCAAATGAGTTTTGTGTCTGTGGCTTCTACTTGCTACTTCACTCTCGTTTGCCTTCGGCGACTGTTAAGCTTTATCAATGGGCAACAACAATTACACATTGTTACGTCTTCCGAAAGAGTCTCGCTGTGTGAGTGTGTGTGCATCCCGGAAATGCAAAACTTCAACAGCAGGCACATCTACATACCCCTACCCCTGCTGGCATCGGTTCCTGCCCCCTATTCTCGTGTGTTTGCGCGTCTGTTTTTCATTGCAATATCCATTTCCGTTTGCTGTGCTGCTGCTGCTGCTGTGCTTCCACACGGCGACTTCAACAACAGCTGAGCATAATAAATTTTTAATTTCATTTGCTTTTATATATTGTTGCCTCAATTACATTACAGTTCTCTCTCTCTTCCTCTCACTCTCTCCGATTCGCTTTTCATGGGTTTCTTCGCATAATTCAGAACTGTTTTTGTTGCTGTGCATAACTTAAATGTCATTGTTGTTGTTGTTGCTGCTGTTGTTTCTGGCAGTCATTTTTAAGTGCTCAGCCGCCATTTTGTGTGTTTGTGTAAATATTTAATTGATTTTTAATATGCGCCATGCATATTTGAAAAGTGTTTTGATTTCTGAAAGCGCACGGGCAAGTGGAAAAACCATTTAAATTGTTCTTGGCTGAAACAAAAATTGTATAGAAATAAGGCCAAAATTAATGGAAGATGTCAAATTTTCATTATTTGTTGTTGGGCATATTTCGCACCGCGACCAAACTTGGTCTATTGTGCAGTCCAATTTTCTGCACAAATGCCAGGATTATCGTGGGTTCTAGGCAACTAATCATGTTGGAGCTTAAGCTGTGTTCCCCAAATCTATTGCCAGAGCATCGCAGTGTGCTAATATATGTTCGGATATCTCCTCCTCGATTTTCTTTACAGAATCTGCATAGTTGGATGTTTGTTATACCCAACTAGTACAGGTGACCCTGCAGCCCACAGTGTAGAGCCGTGATTGATTGTCAGGATCGTGAGGGTATTCTTTTCTTGTTGGATCAATTTCTGGAACCTTTTGGGTTTGTGGTTCACAATTAATGCTTTTGCTTGTCTCATGCCTTTGGTGTTTACCCAGTAGCGTATTCTCTTCTTTCCTAAGTAGTTCCTTAATCATATGTTGGCCTATGCCACAATGGGGTTTTTGTCCTATCATAGCGTGCCAGTTCGTCGACCATTTCGTTTCCGGGAATGTTATGTCCCGGTATCTAGCGTAGGGACAGGTTGTGTTTGCTGCCTAGTTGGTCCAATTTGTTCTTTGTCTCCAGGACGAGCCTAGAGGTGAACTTATTGTAGCCGATCGCGCTTAGCGCTGCTTGGCTATCTGAGAGGATTGCAATTTCTCTGTTCTGGTAGTTTTTCTCCATATTAACGTCCGCGCATCTGGAGATAGCACTTAATTCAGCTTGAAATATGCTTGAGAGTTCCTCCATTGCGGTGGCCCCACCCTTGACTGCCAGTTAGTCGGACATTTCGTTTCCGGGGATGTTGTCCCAGCATAGGGACAGGATCCTACTGCTGCCTAGTTGGTCCAATATGTTCTTTGTTTCCAGGACGAGCTTAGAGGTGAACTTAGTGTTGGATTGCAATTTCTCTATTGTGGTAGTTTTTCTACATATTTAGTTTTGCGCATCGGGAGATAGCACATATGTATTTCAGCTTGAAATATGCTTGAGAGTTTGCCCGGCTCTTTGGGGTGTCAGAGATCCGTCTATGTACCACTGGATTATAAGTGAAATTTGTGTCGAAGAGGAACTCTGCCTACATTTCGTCTCTGGGTTGGAGAATTATAGGGATTTCCTTCTCCAACTTCTCTTCTTCTTCCGATGGCCCATCAGCTAGGCCCCCTTAGACCATCACACTAGTTCTTTGGGATTCAGAGAATGATTCATATTTTTGTTATTTATAGTATTTTTGAAAGACATGGGCTATACTTAAGTTTGAACTAAAACTTTGTCCCATAAACCCCAATATTCCGAGTCCTAACCATTGGTAAATCTTGGTTCAAGTCTGCGAAGTTCGGAGCTCTAATAAAATTTGCAGCCCGGTCTTAAAATATTATTCCTAATCCAGCGTTTAACGGACTTGCTACGTTGTAAACCAACAAAATTATTAAAATTATTTTGATTGAATTGATTGCTAATAATTAATGTTTAAAATACAATAAAATATTTCTGGCAGTGTCAAAAAATGAAAACTGCTCAAATTTGTAACCACAATTAAATTGGTCATCATCATCATCATTGAGAGTTTTGTGTTTTGACCACTAAAATTGGTCATCCAAAAAATGGTACACAAATCACGTGCCAGCGCGGTTGGCGCACATAGACGCGTTTTCTGTACTGTTTTTTTTTTCTAAGCTCCTTGTTAAGAACGACGGGACGGTACGACGTGTCGTTGCAAAACCAAAATTCTAAAAGGAAAGTAAATTTTAATTGAAAAACGTGCTACAAATTATGCGAAAGAAATTTTTGGGAGAAAAATTAATTTAAATGATTTCCGTTAACTTGTCAGATTGTAGATATGATTTATGACTTTAACTGAAATCTTGCACAGCAGAATTTCTGTCTGCATTTGAAACTTAAATAAGGAAAATTATAATTATGGAAATTGGGAAAGCTTTAACACATCCACTTCGGTTCAATGACTACCTCCCCTCCAAAAAAAAAGAAAGGAAAATCTGTCCACCAATTACGAGCATTGTGTGCCCAATTCTCTTTTATTCCAACAGTCGACTCCCTCACAAAGAGGAACCGCAAAAGTTTCATCTTACATTCAAGCGGCAGCCCATAATTATGCAATTACGTAACCATTTAAATAGAACATCACACGAATTCAAAGACGGCCCGGCCAACACACGCCCAGCCAGACAGCTGGATGATGAGGCAGTGTGAAGAGTGTACTCTCTTACTCTGTCTCTGCCTCTGCCTTTGACATGCGGTTGCACAAGAGCCGCAGCAGCAGGCAGCAGCATCATCATCATCCTCATCAAACAGAGTCCCACCACCCAAGACTCCTCTCGATTTGGTTGTTAAGCTTTTTATGCGATGCGTACGTAACTAATTTGTATTAGTGTGAGTAACAAGCAAGCAAGCAAGCAAACTGGAAACAGACAAGTAGGCAACACGAACCCAATAGATACGCACTTCAATTATAATTACTAGTTAACCAAAGTTGAAGCCGTAGCAAAATGTGTTCCAGGAAACGTCTTAAAAATAGCGAAAAAAAACCAAATACGGATTGGTTCGTTTCATTACAGTAAGACCGCGTTTTTGTTTTTTGTTTAAACCTAAATAGAACAATGATTCTATAACCAAAATATTTTGCCTACTCGGGAACATGCCACATGTACTCTTCCAGTGAATGCCTTTGCGACTTGTTAATGATAATTGCAAATGCAACTTTCACAGGTATCTGGAATTCAGGTTCCATTTCAGTTTCGGGGCATGACGATTTCCAGATCCAACTTTAAGAAAATGGAGCGGCTTGCCAGACAAATCTAAATCTTATGAATTCCACTAGATAGTTAACAACTTTGTGTTTTCACATTATCAATGCGATTGATTGATATTTGTATGAACCCAATTCTTCTAGAATTTGGGTTTGCTGCTAAAATTGTAGTAAAATCGTAGTTAAGATGATTTCGCCCGAAATTCGGAAATACATTAGTGATGAGTCCACCTTTCATTAAAGTAACTTGATAAATACGCATGCCTGAAACTATCTACCGTACCGGAACATTTCCCATTCACGGCAGCTTTTTGAACAAATCTTTTGCTTACTCCATGGGATGGAGACATGCCTTTTATTCATCCACTGCTGTTGATTAAGGAATCGCGGGAAGTGATTGTAGGAAGTCACCCGCCAACCACAGGTATCATCACGCCACCAAAGCGACTATTTCAATGTTCGATCCTGTGTTCGATTGTCAGTTTACAATTTCTCCATATACCTTAACATGGCTGATGTCTATGAAGGACTGGATTTCAGATTATTTGCGGGTTTGACAAAAGCTTTAGTGCTGAAAGTGCTGTTCTACAACCTTACAACAGTGTTGCAGTAATTCCGGTAGATGCGAGAGCCAGCACGATGGTTAATTCAATTACCGTTTCAATACGTGGCGCAGTAGGCGGTCATTTATATATCTTATTGTGTTGTTTAGTTTTTCAATTTCCAATGGTCTCTTTCTCATTCGATTGCTGTCTTTATTTTGGCTAATTCTGCCGTTGACCATTTCTGATTCACATCAGAGAAATCTTGTGTAACACTCCCATATCTTTACTTATTACTTCTTACATCCGTTTTATTCAAACGCAGCTGTTGATTTCGGAATCACGACCAGTGTTTGTGGGACCGAGTGCTTCTAATGATCGATTGTGGGCCATTTTCAACACTACAGCCACTCCAGCTTCCAAAAATTCTGAATTGACGTTATCCAACGCAAAGTTCAACACGTGTCGCAGTAGGCGGTCGTTCCATTTGGCAGCTCAGTTTGTAATCACTCTGAATTTTTATTATATTCCTGTTGATTTAGCTGCATCTCTTTTGTACGTTTGCTTTATTTCGTGGAAATTTCATGTGTGATTTATGCAAAGGAAGGGTTGTGGTAGCAATTACGAACGGAAACCCCCTGAGAGAAGTGTCGACTTTGGTCTACTGGTTACAAGATTGAATCACAAATACAAACCAAGCTAAAACCTTGAAAATTACATTGAATCTATATACATCTATCTATATTCGACGGACCCCATCTGGCAACGCCATAACTTTTGACAGAGATGTCAGATCGCTTAATGACATACCGCGTTTGAAGCGTCTGTCCAAGCAGATTTTTACCATGGAACAATACACGCCACGCGAGCGCTCTGAAATAGTTGAAATTTACATTCAACAGAACAAGTCAATTGTGAAAACTCAACGTGCTTTTAAAAAATTAAAAAATGTGAATAGCAAATGTGAAAATAAACAAAATTGCCGTATTTACGCCACTGAAAATCCTCAGGAGATTCAAGAAGTGCCTCTTCATGACGAAAAAGTCACAGTTTGGTGCGGGCGTTAGTGCGAAAACGGTCATTGGGCCGTTTTTCTTCCAAAATGAAAATGGCCATGCTGTTACCATCAGACCAGGAGCGTTATCGCGACATGATGAGCCAATTTTGTGATGCCAATTATTCGTCGAAAGCGTAAAAGGCAGTTCTGGTTTCAACAAGACGGCGCTCCACCGCACACAAGTCGCATAACAATCGATTTTCTGGAAGAAATTGTTTCCGGGCCGTTTGATGTCGAAAAGTGGTGATTTGGACTGGCCACCGCGTTCGCCCCGATTTGACGCCGCCTGACTTCTTCTTGTGGGGATATTTGAAGTCAAAGGTTTACGTTAACAAGCCAAGGACCGTAGAAGAGCTCAAGGACAACATTCGTGAAGAAATAGCCGCTATTCCGGCCGAAATGTTTGGCGAAAACGATGGAAAATGCTGCAAAAAGGGCACAATACGCCATCAACGCCAGAGGCGGCCATTTGAGAGATATCATATTCAAAAATTGATGTAAACAAATCTACTTGGAACAAATTAAATGATTAAGATTGCCAACCGCCAAATTTTTATTTTTTTCTTTGATTTTTTTTAAAAAAAAAACATGGGTCCGTCGAATATCGGCTACCCTGTATAATTTCATCAACTGAGGGGCAAGGAACAGCAAAAGGTCCTTCGAGCCGGATATTTAATGCTACGACTAAACTGTGCAGATCTTTCCGATGTAGTACAGCTTACCAGGCTGATGCGTTTTGCCTCTCAAACAACATTAAACTCGTGTAGCTAGTTCGTTGGCCAGTTTTTCAATATTTCCTGATTTTCCAGTTGAATTCAAGTAGAAACAGCTTTTCAGAACGAAAAGCTGCACCTATCATTCATTCATTCATTACCCATCACTTTATTAACTCAATAATACCAACCCATTCGTCGTTGGCATCGTCACCCTCCTCTCTCTCTCTCTTCTCCAATGCCCTTGGAGTATCTGTTTAGTAGTGCGCTTAACTTAACTTCCGTTTCCGCTTTGAACAGCTTCCGTTGAGCGTTATTATCTAACTAACTAGTGGCACTCGTGCGCATAACGTTCTTTATGTGATGCGGCGCCTCTTCTCGGCCGTCTCCTGGTTAACTATCTATATCTGCATCTTCAACATCAGCAGCAGCAGTAGCAGCAGCAGCAGCAGCAGCAGCGGGAGCAGTAGGGATGGCTGTTGGAGCCATCGCGATGGCTCGTTAGGATGGCGCCTTTCAGTGTTTGAAAAATTTAATTACAAACTCTCTGAGGCATTATTAGAGAGATAACCGGATAATAACGACGAAGGCAAGGACGTCGGCGGCAGCTGTGTTCCACTTTTCTCCTTGTTTTTTTTTTTTGTTCCTTCCACTCTTTCCCTTGTCCTTTTATAGGCGCCATTTTGTGTCCTATGCAAATTTGTTTACTTTTTTTTTTGTATTTTGTCTGTCTCTGGCTGGTCTGCCTTTCAATTAGTTTGCCAGAGAGTAGACTTTATGGCACGTGCCAAAAACTGGGCTACAGCGGGAAAAACTTTAATTAAATGCAATTAATCGAAAGATGCTCAACATTTTGTTGCCTACTTTTTTGGGGCGGCTAATTCAATGATGTTGCCAGCCAATTAGCGCCCAGCTTTGTAACATCTTTTGCCATGTATGTACCTATTTAATGCTTTCAATGTTGGAACATATGCAGTCCTTGTTGGTCCTTGTTGTAATTTAATAAATTTAATGAACACATATGCCGCCCGACATCAACTACCAAACAGACTTGTCTTGTTCCGTGCACATGTTTCACTTTTCAGGGCCTAAAACTTTTGCAACCTTAAAGCAGCTTCAAAATCTAGGCAAAAAATACTTGGGGTAGAAAGATTACATGACTTATGATTGATGCCTTTTGTTATTTTTCTTCTTTTTTTTTCTTCTGTTGTGCCGCCTCTCTTCTCCTGCTTTATTAGATATAATATTTTAGTGTGGCCTTTTGTCTGTTTGTTTTCGTCCTCCCGTTATTTGATGCGCTTCAGCAGACATGTGTTTACAGCTGTTCCTTCGCCCCCTCTTAGCCGCTTCTTTACTTGCGTTTGTGAGTGAGTGAGTGTATGAAGTGGAGGAACAGGAAATATACATTTTGTATATATATATATATGTGAATGTTTCTGTGCACAACAAAAGGCGGCACTCAAATGACTGTAAATGTCTCTCTGTGTGAGTGTGTGGATCTAAATTATGGTCCATATGCTGCCGCCTGCCGCCTTCCTTCTCCCTGGCACAATAAATGTTCTCAACATTTTTCTTAACATTAAAGCATAAATATTTTCATGGAAATTGCCTAATTTTATGGTCACATGGTAAAAATTGTTTATTTTTATTTATGTGGCCCTGGGTTTAATTGGCCACAAAACGGGGCCGAATGAAGCCATAAAGATTATGCATGTGTAAAAATTTTTGAAGCAAATTTTTGTCATTATTTTTTTTACTCATATCAGAGTTAAGTAAAGTAATAGCCTGTTAGATGTGTAATGAAATTATATAAAACATTTTGTGTATGTGTTTTGAAAAGGATGTAATACAAATTTTAACTTAAGCTTAAGTGATGTCGGAAAGAATATTGATATATGGTTAGGTTAGGTTAAGATGGCTAGGGACAATAAAATTGTCCCTTCACTTAGGCCAAGATAGGCCCATTGCGATACCATATATATTCCCTATTTAAACCAGTGGGGTTCCTCCCGATTAAACCATTGTGAAATCAATTAGAATTTTAGTAGAGACGGAATCTCTATCTCAGATAGTTCCGAGAGGTTGAGTAGAAAGGGGTGGCCAAGTGTGTTGAGTCTCCTCCTACTAAGTGCTGGGCAGTGGCATATAAGATGCGGTACTGTTTCCTCTTCTTCCTCACTCTTGCAGCTTCTACAGAAGTCGTTGTAAGCGACGCCCAAGCGTGCTGCGTGTCTACCGATAAGGCAGTGACCCGTTAGGGCTCCGACTAGAAGTGATACGTTTCCTCTACTTTGGCGTAAAAGGCTTGTGGTACGATTAAGGTCGAACGTGGGCCACGTGACTCTAGCTACAGCGCAAACCGGAAGGTTGTTCCATCGTTCAGTGGCCAAGCGCCAGGTTTCATTTCTTGTGATTAGTTTATATGAGGCCAAGGGCATCCCTATCGTGCTCTTCTCCGGGAGGAGCTCGATGGTAGTGCCCTGTCTAGCCAGCCTGTCGGCTGACTCGTTACCCTACAATGTTGCGGTGACCAGGCACCCAGATAAGGTGGATACAGAGATGCCGAGCGATCTCGTTTAAGGATCTACGGCATTCCGTGAGCGTTATAGCATTATTGGTGTAAGAGTCGAGCGCCCTTAGAGCTGCTTGACTTTCTGAGTAGATGTATATATTCCTTTCTACGACCATGATATAGAGATATCAATATTTTGGTTTCATGGAATATTTTTCTAAGGCAATATTTAGGTTAGTATGAGATTGATCCAGCCTTTTTGAAATGCCAAAATTAAATTCCAGAATAAAGATAAAAATATTGTTACATGTGAAACTTGCTTTCGATATGAAATACACTTTATGCTTTTTCCTTTGCTACCAAACTTTGCAAGAAGTCTTCTGGTACAAATGCGCTGCATATTTATCGGAACCTGCCGGATCGAATGACGATAACTTAAAGCTGCCATAGAAACGATCGCTCAAAAAATAATTCTAGTGACAAAAACTTTTTTGTTTTCAATGCAAACGTCTCCAAACTCCATATTTACTAGTTTTCTATGATTCTCCATAATTCTGCTAAATTTGGACGAAATTGGGCATCTATATAGTATAGCTGCTATAGAAAAGTAAGGTTAGAAAAGTAGTCTTAGTAAGAAAAACTTTTTTGTTTTCAATGTAGACCTCTTAAAAATTGACATATATTAATTTTATAAGCTTTCACACAACTCTTCTAAGTTTTGTCAAAATCGGATGAATATAGGTTATAGCTGCCATAGAAATGATCGGTCGAAAAACTAGTTTTAGTGAGAAAAACTTTTTTGTTTTCAAAGAAAACGCTTCCAAACTTTTTTTTTCCTAGTTTGCTATGCTTTCCTATGATTCCACTAAGTTTGGATACAAAGATAGGTCTGAAAATCAGTCTTAGTTAGAAAAACTTTTTTTGTTTTTAACGGTAGCATGAAAACTTTGACACAGACGAAGCTAGCTTAGCTTTCTCGTTGTCCAAAGGGCCTCTGAATGTTCTCGGCCATGTAACGAATCGATGTCTCTTCTTTCATTGCTTAAGCCAGTAATTACCACTAATATTTATGGTCACAAATTAGGTTGGTTTTGGATATCTTCAGCTAAATTATAAGCGCTTCCTCTTCCTTTTTGGCACGACATTTCAATGACAACCACTTGACGGTCTCTGTCTTGTGCGAGTTGGCACCAGTTGGTCACAGCAAGCAACTCTCAATTTCTTCCAGATCATACATGGTCTTTGAATCTCAGTTTTGGTATTTTATTATATAAGCTGAAAGAGTCTATGGTTCCCTACAAATTTATCTGTAAACACTCTGGGTAAATGAGATTCCCTCCAAAATTTGAAGTTCAATTGTAAACTTGCTCCAAACTCAATTAAATTTTTTACATTTTCTAGTTTAAAACGTTCTTAAATTTCAAAAAAATTTGTTTGAATTGAGAATATGGTCAAGTTTGAGTATGGTAACTGCTTATTCTAAATTCTGTCATAAAATGGATGGCAAATGAAAAAAACCCTTAGGAATTCGAAATCGAAAAGCCCATAATAAAGCTACATAAATGGTGGGTGACAAAATACGATCATAGCAGCGTCATGTCAAGCATATCGTCTACACACCACCGAGTCCCAAAAAGCAGAGCTTACATTTTTCACAAAATTTCAGTGCAGAGCAAAACAAAGGCTTTTGTGTCGTTTGGTGTGCTGTCCAGGTGAAAAAGACCTCTGGCAAAAGGGCTACGGACTTGAATTTT
This sequence comes from Lordiphosa fenestrarum, assembly GCA_035044985.1. Lineage (NCBI taxonomy): Eukaryota > Metazoa > Arthropoda > Insecta > Diptera > Drosophilidae > Lordiphosa > Lordiphosa fenestrarum. The sequence continues at coordinate 1,942,663 of JAWNNO010005527.1, read as the reverse complement.
TGCCGCACGGTCAACGATTGCCATTGAGTGTTGGTTCACTGTAAAGCGGAAGTGGTCTTGGGGGTGTGGTCATCACTCCAACCACAAAGGCAGTGTGCAATGAAGCAGGCTACACACATTATTTTTGTGTGAGCGGGCGACCCCAGTTGATGCATTCATGTAGCATACTTTTCAGCGCGCGTTTATTGACAGACCTAGCTGTGGCTCCCGGCTGCTCCCGGTTGTTGCCTTTAAAACTGCAGCGTTTACAATTTTTCAACCAGATTCTCTTCTTTTTTTTTTATTTGGTTATTGTTCATGGTTGTTTTTCTGTTATTTATTTTGCTCAGATGTTGCACAATTTGCTGTCGTTTTTTTTCTTTCTCTCTCTCTTTTTTTTTGCGGTTAAATTTCTGTTTTCAGAACGCGTCGTCATCTGTCGTTGGCATATATTCAATATATTTTGTTTTTGCCTTGTGGTGCAAGTGAAACGGGCTAATTTGTTTACTGCAGAGAGCGAGAGAGGAGTGGGAAAGTGGTGATGAGAGGGGTTCAACCCGAGGCGGCTCTCTCTCTTTTTTTTTTGATTGTTTAATAACACGCCAGCTGTGGCAACTGCTGGCTGGCTGGCTGGCTGGCCTGTTTCTAAAATTAATTTTTAAATGCTGCTTTAATTAACATTTTTAATTAAATTTGTCTCAAAAGTCGACTTTACGTTTTTCCAGAATAAATATTTGAATTTGGCGGGTGGAGTTTTTCCAGCTAATTCGTAAATAATTAGGGGCAGAATTCTCTTTTGTTTTTCTTTTGGGGCTTACAAATTTTACATATTCTGTATGCCAAATTGGCTGCTTCACTTAGTAATCAAAACCACACATAAAAATACATTTTTATACAAAATTGTATAACAATAACACACACACACAGACACACACGCAATGTGGGGGCAATTAGTTAACAAAGCCAGGCCTACAAACAAACGCCAAGTGAACTTTTGTGTTGGCATACTTTTATGCAGTAGGCCAAGCAAAAAAAAAAATGAGATTTAAAAAATTAAATAAAGCTTTTAATTGTTGCCAATGGATTAAGGTTTATGTGCGTATACTTAATCTGTGCGTTGGGCTGCATTGAAGTTTTATTTTATTTAAATTTCGTTTTTATTTTCCCAACTGCCGCTAAATAGTAATTAAAACTATAAATTTCCAAGTGAAATGGCTATAATAATCATGCATGCATATTTGTGTAATTTTTTAAAGCGGCTGCTACATTTTTTTTTTATTTTATTATTAATCTTTGTTTTTGTTTTAAGCAATTAATTGAAATATGATTGGCAATTAAATGCATACTTGATGGGCGGTGTGGCATATTTTCATTTTAATAATAAAATAATTAATGCATAATTGAGGATAGGCGGTCATGTTTCAAGAGCTTAAAGAGCAAAAATATATATAACTAGCCAAAAATTTATCTGCGTCACGTTTGTGTTACGATACACACACACCCTCACATCGTAAAACACTTTCCTTTTCACAGCACTTTCTCTTAATTGTTACTATCATTCTCGTCTCTGGTTATTAAAATGTTTCGCCCACTTTTTGTCTTGGTCATAAAGTCAAATCTGGCAAAACAAAAACAAAATCTGATCTCTTGGCTAGGCATAAAAATGTCCTTGACATAAAGCGTGTTGTGTTGTGTGTTGTCTCCCCTCCTATCATCTTTGCCTGCCTGCTGCGACTTTATTAAGACATTTTTACGTTGAAATTTATATATAAAAGTAGAAAAACAAAAACAACGACAAGCAGACGACTGGCGGCCATAAAGCCAAACGCAGCTGAGTTTCATGTAGAAATTGTGAGATTTATGACGAGAACTCTACGAGTCACGGTCGCCATGTTTGCCATAAAAGCAGAGAGAGCGAAGAGGAGGAAGGAGAGCAAAAAGCCAGAGCAGCGAGGTGATTGCCGCAAGTGCGGTTTAAGGGCCAAGCCAGAACAGCAAATGCAAACAAAATTAGCTAGTACCATAAAGCTTCTATTTGCAAGGCGGCCGTGGCGTCTGCCGTCTAGTTATAATTAGACTTAAGTTGTTTATTTGAAAAAAAAAAATGAGTAAATTCTTTAATATTTCTAGCTTTACTCTGATTTTATTTTGTTAATACAAGTAAATCCACTCAATTATTGATCTAAATAAGCGACATATGAGGACAATTCGTTAGATCGAAATACGCTGGTTATGATGGAAACTAAGCTGACAGTTTATCACAATTGAATCCGCCAGATTCTTACGGAATTTAAACCGCATAACTTGAGCATAGTTAAATTCGCGAATTATGATATAAAAAGAACTGAGTTTTCAATTTATAACAATTGGATCCGCTAGATTTATGCGGAAATCAATACGCAAATTTTAAGCGTAGTTGAATTCGACAAATACGCGACATCTGATGAAAATTTGTTAGAACTTTAAACGATAGATTCATGAAAACCGCTAGATTTTTGAGGAATCAAATCTGTATAATTTGAACGTAAAAGAATCCTACAAATAGTTGAGGAACTAAATCCGCGAAATATGATTAAATCCGCTCAATTTTTGCGGAATTCAGTTTGCCAAATTTATGCGTAAGTTAATCCGAAAAATACGCGACATATGTTGTCCACTGAGTCGCAATTGAAACCGCTAGATTTATGCGGAAAACAATTCGCCCAAATGAAACCGACAAATACGCGACATATGATGATAATTTATAATTTAATAAAACTGAATACGCTAGATAAGATGGAAACTGAGTTGACAATTGAAACCGCTAGATTGTTGGGTAATTCAATCCGCATAATTTGAACGTAAATGAATCCAACAAATACTTGAAGAACTAAATCCGGGAATAAATATAGGATCTTAGTAATTTATCTGGATTAAATCGGTAATATTTTTTTAGAAGCGAATCGATTATCATTTAGTAGACATTGATTCTCAAGATGTTCACGAAATCGTTCGTAATTGTTAAGTGAATTTTAATCCTCGAAATTAAATAGCAAATAGCAAATAGTTGGCAAAAAATATTCTCTTACGAAATTTTACGTCTATTTTTTGTGGATTTCTAATTCAAACGTACCCAAATAATCTGGGGTCAGCCCGAACTATCTAACCTTATCTGTAAATTTGGAGTGGAATTCTTATTTCCGAAATATTTTCCGAAATAGACTCACTTTAGTGGTTGTTTTTTGCTTATTGAAGTGTAAGTAAGGTCGATCTTTAATTCTTTATATAGCTTTAATTCTATGAACTGGCCATTTGCCTAGCCACTAAGTCCACCTAAATAGAAGCGAATCAAACAAATAATATTAAATGCATTCAACAAGCCGACAATATTTGCTTTTTCAGGAACTTTGACACAGAAATCAATTCTTAAATCCTTTCAAACCCTTTCTTAAACCCTTTCATTGCTATTTTTATGATATTATCTCCCTGTGATCGTAAATGTTATGCATACTTCAAATACTGATTTCTATTTTAGTTCTTTTGAAATGTGTTTTTTGTTAAGTAGTCTCTAAACGCACTGGCATCAATAATTGAATACAATAAATGTGCTACAGTGCGTATGAGTTATGTTTGTTGTGCATCGTTTGTCGCTTGTTAATATGGCTCATAAATAACACATTTATGACACAGGCACGCACACAGCCGCACATTACAATGAACTCGAACGTACACGCACACACACAAACACACACAAACGCATGCTTACATACCCTTCCCAATTCTATTTGTTTGCCCGACTCTCTATTAGCAGCTTTGATATGCAAATTTCCTCTCTCTCACTCTCCTCTCGACCCGACCAACTGTATTTGCGTTTGTCTACATAATAAAGTTGCGCCAGATTTTTTGCATTTATTTATGAGACGCACTCGCACACACACACACACACAGCACATAAATGCAGATCCTACTAATAGTTTAATATGCTTATAATTGTCGGAAAATTGTGTTTGCCATTGTTGGTTGCTGTGTGCACGCGCTTGTGCCCAGGATTTAAAATATTTTATTAATTTCCTATAAATTTTTGACAATTTAAATTTTTGGCTGACTGCAAATGACAGGCTTTGTTTAGTCTCTCTCGACCTCGCTCGGTGTTTTTGATTTATGTTTAATGCAATTTTTTGGGAAAATGAAATGAATTTAATTTACAGTAGTCGATAGTGGCAGGATTACATTTTATGCAAGGCTTTAAGAGATTTTTTTTGGGGTTAAAGGACTGTTTTCATATAAAATAAATTTTAGGCTTTGTTTGAATAAGCTTTAAGCTTTCACAGCCATGCAATAGTGTTCTATTCATATGAAGTACTGCGACGAAAATAAGTTTTAGTTGATCTGAATTGATTTCCATACATTTTGAGTCAAAAACTAATTGGGAATTGCAAATTGTAAGAAAAATTAGATACCACAATATGAAATTTTTATAAAAGAAATATCAAATCGCAACTGCTGACATTAAAACACAGTAATAATCCACTGCAAGAGTTCTTGATTTATCGGGATCGAATTTGTACCGTTTTGTACTGAAAATTGCCAGTAAACTTTGTCTTGGAAGTGCAAAACGTTCTAAAATCAAAAATAACAGTGCATTCTTAATTTAAATACACACGATATTAGATTGACTTGGTCGATACATTAAGAAAAATGCTCATTTTTCGGTAAACTTGTTTTAAGAATTCCCTACACTTTTTTATGGAATTATTTTACATTTCTGCTCTTTTCGGATCTTTCCAGACTTTTTTGATTAAAGGTCCCTGCCATTTCAAGAATGAGCTGGGAATAATTTTAGTATTTTATAGGCTTAATACAAGAATTTTGTACTTGAATCAAGTATTTTTGTACTTAACAGCTGTTGACACCATTTCCTTCAAATTCTTTGATGTGATGTGACGTATAAAGATTGAAAAATCGTACTAAATACAAGAATTTTGTACTTGTATCAAGTATTTTTGTACTTAACATAGTGTTGACACCGTTTATTTCATCTTCTTTGATGTGATGTGACATATAAAGATTAAAAAATCGTACTAAATACAAGAATTTAGTACTTGAGTCAAGTATTTTTGTACTTAACATGCTGTTGACACCGTTTCATTCATCTTCTTTGATGTGACATATAAAGATTGAAAAATCGTACTAAATACAAGAATTTTGTACTACTATTGACACCTTTTTTGGTTAATTCAAGAACAAAGTTCTTAATAATTTATGTAAGTCAATCATCAATTGCTTTGATGAATTCAGCCTTATTTCTAAAATCGTTATATAAATGGTACTAAAATGCACAAAATTATATATTTATCCAGATTCAGTTTATATTTACATATTTGTTTCTTTCAATTATATTCAGACCCCCTCTGGTCCACGAATCTCTAGCCACTCACACACACCTAAACTCCCTGAAATCTAAAATTAAATCCCTTCATTCACCGAAACAAATCTCAACCATTTCACTCAGTTAATTCAATTTAACAGTTTTACAATGAACACAACAGAAAAATGGAAACGGGAAAAAACAGAAAAGGGTTGAGCAAAGCAAACAAAATGAAAATTGCTGATAATGTTTTCAATTTTTTTTTTCCACCCGCCCATACAAAGGTGACCGACTACGACCACTCACTGGTCAAAGTCACAAAACACCTGCAGATGCTAAAACAAAAGCAACAAAAAAGAACTGTGATAAGCGTTAGCGATGGCGATGTACTGTCAAAAAATACCCCAAAAGGGTTTCACCTTTTTGCTCCTTTCGGCCACATTGTCTATTACACACGAATTAACATTGAAGCCTAAAAATAAACAAAAAGCTATCTATGTATCCGTATCTGTGTACCCCACAACATGTCAACAGCTTTGTGTTTGCCTTTTCTCTATTCGGTGGGCATATCTTTTATTCCGTTTCCCCCATTTCTGTTGGTTTTTTTTTGCATTTCGTGTGTTTGTGACTGTGTTTTATGCGAATGCTGTTGGTTATTTGGTTTGCTGGTGGGTTGTGTATTTTATTTGTGTGTGGCATGGACTCGGGGAAAATGCTGCACACAATATTTATTTGACAAAAACCTATGGCATAGCTGATAAGCACGATGATGCACACAGAGAAGTAGAGAGAGAGAGAGCGAGAGAGAAACACAGACGAGAATTTAAATGCAACTGTGAATCGAATGCGGGAAAAGCTTGATGGTTGGGTATTTTATGGAAAATCTATGACAGGTTTATAGGTTTGTCTAGAGTTGGCGGTGAGAGATTTACCACTGCATTCTATGTTTTTATACCCGTTACTCGTAGAGTAAAAAGGGTATACTAAAGTCGTGCAAATGTATGTAACAGGCAGAAGAAAGCATCTCCGATATCATAAAGTATATATATTCTTCATCAGCATCAACAGCCGAGTCGATATAGCCATGTCCGTCTGTCCGTCCGTCCGTCCGTCCGTCCGTCTGTATGAACACCTAGATCTCAGAGACTAGAAGAGCTAGAGCAACCAAATTTTATACGTAAGCTAGTATTGTCTGTAGGCAGATCAAGTTTGTTTCAAATTTTGGCCACGCCCCCTCCCGCCCCCGCAATAAAAAATATTGAATAACTCCCACAATTTTTAAGATATCGAGCTCAGATTTTGCAGTGTAGTCTACGTGGCCAATATCTACAGTCTCACAGTCTCAAAAGGATCGGATAATAAATGGAGTTAAAAATATGTTGCATACTTATCCGAGCTGAGCTGAGTAACGGGTATTTCGAAGTCGGGCAGGGCCGACTTTAACTTACGCTCTCGTTTTTCCTCGTCTAGTTCAAATCAAAGTATTGTATGGAATTGCATCAATTCAATTCTTTATTGATGACTGCCAAACTGTAATCATGGTCGACGTTGCCATATTGTTCCTTAGACAGGCAATAGCGTGTTCATGCCCTCGTGTAATTGCTTTAGATAAGAAAAGAGATCTCTATACCTTCTTAAGGTGGCTTCAACTACTGACATTTTTAGTTGTCAGGTGAGAATCTTATCTCATAACATCAGTGGTGCCCGCTGGCCATACTCATCGGACGCATTTTCTATTGCTTTACGCATAGCAAAATTTAAAAAACAACTTTATTCTTCAACTATCAGCTACCCTTTAGCATCTACGACGCAAAGCTTATGTGACATAATCTGAAGTCATAATTGGTGGAGTGCCCGTAGGCAATACACATCGGCCGCATTTGTCTTGCCATGCGTATTGCAGTTTGCGCATTACGAGAATGTAACCACAACTTCTTATGTGGGAATCTTTTCTTTCACTCCTTTGCCTCTTGCAGAATTGAACAGAACTATAAAATATCATTTGCTGTTGTGCATCGAATGATTGCGTTTGCATTTTGATCTTTCGACTTCTCGTGCCTGTTATTGTTGTACTACAATCTACGGGTGTCGCGATCTTTGGAGACATTCAATATTGACCCTCCTATACACTTGTCGACAGTCGATTAAAATATCCTGTTGATAATCAAAAATTGCAAAATTTTTGGCCTGTCTACTGCTACTCAATCGCTCCTTGGGCTGGGATGCGGATTGCAAATTAAAAGCAAGTCATTTGCTCTCCAGCTCATGCTGCACATCTATAGATCTTAACCTGTCCTGCCGCTTTACTTGTTTATCGCACTACTATTGAGATTTGTTGCATAATTTAGGCAGCTAAATAGAATGTGATGTGCATGGCAAATGTCTGGCGTCGGTTGCTCGCCTGATCTTTCTTGTTCTTTCGCTTTACCCTTTCAAACAGAGCACTTGTGAGAGTATGAACACTTCGGCACAGACGAAGTTCTCTTTAAAAAGTGATTCGGGTTTTACTTTGCTTTTCTAATCTAGACTTTCAGTGTTCTTTCTTAAAATATGTCATAAAATGTGTTCCATATAATTCAAATAAAATACCACTGCACATAAAAGACGGCAACAAAATGAAGCAAACCTATCTTGAACTCTGCACAATTAACCTTAGATTTTCCTGAAGGCTTTATAAAGAAGGTGAAGAGGGGAAAGCATATAAAGTTGTTGTTGCAATTGTAATATTCGTAAATCCGAATTGGTGATGTGCGCATAGGCTGTGGGCACCTCTTAAATATGGTAGTTGGCATTCTGTAGCAAGGCAACTTAACTTTACTGCTCATACTTAGATATTTTGTGATTTAATAATCAAGGACGATGCATAAAGTTCTAGTCGGCGGCTAAAAAATAACCTGTGTCCATTTGTTGGGTGCCAAAAATAAAGAAAACTAAGAAAACTACATTTCTAATTGACTTAATCCGAAACCTTCAAAAGTAACCATTCTGTAGAGTAGCCACATGCATAAAACCCAAATGCAGAGCGCAATAATCATTAAACTGTTAAATTTATGGCACTTAAGCTCCACTTTCACGACGTGTCCAAACCAATTAACACATTGTCCACTTTTCTAATAAGTTGCTTCATCTCTTCCTCTCTCTCTCTTTAACTCGCTCCCTTTATTCCTAGCCCCCTTGCTATCAAATGTCAGAACACTTTCAAACCTAAACCTAAAACTTGCGTGCCAAACACTCGCAAAACCGAACATTTACAGCACAGGACCTTTACCTTTTATTGCCGACAAACAAACAAACGAACCCCAAGCAATTTATGTACCCCACACACGCATCAAGCGCCACATTTCTCATTTAACTGCCTGGCCATTTGCTAATTAATACGAGATTCCATTTATTTCAACGCCAAAACAACTAAATTTCCTTTTTCCAAATCAATTTGCTTTTTTGACTTTTGGGCATAGAGAGATTTTTTTTGTGGTAAGCTTTAACGACTTTTGGCAGGTCCGAAAAACTTCAGTGGCGTGTTCTGTTCTGTTCTGTTCTGTTCACGTTCTGAGGTTGAGAAACGCACGCAAAAATATTTGTACGAAATAAAATTAATGGCGTTCGTTGATGTTTTATTAATTTATACAGACTAAAATATATTGCTTGTTTTGCCTTGTATTATATTGAGTAATTAAATACTAATTAAAGTGTAATATGAGCCAATCTTCTTGATTTTTATGTATGTGAGCAGTGAAAAAGGAAATGGTTGTGGGAGAGAAATAATAAAATGCGTTAATGAGATGAGGAGGGCTTTAATCTAACACAGCCATGGGCACGTAGTATCCCCGACTTGTTATGTTTGTCCGAGAGCCATAAAAGCACACACACACACATCATTAAGTGAAGCGGAAGCCACCACCTTGGGCTTAATTTAATGGCATATTTCGCATATTTCTTCATAAATTCCAGCCACTTTGTTTGTCCTGCCAACTGTTTTTTGAATACATCACTCACAATCATCACACAAGTCCCTCGAAATGGCTAACGAACTGGCATGACAATGTCAAATTTCGGTACCAACAAACGATAAATTTTCACGAAAATTGACAACATCAAATTGATGGCACCAACATTGAAGGGGACACACAGCCAGCCCAAATAACAACACAACTGCAACAGCAAACAGCAGTTGAAGATAACATTAAAAAACGAGAACAGAAACCATCGCGTGTCAGTGAAGATTATGATAGGGATATATATACAATACATATATATAATACAGCAGCGTGTGAGCAAACAGAATTGGACGTCGCACAATTTGACTGACATGTCAGCACACAGCCGTCAGAAAAAAAAAACATCAGAAATACCCATCTACCTCCCTCCCTCCCTCCATATATGAATTTTATCAACAACAACACAAAACTGCAACGAATGAATGACAATTGACAATACTCAATATTGTACAAAGTTTATGGCATTTATCAATCCCAAAAGTACACGAGGGAAATTCGAAATACGACGCATTTGATTTGGTCAGAAGAAAACACTGTTGTAATTAGCAAACCGGAAAAGCCAGACAACGTACGATACGTGCCCATCTTCTCGCCTTTGCCTGCAATGCCTAACCATGCAAATCACAACGGAGCAATTAATTTGTCCAACTTTGTCTAGCCATGCGAATTTGGCTAATTTGATATTTAAAGCTGTCGTCTGCGTTCTATGAATTTCGAAATGTTTTGGAGGCATGAAAGGGGGCTAAGCTGATGAATGATGATGATGGGTCACGGATTGACTAGAAAATAAGAGGCTTTAAGATATGGTGGGGCTTTGATTGAGTTAAACCCTGTGACTGCCTTCAGCTCGGACTTTCATGTCGTTGCTGTAAATTAAAGTAAAAAGATTTCTTTGAGCAAACATACATGGGACCGATATTTGTTAATATGCAGTGAGATCTGTTGGATTTTAAGCAGATTTAATGAAGAAGCTGATTTTCTAGCATCGGATTCCTACTAAACGAATTAAATGAAGCGAGATAACGATCTATTAAATAGGAACCAAGTAGCTATGTATTTAAGCCTGGGGAAAACCTATTGTGTTATATATAACCCTTGCTTTGGGTGCGTTTTTGTTCATTCGCGTAGCTATCTTATATTTAAGAGGTGCCCACAGCCTATGCGCGCGTCAACGACTCGCATTTACGAATATCACAATTGCAACAACAACTTCATATGTTTTCCCCTGTTCTCTTTCTCTATAATGCTTCTTAAATATGTAACATTAATTGTGCAGAGCTGCAGCTATATCTTAAGGCTGAACTGATAATCCTCAATTATGCCCCATTTAGGCTTAATCCATCTGAGATGGAGAATGGGAAGATATCATACATTTCTGGGCAATATGCCTAATTTTCCAAGAGCAGTGTGTGTAATCAATGGTATGGACTAAAGCGGACTAGCTATCTACTTTTAAGAGGCAACACATTACAGTACCAGCATTATGAGCGGAGACTTCTAAATAGAAGCGCAAAGTCTGGATGAAACTTACCAGTTCAAAGTGACCATGAAATTTAAGAGTCGGCTTGAAAGGGAACTTACTCTAACACTACAAAAAAGTTGTTCGGTCTAGAATCAAACCCCATATTGGGAAGAATAGTGTCTCCCATACAATGTTTTCTGGGAATTTCACACCCTTGGGTCGGATTTTCCAACATTGCCTACTATCCTTACAAACCGATTTTAAAGTGTGTCGGTTGAAAAAAAGTTTTCGTAAGAAGTTTCCATGGTTAAGGCCTAGACGGACTTAAGTCGTCATATAATTCGACATCGTTGATTAAAGGTCTAGTCTAGTCCAGTCTTTTTATCAAATTTCGCCGAATATTGAAGTTTTTGGGGGCTGGTCACACTACTTGATCATGTTTTACTCACTATCCCGTTTTAAATTTCAATATAGTTGATTGCCTATAGCGAAAAAAATTCCATCAGACAAGGGCGTAGCCTGCACTCCAAAAAGGTTTGGGGCAGCTCAGTCTAAATGATACATCTTATCATTGAATACTTAAATAAATATGTTTTCGATATGATAAAATGAGCAACCATCTTCAAAACAATATCGGGAAATGAAAATAAAAATTAAAACGTAATTTCCTAAGTAAAATCCATGATTAAGGAAAGGCAGCTGCCTCCTGGCATCGCCCTTGCCCTTAGATTCTACTTATGTGCTGTTAGGCTATGTACGCAGACAAACTAGACCTTGCTAAGGTTACAGTCTGACAAAATACAACCAAATGTCAAACGGTCATACTACATTTGTTTATATTTATATTAATTTTATTTATTAAAAGTGAAAATGCAGAATAATGTGGATGATATTTGGAGAGCAGAAGTCATAGGCAAGTCATAGCCACTGTTGAATCCATTTAGCTATGTTTGGTTGCTAAAAAATTGGGAACTATTTTTTTTTTTTTGGCTTCTACCCAGCTAAATTGTAGCTGTGGTGGGTATGAGCTAAGGCAATTAGTTGGTCTGAAAACTGGCTTAGCTAAGAGATCAGCTAAAAGATTAAGTAACCGTTTATATGGAGTTATGGCCCGTCTGTTGAATCCATTTATCTGGGGTAGGTGGCTAAATAAATGTCAAGGTTGTGGCGCCACGACTTTTACGCTGGGTATGAGGGAAGCTTAAAGTTATAGCAACCTTTTTCCATGCGGTGTTGACAACCCAGCTAAAAAGATATACGTCTGTTTCTTCTTTCCTCAATTTTTGTATGAAACTTTTCGTTACTTCAGAAGTACGTCTGGGCTTTAGGGCGCACCTTGCTAGAGCGAAAAACACATATTTCTTCACATTACAGCCTTAGAAGCCATGTCTCAAGTCATTCGGATAAAAAATTGAATTTTGCTGAATTTTCCGGGATTTTCCCATTCTGCGGGCGCAGTTTTCCAACATCGGAAAACAAAGTCCCAAATTATTGCGCAGTTAAAATACAGTTTTAATCATCTGCATTCTGTCAAACTCTCAAGCAAGGTGCACACATACCCCCTATGACTCAAATAAAATCTCTCCCCCCTTAATTAGTTTCCATTCGAACACATTAATAATGGTTATGTATTTTGTCTGCAAATTGCCCTCGTTTTTTTTTTATACCTAAAATACCTTTCCAATTTCAACTAACCAGACGTGAAGCCACAACTTATTTTTAATATGATATTGTTGGAGTTTTCTCTTCTTTTTATTTTTTAACGTACTGTCTGGTTCCATTTGGGTTTTACGAGACATTTGAGATTTGCATAAACAACAACAACAATGTGCACACATGAACATGACACAACAATGGCAGCAGCCATCTTCTCCCTGCTCTCCCTCTCGCATCTCCTGCCGCCACCTACATTTGTACTCCCAAAGCTTGCATAGAATTTTCATGATTCTGACTCACCGTTTGCCATGGCAGTTGGCAATTTTTGGGCAAATAGATAACAGAAAATAAATATAAATTATTACACACACTGAATGGTAGTTGCGGGCGAAAAGTGGGAGAGCGAGACCAATCGAATTTTGTTTCTGCTCCCCAGTTAGTTAGTTTGCGCTTTTTGTTTAATATTTATACTAGGTCAGTTCAAAATATTTTACAATTCTTTGTTCTTTGCGGTTGCTTGGGGAATTTCATATTTTGTTGTTCTTCAGTTTTTGTTTTGTATTGGCTTAATAACTTCACCCAACAATAACAAATATTGGCATATGAAAATTGTATACGAAATTCTAGACAAGTGGCTCCACTTTTGCGGCTGGGACATGCTGCTCAGTTTTTGAGCTTTAGCAGAGCAAAACATTATTGAATCAGAATTGATCAATTTTAATTAGCATGAAGTGAAATTTAAATGTGAAAACTAGCCATTTTTGTATTTACTTAAGATGTTTTTATTGAGCTTGAAAAGATTTCTGGTTTTAATTTTGAGAGCAGAAAATTAAATTAACATATAACAAACATTGTAGTGCCAATAACAGTCGTAAATGTAGATTAATCAACAAGTTATGTGTAACACAGAGGAAATTGAATTGAAGAAAATTTCCTATTTTAAATAAACAAAAGTGCACTGTAAAGATTTTTAAATGTAAGTCTAGTGTTATGCTACTGCGCTGCTGCTGCCTCTTTTAGTAGAAAATACTTTTTAGTACTTTACTTTCTTAATATAAGATTGAAAGATTCAGTAAGCTAAGTTTGGTCTGATTTAACCCCCAAATTCATGTACAACCACTGCATCTTTAGATTTTGTTGCTAAGTATATTTTTCTATACTCAATTTTAAGTTTTATCTAGTTGATTTTACTTGAAACTTAAAATTCCTAGTTAAGTCGCCAGTTTACCCAATTTGGCCCCACCTTGGGCGCCAATTTATTAACATAGCTGATAGCTACTTTTATACAAATTAAATAACCAGATTCCATTATAAAATAAAACAAGCAGACAACTAATTTTGTGTTATAATGCTGCTGAGGAGCTGCTGCCTCTTTTAAGTAGATTACAATGATACTTCCGTCTTTGAAAAATCGTAAGAGTTAACCTCTTCTGGTAAAAATATGTTGGCAGCATGATACTCGTGGTGAATTGCACTAAGTTATATGATTGTGGCATAATTTGGGCCGAAATTTCTAATTTTACTCCTACTCATTTATCATATTCGGACCCACCTTGGGCGCCAACTTTTCTATAGTTATTAAAACCCAGTCTTGCTCTCGCTTAGGAAGTAAGAGGTAACCTCTTTAGATAAAAATTTGTTTCCAGCATGTTACTTGAAATAACATGCTCATGAATACTGAATCTTATAATTGTGCCACTTTTTGGGCACCTTCTACTCTTACCCATTTAATATATTTGCCATATTTAACCATCTTGTTTTTAGTTTCTTTCAATTATTATGACATTTTTCATAGTATGTTTAATTAAGTCACAAGTTTAATCATTTTGGACCCACCTTGGGCGCCAACTTTTATAGTAGCAGTAGTAGTAGTTGAACTTTTAACCAGCTTTTATGTATATAGTTATTAGAACCACCCAAGAAAGTAATCTTCCAAATCGTAAGACCTTAAGCTACTCTCCCTGCCCACTACCTTTTGTGATGTGTCCCACACGTTGGGCGCCAATTTCAAATATCCACCCATTCTCTCCTTTTATCATATATACCATTTAATTATCTTATTTTAAGTTAAATTTCAATTATTATCCAGTTGATTTAACTGAAAACGAAACATTTTCATTAACAAATATTGTCATTGTACAAGATTTGCTCTCTCAGCAACACAACTGTCTGGCCCTAAGCATGTCCCATAAATTGTCAGCTGACAATTTCATATACATAATGCAAACTCATGGCAAAATTATGATTAATTCAAGAGTCTGCTGCTTACCAAAATGTAAATGAAGAGCCCAACTAATTAAACTAAGCCAAAATAATGATAAACGCCCTGGAGCACATGCTCGTAAATTTAGAAGTGTTTAAACAATTTATATATGTATATATATATTGTATGTGTGGGATATTGCACTCTATTGATTGAAATATAAGAAGAAATATCTAGAAATTAAATATAGTTTTAACCCACCCACCCTTTTGGTGTGCTGAAATCTTGGCTGAGAGGAAGCGACCGCAACAAGCCGCCAAGTCATGCCAAGTTAAAGCCACATAAAACGAGAGATGAGAGAAAGCAATTACTTTCTGGTTTTTCCTTGTTGCTTTCGGAAGCGCGCACAGCTACCAAAAAAAAATATATATATAAATAAAAGTGAAACTTTTATGCTACTTCACTTTGGCCACAAAGTTAAACTGTCAATATTTTTACTTTCGGATCACATTTTTGCCATAAATTTACTACTTAAAATAGTCATTTTTTTCTTAGCATAAAGTGAGAGTTGCTTAAGTTTACTTACTTTGCTATTATGAGGCATAAAATGAAACACATACTTTTGAGTGCACTTGAAGTGAAGTCGTTTTAAATTGCTAGAGTAGTGTGGACTTCTTCCAATCCCTTCTCATGCACCATTCAGTATTTATCAAAACAAGCCGCAAACCTTCAAAAAGTACAACAACAAAAATCATGATAATCATTTGGCACTAAAAAGTCTGCTTAATAAAGTGAAAAACCCAGCTGCAAAAGTGTCGCCAGAAAATAAACTTTCACCAGAATTGACAGATTAGTGCAGAGTGTGCAAAACTACGACATCGCGGCGACGGCGACAGTCGATTGCGCCAGAGTTCGTTATTGAAAGTTCTCTGGTGAATCCGTCGCCAAAGTTGAGCCAAAGCACAGAAAGAGTGCCAGGAAATTGAGAAAGTGTAACCCTTACAAAAAAACAGCAACAACAAGTTAAACGAAAAAGTTTTCAATGCAAAGGAAAAATATGCTGGACTTTCCCTTAGGTTCAAGTTTTGCACTAATGAGAGTAAGAGTTCTGTTTTTTTTGTTCATTTTCTTGTGCGGTCAGCAACTTGTAAACTCTTTTCCGTTTGCTTTTTGAATTTTAGTTGATAATATAAATTATTTAGAGGGCCAACAATTTTTGGGGCCCTCCTTTAACTTTTAATTAAATCAAAGTTGACTTTAATTGAATATTTCCTTCTAAGAGCAGCAGCAGCGTACAACAAAAGAGAGCCAAAAATGCTCCTCAAATAAGCTATTAAGCCTTAAAGTCTAATAAAATAAACAGTAAACACACTTAATGCCTTGATTACCAGGCAACAAACAAAAGAGACCAAGGACTAGGGACTCGAGTGAGGCAGCCTTGAAACAAGCTCAAAGTGTGGACCTCAGAATTTGAGAAGGAAAAGGTGGCAGTGTCTTAACTTTTGCAAGCGAAACACATGTCTAGGCGGGCCAGTCAGTCTGACATTTGAAGAGAAGTTTTGGTTAGACCCTAAAAGCAAATCATTTTAGCAATTTGATAACAGAAATTTGAATACGGTTCTGAACAGCAGAGCAGCCATATCAATAGCCATTGCAGAAAGCTATTGTTAAATTTCAAGAAAAGCAGTTGGAATTTTGTCCAACTATATTTGAATGATAATATAATGCAGAATTTTTACAAATTGGTAGAATCGTAATGGAAAGGGTGATTTTTCAAGCCGCTTTCTTCTTGGCAACACTGCTTTTGGCAGCTCAGCCGTTTTCGTGTCACATGCTACTGTCAAACATGTGCAGTTTGGTCAACGTTCACTGAAAAATAATGCCTTGATATTTATAGTATAAGATTTTAAGGTACGTCAAATCTTGTATTAATGTGAAACGTATTGTGTTGAATAACCAAAAAAGTGTGAATAGAGCAAACAAACTGAGAGCAACAGCGAAAGTGAATAAATTAGAATTAGCAATAGAGTCCCACTAGAGTACAGGGTTTGTTGCAAGATATGTGCCTAGATGCAAAGGGTACTATGATTTGGACGCTGTCTCACGCAAGCTTTTGATAGTCGTGTGCGCTAAGATGCAGATGTCCGTGCTTTCAGTTTTATGGGGTCCTAGGTGCAGTGGTGTAGTCGGTGGTGTCTTTCTATCCCTTTCCATTCCTTCTAACCATTTTTTATACCCGTTACTCGTAGAGTAAAATGTATGTAACAGGCAGAAGGAAGCATCTCCGATATCATAAAGTATATATATTCTTCATCAGCATCAACAGCCGAGTCGATATAGCCATGTCCGTCTGTCCGTCCGTCCGTCCGTCCGTCCGTCCGTCTGTCTGTATGAACACCTAGATCTCAGAGACTAGAAGAGCTAGAGCAACCAAATTTTATACGTAAGCTAGTATTGTCTGTAGGCAGATCAAGTTTGTTTCAAATTTTGGCCACGCCCCCTCCCGCCCCCGCAATAAAAAATATTGAATAACTCCCACAATTTTTAAGATATCGAGCTCAGATTTTGCAGTGTAGTCTACGTGGCCAATATCTACAGTCTCACAGTCTCAAAAGGATCGGATAATAAATGGAGTTAAAAATATGTTGCATACTTATCCGAGCTGAGCTGAGTAACGGGTATTTCGAAGTCGGGCAGGGCCGACTTTAACTTACGCTCTCGTTTTTTGTCATTTAAAGATGAATTCAGTTATAGAAATTAGTTATATATCCTGACTGCTTGCAAAAACATAAGGGAAAAGTGAAGGCGGATAAGAAGAGAGGAGCAAAGGAAAGCACGGATAAGAATGAGGTGTTTAATAAAATTCGATACCATGGAATATGAGCTAATGGAGCGAGATATGAATTTGGTCTGTCCCAGTCCCTTGAAGTATGCTTTTAGCCAATCTCGGATCAACAAATTAAACTGTACAGGTTGCAAATGAAGTACATGACCAAGCCACTCCAGAAACAAGAATTTTCTGTATAAGGAAAATAAAAAAAATGTCAAATTTCAAAAGCACCTTCCACATGAAAGCAAGGCAAGAGGTCGTAGAGAAGCAAGATACTTAGATATGTTAACCATTGACTCTAGATTGAAGTATACGAATTTTTATTCCAACCTAAGGTTCAACTAGCTTTGAAACCGGTTTCCGGGCCGAACATTAGACTTTAAGATTGGTTCGTACCCCTGGTAGAAGTAGGTTTGCAGTCGCGGTTTTTATATTTTTAGCTTTATTCACTAGGAACAGAGCTCAGGTCCACGTACTTTACAGAAGAGTCGGCATCTCAACGCAGACGACTATCGACCTCACGCGTGACGGTGCTATTAAACACAGTTAATAAGGGTAAGCACTTGGCAACCAAAAATCTAGGTGGTATGGATATCAAAACCTATGTTTTGGGACTTTCAGCAATGAAATCGTTGAAAACGGATAGTGTATGGTTTTCATAAGCAGATTTATTGATAATTTGGATGTGGATTATCGCCACTCCAATCGAATTAATACGTCAAGCGAATTCTTTTCAATTCATTTCATAACCGACCAACTGAAATAATGTGCTCATTACTTGTTAAAAGTTATTTGGCTTTTCAGTTTAAGTACAATTTTCATTCCTTACTAGCTTGGCGTTTTTTTTTTAAGGCTATTGAAAAGCTTAACTTTACAAACTGAACAAAGTCAGTAAGTGAGTTCTTATGCTTAAACACTTAAAGCAGCTGCAATGAAAAGAAAATAGAAAATGTGTCTGGTTTACACTTCGCCATTTCTCTCCCTCTCTCTCTCTGTCTTGCTCTAGCTGCAAAAATCTCATTACACTTTTTTTTTGGTATATTTTTGTGGCCTCCCGCTGCTTTCTATGCGCATTCAATGGGGTGGGCGAAATCTTTGCCTCCTTGGTTATTCGCCGGGGTGTTAAAAAGCTCGTGCAGTTTTGCCGCTTATCAACTTTTTTCCACTTATTCTAGATTTCCTTCTCGCTAGAGATGAGAGAGAGAAGCACATTCATTTTCTTTTTGCTAGTTTTTTGCTTTATTTAGTTTTGCCAAAGGATTTATGTTTTTGGGTTATGGTGCTTGTCTTTGATGCAGTCGCCAACGACGTCGCCCATTCAGTTATGTGTTTTTTTTTCTTCTTCTGGCTTTGGCGCGAGATATTCCTTCTGTCTTTTTCATTTTCATTTGATAACGTAGCAGCAGCAGCAGCAGCAGTAAGGTTTCCTTTTTTTCTTTTGCAAAATTCTATTATGCCAGAGCTAATGAAAAATTTTCCAAATAAAATATAACTGGTGACTGTCTGCCGTTTGCTGGGGCCCATAAGCTGTGGGCTAAGCGTGAGAGAGCTAAGTTAATAAAAGTAAGTAAGTTGCTTTAAGTTGCCAGAAATCAGAGAGTAGTTAACATAAATATATATAGTCCGGCTCGAAGGGCCAGGAATTTGAAGTGTTTTTACTTAACCAACACCTTTCATATCTTGTGGTTACTTCAGTTTCTGAGAAGCTATCAAAAGCAGCTGCTTTTGGTACTGTTTTTTTTTCATTGGTTTTATAAATTCAATCATACTTTACATGCTGCTAGTACGTACTTTTGCGGTTTAACCCCATCAAACGCAGCTGCACTACTTGGAGCAACTTGACCGCATATGATCTACCAAAACTCATTCAAACGCACAAAACCATTTGCCCACCTGCAAGAAATGAATGAAGTTTTGTGTATCAGAAATAATATCTTCAATAAATTTTACAACATGACTGGACACCAGTATTGCCGTTGCTGTTGTTGCTGTTGTTGGTGGTTTACTTGTGAGAGTCTCTAAACTACAATGTTTGCTTAGTATCTTTTCACGTGGTAAACTGAGTAGGAACGAGGGACACTCATGAGTGGGTGAGAATGGGAATGGTAGTATGGACTGGCTGTTGTCTAGCCATTCGTTTGTGCATGCTTTGCATGCTTAGCAGTAGCAACAGCAGCAGCAGCAGTAGGAGGAGGAGGAGGA
Organism: Lordiphosa fenestrarum; assembly: GCA_035044985.1. Taxonomy (NCBI): domain Eukaryota; kingdom Metazoa; phylum Arthropoda; class Insecta; order Diptera; family Drosophilidae; genus Lordiphosa; species Lordiphosa fenestrarum. The sequence goes on along the minus strand of JAWNNO010005527.1, from coordinate 1,922,986 downwards.
GGCTCTCCTCTGGTACTTGCTGGCGCAAGCATTCAAGTGACTTTACTGTTTGTTGTTTGACATATAAAAGTCAACTTGAATGCGCTGTGTAAATTTAGCCGAGTGTGTGTGTGTATGTGTGTGTGGCAACTTGAAGTAGTTCCCTCCTTTTCGCTCACTGTATGTTTGTTGCAAGGAAACGGTTGCATTTGAAAGGAATTTGCCTTTACAAGATTTTACTCTTTGCAATTTACACGCGCTCCAGCACCATTTCTATAGACGTTCAGATATGTATGCATGTTTGTACGTATGTTTGCACACACACACACACATATATATATTGTATGCATTTGGCTTTTGTAAATGTTGCTTCCTTATTACATGGCATTATATATCCGAGAGAAAAGTAGTTTCTTCTTCTTAGCAACAGAAGGGGTTTTGTTCAACGCCCCGGAAGTCTTCAGAAAAATTGTTATGAATTCAAACTGCGGTAGCTGTGTACGTAATTAGCTGGTGGAAATGTGTAGGTTTTATTTTAACGATGAATTCACATTCATTGTATAACCGTTGAAACATTTGCTTTAAGTGTAGTTTATCTTTGTCTGAGTGTTGAACATTCATCAGAGTTTAACCTTCATCTGAAGTTATTAGATTTGTTTATGGAACATAACATGCTACATAATTTAAGAACATTTGTGCCAAGTAGTATGTAATATTAATACTCTGGTGATTCAAACTATATTCTGTTTATATCAGTTCTTTTGTATTTTTAGGTATTACATTGAGTTGTTAAGTTTGATAAAAGTTTGTCTAAATAGCCATGATGTCAGATTTTGCAGGGATTTAAACTGAAGCTTTGGTTCCATTCGCTGTAATTGTTCAATATTTGTGCGGCTCCAAATATCCGAATTGGTCAACATGACTTACCTGATTATGATATTTTTTTTATGTATAAACGTGATATGTGTTAGCTTTAGTCCTGATATCTTAAAAATTTTTTTTTGAGCTCTTGTAAGTATGCTACACATTTTGAAAACATAGTTTCGCTGAATCCCTCAAAGCTAGCATTCTGACAACCGGCCGGATCGGATGACAATAACATACACATAGCTGCCATATGAACGATCGGTCGAAAAACTAGTTCTAGAGAGAAAAACTTGTTGGTTTTCAATGGAAACGTCTCCAAACTTCGTAATTACTAGTTTTCTATGCTTCTCCAAGATTCTCCAAAGTTTGGTCGAAGTCGGACATCTATATAGTATAGCTGACATAGAAAAGTAAGGTTAGAAAAATTGTCTTAGTAAGAACAACTTTTTGTTTTCAATGTTAACCTCTTTAAAATTGGCATATTTTTATTTTATAAGCTTTCACACAATTCTTCAAAGTTTTGTCTAAATCGGCTGACTATAGGTTATAGCTGCCATAGGAATGACCGATCGAGAAACTAGTTTTATTGAGAAAAACTTTTTTGCTTTTAAAGAAAACACCTCGAAACTTGTATTTCTTAGTTTGCTATGCTTTTGCATGATTCCACCAAGTTTGGTCGAAATCGGACATCTATATAGTATAGCTGTCATAGAAAAGTAGAGTCAGAAAAGTAGTCTTAGTGAGAAAAACTTGTTTGTGAACAAAGTGGAGTAGAAATCGCTGGGAAGAGGTTTGTGTTTCTGTAGTTTGACAGATGTTTTGGAAATTGGATGCAATAACTTATACCAAATTTTAACCCAGACCCAGTCTTTTATATCTGCCGAGCTTTTAATGCAAACGGTATAATAATTTGGCTCCGGTTCGGGTTCGGTTTCGAAGCGGTTCGACTCTGAACCAGTTTGCAGGCCTGGGTCCCCAATTCTGATACTTTTCAATCGTTTCCTTCAATTCAACATTGTTGAACCCAAAACCAGAGGAGGGGGTTATATCCTGAAATCACTGACTAAACATCTTTTACGGACACACACACACACACACAATGCAGGACTCCAAACCACGCCACACACTCTACTGCAACAATAGCTAGCCCTGCTAAAGCTCAAGTGTGTGCATTCCTGCAACCAGTCACACACACACACACACAACACCCACTACTCGTTTTCACTCAATGAATGGTAGTGGTATTGTGCGTGTGCGTGCACTCGTTTGTGTGGAAGAGAAGAAGAAAGACAAAGCCTCAAGTGAAATGTAGCTGACCTAAGCTTAGTTTAAACAAAAGAACAATTCCGTATGTGTGTATGTGCATAATCTGTGTGTATGACTGTCAAGGTCGCGCTCTCGCTCATCATTCTAACAACCAACAACCAACAACAACAACCATAACAAACAAAAATAATTTCATTTAAAATACTAATCCATTGCAATTTGCCTCCCCAACTTCTCCTCTTCAGGCAAAAGTAAAAACCAAATAAATATCTAAAGACCAAGAAAAATCCACAAGATAAAGAAAGTGAGCAAAATTTTGTATAGAAGAAGAGAAAAAGCCAAGAACCAGCGAGCGGCTGCATGCATGATATTTAAATTGAATACCGGATTCTAAGCGAGAGTGAGAGTGAGAGAGAGAGAGAGAGAGCGAGAGAGGAGTTCAAAAGTGTGCCAGAAGAACCATGCTGAGTTCTTTGGACGCACTGGCCGGAAAAATAGCCACTGCCACCCCAGGCACTGGAGCTGTGACGGCCACTAGTGCGACTGGAGGTGGCCAAAAGCCCACTCAGACGCATCACCATCGCTTGGATTATGATTACTCAGCGGTAGAAATTGAACCACCCGCCGAACAGTTGGCCAACTCGCCCAGAAACGAGCGAGAGCGACTGCAGCAGGCCCAGCAGGCCTACGAGCAGCAGGCTCAGGCGGAACTGGAGTTTGGGTTGGCTGATGTCGACACGACAAGTTGTCACAAGCTGACACAATTGAGTAGCAATCATAATCTGCACCATCAGCAGCTGCAGCAGCAACAGCACCACCATCATCAGCATCAGCAGCATCAGCAACAGCAGCAACACAATAAGCCCCTACAGAACCGCCTACATTTGAGTCATCCCACAACAAATCATCAAACGCATCACCACCATCCGCATCATCATCATCATCCGTATCAACGTCCAAGGCCCGCCTCGCCCCAGCAATCGCCATATCAACAGCAACTCTCCCATTTGGCCGCTCTACAGGATCATCATGAGCTGTTGCAGTCCCAGCAGGAGCTGTTCCACAAACAGCTGGCCAATATGCAGGAATATCAGAGGGAACGAGAACGTGAACGAGAGCGAAACTACAATGATAGCAGCGATTATGACTCACAGCATGAGTACAAAATTTGCCTGAAGGATATGAAGGATAGGTGAGTGTTGATGAGAACTGAAAAACACCCAAACCCTCACACACGCACGCACACACAAACAAACCCCAGAACCAACCAACCAACAACAAACACACTTTTAATAACCACTTGAAGCTGTCAAAAATATTCCTCTGTTTCCTTTCCCTTCAACGAAAAGGCTAAATAATACTTTTTTCATTTGGTTTTTTCATTTTTTTTTATTGCACAGTGTAGGGTAACGATATTTTGACTTTGATTAGATCGATCAAAACCGATTTCTTGGTTATCATTTCTTATCCATCGATTTCGGAAGCGCGAACAGGCCTTAATATCAGGGTTTATCCAACTAGACATACACAAATACTGCATAAACTAAGAAGTTTAGTGTTGGAAAGTTCCCTTTTTTATGGTCACACTGGTGATTCCATTCGTTTTCTATTTGATATTGTTATTTTAATATATTTTCCCTACACACTGCTCATTTTGTGTTTTAAATGTTTATTAAACCGTATTATAAACCGAACTCTTCAAACAAGCGACCTCCGAAACAATGGGGTTCAGTTTAGCCTGAGACATCCTTGATCCGCTTCCACTATTCAGCTGAACTTAGCTCCTCTAGGTCTTAATAAGACTCAACTCAAGCCTTACCTTTTGCAAATTGCCTTGTGGTCGGGTTAAGACTTTAAACTGATTTGAAACCTTCTGGCTAACCTAAAACCTTTCCGAACATCATTTGAACCGGTTCAAAGTGAACCAGATCCTGTCTTGAGGTTTTTGGTTCGGAACATGCTTTATGAATTGCGATTTCGTTTAGCTTTATTGATTCACGATCTTAATTCTTGTTTATGATGGATCTGCAGACCTTACTTCTAAAGAAACAATGTAGTCCATATAAAAAGGTAAGAGTACAGATTCAAAAGATCGCTACACCATGGCCTAAACTACCATGTGGATGAATTCCGATTGCTCTCGACAGCCACAATTGATTCCTCAATCCAAAAGCGATCAACTATTATGTAGGTGAAATTTGGTGAAAAAAATATAACTTAAGGTAGATTATTTAAGGTCATTTTTGAACTTAACCTCTTTTAAAAACGTGTCGTACGGGTTCTAACAAGACTTATGCTAAGTAAACCTGTAGTTAAAGCCGGCTCGAGCTCATGTTCTGCTTTCGCAAGTCGCGTCAGCATCGTTCACCGGCGATCTTTTTGCCTGTCGACTGTCATTTCAGAGGCCGTTTCTGCATGCCTGCAATGCCATAAGCGTTTGGGAATTTCAAAGCAGTTTGCGTGCAGAAACAGAAAGACAGCGCAGAAACAGACAGATGACTATGTTTGTATGTGTGTGTCTCCATTGTTCTAACTGTATTAGTGTAAGAGTTTACTCTCCGTTGCTAAAACTTGCGAAGAGGTTTTCGGTGGGCCATTAATATTAAAGGTTTGCTTTATGATTTGGTTCATGAGACCCAAAAGATCTGCACTCATTCTGATTTACAGTAAGCTGCACATAGAAAAATCACTGGGTATTTCACATAATTTGCCTAAGTAAATAAAAAAGTATAAAGCGAACTGTATACATGCGAGCTTACACTTTCGCTAGTAGAGTCAGACTTGACCGACTTTCCTACTTGTTTTTTTTATTTGTTCGTTCCTCAGCAAAGTCTGCCTATTGACTTGGTTATTACAGGGACTAGAACCGGTACCGAGCTGAACCGAACGGGCTCACTATCAAAGAGGCTGATCCTAACCGTAAACCACTAAGCAAAACACTTCGGTTTGGGTCAGCTTATGGGCGTCTTTTAATACGTAAAACACTTTGCCTCAGACAATGATACTTGAAATTTTGGTTATTTAAATTGGTTCCCTAATATAAGTTGAATCAAAATTAGTTCTAATTATGTTTCGTTGAACATGGGAGACCACTTTTAGACAGAATTGATCCTTACCGGTGCTACATTGATATAGCTTTTATGCACGACTTAGAACCATCTTAAAACCCTTGTTTCCGTATATCTTCTGCAATTGATTACAGACCTGAATACCAATATTCTCATAAAATTACAATCCTTTAGAGAAATTTTCAAGGTAATTGATATGTGAAAGTATTCTCTGGACTATACAAGACGATATTCTCAATATTAAATTTGATATTTTTTTGCCTTAAGGCAAGGAATTCAAAATTGCCGTTCCAAAAACTGTGTAATAAACCTAACCGGCCGTGCAAAAACCGTTTGAACCGCCGCTTTCTTATGGCCGAGCGGTTGGCATTCCTGGTTTCTTATTATAAAGTCATCTAAGCGCAGGCGACCATCGAACCCGCGCGTGTTAGACAACAAAATAAAGAATGAAAAGGCAGTGGCCCTAAAGAGGGGTTGTGCCTTTGACTACATTTCAAAGAAAAAGTAGATAACTATTTCGATTTTTTCTGTGTAAATGCCGAAATACTTAAAAAAAAATTCTGCAATTTATATTTTGTATACAAAATGTCAGTCAATCCCTAGTTACGTAATAGAGATTTAAAATTGTATTTTCTTTTTGAAGATGACAATCACAAACCTGACAGATAAATTTAATCCATTATACCTTTACACTAGCAACTCTGAATGCCAGCAAATTTGTATTCATTGCATGTTTGCATGCACTTCAGAACATGCAAAAAGAAATGTTTTAAAAACAAACTTAATTCATTAACTAAAATCAACAGCAAAATTGTATGATTGCAACCCCGTAGGAGGGGGGCGAAAGCAGATGAAAGTGAGTCAGTCAGAACGCCTGTTGATAGGCAAACAGTGAAAATGCATTAAAAACAAAAAAAAAACCTGCAATGGGAGAAACCTTAATGGCCAAATGATGGTGCTGGTGGCAGAAGGAGAAAGTAATCGAAATGATTGAAGCAAAAATTTAAAAGTAGAACAAAGAAATGATATGCACATAATGGTTGGTCGAAGGCAGGTAGTGTTATATTTTTCAATTTTTTTAAACTTCCAAAAAATCCAAAATTTATCATTTATCATCTCTCTCAATTGTTGTGGTGCTGTCATGTTTAGATGTCTGCCAATGTAAACATGCCAAAAAATCACATAAACACGCACGCTGCGCTGCCTCGAAAGCATGCAACTTGGATAACAAAACATTTGTAATATAATTTTTTCTTTCTTTCTGGCTTTTTTGGGTGGAAAAACAAAAAAAAAATCAACAAGAAATACATGTGACAAATTGCTGCTGGGCACAAGAAGAAAATGCTTGTGACACGCACACAAAGTCAACTCGTGTTCACTTGAACACCCAAAGAAAACACTCACTCAAGGCGCCAACGACAGGCAACTTTATTACACATATTTTAGGAGCCTTTTCTTGGCTGTTGTGGGTCTTAACTAATTTAATGTATAATAACATTTGACATATTGTTTTCATGTTTTCTCGCCACACCGCCCGCCCGCCCTTCTTTGCACATGCAAAACTAGAAAAAAAGGACATTCTTTATATGGTCCTATGACATTTTTATCATATTTGCGTGCTTCAGAAATTTCAAATCGTTCATTGACTTTAAAGCTCGTGTTTTAATGCAATTAGCGGTAACCTTTTAGAAATGTGAGAATCGCATGCGAGTGTATACTGCTTGTATGGCAATTTTAGATATACACTTTTGGCATAACATAATTATGGGAAATTTTTACGGTTTTGTTGAGTAAAAGTGCGAAAGGAAAAACCCGTAACAAAACAAACCGAGAAGAGTTTTTTTTTTCATTTACTGAAAGTGCCTGCTCTACCCCCAAGCGAAGTGGGCGGGCGCGGCAGCCTGCAGCTGCTGGATGAGATGAGTTGAGTTTGGTCACACGTAAGCAAATATGTTTGCATATTTTTTTTCAGTCAGTGTATTTACACAGAGCATAGAGCTTTTGTTTGTGCGTAGGTGGAGAAATGACAATGGTATGCGTGAGTGAACGAAAAAGAATGAAAGCAATACAAAGGTCCAAGGACGCAAATGTTGAGAGAATGCGGAGAGTTGTGGGATTGATGTGAAATGGAAATGTAACAGCGATTTAAAGTTTTTATATACTTTTGGGAAGTGTTTTTCAATCAATTGATCCATTTCAAATTGTCATTGTATCTTAATACGACTGTCTTAGGTTCCGACTCTTGGAATTCAGAACTACACAGAAATAATAGATCCAAAAAAGCTGCATTTGGACTGGATATGTTTTTAATATCCTTATAATCATCTGATGGTGCTGAAAATGAACCAATTATTTGATTCTTTTGATGATTTTCAGCTCCTTTGGATATAGCATCTAGTTTGAAAGCTATCTCAGCCAAACTTTGCACGAAGTCTTTAAATACATATACGCAGCGCATTTGTCAAAACCAGCCGGTTCGGCTGACTATAGCATATAGTTGTCATAGGAGGGATCGGTCGAAAAACTAGTTCTTGTGAGAAAAACTTTTTTGTTATCAATGGAAACACCTCCAAACTCTGTATTTATTAGAATGCTATGCTCCTGCATGATTCCACTAAGTTTGGTCGAAATCGGACATCTATATAGTATAGCTGTCATAGAAAAGTAGAGTCTAAAAAGCGTTCTTAGTGAGAAAAACTTTTTTGTTTTCAATGCAAACGCCTCCAAACATTGAATTTCTTAGTTTGCTATGCTTTTGCATGATTCCACCAAGTTTGGTCGAAATCGGACATCTATATAGTATAGCTGTCATAGAAAAGTAGAGTCTAAAAAGGGTTCTTAGTGAGAAAAACTTTTTTGTTTTCAATGCAAACGCCTCCAAACATTGAATTTCTTAGTTTGCTATGCTTTTGCATGATTCCACCAAGTTTGGTCGAAATCGGACATCTATATAGTATAGCTGTCATAGAAAAGTAGAGTCTAAAAAGGGTTCTTAGTGAGAAAAACTTTTTTGTTTTCAATGGAAATGTCCTGAAAATTGGCATTTATTTATTTGATATGCATTTGCACAATTCTACAAAGTTTTGTCAAAATCGGTTAACTATAGCATATAGCTGCAGTACGAATGATTGGTCGGAAAAGAAGTTCTATTGAGAAAAACTTTTTTGTTTTAAATGGCATTGACGCCAAATTTCTTACATGTTCGTTTGTTAGGCTTTTGCATGATTTTACCAAGTTTGGTCGAAATCGGAAATCTGTATAATATAGCTCCCATAGAAAAGTTAGGTCCCAAATGTAGTCTTAGTCAGATCGAGAGAGAGATCGAAGTTAAATTCCGCCCTTACCGACTTCAATATATATCCGTTACTCAGGGGAATTAATGCTAAGCTATGCTTATTTTAATTAACAGAGGTTTAACAGTAATGTAAATAAATCATCAACATGTTAGCAAGTAGTGCAAACTGCTCTGAAAGATAAGCAACTTTTTTATAAACCTTTACTTTTGCCATTTCTTATCAATCCGCTAAAGTTTAGGATAAGATTTGGCTGGAATTAACTTATTGAATTTGTTTAGCAAACAGCATAAATAGAAAGCAATAAGATAATTTGAACTGCGATTTTTCAATTCTGTCAACGGCCCCGCCCCGTTGGTTGTATAATTCCCGGAAAATTCTCCAATCAAAAATTATATCTGCAGTTTTTTGCCGGCTCGAGGTCATGTTATGCATTCGCACAACTTTAAACGGAGGCACAACACCACAAAGGAGGCTGGTAGATCGTATAGCTGTTATATTTCTGGGGCTGTAGGTGATAGTTATAGTTTTCCTATGTTGATATTCCTGGCTATATACAGCCCAAAGAGGTAAGACTAGCTGCTCGCAGTCTCTTAGCTTTTGTTCTTTTAGCCTTGTAGAGTTTATCTGACTATTGACTTTTTAAGGAACAGCAATCCGTCGGATTACTTTCGTCTGTCAGTGTGTCAACAACACCTAATTGTGTTAATATTTGGCCAATTGCCATTTTCTTGTTGATAATTCATGCATATTTTCCTTGAAAGTTTCAAACTGATTATCTTGAATTCTGTACTCAATTCAGCTGGTGGGGTTTCTGCAACTGTTTTGCTCGGTTTATTAATAGGCAAGCGCTTACTTTTCATAAGCATGCTGCATTTTAGCTCTATATGATAATCCTTAAATGGTGTCGGCATGAAGTTTTGCTTAATGAAATATATTTCAGGATTTTAAGTTTTCAAATAACTGCTAACTGAAAAGTATGATGTTCGAGTATTAAGACTGAACCACTGAACCGAACTGAATCCGAAGATTGGTTTCATTCAAAAAAGTTATATTTAAGCCGAACCGGTGGTTTAAATACTTCACGAACCACTCACTGAACCGAACCAGTCACAATTACAGATCGGATGTAAGCCCTGATATTGAATGGTCCTTTTTCGTGCCAAGTAATGTCCTAACAAACTGGAAATCAATCGACTTGAAACTTTGGTACCTACTCACATAGCTGTGACCACTGCGGCGAGTAGCATTTTCTATGTTCATTTATTTTTAGTTATTATTGTTATTGATTTCAAATTAAAATATTAATTTTCCGATTCACCGAATTGGTACAATAATTTGGTTTGCCACATAATACCAAAAATTATGCACCATCCACACAAAAAAAAAAAAAAACCTAAATTAAACTCTGCATAAAATTTATGTCCAAAAAGTGTTCAGCATATTCGAATATAGCAATTAAATTATAATGAGTGGCAATTGAAAAAAGCAAATAACAAAACTTTGAAACCACCCGCGCACACACAAAACAACAACATTTATGTTTGCTCCCTCACACCCCCACCCACTTGTGTTAGGGAGGTTGGTTTTCGGTGTTCTTTTACTCCCATTCACAAGTGCGGTCTCAGCTCGTTAACTGCACAAATAACATGTCAGCACTTTTCGTTTTTGTTGTATTTTTCAATGCGCCGCAAATTTGCGGAACAGCAGCCAGAGTTAAGTTCACTTTTGGTCTGGCCATCATTACTCAAGTGTCCTTAAAAAAATAAAAAGCACATGGGTACACACACACAGGGGTCGCTGCTGGCTCTCTGCTCAAGTGGTGAAGTCAAATAAAACAATTTTTTTTTTTAATGCCTGACCAAAAGTATTAATCACAGACCCTACGTCGTCTGTAAAGTTTTCTTCGACCTATCGATGAGTAAATGCGAAAAGTCAAAGAGCAAGAGTCGAGCCTTAACGTTTCATTCTGCGGTTTTGCTGCTGGTCAGCAAATAAAAAAAAAATGAACAACAACAGTTGGCTGCTACAGTTTTTGGGTGAAAAGTGAAAGCATTAATAAAATAAGCTGCTCCGGCGCCATTTGCTGTGCTATAGTTTTTTTTCTCTCTTTCTATTTCTATTGCTTGCCAGCGCCTCGAAAATTGCGGTTAGTTTTTTTCAACATTTTGGTTGTTTTTTTTTTTTTTTTCGTAACTGCGTTGCGGTCTTCAAACAAAATAGGAGCTGGAAAGCTAGTAGTTAGTCAGTCCCAGACCCAGACCCACCACAACAAGCTGTGCCCTGTCTCTCTGTGTGTGTGTGTGTGTGTGTTTGGGTGGGGTGAGCCTGTGTCTGGTTGCTTCTTGGTTCATTGATTTTGGTGTGGAAATTAACTTTCCTAGGTTTTTTTTTTTTTTGATTTTATTGTTGGTTTCTGTGGCCGTTTTTCTTTGCTCTTTTTCCTAGATTTTCGGCACTTTGTAAGCATTATTTGTTTTCGCTTTTATTTATGTTGCGGTTCGTTTTGTTTAGCATGCAATTTTTGGCTTGAATTTGAAATTGAAGTTACAAGGCGGAAATCAGTCTACATTGGTGTAAGGGAAAACATCTGAAAACTTTCTGGATAGCGAACCGAAAGGAAGTAGGGTTTTTGGTATTTATGGGAATTATGACAAGATTTGTTCGACTGTTTTTTGACTTTGGCAGGTGTTTTCTCATGTATGGAAGCAACTGATATTTATAAAACTAATAGCCTGCCTAATCCTAACACAGAATTGCTATTAAAATCTTCCTTAGAAGACCACAGAACAGCACTTCTGGGGCAAGGAGTCTAAAGATTTAACTAAAAACCGAACCAAGTTTCAGTAAATTGATTTTATATTAAAAACTGAGCTTTGGAGATATTTCTGTACAGTTCAGCAAAAAAGAAGCATATCATTTCATTACAAAACTTTCTCATTCATGTAATTTATATGCAGCGTTTTGCTTAAATTTCTTTCCATTCTGTGCTTTTATTATTTAAATAACAAATTTTTGCAACTGGGCATCAGGAATGAAAAACCCATATGGAAAAGTAGACCACGTCAACACACACACTCGTCCAACTCACATGTATAAAATTTTCATAAAACAATAAAGGTGAAAAATATGCAGACACACCAACACCCCTACAAACACACACATGACACACACGCAAAAGGCAAGGACAACATAGAGGAAAGAAAAAGCATTTTCGATTTCACTCGCGAGAGTCCACAACAGTGGGTTATCCTTGACTGAGCCAGCAGCTAAATTAGCTTTAAGCCTGCGCCTGGGCCTGAGCTTTAGGGTCAGGTTAACGCACACAAGAGTCAAAGGCAAAAAGCTACAAAACAATTGAAATGAAACACAAGCGAGAGGCTGGCACTCTGTGATGCTGCTGCTGCCTCTGTTGAAAGAGAATGCATCTCGGCTGGGTGGGTTTTAAAAATAGGACGATTGTAGGTGAATAGGTGAGGCTGTGTGAGTGAAAGAACCGATGCAAATGCATGCACTTATATGAGAATGGGACTAACTTGGGTTACTTGGATTTCACGGAAGGGAAAATGGTTTGAAAAATATAGACAGAAAAACCTAAATGGTATGGTCTTGCTGGCTGCCTTACAACTATGATCAAACCGCAAGCGTTGTTCGTTAAATTATAGTACCAAAGTGCACATGTTTGACAGTAATAACATGTGACACAAAAACAGTGCTGCCAGTGCTGAAAGTGTCTAAAAAATCACAATTTATCAATTAACAGATCATTAACATTAATGTTAACAGATCAGCATTCTGTTAGCAAGCAGCTCTGCAATGTATGCAACGTTTTTTCTAACCTTCATAACTTTGCCATTCATTATCCGATCTTTATTAAAATATGAGAGATTAAAGATATCGATGCGAAATTCTAGGTGTTCAAATATACAGACCTGACATGGCTTCATTAAGGCCAATTAGAAGCAACTTATTCCAAACATTTCAATGCCAAGTTAGTCCATTCTTCCATCATCAACACAAAACCCTTTAACGATTGAAACCTAATTCCCTTTGATTTCGATACCCCCTACCCTACTTCAACAAAAACCACAAGGAAACACTTTCCCACACACAACCCACGACCCCCAATTTTAGTTGAAATGTACAACATGGGCTAAACATGCCTCAAGTTGTTGATGCCGTCAGGTAATAAAACACCGTCGTTTAGATATTTTGACTTAGATTTTCAATAAAATACTATACCCATCTACCAGCTACCAAATCTTTGCATAAGCCAGGACAATCTAATTTTATAGCACCCGCTGCTGCCAGTTTGCCATTTGCCAGAGAACTGAGGAAAATGCGGGCCAAATAAATTGCCTCAGTCGTAATGTAAGCCAGGACTTTACTTCTGCTTTCTACTCGCCCCGGCACCGGCACCGGCACTCGCTCTCTGTGTCTCTCTTACCGAGCCGCGTGTAATGCGCTCAATCAAAAGTCAAATGTCTAAAAATATTATGAAAAGCCTTTTTTGCCTGCCAGCAGCAGCAGGCGGAGGAGGTGGGACCGATGGTTATGTTCGCGTTGCCAGGATGCAGCTTTGAGGCTGGCCAAACATACCCCAAGGGGCTAGGGTTTTTTGTTTTCTCCATCCTCTAAACGCGTCAACAAGATACAGTGGTTTAAGATGTGTTTAAAATGTGGTAAGAAGATAACTTGTGGTTCTACTTGTTGACTTTGATGGAAAACTTTTGCATACTTCGCTTAAACTCGAAAATTTTAAAATCCAGACCTTTAACCAAATCTTTTACCACTGCACCAAGTTTAAGTATGGCAGCTACAATTAGCATTACAAATCTAATAACTATTACAATTACAAGTATTTCGTAGCTAGACATAACCGAAATTTTTGAAATAATTACTCCAAATAGTTAAAAAAATTGGTAATTAAAATAGTAATGAGTGGGATTTTCCAAATTAGTTAGGCAATTAAAACTTGCCTCGACCAAATAATTGAACTATTTAAAATAAATTTTGGAATTCATGGCAATTGTTATTCTTACTACGAACTAATTGTAATTGTAATGGTAATTATGTTTTTTAATATCCAAATGATTGTAATGGTAATTGTAAGAGTAATTGTAATTGTAATTGTAATGGTAATTATATTTTTGAATATCCCAATAGTTGTAATGGTAGTTGTAAAGGTAATTGTCATGGTAATTGTCATGGTAATTGTAAGGGTAATTGTAATGGTAGATTTAGTCTACAGCTCTGACATACACATGAGGTAAAGTTGAGTTTAATTTTGATATTTTTGAATAGTTTCAAGCATTTTTTACTTAAACTTGTTTTCCCTTTCTTTATTTTTATTTTTTTATACTAAAGTCTTGCAAGTGTGTGTAACAGGAAGAAGGAAGCATCTTCTACATTTTATAAGATATTAATCCTATATAAACCACCCATATCTGTAATCTTTGAAATTTTCATAAACCTTATAAGAATGTTGCCTATTAGCAGCATGTTTATATTTGTAGATCAATGTTAGTGCTCTGTTAATTAACATAAGCAAAGGCTATTAAATATGAATTCAATTAAGTTACAGGCTTCGATAAAGCCGAGCAGGTCCGAACATTATTTCCGAATATCTCTAAGACCACTGTTTTGTCCTGCTTAGAATTCATTTATGTATTGTTTGTGCGGGGGGGGGGGGGGGGATAGGAGGTTCGTTACGTTTCAGGAGTTTTTGGTCTGCTGCTGCTGTTGCTGCTTATCGTTTTGTGCCCTTTCTACCAATCGGTTTCGATTTCTTTTCATTTATACACTTTCCTGTTTGCGTTCGACCTCCATCCTGCCAGTACCACCCACCACCAATTGGTCCGTCTTCTTCCATAGATATATATGTATATATATATTTTTTTTCTATTATTGGCTCCATTTGCTTTTGCTGCTGCTGCTGCCTCTGTGTTTGTTTATGCTTCATTTTGATTTTCGCAGCTTAAATTGTATTTGTTGTTTCTATTTTCGTTAGTTGGACCTTCCGGTTCCTTCCTTGGACCACCCCGCCGCTCAACAAACGTACAAGTGGATTTTCGTTTACATAGCGATTGCCTTGCCTTGCTCCTTGTACTCCTCCTCCGGTTTAGTTTTCCGCTTACCCTTTTTATTCTTCGTTTTTTGCTGTTTGTTTTGTTAGTTGAGTCGTCGCCTGTAAGTTTATTTGCGTTTTGGTTTATCAAGCCGGGCCAGGGGATTGTCCCTTCGGCTCTTATTTTTTTTTTTGCTTGTGTTGCGAGTTCATGTCTAAATTTATGTGTCCGCAATTTATTTAAATTTATGTGGCTTTTGTCAAATTGATTTCAATGCTAAAATGGGTTGACAAGGTGAAATTTGTGTGTGTGAGTACAATTTTTCAAAGGTTGATTGAGTTAGCAGGGATAATGGATGAAGTGAGTGTTGTTTGCAGGGATAAGGAACGTTTTGTAACTTTGGTTTGCTTACAGAAACAGCTGTGAATAGACTCGCAGAAATGCCCATAGCTTTGAAATTCTTTTATGTAGTTAAAGTATTTATTTTCTTAAAAAAAATCTAAAATGTGGAATCCGGCTCGAAGGACCAGTTTTAAAAACACAAGAATTAATCGACTTTTGTTTCACATTAGACAAATCATATTTTGTTTTTTAAATAAAATCAAGATCCGACTCGAAGGACCAAGTTTTTAAAATGATTTTTTTGTACCTCTCATTTTTAAATATCCGTGTCGAAGCACAGTTAATAAATTACAGAAATAACACGGGTTAGGTCTGCCTTCTTGTTTTTAACTCCAGCTTTTATATAAAAGCAAATAAGACTTTCATACAAATATTCAAAATCCGGCTCGAAGGACTAACGATTAAACCACAAGAAACTAAAGGATTTTTTCTTTACTTTTCATTTTCAAATCTCTTTCAAATACAAAAATTTTATTATTCACAGATGTTTCCAAATATATATTAAATTAAACTGTTTTATACTTCCTTCTTGTTTTTTTTAAGTTTTACATATAATACCTAGTTTTTTCATTATAATATATTCAAAATCCGGCTCGAAAGACCAATTATTCAATGACAAGACGCTAAAGGGTTTATGTCTAGCTATTTTTTTTTAGATATAGAAGAATATTAATATATATTCATAAGTATAGCCAATATTCATACATATTTTCAATATCCGTATGGAAAGATCTGTTATTAAATCACAAAAATAAGATGATTTAGTTTAGTTTTACATAGATTTCATAATTTCAGGACCAACGATTAATTCACAAGAAACTAAAGCATTTTTTTCTCCACCATTAATTTTTATATACCATATTAGTATCTCTGGATTTTAAAAACAAAAACCAATTTAAAATTCATAAATATTTGCAATATCCAAATCCGGCTCGAATGGCCAGTTATTAAATTATAAACTATATAGTTCTGCCTTCTTGTTTTAAGTTTCACATTAATATCTCTAGCTTCTAGATGCAAAAAATATAAAATTTTTATAAAAATATTCCAAATCCGGCTCGAAGGACCAAGTTCTTAAAATGCTTTAGCTCTTTAGCTTGTCCTTTATTTTTACATAAAGTCACCTCAGCCATTATCAAATCAATATTTCCAACTATATTTAGACTAATATTAATCGTTTCAGTTTAACCATTAACTATTCATGCTATTCGCTTAATGGCATGTCATTCTCAGCCACTTGATATTGATGAAGTCGGGCATTAGTATTAGTTTAGCCAGCTTTTTCCCCATTGCTTTTTTTATGACAGCCCTTAAGGCCTCATAAATGTTGCCTAGTAAGGTGGTGTGGGGGTGATACACATCAAGGTTTTCATATCAAAATGGCAATAAATAACAAACAATGCTGTCTGCAATTTTCCATTTTATAAAAGAAGAGCCATAAACAAAAGCGTGCCCGAAAATAACCATGGATGTTGGTTCTGTTTTTCACATAAATGCAGACGGCTGGGAAAAAAACAGTAAGTGAGGCTCAGAACCGGAAATGACTGACACTCGTAGAAGGAGTTGAAGAGAGAGAGAGAGACAGAGCAGGCGAGTTGAACTTGTAGCATATTTTTGCCTTGCAATTAATTAATCTCCAAGGTAATAACAACAACAATAACAACGAGGGCAAAAGGGTAGCACAATTGTCTGCCCTTTTGTTTTATTGTTTTGTGTACATTCTTTTTTTTTTCCAGAGCGTCTGGTTTTAGCACTCTTGTGTGTTTGGCGTTGACTAGTCGTTTTAATTTATGAAAACGTTGATGCCGATGGTGGGGCGAGGAGTGTAGAAGTCACCACCATCAATGTCAAAGAGAGATGAGTTTGTTTGACATTGGGATAAGGCTAAATGTTTGTATAGGCTTAAAGCAGGAAGTTTTTAGGGGTTCTTTTGGGTGAATTATATGAGGCATACCGCAATTCATTATAATTACTGCTGAAAAACCGTATACTGTTTTTTTTTTTGTATTTTACAAACTTTTCACAATTATAAAACACGTATTAAGTTGATAAATGACAGATGGCGTTACGCCTTTTTTAAAAGGAGGTTTTTAATGCAAAGAAATATGTATAAAAATGCTACAAAAATAAAGTATGATTAAGTTTTCATAAAAATTAGCTTATTTAATACAATTTCGAAATCCTACCCCAACCAAACCTCCCCTCACACACACACACACTGGCATATTGCTCTTTAAATGCCACAAATAAAAACTCTGCGAATTACAACCCGAAATGTTAATGTCAACAATTGCTAAAATACAGCCTTAACTTCCAACTCTCCCCCCCTACCGACATTCAAATTGCCGCCACCGCAACTCACATAAAAGCGATTTAGCGCATTAAAAAAACCCACCCAGAAATTGGGGGCGGAATAAAAAAAAAATCCATCGAAAAACCTCTTTTAATTCTTTTTTAAGCAAACAAATAAAATTATGCACAGTGCACGAGGGGGGTTTGGGGGACCATAAACACGGCAAATAAATATCAAGAGTGATGGAAGGAGCGAACCCGACTTTATCCCTCGGGTGCCCTCAACGCGGCCATTATGACGAAAAATGCTCGAAGAAAAAGCACATTTCACATTTCGTTTGTGAAAATGAAAAAAGATGAAGAAAAAAAAAAACAAAAACAACTGCCGAAGACTGAAGCAGACTTTTCACAGCGTTATGTCTGAGACAGGCAGACGACGTCGTCGACGACGAATGAATGACGCGAGGCTTTTTTCTGTGTGTTTAATGAGCTAAGCGGAAGGAAGTCAGTCAGCGCAACGACGAAGTCGACGACGTTGTAATATAAAATAAATAAAAACAGGCACACAATTTTAAAGTCGCGCCCTCGGCCTCTCCCTCGCACCCATTAGATTTGGCCAGCATAAAGCAAAGTTGAAAATTAGCGCATCTGTCACTTTTACTTTTCGAGTATTTTTTCTTTTTTTAATGTTTGTTTGCAATTTTGGATTTGCTTCTTGTCACTTTGGGTTGACAAAGCAGGAACTGAAGATTCCACAAAAGGCATTAAAAAATTTAATTTTGTTAAGTCAACTTTTGGGTGGCGGAAAATTAAAAGGGGTGTGAGAACAAAGTTGTGCTATATAAGCCATTTTACGATTATGGATTTGGTTGAAAAACCATAAAACTCACTCGTTTTGCTTCTGAATATCGTAATAAAAAAACGGAAACTGGAACCGGAAACTCTCAACGAAAATAAGAGAAACTTATTGCTGGTAGTGTGGGGAATTCACTCAAGCAGAGGTGCCCAGAGCCAGCTTACGGCTTTGAAAAACTGGGTTTTGTCTGCTTTCAGACAAACAAAATCATTCGTAGCCAACAACAAAATCTACGCAGGAGATAGCGCCTCATACATATTTGTTGTTGCGTTCAATTTTGCCAGAGACGTGCGAGAGCGTTTCTTAAGAGACAACATACGAAGTTTTTGTTGCAATTGTGATATGCGCAGCTATGTCTATGCGTAAAACCACAACGCAGGCGGGGCTAGCGCATAGACTGTGGGCACCTCACCTCATCTGGCAATTGTTTATTAAGCTTTTAAGAAGTCTGTTACTTCAACCTCTTATTGTTACGAAACTTTAATACAATTTTATGTGGTTCCCTCGGCTATAAATAAATTTTGTCCGAACCTAAATAATTTCGAAGGTTTGACGCGCGGAGTGATCCCGTCTCGAAGTGTGCAGGCTGTCATACAATTGTAGAGATTGTCCAGTTGAAATGACATAGCAACTTATGTCCTAAGCAATATTTAGAGCTCAATGCTTAATATGGTTCCGGTTTTTATACCCTTGCAAAGGGTATTATAACTTTTCCCAGAAGTTTGCAACGCATAGAAATATTCATTTCCGACCCCATAAACTATATATATTCTTGATCAGGGTGACGAGCTGAGTCGATTGAGTTTTGTTCGTCCGTCTGTCTGTCTGTTTCTACGCAAACTAGTCTCTCAGTTTTAAAGCTATCGAGCTGAAATTTTGCACAGAGTCTTCTTGTTGCTGCACACTACTAATATGTCGAAACCGACCGGATCGGATTACTATATCTCATAGGAACAATCGGTCGGAAAACAAGTTGTTGTATGAAAAACTTTTTTCTTTGCAATGGAAACGTCTCCAAACTTTGTCATCGTAGGTTTTCTATGTTTTTTTATAATTCTACCAAGTTTTATTAAAATCGGACAACTATATGGTATAGCTGCCATACAAAAGATAGGTCTAAAAAACAGTCTTAGTTAAAAAAACTTTTTTTTTTTGATTGTAGCATACTGCAATTTTGTATTTGTTTGTTTCACATGCTTTCACATAATTTTACAAAGTGTTGGCCAAATCGGCTGACTATATCATATAGCTCCCATACGAACGATCGGTCGGAAAATGGGAAAAAGTGTTTTTTGAAAATATTTAAGCGAGCGCTTGCTAAGGGTATAAAAACTTCGGCACAGTTAGCTTAGCTTTCTCGTTCTTTTTAAATTTATTGGGAGTCCTTTTTATATCGATAGCTTTTGTGTTTAATGAAAGTACAAAGTACATCACAACTTTGTGTGACTTCTTAACAACTTTCAACTTAAAGAATTTTATGGTTCATCCAGATACACACACCATATTCCTACTTTATGTTGAAAAGCTGATCAAAATCGCAAAACTGACAATTGCACAAAGCTTTTCAAAACGCAAAAACACAACAACAACAACGCAGAATCCATTTGGCCTGAAGGACCGAACTGCAGCAGGTCCTCCTATCGTGTTCTGTACTGTTATCCTGTCCATGCTCATTGGCCACTTAAAGACAAAGCACAGCCGGAGCAAAGTCAGTAGCAGCCGCCAGTTGCCAATCGCCAGTGCAACGAAGCGGCAAATGCAACACCACGACACGACAACAACAGCAGTAACAACAACAACAACAGCAGCTTCAGTTGCAACATGAACACACTTTAACCCAGGAGTCGATATCATTTCCGGCCAAATGCGTTTACAATGTGGCCAGAAGAGCAGACATAAAAGAGTGTGTGTGTGTGAGTTGTGCCATCCCCCACACTCACATTTCAACTTAAAGAGCCTTTTGCTACAGTTGGAAACCAAAATTGCATTCCGCAAAAATTTTCTAGCCTAAACGTTGACAGGGACTGACGTCTGGGGCCGCTGACATGCCGCCGTCTAGTCGAAAATAAAAGTTTGAACTGCCATGGGGAAACCAAACACTGGGGGAAAACCATTTAGATCTAAAAGAGCTAAATTTTTATTGAAAATTTCTCATTATCTTTGTTTTATCTCTCTTTTCATGTCATTTATTGTCTGGATTTATAGGTGAGTAAACTGAACGATTTTGAATTAATTAGTAGGTTTGATCTAGAATCAACGATAGAATTTGGTCTGCATTGATCACTTAAAATTAAATCTAATTAAATTTAAAACCATGTTAAAAACCCCTCTGCAAGGCTTTAATATCAATGCCAGAATTTGGTCTGCCTCAATCACTTAAAAGGTTCAACCTAGGATCCGGCTCGAAGGACCAAAAGCTCACAAATCGAACCAACTGGGTGCCGAATGATCTAATTTAATCTAAAACCATGTTAAAAACCCCTCTGCAAGGCTTTAAAATCAATGCTAGAATTTGGTCTGCCTTAATCACTCAAAAGGTTCAACTTAGGATCCGGCTCGAAGGGCCAGAAGCTCACAAATCGAACCAACTGGGTGCCGAGTGACTTAATTAAATCTGAAACCATTTGAACAAACCCTTTGCAAGGTATAAAAACAATGTTTAAATCTATTATGCTATAATCACTTAAAGGGTTCGACTTAGGATCCGGCTCGAAGGACCAACAGTTCACAGTTGAGAGAGCTCAACCTAACTTTCCTTTCAGTGTAGACTTTTTACCATATTCCATGCCTGTGTAGAGCCAAGCCAGTTAGTCATTCAGTCACTCACTCGGTCAATCAAATATCTCACCAATCAACGGCGCGTCATTCTGTCTGTCTCACTTGCTCTTACCCCCTCTTTTCATCGCTCTTTCTCTCTCTCCCCCACCTTTAGCTTAGCTCGCCTTGGCCTGTCAAGTTGTCGTCTGGGGCCTGTGAAATTAGCGGCTGGCTGGCAATTATGGTAGGGGCAGAGAGAGGGAGCGGGGGAGTAGATCAGGTGAAGTGCACAACTGTACCTCCCGGAGCCGCCTCCTACTTTCATCAGACTTTTGTGAGGCACTTGAACGGAACACGCAGCTGGTTTTCAGCTTTTTTTTCCCCCTAGCCGTTTTGCGCAGACAGCACAGCAATTCTTCAGCCTGGCTAATTGTTGTTGTTAGCAATTTCCGTTGCCAAAAACTGGGCTAATTGGGCTTTAGAAGACTCTGGCTGAAACTGAAAGAGAGAGAGAGACAGAGAGGAAGTTTAATTGAAAATCAATAGGCAAAGGGCACAGCTGCATTTGTGAGGCAGATCTAAGCCGCTTTAAGCATAATTTTGCATAGATTATTCAGAACTCTGCTTAAAGTCAGCTCCCAGCCATTTTCAAAGCTTTTGCCCGGCAAACTCTAAGAATGTTTTAATTAAATCAAAAAAGCAAAGCAGCTGCCAAGCGCCAAGCTCACGTGAACAAGTTTTCCCTACTTTCCTTTTGGTTTTTTTTTGGAAGCCAGTAAAATTCATTAAAAAAATATTTAATTTTCGCTCAACAAGTTGGAAAAATGAAAGGCAAATGAGTGGGGGCGGCGGGAGGAGAGGTATGCACTTTTGCTAATAAGTTTTTTTCCAACGCTTTTTTCGGCGCTTTTCGAATATCAGATGACGCTCGCCGTAGCTACAAAAGTTTTCCAACGTGTCATGCGAGAATATATTTCCAGCTGGGAAAGCATTTTAAGTTTGAGAGAGAGGGAGAGAGATATATTTTTGGAGTGAAGGGGTCGCGGGCTTAGCCTTTTCTGTGTCAATGTGTGCCAAGAGTTGTGGTCCCCAGCCCCATCATCCCCTCGAGCTGAAGCCTGGCTGCACAGCAAAGTGTTTGCTGTTGTTGTTGTTGTTCTTGTTGTTGTTGGTGAGTGCGCAACGAGGCATGCACACGGTTTACATTAGGCTAAGTAGCACACACACACACATACACAACCCTTACCTCCCACCCTCCCTAAGCAACCAACTCTACACAAATAGAAGCCACCTCAAACTCTCTTGGCGCCTATCTAAGGGGAAACCTAGGCACAGTGGGTCGTAATTTTATAAAGTTTTAAGTGTCTTTACTCTTTTGAAGAAGTTCAACTTTCCTGGTGTTTTTTTTCTTGTACAAATTTATGACTGAAAATATTTCTAAAGCGCTTTAAAGACTCAAAAACACCTGTTTTTTGACATGTTTGAGTCGTTTTTTCCTTATGAGCTGGGGCGGAGCCTTGTAGATAGGCGACTCCTTACCTTACCCAACCATCACAAAAGCCGGATGTTGACTCCTCTGAACTCTCAACATAAGTTCGGGAATAACACCAGCATACACTCGATCGGTCTGTTTGTTGAACGAGTGCTCTATGGTGAAAACGTTCTAGCCAGTAAACTGAATTCGCTTGTTCGCACACTGGCAACGCATTGCTTTCGATTTTGCTGTTGTGGTTAAGAGTCCGCACTCTTTTCTGTTTCAAGTCACGTTTTATGATGCGCGACACTCAGTCCTTGCTGATTTTCTTCTTGCGCAGTGGATTTCGACGAATTCATCCTTTCACGGCTTTAATGGCTTTTGGCGTTCACACTGTGAACGGACAGATAATAATTGGCAGGTTAATAAAAAACGTTGCATACTTTTCAGAGCAGCATGCGCTGTTGTTTTTTCTAAAATGTTAAAATGTTCTCATTATAGTTAGTGCCCTGTTAATTAACATAAGACAAAATTATCAAACAATAATTCTATTGAGTAAGGGCTACATCTAAGTCGAGCAGAGCCGTGTTTACATTAACCCGAAATAGAAAATAATTGATTAAATTTAGAAATATGATTCTTAAAATAGGGCTGCTGCAACATTTCTTTAAGTTAGCAAAGTTTCTTTAGAAATTTGCCTTAAAATATGGAAAAATTTATGTAGAAAGTCAACCGAAAATTTAGTAAATATATGAAAAGACACCGCTTGTAATTCTCAAGTACGAATTCCGGAATATAAAGGGGGCGACTAATATTCGGAATGCTGAGAAAATCGAATTCCCTGATTTTGGAATATAAAAGTTGAAGCTTATATTTAGATTGCTGAGAAATTCGCTCCAAAATATAGAAAAATTTCTTTGGAGAAAAATGGCCGAAAATTTGGAAAAATATAAAAAGACACCGCTTGTTGTAATTCTCAAGTTCAAATTCCCTGCTTTGGGTGTATAAAATGGGCAGCTGATATGAGACTATCTGCGTAATTTGAACTAAAATGTAGAAAAATTACTGTAGAAAATGTAAAAAAATATGAAAAGACACCGCTTGTAATTCTGAAGTTCGAATTCCGTGCTTTTGGAATATAGAAGAGGCAACTGAGTGCTTAGTATTTTACTGCGTTCTTTACTGTGACTCATGAGCGAATGCTATATAATGCCTTTGGTGTAGAAGTATCCCCCGAGCTCCCCAGCTGAAGTCCTAGACCAGGTAAATCTGGAAAATACAAAATTGACTTCTAATTTTATTATGATGTTCAGAAAGAAGTCCTTGGTGAAACATAAGAAAGGAAATATCCTATAAGAATCATGTATGAGGGTTGGTTATGCGTATATTAGTGTAGTCTTCTCTGTTTCCATTACCATCAAACCATTGCCTATCTATAACATCTAGAAAGGTTTTGTCTAATATACAGGGTGCGCCATATAAAGTGTCGGTATGGCAACACTGAATAAATATAAAAACAAACAACCGATTGGCTATATGTTGATCTTGTTCGTTTAATTTGGTCCTGTACAATTTATTTCGACTACTTTTTGAACCCAACATTAATCAAGTGGCCGCCTTTATTGGCCACAACAAAATGTGCCCTTTTTGCGGCATTTTCCATCACTTTTTCGAGCGTCTCAGTCGATAAAGTGGCGATTTCGGCACGAATGTTGGCCTTAAGCTCTTCAATGGTCTGTGGATCGCTGGCGTAAACCTTGCTTTTTAAATAGCCCCACAAAAAGAAGTCTGGGGCGGTCAAATCTGGAGATCTGGGTGGCCAGTCAATATCGCCTCTTTTTGATACCAGGCGTCCAGGGACGTGTAAAGGTATTTCATGGATGCGGTGTGGATTTTACGTGCCCCATATGCGACAATTTTGCTTATTAACACCACCAGAAAGCGTGAAATGGGTCTCATCGGTCATCAAAATTTGTTTCCAATTGTTAGCACAATTGAACGATTATTTTCGATGAACAGCGTCACTATTTCGGCACGTTGTTTTGGTGTGAAGCGTTCCATGGTCAAAATTGTACTAGATTGATGTTTCCAAAACATATCTAACAAAAGCAATCGCAAGCAAAAAAAATTTTTTCTACAATTATTAAGAAAATATATTCTAGCTTAAAGTTAATTTGTTCTTAATTTTCAAAGTTTTTGTCATATTATTAGAAATTATTTTTCTAAAATATAGGGTAAATCTTCTTTCTTCTTTCTTTCTTAATTTTAGGACGATTTCATCTGTTTTTTTTTTTTGAGTGTATGAACCAACGGATCTTGTAAATGGTAAGATATAGAGCTTTGACACGTATGAAACAAAATCTTGTATTAGCAGGTAGATCAACTTCATTTTCAATTTTTGCCACGCCCCTTACCGCCCTCACAACTTGGAAAAAAAGTCATAAAACCCACAATTTTTAAGATAGAAGATTCGTACCTTCTTGATATATTTAGTAATTGGTATTATCTTTCGATGCTTCAAAGATATGGTCAAGATCGGATGATCGATAGTCTGGTTATAGGGAAAACAAGCAAACAAATATGCCACGAGTGGAGTTAATGCAGCATACACTTTGCTGATGTGGAAGCAACACTCGTGTTTAAATCAATTCAAGTACTTATGCAGTGGATTTGTGGATATATATAAACATTGGGAGGTGAAGAGTATATCTAAAGTCGGGCTTGAGCGGCTTTTTCACTTGTATTGTATGGAAACTACCCTTAAAAACGGTTTTTATTACATTTTTTAACCACTGTGCCTTGGAGATTGGCAAGCGAAATGTTCTGCCCTTCTCACGTGCTTGTGTATGTTTTGGCATAACGCGTTGATAAGCCAAAAGGCCACGTTTTGGGACCTCAAGGGTTAAGGGGGTCGCAGATTCCCCCCAGATAACTAAAAAAAAAAAAGTCAACATAAATTTATCACGAAAATGGGAAAAACAAAAAGTTGATAAGCAACCTGGCCAGGCGGTGGCCAACCTCACTTAACATATTCTCTACCCTTGCCCACTGATGAGGACGTGGAGGAGGGGCTGC
Organism: Lordiphosa fenestrarum; assembly: GCA_035044985.1. Taxonomy (NCBI): domain Eukaryota; kingdom Metazoa; phylum Arthropoda; class Insecta; order Diptera; family Drosophilidae; genus Lordiphosa; species Lordiphosa fenestrarum. The sequence continues at coordinate 1,897,589 of JAWNNO010005527.1, read as the reverse complement.
ATTGTCTATAAAAATTTATGTCTAACAGGGCAAATGCCGCAGCTCTTGGTTTAATGGTGTGAATTATATTAAGCGACGCCGACACACACACACACACACACACGCACATGTGTCTTGTGCCAACAGGGGCGTGGCACACACACATATTAAAATGTGCAAGGGCGTTGTGTGTGTGTGAGTGTGTGCCGCTGATTTGTTTTTATCACAGCTCCCGGGAGGCATCAATTATGCGCTGTTGTCAGAGCGAAGTTCTTTCGCCCCCTTTTTTTTGGCAGAGGAAGCGTTTAATGGAAAAGAATGAAAAGAGGGTGAGTGAGTGGAAAAAATGGGTTGGTGGGGTGTCTCTTTTTTAAAGTGGTTGGTGGAGGTTAATATGGAAATACTGAAATTTTCACAAATTAATTTGCTCTTTTTTCGTCGGTTTTTTTTTTCGCATTTCTTTGCTGCAGAAAACTGTTAAAATAAACACGATTTTTTAAAATTTATTAATAAATTTGTGTCTATAAACAAATTAGTTTAATTTAAGATCAAATGCCAAATCAAATATTTAACCTAAAATGCTAATTCAATGTTCATTTAAAACCCAAATAAAATCTCAGCTCAGAAAATCTAATTTCATAATTTTTGTGCCTTTTGCAAAGCTTTTGGCACAAAAACTTATTTAATTATCACTTCATGCGGTCTATTTGGGTTAGTTGCCAACACACTCACTTATACACACACACACACAGACACACACGCACACGCCTAAATGCATTTGAAAAGGCTTCGTTTTTAGATTATAAAAGGAACTTTTTGAGAGAAAATTATGATTTTTTTTTTTCATTTTCTGTTCATGTAAAATGTAATTAAAGCATACTTTTAGAGTTATATACACGGGAGAGAGCGAGCCAAATATGTGTGTGGGGGGATACCAAACAACTACAAAGTATTCCAAATTTTGTGGCTTGACTTGGGTGGCGCTGGCAGGCCAAGTGCCATAAAGTGTGGTGTGAAGTGCTCTACCATGTGAGTTTTTACTTTTCAATGCGGCTTTGGTTGGTTACTGGCAAAAACAACAACAGCAACATAACAAAATATGTCAAGAGAGTCGAGTGGGATGCGCACCAGCGTTGGCGTAATTAGGAAACTTGCTTGCCACTTGACTTGGTTATGAAGCAACTGGGATGGGTGGAGACTGGAAAGAAGAAAGGTATGGCGGAGGGGGGAGATAGATGTGTAGAAAGCATAAAACGGGCCAGCAAATTAGATGCTAATCTGTAGAGTGCTGGCTAAATATGTCAAGGAAAGTTAGAAAGGAAGCAGGTTCCACTTAATCCGGAAACTTCTTGGAGCGGAAATTGATTGTAAAAAGGAAAAATGGGTAATCATTCGATTAAGGCATTAGGGAATCTATTAAAATCTGAGTCTGGAATGGGAAGAAATGAGAATGGAATGCGTAAGAAATGAATGAAAAAGGAATGAAAAAGAAATGAATAAGGAATTAGTAAGGAATGAGTAAGAAATGGGTAAGAAATGGGAAAGGAATAGGCAAGTAATGATTTAGTAATGAGTACGTAATGAGTACGTAATGAGTAAGGAATGACCAAGAAATGAGTAAGAAATGAGTAAGAAATAAGTAAGGAATAAGCAAGAAATAAGTAAGGAATAAGTAAGAAATAAGTAAGAATGACTAAGGAATGAGTAAGGAATGTCTAAGTAATAAATAAGAAATGAGTAAAGAATGATTAAGGAATAAGTAAGAAATAAGTAAGTAATTAGTAAGGAATGAAAAAGGAATGAGTAAGGAATAAGTGAGGAATGAGTGAGGAATGACCATGGAATGAGTAAGGAACAATATGAGTAAGGAATGAGTGAGGAATGACCATGAAATGAGTAAGGAACGGAATGAGGCATTCCTCATGAGTAATGAATCAGTAAGGAATGAGTAAGGAATGAAGAAGGAATGAAGAATGAATGAATAAGGAATAAGTAAGAAATGAGTAAACAATAAGTAAGGAATGGGTAAGAAATGGGTAAGGAATGGGAAAGGAATGGGCAAGTAATGAGTAAGAAATGAGTAAGGAATGAGTAAGGAATGAGTAAGGAATGACTAAGGAATGACTAAGGAATGAGTAAGGAATAAATAAGAAATAGGTAAGTAATTAGTAAGGAATGAGAAAGGAATGACTAAGGAATAAGTATGGAATGATTAAGGAATGAGCAAGGAATCAGTAAGATGCGAGTAAGGAATCAGTAAGGACTGACCAGGAATGAGTAAGGTATGAGAAAGGTATCAGTAAGGAATAAGTAAGGAATGACTAAGGAATGGGTAAGGAATGACTAAGGAATAACTAAGGAATGAGTAAGGACTAAAGAATGAGTAAGGAATAAGTAAGAAACTAGTAAGGAAGGAGTGAGGAATGGGTAAGGAATGGGTAAGGAATGAGCAACGAATGAGTAAGTAATGAGTAAGTAATGAATGAGTAATGACTATGTAATGAGTATGTAAAGAGTAAGTAATAAGTAAAGAATGAGTAAGGAATGAGAAAGGAATCAGTAAGGAATGAGTAACGAATGAGTAATGAATGAGTAAGGAATGGGAATCTAATGAGTATGGAATGAGTAACAAAAGAGTAACGAATGAGTAAGGAACATGTAAGAAATGATTAAAATAGTAAAAGAAAAATACAAAATGGCTCTGGACTGAAGACTTTTCTTTCTACTGGAGCGTTCAGTTTGGAGCCATCAGGGAAGAAATTGATGGTACCATCTTTTTGCAGCCTGAAATCTTTATTACTGGCGGATTCTCAGACAAAACAATCAAGAGGCATAAGGTGTAACATTAAGTTAAGGCCCTATTCTCTTTCAGCAAAAAATTTTTTTCGACTTTTTTTTTTTTGCATTTTTTTATAGCTTGGACATTTAAGAATATAACCCTAAAAGGGTTTTTTGAAATTGGAAATACTTTAGAAGATATGGCCATTTTTGTGGGGTCATGTCTTCGCTAAAATGAGTAGTTTTTATGTTGCTTCAAACTTTAAACGCGTTTATCTCGAAACCACGTTTTTCGAGCTGGCGGCCACGATTCCGCCAGTTCTACTGAACCGATTTGGATGAAACAAAGTTTAATCGACGTAGAATTATCACCATTCTGGCCCGTAGTAAAATAAAAATTTTGCGATTTTTTTTACTATTTTTTTTTTACACTAAACTACAAAAAAATGGGTCCAAATTCGATTTGTCAATTTCAAGTGGCCGCCATTTTGTCAAAAAAAATCGCAAAATTTTTATTTTACTACGGGCCAGAATGGTGACAATTCTACGTCGATTAAACTTTGTTTCATCCAAATCGGTTCAGTAGAACTGGCGGAATCGTGGCCGCCAGCACCTTGCCTTTTTTTTTAAGGGCCAACTTTGACGGTGCCATCATCTATGGACAGCCCCTATATCGCGGCGAAAAAAATTTTTTTACTTTCTTTCATTCATTACTAATTCAATAAAAAAAACAAAATTCAAATATCTTTTTGCGTTTTCAAATGAGAATTTTTTCAAAAAAGGTCCAAAAACAGCAAGCTGAAGGAGAATAGGGCCTTAAGTGCATCTGCAATGCACCGGTCATGCATAATGCAGAATGTGATTAGAAAAATAATTAAAAAGACAGCGAAAGGACTTATATGAGTAGGGAAAAAGAAGGCAGAAAATGGATCGATAATACACCAGAAATCAAAATCAACTTTAACAATGCTGAAAAGAGTAAGAAATAAGAAAAATTATAAATGATAAAAAAGGAATAATAAAGATCTTAAAGAGTGAAGATAAGAAATAAGAGCAAAATATAGTGCAGCAGAAAAGAGTTTGAAATAAGAAAGGAAATAGTTCAAAGTGCAAACGGAATCAGAAAGCATAAGGATATTGGAAAGAGGTGAATTCACAATGCGAAAGAAATCAGAAAATGTAGACTAAGGTATACGAATGTTATCAAAAATCACAAGACGAGCTCTTCAGAGCTTAATTATTAGCTAAAACGTTACGATTTTGGATTTTGTAAAATCTTTAAAGCAACCAATATAAATGCAACACACCTAAAATCCCAAAAGCTGCTTAGAAATAGTCCTAAACTAACTCTGTTGCTCAAAGCTACCTAATTAAAAATTAAAACCCCAAAATGTAGGCAACACAATTTGAAAATTGTGAAATAGAGAAGAAAAACTCACACAGAGAAACCATAAAAAACCACAAAAGATGTGGCCCGCAAAATTTAATTGTCACATTTTGGGCACACACAACAACACATGAGACCGACCCTCTGTACCGGAGGATAGAGACTGCAGGACTTTATGGTCCTTGGCCTGTTCACTTTTATGGTCATTTTATTTTAATTGCTGTCTGCGTCCGAGACAAGGCTAGAAGAGCTGTGATAAAAATGTATCTAAGTAGTCGTTCCTCTAAATAAGTGGCATTGATATGACTCGGACAAGAACAACTTCATCATTAGAAATTATGTTTATGAGGCAACAATTAAAAGCAATTCAGGCCAAAGAAGAAAAAGAACAATGGAAGAATGCTGGCCAAATTAAATGCTGCATGTCCTTGTGTTTTGAAATTTTCTTTTTTTGTTTTGCGCCAACTGTTCTTACAATGAATAGGAAAATAAAAGGCCATGCCCCTTATAAACTCGCACACATAGAACAATTAACCAACTGTAGTTGTTGGAGAGCAGCAGCAGCAGCAGCAGCAGCAGCAGCAGCAGCAGAGAGGCAGGAAGCACATGATTATGATTATGAGTCGTAGGACTCGTCATTGTCCTGCTTCTTCTTCAAATATGGCAACTCAGTTGTTGTTTTAATTCTAAGCCGAGGCTTGTGCTGTGTGTTTGGTTCTTTGTTTGAAGTTTTTGAGTTGGAATTGTACCTTTTTTTCCTGTGTTGTGTTTTGTTCTCTGTTGATGAAATGGCTGGTACACAGACCACCAGCAACAATTTTCCCTAGCATACTTTTGGGAGGTGACTTTAAATGCAATTAAATGAAGAGCTAAAAATGATTTTGTTTGTGGGGAGCGGTGGGGCTTAAAAGGTACTCGACCATCAGAGTTTTAGTTTGATTATTTTAGCTGGTTGTCCCCTTTTTTGGCATTTGAATTTTGTAACTGGACAATTTGAGAAGTCAGTGAGTTTTTTGAGAAAGAAAACGTAGAAAACACAGTTCATTCTTTTGGCTTTGACTGTAGGCAGTCATAAAAATGAAGTAATTTTGAGGTTCCGGCCATTCGAGCCGGTTCCTGGAATTGATTACCAGGAGAACGTAGAAAAAATAGTTCATTCTTTTGGCTTTGACTCTAGGCAGTCATAAAAATTAAGTAGTTTTGAGGTTGGCCATTCGAGCCGGATCCTGGAATTGACTACCAGGCTTTGGAGACTTAGGATCAGCAGTTTTATACACTGAACCAAAGCTACAAAGCTTTTACTGAAAGAAGATTTGTACCTTCTGCATATATTTAGTCAAGTTATGAGTAAAAGAATGTTCGCTGAGCATAAAATTTTCCTTAGTACAGAGTATATTATAGTCGAGCTTGACCAACTTTCTTACTTGTTTCCTTAAGCACTTCTCTAAGAAGAAATGGTAGTTGATAGGAGCAACCTCGTGTGTGCTTTTCTTCATCTTCTTTCTCCCTTTTAAGGGGGAAACTCAAAATGATTAAGTTACCGCAAAATTTTGGCTCATATGTAAATTTACCAAATGAAAATCCTCCCCTAAGACGCTGATCATAATGAAGTTGTGTTCGTAAATGAGTTCAGCCGACTTCTTGTTGTGGTTTTTGGCATTGTTTGTTATTTCTCGTTTATTTTTTCTTTATTTTTTTGCCTCCTTGCCGCTTCATTAGGCATCATCAGCACACTGTGTGTGTGTGTGTTGCCTATCAACAGGCGGTTCGCTCGACTTGCGAAGAAATTTTCAAGGATATGAGTTGTTACTTAATGTTATGAGCCACATTTCCTTTTTCTTCGTTTAATTTTTTTTGCAACATTTGCCAACAAAGAGACGTTTTCTTCTTTCAGTCGCTTAAACTGTCGTTTAGTTAATGATGCAGCATGTAGTGACAGTTAGCAGCAGCAGCATCAGCCCCTTCCCTAAAAGTTGTCGTTTAACAGCCGCAGACATCGGAAGTCTGCCAAAAAGACCTTAAAAGACAGAACAGGAAATGACAAGCCTTAAGGCAATTTGTTTTCCGGGCTTAATTTTTGCACATGGTTGTAGGTTGTTTTTTCTTCTTCTGAAGTACAACTGTGCGTATGCTTGATTTAATGATTTTGTTTTCTTGCTGTTGTTCTGGCAGTTGCCCACTTGCGTTTAATGAACAGCAAAATACCTTTTATATTGATTACAAGAACAAAAAATTTAATGAAGAATACATGTCTCATCTGGGTGGAAAGAAGATTTTTGATTTACATTTTTGCTGAGCTTTATAAGTTAGGTGGACATCAGGTCCAGAAACCTAAAAAAAAGAGGGGTTTGAAGAAGCGCCCGAAAAGGTGTCCACAAGGACGTATTCAGCTCTTCCAAAAGGTAGGGGCAGCGTTGTCTTAATGTTTCTTAAATGTGCCTTTAATGATACATTTTAGCGAAGTGATAAAATAAAGATGATTTTGACTACTTTGCCCCCCATGAACACGCCCTTGGGTGTCCTTGGGTGTTTGTGTTTATAAGTGGGGCGATAGAGTGTCTTCTCCGACGGATCCTTATATGATATAGCTGCTTGATGGTGCTCCAAAGTTTGTTGGAGCTTATGTCGAGCTCCTCAAGCTATTCCTCTTTTATAGTTCACTCGATACTTTTTTGTTTCCTACTCATTGTTAACTCGTTCCTAACTTAAATCATAAACATACTCCTTTCACACTGATTTTTAATTCATTCCTTTCTTATTCCTAGCTCCCCATCCCTTATCATTCCTTACTCAATCTTTTTTGCCCATATTTTTGCCCTTACTCAGTTCTTACTCAAACCAAACTCTTACAGTTTTTGAAAAATATCACCAAAAAATACTCGATATCCGGACATATCGCCTAGGAAAAACAATCGATAACGATATATTGTATTTTTGACAAAAATATTGATATGTCGATATATCGATATTATTTCCGGCATCCCTATTTCACTCCCATTTCATTTAAATTCCTTTCTCAATGGATTTTACCTAGCTGAAATAGTTTTGAATCAATTTTTAGATATTTCTTGTAAAATTAACCATGAATGACCGAACCCTGTGAAGGGTTTTCAAGCTTTAACTTTACATTTTTCTTTTCAAAAAGGCACCTCCCAGGTAGACACACACACACACACACATTAGCAATTATTCAAAGTCTAGACACATAGAGTGGTCAACAGTTTTTTTGTGCATGGTGAGACCTTCTGCTGCTATCACCTGTCCCATAAATAGTGCACAAATGAATTATTAAAGCCGAAAACTGTAGACCCAACCCCAGCCCGAGGGCAATGCTTTTTTTAAGATGCTTAAATGCAACGCTGTCTGGCCCACAGAGGAGGAGGAGGAGGAGGAGGAGGAGGTGGAGAATGGCAGCGCAGCAGGCAGGCGCTAGTAGTCTGGCCACTATAAAAAAAAGTAAAGTTTTCATTTGCTGTCTCTCCTCAACTGCAAAGTAATAAAAAGCGCTGCGGCCCGTTATAATAAGCGGCGGCAACTGCGCAGGAAAAATGGAAGAAAAGTCTTTGCCACATAAGTGGCACCTGTGACCAAAAAACCGCACAAACAGCAGCCTTTCCCTACCCTTAACCCCCCCAGCTGTTCGTTCGTCTAGCGCTTTTTGGCTGAAAAGTTTCGCCGAGCGGTTTTCATTTTTTTTGTGGTAGAGTCTTATAAAATGTTATTCGATTTGTGTTTAATGCCAAATCTTAGGAGACAACAAGAACCAAACCTAACAAAATAGACAAAGCCCCCCGTTTAGAGCAGAACTTTAAAAGGCAGCCACTTCACACACAAGCACATAATTTTCATTTCATTCCACCCCCCACCCCCTAATGTCTTTGCCTTCCCCTACACAACCAATTTGCCAGCCGTTTTATTTGCGGTTGTCGTACATTTATGGCCTTTTTGGCTGCTGCCTTCTTTTGTTGTTTTCATTCTGTTGCACTCCACATTCGCATTTAGTGTAATCTGTTTGTGGTTCTCTCTCGCCGCCAACCCTGCTGGTCCTAATGAAGGTCCTGCTCCTTGTTGACCATTTAAGTGCAAGTCTAATTACACTGAAATTGTTCGAATTATGCAATTTTTTTGTTTTGTTTTTAGAGCTAAATCTTTTGTGTTTTGTGTCTGAGCTGTGTAATTTAGCTCTTGATGAGCGCAAGTGGTTTGTTTTTTTATTTCTGAACTTTAACTTGTTTAAGCTTCAAATCAGAGTTGCCTGTTGTTTTCTTCTAATCATAATTTGTATTAGTTTAACAACAATATTCCGCCAAAAATCCCATTTCGATCTATTGCTATGTTTCGCTGTAAGATATTGCGTAGTTAGATGGCTACAATTTTATTTAATTTTAGGATATCCTTTCACTTCCCACCACAAACTTATTATAGAGTGCAGGTCTTGTTTCTCCACTCGCAATTACAAAAAAAAAGAATAATAAATAAGTTTCATAGAAAATTGCTTTATGTGCAATTTTTAAAAAACTTCAAATGTTTGTACCCTTGCAGAGAAATTGCCCAGATGCTTGTAACGCATAGAAGGAAGCATTTCCGACCATATAAAGTATATATGATCAGCATGACGAGCTGAGTCGATATAGCCATGTCCGTCTGTCCGTCTGTTTTTATGCTATCTCCTCCGTCAGCTTTAAAGCTATCGTGACCAAACTTTGCACGAAGTCTTCTGGTACAAATACGCTGCACATTTGTCGGAACCGGCCGAATCGGATGACTATAACATATAGCTGCCATAGGAACGATCGTTCGAAAAACTAGTTCTGATGAGAAAAACTTTTTTGTTTTTAATCCAAACGTCTCCAAACTCCGTATTTACTACTTTTCTATGCTTCTCCACGATTCTGCCAAGTTTGGTCGAAATCGAACATCTATATAGTATAGCTGCCATAGAAAAATAAGGTTAGAAAAACAGTCTTAGTAAGAAAACCTTTTTCGTTTTTAATGTAAGCCACTTTAAAATTTGCAAATATGTATTTCAAAAGCTTTCGCACAATTCTTCAAAGTTTTGTCAAAATCGGATGGCTTTAGGTAATAGCTGCCATAGGAATGATCGGTCGAGAAACTAGTTTTGGTGAGAAAAACGATTTTGTTTTCAAAGAAAACGTGCCCAAACTTTGTATTTCTTAGTTTGCTATGCTTTTGCATGATAACACTTAGTTTTGTCGAAATCGGACATCTATATAGTATAGCTGTCATAGAAAAGAAGAGTCAGAAAAGTAGTCTTAGTGAGAAAAACTTGTTTAATTGCACCTATTTGAATGGTGCTGGGATGCTTGTAGCAAATCCTCTAGCTTCGCGATCAATTTAGTCACATTTGACATATTGAAGAATAGGCGTTTGTTTTACCTTTTTCTTTACATTTTGTAATGCAAACAACTTGTTTAACCCTAGAAGCTGTTGTGTAACATAGTGTGTTTGTCTTATTTTTCTGCTTCTTACACACACACACAAACACTTTCGAAGGACATCTGATCCCACACAAAGTCCTACAGCTTGGGCCACTTACGTACCTTACTGCTGTTACTCCTGCTGCTGCTGCTGCTGGCATGTTGTCCTACCAATACAATAAATATTTAATGCACATGTTATTACATCAATAAGTGTGTCACTCAGTCGCAGAGAGACAAAGCTTTTATCGCTTACCTGGGATACAGCTGAATTTTTCTCCATTTCACTCGTTTTTTTTTCGTTTAGGTCTCCTCGAGTTGTAAAAACATAAATTTTGCAGATGGCATTGTCATGCCATTTTTTTTGGTGTGTTGTGTGTTTAACACAAATCGATTGAATATATATAGAAATATTTATATTTATATTTAATAGAAATATGGGTCAATTTTTTTTTAAGCAATGGATTATAGTAGTGTATAGTAGTTGTTTGTTGTTTTCTCCGATTTTCCCGCTGCCATTTGACATTCGTTTCCTGTTGTTCGTAGTTTCGTTGTTCATGTCAATCGCATTTGAGCGGGCCTTAATGCCACCTGACAGCACAAAAAGCATTGCATATTTTAAGGCGTCCATCCATAGATTGTTCAATTTTGTGTGCGGTCAGTTTTTGCATTGAATTTTTTATACGCTTCGTGTTGTGTGTTGTGTGCTGCTGTGTGTGAATGTGGGCGAAAACACAAAAACAACTAGGTGAAACAATATTTTTTCGTAATTAAAAAAGCCAAGTAAATAAATTGAGTAGAATGAAAGGGTACCAGTGGCGGGTACTGGGTGACATCATTCAAATATTCAAATAAAATATCAATTTTTAAATATGTTAAAATTTAACTGAACATTGAAATATGCCACAATATTTACACTTCACTCTTGGTTGGTTCCGCGTTCATGTCTCCCAATTCAATTCAATTTCCCAAACAATTTCATTGAGGAACATTTAAAATATGCTTCGCCTTTGGGGCAACCAGGTGAACACGCACAAGAAATGTTGCCATTAATGCCCTAGATTGTTTTTCAATAAATTGATGCCTTATCCTGCCCGGCCCTGTTGTCCTGCTGTCCCATTCCATCTTCTTTTCACTCCATTTCGAGGCACCTGTCAGAGGTAGCTTCTTTAATGGCCATTTTCCTGGGCAATTAGAGACACGACTAAACGATTTTGCTTTTCCCCCGCCCCACATCTCTCACCCAATGCTGGTTTTTCGGCGTATTCCCCTGGGCCTCGTTGTCCCTGCCCCATTATTATGATTATCGTTGGTCGTTTGTGGGCTGTGTCCTCCTACCACTTGGTCGTAGTCTCTCTATCCTTTCGCTTTCGTTCTGCTGAGTTGACAAAATCATAAAAATGTGTACACACAACAAATTATACAAATGTCTCCCAAATGAGTTAAGAGAGCGACTAAATTTACAATGTTTTGTTTCTTTGGCTGAGCTTTGTTGTCACAATATTTGATAATGGTCCCATAGAGACCAAACAGTGTTAAGAAGGAGTGTATATTTGAATGGGCTAAGGAAAAATGAGTGTATTTTTAAATAAATTTCTTTTCTAAATTCAATTTTAAGCGGAAGAGGATGACCGTTTTATTACGCTTTTGTTGGCCAAACATATTTAATCTAAATTTTGAAATATTTTATTTGTTTTAGCATCCAGAAATAGAAATCTAATATTTAAAGAGAGCAGCGCTGTAATGTGATCATTGCCAAAATCTCGATTATTGTTATTGTAATTGTAGCTTCGAATTACGTTTACTTAATGGTTATTTCAAATTCTAATTACTTATACAATTATTTGAATAATAGACCCTGTAAAGGTGAATTATTGAGTAATAATTGAGCTTGAAAATATGAATTGTTCATGTAATTGGAACTACTGTTACTTACTGACTATTTCAAATTGTAATCACATTTACAATTACTTAAATAATTAACCCTGTAAAGGCGAATTATTGAGTAATTGAGCTTGAAAATATGAATTATTCATGTATTTGGAACTACTATTACCTTCTGATTATTTCAAATTGTAATCACATTTACAATTACTTAAATAATTGAACCTGTAAGGGCGAATTATTGAGTAATTGAGCTTGAAAAAATGAATTATTCAAGTAATTGTAGATATAACTATGATTTTTCACCAAATAAGTTTGGAAAACAATGGCGCATGAGAATACAATGATCTCAAGAGAACACGTAATCCCCAAACATGTTTTCTACGATTTTGATGAAAAGGGTAGTGCAAATAATATCAGTTTACACCTATAAATGCATAAATAATTCCTAGTTTCAAGCACAAAGACTCAATAATTCCCCTCCCTTTACTGGTACAATTATTTAAGTAATTGAAAAAGTAATTACATTTTGCAAATAATCAATAAATAATTACTAATATTCGTAATTTCAAAGTTACATTTACGATTACTAAAAAGTAGTAGTCAGGAATTATTTTGAATTACCGAAATAAATTGTAATGGTAATGCTAATTCTAGTTTACAGCACTGGAAAGAACTTTTATTGTTTTGATTATAATCAACTTAGCTTAAATATTAGTTTCGGAATTGACGAACGGTCATCGTTCGTCGATTTGACGACGCTTGGTTTATGTTTTGCTGTTTTTCGCCAGCGTCGTAAAAGAATGAATCTCTGTGTTAACAACTCCGCCCATTATGCAATTGAGGGGGTTGTTCCAGTAAGCTTTAAGCTACCCTTAGTTGGATTATGTTGACGAATTAGAGGTTCATATTGGGAAGCACCACCAAAACGCTTAGTACAGAGTATAGACCTCTTTTAAAGCTTCTCTTAGCCCTCCATCGAATTCAAGTCGCCTCCTTCATTGAAACGAAGTGGCTTCACTTTCGAATCAACATTATTTAGCAGTCGACGCCACCAAATAATAAAGAACAAGAATCAAAGTTTTCTCTTCAAACAACAAGCTGGAAAATCCACTTTGCACTTGTGAAGCAGAAAATAAAAAAATCTTCTCCGAGTTACCTGCCAACAATAAAAAAGAAAACCAAACACAATTTGCTTCTTCTACTGTTACACACTGCCTGCCTGTCTCCTGTCTGTCCGTCTGTCTGTAGGTCGTAGGCAACTTTCTGACTTTGTCCTTGTCAAAAAAAAAAAAGAAAGAAAAGGGAAGGACAACCCAAGTCCTGCCAAACTTTTTTAATAGATTTCAAATTTTTCCTCCCCTTCTTCTGTTTTCTTTATACATATATATATATATATAATTCTCCCGAGTAATCAAGCAAATTAGTGGTCGTTCCATTTGTGAGACTCTCGAGGCGACTCCCACGACAATTTGGTCGGCAAATTGTTGACAGCTGCCGCTGCCGCTGCCGCCTCTGCTGCTCCTGCCGAAATGAAGATAAATGCGAAAAGGGAAAAGGCCAGGAATTTAAAGAAAAATCCTTTATTTAAAGAAAAAGTTTCTTTGAAGTGAACTGGCTGGTTTACTGCTGCTCTTGCTGCTGCTGCTGCTTTCAAAACAACAAAATGCGATAGTCTTGTTAAGTCGATAGTCGCTGGAAGTTAACTTTCAAATGTGCATAGTTCGGGCCTGATGAAGATGAATTGCACTTTTTGAAGTTTGATAGTAGCCGTTGCTGTTGTTGTTGTTGTGGTTGTTGTTCTGCACAAAGTTTTATTTTTATTTTTTGGGTTGGGAAAAGTTTTTAATAAAATTGTCGCAATTGCATTAGGGTTTTTATTGGCTCGAAGAAAAAACTAGGTCCTTGGCAAAAGTAATAATTGTGTCAAAAGAAAATAGTTGATACAGTTCAGAAGCAGTTGAAAGCGATTCGAAAAGCTAGCAGCTCAGTTGGAAGTAATTTAAGTTGTAGATAATGAAATTATTTAAAGAGGAGGAATTTTTACTTTTCAAATGTAAAATGAAATATTGAAATTGTCCAGATGTTTGTAACGCAAAGCTGAGCCTTGTCCGTCTGTCCGTCCGTCTGTTTCTATGCTATATCTTCCGTTAGTCTTAAAGCTATCGACACCAAACTTTGCACGAAGAGTTCGGGTACAAATAAGCTGCACATTTGTCGGAACCGGCCGGATCGGATGACTATAACATATAGCTGACATAGGAACGATCGATCGAAATACTAGTTCTAGTAAGAAAATTTTTTTGTATTTAATGCAATCGTCTCCAAACTCCGTATTTACTAGTTTTCTATGCTTTTTCATGATTCTGGCAAGTTTGGTCGAAATCGGACATCTATATAGTATAGCTGCCATAGAAAAGTAAGGTTAGAAAAGTAGCCTTAGTGAGAAAAACTCTTTTGTTTTCAATGTAAACCTGTTTAAAATTGGCATATATTTATTTGATTAGCTTTCACACATTTCTTAAAAGTTTTGTCAAAATCGGATGACTGTAGGTTATAGCTGCCATAGGAATGATTGGTCGAGAAACTAGTTTTAGTATGAAAAACTTTTTTCTTTTCAATGGAAGCATCTCCAAACTTTGTAATCGTAGGTTTTCTATGTATTTTTATAATTCAACCAAGTTTTATCAAAATCGGACAACTATATGGTATAGCTGCCATACAAAAGATAGGTCTGAAAAACAGTCTTAGTTAGAAAAACTTTTTTGTTTTTAATGGTAGCATCCTGTGATTTTCTATTTGTTTGTCTCACATGCTTTCACATAATTTTACAAATTTTTGGCCAAATCGGATGACAATATCGTATAGCTCCCATACGAACGATCGGTCGGAAAATGGGAAAAAAGAGTATTTTTTGAAAATATTTAAGCGAGCACTTGCAAGGGTATTAAAACTTCGGCACAGACGAAGTTAGCTTAGCTTTTTCGTATTTTAATGGATTATTTAAAAAGAAGATCCAACTTTGTATTTCTAGACTAGAAAACCCCCTCAAGAGGTTGGTTTATCCTGTGAGTTTTGCTCCTGTGCGACATCTTCAGTGCCCTTTCATATTTAACTTGAAGGCCAATTTCAATGTGAACATAGTAATTTTTTTTCCAGATATAATATATCGATTCTTAAAATATCGGAATATCCCTTATCCCTTAGTGGATATATCAGTAAAATATTGATAATCCTAGTTGAAGTATTGATATTTTAGCTGTGTTGATGGATTTTTTAAAAAGAAGACCAAAACTTACATTTTTAGAATAGAATACCCCCCTAAGAGTTTGGCCTATCCTCGGAATTGTGCTCCCTACGACATCTTCAGCGCCCTCCTAAATTTCAATGTGACCATAGTCATTTTTCTCTCTGATATATCGTTTTTTAAAATATCGGAATACCCCTTAGGGTCTCACAAAAATAACAAAAAACTGCTAAAAATATGTTTAGCTATTTTTCGATTGACCTGACCTATAATAGAAGGATCAACAAATACATTTCTAGACTAGAAAATGTCCTTAAAATGACACAAAAACACAGAAAATTCTCTGCTTGGGTGGGATACTTGAAACCACTACCTTTTCGTATTAAGGCTGCAGCCTTACCATCTGCACTACTTTGCTTTTTGCATGTCGAGAGCTTAAAATTAAAATGCATTTTTTTTTTTACCTTGCTCCCTCCCTTTGGTCCAGAGTATCAAAAGGGAAAGTTCAAATAAAAATTTTCACATATTTACCCAAAAAATTGTTTGCCTCAGAGATAAAATCAATAAAACTCTGCCATAAAGGGGGCCAATGCCAATATTTGTCATTGTCAATGCAATTCATTAACATTAAAGCGCTTAAATATTGAAATTGCATATGCAAGGCGGAAAAAACGACAACCAGCCCAGAAGGCACCTCCACACGCCAAGTGTGCGCATCAAACCAACAAAATTTATGCGCCACTGCATTGCACACAGCGGGCCAACGGGGGGTGGGAGGGGATAGGGAAAGAGGTAAAGAGCTTGCGATTGTTTCAATTTCGCGCGGCAAACAACAAATTTTGCCCAAAAGTGGCGACAATTTTTGCTCCCGAGTCGTCGTCGTCGCCGTCGACAGTCTGGAATTTCCATTTATAATTTTTTGTGCAAGACTAACGCCTCCGCCACAGAAACAACAAAAAAATAACCATTTGATTCAATTTAACACACACATCGAGCTCTGGCGGGGGAGGATTTTACATAGGGCTTGTCCTATCCCGCGAGGCATGCAAATTATTTTCCTTTTTTCAAAAATAAATCAATAAATTCCTTTGCCACGAAGGAGGGTTATATTTCTGTTTGTTGCTGCAAAAATATTTTTGGTTATCAAATTTTGCCAGCAAATATGCACACGAATACTTTCCCCCTCTTTCTTATCTCAAAAGCTGACAAAACAAGATGATTTTGGTCTTTGATCAACTAAAATTTGCTCATAAAGCACACATATTAAAATGCCAAATGAATGAGGCAAATGTCACATGGGGAAACACAGTGCCAAAAAATGCTGAAAAGCCAAATTAAATAAGTAAATCTTGCGAAGAAAAAAGTCCAGTATAAAATATATGCCAAGAGATAAAGTACAAAGGGCTGCAGGATATCAGGACTCGGCTCAGTGACACACACAAATAAAATCGCTACCAAATACGGAAAGTCCAACGTTAAAGCGGAGCGTAGTATAAACCACAATGAATTGAATGAAATACATAAGAGAAACCTGCATGAAACCCACTCTTATTTATACTTTTTTTTTTGGCTGTGGGGCACAAAGTTTCTTTTCTTTTTAAACCGACGCACAGTTTGCGTGGTTACATTGTATGTGTGGGTTGGTGGGGCTTTCCGGGGGGTAAGTATCCAAAAATGAGAAAAAATGTAGCGGCTTTTCGCATACACGCAACTACGGCAGAAAAATGCCAACTACGCCGACGGGTAGCGACCATTGGAAGCCCATTGATAATAACAACAAGAAAGGAAAGTCGGTCAAGCCCGACTATAACATACTCTTCACCAATGAAATTATGCGCTTAGCATAAATTTTGTTGCTGCAGTAGCAGCTGAAAGCAACCCAGCTACTGCGCTGCAGCAGCGAATAGTCTTTTGCTCATAACTCGACAACCGTTCAGCCGATCTTTACCATTGATGGCAGATCGATAAGTTATCCCGATTACTAAATATGTCTAGAAGGTACGAACTATCTATCTTTAAAACGGTGGAAGATATGACCTTTTTTCCATATTGCGGGGGCGGGAGGGGGCGTGGCCAAAATTGAAAATAAACTTGATCTGCCTGCAGACATAAGAAGCATATGATGTCCCATACATGTCAAACCTCTATCTCTTACCATCTCTGAGATCTGTGCATTTATACGGACAGACAGACGGACATGGCTATATTTACTCGGCTGTTGATGCTGATCAAGAATATATATGCTTTATGGGGTCGGAGATGCTTCCTTCTGGCTGTTACATACTTTTGCACAAACTTATTATACTCAATGTACCTACGGTACAGAGTATAAAAACAGAAATATTTGAGATAGCAAAATTTAAAGCCAAGTGATATTCCTTTACTATAAAATCAAAGTAAGCCCAAACACGAATAAGGGCGGAAATCTTTAAAGCTTTTCGTATAAACGATTGAATTTTGAACTAAACTACGAGAAATTTAGATGTAAATTAAAAGGAACGTTGCATTCTACTAGATTATAGAGAAAGCAAACCGTACGCTTCAAATCTTGAATCGGTTTCAAGTCATCATCTAATTTAGTGACATTTCAAGCAGAAGTTATAGCTCGAAATGAAAGCTTTTATATACGATAGTCTGTACAGAGTGTCTCAGATACCCCAGATTATTTGCCATTTAGGCAAACAGATTCGTGTTTATCTAGAATTACGACCATCTCTTCATATACTGAATATTTTTATTCCTTCTTTCAAATCTTTCAAGCTAATTGAGCGTCCTTTGCACTTTCTCTCAAGCGCTCTTACCACTAACTCGGCAATTTACTCCAGCTCAAACAAGGAAATGAATTTTCTTTGGTACAAATTATTTTGAAGCTAATTAAAAGAACTATTCGATGGTCTCATCATAAACAAAACATAGTTTAACCACAAAATATGCCTACAAATGTTCAAAAGGGCCAAAAGCGGCCCTTCGCTTTAATAAGTCGTTAGCCTTACCTTATAATTTACCTTGGGACGTGTTCTTTACAAAACATAGGCATCAACTAGCTATTCTCATTCTCAATGTTCTTTTTTTGTAAGATTTTCTGTAGAGTTCAGTTGACGAACATGTTTATCAGCCATACCTTGCAATTGCAAGTGGTTTTGCTATTAAAAACAGATTTTTCGAGACAATTTAATCTCCAATCCGACAAAATTAGACTTGAATTTTAAATGTTTGCTTGAAAGAAATTTGGTGCAAATATTTTTTCTTAAAAAATTTGTGCAAATTTTTTCACTCGGCTAATTATTTGTCTATTTTCTTAGGGGCAAATTTGTTTTTGCACATTTCTTTGTCAAACTTTGATAAAGCAAACTCGCAGACGCGCTAACGAATAGGTCCCACTAGGCTAATAAAAACTTAAAATAGGCTAATGATAGAACGAATTAAATGAATTTCAATTAAGCCCTTACCTTGCGAAGGCTAACAACCAATAATTTATAAGCAAACTAAGGCAAAGGCTATTTGGCTAATGTTTGTGAGCAAACTTGTAAAAATAATAGGTTAATTTTAACAAATTTTATTTGACCTATCTTTGACAAATCTTAGAGCTAACTTGCAAACATGCAAACAAATTTAACACACAAAGTCAAAGAAAACTTAACCAATATGTTTGCACGCAAATTCTTTGCCCGTGGAAACCTAGCCTAAAATTCTCTTTTTGGCTTAAAAGTGGCTTCTAGTTTCAAGAATCCTTTCTTTTACCTTCAATATCCACAAGCCTTGCTGCATATATGAGAAATCACGCACGAACACTTGTCTAAACAAGAAGTCGCGACATCAAGCGCACATGACAATCTCCTCGACTCAGTTGTATGTCTTCTTAAAGAACGAACGCCTCGACGCATGTCACGTGTTTAATTATTTACGTGACTTGGCTACATTTTTTGAGTGTGTGTTGGGTGTGTGTGTGTGTGTTTTTATTGTCTAAATATTTATTGCCAGTTTGGCTGCTTTTATTTTTCTTTCTGAAGCAGACAAAACTAAAAGCTGCCAAGTTTTGTCTACGTGTTGTGTTTTACTCTTGTGGTTTTTAGCTAAAAAAAAAAAGAAAGAATGGAATTACTTTTATGGGTTGTGGGCCTATTTCAATTTCTGAACCAACTTTAAATTTAATCAAACATTTTTTCAAATTGTACAATTTCCACCACACACGCAACACAATTAAAAACACAAGCAAAGTCATTAAAAATTTAAGCAGCTTTTAGGCTTACACACGACCAAACTCCTGTCGAATGAATGAGTCGTCGTTGTCGTCGCCTCGCGCTGGTATGTGTTGTTTGTGGAAGCACGCATGAGTCAGTTGCCTTTTTCCGTCTGATTAACATGCGTAAACAGGGTGGCCTGGCATGAGTGGAGGTGTCACCCCCTTTTTCTGCTGACTTGATCAAATTTCATTAATTGAGTGAAGCAGACAGAATAAACAAATATAAACATTTAAAATGAATTTGTTGACTGCTTTTAATTTCCTTTCGGGGGGGAATATAGTTGTAGTTGAGTAAAATTTCGTAAAAATTTTGGATCAGGTATGTTTAGCTGCTTGTTTGGTTGATGGTTTTCAGATAACTTGGCGAAAAATCATAGTTTTTAGCTACAATTACATGAATAATTCAACTTTTCAGGCACAATTACTGTATAATTCGCCCTTATAGGCACAATTATGCAAGTAATTGTAAAAGTAATTACAATTTGAAATCATTTTTGAGTACGATTACGATTACTTAAAAAAACATTGTAATCAGGAACTGACTTTTCATTACATTTATCGAGATTTTTGTAATTAAAGGTAATTATATACGTAAAGTAATGAGATTACCTTACAAATTATAGTCATCTACAAATAAATACAAGTATAATTTAACTTTTTAAGCACAATTACTCTATAATTAGCCTTTACAGGCACAATTATTCAAGTACTTAAGGTACAAATTTGCTCGCCAATGAACAAAATTTATCTGTGGGCATTGTTCGTGCACTGGCGACGCAATGCAATGCGATTTTAGTGAGCTTATAAGCACTGACTGAATCCCAAGACACATTTTATGTTGCTCATATAGATCTCTCGATATATAATGATCTGCTTGCGCAGTGGATTTCGACGAATACAATCACATACACCTCTGGTACAGAGTACAAAAGACTAGAAATTTTGATTTCAGGCAAGACAAATAGATATTAACCAGAATAAAACCAAATTCCATAAGTTAGTTCCAGCCAATTCTCATCCTAATCTCTAGCCACCTCTTCAATTTTTCCCAACTCCATTTATAATCCGCTTAAACTTTTGCCCTTAACCAACTTAGGAGTCACTTTGATCTCCGGCAACCTTTTAATACGATGCCAAAAGCTTCTCCTTTTGCCTATAAATTACTCAGCAGGCACCCAGGCAACATGACAAAAAAAAAAAGGAGAGAAGGACAATTTCGGCACGCTTATCAAAGATAATTTTAAGCCGCATTTAAAAATGATTTCTTTCTGTTGAGCTACGCGGCATTTTTTCGCGCTGACTCGACGGTTGTCTGGGGCAACGTTGGGAAACCGGAGTGGAGTGAAAAGTCCAATGTTGACAGTCAGTGAACCCCGAAAAAAGCAGTAAAAGTTGCGCTTTTGGTGAATGATAAAGAGAGGAGAAACCCGTCCAGCACATGGCAGGGCAGGACAGAACAGGACAGGATTCCTTTGCTCCATGCTTGGACTTTTGCGCAAATATTTGACATAGACAGGCACATTTTTCGGAGAGAGCAAGAAAAAGCAAGGATTGGTGGGCTTGGAAGGAGGTTGAATGGAGTTGTGTGTGTAATTAAGCAAAAATGTAAAATCGTTTGTAGTTCTAGTGGCTGGTGAGGAGGATGTTGTTCAGTTAATAATAGCAGCAAATAGATCAAAGTTGGCTGGCAAATCTAAAGGAGGGGCCACACAGTGGCACAAGAGTCTGTTTTTTAGGCCAAAATGAAAACCGTTTACCTTTCTCTTGCCCCTTTTTACAGCACATTTGAGCATGCAAATGTCTTTCTTGATTATCTCTCACTTTTTTCACGTCAACCTAAATTCTAATTAGAAGCAAAGGAGAGTCATCCCCTCCCTCAACCCACCCACCACCGCACCATTTCCATTATCCATTTGTCTACTGAACACGCCCTGTTATCTATACTCCTTCATTTCGCATACGAAAGCCAACACATTTAATCAACGCAGTCCTTAGTCCTGGTGTTTGGCCATTGCGCGGCTTTTAAGTTGACCCAATTTGGTTGGCTAAAATCGTCCATTTACATAGGCAAATGGCCATTAGGTTAATGCTATTTGAGGTTTAGTCAGCCAGAAAATCGTTAAGTAAACAAGAAAGTTCACTCAAGGCGAAATCGAGAAGTCGGGTTTTTGTCCATGTGAAAGGCATTAAAGGATTTGTACGTCTGTGTGCGTCTGAGTGTGTGTGTCAATAAATCAAACCCCCGCCTAATTACATACACATAACAATGCTAAAGTCTTTGACACCCACCTAATGTTTTGTAATTGCACTTCTTTGTCTACTAATTCCTTTAAAGTTTCACTTTTTATGTAGCAAATTTCTGCCCCCTTCTCTCTTTCTCGTTTGACTTTTGTGCTTTCTTTGTTGCATTTTGTAATTTGAACTTTTGCGTGCTTTTTGTTTTGTAGTATTTTATTGTGTAGACGAAAAAGTTTGAAATTTTCTTGTACTCTTTTCACTATTCAACTCCCCGCTCTTGACTTTTTGGACTTGTCTGTCGAGGGGAAGAGACTTTTAATTTAGTTAAAGCTTGAAAAAGAGTCAGTGATAGGAAAACTTGAAAACTTTGTTGACAAACATTTAGAGCTTTAATTAAAAAAAAATAACATTTTTCATTGGTTTTATCACATTTCTATTTATTTTTATGGGTGGCATAACGCCCACGGGCGTTATTTCATTGACCAATATGAAATAGTGCTAATTATTAGTAAGCTCGCGGATGTTATTTCACTTTAAGTAGTGCTATAAAGCCCGTTTTTGATAAAAACTCTCCAAATTTGACTGTCAAAACAAAATCTAGGCATACATTTTCACCACCCACTCATCTTCAAATCACAGAGAAAATGAGAAGTTTCAATATACTCGTCCCTCAATTAATGGTCTAGTAGCTTTTTTGTGTAAACTAACAGAGCTTCAACATTAATGTAAATAAATCAACATTATGTTAGCAGCTGTCGCATGCTGCCCTAAAAGTATGCAACAGTTCTGCATTCTATTTTTCAATCAAAATATACAATTTGGTTGCTTTAGCCCTTCTTGTTTCTGAGATCTAGGTATTTCTATAGACAGACAGAAGGACATGGCCATGTCAAGTTTATACTTAATGATATCGAAGATGACTCTTTCTACAAATATTTGCACAACTTTTTAGTATTCCCTTTTGATTTAAGTTCGACACTTAAAACTTACATTGAATAGATGTAGTTCTAATAAAATCCAGGAAGATATTTAATATATAGATTTTCAATCATTAGGAGTGCAACTAAATCGTTAATTTTACACTCATCCCTTTCTATAGTTTTCCTTGTAAAAAAACTATATACCATTTTTCAGTTTATTATAATTTTCACAAAAGCGTAATAACGCCCGCTTGGCGTAGGTAGGTGCATCTGGCCCATAGAGCAGAAATGTACGGCAAAGGGCATTTGTTTGATTTTGTATGATCAAAATCTAGAATTTTTTAAAATTATTTCATATATTTTAAAAAAAATTTTTATAAGACAATTTTATATAAATTTTTGTACTTTCAGTTTTAATGCAAAAATACTTAAGGCAATTCTTTTTAAATAAAAAATTTAAGTCGTTCTTATATCTGTAAAATCTAAAATTTAACTCTGGTTCTTCTAAGCTAGGGCCCAGTGTACTCAGAACGCGGTCACACGCACTTGACAACACGTATAACGGTTCAAATGCCACAACAACAACAACAACAACAGCCATGTGTAACTTTTTCGCCTTCCTTTTGCACCTGTTCTCTCAGAGAGCGTAGCGCAACTCCCACGCTCAGTGGATCGCTTAAGCCAGAGTTCTCTCACTTGCATGGTCCTCTGCTGCTACTTAATAGATAACGGAACATCTCTGCCATCTCTCCAAGGTACTTGGGACCAAAAACTTTCCGCTCGTCCATTTGTCCATCGACTATTGCCTGTGTAGGAAGTTGAAGGCGCTGTCAAATATTTTGTACCCGATCATTTTTTTTTTAATTAGTCAAGTTCAGTTTCGAGTGTCGAGTCGAGAGTGTTACATGGAAATATTTAAGGCTTTTTTTATTAACAATTTAGAAATTGTCCGTGTGCGTCGTCGAATTGAACGTGGCCTTAACTGTTCCAGCATCTAATTTAAATCTATTTTTCCGTGTGACAGTGTAAAAATTTATAAATATGTTCAACAGTCGCTCTTCGTTTTTGGCCAATCGGCGTATGATATTTGATTTCTCTGAAAAGTCAGACCATGATATTTATTTGGAGTAAGTTTCTTGATAATGCTAAATAACGGTACCCCTGCTGAGGCTGTACAGTTTACGTTTGATTAATTCAACTCTTGCTTTCTGTTCTTCTCTTTGCAGTACATTTGGTATGAGCGATAAGAGCAGCAGTACCACCAATAGCCTGCCGAATAGTCCCATACACAGCAACAACAACAATCCCACGTTGCTCAACAACAACAACAATAGTCCCAATAGTCTTGGCGGTAGCAACAATTCGCTGGTGGGCAACCTCTCTGCTGTCGCTGCTGCTGCTGCCGCCGCTGCTGCTGCTGCCGCTTCCAACAACAACAACAACAACGGTATTATGGCCACAGCCGCTGGTTTGGTAAACAACAACAACAACCCGTGTAGCGCAAATCGTAATGTGGTTAGCCTGGATGATGATTCATGCTTTCGCCTGGACACAGACGCCACCGTTACCTATGGCGAGAAGGAGCCCGATCCGGATAATATTAAAATGTTTGTCGGCCAGGTGCCAAAATCCATGGATGAGTCGCAATTGCGTGAAATGTTTGAGGAATATGGTCCGGTGCATTCGATAAATGTGCTGCGTGACAAGGCCACCGGCATTAGCAAGGGTAAGTTATAGTCCCAATGTTAATTACAGTAAAAGCAGCTCAGAATGGCTGGCGGGCGCCCCCTTAAGTTTGTTTTCTCTTGCATTCACTGTACTCTCACTCAATTTTATGCTGGTGGGGTCTCAAAGACAATTACTACATACATACATCATCCAGTCGCTCTCTCTTCTTTTGTTTGACTTTCCTGTCTGATAAATTGCATTCGAATTTGTTACGGTAAATACCACAAAAAGCTCTCGCTAAAGCTTGCTAACCCCTCCCCTCACCTCACACCTCCTCCTCCTTCCGCATGTAAATGAGACAAAAGTTACTAACACAAACGCAAAATATATAAGAGAGATATTGCTTCGCCTCCCCCTTCTCCGCCTCCTCTGGCATGTTTAATTGAATGCATTTTGCCTTTTTGCCATTTCGTTTCATCAGTAAATTGCTTTTTGTACGCTATTTGTGTTTTACTTTAAGTTTCAAATGGCCAACAGAACGAACAAATGCAAATAATTCAGGAAGAATATTTATCATAGAAATTAATACATACATATTATTTTCGAATAATATTATTTAACAGGCGGCCCAACAATGCCTGCCCCTCCATTTCGCCTTATTGTTTCATACATATTTATTGATGCCCTCTTTGACTCATTCATAACAGAACTTTTAGCATCTAATCTCATCCGCTTTCAATTGCCTTTATTCATATTTGTTGTTAGGCATTCTGGACTGGACACAGCAGCATTGTCCACATTTATCTATAAATTTTACAAACATTTAGTTTCTTCGGACTGTATGTGACAGGCCCAGCTTTTATTTGTAAAATACCCTAACTGAAATGATTCAATTTATTTGGTCACAATTTTGTGACAATTTTGCATACATAAACTATTACTTATCTACATTTTTTAAAAGAAAACTTCACACAAATGAAATTTTAAATTAAAATGCTTGGGAAATTTTGCTTCTGGCTTAGAATTCTGAATAAGATTGTGCTATCTAATCTGGTTTTTGTCGTCAGTATCTTCTAGACTGGCTTGAGCTTTCAACTGGCTTGAGACGGGTTTGAAAGTTCTTGGCATTAAAGCGTCTGCAAATGTGCTATAATTGTCTTACAGCAAATCTTTTAAAAGCCATCCACTTTCTCCAGAATCGCCTAATGTGCTACCAACTTGCTTTAAAAGGCGATTCCCATACGATTTGTGTAGTTTTTAAGTCAAGTGCGCTTTTTGGACCTAAAAAACCTCGAACCTGAAATTTCTGAACCTTAACCATTGTTTAATTTTGGTTCAAACCAGTGGATCCCAAACCGTAGATCCCAATATGTTTGTTGGTTTGCCGTCAATTTTCTCCAGAAATGCTTCTAGTGCGTCCAACTTGCTTGGAAAGTCAAAAAAAACGGCGAGTTTTTCTTATAAAGACCTGGACATCTGCGTTCAAATTCAACTCCATCATTGGGTTAAACAGATGGCTAATGACCATGAATATATCGTGAAGTCTGCGAATGGACTGGAATTTTTTTTATGGAATTGGAACTTCGCAAAATACCCTAAATAGCGTACCTTCCGCCGACCATAGTGTGGTGCTTCATGAAACTTTTCACTTGGATATTTCTATGTTTGAATAGTTTGTATTATTTTTACAATTCATTTCGTTTAGGATAGAGTCATAGGCTATGTTTCATGTCAATCGGTTCAAAAGCTTTAAAAAAGGGCTCAAAAGAGGTTCAAGCCTATAACTTTGAAATCTTTTAAGCTACGAAATAGAAATTTGGTCTGTAAGTTGGAAATATGAAGTTGGATATTATAGTGGTTCTTAGCGGAATAGGAACTGGTTCAAAAGAGGTTCACAGCCATATATTAGAAGTTATCTAAGCATCGAACTCCTCGGAATTCGGTATATAAGCTGTTAGTATGGAGTTGTTCTTTTTTGTGGTTCAGAAGTTATTTAAACAGAAATCTTGGAATATTCTGTGTGTTCGAAAAAATACGCCCAAGGCTTCAATTAAAATATGCAGTATATAATTTATATTTTATTATTAATTTTAATTTTTATGTTATCTTTACAACGAGCCAGTTGCAGTCTTTTGAGAAAATTATGGATTTCTTTTTACTACACCTTATATCTATTTTTCGGAATCTCGTAGTTGGATTTCTCAAATTACGGTCACACTTTTTAATCGGGCTTTTCCATCGATGAGATCACGTAGTTGAATAATTTCAAGGCATCTTTTTACTCGATTTAAAATGAATTCCAGCAAGAGCATCAAATGTTCGTCGCAACAAGCCTGGCTTCTGCCAATTTTTTTTGTGGAAAAGTGGGCGTTTTGCCTGGTCAGTGGAGGGCGTGGTTTTTTGGGGTGTCCCAAAGTAAAAGCGCAAACAGTTTTAGAAGCACTCAAGTGGCGCGTTGTGTTGATGATTTATGACAGGCTCTACATAGGCACACATACACGTACAATCATACATATATGCGCACGTCGTGGGCAAGGGGGAGTGGTGGAAGCAAAGCTTTTTAAGTGCCCGGTTGGGTGTTTTTGGGCTGCCTGGCGCGCTGGTGTCACTTGAGCTCTAAAAGGCGCCACGGAAAAAAGTCACAAACACCAACGAAAATCGACACAAATTGCATTTGAAAAAGTTATTATTTATGTCAGTACCAAAACAGAAAGTAGGCGTTTCGGGGGCGTGCCACACTGACCCAAAAAGGCTTGAGAAAAAAAAAAGCTAGAAGTTAACACACTTGCCCACTCTGTTAGTGGTAAACGAAGTTTTGTTAAAGCTATAAGCTTTTAAATAGACTCAGAAAAAAAGCAGTACCTTAGGACACAGTGAAAAAGTTAACCGAATTGCCATTTTATCAGGGTATTCATTTCATAACCAACTACAGTTCTTCCGCTTTCTTTGTGTACTTGCTTACATCTTGCTTTGCAGAATCTACCGAAATTGGAAGTGTGCATGCGTGCTTGTGTGCTTTCAACGCAACAACAACAACAGAAAAAGGTACACTGGGCTGACGACACGAAATAATGCCCTTGAAGCTGTTCTCGTAAAACCGCTTCGTATGTTTCTCTCAATGAGAAACTTGAAAGATAAAACACGAGAGAAGCAAAAACAAGCGTTCCGTTTAATTTATACCTGTCATTTTGATAAGCAGACAGCACTGAAAAACCTGGTGGTTGGCCATATTCTGCGACATATTCAAGCAACCTGATCGGTTGATGTGCGAAACACAGGTTGATCTGCTTTTTCAGGCAGGATGTACAAATTGCTGATGAACCTATGTATAATCACAAAATGTATGCATTTTCATATATCTTTCAAAAGAAAATCAATCCGTAAAGGTCTGTAAAATGCGGGACAGGATTCATTTCGAGCTGGGTTTTTAGCTTGTAAGTTTATAACTTTTCGTTTATTGATTTGTAAACATTTTAGGAGAGTTTAATTTACTCAAATCAAATCAAAATGATTCGCTCGTAAGCCGATTTTAGGATTTAGGTGTTTCGGTTAACATTTGAAATACATGTCTCGTTGTGATATTATGAATAAAGTGTCGCATCTTTCTTAAAGGGGCTAAGGGATTAAGTTTGTAAAAGGTTTAACTTTTTATATGGTTCGGTACCGTGGTACTTTTCTTCAGGGTTCAGCTCTCTCAAGTCTCAAGAAAGTATGGACATATCAACTCTAGAAGCAATGGGAGCAAGGGCGTGCCCACCGCTGCTTTAGAGGAAATTGAGTTATAAATTTTGGCATCAGTGAGTAAGAAACTCAGACTAGGAGCTCGGAGTAACCCAAGCTTACACATTATTTTCCAAATTTTTTCAAAATCTTTTTCGTAGTTCCTTCATATTCTTCTTCTGCCTCTTAATGTCTCTTCATATTTGGTTTTCTGACCTTTCCTCGTTGTCAGATTTTATATGTATTTCTACCAGAGCTTCATGATTCACGAAGCAAGTATATAAACACTTTCTGGTTTGGGGCGGGGGAAACCCCCGAAACTTCCTGCTTTCAACATTTCCATTTAGATGGCAAAAATAACCTAACCCAGTTTGTTTGCCCCAGGAAGTGTACCAACAGTTTTTGGTGTTTTTTTTCTTCTTTTTTTTGCTTTCACTGTTGCATTTTTTCAGTTACTCTCCGAATGCAAAATGACATTTTTAAGTGCGATGGCTTGACCTCTGAACCAGAAAGTCGTAAATAACAAAACAACAAAATTCCTTTTCGTTTCGGCAAGTATTTCTGGGCTAATGCTTCCCCTTCTCAGCAGAAGAAAAAAATGGTTTCTTTTTTTTTTTTTGGCACTAAATTTTGTTAGCGGCCAGTTACTTTTGGGCTATGCTGGATTTTCTAGGTGGTTGTTGCTGTTGCTGTTGTTGCGGGTGTTGTGGTTTTCAGTTGCTGCTGCTGGCTGCACTGTGGCCAACAGATAAGGTTGAAGGGTGAGCGAGAGGGCTGGCTGGCAACTAGAGCGGGACAAGGTTAAGCGCTTGGGTCATAATTTATTAGCGCTTGCGGTCGACAGAAGGTAAAGCGAGAAGGTTTCGCTTGCGGTTCCATTTCAGATTCGGTTCAGGTGCGAAAAAGGCAAGAGGAAGCAACGGAAGCGTTTAATTTGATAGACAATGTTAAAGTTTAAAACTGTTTGGTCTCCTGGGCGAAGCAAATTGGAAATTCAATCTTGATTCATTTCACCCAACCAAAGGGAAACTTCTTTGCAATTGCAGATTAAATATCACTTAAAATTAAACTAGCGTTAAAAGTAACAAATGAAAGAAAATCGCTACGATTTGAAATGCAATAAAATATATATAGTTGAAATGCGATAACACAGGCGAACGCAACCGAAAACAAACGAAGAAAAATCTCTCAATTTCCCATTATATGTGCATGTCAACTGCACTAAGACTCAAACCGAAGGACCAAGACAACAGAAACGCTGCAAGTGGGTGAACAATAGCAGCCAGCGAAAGGACGGGGGCAAAGCTAAAGCTGAAAACGACACCCAGTCACGTTTTTTGGACAAAAAACTTAATCCCGGAGCATGGGCGCAGATGAAATCGAGAGCCGCCCCAGACACAAGAGGACGTGCCAAAGTCCGGGCAATACGGACGTCCGTTCGACGGCGTGAGAAAGGAAACGTATTAATCGAAGTAAAATAAATCAATGTCGTTAAACTTTGCTGCAGAGATTTAGTGCAAGAAGAAGAAGACGAAAAAGATGGAACACAGAACTCGGAGACAAGTGGCACAGAATTGAAACAACTAAAACAAACAGCTCTGGCAATCGAATTTAGTTTATGGTCATTTTCATTTCCATAGATAAAGGAGAAAAAAAAAAATAGCAACACCGAACAAGTTGGTGAAGAAAAATGAAAGAACAAGTTGAAAAACTAACCAGAGAGCAAATCCTTTTAACTGGGCTGTGACAAACGTTTTAGCATAGACATGGAGGTTACAGATGGTGGCTGCGTGTCACGAGCTTGGAAGGTGCGGCTTAGGGTGGTTACTATGATGTAGGATGCATGGAATTCGTTAATATCTAATCGAATCAAAATTCTGTCATTTGATATATTGCCATTTTGTAATATTTGTATACACCACAAAAATGGTTTAAGAATGCGCAGTATTAAAAAAGATGCTTTCTTTAAATGTCTCTAGAATGTAAAATAAGGTAGCCAAAATCCAACTAGATTTAACATTTTTCAAGTAAAAAATGGTAGCATAACACTTTTCCAAATATCCCTTTAACATATGTATTGAACCACTATGAAAAACAGAAAGAAATCATTCTCGGCCATAAAAAGTATATATCGCTCACTTCTTTTATCACTACTTACACCTCTTGTGCTGTCGAATGACTTGACCGCCTACTGCGCCACTTATTAAACTGCAACTAAATTGGAAAAAAGAAATGAAATGTGCGCCATCAGCGGAATCTTTTCTTTTACTGAACCTTCGTGTATCCATAACGAAAAAAACACCTTAATCTCAGAGCCACCAATTTGTGAACTTCTGTTGCCTGTACGCATATCAAATTTGTTAAAATTTTTTGCCACGACACATCACTCCCACTCAATAGAAAAATTTTGAGGAACTCGCAATATTTTGTAGATATTGACTTCAAGCTTAGAACTCTCATTAATATGCACAAAATATCAAATCCCTTTCATAAAGATCGGATAATAAATGGCAGAGCAAATCAATCCGATACGGGATAACAGGATAATCCCGGATATTCTTAAGCCGACCCCAGAAAAGATTGATGTCACTCCTACTTTTCTTTTAAATCCCAAAAAACAAGATCACTTGGAGCCTGCTCCGGGTTTACCCTGTTTTCAATCCCGTTTCATCATGTTAATATAATAACATTAATGTTAATGCTCTGTTAATTGACATAAGTGATGGCTATTAAACAATGCTTTTCCTGACCAAAAGAAAATCAGGCAGGACCGACTTACGCTCTCGCTCAGAGAACAGATTCGTAACAGCCTTTGCTGAGAGCGAAACAGAACATTTTCCTAAAATTTTGCTTTCCCCCAGCTCGAGTTCAAGTTCGTTGTGTTTTCGTCTTTAAGAAGTTCACGTAAAAAAAATTGTTATATTGATGCTGAATTAAGTATATCGAAGAAGCCATGTCCGAATGTCCTTATGAACGCACACATCTCAGGGATGGTGAGAGATATAGGTTCGATATGTATTTGACCCAAACTTGTTATACTAATCATTTTTGCCAAGCTCTTGTGGATAGAAAGATTGTTCCTTCTAGTCATATTTGATAATCAGTATTAATTCTCAATCCAGCAAAGGATTGATAAAATTGGATGAACGATAGTCTAATTATAAGCAAAAGAAAGTTCACTTCAGCAGCAAAAAACATACTAAAGCTGTATTTTCACTTGTCGAGATCTCATATGAGGTGGGTGAAAAATGGTTCAGTCAAAAAAGAGAAGTCAGAAAGTCTACTTTTCATTCACCTTTTCATATATATTTGTGCTTCTTAGATTGATTATTTGTCTGATATCTCATTTGAGAAACTTTTTCAATATAACAGAGTATATAACAGTTCTCTTCCAAACTCACGACTTTTCACGCCCTCATCTCTAGGCTCCTTCTCGCTCCTCTAACACAAACGTTTAGCAATAGTTCAGTGAGCGCCAAAAGTCATGACCAAAAATTCCAATTTTCAGTACACCCTTCCTCTATGAAAAAACACAAAAAAAGAAAAAATGAAGAAATATAACCAAACCAAAAGCCTGCTCTTTGGTTGAGGAAAGAAAATTAAGTGAAATTTTATGCATTTTTCACGCTCGCTGCAGCAGCTAAATAAAAATGTCAAGAGCACAAAGTGCGAAAAGGGGCGGCGCGGAGGCAAAATGCTGATGAAGGCGTTAGATAAGTGCGTTACTTTTTCTTCTTTTTGGGTGACGTTGGACAGCTGGTCTTAGAGTACCACCGAAAGCAAAAGCTTTTCAAAATGAAGTTCTCAAAAGCAGATAGCGACCAAAAGGACCAACCAGGAAAGAAAAAAAAGAAAGAAGGAAGAAGCAACTACCGAAAGCCAAAAGAAGCTGCTAACTGACCGCCTCTTAAACCACCCAATGCTTTACTTTAACCTACTACTGTGTGTGTGTGTGTGTGCGTGTGTTGGTGTGTGAATTATATTATTTTTTCCCTTTTTTTTCTATTTTGGTCAGCAGCGAGTTAGTTTTTTATATAGGAAAGGCCATAAATCACAGCGAAAGCTGGTTGCAGAAGAGAAAGGAGGAGTTGAAGCCAGAGGATTGCTTAAGGTTGTTAATGTGGAACTGTGACATATGGTTCTGTTGTGGGTTAAATTGAAATTGTATGTGCCGGGAGTAATAGTTCTTAGGGGAAGTTGATAACAATCATACCGACTACATGTAATTGATGGATGATATTTGAATTCGAAAGAAGACGATAGAGTGTAAATCAAATGAGAGATGTTGCAAGCTTTGTGATCTCGTATACGAGCAGAGCAAAAGTAGCACAAAAAACAGCAAATTATCACGCTAGTCTCTTCAAATATGACCTCAATTGCGACTTTGTGAATATTTCTTCTTTAAAAAAGCCATCTTAATTCACACCCAACCGGATGTGGCAACATCGGCTTCAACACCATCAGCCTATACTAACCTCTTGCCCAACGACAGATGAAAATATTTTGCAAATATGTGAAAAATACAAAAACAACCAAAAAAGAGGAAGAAAAATGTCCACCACGTTGCAAAAAACGGCGACAGATTGAATTACCTGTGTGTGTGGACGCCACTGCCACGCCCAAAGCCAGCGTACATTACGCCTGACTGCGCCGAAATGGCCGCCAAATGCCGATACGTTGGGTAATTGCATTATGCAACTATTGCCATATTAAGTTTGGTAGTCACAGTTAGCCACGAGGGCTCCCACATGTGCGCGCATATATGCAGAGGAGGCGGAATGCAGAAGCCGGAAATGGATTTTAACCAAAGCTTTGCGTTCCGTCCGTATGTACGCGTGTGTGAGTGTGTGTGTGAATGTGTTTTTATGCCTTGGCCACAGATTTGGCGTAAAAAAAACGAATTTCTGACACATAAAATAAAACCGGAAAAGGTGTTTTTTTTTTAAGTTTGTGCAAAATTTAAATGGAAATTCCATGTGACATAAGGCATTAAGAAAATAAAAGAACTGTTTTAAGGTTCAACTTTAAATTAAAGGCGGAAATTAGCTCCTAGCTTGGGTTTGAAAGGTTTTGAAAAACTAAGAAAACAACTACCCACCCAACATTAAAATCACCTTGATGAGTTTTTTCCGACTCCTTTTGATGATGCATAAGACATGCATATCATATGCGATTAATTGAGACTCAAAAATGACGCATTAATATGCTTAAAATGCGATTTAGTACATAAGACTTAAAAAAGACTCTCAAATGACTCGAAACTGATTGGAAACTGATTAGAAGAGCGGGTTAAAAACGACTCTTGATGACTCATTTTCTACCGACTAAAGTATCATTTATGATCGGAAAACGAGTGCATTTATGACTATTTTAGGATTCGAAAAAGACTTGATTGCATTCGAGTCTCTTTCGAGTACTGCCCTAGTTTTCTGATCGAAAATTATACTTTTGTCAGAAGAAAAAGATACCCTAACTGCGATATTTCGTCTAGAGTCGTTTTAGCCCGTTTTCCTGATCAGTTTCGAGTCATATTCCAGTCATTTGCGAGATTTGGACTCTTCTGTTAATCGCATATGGATAGTAATCAGTTTTTATTCTGATGAATTGGATAAATTTTGATATTTTAATATGGAAAAATGATTTTCCAAACGTTGGTTGGGTTTCATAAAGTTTCAAGGTATACAGCTTTATTCTCAATTCCACTTCCACAAATTGTATGTGATTTTCAGACCCAAATCTAGTCCAAGGAACCGGTTTTAAATCACAAAATTTTAGCTGAAGTGGAATGGAAAGCAAGGCTGATGAAACAAATCATACGTAACCCTGGACGGCATCCTTATTTTTATGACTGAAACATAATTTTCAGAATTCCGTGCATGAAAATGGTCAAACAAATTTAGGTTTAAAATATATAATACAAAAATAACAAATAAGAAAGTCGGTGAAGCCCTTCGATGTACCTTCCAAAGGAAATGAAACGAAAATAGCTTAAATATGTTGATATTAACATAGAGATTCATTTTTGACGTAAACCAAGCGTCGTCGAAACGATAACGATAGTGTAATTCTTTAAAAATGTAATTACTTCTACAATTACTGCAATAATTGCAACTGTAAAGGGTGTTTCCTTACCCGTAAAAAGTATTTTCGCTTATATACTGTATCATTTCACACTCTTCTTGCTTGTTTTAAGTTGAAAACACTAGATATGTGTGGCAAATGATCACACGAACGATACGATACACTGACCCACATATTAGGCACACACGTGAATCATATTTTATGCATTTCCAGGGTGGGAAGTGTTCTTAGCTTAAATTGGGGGACTTACACGAAATGAAAGGGAAACAACATTGGCCCGACTCTGCCTACTTAAATATGCTTACGCCAACCCATCATAAATTCCACCCCTCATACTTTAACGCGACACATTTGTTGGGGGCCCGCCATTATGTTTAATTTAGTGCCTTGTCCTCCGCCTTCTTTCTCACTCTCTCTCTCTGGTAATAATAATAATTTTTATAATTTCTTTGCCACCTTTTGGTGTCGTGCTTGAGCCGCGCCGCTGCCTGCCATTTGCTTGAAAATAAACTCTAATTTAACCCTTATGCTAATCTTACCCTTTCCCCTTCTCTCTCTCCACCCCTCTTCGCTTCTTGCAGGTTGCTGTTTTGTGACGTTCTATACACGACGTGCCGCCTTGAAAGCGCAGGATGCTTTGCACAATGTGAAAACGCTGAATGGGGTAAGTTTAATAGTTTTTTCCACGAATTTTGGTTTTTGTACTATTTTCTGACATTTATTGTGGGTGATTAGCGTTTTTGTCCTCGTCCTAGATAATTGTTGCCTTTGTAAAATCCTTTTTGGTTAAATTTGAATATTTCTTGGGGATAGTTGAATCGCAATGGTCATATTCAGTTTCTTAGAATACTCCAAAAGGGACACGGGAAGGAAAAGACAAGGGCGGGAGGCTAAGAAAGAAAAACAAAAAAAAGGTTAAGGGGAAGAAAGAAAAGAAGAAACGACAAAGGAAATGGAAAGGAACAGAAAGGAAAATAATGGAAAAAAAGGGAAAAGAAAAAGAAGAGGAAAAGGAAGGTAAAAGGAAAGCAAAAGGAATAGGAAAAGGAAAAGAAGAAGAAAGGAAAAGGAAAGGAAAAGGAAAAGGAAAAGGAAAAGGAAAGGAAAGGAAATGAAAAGGAAATGAAAAGGAAAGGAAAAGGAAAGGAAAGGAAAAGGAAAGGAAAAGGAAAGGAAAAGGAAAGGAAAGGAAAAGGAAAAGGAAAAGGAAAAGGAAAAGGAAAGGAAAGGAAAGGAAAGGAAAGGAAAAGGAAAGGAAAAGACAGGAAAATAAGGAATAGAAAGGAAAAGGAAAGGAAAAAGAAAGGAAACGGAAGAGAAATGGAAAGGAAAAGACAGGAAAATAAGGAATAGAAAGGAAAAGGGAAGGAATAGGAAAAGGAACAGGAAAGGAAAAGAAAAAGGAAAGGAAAAGTAGAGGAAAGGAAAGGAAAAAAAGGGGAGAAAAAGGAGTGCAAAAGGAAGGAAAGTAATAAGAAAGAAGGAGGAATGCCAAACCAAAAAAAAAGTAGTAAGAACAAAAATGCTGAAAAAGAATGTGAGTTTAAAGAAACTTAACGGAATTGAAAGCAGTTGAAACGCATTTAAGGGAAGTGGAAGGAATTCAAATAAACTGAAAGAACTGAAAAGTAATTTAAAAGAATCAAAAACAATTAAAAAGAGTTAAAAGTAATTGAAAGCAGCTAAAACGGATTTAAGGGAAGTGGAAGGAATTCAAATAAATTTAAAGAACTGAAAAGTAATTTAAAAGAATCAAAATACAATTTAAAGAGATGAAAGTAATTGAAAGTAATTGAAAAGATTTTGAAGTCATTGAGAAAGGACTATAAAGGAATAAGAACCATTTTACAGGTAATAAACCTAATCTAAAAGGAATTTCAAGAAATTTAATAGAAATTTATATACACTAAACAAACTAATTAGAAAGAACTCAAATGAAATTCAATTGGATGAAAAAAAATTAGAAAGAGATTGGAAAGAAAATAGAAGGAAAGTAAAAATAAATGAAGAGAAAAAGGCTTAAGAAGAGAAAGGAAAGAAAAGTCAAGAATAATGTTAAGAATCGTAAATACAAATTACATTTACTGATCATTACTACAAATTAAACTCGAGCCTAGCAATCATTTATATAAAAAAATTCCTGTTTTGGGAAGTTTGCTTAGGATGTTTGAAACCGAACCTTGTCTCATAGTCTCTTAGATCATTGAATCAGATTTGCCTTAGTTTTTCCATTAAGCAAATCGATTAAAGTTCTTAGTCTACGAAAGCTACACCAACAAACCCCTCAATTGCTTTCTATATTTGAAACTGCCGGTCTCACATTTGAAGCAAACCACTCTATTTTGGACCTCGAGGTATAATTTTAAATTGATGAAAGTTGACACTTTTGCTGATCCCTAACCAATCATTTTAACTCTCACCACCCCTTCCCCTCCCCCTGTAGCTCTCATAAACTCATCTTTTCGCATCATCAGCATTGTGGCTACTGTTGGCTGCTTTCATTATGGGCTAACTGACTGCCTGACTGACAGATTGACTGGCATTTGGACGGACAGAGTCATGACACCGCACAAAAAAAAAAACAAAAAAAAATGCACAAAAAATCTACAACAAGAATCAAGTGTACCAGGGCACTTCTGCCCCACCTCCTGCTCTGTGTTTCCCTATAAAATGCAAGTAATTTTCAAAGTTTAGCCCGGGCGAAAAATGCGAAATTGTTAGCACAGCAAAGACACGCGCCAAAAGTTTTTTTTTCTCTCCTCTCTCCTCGGCAAAGCGAAAACCACAGGCACAAAAATGTCAATTTGCACTTTGGAGCGGAGCCGGAAAGTTGTCAGCTGAAAAGAAAGGATGGTGGGTCAGAAGCGGGGGGTTTTGAACAGCGCGGGCAAATGTCAGCAAAAATTGTAAGCGACATTTTTGGCAATGTTGCGTTTCTTTTTTTCTATTGCGCTATCAAATAAGCATTGAATATTATTATTATTTGAAAGCCATGTGACAAGGGAAGAGAGAGAGAGAGGGAGAGAGAGAGTGTAGAGCGGGTAGGACATGACAATGCTTATGTCATCACGTTATCTGGTAACTGACATAATTTGCATGTCGTGGCTTCCAAAAAAAAAGGAAAGGAAAATGCAGCTGCTATATTTATTTTAGAAAATTGCTATGGAAGGACCGAACTACAAAAGGAAGCAGCCAGCCAGGGGGAGGGGAGGGAAGGACATGTGCGTGTTGCATGTTTGATTGCTGTGGCATGCTGACAGCGCTTTTGGCTGGTAATTTTGCCTTGCAACAACTTTTCAACATAGATACATTTTGATGGGGCAATTGTAGTAAGTCATTTTCTTATCGATAATCGAAGAATTAACATCTTGTGCAAACATTTTCAGCATAGTAGCGATGTCTGGATCATAAATGATCCGCAGTAAATATAAAATATTTATAATTTACAGCACAAACAAAACAAAACTACCCTGCGCGTTCCAACCAAACCTTGGCCCCAACTTCATGTCGTCCTGTTAATCACATTTGAAATATTAGAGCGCAGTGTCTTTACAAACGACGCAGTTGGCGATTAATTTGCAGAGCTTTAGCGTAAATGCAGGCGCCAAAAACACAACAGCAACAACAAGACCTCATTCCCCACTGCAGCAACGTTTTAGTTGCTGTTGACCCTTTTTTGTGTCCTAGGAGCAGGCGAGAGAAGTGTCCCCTCTTAAGCTGCATAATGAATGAATGCAGGCAGTAAAGGAGGTTTCCAAACTGCTGGGAACAATGCCGCCAAAATCCTTGACAAAAGCCAAACACATTTATTCAGCGGTCGTTTAAAAAAAAAAAAAACGGAATGCAGCGAACACGCGGTAAAGTCCGGGCAAGAAAGACCCTCTAAACTTTATAATACAAAAAAAAAAACAACCTAAAATATGCGTTAGTTTTTGCCCGCAGCCCGTTTTAAATGTAATTTTTCGCACAACGTCTTCTAATTAAAACAAGCTTAAAGCGCCGCAAAACGTGCGCGCCACTGCAACACAACGAGTGGACAACGAGAGTTTAGTGAAACGAAATGCCAACTAGAGATGAGGGCGTGACTAGCTGCTGGAGATGCAGGAGACCATCTAGAAAACACTGAATCAAAAATATTTCACAGCGGTAAAGGGCATGTTTTGAAAAACTGAACCAAAAATGATTTAGGCTTTGGCTTTTTCAGAGGTTTTTGTTTTAAAACAAGAAAAAGTTTCTACATATAGAAATCTTATGCTAAACTACACATTTCAAAGCCATCGAGCAGCAACAAGAACAAACCCGACAGTTTCCCTTGATGAGAAACAAATTATGGCAATTTTTGAGTACTAAAATCAATCCCAAAAGATGTCAAAAGCCGATTAATTCCAGAATTTTTTAAACTTACTACAAACGAATTGACAACACCGAATAAGGAAAGATCCATTTAGACTGGAAATGTCTTAAAGATCCTTTTATCATTCCGGCCGTATGGCCGGGTTCCTCTGCCTCTAACCGTCGCACCATTGTCCTGCGTCTCTTGTCATCCCGCTTAGGGGACTTTTGAAATGGCCGTCTCAAAGGTCTTTCACACTTGCGGCTGAAATGACCCATCTGCGAGCACCTGTAACACTTACTCTCTCGAGCGGGGCATCGTGGGCACTTTCCAATATGATTGAGCGTATCAATCTATCAGCACTAGCACGTATTCGCCGTTCGGTAGTGGTCCGAGCAAATCTGTAGCAACGCATACCCACGGGCCTGCTGGGAAACCTGTCCTGTCCATCGGTGCCGGATTTTCTGCCCGTGCGACGATGATACAGTCCATGCATTCCCTTACTTCCTTCTCTGCCTCGCAGTCTATCAGAAGCATCAAATCAAGAAGGCCCGATTTTGATTTCAGTTCTTCTAGAGCCTTGCACGAGTCCACTCAAGGGTCCCTGCTTAATTCAACTCATAAAACGATTTCGAGTCAAGCAGCTCAACAACACTTGCCCTCTTATTATGACCTGATAAAACAGCTCTTCACCTCTCGGGCTTCAAACAGTAACGAGTTGATCTAGAAAGTGTCATTTTAGCCAATTTTATTTCAAGCAAAGCAATTGATTTAATTTCCCGTTTATTTTAATAAGCATTACTTCAATCAAGGTTTTGACATGTAGGGATATCTTCCATCATTTTCATCTAAAGAATTTGCGGTTCCATAATTAGTCGAAATCCACTGCGCAATCTGCAAATCACGTCTCTTGAGATGAATATTAGTAAAAATAATTAAATAACCATGAGACCGTGTATCAAAAAAAAAGCGAGTGCACTTGGAGAAAAAGTAATAGAATATTCTACTTTCAAGTTCGATAAGCATGGAAATTCTTGATCCAAAGGCAAAATACACAACACCTGAAAGCTGCACCAGCCTTTGCCAGTCAACTGTCAGTCAAACAACCGTCTGTCCATGCTAGCAATGCCATAACTGTTTGGGAATCTCAAGGCAACATTAGTACAAAAATCGATGGCGCTCTCACGTTGATAGTTTCCCCACACACCCCACTCCCATACAAAACGAAACTGTGAGAGCGGACCCAACGATATTTTCTCAAATGAGCTAGCTCTTCATTCTCAGTTTCTTTACCCCACTCCCTTTAGCACAGCTGCCTTGTCATATCAGGAGTGCCAAAACTGGTAAGGAATTCCACGGCAGTTTAAGTGTAAAA
The DNA here is from genome assembly GCA_035044985.1 of Lordiphosa fenestrarum. NCBI lineage: Eukaryota > Metazoa > Arthropoda > Insecta > Diptera > Drosophilidae > Lordiphosa > Lordiphosa fenestrarum. Next base: position 1,858,298 of record JAWNNO010005527.1, on the reverse strand, counting down.
AACATACTTAAAGGCAGTGATAGTAGCACTGCTCAAGTATATTCTTATACGAGTTTCATCGCTGATCGCAAATCTAACCTCCAAAAGTGCACATCACGTCAAAATTTTCACGCGTGGATAAACTCTTGGATTCTGTACTGGTTCTGCGGGGTTCGGTTCTAGATCAGCTTGCAGCCTTTTTCACAAGCTGCAAGGGTATTTAACTAGAGATTAGTTTTGTATATTTGGGAAAAATCTGCTCTGAAATTGTCCATCTCTAGTTTTGGGTCCTGCCCTGAACCGTTGCCTTCATTCGCGGGGCTAATGACGCGTGATTTATTGGCAACCAACGACGCCGTCGCCGACGACGACGACAGTATACGCTAGGAGGCAATGTCCTTGCCCCTACTTTTCCTGCCATCCTGCTCGCTCTCCTCCCTCCCACTGCTTTGAGTCGTAAATAATACACGCAACGCAGCGACTGGTTACAAATTGCAGTCCAAGTCCAACCTGTTCGCCTTCGTTCTTGTTCTCTCCTCTCTTTTATGTTCACACCGCGCCCCCATTTTTATTTTGCCAATTTATTTATATGCAGGAAGTAGCAATTACCAGTCAAACGCAGGCAACATACTCCTCCCCCTCCTCCTTCTTCTGCTCCTGATACTGCATAACCTTTCTTTACTATGTCAGTGGATTTTCCTTTCACCTGGCTGACTCTCTAATTGGTTAAAATATGAAGCCCAATTATTGGGAAAGTCTGCATTTAATCAGCAGGAAAACTGTTTAACTTGTTGTTTTTTTTAGTGATTTGTAGTGCGTGTAGTTGATGCGTGTGAAGTCGAGTGTAAAAGGAAAGGAAAATGAAATGGTATAGAAAAGTGGATGTAAAAATAATGTTGGAAAATTGTATCGATAGGTTGATAACTAACTACTACTGTTAAATGTGTAGCCTTTGCGCACACTACCTAAACGATGCTCTACTTACACAACACTGCTCATTTTTTCTACTTTCGTATAATTATTAACATTTTTCTCCATTTTTCTTGCAGATGTATCATCCCATACAAATGAAACCCGCCGATAGCGAGAATCGCAATGGTAAGTTTTTCAATTTCAAAAAATTCTTTTGTATTCACCCCACACAGCATATTCACACACAACATACCCTTACATATGTGTGTGGGTGTGTGTGTGTGTTTATGTGGTGTGGTCAGCTGTGGCATAACTGCAATGTTGTATGCCAGGCAAACATTTCAACCAAACCGCGCAAACAAATCAACAAAATCAGGCACAAAGTGCCCAGTGAGGCACAAAAAATGGGGCCATAAAGCACATTAAAAATGAAAACAAAGCGAAGTGTTTGCTGAACCAAATAAAATTTTGAAGAATTTGTTTCTGAGTGTGCACACTTTACTCACTCACACTAATTGCGGAGTAGGTAACAATAGCGATGTGTGTGACCTATATAAATAGCGTTCGTTTAAGTCTAGCCGACTTTTTAACATGTATGAACATTGGCTTTTTGTTTGGGCTCATTCCGATTGTATAGCTTTGGTTGATTTCAGTCTCAGATTTTATATGAAGCTTATGCAGCCTTTCTCAGCTGTTCAAATGTCACTGCTGAGGGCGCTCATTGATCACACTGAACAGCTTTGAAATACTATAAACAGTTAGAACCAAGCCTGCAACAGTGTAGATTCGTTTTAAAGCCCGAACTTAAATAGCGAACTTTATACCTTTAAAACCAATTAAGCTAAATTATACATGTGTGAGTAGGTTGTCTTTATAACATTTTCAATTTTGTGATTTTTCGGGCTTGTCAAATTCTAATTATTGATTTCGCCATGCGCCAAATAAACATTAGAAAAGCTTGATTAAAACCAGTTTGAACACGAGAGTCCCCATCTCTTTGCATCTTTGTACCGTACCTTGAACCGAACTGAGACTGTATTTACACGGTGAAGCAAACTTCATAAAGTTCTCTTAGTAGCAGAGAACGGCATCGGGTGATTGCAAAACGATAACATGTCTTTGCGTTCAATCGTTCATCTTGCTCACTCACACATATTCTCTATTCAGTTTTGTTCAGTTGGCGCTCTGATTACAATCATGCTCATCTTCAATCTGCTCGATTCGGGTGTTTGTTTGTTTGACTCAACAACGAATGTGCGCTAATACAGCGCTGCTCACTGTGCTGCTGGCACAGATGAATAAGAGAGAGAGAGAGCGAGTTTGCTATGTCATTTTTAGCTGGGAATCCCAAATGGAGAGAACAGAAAACTGTGTTTGTATTGGTGAACAAGAGAGACGATTTACGTGCAAATATATTCAATCAGCTCAATTTCACTCAACCGCACGAAGCTGTTGCCGAAATGATGTGCATTTTGCCCAGGGCTGAGTTTCATTGAGTGAATAAATGAACACAATCATTGTACGCTCATACTCAACCGATTGAAGCGTTCTCTGGTATGACAACAAGTTAACTCAACGGCATGTTTTGTTGATTGATTAATTGTGAGTGGATTTTTTAGTGATTTTTGCAGTTCTCTGCTTAGTAGGCGAAATACCCAAAGAAAAGGTATAGAATCTCATCTGATTCTCGTTAGCGCTTTTCAAATTCTCCCTTTCAGGCTTGATGTGGTCCACTTGTGGGCAATTACGGCACCCATCTGGAGCCCGATTTTAAACCAAATTCCAATGGTAATGCCCTAAATTCGTCCACTACTGATAATAACTTGGGCAATGCAGTGAGACACTTGTAGAATTCAATGTTGCTTTCAAAATTCACCCGCTCAGCCTCTTTTTGTTCCAATTGTGAGTAATCGCGGCACCCAACTTGTGCCCATGTTTACACATTATACTATTTACATAATTCATTTCCTATTCCAATACAAATTTGTTGTTTACCTTTTGAACTTTCTCAATATAACAAATTTCATGTTCATGTCGCCGCATAAATAGTCGACAAACGTCTTTACATTTCCGCACAAATTGCTGCAACCGCAAAGTGCACTTAACTTTTATGACACTCTCTGACCTGACCCTGCGCTAAAAACCCACAGACATTGGTATACAAAAGATATAAATACTTCAGAAGTGTGTGTGTTGTGTGTTCAAAGGAAGAAGAAAAAGTGCAGTAATAAAACCGATTTGCATTAGGTTAAGTAAAAAACATAAAGAAACATGCCAAGCAAATCGAATGAGTAAGCCAAAAGAAAGTGGGGGGGAAGCAGAGGAAAACTGCAACGCGGTAATCAGCGCAATTTACATGCAAGCAAAACTTCAAACAGACACGGTGAGGAGGCGGGGGGTTATTAAATTTGCAAGTTTTTCTTCTTCATTTTTTTGGGAGGGGGTGGTTCCCCGAAAAAGTGCAACCCAAACGAGACAAGTCAACATTTTCTTCATGTTTATTCGCGGGGGAACATATGAATTTTTGCTTTTCACTGCATATGAAATCGATATGCAAATGTTGTGCGAGGACGAGGACGACGACGATGATGATGATGATGCACGTATTGTTTGCTGGTAAACATGATAAAAATTCAAATTAGCCATTATGACAAGGCGAATGTTCTTGGCGTTGAAATGCAAAATGTGCTCTAAAGAAATTACCGGAAGGCACAAGCACAAGTTGTGAGGTTGGCAAAACCTTGAACCAAGTACAAATTGTATTTGCATTTCTGTTGTGCTGTGGCCATTGGAATCAATGGTAATTTGAAGCAGCCGTCAGAAAGGTGAAAGTTAACTGGGGAAAAGCGCTCAAGCAATTGGTAATTGAAAACCCTTAAATTAATGAGGTTTCATATTCATTTTCTTTGATTATCTGTGTGGAAAACGAAACATTGCATTAATGGTTTATAGATATTTTTGTTTTAACATTAAATGGATATTTTAATATCCAAAAATGAATACTATTAAAGAAACTCGGTCGGTTGCCCTTTGGCGAGTTTCGAGTTTCGAAACGCTTCATTTCAAAAGCCAAAAAGTGCCAAAAATTCGTTCTAAACCCCAACCATAATTCTTTGTTGACATATGCTACGTTGATTAAAATTAAAATTAAATCACAAATTAAATCATGCTTTTTGCCCTTTAAAGTATGCTATGTTATATACAAATCATAATTTTGGTCAAATATATATATTAGATTTGTCTTAACTCAACACTTCTTTGAATACCCAACAATCTCAATGAATATGCAGTATCGAATATCTATGACAGACCTGCAATAACCTCATTTGAATCATAATAAACTTTGCATACTTTGAAGGGCATTAATCACGAATAACTTGGTGTGTATAATCATAGTAACATAATAAGAGCACATGTTCTTGGCTTAAGCCCATTAAAACAAAGCTACATATAAATCACAGAAGGCTAGAAATATCCTAAGAGACCCGAAATGAAATTAATATAGGTCAGAAATCTCCAGTCCCTCGATTAGAAAAGTGTAAGAACTGATTCGTGTACTTAATGTCGCGATTTTCTTATATTTTTGGGCTTACTGAGCCCAATCCCAACACAGGATTATGAAAGGCCCACATCAAGTATATTCTTCTGAATAAATATTAAGTATTCCATATCTGTATCCAACTATAACTTGTTCTTAAAGTCGGGGCCAGGCCATAAACTGCACTCAACAATAAATCTAGTCCTCTAAAATGAAGTCCTTGCAAATCGAAGCGCACCTAGAGCACAGTCTGAGGTAGACTTCTGCTATAAATTACAAGTAGTACAGTTTGTACAGACATTTTTTTCGTATTTGTTTTGGATTTCTTTCCATCAAGAATCAATCTATTTTTGTGTTTTTTCTTGTAGGCTGCGCCCATTCCCACGCTGATTCTCTCTCTCTCTCTCTCTCTTTCTGTCTCTCTCCAAAGACTCTTAAGCACTGCAAACTAAAACCCTTTCAAATATAAACCACCCCACCCCCCCACACACACACACACCCAAACAATAACAAGCAAGGACAAAACGTAAAACCAATCTAACGTGGCTCCACTCTGCTTTCGCCTGCCAAAAAGTATGCTACACTTTTGCCAGAGACAGGAAACAAAACTCGGCGACTCACTCAAGCATTTTATTAAATTGCCACCTTCCGTTTGTTGTTCTGCTGCTGCTGCCGCTGCTGCTGCTTCTGCGACTGAGTGTCTTTTTATTTTCGATTTCTCCAGACAAGCCAAGTTGTTCGCTTGCCAAATCCGCTTCAATAAAAAATATTTCTGCCATCTTTTTCTATTATATCGTTTCCGCTTTTGGCATAAATTGTGTAAAACTTTTTTTGTTTCGCTTTGTTTTCCCTTTTGAGGTTAAAGTGCCAAAGCACGAGACAGCAAAAAGAAGGGGAAGCAACTTTTGTATTGAAATGTGATTTTCTGTTTATACAAAGTAAAGTAAATGCGGCAAATGGTTGGATCGAGTCCAAAACGAAATTTGCATTGCATAGTTTTAGGCGCAATGCGGGCGTGAACAATGAGAAGCTTATCTAAAATTGAAATTTTTAAACACAACAACCAAAACCAAAGGCTAAACTATCGTCATCATCGCCGCGCCATCGTCATCATTAGCCCTCAAAACACACACCCACACACACACCCATAGAGTGTGCCAAAAATTATTAAGCATACGCCATGTTAAACAAGCGTAATTACATGCAGAGAAAGTTTTTCGTTGTTGCTTTTCTTTCCTTTTGTTGTTGTTGCAGTTTTTGTACACCCACACAACAGTGGGGCAAATATCTGAATTTAAAATACATTTTTATCATCCCTCTTGGCTGGATTTACCCTGCCACTGTTACGCGCCCTACAACTTGTTAGCAATAAACGCCGCTAGAGGTCTCTGTGTGTGTGTGTGTGTGTGTGTGGGATGGAAAAGTCAACATTTTTGTGGTCACTTAAGCAGATTAATATCAGGGGTATAATTAAAAGAAGCAGCAGCAGCGCAGCAGGAAGCTGGGGGTGTGGCAGCACAGAGCAGAGCAGCTTTTGCCCAAAAAAAATTAACATAAATTAAAATTTGTTCGCCAACTTTTTATTTTTTTTTATTTTGCCTGTTAAACACTTTTTCCGCTCTCACATAATTGATGGTTTTTAATTAACTGCCAAGTGACCGACAACTGACAATGGCCTCCCTCTCTAGAGAGGGGCAGCGGGAGGGAGACGAAGAGAGAGGGAGCGAAGAGAGAGCAGTAAAGTTCAATGAAAAATTCGGAAAGGTTTTAAATTTCATTTGGCTGGCGCCGTGTCCATTGGCCTGCCAATAAAAACTGTCAAATACTATTGTCTGCTTTTAGGCTGTGTTCATGAGCTTCGAATTTCGGGGTTGCGTTTCAGTTTTAAATTTGGTGTGAAATGGTTGTTTGAACAATTTTTGATCAATTTTAACAAATTTAGTGGACAGCTATTTAAAAATGTATACAATTTGTGGCTTGTTTAAGATATCGCTCTATTTAATCTTATCTATATTTACTAGCTATTAAAAAAAATTGAAATTTGGTAAAAAATTGCGCTCAGATGGGTGCCGCGACTACTCACAGGTGGACAAAATAAAGCCTGAAAGGTAGAATTTCACAGCACTCACGAATTCTACAAGTGTCTTACATCATTGAACACTCAATTACATTAGAATTCGGTTTCAAGTTGTTCTTCAGATGGGTGCCTTGATTACTCCCAGGTGTACCAAATCAAGGAAGAATTTTGAAAGCACTGACGAATTCTACAATTATCTTAAGGCATTACACAAGCAAATTAATAAATTTGGAGTTTGGTCTAAAACCGAGCTCCAGATGGGTGCCGCAATTGCTCAGAAAATAAAGCCTGCAAGACTGAAAGATCGAATTTGAAAATAACTAACGAATTATACAAGAGTCTCAATGCATTTTCCAAGCAATTTGTAGTAAGGGCTTAATTTAGAGTGGTTTGGATTTAAGTTCGTAATTTCCTGATTATTCTCAATCAATGCCCTCTACCACCAACAAACACCGCACTACAACTATTATTGGTTACAAAAATCTATCAAAGGGGGAAGCAAGAACCAAAAGTTGTTGCCTTACTTTTCTAGCTAAATGAAATATATACTTGTTGTTGTGAAATTTCCTCGCAGATTCGCGGTTCTTGTGGTCGAGACAAGGTTGGGCCCTCTTTATGCCCACCTTCATAAAATATTCACAGTTGGTTTAAAGTGATTGAAAACCGCTTAAGAATTGGGATGGAATGACTTCACTGAAATCACTAAGAAGGAAAATGTTTCCAACCTTTCCAGTGATCTCAGTGAAGTCATTCAGATGTCGTCTCATCACAAATGCCATCAGAGTTAAACTTACTAAGAAACAAGTAAGGGCGCTGAAGTCGAGTTTCCCGATCACAAAATACCCTGTTCATTTGTTTTTGAATTTTTGAAGATGAATGTTACCGGTTTTTGTAACAAAATTTGTCATCCTAAATGTAGGCAACACTTTTTTCTAATCCTGACCAACAACTGGGGGGGTGCTCTTATCAGCTCAACTGTTTCGCTTATAACTCCGGTGTTTTTTGTCCGATCTGATTGTACTTTTCAGAATAGATAGATATTGAGCCAAGCTTGATGTATACTAAACCACGAGGCTCTAACTTGAAAATTGTTAATCTGACGGTTTTTTAGGTCTCGGATGTCTAGAGGAGGTCCTGGGTTTTTGCGGATAAAAGGGGGACGGGGTGGAATTTTCCAAATCTGAAACAAACTTGATCTGCGTACAGCATAAATCTACCTTTCAAAATTTGTGGCTCTATCTCTTATAGTCTTTGAGATCAACGCGTTTATACAGACGGACAGACGGACGGACTGGCGGCCAGACGGACGGACGGACGGACAGACATAGCTATATCGACTCGGCTGTTCATGCTGATCAAGAATATATATACTTAATGGTGTCAGAAATGTTTCCTTCTCCCTGTTACATACATTCGCACAACTTCATAATCCCCCTTTTCCCATTTTCTATAGGAACAGGGTATAAAAACTTATCTACTATCAAATTCTTTGAACAAAATTTCTGTTTAAAAATCCAAATTGTTGGCTTTAGCGTTCAATTAGCATTTGGGTTCAAAGTGTAGCTTGTTTCGCAGCTATAAAAGCCAGCAACACAATTTAAATAAAAATGAAATGTATATATACTATATATATATATAAATTTCTATGGGTTATGCCAGCGAAAGTCTCTTTCAAACCTTGATTCTATCGTTCTCGGCTAGCCATTGCCATCTCGTTCTCAATTCCCGCATCTTCAGTTTAGTTCTAATCATAATTAGCACTCACGCAATAGTTACCAACTTTTAAAAACATGAAGCAAAATGTGTTAATTAACTCATTAGCAGCCAAAGGAATAACAACAACAACAACAACTGCTAGCACACACGGGCAGTGAAATAAAAACGAATTTGAAAAAAAAATCCAACTTTAAAAGTCATTTAAAAGAGCTCAACAATTTTCACAAACAAATGCGAGCAGAGCAACAACGCAGCGACGCCGCAGCTGCAGCAGCAGCAGATACAAAGTTGTAAATCAAGTTTTTTTTTCTAGTTGAGAATCTTTTTGAGATGAGATTCTTTGTATTCGCGTTCATCTCACTTAGTTGCAGCTAAAACGTCAATCAGTCCAAATCGTTGTCGGCCCTTATCGTGCACAAAACAAAGAAAAAAAACATTCCAATTCGCGCCCATTGTTTGGTATTTAAATACCAAAAAAAAAAAAACATAAAGCACAATTGTTGTTGCTGCTCACTTTGATGGCAGTTGCATGTGTTGCTGTTGTGACGTTGCTTAATTAGTTGCCATCGGTGTCTGGGGCTGACTTTTTACTGCAACTCCCCCCCTCTCTCGCTCTCTCTCTCTGATTGATGTCAATTTATTTTTAGTGATTTGATTTTAGCCTTTTTGTGTGTTGTCGCAAAAAAGGTAAAACAAAATTATATTGGAAATACGACGGAAAAAATAAAACTGAAATCGATTTAAAGTGAAGAATTAATTGTGTGTTACTGCTGCGTGAAAGTGTAGCGAATAAAACAAAAGGAGGAACACAAAACAGGGTGTCTAAAGATTGGATAGCAAAAATGGCATAAATCTAGGAAACAGGAAATAGAGTGAGTGAATAATTTAACTAAGAGGAGGGTATAAATCAATCGAAATTTTGGCTTTACACAGCCTCAAGGTTCACGCCGAGCTCCCCTTAATCTCAATCTCTTTCGCACAAGAGAAAAGAAAGCACATTGTTTCCAAAATATCCGTACTTTTAAGTTTGCTTTTAAATGTTTGTAAAGAGTTGGATAGGAATTCTTCTCGCTTTGGAAATCTAATTGAAGACCTATATAGCTGTTGAACCGAATCGCAAACCGAACCGGGTTTCTTTCGGATATGCTAAACCCAACCGAAAACCACAAAGCAAAACAGTTCGGTACCGTTCCGCTAATACGTAAAGAGATTGCCTAAGGAGATAGTGTAAGTCTACGGCAAATGCCCCTCGACCTCTTAAAATAAATCTGGGTTTGTCTGTCCTCTACTGAGCAATATTCTCAATATTCTTTAGTGCATCTTCACTATAATTCCAATTTTAGCTCGAGATAAAGAGATTGTAAAGAGCGTGGGTTGCCGTCTTTTGTTTCGGAGTAAGCAATTCTAGAACTTACAGACGAAGGAGCATATTCATATGATAAATTTTAAGGCTGTGTGCAGAAAGTTACATATTCAATATATGAGTGAACCACTAAACCGAACCAAAACCCAAAGGGCTGTTTTCAATCTAAGACCAAAGCTTGAAAAGTTCAAATCTTTATTCAAAACAGTTTGGATATTCTGGAACAGGCACAATCGCCATAATGATATCTATATGAAGTGTGAACTTTACCAAAATCACGGTTTACCTATCTATATAAACCATATTACAAACCAAATCAGATGCCTAAAATATCTGAAAGATTTGAAATTAGTTTTATTAAGCTACCTTTAGTATCTAAGCTACCTTAACTACTTTACTACCTCTACTGCCTTACTACCTTTACTACCTTTAGTAGTAGGTAAGTCAAGAAGAATCCCTTTTTTAAAGACTTCAGCGACTACTGAAAGAATATGACGGGCGTCTAATGCAGAAGTGTTGGTGGAAAAGTCATTAAATCCAAATTAATAACTGCAATTCGAATATCCCATCAGTTTGATTATCAGACTGACTGTTAAGGATGATCCGACTTTGACGGGAGGTTTTCCCAGCTTTCCAAAAGCTTGTGACAGTCAATTACTTTATCATCTTGCGCTCTAATGAAACTCTCGAAGTGTGACCAGTTCTTTCGAATCAGTTAATCAATTATTAACCAGTTAAGCAATGCGCTTAGTTGTAAAGCTTGGGGAGGGCCCATTAAAAAAATTGATAATTCGTGACCAATAACCGAATAAAGATTCGTTAATTTGTTAAACCAACTAGCTCTGACCTGCTCTCATCAACCGCTGTTTTTGCTCTCTTGTGCCAAGTCATTTACCTAATTCTGACCATAGTAAACCTTAAGCCAGTCCAGTATTTTCTTGTATTGGTCCAGCTCTAAAATGACCACCCTGTGCTTGAACAATGCAGCGCCACTTCTCCTTTTTGTATGTCTCTCTCAGTCCAATTAAATGTCGCATGCCGGATCAATCGAAACGAATCGGTAAAATATCTTTTGTTGTGTCTGTCTCTAAATTTAGCCCATCAACGATTTGAGTTTGCAAATTAAATTCTAGACGATCATCATCATCATCTATCTATAGGTATAAAAGCAGACCATGGCTAATTCCTCAATTGCAATCACCAGGGATAACTCGATGCCAGCAATTGTCTCTGAACAAACAAACAGAACAGAATCACAAAAGACTAAAGAATCACACGCAAAAAGTGCGAACATTGAAAAACTTGAATGTTGTGTTTAATAAGAGCTCTGAAATTCATTTGTGTTTCTATTATTTGTTAACCGTAAAACTCTAAACCAAAAAAATACAAAAAAAACTACATTTTCGTTGTGCGTGCGTGGCTAAAAGTGTTTTTGCGAATCAAAAGGAAATAAAACTACCCGAACAGAACCGAAAAAATTAAACAGAAGTGTTAACTTGATGATAAGTGGGAGTTGATTGCGTGTTTAATATTTATTAAATTTGCTTACTGAATTTTCCACTCATTCAATTTCGATTCTTTTTGACTCTCTTGTTGTTCTTAACGCAGTGTGTGTGTGTGTGTTTGTGTGTGTGTCAATGTGTGCGTGTGTATGTGTCTGTATATCTGTGTGTGTGTGTAAATAAGTGTGAAGTATTTTCAAGAAATTTTCTCTTCTTCGTTCGACGTCGTCTCGTCGTCGTCATTTGACATGATAAATAATTCAACTGCAATTGGTTTCGTAAATAGCCAAAAAGGAGAGAGCGAAGATGAAGCTGAGCAGCAGCAGCAGCAGCAGCACACAGCCCAGAGCAGCAGCAGTCAATTATCGTCAGTAATTGAGAATTTATCCAATAATAGCGACATCGCAGCCACATTGTCCTTGCCAGCGTCGTCGTCTCCGTCATCATCAGCCACGCACCAGCAGGCCACGCATAAATCCTATCCGCCAATAAATTCAGCATATTGGCTGCCATCGTCGCATCCATCACCGTATGCAGTGCCAGGTAGGCAAAAATCAGTCTGATAGAGATGAGAGCGTGACACGAACACTTCAAGGGATCAAGCAGAAGTGACAGTTTATAAGTAGGAGTAGCCTTATCAGAAATCTTTACTGTAAAATTACAAATGTTCTTCTTGAATTGCTCTTTATTGTTCAGTTTCTCTTGTCCAGTCTTTTACTCGGTTGATCTGCTTGGTTCAGTTGCTGTTTTACTTGCTCAGCTGTTGACTTTGTTTTGAGTGGTTTGCATCCATATATTTTTATAAAGTTTGAATAAACCCTTAAATAAGAGGTCGGCAATGTAAGCTGTAAAGTTGCCACTGGCAACTGAGAGAATATTTTAAAACGATGAGAGAGCTTTCAGAAGCATCAACTTTAATTCTGCCGAGCTCTCTGCTCATGCTGCCGACCCCGACCCCGAATTGCTCTTTATTGTTCAGTTTCTCTTGTCCAGTCTTTTACTCGGTTGATCTGCTTGGTTCAGTTGCTGTTTTACTTGCTCAGCTGTTGACTTTGTTTTGAGTGGTTTGCATCCATATATTTTTATAAAGTTTGAATAAACCCTTAAATAAGAGGTCGGCAATGTAAGCTGTAAAGTTGCCACTGGCAACTGAGAGAATATTTTAAAACGATGAGAGAGCTTTCAGAAGCATCAACTATAATTCTGCCGAGCTCTCTGCTCATGCTGCCGACCCCTGCCTTACCACAACCCATCAAGTAAGAGCAACTCACCTTGTTCACTTCCTTTTAACGTGAGCAGCGCACTTTCTACCGTTTTACCCAACACTGCCAGCCATCCCTCAACTCTGATGCAACACTTGTCCATCTTTATTGACATCACGTGCTCCGCCCCCCTTCACTTACTCACTTATTGATGGTCCGTTGATGTTGCAGTGTTATCTACCTTGTCGCAGGAGTAGCCAAAAGGAGCTGATGCCCAAATTGCCCTGCGCCACCTTACATACACTCACACACACACACACACACATTACATTGGCATCCTTCTCAATTTCTGCCTCCATCCATTTGCCTGACTTTTAAAATTGGGTAATTAAAGCAATTTATTGGTCGCGTAGTCCTTGCTGTCATTTGTTGAGCCACTGCAAATTGGGATTTGAGGATTGGAAATGGAATTGGAGAAGCCAAAAAAAAAATAAAACATGGTCATTAACCTAATTGGTCCAGCTAAGTATTTTGTTGCCAAATTCATTGTTGAAAAGGAAAAGAAAATGATTGCATTTCAATGAAGCAAGAAACTTGAGATCCAACTTACGAAATAGAAATAGTAGAAAATATTTATAAGGTTAGAATTATACGCATAGAATGGAATGAATGAATTGCAAAGTTCAGATTTTTCATAAATTTTTGATTTAATTATGAAAACATAGATCAATATCTGAAGCTGATAGAAGCTCTTGGAATGAAAGAAAATAATGCCAAAAAATTAATTTAATATCTTAAAATTGTTTCAACTTATCCATCGATTTGAAATGGAAATAAAAATTACCCATGTTTAATTTTTTTTAGACTTTTCTGAGTTTTTTCTAATTGAAGTTCAACTCGAAATTGATAAACCTTTTAGAATAAGGACTTTTGGAATTGTAGCTCAGTGGCCTTTAGTCTTTAGTTGTTGATAGACACTTGAACTAGTTTGGCAAGTAAAATGCAGCCTCTTCAACAAAAGTGAGACCGAGTATGCTTTAATTTCTAACGTTTTTCTAAGATTTATTGAAAATAACCATACAATTTATGAACCAAAGCTCAAACCATGATCTTAGTTTTGGTAAATTGGGAATCGTGGTCAGTGCCCTTTTAAGTATGCTATGTTTATAAATCAGAGAAATTTAAAAAAAAAATTATTTTGTATATTGAAATACTTGGAAAATCTGTTGGAATTTATATTATGTTTAATTTAATTATATTGTATTATGTTTGATGCTGGCCTAACTATTAGTATTCTCTTTCAAATAATAGAAAGAAAAGCTTGCATACTTTCAAGTGCAATTATCATGGTATTCTGTGGTTTATAAGCCCGGGTGTATAATTAGTATCTGACTTGTCCCGATACCGCTTGTTGTTTTCTCAGTCGTACGCTTCCCAGCCGGATTACTCCTTTATAACTTTACCTTCGGTATGAAGGAAATAATCCTATACAGTCTGGTTTACTTTTTCCGTATACATGACCGCTTTGTAGATGGGGTGCGTCTACATCCTACATTACAAGTAATAAAAGATGTATGCTAGAGCTAGAGATATAAGGCGAAATGCACAGATTTAGATGGGTTACGCCTTCTACTCAATTATTATTTATTTTGCTCTCAATCTAGAGAAAGTTCCGATAAACCTTGTAGCATTGTTTGTGTAATGTCAAGTGAGAGGGGGTAAAGAGAGAGCTACTAAAGAGAGAGAGAGCGAGTAAGAGCGTAAAGCTCAATCAATACTTTAATTTATTTGCTCTCTTTTCGCAGGAGTATTAGTATGAGCAATACAAGAGGTGCGAGTATTATAAGCACTGCATGAGCGAATCACAAATATGCCATGAATTCTATACAGACTGCATATATAATATTTTGTAGCAGTGGCTGAGGCACTCCGGTTCAAAATATAAATAAGGTACTTAAGCTGTACAGCAGTAGTTGCTATTAGTGTAAGACAGCTTTCTGGTGAGTTACTCTTAATGAGAAACATGATTTCGAAATCAAGAGAGAAGCCAAAAGTGAGCTAGTCTGTGTTTTTGTACCTGTCATTTTGGTGTGCAGACAGCACAGAAATAAACAAGTATGTTGTTAATTAACAAATGATATTTTTTAATTATTTTCGGATTTTTTTTACCTACCAATTTGCATATAAATCATATATTTTCGGTTTAATTTCCATAATTAAATGAATTATACTTATGTTGTTTAACATTTCTTTGTATGTCACTTGCATTCTCTTTAAACTTTAATGTCAATTGCACAGATATCCTTCTCACCCCTTTGCACCCTCTTTAACCAATCACTCACTCACTGACACACACACGCACAAACACACACGCCTACAATTTCCGCACTTCATTTCATTATCTGTTCATATCAAAAAAGGAAGGCAAAAGAGTTTTAAAACAGAACATATGCCAAACATATTAAAAACCATGTCAATTGGCCATTGTCTCTGGCACCGCCACCTGGGTATGGTAGGATCGACTACCGTTCACTTGGCCGCAAATTTACACTTGACTTGAACATTATTAACACACACACACAGACACACGCACACAGACACGCTCTCGCACCATACAAACAAAGGTTTTGCAGTTTTTAAGAGGCAACAAAAATGTTAAATTGGCTGTGTGGATGAATGTGTGGGTGAGTCATTGACATACACGTGTTGCTGTCCTGACACTTTTCCTCTTTTTAATACACTCTCGAAAAAGGCCTCTGACATTGTCATTGTTGGTGTGGTAGTTGTTGCTGCTGCTGTTGCTGGTGTTGTGTTTTCCTGTTGTTGATATGGAGAAAAAGTGACAATTTATACATTTTACATTTAATTTTCGATGTGTGGAAGCTCTAAGTGTAGGAGAAAGTTGTAGACAAAAGTAGCATCACTCTCTGATGTTGACGTAATGTATAAAAAGTTGTAAAATGTGAACTACCAACTATTTAGAACATTTTCAATTCCCTGGTAGCTTTCTATGCAGGTCGTGTTTGGAAATGCTTCACCTGAAGTCGTCTCCCCCACTTCCTTTTCCATAATCGAATAAATTTTAACACAAAAATTTCGTAAAATCCTGCTTAATTTCTACCCTGACTGCCGCTTATCAGCAGCATCATCGTCATCAGCTGTAAGTTCATAAATCTCTTTGCCAAATTGCCATGCAAATTTAACTGGACTTTAATTTTCTGCTAAATTAAATGGCAAATGAACTGGTCCACGTAGCCCGCACGTGACTCTCAGCCTTCCACATCTCGCCAACTATGCAGAAAAAATTTTGTAATTTTTCGCACACAAATTTATAACCTTTAATTGCTTTGACCCAAAAACGCAGCAGGCCACCATAGACTGGCCACAAAAGCCACATTGCCCATGGCCCGCCCTGCCCAGACCCGCATAAAGTTGCCACCCACTCGCTTGCACAAATTTTTATTTTTTTTTTCTGCTTCTGCCTGCCTAATGCACTTTCACATTCACATTGTGCCATTTACCCACATCCTTGGACCTCCTACTGCATCCTGATGGCGGCATAACCATGGCATTCTAATCTGAGGCACCCGAGTTTCGTTTCCAGTTGCCATTTTATGCAAATGAATTGGTTTTTAGTGAAATACTTCACACTTTGTTTGCCCCTAGAGGAGGCAGGATTCGCGTCTTGTCTGACAGAGGCAAAAGCGTGACAGGCCTGAGGACTGCCAGGAATTGGTGGGCGGGAGGGGATGGGTAGGAGAGTAGGAGAATGCAGCCTAGGAGGATATATGTATATTTACAGGCACACACATATACAGATATAGCCTGGCAGCAGGCAGCTGTTTTGAGTGGCAGTCGGACTGAATGATGGTTGAACTAACTGACTGCCTTACCATCCAACTGAGTGACGTTTTGTTCTCTTGAAAATGGAGTGCATGACCGAAATATACATTTCCATTGTTTGTGTTAAGGAATGATTCATTGTGAAAAATTCTATTTTAAATGTGAACAAATGAGTGAATAAGAATTTCAAAAATTGCCGTTCCTTGCAAATTAATGTTTGTGCCCATTCGGGAAAATGTCTGCCAAAGAAAATATGTTTTTAAATTTATTTAAATTTTACTTCAAATAATTCAAAGTCTAGAATTTTGTCCTTTATTATATTCAAACCCTTATAACTCTCAAAATAAGCATAAAATATTCATGGCTAAAATCTTATATATTCCAAACTGAACCCCAATAAATTCTCATAACAAATAGTAAATCAAAGAATTACAAAACCATCTTGATTTAAGCCCTTACAATCTTCAAGCTGTTTCCGATTTGTTCCTGTATGTCAAACCCAATTAACTCACAAATTAGTATACAAAATTCTTGGTTGAATTCTTTATATATTCTCAACTGAACCCCTATATATTCTTGAAATAAAAAGTAAAACAAGCAACTACAAAACTAAATTGATTTAAGCCCATACAATCTTATAGCTATATCCGATTTGTACAGGGTTGCCCATATTCGACGGACCCATGTTTTTTTTAAAAAATCAAAGAAAACAATAAAAATTTGGCGGTTGGCAATCTTAATCATTTAATTTGTTCCAAGTAGATTTGTTTACATAAATTTTTGAATATGATATCTCTCAAATGGCCGCCTCTGGCGTTGATGGCGTATTGTGCCCTTTTTGCAGCATTTTCCATCGTTTTCGCCAACATTTCGGCCGGAATAGCGGCTATTTCTTCACGAATGTTGTCCTTGAGCTCTTCTACGGTCCTTGGCTTGTTAACGTAAACCTTTGACTTCAAATATCCCCACAAGAAGAAGTCAGGCGGCGTCAAATCGGGCGAACGCGGTGGCCAGTCCAAATCACCACTTTTCGACATCAAACGGCCCGGAAACAATTTCTTCAGAAAATCGATTGTTATGCGACTTGTGTGCGGTGGAGCGCCGTCTTGTTGAAACCTAAACTGCCTTATACGCTTTCGACGAATAATTGGCATCATCACAAAATTGGTCATCATGTTGCGATAACGCTCCTGGTTGATGGTAACAGCATGGCCATTTTCATTTTGGAAGAAAAACGGCCCAATGACCGTTTTCGCACTAACGCCGCACCAAACTGTGACTTTTTCGTCATGAAGATGCACTTCTTGAATCTCCTGAGGATTTTCAGTGGCGTAAATACGGCAATTTTGCTTATTTACGGTCCCATTCAATGTGAAATGTTAATTTTTTAAAAGCACGTTGAGTTTTCACAATTGACTTGTTCTGTTGAATGTAAATTTCAACTATTTCAGAGCGCTCGCGTGGCGTGTATTGTTCCATGGTAAAAATCTGCTTGGACTGACGCTTCAAACGCGGTATGTCATTAAGCGATCTGACATCTCTGTCAAAAGTTATGGCGTTGCCAGATGGGTCCGTCGAATATGGACAACCCTGTACTTGAATCAAGAGATCCAATGGCCATGAACTTACCTAAGTCTAGGGGCAATAAAACATTCAGATGCTTAAAGGCGATACAAATGAATGGCAAGAAGAGTTTTTAATGTGCACCTTCGATTTTACATTAGTGTGCTGGGCGTGAGCGACGTCTACCCAACCTACTTGGTACTCAGACAGCTCACAAATGTAAAATTGAAGGTCCATATTGCAAATTTCCCTTCAAATTTCACTGCCGATCACTTGTATGGCCGTTTCGGTTCTTCTTCTTCCAAGAACAAAACGTACCTCATATTTTAAGTATAAACCGGCTTGAATTGCATTCCAATCGATCTAATCAAAAACTCTACCAATCGCTTAATTCTGCGAGTTAATCCTTATCTATCCAAGCATTATACTTTTTCTACTTTTTGGTTAGCTTACTAACGACCACCAAGCCCATCAAGAATAATTTGCATAATTTTTATATAACATCCAAAGCAAGAAGGAATTCTTTTTATTTCAATAATGGGAAAACTGCCCTCTTATCGTGACAAACATTCCTTCGCACTTGTACAGTTCTTGTTCTTCCTTGCCGTAAGGACCCACACGCACACATTATAATCATAATCAAACTGAACTACTCACATGCCTTACAACACATCCTTTTTACAAATGGGTAGCAAAAAGGAACCCGAATCCATAAAATACAATCAAGGAAGTTGAAAGTTCCATGACATAGAAACCCATTATCACAGTTACGCACACACACACACACTCACACATCCATATTTGTCTCACTCTCCCACTCAATGGCATTGTGTTCGATCAAAAGTTTTAACCCCTCGCTAGTATATAACGTACATCCATTCATTTTTTGTTATTTATATATTGTTGTTTAGTTTTTTCTTTTTTTTTGCTTGTCCTTCGCTTGACCCTCAAAATGTGTAAAAATGCAAATAATTTTCCCTGTGCTTATTGTTATGCTCTTGATTATGTTGTTCTTGTTGTTGTTGTTGTTGGGTTGTTTGGGGTAGACGGATATTGTACAATACGTAGTATGTGCCGTAGTGTACCACCTCCTTATGGTGTATGAGAAAAACATGTCCTTTTTATTGCATTTACATGAAAATTTATGTTGGGTGTCCCAGTTGCTTTGCTATGCTCTGCCAAAAAGTTGGGTATGAACTTATGTTTGAACTGTTTATGATGAAGTAGGAACTACAATTTTTAAGCTTATATTGATGGAACCTTTTGGTGGGCCAACTTTCTTACAGCTTGTAATAAGGTTGTAATTGCTAAATTATTAGCAACCTTATTCCTGCGTTGCTTTTTAGTGGTATTTATCCGCCTAAGATGCCTTGAGCTGTTCTTTTTTTCTATTAATCTCTCTTTTGATGTTGACGAAATCCCTATTTACTGGAATTAGTCTTATAAATGGACCTAAGTCTGGTATGGAAAACTAATTGAGCATCCAATATCTCAAAGACTATCTGAACTACTTAATTTCTGTGGCTTAATAGTTGTTCAATATCAATTTGGAATCATAAAGAATCGCTCCATAAAGCGGAGATCAAACACATGACTTGAAACATTTGTACTCAGAATATTCCAGCCGATGGGACTATCAAAAAGAGCATCTCAGCTTCGTACTGTCTTATCTCTTCTCATTTTTCGGTTTGGCCCTTAAATGGTTTTTCTTTTTCGTGTTTGCGTTGAGAGAGAGAAAAAGAATGGCTCATTTTATTGGCTTGTTGTTGTAGTAGTTTGCTTGTTGAAGGACATTGCTGTGGCTTTGGCTTGGCTCAAAATGTCATATCGATTTATTAACCTGTGCGAACTACTATTGTCCATCGTCTGGATCTTTATCCGCCCTTCCCTGCCTGCCTGCCGACCGCCCCACCGTGTTGATAAATGAGGCAAGTTTTGTTGAAATTGGTTTCGCTTGCCTCTTATGCCCTGCTTTTTTGAGGGGTGTTGGAATTTATTTCTTTTAGTGTTGGCAGTTATGGGCATAATGGAAATTTATTCGTAAAGTTCTCCTCCAATTATGTTCGATATGTACAGCTTTCACTTGATATTCAATATTTTTTTTGTTGAAGAAGAAAATAGATAAAATACAAAGCAACAGCAGCAGCAAACAGCAGCAGACCCGACCAAAACAAATTTCAATGCAATTAAAATGTAAATTTTTACTCGGCAAGTTTATGCAATCGAAATGAAAGGGAGGGGGCAAAAAAAACGCCAAGTATGGCCAAAGGATATGCGAAGGATGCAGAAGCCAAAACCAAATTGACTACACGAAAAGAAGAAACAAAATTTATACAAAAGATGGCATTGGTGGAAAGGCGTGTGGATGAGTTAGTAGGGCGAAAAGTAACGACGGCGGGGGGATGCGAACAAATAAAATACATACAAAATTCATACAAAAATTCACATTAGAACGCGAGGGCTGAAATTTCATTTGAATGCCCTTACTTTGGGGAAGCTAAACAAATTGTTAACTAAGTGAAACACAAGTTTATAACAAGCAACTCCACTTATTAACAAAAAGTAAGAGTTAGTACCAGATTTTGTTCCATTTTTGATCATTTGAATACATTTTAGAGCATTGCTTCGTCTTAGTGCCGTAACAATCTCAGGCTATTCTTACAGGCGAAGGCCACTTCCACTTTTTTTTTTTGCCCCACTTGAACTGAACCCCTGTTCAAACACACACACACACATACCAATACCAATACCAGTGTGCTCTCTGGCTGGCTACACAAAATCCAACCAAAAACTCACATTCTCATGTGCAGTAAAAGAACATTTTCCTGCGATTAAAATTTAAATTTTATATTCATTCTCCCTCCACCACCTTTGCACTCTTCAACCCATCCCCCCACCAAATCCAAAAATATTTGCCATAATTTCTTTCGACGCGCCGTTCCCTTTGGTTGCTCGAAATTAAATTTAATAATGCAACGAAAATTTCATTAAGTGCCAAGGTGATATATTTTGAAGGTCCTCGAAAAGGGAAGGCAGATTTTCGATTCGTTATTTTGTATGTATAAATAACTGAAGGGTTTTGGTATAAGCTTCGGAAGGAACAAGGTTAGCTATTCGATATTTTAAGTTATTTTGCAAGCCCAACAAAATGTTCGAACCATAATTTACCAATGGTTAATGTTTGAAAATTTAAGAATCGAGGTTTTTGGGAGAAGGTTTTGGTTCAGGCGATGTTTTACGCAACATTCATATAAAGAAGCAATACATTTATTCACTTACTGAATATATTTTAATTTAAGTATCGCTTTCGACCTAAGAGCTACTCAAATCGTATAGGAATCGGTTCGAAAACAGCTTTTGGAACACAAAGGAATAAACCATAGTAATTTAATTATGTTAAGCCTTTGCTTTTGTGAATCATTGAACAAGCTTTGGAGTCGAGGATCTTAAAAAGCAGAAGCCAAATAAGTAGTTCCTAATTCTGTTTTAAGTTTGTTATTAAGTACACTTTTCCATTCATTTGTGCTAAACTGAACCGTATTTTTAGGTTCGGCTTTTATTTCTAAAGAGGTTCGGTTCAAGGTTCGGTTCACTGTGAAATAAAAGTTGGAATTCCGGGTTCGAACTGGTTCAACCGCTTAACAGACTCAGCCGCTGCAATTAATGTTCTCCACTCGCCTCTGTCTTGTGCGAGCTGGCACCTGTTCATCACACCAAGCTAATTAATATCTTTCCGCTTCTGGACGTCCCCTCTTTCGCATTCCGTTTGTACTTCTTATTGCTGAAGCCTGTTTATCCACTGGAAAGGTTGCCACCAATATCAGAACCAACTGAAATCGGTTTAGAAATAGTTGCAAGTCTTCTCCCTTCGTACCATCATCACTTCTTTCTGTGCTTTTCTTATTCAAACTCTTATCAAGTGATATTTACTCTATTCTAGGGAACTATTTAAAAACAATATTGTTCTTTAAATTCCCAACTGGTTCTAACATTTTGCTTACCTACCGGTCTTGGGTTATATTAATGCAGCTTAGGAATTGTATGATGCTTATGAGAATCTATGATAAGTATTTTTGGACGGGTTTGGTACATCCGGTCACTTGCAGTAGATGTTGGAGCCATCTGTAAAGTAACAAGCCATGAAAAAACTTCTCAACATATAAATAGACTTTAAAGAAGACCTTTTTATACTTATTTTAAGAAATAACTGCTACCAAAAAGTAAGATTGTAAGGACAACTGACAGCTTTTTTTGATCTTAAAGTAGTCCTTAGTCAAATAATAAGTTATTTTCATTCCATCCCTCCCTTTCTAACTTTTAGTTTAAATTTTAAGTCCACAGCGGCGCAACAAAGTTGACTGCCCCTTTTTGATTTTTATTATTATTTAAATTATTAAGGGTCAGAGGCCAATGAAGTTGAATTGCACATTGTGTGCAGTGTGCCATGTGGCTTATTGATAAGTTTACTGCTGATGTTGCTGCTGGGTGGCCAATGCCGCAGTGCTTGATTAGATTTTGCCACTCACCTCACGGCGGCTGCCGCTGCTGCCCACTTTTAACACACGCATGTGTGTGTCCGTATGTGTGAAAACCGCAGCCACAACAACAGCAACAAGAGCACCACCAGCAGAAATGAGGCGACGACCAGTTTTCCAGCATTGGGGCAGTCGGCGTTTCACATTATTTTTGCGAAAATTTGTTAAATATGCCAAACACGCAGCGATGCATGCAAAGTGGTGAGCCAGCGAGGTGTGGTAAGGTGAGGCGATGCGAGGAGAGGAGGGGAGGGGAGGGGATACAGGAGAGTAGGTAGCCAACCAGCCAAACCCTAACCCAAGACCCAACCAGCCATGGCAATTGCGTACGCTGCTGGCTCATATTTGTGACATAAATAAGCTAAGCCCAGGAAACGGGAGGAGGAAGGGGAATGGGAATAACGATGGCATATATGACCCGTTTCCTCGAACCAGAACCCCAGGAACACGAACATCATCAATGTCCTGGGCTCTGTGTTGAAGTGGCTGCTATGCAAAAATGGCCAGCAGGAAAAAAAAAAGAAGCATAGCGAAGCTCTCTGAGTAAATGTGCACAAGTGGCTCGCACTTTGTGCCCTGCCTCCCTCCCTGCTGCTGCTGCTGCTTTATGTTTTCAAATTAAAGTCGAAAGCGTGGCAACACTTAATGTGCGCCACTAGAAGCAGATTAGTTGCATTACCCCGAGTCCGAGAGTCACCACTGTGGCAGCTAAGGCAATATTAATATTTTAGAATGGAAACTCTGGGCATTTGTCGGGTGGCTTAAAGCGGCTGCTGCTGCTGCTGAGAGAAAATTTAATTTCTATGTGTTGGCCATTCACATTTTATTGCCTACTAGGGCGAGGGTTGGCCTTAGCATATCAATATTAATGAAATCAGTTGTCCCTAAAGCTTTTTTGGTAAAGCTCTGCGAGCAACAGGTGATTTTAAAGCAAAAGCTTCGCGTAGAAAGAAAAGCTCTCTCTCTAAACATCTGCATATGTGAGGAAATGAATTGCTGTGGAACGCGTTTGACACATAAATTTGAAGTTGTGTAAGCCAACTTATGAGAAGCTCATAAAAATATTTCAAAAATTCGAGCTGGGGCAATTCCTGCCTTGCCCAAGTCCACATTAAAAATTGTTAAAACAAGTTAAACTTTTCATTATAATTGCCAAATCCACAAACATTTAAAGCAACCCTCTTAAAATTATCTCCCCCTCATGACTTTCAGTACCAAAATTAGCAAATTATTATTTTATCGCTTCAATAAATGGCCCAAAATTTTCAGAGGGAAAGCCAAAATCTGTTTTAGTGAAATCAATTAAAATTATAATTAAGCTGCTTATGAACAAAAATTGATTTTTAGTTTGGTCATTGACTTTATATGGCGGATTTTACAATTTAGCCAAATAATGATTATGCAATTTTGAGTAACTGCCAGCAAATGGCCAGCTTAATCGAGGGAAATTATGATGTCATATCAGATGAGTATTTTGCTGCTGCTGCTGTATTCAAGTATTCAAAGCGCATTCCGACCCCCCCTACCAGCAACCACTCTTTAAATGCAATTGCCATTCCAACGTTATCAAATGCAAAAACCCAACCAGAACGAAAAGCACTTGCATTATTATGATTATGATTATCGCTGCCACCGTTGCAACTGCTGCTGCAACAACAACAGCAACCTCATCAGGCTGGGCAAAAAGCTAACTGCACTTGAGCTTATATTATCATAATCTACCAGCACAGAAATTGCGCTCAGTCAGCACGAGGAGAAATTTAAAATTCATTGAATTTGATGCGTTAGTTCCATGGATTTTGCGTGGTGGGGTTGTTTGGTGTTGTTGGTGGTGGTGGCATGCCAATACTTTCAACTTGGCTTAATGTTGGTGGTGGGGACCAAAAATATTGCATATCTGATGTGTATATGATTGTTGACCTCATTAATTTCGATCATAACCCAAATTCGATGCAATTCTTTGTGACGAATAATTTGAAGAGCAATCTGAAATATTCAGATTAATTTATGTATGGAGGCTTAGAGAGGTTCTCTTGCTTTCGCTAAACGAAATATCTTGTTACAGCTTAAAACTAACACAGCACAGAATAACATAATCCCTTTTGAGAGCTTCTTTTGGCACTGTTTGGAAAACGACAAACTTAGAAAGTGAGAAGGAAAGTTAATTAGGTCAAGGCCTACAATAATAAACTCTCCACCATCCTTAGTTTTGTATACATCTGTTCAAAATTAAGTTAAATGGCCTCATAGTGCTGAATACTTAATATGTATGAAGGTCTACAAGATGGTACGAGCCATCTTTTTACCCAAATTACGGACAGACACACAGCCGGATATACAGAGTAGCTGTATACGGACGATACACTCATGCATGATTTGAAGACCCTCACAAATTTATTTACAAAACAGTTCTGAAAAACTTGTTTCTTCTTGTAACTTTGTGGAATATTTGTTATTTTTGTACGTCCGATTTCTCTTGGTCATTGTTGCATGCACCGGTGTCGCAATACCGCACCTGTGGCATGCACAATTTTTGGCCTTGTCATAAATTTCCAGAGCTGACAACAACTTCAACGAAGTGACACAATCATGTCCTCTATTACAGTTTAAAAATGGAACAATCAATTTGAAGTTGAGAACCAAATCAGCTTCGTTTTAATTTCCTAAATTGTTTGGTCCTTCGAGCCGGATGCTCTTCTTCTATTTCTACTTGAGTTGAGAACCAAATCAGCTTCGTTTTAATTTCCTAAATTGTTTGGTCCTTCGAGCCGGATGCTCTTCTTCTATTTCTACTTCAACTGAGGGGCGTAAAATCGCAGAAGGTGCTTCGAGCCGGATAGTCTGAAATCCATGTTTTGTATCCTTTTAATGTTATATGGATCCCAAATTTCTATCCAACGGAGCTGAAAAGCATCCAAAAGACCTTTAAAAGCTATATATTCCAACTGAATCTTTTTTCTTCTGCTTACAAAAGGTTTCAACTTCAGATCTTACCTGGTGCATTCAAGTGAAATCCACCCTAATGCACATATTAATTATGCTTTCCCAACTAATCCCTAAGTCTGCTATCTAAAATCAGATGCTTGCAATGCAGTCAAAACTTGGAAACGCTCCTCCGTTACTTATTGCCACATACTCCCTTGACTCCTCTTCAAATTGTTTTGATTTCAAAAGATTTGTCTCCCACAAACAATTGCCATTTGGCTGAGACGACGACCTTAACCTTGGTAAATTAATCGTAGCATGAAAAACACGGAAGCCTCCAACCGCACACATTAACACACAGCTAGCTGCTTGCCTTCCACAAGAATCGGATTGACTATGGTGTGTGTAATTCAATATCTCACACTTCACAGATCTCTCATGGCTGGACTGACATTGAAAATGGCAGTCAGTCTCTCCAAGTGGGTTAGGGCCAGACACTGGGCGGCTGCTGTTGTTGTTTTTACGCTCAACCAGGCGATGGTATTTTGCAAAATGCTCAATTAATTTTGCATAAATTACCATTTGACTGCATTCCTTTTTTGTTTTGTGTTCACTGGCAATTTTCCAGAAGCAAAGAGGAAAGCTTCGATAACTAATTGGCAGGCATTTAACATTTCGCCAAATATTTGCATTCGCCTGCTAACTCCTCCAACTCTAAATGCCGGCTAATTTATTTGCACAAACACGGCGAAATGCGCAAATGCACAAATTAATTGTTATTAAATGGGGGTGGAGGGCTGGGAGGGCTAGCCAAATTGAGTTGGAATTTCTGGCTCACTGGTTGCTGGCTAGTTGTTAATTAAGGTTGAAAAATATTTAATGATTTTGATACATTTTTCCTCTTCCTTTTTGTTGCATATTTTTGCAGAACGCAAACTGTTTGTGGGCATGCTAAATAAGAAACTGAACGAGAACGACGTGCGTAAACTATTCGAAGTCCACGGTGCCATTGAAGAGTGTACGGTCTTGAGAGATCAGAACGGTCAGAGCAAGGGTTGTGCCTTTGTCACATTTGCCACCAAACACGCCGCCATCTCGGCCATCAAAGTGGTAAGCGAGAGAACGCCGCCCCCCCTTCCACTGGTAAACTTAAACCCAAACTCAATTTTCCTCCTTTTGCAGACCCTTAGCCAAAACAAAATCATGGAAGGCTGCACTTCACCCCTGGTAGTCAAATTCGCCGATACTCAAAAGGAGAAGGAACAAAAGAAGATCCAACAGATACAGGCTAATCTTTGGAATTTGGCCACCAATATTAATATACCGCTGGGACAGACGGCCACCAGTGTATCCACACCCATACTGCCAAACCCACCGCAACAGCCCTCCCCGGTGCTGGGAGCCGATGCCTTGACCCCTGCCTCAATACAACTGCTGCAGCAGTTGCAGGCCGGGGTGTTGCAACAGCAATTGCTGCAAGGTAAGTCTGAAATTGAGGGTTTCCTTTTTTTTGAATTTTCCCAATTTACCCAACTTATTTACTCTTCTTTCAGCCCTCACAGGACTGGGTGCTGCGCAGCAAAACAATGCATCGCAGGACACAGCCTCGGCTGCGGCTAGTTTACTCTCACCCATGACCGTACAGAATTTGGCGGCCATTGCAGCCATGACACAGCCAAATCTATCGAATGCAGCCAACGCCTCATCGCCGGGCAGTGCCCAGCTGACAAATACGGCTGCCTTGTTATGTAAGTTGTTAATGGTTTTTTGCAAGCAAGTTACAAATTCATAAAAAATTTATTTTGGTTTCTTGCTCGCGTGTTGATTTAAGTTATCTTTTTACTTTTTCCAAAAGTCGCCCAATACTCGCGGTACTCTACCGTTACACAAAGAACTGAATAAGAATTAGAGAGTTGTAGAAAGTTTGATGATTCTTGACTAGAAAACGTCTAAAATGTTGAAAAAATGGCTTTCTTTGACAGTATTTCTAATAAATAGAATATAATAGGGGAATCCTCATGCACATCAAAGCAAAGCCAAAGTGAAAAACCATAGTCCGGCTGTTATTTAAATTTGGTGCTGGACCCTGATGTTTCAAAACTACATTAAAAACTTTCTAATTCTCTGTTAGCTTGTCCAGTTTATACACATAAAGTGCCTACTTTTTCAATTACTTGAATAATTATACATGCCAAGGTTAATTATTGAGTAATGGTGGTTGAAATATTGAATAATTCTAGTGTTTGTAGGTGTAAACAGAAATGATTAACCAGTTAATATTATTAAGGTTAATTGATCATAGTTTTCAGCAACAAATACATGAATAATTTAACATTTCAAGCACAATTACCCAATAATCTCCCTTCACAAGCACAAATATTAAAGTAATTGTAAAAATATTTATATTTTGTAAAGTTCACTAAATAATAGTAATTATAATTACGATTACTAAGAAATATTAGTTAGGTATTGCTTTTCATTATCTAAATAATCAGAATTACTGTAATGAAAAGTAATTAAATACAGGAAGTAATGACTACTTAACAGCTCTTTATCAGAATTAGCAGCTGAATGCTTAATATAGGAAATATTCGACTAGTTCAAAGCCATCGCAGAGACGTGCGACAAATAAGAAAGTTGGTCAAGCACGACTGTATTAAATTATGTATACTCTGTACCTTGGCTCATAGCTTAAAGAAGATAATTCCGATTACAAAACATGTATGAACTATCTATCCAAAGATTGAAATAATCGCGATCTACCTGCTAAATAATAAGATTATACTCCAGGGTCTTTCCTTCAAAGTGATTTGATATAGTTTTGTCAGAATCAGAATCAAAGTAGCTGCAAGAGTATCCCTGTTATATCACAATATCAAAGACCCCAAAACCCCAAACCGAACAGGTTCTTCGAGGTTCGTTTCGGAACTGGTTTGGCAGCAGACTCATGTAACAAAAAAATGGTAGAAATGTTTTAAAAATATATTTCACCTTAAAAAATGTTTCAAAAAGTGTAGTTGGTTGTTGAGACCTTAAAAATATAACAGGCTACCTTGGTTTAAATTTGAACCAAAAGTCTTACTAAAGAGAACTTGTTTGTTAAACTTGTTCGGTTCATTTAAAACGTTCGCTTTATTCACGAAGAACAAAAATGAACTTGTTTGTCAATGGATGACAACAATTGCAAGAACCAAAAATATTTGTTGAGTGAACACGAGGCCAAATGAGCAAGGAACTAATGCCATCCAATGGCTTCCAAATTAACCACTCTTTTGTTCACCTTTTCGGCCATGTTCACTGGTTAAAATGGGTGAGAAATGTTGACCTGGTTAGTGAAATTTTGTATGACAAACAAATTCGCATGTGAACAACAAATTTCAGGAAACTTGGGCGTACTGTAGTATATTTTAATTTATGCCTGTGTTGAATATTTCCTTTTTTTTGTAAACATTATTTAAAGTTGCCAAATATGTTCGTAACAGAGAAATCTTTAGGAATACCTGAACAATCTTTTAATTGATCGTAAATAGTCGTAATTATTTGTTAATTTGTTTTGATTGCTAGATTGTAAAATCCTAATTTAAGTCAAGAGCTCAGTTCCGATGGTTAAAATGATTCTATTTCATTTTTGCATTATTGTCGAATTACGTTTGTTGTCACGGCAGCTTCATTCTTTCATCTCTATTTATTTTTACCTTATTTCCATTTCTATTATAAATCCCATTTCCTTGAATTTGCCGCTCAGCTGACATGCAAAATAAGCAATTAAAAGTTGCTACATTTCCAAATCTTTGATATAAAAGCGAATTAGTCATTTTGCCTGCCCCGTTCCCATCCCACCCCCCCTGTCAATCTTTATTAATTATACTTTAAATGTGCATTTAATGTGCTTGATGAGCGGCTATTTATAATATCTTAACCCTCTGCTAACAAATATTTGTTGTTCTTCATTTTACAAAATGCTAACCATAAAATAAAAAAAATGGATTTTAGGCCTCTTAGGGAAAAAGGCCGCTGCCGGCAAGGCATCATCAGCAGGTGAGCACGATCTGTCATCTCTTTCCACTTCAAGTTTAATTTTTGAGTTTTCCTTTGGTTTGCGGCGTTTGCTTTACTCTGCTTTTCTTTTTTTTCTGTCCATTATTAACTCGTGGCAGTTAAAGCAAACGAAGCGTTCGACGTAACATTCACGTGCGCGTAACGCAAGCTTGTTTTACGTCACGAGCCAAAGTTGATGGCAGTAACAGTGGCAGCAGCAGCCGCCGCCGACGAGAAACCCTACAACATACAAAATTACAAGTTGCACTCTCTTGTGAAATTAACAACACGGAACTTATGGCGGTGCAAGAAGGCTGAGGTTGGTTGGGGAATTGCAATGTGCCTTGGCCTTATTGACTTTTGCGCTTTGGGGAAATTGCACTGCTACTTTAGTTTGCCACATTACGGTTCCCCCCTCTCCATTTCCCAGCTCCAATTCCAAATTGCAGGCAGGAAGAAGGTGCAATTTGTATATTTCTACGAATTAATCGGCTTTTCTGGTTACATCATGATTTTTCTGCTCTATATAGAGCAAAGGATCACGGTCGCCATTATTTACGATATTCGCGAATCTTTAGTATCTTTTGGTAACCAATCATTAAATGTAAAATTGAGCTTAGATTTCTTAGTTTACTTTATATAGGTTCATGATTGTTCTACTCTATCTGCAACAAAGGGATCAAGGTCGCCATTGTTTACGATATTCGCTAATCTTCTGTATCTGTTGGTAGCCAATCATCAAATGTAAAGTTAAGCCTTAGATATTCGCAATTCCTCCCCTTTTTTTGCGACTACTGCTGATTATCTGCCCAAATTGGTGAACTCTGCAACAGTTTTGGTTTCATAACAATAACGTAATTCATATATCAATATCATAATTCGATTTCTCTTCTTCTGAATATGAACTCTTTGTGTCACATAAACTAACAAATATCAACAAATTGTAGGTTTATCTAACATAGTGTTTAGCAAATCCATTGTCTTGCATTTCTAACCAAATAAATGTGCACGATTCCTTTTCTATCTAGATGCTGCACATTGTCACGGTCGCCACTATTTACGATATTCGCCATTATTCTTTGCTCTGACCTTTTCTGCCATCAAGTACTTAACGTTATGCCACAGACAGGCGCGTGTAAAAGAAATTTAAAAAAAAAATCCCTAGCGAAAGCCTTTCCTCTCCTTGCTTTTGTGAGACTTTTAACCCTCAACTTAATGTTCTAAGAACAAACCAAAGTCTGCGGCTGACTTAACCACAGAAATGCCAAAAATTAAGCGTATTTTGCTAAGCTTATCCTTTGGATTGGATTTGTTCCTTTTAGCACTCGTGCGGCGCGTGCTCATCCTGGGCACTTAATTTAATGAAATATTAAAACCCAAGTTGATTCTAAGAGAGTTTCACCCAATGCAACTGACAACAAGAACGACGCGCCTATTTCTTGATTCCTCTTTGGCTTTTTCTAGTTTGGAAAATTGTTTTCCTGTTTGGGCAATAAATGAAAAAAGAAATTCCGGTTACATAAACTAAAGTACAAAATCGCTTTTGATTCTTTTTTGGGTGTGGGGGTTTTGCCGCCTGCCACACATAAAATGGGAAAACAAATTGCGCTCTTGACTTTTTGTGTTTGGCCAACACAAAACACAACAATTTTTGGTTTTATTTTTGTGAACGAAAAACTCATCGAAGGGAACGAAAAAGTAAAGAAAAAACAATTTGTGTGTTTGGTTCATAGAGTGGGAAAATAATTGTTGTTAGTTTCCATTTTCAGTTTGGGGTAACATTTTGAAGATTAGGAAATGGCACCAAAATTTACTGGATATTTTTGGTAAACAGCTTAGAAGATTTTACTAACTAACGAGAATGAAATGAAAATGCAGCACACTTTTCTATGAAAATAGTTTCTTAATGGATAGCAAGGGAAAATCAACTGTTATTTGTTTTTGTAAGAAACATTCAGAAAGCGAACAACGACTGTTCTTAAAGAACTTTTGACTTTTGAAATTTTAGATATGGTATTCTTGGATTGACTATAAAATAGATAGGCCCATCTTTCACATACAATCTGCACCTAGCTTCTACATAGCTGTGCTATCTAGAAGATATGAAATTGGTCCTCTTACAATACATACTTGAAAAGACAAGCATCAAAAATAGTAAACTTTTTTCAAGACAAATCTGTTCTTAAAACATCCAGCTGGTTCTAACATCTTGTTCATGGAGTTTGGGTAGATTTTAGCCTACTTTTAATTCATGGTGCTTGGATCTTTCCACCTTTCGTTGATTCCATAATGACACCAGAAAAAATTGGGAATAGCTTAAGTATTTTATGCGATTAAAACCTAAAACAATTATATATATTATTAATTTTGTTTGATTACACAAGGCAACATAATTAGACTATTTACAGTATATTGAAGGATTGGTGGTGATTTTAGATGCTTTTCGTCTTCTAAAGACGAACCTGTTTTCGGAAATGGTTCATCTCTTCTAGATTTATAGTTGCTAAAAATGAACTATTTGATCTGTTTTAAGACAAGAGTTATCTGAAAACTATTATATTGGTATCATCGTACAGTATTGCTCCTAAGCTTTAAAAGAATCCATCAAAAACTATTCTGCGATTTTTTTAAGCGAATATATGCGCTCAATATTATTAAATTATCTACTGCCCAAAAGTATGCTACGAAATTTCAATATAGTATGCTAGTACATACTTATGTACATTTTCAACATTCTCTGCATATCTACAGGCGGTACAAAAGATGGTCAGTTGGAACACATGTACCTAAAATAGTATATCTTCGCTAAAAAAAATCCCAAAAATATTTGGTGTGTTTAGTTTTAAAGCTAAGAATTTGTACTTTATTGTTATATAAAAAGTTTTCGAAACAAAATAAAATGTGTCCCATAAGTCGAGCCTAAAAAGGGTCAAAATCTGCCTTTTATAAGTAGCTTGAAGCACCAGTTACTAAAAAATCGAATCCTTCGCTTAAAAAAATCTATAAAATATTTGGACGAGTTAGTTTCAAAGCTACGAATTGGTACTTTATGATAATATCAAAGTGTCTCAAAATAAACTAACATGTTTTCCATAAATCGAGCTTAAAAAAGGTAAAAATATGCCATTAAAGCATTTTTTGAAGTTCGAATTACAGAAAAATCTAGAAGTATTAAAAATAGGTATATCTTTGCTTAAAAAAAATCCAAAAAATATTTGGGGTGGTTAGTGTTAATGCTTAGAAATGGTACTATACAATAATATCCTAAAACAAACTAATATGTTCCCTTTAAGTCGAGCCTAAAAAAGGTAAAATTACAAACAAATATAAAAGAGATGCACCATTTCTGAAAACAGATTCGTGTTCTGTACACGAAAATCAACTTGAATCGCGATCGTCCCTTCAAAAAGTATGGACCTTTTTGCCTAGTGTTCTTAGACTTTAACAAAGAACATTTTGTTCTTTTTATACTCTGTACCAATGGTACACAGAGTTCCATAAGTTTGTAACAACTAGAAGTAAGCATTTCCTCCGACCCTATAAAGTATATATATCCTTGATCAACATCAACATCAGAGTTGATATAGACATGTCCGTCTGTCCGTCCGTGATCAAAAAGACTTAAAAATAGTTCATAAAGAGTTCGGAACAGTCTACAATCAAGTAGTTTAAGTGAAAATCGTAATGGAAGTAAGAAATTTGTACTTAAATCAAACATGTTCATTTCTGCCTCACTGCAATTAATTTTCCAAGTGTTTCGAATTGCTTAAAATAATTTCTATACATATTTTTTTGTAATAGTGAAAACTAACTATTTGTATCAGACTCGAGGTAATATATGTAACTAATGCTCATAGCCACAAAACAGGGCGGCACACATGCCTGTTGTTTCAAAAGCCTTCCAAAAACTTTGCACACTCTGCCAATGATTTATTTATACCCTTCTCAAAAGCCTTTAATGTTTCACTTGTCTTTTCCAATGGTTTTGCAAATTGTTCAACTAACCTGAAGAAAATTTCAACTCTATTTTGAGCAGCCATCACCTTCTGGCTGGCCACTTTTCTTTATTAACATTACACAAGTC
Source organism: Lordiphosa fenestrarum (assembly GCA_035044985.1). Lineage (NCBI taxonomy): Eukaryota > Metazoa > Arthropoda > Insecta > Diptera > Drosophilidae > Lordiphosa > Lordiphosa fenestrarum. The sequence continues at coordinate 1,825,021 of JAWNNO010005527.1, read as the reverse complement.
CATCCGCAAAAATGGAAAACAAAAGCGAAAATGGAAATTGTGCAACAATCTTCAACTCTGAAGCTTCAAGCTCAAACGCAACCAATTCAAAAAGTTTTGTCCAAATCTTTTCGTCGTCCCCCGCCAAAAAAAAAAAAAAAAAAAACCAAACGGGAAAATGCAACAAACGAAAATCTTAATCAAAGTTTTGTGAAGTGCAGTAAACTATGTAGTTTATAACAACCCCCACAGGCTGTGCTGTCCAACTGATTTAAGGTTTCAACACGTTTGGAGTAACTCTCCCCCCCCACTTTCTTTCCTTTCGTTTCACTTGCCTTTTTGTTGGCTCTCCATTACGTTTGTTTATACACTTTTTTGCTCTTTGCACTTCAAAATCCACAACAACAACAACGCAACAACAAAAAGTCTTCTTCAACTTGAAATTGTAAAATTTTGCTACTCGAACAATTTTTGAACTACAAACGTAGAAGACAACTGCAGAAATAGTTATAGGCAATTTCCTACTTTTTGTCCTTTCATGTTGTAGATTATTATTGGCCCTGGCAGCGCTCGACTTTTGCATGTTTGAGCAACAATTAAAACAAATTTTCAATGTGTGTGTGTGTGTGTATGCATATAGACACAAAAGTTTTTGTGTTAAATTAAAAATTTCTCAAAATTGATGGCAACACTTACTACACCGTATCAGCCAGAGGGACAGGCTGAGGCGGGCCGAAAGACGACTTCCTGCACATTAGAAAACTTTTAAAATTAAATCTATGAAATCTGGCAAAAAGTTTGCCACTAGAGATGGCTGCGTGATGTGATACGAAACAAAATAACTGAAGATGGATTTTGTAGAATTATTAAGAAGTTGAGCCTAGTAAGAAAGTTGGTCCCTCACGCCCCCATCTCTAATCTGAGTATACTAAAACTGTGTGTGAAAAACTTCCCATCAACTCTTGAAATTTTAATTGTTATTGCAATCTTTCTTTTGCAAAATCTGCCATGTTGTTGAATGAAACTTTTTGTTTGTGATTAGCTCAAATTAGTTATTGAACCCGTTTTGGGGCATTGTCAACCCAAAGCTCATTTATAACCAACCACCATGCGGGAGATGGGTCGGGACGCAATACAAACCACAAAATTGCATTGCATGACGGCCAATGGCAAAACAAAACACGCAAAAACAACTAAATAACAAACAAACAGGCGTCAAATTACACAAAACACAAAACCAGACCAATACGAACACCAACTTGTACACTCACACACACACAATGGCAAATTAATTTTAGATTTATTATTGTTGTTGCTGGTGCGCGGCGCTCGGTAAAATAATCAAATGTCGCCCTCGTCCATTGTGGCGTGTAAAATTCGATGATTAATTGCATCCCAAACGAAACAAAATGCCAACTAAATAATAATTATAAACTAAAACTGCAAATGTGTAGCCAGCCATGTGTGGAACTAGTTCCGAAAAAAAGAAGTTTATGTGAGCAAAAGTCCACGTATAAAAGGCAATTTCGTATTTGGTTCAAGTTAAGAATAAGAATTCTTGTCTTAACTTTTACTACGTTTATAGACACTAAAATTATAGTGCTAAATGCCCCTTTAAGTATGCTATGCTACTGTAAAGCAATAATTGAGAAAAATATCAATTTATTATACAAAAATCTGTTGTTCAACCGACAATTTGATAGTATATAAAAGGAGAATTATGTATGTGTCCAGAAAGATATGATATATGGTGGAGAATTATAGAAAGAAACAAAGTTTGCATACTTTTAAGGGCATTAAACATGATAAATTTGGTGTCTAAAAACATTTTATAATAAATAAAACACAGAATGATGGAAAAATATAGAAAGAAACAAAATTTGCATACTTTTAAGGGCATTAAACATGATAAATTTGGTGTACAAAAACATTTTATAATATAGAAAACACAGAATGATGGAAAAATATAGAAAGAAACAAAGTTTGCATACTTTTAAGGGCATTAAATATGATAAATTTGGTGTCTAAAAACATTTTATAATATATAAAACACAGAATGATGGAAAAATATAGAAAGAAACAAAGTTTGCATACTTTTAAGGGCATTAAACATGATAAATTTGGTGTCTAAAAACATTTTATAATATAGAAAACACAGAATGATGGAAAAATATAGAAAGAAACAAAGTTTGCGTACTTTTAAGGGCATTAAACATGATAAATTTGGTGTCTAAAAACATTTTATAATATTGAAAACACAGAATGATTTCAAAACCTATGGATACAAAGTTTGGACACGTTTCTATTGAAAAGAAAAATGTTTTTCATACCAAAACTGGTTTTTCGAACTATTCTTCCTATGGGAGCTATGAGATATAGTCTTCCGATTCGATATTGGTAGCGTGCAGCAAAAAGAAGACTGCGAAATTTCAGCTCATTAGCTTCAAAACTGAAAGACTAGTTCGCGTAGAAACAGACAGACGGATGGAAAAAGCTCAATCGACTCAGCTCGTCACCCTGATCAAGAATACAGATAGTTTATGGAGCTGGAAATGAATATCTCAAAGCCTTGGAAACTTCTGGGCAAAATTATAATACCTTTTGCAATGGTAAAGGGTAAAAGTTATACTTTCTTAGCATAAGCTTAAACAAATTATATATTCCAAGCCAGGTAGTAGTGTTGTGGGTAGTCTGGCTACCCAGAAAACATAGCTTAGCAAGAAAGATAAGAATGCCATTCTTCCAGTAGGTTCCTTCGTGAAGTAGCGTGCTTATTAGCGATACTTCTGGGCGGTAAGAAAGCGTTACTTCTAGGAGATAGGAAAGTGTGTTCTGAGTGATAAGAAAGCTTTTCTTCTTGGGGGTAAACAAGTCTGTTCAGAGAGCTCCTTACTTCCCGGAAATAAGAATACTTTTCTTCTTAACGTTAAGAGAAAAGCTTTGAAATCAGCTAATTATTTAAATGTATATCTTAGTTTTTATATATACTCTGAGATGGTAACTCTGGGCCTTTGGTATGCCGTCTCGCACACCCTGGTTTTTTCACCTCAACTTACCACTTTATTAAATTGCATAGTAACTCGCCTTAAACAAGATATTTTTTGCTTATCGCATGGATAAAACAACTTGTGATTCGTAAGTTCTCTCAAAATAAAAGGGGCAACTGAAATTCGGGTCTGTTTAGTGATTGTTGCCAATTCAAAGATGGGAAGTTGAAAAAGCGAGAACACAAATCACTTATTGATCCCTTGTGTGATAAAAATGCGAAACCTTAAGGTAAATGTGTGAGTAAATCGCCGGTTTCTCTCTCAAACTATCGCCAAACTCTCCCTTTTTGACAAGGGAGATAAGAGTAAAAGTTTTACAAATGAGTAAACGATTATTGTACACTTTGCCCAACGAGCTCGCTTATGACTTAAAGGGGAGTGTCCTAGAAATCTCTACAGGTTTCATATCGAACTTAAACTATTCGCCTCTGTATGTGAAGTGAGTCCAAAATACTAGGCTTTAAATTAGATGCCAAATGTTGAAAGATTTCAAACCGTCTGCCGAGTCCTAAAATCTAGTAGCCGTCACTTGTCACTTTACAAAGTTTTCCTAGTTTAGTTCAAAGTCCGAACTTTTATTCCAAAGTCACCAAAGATTTCTGGGACAACCCGCAATGAGGGGAAATCAAACAAAAGCCACAACAACAATGCTTAAAGCTGTGTAAACTACGAATAATAAAATATGCAATAACTCTAATACATTAAATATAAAGAACTATCGTATAAGTTTTGCTATAAAAACTAGTTCTTCCTATGAGCAACTCTCACATCCACTGACCAATACGCATTTATAATTTCGTTATGCAATTTATTTCTGTTTTTTTTTTGTAAACCCAAAATGTAATCTACTTTGCCATGACACTCAAACTAAATCCACTCTCTCTCTCTCTCCTCAATTTATAACAGGGTCTGATCCGAATCCATTGGCATCGGCATATATGTCAACAGCCGCCGGGTTACCGCAATTTGGCAGCGCCGCAGCATTGTCCACATCGCCACTGGCCAGCGTGGCTCTAAGTGCCGCAGCAGCCGCTGCCGCTGGCAAGCAGATTGAAGGTGAGTGAACAACGAGGGGGATAAAACGAGGAAGATAGAAATGTCTAAAATGCTCCGACATTTTGATAAATGTTTGCAAAATGTTACAAAATGTCTGACTGCAGTTTTTTTTTTTTTGCACCAAATGCATTTACTCCTCTCATTGCTGTCAGCGTCACTCATTCGTCCATGATGCGGTTTTTAGTCGACTTTTTTTTTCTAGTTTTGAAATGCCTGTCTAGTCTGGTTAGTGTAAGTTCTATTCGCGGGGGTGCAGAAACAAAAAGAGAATCGCTTGAAATTGTAATATATTATATGAAGCGCAGTCATCTATCAAAAGTTATGACAGAAAAATGCCATTTTATGTGGATTTTAGAGAGATAACGATGAAAATTTAACGAAAAGTTTGTTGGTAAGTGCCCGATGCATAAAGAAATATTGGGCTGGGTTTTTAACATCACAAAAAAATCAGATTGTAACTAAATTTGGTTTATATCATATTGCGGCTTTGAAACTCCTGTGAAATTGTGAAACTCTAGAGTAAACTGTGCCATACAAATCACATTATAAAAGGGCCATGATCTGCTGCCTTGATACAATTTTTCATATTATGCTGATATCTTTGGAATTCCGAAACAAAACTAATGAGCTTCACATATACTTAAATAAGATTTCAAGAACTGAAGTAAGTTTTGCGTTTGAACTGTAAATCCAATTCAGTACAGTACAAAAAGTAAGCTAAATTATCAACACTCAAAACTCAAAACAATCCTTTTTGTAAGAATCGTGTTTAAAGCTCTTACGGTTCGGAATTGCGAACGAGAGAGCAGAGCGCGCTGCTTCTTTTCGGCTCTCGCTCAGGCAAAAGCCGCTTTTCGAGCGCCCGGAGCACTAAACGTCTCACAATTCGTGAGCCACAGCTTCTGGCTCAGAGTTGAGAGCCACAGCACGAGAACCGGGAGCCATCCACAGGCTCTCGGCTCTTAAGCCACAGCTATCGGCTCGTGAGCCTGTTGTTGCTCCCAGCTCAGAGCCGATATCTGTTGCTCACGAGCTGAGAGCTGTGATCCACGAGCTGAGTGCTGCAGCTCACGAGTGGAGTGCAGTGGCTCCCGAGCTAAGGTCTCACAGAACCAAGAGCCGAGTGCTTTAAGAGCAAAAGCTGGCTCTCGAGAGCTGCGAGCAAAGAGCGATTCCGCTAAGCTGCTCTCCTGCTTTATCTAACTACAAGCACAATGTACACAGGACTTACACACACACACACACCCACACATTCCTACGCTCTCACACCCACCCAACCAACCTGCCAAATCCCACATTTTACTTTTCATAAATAATGCCTAGGGCCAGGGACACCGGCTAATTCCCACATCTAATCCCACACAAACTAATGCTTTTACTGCTGACACAAATCCTTCAATGCCAAAAGTAGCCCGCCAAAAGATAAGAAAAATCAATAGGATCAATCATCTTACAGAAACGGACAGTGACTCACTCGGACAGTGACTCCTCCCAAACGTATCCTAACGAGAATTTATGAGCCAACATTTCGCAGATGAAGCTTAAATTTTTATCAGCTTTTGACACAGTGTAAATATTGCACACTTGACACACAATTCCATTAGTCAGACCCAAGAACCAGCCAAGCAGCAGTAGTCGATGTCGATATCAGAAAATATTGCACACAGTTGCAGTTGCGCCGCTGTTGAGCAAAGTGAGAATTTTACTTTTGGCACACATAACATTAAAGTTGCAAGGGGGGAGCGGTAAGGGGAGCGTTCGGCTGCCGAAGAAAAATGCAACGGAAAATGTTTTGGCATTGCACTTTTTGCCATATTTCCGGTTATATAAGCAGACAGTCAGTCGGTGGCGTAGTATCCCACCAGTTTCCAGTCAGGCAGGCCATCATCGTGCATACGTATGTGTGTGTGTGTGCACATGTTTACATTTATATCTATTCGTATACGTATATATATATATAGTGAGATATATTTTTGCAGTTGAGTGACTTGGGACTCCCACTACTGTTTCTTTTTTTTGTACGTTTTGGTTTTACGCTGACTCATGACGTCGCCGAAAATTCACCTCGAGGGACCAAGGGATAGGGTAGGTAGTGTGAGAGGAGTGGGTTTTGTCTAGAACCAAAACAAATTGCTCATGTCATGCGACATGTGAGCTGCCATGTTTACTTCGCTTGGTTAGATTTTGAAAACTATAAGCAACCAAATGACTGCCAAATGTGCAAGGGATAAGACGAAAATCCAGAGATAATTAATGGAAAGTTTGCCACAAATACCACCAAACTAGAAGTGGGACGAGTGACAAAGTCAACACAAAAATGACTAATTGTTTTGAATGAGAAGAGCTGGAGTTTATACCAATCCCCTTGGCTTGACCCTTGGGTAGGGGAAAGTGGCGCATAGATTTAAAGTAAGATTATGGTTACAAACCCAAGACATTCATAGTATTATTTGAAAATCCATTTTTTTGAAATTGAGTTCCGGTATCTCAATGTTTGGTTAGTTAAACTAACCTGCGGTTAGTCAAATTTGAGTGATTTTTGGCGGGTTTAGGCTGAACCAATCAACAAACTTTACCCTAACATCATGCTCGTGTTAAATTGGAATTTGAAATGTAGATTAGTCCAGGTAGAACTATCGATATTTGCATCGATAAACAGAACGTTGCTGATTTAGCGAATTTTTAACATCTACGCACTGCAAAAAGTATTAAAAGAGTCAGATCAAGGAAGAAATAATGCAAACGAATACAGGGGGAGGATTTAAAGAATTATCGATATATTTATCGATAGGTAAAATGTTGCGAAATTTACTAATTTTAACATTCACGTAGTAAAAATTATACAAGAAGGGACAGATCAAGGAACAAATAATGTAAGAATGCAGGGAGAGTAACTATAGAATTATCGATATTTTTATCGATAAACAAAACGTTGCTGCATTAGGGAATTTTTAACATTCACGCCATGCAAATGGTATTAGAAGAGTCAGATCAAGGAATATATAATGCAGGGAGAGGAATTATTGAATTACCGATACTTTATCGATAGAGAAACAAAGCGGAATTAGCGAAATTTTAACATTCACGCAATAAAAATGTATAAAAAGAGTCAGATCAAGGTATCATATAATGCAAGAGAATATAGAGAAAGTTGTCCCCAGCTTCGTTGAACTCCGTCTTGAGGTGCAAACTAATATCCAAGACTTTTGCAACCCTCGGCCTTCTGCGTTCAAGTAAGTGCATCAATCTTCTTGTTTATTTAAAGATATTTGTTTGACTCAGCAAGGTCCACAAGCAAATGTTCTTTAAAGTTTATCCCTTACGGTTAAACTATTTCGAGAGAAAGAATAAAGAAAATAAATAAAGCTGGGGGTAAAACTATCGTTGAGAAATCCAAAGAACTCATCTTAGGTATTTGCGAGCAACAAATTCGCTCGATTTTTGATTAACTTAACCTGAACTACCGAAAAAGAGGTCCTACGTTTCTAACTATAACATAATTTCAAAAAATTATACAATTTAATAAAAAAGTTCGGACTTGATAGGGTAGATTCCGGAAAGAAGCAGTATCCATGGCTTAATCTACCCACCATTGAGACTCCCACTTTATTTGGAAGGGGTGGTCACAAAAACCTCTAAAGATTTGGCAAATTGCTCAAAAAATGAATGTCGGAATTGCATTCGCAATGACAATCAATAAGTCTCTGTGACAATGCTTTCCGCTTGCAACTTAGATAAGGGCACATCAGGTTTTTAAAATAGACAATCTTAGGTGGCCTGTTCTCGTGTGGACCAACCATCGAGCTTATTTAAAGAAGGTCTCAATTGCTTTTTAAAATTCATAAGACTTCCTTTATTTTATTTTATTTAAACAATAGTTTTCCATTGAGCCCTGAAGTAGTGTCTCACTGACTTATCAAACTGCCCTTGCAAATTGCTGAATTACCATAATTTATGAATTTTCAAATCTTGCCTTAGCTTTTAATTTCTTGCTTTGTTGCCTAAGCCGCTTAAAGTGCTTTCCTTTGCCATAACAATAGAACCCGACTTCATTTTCTCTTTTGGTTATGCCAATACCAAATCAAACCAGCAAAAGTGGAAAAAATGTTTTGTGAAAAATATTTTAGAAAAAAAAAATGCAATCTGTGCACCGAAGACAGCAGCAGCGGCAGCAACAATGTCTAAGGGCAGATAAATTCTCAACATGTGGAAATTTATCAAATGACGACAACAGGAAACAACTTATAAGCATGTAGACAAGCCCAGACGACAGGCACAAAATTAAGCAGGAAGCAGCAAGAGCAGCAAAAGCAAGTGAAAAAATATATATATAAACTCAAAAAAAAAGAAGTAAATAAATATAACGCTTTAAATGTGCAGCGCACGACGAAAGGGAAGGAAGCGTACAGCAAATATGACAGTGACAGACGATGGGAATCCTGGGTATTCCTTGGGCTTGGGCCTGGGCCATGGCTGGGTGACCCTAAGGCGGACCTTCCTCTTCTTCCGGATTAAAGTCATGTGCATAAGCCGGAAGTTGGAATATAAAATAAGCAAGTGCAGCAGCAGGCCCAGTCGAGGAAGGGCAACAACACACCAGTTTGGGGAAGTCAGAAGATTTGCGACTTTATGTTGTGCGGGGGGGGAGAGGGATGGTGGTTCTACTACCATAAAGAACACGACTGCTAGACAGTGATTATGAGCCGTAGTGTGTACTGAGAGAAACTGTTGTGAATTGAACTAAATTGAAGGCCAGTTTCTAAAATAACTTAGAGAATATTGTAACGAAGTAATCGCCACTAATAGGCCCATTTCTGCCCTACACCCCGCTTGAAAGAGGTTCTTTAGTCATATTTTGCTTTTTTTATAGAAATTATGTCAGATGTGACACGAAATACAGAATAAAAGTGTAGGTTGAGTTCTTAATTTCGTTTGTAGAAGGTTTTAGCATGGATGTGGGTCATCTGAGTGAGGCATAAAAGCAATTGCACGAGCTGCCACGATGCTGCATGCATTGAACAATTTTTCGGCTTTCTTCCATCTTAAGAAATGGTACAAAACAAAAACTACTTTTATGAGATGACCAATCTATGCATTGTTTGGTCTTTGGTCTATATAAAAACTTCTCAACATAACAAAATACTCTACAATAGCTAGTCCCTAACATTTTATCACCTATTTGGTGCCATTCTTCACTTCAGAAGCCAGTTTCCTTCCAAGGAAATCCACCTACTAGCTTCTCTCTCAAAAAGAACTTAAAACTAAAGTAGTTGAAATATTTTCTCCAAGTGTATTTGCTGCATTCTCTTGCGTGTGTTGCATTAAAATCAATAATTCCAAAGAGAGATATATGCAACTATAACTGTAGCTTATGTGCCATAGATTCCATTTGGCTTCGGTCATGCCCTTGAGAGCGATGGAGGTAGAGAGAGAGTGAGAGAGATAGCGAGGTTTGCTGCTTGCTGGCAGGCGACAGCTAAGAAAATGGCAAAATGAAAGAAAAAAAAATTGGTTGCCCTTCACCAAGCTTGCATCAATAGGAGAGACGGCGACTTTGACTCGGCGGATGCTGCATCTTTGCTCAACGGAAGAGGAAAATGCAATATAGGAAATCGTTTTTCGCACACAGAAAAATGGGCCGGGGGAGGGGGGAAAACAAAACGGAAAATTTATTTGTATGATGTAGTAAGGGAAACAACCGCAAACTGTAACAAATTTTGTGGTGATATTTTTGTTGTTGCTATATTTTCTACTTCGAGAAGTGTGGAGAATGTTTCTGGAGTTGAGGGTCGGTGGTTTTGGCCAAGAATTTATGAGTTGAGCCATATTAAATGCAAATGGTGAGATATAGATAAAGTATGAATAGTACTACATCGACCAACTATATACCAAACTCTATCTTATTGCTAGATACGATAGATTGATAAGTATTTTGAGATATACCTAAGGTGTCCAACTAATGCAACTGTATCATCATAGTAAAGTATACTCGTTGAAGTGAGACTTGCATAATTATAAATGAGGCAGCAGCAGCGCAGCAGCATTCCGCGCTCTCCTTACTTTGTGTTGCACTATTTTATTTTGACATATTTGTTGGCACCAAATACTTCAAATATATCAAAGCAGAAAACACGCTTACTAATGCTGCTGAGTTACTGCTGCCTCTTTTAGGACAATCACTTAAAAAGAAGTTTGAAACTTGACTTAAAGCTCAGCTTAACCAAATAGAAAGAAAACTAGAGCTGCGGGTCAACAGCTTCAGTGCTTAAGATAAGAATGCGATACCTATTAGGCGAAGGTATTTATCGCTTTACTCTAGCGATATCGCATTATCATCGCATTCTCATCTTCCTACGGGAGAAAATGTGACACTATGCGATATACTCTGGGCTACAAGAAAGCGATAATTCTGGGTGATAAACAAGCGATACTTCTGGGAGATAGGAAAAAGTCTCTTTTAAGCCATAGGAAAGCGATTCAGCAAGCGTGCTCATTGAATGTGTATATACCATGTTAGCAAACCTATTATTCCTGAATATATCCGAATCGGATATTCCACCCACTGGGCTACAGCGATTCTTGATACATGTGTGTCCAACTGCCAAGTGGTTATGGCTACATTCCTTACCATGATTCGATCGCCAACTCTCGCGAGTGCTTGATAGTCGTGTGCGCTTGGATGCAGACATCCTTTAGTTCAGTCTTTCGACGTTCTGGGATCAGATCCCAATAAAGAAAAGCAAATTTATAACATTATCTTAGAATCGTGTGTCTCCTTTTTCTTCCTTCTAATAAAAATTTCTTTCAATCTTTGTCTTTCAAAATAAAGTTCGCTTATGGTTCTGCTTGGCTAAAACCGGGATCAGAGTGTAGTGTAACCTGTTGGGTGTAGAGTTCAGTTGTAGCCATTTCCGGATCAACGCTCCAGTACAATCTGGAATGGCTTGACTGTTTTGTTTAGAGTAAGTCCTTAAAATTTGTATTGTCTGATCAAATTCTGAATTTTAAACTCGCCTTAGGGGAAAGTATGGTCACATCCGGTCATGGAATAGACGAGCCCAGGCGCTCAGAATGGGTGCCCAATTTCAATATAAACCACTAGCTTTCGGAACCCACACAGTAAGACGGGTTTTACTCGGTGAAGTTTGCTTAATGAAGTTTTTCATGCTCATGCTCATGCTTGTGGACCGAATTGTAGTGTAGTCGCTCGCCGTTTTACACCTCTCTCCTACAAACGAAAGCTTTTTCAAGAACTTTCTCCACGGTAAACAAAAAAACCTTTAAAAACGTGGCCTACCTGTCAGCTTTACCTAAAACGAAGTACAAAAGACTGCAGAGAACACTACTTATCGAGCTGCTGATATAGCGTTCCTAGTAGTCTTCAAGTACTTATTCGGTAGATGGGTTTTTATAAAAGGAACATGCAAAACGACTTGGTGCTGCTGATGAGAGAAACGGAAGGAACTTCAAAAGGGTGCACTGTATAGACAATCTAAGTTATCCTTTGACTTTATTCAAAAAATTGTTGACCTTTCCATGAGCTTTACCAAGGTGTTCGAATCAAAACATTCTAACAAAAGTTTCTAAAAATTAACCTTTAGTAAGTTTTAGAATAAATTCATTGATTGTTGATTGTCATCTTCTGACAACTTAAAATGGTCTGTCAACTTTAATTAGTTATCGTTAAAGACCCTGCCCCAACTCATATAGTCCTGGCTTCTCCCTCCCCCCAAAAAAGTATGCTACATTCTGTAGCATTTCATTTGTTACTCTGACAACCATTCGTGTTCTAATGATTTTTCTCTTTGCTCCGCTTATCTAATTAAATATATGTATGTATAAAAAGGAGCACGTTGCTTCCCCACCGTGTCCCCGCCCCTTCCCTTTCCTCACACGTGTTGCTTATTAGTCGCGTAACTCAATAGCCAGCAGCATTTTTAATTGGCACTCATGCCTCTAATTAGACAGGTTCCCCCTATTCCACCACTTCCCCCAGTCCCACTCACACGGGGTTGCCTAAGCCCAAATTAATTGATAGGTGTACAAAATTACAAAGCACCAGGCATTATATCAGTGACATAATAGAAACAACGGCATCGCCCATATGTCAATTAATCAAGCAGGAGGAGAGGTAGAGAGCACAAAGGCAGCAGCAGCAGCGGAGAGTCTTTTTGGAGAAGCCTTTCTTCATTTTATAATCGCCTCAGCAGAACGTCAAGGGGATGAAGACGTGCCGCAGAATCTGTCAATGCTATTAATAGCGCTCTTGGCAAACGATGATGACAAACTTATTTGATTACTGTCAGGCTCTGGCGGGGCTTGCCTTCTCGTGGGCTTTGTATGTACGTATGTATGTATGTGCGAGTACGTGCCTCTTTTGATTATTCAATAATGCGGATGCAATCCCAGATACTCCTGCTTTGTTGTTGACGTTGTCGAAGCGCAGCAGGTGGTGCAATTTTCTCTACGGTGTCAGTTGTCAAAAGGTGCACAAGTAAGCAGCAGCAGCAGCATATAAAATTATAAAATTAAGGTGGAAACTTAATAAGTTTGCCTCTAATGAGCAGAAAGTGGGGTAAATTAATGAAGTTTTCATGCTTAAAGAAATAGTGTAAAATTTGTGGCTTAGCTAAAACAGCTTATGGGTAAGAAACTTTGAATGGAAATGGGAACAATGGCAGGTTCAAAAGGGCAGGAGAGGGTTTCAAAAATCAGAAATATTTTAAGACAATATTCTCAGAGCTGCCAGGCAAAAGCCTTCTTTGAAAAAAATAATGTAGCATAAAGTATCAAAAAAGAAGTCAGTTGATCGAATTCAGAGGTATTGCCAAGGATTTTTTGATAGGAGCGTTTTTTCTGTAGCTCTGAAACAGAATGGAGCCTTTTATTTGGGCAACAGAACTACACAACTCAGATATACCTAAGTATAGGGCCAAAAACTGAGAGTGTATTGATGTACGACACTAAAACGACTCAAACTAGCTCTGACCTGTCCGCATTGACCGCTTTCCTGCGATTGGAAGCAACCCGCCGAGCGCTTGTTTGCACTCTTGGGCCAAGCCTAGCGTAATGTGCTTGCCTCGGGCATAATCACAGCGGCTTTATACTGTTTCGGTTACTAAAAACGATCGCATCTGAAGATCTGCTCATTAAACAGGAGGTGAAGCATAGTCGAGGAAGAACTAGATGAGATAAGATAAGTTATCTAATTTACATTCACAATGGAGATATAAATGTACGTTGCCGGATTGGTTGATGTTGATGCAATTGTTAACAGACCTCTTAATATACCTGTCATCCATTTGCTACCTTGGAAGCTGCTAATTGAATTGTGGGGATACTCCATGTCATCTAAGGGGCCATATTCTCAATATGTTGTACGATAATTGTACACTGAGAAGAAAATCCATCTAAAATCATGATAATAGTCTCGAAACTGTTACAAAAAGCAAGAAAAATCTCAACCGAAGATTATAATCTTAATTCAACAATCTTGTATAATGATGGTTTAAGCCAGATGCAGCGGCGAAACTGAGTAAAACCTCTCAGATGATCGAAACAGTTGTTCAACCCCATTTTTTTCATCTATTTCCCTTTTATACCTAAAATATTGGCATGCATTTATGGGAGCTATATTTGTTCTTGTGCGAGGAATGATTTCGTGAGCATCGAATAGCCACAAGCACACACAAGCCGTTCCAGGCCATAACCGGCTATCTTTTTATACCCTTGCAAAGGGTATTATAAGTTTGCCCAGAAGTTTCCAACGCATAGAAATATTCATTTCCGACCCCATAAACTATATATATTCTTGGTCATGGTGACGAGCTGAGTCGATTGAGCTTTGTCCGTCTGGCTGTCTGTCTGTTTCTACTCGAACTGGTCTCTCAGTTTTGAAGCTATCGAGCTGAAATTTTACACAGAGTCTTCTTTTTGCTGCACACTATTAATATGTCAGAACCGACTGGATCGGATGACTGTATCTCATAGGTCCCTTAGGAACAATCGGTCGGAAAACTAGTTTTAGTATGAAAATCTTTTTTTTTTCAATGGAAATGTCTCCAAATTGTAGGTTTTTTATATTCTTTTACAATTCTACCAATTTTTATCAAAATCGGACAACTATATGGTATAGCTGCCATACAAAAGATAGGTCTGAAAAACAGTCTTAGTTAGAAAAACTTTTTTGTTTTTAATGGTAGCATCCTGCAATTTTGTATTTGTTTGTTTCACATGCTTTCACATAGTTTTACAAAGTGTTGGCCAAATCGGCTGACTATATCATATAGCTCCCATACGAACGATCGGTCGGAAAATGCGAAAAAGAGTATTCTTTGAAAATATTTAAGCGAGCACTTGCAAGGGTATAAAAACTTCGGCACAGACGAAGTTAGCTTAGTTTTCTCGTTTTTATTTTCTAGTGGTTGATTTTGCTTCCGAATTATATAGGTCATTTGTTTTAGTGACTACGAATGCATTATGTTTCTTAAGGCATCTCTAGCTTAAAGCTATTTAAATGGTTTTTAAGGAATTCAATTTCGAAATCTCATAAACATACATTAGAAATCAAAAGATTTCGAAATTCTTAAACGGAAAGATGGAAAATACATAATGAGTAAACCAACGAACCGAACCAATCACCGGTGTTCATTTAGCTGCAAAAAAAACCATGTAATACAGTTGTGCGTGAACCACCTAACCGAACAAGCGGTTTTGCAGTGCTCTGTTTTAATAACACTTTCTCCATACTTATTTACATACTTAGAGTAAGAGTTCTGGTTCCCTGTCTAGAGAGTTCAGCTTGGGCATATTATATAAAAACCCATACCGAATGGGTTCTTTGGCACTGCATTAAGTTAAACCCTTCAAATATCCTTTGTTGTCTGCTCACTCTGGGGCTTTCTTTTTTCCTGTTGTGTTGGTTGGTTGAAAATGGAGAAACCGCAAATGCCAACTGCCACTTGAAGCGTGTTGCTTGTATCTGGTTGTCATTAAAAAGCAGCATCATCATCATTATTATCATCATCCGCTCGAAAGTGAAAACGCGACTGCTGACGTGGCTGTGCCTGTGCCCGCGCTGACTGCTGCTGCTCATTGCCACTGACGTTGACAGTAATTTGCACGAAAAGTGCAACCGCAGCACGACGCGAAACGGCAGCTGTTAATATGCGACGCCAGGACACGACAAGGACAGCAGTAGAGTTGGCACGTGCTGCTAAACAAAATGTCAAATGGCCCGCCCCCACAACTGCACACACACACACACACACACACACTGGCATTTGGTCGCCTCATTTCCGTATCCGTTTTGGCAATCAGCCGACTCTATATCTAAACCAGCTACTCATCTTCGGCCCACTTTCAGTCTCAGCTAACGCATTTAATTTTCAGCTTTCAGAGGGTGGGAGGAGGAGAATAGGCTATTATTTGGGGCTTGTCATTAGGTTTGGTGGGTTAATTAGTTGGCCATTTGCAGATATGGGCGGGAACCTTTTGTTCAATGTATGCTACATAATTATGAACTTTTCTTTCTACTCTCTCTCCAGGTCCCGAGGGCTGCAATCTGTTTATCTACCATCTGCCGCAAGAGTTCACTGATACCGATCTGGCCTCAACGTTTCTACCCTTTGGCAATGTGATTTCGGCCAAAGTGTTTATCGATAAGCAAACAAGTCTATCGAAATGCTTTGGATTCGTCTCCTTCGATAATCCGGACTCGGCTCAGGTAGCCATCAAGGCCATGAATGGCTTCCAAGTGGGCACAAAGCGTTTGAAGGTGCAACTCAAGAAGCCGAAGGATGCCTCCAAGCCATACTAGAACGCATCACCAGCCAACAGCCACCAACCAACAACCAACCAACCAACAACCAACAACTACATTACGGAGCAGCAACCAATGTTTATCTTAGCTAACCTGAAAGATTGTCAAATGGAGTAGTCGACAAATTATGAATCAAGTTGCCCGTGTAGAGCGCGAGTGCGCTTAGAGAGTTAAACCAAAAAGCAAATTCAAGAAGCCTACGTTGTACGTATAACAAACTGAAACAAAGACCAATGAAATTGGCAGCAGCTACCCACGCACCCGCACACACACACAGTTTATTATTTGGCACGTTTAACTATCTGATGAGAACCCCCTTAGTAGTCACCTTAGACCCTAGATTTAGTTTAAATTCGTGACGACTCTTTTTCATTTTTTAAACTGTCGTACCATAATTTTTTAAAAACGCTTTTCTATGACACGAACCAACGATAACCACAACACACAAGTCTGTTCAAATCTGTTAGACCTTAAGTTCTCTCTTTGGATACACTTTTATATATACATATATATCTATATACTATTTTCTCTCTGTTTGATTTGTTCATCTTCTCATATGTTGCAAGTCACAATGAAGTTCAAGCGAAACAAACAAAAAAAACCACAAAAAAAGCTAGTTTTAAAACACACACACACACACAAGTTACTTGTTTTGTTCAATGGATTATCCTTATATGCGGACAACTCGCATATAGCTAGTATGTAGATTGCTTTATTATTGATTCTTGTGTTACTCCGCCGCCACCATCAACTGAAAACTCACATATCTGTATTTGTACTGAAGGAAACAAATATGTTTTTGTTACTCGCTCTATTATCATATAGTTGAACTCGTTTAGTTTTAATAATGCGATTTGTAAAGAATATTACTGAAATCAAGGAAGAAGAACTTATGTTATTTATGTTTTTGCAAAACCATTGATATCGAATATTGTTCATGAAGTTTTTTATATATAAACATACATATATATAGATATTATTTTTATTATTATTTCTTTTACTTTTCTATCACACATTTTCATTATATTTGGTATTATCATTATTTGTTGTACGAAAAACATTTGGTGTAGTGCATCAGCCTAGCTTACTTTTGTTTATGTAACATTCACACACACGCACACACCAACACCAACACACAAACACACAAACACACATGTATACATACCATACTTGCATATATTTCTAAATAAAGTTTTGTTCTCTGTTCAAAAATTTCACAATATCAACAAAAAAAAAGAAAACTATACGAAATTTGCTTGTGCTTTTACCATTTTTGTAGTCATTTTTAGATTGGGTGATCAAGCTTTTGTGCTTAGTTGTTAATTATATATATATATATCTTTTTGGTTTAATGTTGTTTAAACAGTTTTTTATTTAATTTAAGCAAGTAGAACAGTCGGTGAAGTGCGACTGTCACCTATTTTGTCAGCCTATTTAGTTGTTAAGTTGTGTAAAGTGCTGCCCATCGCTGTTTCAGCCGGTGCTGCCCAGCATAAATGTTTGATTTTCACTCTTACTCGACTATTATGCTTCCGATCTTTACCATTTTTTCGGGGGATCGTTAAATAATACAGATTCCTAAATATATCTAGAATTAATGTTAGCACCTTTATCTATAAAATATGGCAAGATATGAGGTCTTTTTGCCAAATTGAGGGGCGTGGCTTGTACTACCTTAGAAATATGCCCAGAAATGAAATCAGACATCCAAAAGCCTACACAGAAAATTCAAATCTGAAATCAATTCGAAACGGGATTGAAAACAGGGTAATCCCGGAGCAGGCTTAAAATGATCCTGTTTTTCGGGATAAAAAAAAAAGTTGTAAGTGAAATCAACCTTTTTCGGGTTCGGATCAAGACTATCCAAGATTACCCTGTTTTCAATCCCGTTTCGGATTGATTTCTTTTTTCCCACGGATACTAAAAATCTGCCCTGAAATGAAATCTGAGCACCCAAAAACCCATAAAGCGATACCACATATGGCTTTTTTTTAGTTTTACCCCCCTTTCCCCTGTCCATAAGTAGACCTTAACCATAACGTTTAGAAAAATATTATCAGAAAATAAATTCTAACACCAAAACACGTCTAAAACGATACCACATTTGAAATCTTTTTAGATTTTATTCAAATTCCCCCCTTTATAAGTCCACCCCCTTGCCCTGAAACCCAAAAACCTATAAAAGAAATACCCCATTTGATGGTTCAAGCAATTTTAGCCACCTGCCGCTTTAAAAGTCAGTACCCTACCTAACGAAATGAGATCGATCATATCTACCAAAAACCTATATAACGATACTCCATTTGACATTTTTTATACCTTTGCAAAGGGTATTATAATTTTTCCCAGAAGTTTGCAACGCATAGAAATATTCATTTCCGACCCCATAAACTATATATATTCTTGATCAGGGTGACGAGCTGAGTCGATTGAGCTTTGTCCGTGCGTCTGTCTGCCTGTCTGTCTATTTCTACTCGAACTAGTCTCTCAGTTTTAAAGCTATCGAGCTGAAATTTTGCACAGAGTCTTCTTTTTGCTGCACACTACTAATATGTCGGAACCGACTGGATCGGATGACTATATATCATAGCTCCCATAGGAACAATCGGTCGTAAAACTAGTTTTAGTAAGAAAAACTGTTTTCTTATACAAGGAAACGTCTCCAAACTTACAACTTATAAGTTTTCTATGTTTTTGTATAATTCTACGAAGTTTTATTAAAATCGGACAACTATATGGTATAGCTGCCATACAAAAGATAGATCTGAAAAACAGTCTTAGAAAAACTTGTTTGCTTTTAATGGTAGCATTCTGAATTTTTGTATTTGTTTGTCTCACATGCTTTCACATAATTTTACAAATTTTTGGCCAAATCGGATGACTATATCATATAGCTGCCATACGAACGATCGGTCGAAAAATTGGAAAAGGACTATTTTTTGAAAATATTTAAGCGAGCACTTGCAAGGGTATAAAATCTTCGGCACAGACGAAGTTAGCTTAGCTTTCTCGTTTTATTTTGCCCTCTTCCGCCCTCGGTAAGTCCATCTGAAGATCGTAAAAATACTGTTAGAAATGATATTGAAGGTCTCAAAAACCTATAAAACGATTGGATATTAAGCTTACCCCGCTTTCTCACCACATTATGCAGCTGACTGTCCAGCCATTTGGAGTATATTCTCTGATATATCAATGACTGAAGCCAAAGATAACAATGTTATGATTTTCTACCGTTTAGTTTAACCATTCTGTCCCAGTGTACAGTTCTAGCTGTACGTACACTTCACTTCCGAGATACTTCACGTAGCGGCTTTAAAACTAGTCTAGGGGGTTTAAATCAGATGATCAGATGGTGGCACTAATGCTCTACGTTATGGGCTGCTTTGCATCAACTATTATCAAATGTTTCCAATAAATTTTCAGAAGATCAGGCCACATCAGTAGACAATTAATGGTGACAACTTAGTTTAGGGTATTATGCCGTAATAAATAGATTGCTTGGCTTTCTAACTGGGCCAATAATGGGGGGATTTGATATATTTTGATAGTAACAGGAACGGAAACCAACCAAATGCTTGGAAAAGTGTTGAACCAAAAATAAAACTTGATAAAAACAAATTTTCTTTAAAAATCATTTATTTGAATAATAATTTTACACCTCTAAAGACTTGAACCAGTTTTGGTTTTGATTTAAAATACAATTTTTGTTGATTGATATAATTTGAAAGTTTGAAAAGGATACTTGCAAAACATTTCCAAGCACAATCATTCAGGTTCCAGAAGTCACTATAACCAACATGTGGCCTTGTTCCCGATTCTCTTTTCGATTTACAACACTGCAGAGATATTCCTGATTTGAATAGCCTTATTTTACCTATTTTACCTCTCTGTGCTTGCTTTGTTTTGTTTCACTTGTAAAATTTCGTATGCAAAATGTATTTCTGACACATGTAGATTGTCTCATCAATATTTCTGAATTATTTACCATAAATGCCAAATATTCCCATTTAATGCTAACAATTCCCCTTTGTTCTTTTTCCCCCCTTAGATGACGTTTTCACTTTTGAATGGGCGAATAATGTCGAATGGTTGGATGCCGCCAATGAGTTAAAAATGTAAGTAAACTTAACTCCGCTCCAAGGTGAACACCACTTAGCTAATCTAATACCCTCTCTCTCTGTTTGCAGTTGTGCTCACTCCAATGTGTTTTCCATGGAGCATCATCGGTCCCATTATGTACATATTAGGCGCATCAAAGTCTTCTCTATTATTTTTTTTATAGCAAAAATCCAAAAACTTGCTGTCGCATATAAATTCTCAAGAAAAATTGTAAATTGAAAAAATCTGAATAATGTGTAAAAATAAGGCTAATGAAATCGATACAAGCCACAGTTTCTTAGCAATGCTTGCAAAGCGAAATAATTTTAATGAAAATAAAAGATAACTAAATGAAAATGTGTGCGTGCGTGTATGTGTGTGTTATTAAGTATTATTTTCAAAAGGCATTGACAAATCAGTAAGCAACTTATACTTTTGCTTTTCATTTGTTTGTCTAGTCTAATTCAATGTGAGCCGTTTTTTGTCTACCTACCAATTAATTAACTAAATCTGGATGTGGCTTTAAAAAAAAAACCAAAAACAAAACAAATAATTTGACTTAGGCATACTCTTCTTGTAATGTGTAATTTAAATGTGTAAACCTAACTAAGCAACTCGACATGTAAGTGTAATTTTTTAAAGAAACAAAGCAAGGCTGTGTGTTCTGTCTAGAGAGAGAGAGAGAGATGATTAAGTGAACAACTTTTGCATTACGTGGTAAGAAAACGTAAGGGAAACCATTTGCTGATTCCATCTGGAGAGACAGTAAATAGCGAGAACGTAAATCTAGTGATAAAATAAATTATATATATTGTATATTGTATATTGCATTCCACATGAAAATTAAATCAATAAAAAAAAGGTGTCATGATTTTTATATACATTTTGTGTGTGTGGCGTTTCGCTGGCTGGGGAGGAAAACTTGGCTGAAATATGTTGACGAGCTGCCGCCGCCAACTAAAGAGAAAACTTCAACAATAAACGAAATATTTTGCTAAACTTGCGATTTGCATATGAAAAAGTTTATGCCAATTGTGGCCAAGACGCAGGAGAGCTCCTCCCCGACTCCCCCCCCCCACAGTCGGTTCGAAAACTAAAACGTGTAAACAAAATTTACCAACTACGTGACGCAGCGCACATTGCATAATCTCGCATCCAAATGCTGGGAGACGCAGACGGGAGAGACGGGAAGTCTTAACGCAAGATTTATTCGCATTTAAATCATGCGTGGAAAAGTTTTTGCTGCTGTCGACAGCAAATGGCACCAGAAGCAGGATGAGGGGAGCAGCGGTACACACACACACACACTAACACATACATTCTGCCCTGGCATATTCAAATATTTTGACTTTTGATTATGGCTGAAAAAGTTTTGTTGTTTGGCATTTTCCCCAGTAAATGCTTCAATGGCGCACAACAACGTGGAGAGATGAAATTGATTGCTGGCGCCTGATAAGCGGCTCATCTATGTACCCAGATGGAGCAGAAGGTAATACAGATGAATCATCTTTGCGCCAAAGAGATTTAGAGAGAGAGAGAAAGAGAAAAGGAGATGATGCCAAGGAGAAGTTGGATTAAAGATTAAGGGAAACTAAACGTCACATTCATAAGATATTAACAGTTATGTAGATGAAATGACATGCCTAAAGTTTATCCATATTTGCAGTTGGAAAGTGTATGCACAGTAGGTATTTTGAGAGCGAAGTCTTGACCATCCTTCAACCCATTTCTTTATAATCCTTTTACGAATAGAAGGTCCGAATGTCTGAATCGTCTTTCTATGTACAAATCAGTGGATGAACTTATATTGACATGACATAACGCCCGTATCAAGCCTTAAAATATAGAATCGGACGTCTTCCTGATACAATAACTACAACTATAACTACAACCGGAAGTGTTTTTTTTCGCAAGAGCGAGAATTTATTGAACCCCCAGAGCTTTAGCATACCAAAAACCTGGTCTGCAAAGTCGATTATAGAAGATACTTCCTAGTAATATACAGTTCTATACTACAAGTTTGAATCGTATAACCAAGGCCGACTGAGAATATCAAAACTGCGCCAATGC
The DNA here is from genome assembly GCA_035044985.1 of Lordiphosa fenestrarum. Taxonomy (NCBI): domain Eukaryota; kingdom Metazoa; phylum Arthropoda; class Insecta; order Diptera; family Drosophilidae; genus Lordiphosa; species Lordiphosa fenestrarum. The sequence continues at coordinate 1,802,950 of JAWNNO010005527.1, read as the reverse complement.
AGGAAAAATAATAAAATTCCAGTATAGATATCGACATATCAGATCATTTTTCGCCCCGAGTGTATTATGTAGGCAAAACATATTTCAAAAGAATTTGGGCAACAAGTTTGAAACGGATTCTGACACTTCAAGCAGGCAGCTATTTTGTTTCATTAGAGAATCGTAAGATGTTAAATGTCGGAACCAACAGCAGGTTTTTCAAATAGTAAGTTTTTTTTTTGCCAAGTGTCGACAATATTCTGAGCTAAAACCAGCTCAAAAACCAGGCAAAGTAATAGGCGAACAGAAATCAGCAGTAGGTAGTCGGCCGCTCCAAAATAAAGATTTTGTAGCATGCTTTTGGGGATCACCAAATCAAAAATTTCGTGGCATGCTTTTGGGGGCATCAATAAATGATTAAATGGTGCCCCCTAAAAGCATGCCACGAAATTTGGTTTTTGAGGCTGCCGTCCACCTACTGCTGATTTCTGTTCGCCTATTACTTCAGTTTGGTTTGGTTAGTTGAAAATCGCTCAAACTCGAGAGCCAAAGAATTCCGGCATGCTAAGGAAGAAAAACCGAAGAAACCAAAACCAAATCCCATTGCATTTTGTGTACTTTTAAATGTAAAAATACTTTTATTAAACAATAATTATAATAAAAATAATAATATTAAGCTAGACATGATTTTGTATCTCCTTTTTGGGTTTTAGTGGTTGTCGGCTGATTGAAGTATTTGCTGGACGACATCTTCCGGCACGCTCCAGTTATCCTGAAATGAAATCAAACAAAAGCGTCACATTGGGTTTTCTTTTGGAATGATGTAAAATGAAAAGGGGTTATTTGATGAATGACATTTAAGGATTCGCCTGTTTTCAAAATGTCCGAACATAAAATATACTTTTCAAAAGCAAAATGTTGACCACCTTTGTGTTAATTTTAACTCAATGTTTTTCCAGGTCTGGTTAATAGGGTTAATGGGAAAACCACTAGCAAACACGAAAACGCCTGAAAAAAGTAACTGTTTTTACTACCGCACTACAACCTTGAAATGGAGAACTTGAAGGAGCTAAGAGTAGCTTAAGAAAAACCCAGGAACTTTCCTAATTCAATGTGAAGCTTCTAAAGAAGAATTGAAGATTGAATTGATAGAATTGAGGAACTGATAAGAAAAACTACGCGATTTTACAATTTTACTAATCTCTTGACCCTAAAGTAATACAGGGTGGTCCATTTAAAAAATGGAATTTAATTTTAATAAAAAAAAACGGCTCGATATTTTTCAATGTTTGAAGATTTATTGGAAAGGTTGATTCATGTCATTTATTTATGAAAAACAATTTCGGTCAAATGACCGAAATTCGATTCACCCAATTTTTGAGAACATTTTCAATTGTTTCGGCACGTATGTCAGCAATAGCAACTCGAATCTCGTTGTACAACTCATCAATTGTATCAGGATTGTTTGCATAACATTTGTCCTTGACTGCACCCCAAAGATAATAGTCTTAACGGTGTCAGATCACAGCTTCTTGGCGAGGCGCAAGGGCACAGAAGACGATTCGGATGGTCAATTGGCCTTAGCTGCTGCACCAATTGAACTTTGTATGGCTTCATGGCAAGGTCTTTAGGCAAAATTCGCATCAAAGAAGTGCGCGAAATGTCCAATTGTTCAGATCGATGACTAGTTGACGTCGATGGTTGTTCACGCACATTTTCAGCAACCGCACGCACCGGACGAGTACGTACACGGGTTGGTTTATCCACCAACATTCCAGTTTCATGAACTTGCTTCACGAATTGATCAACAAATTGAGTTTTCGGAACTTTTTGTCACTAAACATTTGACGTTTTTAAAGTCAAATTATGAATAGGTCAAATTCCATACACTCGATGAACCATCCTGTGTACTTTATATGGTCGAAAATTCTTCCTTCTATGCCTTACAAACAGAAAAGAATAATTATATTCGCCCGAGGCAGAGTCAGCAGTTCCCCGCAGCAATTGTTCTTAATTATTTGTGTGGTTTAATTGCTGGCAAACTTCTATCCAATCCAATCACCCATCTTCATCTCTCATTCAACTCTCGGCGGCAACTCCCCGGCACATTTGCCAAATCAATATGCAATATCCCTCAAGTAAGCGATTTGGCAACACACTGAGAACTGAGAATCGAGAACTGCCTGTCATAAAAGCCACACCAATTTTTGTCTCAATCAGAGTGCGGCTGCAATGGCATGGAAAGCTCAAAACTGGGTTAGTTGCCGCAAAAAAAAAACAAGAAAAATAACCCCCCAAAAAAAAAGAAAAGAACAACAACAATTGCAATCCCAAAGCCACACCGCCCTCTCCCTCCCAGCCAGCCGTTGCATTTCAAAACACACACAGAGAGCCAAAAACGAACAGAAGGTGGGCAAGAAGCGTATCAGAGGAGGCGTTTGTGGGCCACGCCCCCACCATATCTGTCAAGTGAACTGGAAGTGATATGGAGGAGACCAAGAATTGGAGAAGGACGATGAGCGTGTTCACGTGCAAAATTGCAGCGATTCCCAAAAGGTTCCTGGTTGGTTTTTTTCCCCTCCTTTTGCTGGTTCGCTCAAAATCGAATTCACTTTGCTTGTGTGTGCGTGCGTGCGTGAGTGTGTGTGCGTGTGTGTGAGTGAGTATGTAATTCAAGCAGCATATCGAGTGTGATCGATGAAAGTGACAGGATGCAGGATGTGCGCGCTGCAGAGAATTTTAATCAGCTCTTGAGGATTTGGATGCTGCAACTGGAAGCCGATCCGTGGCCATGGCCAGCACAGGCAGGTGACCTCTAAGCCATAATTTCGCGCAGTCGGTGCAGCTTTTTCATGTCCTTACATCTCCCTCGACTATTCGCTCAATTTCTGTTCACTGATTTGTTTGTTCACAATGCAACTCCGCTAAATTGTTTGCCTTTTGTGTGTGTGTCTCTGTATCTTTTCTTCATTCTGGGCGCCACCCCCTTGCGCCACCACTGGCCGCCCCCCTCTCGATGTGCGTGCAATGCCATTAACAATACGCCCAAAAACGGGCAAACGGCGCTAAATCCATTGTTATTTCGGTGGTCGATTGTTGTTCTTCCGGCTTGCGTGAGCTTATTGTGGCCCCAGCAAACAATTGAAGGAGGAGCAGACACTGGACAGCAGCAGCAGCAGCTCCCGGCCACTGCCATGCAAAACTTGCGTTCCACACAAATCGCTTCAATTTTGCGGCCCAGCCGGTTGGAGGGTTCTGGGCCATGGGCTTGTTTTTTCAGCTCGGTTTGTTCTCAACTGCAATAATCTTATTAGCAGTTTTGTTGTTCGAACCTAATCAATTACCAACGTAATTACAAACTTTGCTAATCTCCTTTTGGGCTGGGAGTGACTGTGTGTGTGTGTGTGTGTGTGTGTGAGGGGGTAGATGGGGGGGAGCGGTTGTAGCTACACAATATGTTGGACATGGACTGACATGAACCAATTTAGTAGTTGTTGGTGCGAAAATTTAGTGGCCCAAATAGGCGATTAAGGCAGTGGAGCTTGGTATAGCATCGAGGCTCTGCTGTGGGCCAGTTCCCAAACCAAACAGCTAATTAAGGCCACGGATTAATGTTCTTCTACGATTTCTCATTGAGAATTCTACAATTTATGTAGCTTTTTACCCTGTAATATTTTAACTTTTTGATATGAAGGAAGGAATATCTAGGGGAAGTCTTTGACATATTAACTTTGGAAACCAACTCGACTTGCCTAGCGGTAGCCGCCCTTACAGAGTTTCCTAGTCCTGAGTTCGAACTGATCTTAAGCTAGTCGAGGAATATGATACCAAATATTATAGTGTCGCTTAACCACCATCAGTCTAGCTTCAAAAGAGGTGAATACTGGCCCACTCTCTGCTGTTGCACTTCCTGAAGTGGCAGTACTGTTCCTGCTAATACCATATAATACGAAGAAACGATTCTAATAGCAATCCCAAAAGGGCAACGATTCAATATAGTTTAACGAATATTTCCTGACAGATAATTCGGTTGAAGATGATTCTCCATACCATCAATTCGGCCTTCCTAGAGGAAACTGCGCGCCTCTACACAGGCTCACCCATTCGCCAATCATATTTAGAAGGCTTTCGAGAACCACAAAGGAAAAACCGCTACATTGGACACAAAGTGAGCTTTACTTTACCAGCAACAGGCCATGAACTGTTTGTCTCACTTGCGGGTACACTAGTCTCACTTCAAGATGTTTTTTATACCCTGTTCCCATTGAAAATGGGAAAAGGGGGATCATGAAATTGTGCGAATGAGTGTAACAGGGAGAAGGAAAATTTTCCGACCCCATAAAGTATATATATTCTTGATCAGCATGAACAGCGGGTCGATATAGCCATGTCCGTCTGTCCGCCTGTCCGTCCGTCCGTCCGTCCGTCTGTCCGTCTGTCTGTCTGTATGAACGCGTCGATCTCAGAGACTATAAGAGATAGAGCCACAAATTTTTCCACCAAGGTAGATTTATGCTGTACGCAGATCAAGTTTGTTTCAGATTTGAAAAATTCCACCCCGTCCCCCTTTTATCCCCAAAAAACCTAGCCCTCCTCTAGAAATCCTAGACCTAAAAAGCCGTCAGATCCACAATTTTCAAGTTAGAGCCTCGTGGTTTAGTATACATCAAGCTAGGCCCAATATCTATTTATTCTGAAAAGTACAATCAGATCGGACCAAAAGCACCGGAGTTATAAGCGAAACAGTTGAGCTGATAAGAGCACCCCCCCAGTTGTTGATCAGGACTAGAAAAGTGTTGCCTACATTTAGGATGACATCTTCAAAAATTCAAAAACAAATAAATGAAAACAAATGAACAGGGTATTTTGTGGTCGGGAAACTCGACTGCAGCGCCCTTACTTGTTTAAGTATTCGAAAACAACTTTAGATGAGGAATAACTGAAAATTGTTTTCTCAGAGCTACGGTACTCCCTTGGTGACCAAAACGTACGTTGTTTCCTTTTGTTACAGACACAGGCGCAGATACATATTCTCAACTTAACCAAGCTGCCAGCACTCACAATCTTTGGTCATTTGGAAACGGTAGAAGAGTTGACCTCTACCCCAGAAAGGTTGCCTTCCCCAGCAGCTACGCAAAACTTTAAAGGGCAGACTCAATCCAAAGAGCGAGTTTCCCCTGGGTAAACGATGGGAAATGCCCTCCACAATGTAATTCGTGATACCTTAAGTGCTCCCTTTCGAATAAGACACGTGCGAATAAGTTCTTTTGGAACTCTACTGGCTTATTGGAGTTTTGCCTACATTTGATCTGCTCTGCTTGAGTGGACAACGGCGGGTAACCAAAATAGTTGACAGACGCTTCAAATATATCTTCGCTTTTGGTCGACGCCGCAGACAAGGAGACAGAAGAATAACTTATCGCGCGATCGAGACGACTGCAAATATAACGAGAAAGCCAAGCAGCTTACTTCGTCTGTGCCGTAGATCTTATACGCTTGCAAGTGCTCGCTTAAATATTTTCAAATATAATATAATATATATAATATTATATAATATAATTTTACCGCAAAATTGTCAACCGATTTGAACGAAAATTGGTGGAATTGGGTGAAAGCATGTAAAACCAGCCAATAGAAAATTTCAGGATGCTGCCATTAAAAACAAAAAAGTTTTTCTAACTAGGACTATTTTTCAGACCTATCTTTTGTATGGCAGCTATACCATATAGTTATCCGATTTACATCAAACTTGGCAGAATTATAAAAAAGCATAGAAAACCCATGAATGCAAAGTTTGGAGACGTTTACATTGAAAAGAAAAAAGTTTTTCATACTAAAACTAGATTTCCGACCGATTGTTCCTATGGTAGCTATGAGATATAGTCATCCGATCCGGTCGGTTCCGACATATTAGTAGCGTGTAGCAAAAAGAAGGCTCTGTGCAAAATTTAAGCTCGATAGCTTTAAAACTGAGAGACTAGTTTGCGTAGAAACAGACAGACAGACGGACGGACGGACGGACCAAGCTCTATCGACTCAGCTCTTCACCCTGATCAAGAATATATATAGTTTATGCGTTTGAAAATGAATATTTCTAAGCGTTGCAAACTTCTGGCCCAAATTATAAAACCCTTTGCAAGGGTATAAAAACACATGAGGAGTGGAAAATTTGATAAAGTGGATAAGGCTGTTAATATTATATATTTATATCCGAATAAAAAGGAATCGTATCATCCTGCAAAAAGGGGAGCATGATTCAGCAGAAGTAACCAAAATATGACGAAACCTTATATTGTGAAGACATCAAAGCAAGCAACGGGTGGTTCAATCGCTACAAGAAAGAACCTGGAATAAAGTGGCGGTGCTTGACTGGAGAAGCCGCGAAGGTTGAACAAAGTGTTGCTGCCGATTGGGTCGAAACGGTGAGCATACACTTTGAGCATTGTTTTCGTCAACACCAATTCAAAATTATTAATGTTCTCCCTCTGAACCTCTACATTCGTCTTGAAACTTTCACATGACAAATCAACAACACAATTGAAATAATCTTTAAACTTTTCTAGAATGTCGACCACTGCTCTTAGCAATTTGAAATTCCTTTCAGCTACTTTGGCTTACCCGAATGTTGTTTCCGTGATCCATAAAATCATCATCGATAAATCCAGATTTTCTAAAGCAATTATTGATAATTATAGACGAAAGTTTAGTGTACCAAATGTAAGAAATATGCTTTATGTAGTCGAGAAGTGTAGTTTTCGGAATAGGTTCTTGTTAGACTCTGTACCGTAGGTACATAAAGTATTATAAGTTTGTGCAAAAGTATGTAACAGCCAGAAGGAAGCATCTCCGACCCCATAAAGTATATAAATTTTTGATCAGCAACAACAGAAGGGTCGATATAGCCATGTCCGCTTGTCTGTCCGTATGAACGCACAGATCTCAGAGATGGTAAGAGATAGAGGTTTGACATGTATGGGACATATGCTTCTTATGTCTGCAGGCAGATCAAGCTTATTTTCAATTTTGGCCACGCCCCCTCCCGCCCCCGCAATTTAGAAAAAACGTCATATCTCCCACAGTTTTGAAGATAGATGGCTTATTCCTTCTGGACATATTTAGTTATCGGGACAACTTATCGATCCGCCAAAGGAATGGAGAAGATCGGATGCACGGTTTTCGAGCTATGATAAAAAGACTGTTCTCTGCTGCTTTCAGCTGCTACTGCAGCATCAAAATTTATACTGAGCGTATAATTATGTTGGTACAGAGTATATTATAGTCGGGCTTGACCGACTTTCTTTCTGGTTTTTAATGTGGGTGCGGAAACTTGATCTGCGTGCAGACAATACTAGTCTACGATTAAAATTTGGTTTCTCGAGCTCATCTAATCTCTGAGATCTAGGTGTTCATACAGACAGACGGACATGGCTAGATCGACTCGACTATTGATGCTGATCAAGAATAGATATAGTCTATGGGGTCGGAGATGCTTCCTTCTGCCTGTTACAAACATTCGCACAAGTTTTGTATACCCTTTTTACTCTACGAGTAGCGGCTATAAAAATATGTGGGTATAGGCAACACTGCGTATGAGTGATTTATGGCTCATTATACTCTGTACCGTAGGTACATAGAGTATTATAAGTTTGTGCAAAAGTATGTAACATCCAGAAGGAAGCATCTCCGACCCCATAAAGTATATATATTCTTGATCAGCATCAACAGCCGAGTCGATATAGCCATGTCCGTCTGTCCGTCTGTCCGTCTGTCTGTCTGTCCGTATGAACGCACAGATCTCAGAGATGGTAAGAGATAGAGGTTTGACGTGTATGGGACATATGCTTCTTATGTCTGCAGGCAGATCAAGTTTATTTTCAATTTTGGCCACGCCCCCTCCCGCCCCCGCAATTTAGAAAAAACGTCATATCTCCCACAGTTTTGAAGATAGATGGCTTGTTCCTTCTGGACATATTTAGTTATTAGAATAACTTATCGATCCGCCAAAGGAATGAAGAAGATCGGATGAACGGTTTTCGAGTTATTATCAAAAGACAAAATTTCTTGGTACAGAGTATGTTATAGTCGGGCTTGACCGACTTTCTTTCTTGTTTTCTAACTAGATTATGACATGACTTTAATCAAAGATTTGAGTTCCCAGAGCTGTAAAATTCTGTGAATGTTCGATTAGCCACAAAACGAGTTAATGAGGGTTATAACCAGAGCTGCAAACCGGTTTTGAACCGAACCGGTTCGATCCCGGAATTCCGACTTTCATATTACTGTGAACCGAACCTTGAACCGAACCTCTTAAGGTATTAAAGCTGAATCTTAGCCCGTTCCGAACCCAAAATTTCGGTTCGGTTCAACAACAATTATAGATTTGAACTATTTCCCAGTGACTTCTTCTGTTATCCTGATAGAATTATCTACATTACTGTGGAAACACTTTTCGTATGTGGACTACGAAATTTCAGTTTACTTTAAGGGCTGTATCCAGAACTTCGAATTTTTATTTCGTCACAATACTTTATATAAGTAGAAACACATTGTCATTGCTTTGATGGTCATGAGCTGTATGAAAGTGTTTCTTTTTATCTAAAGTATTGTGAAATCCCATCCCAACCCAAAATCGAGACAACTCCCTAACAGTTTATGTCGGTTTTAGGTCGATTACTATATAAACATGTATAAAGCTTGGCTGAACCAAGGTTCGAACCAAAACCTTGGCCCAAAAGCCTTGAACCTCAAAAGTCTGAACCTGAACCATTGGAAAATTTTGGTTCGAACCCTCGAACCAAGCAGAATGCTTATGAATTTATGCAGATGGCAAGCAGAAGCACTCATCGACATCAGCAGAAGATGAGCTGGAGCGTAGCTCCATGGCAGGCAACGAATTCAAGTTAGTCAAACGAAACTTTGTGATTCAGCATTTTTTCCAACCAGGAAATGTGTGTTCAAACTCAATTTAAAGCTAAACACATTCTGACTTGCCTACAACTTAACAATTTCCGTCCAAGTCAGCCTAATCAGATCAAACTTTCCGCTCTCCTTCCCCTTTGCCTCGTTCGCTCTCAACTCTTTCGAGTGTCTCTGCAGGTGCTGGGCATTGGCTGCTGCTTCCTGTTGTTTGCCACCACCAGCCATCATTTTTGCCATTTTTGTTGCTCTACTTCGGATGTTTTTTGTATTTATTTACAAGTATTTCTGCGCACAAGTTATTTTGCCTGCTGCCTCTGATTACGCAGTTGAGGAAGCCGCGAGTAAAAATCAAAATCAAAACAAAAACAAAAACATTAAAAGCAGCCGCTGCTGCTCGGCTGATTGAGGTGGGGGCTGTTTTCTTTGATATCAAAATTATTTACAAAAAAAAATAGGAAGAAGGGAGAAATAAAACAAACTTTGTCATACGCAGCAATCAGTTTAAAATTCCTGAAAATTCTCTCTGCCCTCCTTCCACGTGCTGCGCTCGCAATTCATTTGATAAACACAATGTGCTCAAATTGCCTGGCAAAACTGAAAGCCCAGAAATCTGAATGCAGAAATCTAAATGAAATCAAATGCATGTGACAGAATGACTAAAAATGCATTTTATTACTGGCCCAGCCTCAAATTGCTGCCATAAATGCAATTGCAACAAGAGAAAAACTCAATTAAAATGGACTTAGTTTTATTTTATGCGTGACAAGACGCAAATCAGGAATATTTTAGGACCAGTTGAAATTGCACTCGGCCAGGCCACAAAATAAACGTAGAGAATATAAATATGAGAGACAGCATGGGGGGGGGGGGGGGGGGGCGGCAGCAGGCATAGGGGGCATACGACGACTGGGGAATGCTCTTCATAAAGTTGGTTTAATAGACGGTGGCAAACCTCTTGGCATAATCATCAGCATCCACATTTGGAGTGTATTTTTGAGAGCTGACTATCTTCATTTAAAATGCATTCATCTTTTTCCACATACGTATGTGTGTGTGTGTCTGTGCGCTTGTGGATTTTGAAATGTGGGTACCCGGGACGGCTCAAAAAACTGCCACACGATACAGACAACAAGTAGACAAGTTACTGACAACTCACACACACTCCGCCACCCACCCACACACATATTTCGGCTTAATGCTGTGGTCCCGTTCTCAACATATTTTGGGTCTCCTAGTCCAAGGCTTAAAATTTGCCAGCCTCTCTCTCCCCACCCAAGGTTTCCTCACATTTTTGCGGTCTGTGGTCTCTTTTTCGGAGTTGTTAAGAAATCAACTTTTTGGCTTTTGTGGCTGGCTGGGCGCACATTTAGTTGTGAGTATGTGTGTGTGCGTGTGTGTGAGTGTGTGAAAGAAGCTTAAAAATTTCATTTTCCTTCTAATTGGCGCACTTTTGTTTACCATATTACGTATACGCCTTGAGTATTTTTTTAAGCAAGTTTAGTGTGAGTTTGAGTGTTTGTGGATTAAAAGTCCTGAAATTGCCTAACAAGCTCAGCAGCAATTAGCCTGCTTGCTCTGTGAATGCACCAAATTGTGTTGACTAATTGAAAGTTCTGTTAAATTCTGTTAAACCAAAATCAAATTTAACATTTTATTTTTGGGCTAAGGCACAATTTCTCAATGTCCGGTTAGGCGAATTGGAGTGTCTGATGCTGTGATGCTACGTTCACCTTTCCATATAGCATGATCGATATTCTTATCAAATACACAGCTGGCTTTGATGAATAATCGATTATTTCTCCTCCAAGCCGTTTAAATGGAGTTTGAACAGGCGGATCAACGTATAAACAATGCAGAAAAGTCTAGAAAGAGGCCTAAATACTTTAATGATCTAAATGATGCCAACTATATTCAACGATTTTCACTTAAAATAATTCATGCTTTGCTAAAAGATCAATTGTGATTCGATTTATTGTGTCTAGGATGGTTCACAGCAATCATGCATTGTTGTCGAAGAGCAATCTTATGCTGGCGCCACGTTCTTATGCAGCTGACAACTTTCATATCACTGCAAATGACTTCATTGGAGACTCCAAGCTGTTTTATTCAAACTTTTTCAATGGCATCGAAAGAAACAAATCAAAATAACTAACTCATTGCAGCGAGTGAAATTTATCGATATCGGGTGAAACCATCAAACGCATCAAATTCGACCGAAGTTTAGCCAATACTCTTTAGCGCGCAAAACTTCAGAAGGCAGACCCAATCCTAGGGCGAGTTTCATTTGGTTAAACGATATGTAACGGCCTGCCCCATGCCAGATAATATTTGGAGAGATGCCCGATTGGCTGGGCAACAGCTGTGGTAAGTCATTCGTATTTGGTCTGCGAGTATCATGTGATACATGTGATCGTTTATGTGAACCACCTTGCCCACTTACAAGGTTCTTGGTCTACCCAACTCGGCCAGGACTCGGTTCCAGGCAGTCGATTCCTAGTGCTAAGGTGCCGATCTCACCAAACGATCACCAAGATTTATGCATTTTTATTCCAACATTTTCAAGACATTTCAGAACGGGCTTCAAAGTATAAGATTCGCTAAACCAAATGACAATCCTCAAGCAGCAAATAGTGTTTTACATCATTTTGGATTCTCAGCAACTTCTAAAGTCCCATAAAATGACTTTGCGAGCTAGAAAGGGCTTTAAGAGTGACAATATAGTGAAATTAAGGGCGATACAAGAACAGAAATGAGTCTAACAATCATTTCCAGGCTGGCTTTCGAAAGTTTGCCAAAATATATCTTTTTGCGCAGATTTACACTTAAGATGCTGTCTTAAGTATTGCGACTCAGCGAAATTGAGAACTAACTTTGAACACAAATGCGATTTTATCAACTTTATGGACTGAATTATCTTCGAAAGTCTGTTTGATATACTAAAGGACGAAAAAGCTAAGCTAACTTCGTCTGTGCCGAAGTTTTTATACCCTTGCAAGTGCTCGCTTAAATATTTTCAAAAAAATACTCTTTTTCCTATTTTACGACCGATCGTTCGTATGGGAGCTATAAGATATAGTCATCCAATTTGAACAAAAACTTGTAAAATTATGTGAAAGCATGAGAAAATTGTAGGATGCTACCATTAAAAACAAAAAAGTTTTTCTAACTAAGACTGTTTTTCAGACCCATCTTTTGTATGGCAGCTATACCATATAGTTGTCCGATTTTAATAAAAATTGTTAGGATTATAAAAAAAACATAGAAAATTTAGGAATAAAAAGTTTGGTGACGTTTCCATTGAAAAGAAAAAAGATTTTCATACTAAAACTAGTTTTCCGACCGATTGTTCCTATGGGAGGTATGAGATATAGGCATCCGATCCGGTCGGTGCCGACATATTCGTAGTGTGCAGCAAGAAGAAGACTCTGTGCAAAATTTCAGCTCGATAGCTTTCAAACTGAGAGACTAGTTTGCATAGAAATAGATAGACAGATATAGATAGATCAAGAATATATATAGTTTATGGGGTCTGAAATTAATATTTCTATGCGTTGCAAACTTCTGGGCAAAATGATAATACCCTTTGCAAGGGTATAAAAAGGACGAGCTTTATGTGTTGAATTTAAGCAGATTTTTGGGCAATCCAAAAATATTTTTTAATGGTTTTGGTATTTTTTGAACTACTTTACCCTCGAAAGTTCGTTAGATTTAGGGGAAGATGGGGATTTTGTGCTAATGTGGCAAAATACTTCAATAAGTATGTAAGAAAATTCGCAGAGATCCACTAAAACGAATCGAAACCAAACTGAAAAACCATTTAATAAGACGAACCTCAGGTTTTGAAGTTCTGTGAACCACTGATCCAAACGAACCTCAGATTTTGAAGTTCTGTAAACCACTGAACCGAACCAGTTTCCATGCCCATTCTATTTGCATTCCTGTTAAGAACATTGTGTTCAGAAATCGTCAGAAATTACTGCCTTTTATACTTCTCTCTGTTCTGGTGGAAAAAAAACCAAAGAAACTCTTCAGTTTGGCTCCATTCTGAATCATAGCTGAATCAGCCCCTGAAATGGACTGGGCTGGTACTGAATTCATGGCTTCTTTTATGTGAGTTTCATGTCTATGAAATTTAGGCATGATTTCAGTGCTAAACTCATGCTTGAGTTTCGTGGGAAGTACTTAAACTTGCCTGTTATTTCAGTTATTCCTACCGCTCAGGTCTGAATCAGCCCTGAAAAAAATAGTACGGAAAAGTAGAACTGCAGGAAAGTTGCTGTCGGGCTCGATCTCACGACTTTCTCGTTTTAAGGCGACGTTCTACAGTCTGCACCACTGGGCTTTTTGCATAAAGGAAACATTGAAACATTCATTTCGGTCTTAATAGCTTAAAAAAGAGCAGATAACAATGGAAACATAGATCAGACAGAAATATATTCATATTTATAAACATTTCTATTATTTCACATTCAGTTCAATGTTAACATCACTTGCTAATCTAACACAACCAGCAGGATAAAAAACGAGAACGTAAGTTAAAGTCGGCCCTGCCCGACTTCGAAATACCCGTTACTCAGCTAAGCTCGGATAAGTATGCAACATTTTTTTAACTCGGCCATTTATTATCCGATCCTTTTGAACCACATAGACTACACTGCAAAATCTGAGCTCAATATCTTAAAAATTGTGGGAGATATTCAATATTTTTTATTGCGGGGGCGGGAGGGGGCGTGGCCAAAATTTGAAACAAACTTGATCTGCCTACAGACAATACTAGCTTACGTATAAAATTTGGTTGCTCTGGCTCTTCTAGTCTCTGAGATCTAGGTGTTCATACAGACAGACGGACGGACGGACGGACGGACAGACGGACATGGCTATATCGACTCGGCTGTTGATGCTGATGAAGAATATATATACTTTATGATATCGGAGATGCTTCCTTCTGCCTGTTACATACATTTGCACGACTTTAGTATACCCTTTTTACTCTACGAGTAACGGGTATATAAAAAGGAACCACATCGTAGGATTGATGTAATTTGATAACCCTTAAGGCTCTGACACACACATGCTGGAAATCAACTGTTATTTTGGCCTGCCGGCTATGCTATTAAATTTATGACGCAAGTAAATTGAATTTTAAATTTGAGTATGACAAATGTGCCACGCCCATCCACAACCCACCCACACGACGACATAGAAAATTGCCTATGAGCGCACACGAAAGTCATAAGTCGGCGGCAAAAACAGAATAAAAAACGAGAGACGACGGAGTGTTGCCAACAATGCACGTGACTGCCAACAAAAACATATAACCAAAAATGTGTACAGAACACCTGCTCGCCCTCCGGCAGTTGGCAAAGTGTTGACTGGCCTGGGCCTGACTGATTGAGTGAATTTGAGATTGACTGACAGATGGAGACGGCAAACGGCGGACGGCGAAAGCGTAGCAAATCAAAATCAGCACAAACTGTAATGGAAACGGCAAATACGTGCGCAGTTTTTCAACAGCCAAAAAAATAAAAACACAAATTTGTGACAGTAAATTTAACGAAAAGTGCTGACACAGCAAATTACACCGAGCCGAGGCAAATCGAAACACAAAATTTTCTATTAGCCCCCCCCAACCGAAAACAATATGCAAAAATTACACACAGGTGAAAAAACAGACAAAATTGAAAATTCCGCACACGTTTCCGGCTTTTCTTTTGGGCATCAAATGTAGCGTTGACAAATCTCAAATTACCCCAAAAAAGAAAACACATGGAGGCATAAACTCACGTGTCATCATGCACTTGAGACTTTGGCGCAGTTGTTTTCGTCCGGAGACTGGCGGAGACATTGACATTTGTCTGGCTGCTGCTGCTGTTGCTGCTACTGTGCAAATCAAAAACCTATCAAATAAAACTTGTCGCTTTTTCGTAGCACAGTTTTGTGCGCACTCAACACGTGTTCGATGCCCGCCCCCCACCCCCCATCCAGCAAACTAAAGGTACATTTCGAGGGTAGTTTAGACCACTTGGGAATTGTAGAGGAACCAGCAAGCAAAGCCACGGCAACATTGTCAAATCGGGGAAAAAAATCAAAGTGGAAAATTTGTAAAAAAAAAAGAAGGAGCGCACTTGAAGAGGGAATTCGTTTTACAAGCGTCAAAGCGAGATTTTCGTGAGGTGGATTTTGGTTTTCTGGAATGAGAATTAGGCAGCAAACTTAGATTTTGTGGGTGAGAGATGAAGAGATGAGACTAATGTAATGAGACTGTTTGATTTAGGTAATGAAAAAAACGAAACTACTTCTAAGAAGTTAAGCCTACTGGTTGTATGATATCAGTGCCTCCCAGCTTTCGTTACTTTTATCGTCTAGAATGTCATGCAGTTTCCCATTCTTAAACTGCAGTTTACTTACCGACCCACAACTAAGATCTTTTACCATATAATCCTAAAAAGTGACGTAAGACCTAGTTTTTTTACTTTATAACAAAGTGGTCAGGGCATGTTTAGCGCACGGTTGTAAGTTCAAGCAGCGCTTTCTTCAATCGTATAATTTAGCTGGAAGCCAGCTGCTGCAGTTTAAGTCCTGCTGTCTGGTGTTGGTATTTGGAGATTCTCGTTTGACTGTAACCCTTCCGCGTTATTCCAGCTTTTGTACCAAAATCCTTATTTCGATTTGTTTCGTATGTAAGAAAATGCGATAGCCCAATAGGATTTTTCCTTTGTTGTATGATCTCTTTTGTAATACTTGTCTGGAGTTCACATCAGACCTGTTGCACTCAACGGACAACAATTGGAATGGCGGTTTAGATCATTGCACCATCGCTCGCTTTAGTAGCCGCACTTCTTCACTGCTGTTACTTCGAGAGAATTTCAAAAAAATATCCACACAAAAAGTTGCAGTCTTGCCAAGCGAGTCCAGCGGCCATACCGTAGTAGTCTTGCCACCGATGAATATGCATTACCCGAAGAGTTCACTTCAAATCTCGATTTGAAACAGCCCTCTTTGAAAACGAAATTGCAGAAGATCATCCAGAAGGAGTCCATGGTTATAGTCCTACTGAACGCTGATAACATGAATCTTGATAAATGCAAAACAGGCTTAATGGCCTAAGGCTTAAGGCCAAGGTACATAAACAAAATCATCGAGAAGGTTAAACAACTACAATTAGAGTTCAAATCAAGTACACCATGCTTAAAACCAGGCATTTCCGTTGTCAAAAGTGCGGTAAGACAAGAAATGCTTGGATACAAGCAGAAAATACAAAAATCAAGCATGGATTTTCGAGACAAAGCATACATATACATAATTTTCAATTCCAAGAATAGTTTTTCTTCTTTTAGAGACTTAACAGCACTTACTGATACCTAAATCTCAGCCCACAACGCCACAACGCGTTAAGCCATGCACCTTGGAGTTCTCAGTATAAAATGTAGGCAACAGCCATTGGCAAAGGTGGGAGCGAGAACGAGAATTGTTCTCATTTTTTTCTCACGCTCTCCGCTTGTGGCTTCCCGCACTTGCCTTGCCATTAAGCTCGAAGTCGAAAACGTTTGTCTGCTTGTGTTCGAGTAGATTTCATCTGCAGAATTCGTGCTTGCCGATTCGTGCTGCATTTCTTTGGGTGCAAGTTCTCGTAATTATACTCTGTACCGAAGGTACATAGAGTATTATAAGTTTGTGCAAAAGTATGTAACATCCAGAAGGAAGCATCTCCGACCCCATAAAGTATATATAATATATTCTTGATCAGCATCAACAGCCGAGTCATGTCCGTCTGTCCGTCTCTCTGTCCGTATGAACGCACAGATCTCAGAGATGGTAAGAGATAGAGGAATTTTTAGGAATATTTAAAAAGTCAAATAATATAGTTATATTAAAGCTTCTTCTTGCTGGGATTGGCCTTAATTTCGGAGACCCGGGCTTAAGCACCAGGGTAGCCGATAGTGAGATGAGACTTCCTTGTCTTATCCGTTGGAGATACAGTGCTGGGGTGGCCGATGTTAGGTAACGGCTTCGTTGCATGGTCCAATGGTTAGGCACGTTTGGATGGTTGTGAATTCTGGTTCACAGCTATCAACCCCAGTAACAAACAGCTTTATTTAACTAAATAATAATTAATTTTGTTTATTTTGCTTCCGAACTCTTGTGCGGTCTGTACCAAACTGATTCGTTTGCTAGAGCTTCTTCAGCTTCTCCTATCTGATTCTCTATGCTTTTGCTAATACTCTGTGTACATGTATGTAGTTGGATGAGTGCTTACAATGTAAATAATAATATATGTTATTTGTATATGTAACTATATTACTTAACTTTCTAGATCGTTATCTGGTAATAATAATATTGAAAGCACATTCAATAAGTTTATTACTTAGCTTCTTGGGTTTTGCGAATCTTTGGAGTGGAGGATTTGAAAACGAAGCCTCTTATTTACTCAATCTAGAATTGTAAATCAGTCTTTTGATTTGTAAACTCTTTTGCTATATATCGATCAGATATTCAATTACCAGAATATAGTACAGATTTTGTTGTGTATAATTTTTTTTGAACTATACCGAAGTTGTGGGTTTGGAACAGGTTCTGGTTCAATAATTTCTACGCACTTGGTTCGGCCTAAGGTTCGGTTCGAAGGTTGCAAGAGGTTGGAATTCTGGGCTCGAATTGGTTTGGCTTTCCAGTAATGGAAGAACTTTTGCCTTATGAAACTGTTTTTCGCATAAGAAAGCAATCAAGGAAGGCCTTCTTTCAGACTTTCAAGCAGATCTTCCAAGTCATTTATCTTACTCCACGTCTCTTCTCGAAATAGCTCGACGGCAGATCAAGCGCTCCTTTCAGGATTGTTTGACCCTTTCAATCTGAATGCTGAATGCTTCTGGTTGCTTATCGTAAAATAGCAAAGGAGTCTATATTTTTTAGAATTTACTACTCAATAATTTCACATAATTGTTTACTTCTTTAGACAATCGAGGTTATTTCTTTTTCAGTTTGTTCCAACAAGTTTTGCCACTTAGTCGCCTTGGCAAATGTGCCAAATTGATTGAGTAATCAAGAACAAAAAAACCGCGATAATCCCGAATTACATTAGTCACAATTTGCCCCTCAATTGCCAAGTTTCGCGCTTTTCAATTGACGCCAAAAATGTTCATGCCACTCCTCAACCCCAAATTGGCGACCAAAATGCAATAAATGTTTGAGGCCAACTACACAGAATGACTGTGGTAAGGGCCGCTTTGCTGCTGACTCTCTCTCTCTCTCTGAGTGTTGGGCCGCTAATTAAATAGCCAAAAAGTGTAGAGTGAGTGCCAAAATGTACCCCCCTCGGCATATTATTACCCCCCATACGGCCCAGCCATCCCCCCCTCTCCCCCCGGCCGCCTGTCACAATTGTGCTGGCAAATCAGCTCGAAGCGAAATTCAAAACGCCGAAAGCAACTTCATGTGAATGTGTGAAAGTGTGCTTGCATAATTTCATTAAAATAACTGTCAAAAATTTCACGTAAGCCCGCCAAAGCCACGCCTTCTATTTCTGTACCCACACACCACGCCCACCGCTTCAAATTCAAACGCGAATTTTCCACTGACGCAGACTGTCAATAGGAATTCAGGCAGGTGTCAAAAATATTTCAGGCATGGAAGTGTTCCCTCCGCCCGCCGCTTCATAAATTGGCATAAATTGCTTTAGGGGCTGGCTGTGTGTGGGCAACAACCTGTGTGCGCCCGCCCTGTGTCTGTGTGTGTGTGTGAAATTAATTTTCATTATTGGATTTTGCGACTTAGACATCATTATCATGTTCTTATCGACGCCGACACACGAAAATGCCACAAAATTTTTGCTCCTGATGTGGCACCTAATCGCTCAGAAGGCTTTCAAAAATCTCAAATTGACAATCGATTTTTGGTTTAAGTTAGTTGGCTGTACGAATAGTTGGAAGAACTTAAACTTTTTAATCATATATTAATCATAAGCACCGTGCGATCAAACTTAGTTAAGTCATCAAACGAAAGTTTCAACAGTTCTTAAGCAAAACTTAAACAAAAAATGAAAAGAATGACAACTTGAATATCTCTCACTCACTCACCCAAAAATCCTTAGCAATTTCACTGCCAAATAGGAGCGGGAGCTGGTGGGACTGTGGGGACGGATGCATAAACTAAGCACTAATGCACCGACTAAGGATACAAATTACGAAACAATGACATCAACGTGCCTGTCAACAACTTGGCCAGACAATAGTTTTCCCACAGACAGCCAAGAGGTTCGCTCAAACGCTGGCTGAAGAAGAGGAGGAGCTGGAGGAGGAGCTGCTGCTGGAGTGTAGAGCCGAAGGTTAGAGGTAAAAGCAGGCGCCAGGTGCAACGGACATTTCTGTCGCATACATACAAATTACGTGCGAGATTATGCCGAGTCCGGTTCCAGGATGAAAGCTGTCTGTTAGAGCACGTAGAGAAAGCAGTCAACGGTTAAATATAATCATGTTGGAGATGGCCAAGTTTGTCATATTTAAAAGCGTTTATGATTTTTGCAAACAAACAAATGGTCAATTGTTATAGCGAGGGCTTATCAATTCTTATCAGGGCTGCAAGCCGATTTTGAACCGAACCGGTTCGAACCCGGAGTTCCGACTTTCAGATTACTGTGAACCGAAACTCGAACCGAACCTGTTAAGGTACTAAAGCTGAACCTCAACCTGCTCCGAACCTATAATTTCGGTTTGGTTCAACAAAAATTAAAGACATGAAAAAAATTTGACCTATTTCCTAGCAACTTCTCTCTTATACTGATGGTTCTGGAAGACTGAATCTTAAAATCGGCAGGAATGTTTAATGTAAACATCTATAAAAATGTTCAGAATTACCATTAGAATCCCTACACAAAGAAGCCTCTGGTTTTTAAGATCCTTTTCTCCACAGCTCAATGAATTATACACAAAATAAGAGCTTAACATTACTGTGGAAACACTTTAGGTACGTAAATCGACGCAATTTCCTTACAGTTTATTTCGTTTTTAGGTCGATTACTATATAAACTTGTATAAAGCATGGGCTGAACCAAGGTTCGAACCAAAACCGTTGCCCAAAAACCTTGAACCTCAAAATTCTGAACCTGAACCATTTTTTAATTTTGAATCGAACCCGCAAGCCGGAGCTCCCAAAATATTTTTGGGCTTGCAGCCCTGATTCTTATGGATATAAATCAAAGACATGGCATTCGCTTACGAAATGAATGCGACTCTCAGAAAAATAATGATTTTAGAAGAAGAAATAAAGAAAATCGTACATGCTGCCTTGTTCTCATTTCCATTTCCTAAAAGTTTTGTGATCTAAGACCGGATTTTGGACTAGATTTTGCCACTAAATCACACAACATTTGCTGACCTTCTTGCTGGACTAGGAAACTAACTAATCTGTAAGAGTTTAGAACTCATCCCCGGGAAGATAAGCACAAAAGTTGTCATCCTAGCGCATACGAGTATCACTCACTCGGGCGGTATATGAGAGAGAGAGAGAGCAGAAACACAACACCACAAAGGGGGAACCAACCTGTCTCATCAGCGAGCAATGTCTACCAACTGTCAGTAACTCGACCGCCTCTTGTTGTCTTTCTGTTTTAAGCTGTACGAAGGCATAAAAGGACCTCGAGCAGGCTAAAACTGCAGGCTTACTTAGCATAAAGGCCGTAAAACCAGTCACATAATGCTAGTATATTTTTATTAAAATTAAAGTCAGGAATTCTGCCATTTGTAAAGTCTATACACTCATGTACGGATGTAAAGGGTGTTTTGGATTTGACTGCATATTTTGGATGTCTGCCACACAGCAAAACTCCTTTACAGCAAGTGCACTGGTCAGTAGAAAAGAAAACAGACACTCTTGCTGGCTGTTGTTCTCCTAGCCACTTTCCATCGAATCCCGAACGCAAGTCGGCTTTGAGTAGAAATAAAGAACACGGTTCAGTGCAGATTGCTCTGTATGTAGAAATGAAGTACCTCACGGAAAGGTAGTGCAGAGTTTTGGAAAGTTAGCTGAACAAAAATAATTACTTCTTCCGCCGACTCTGCAATTTGGTTTTCTCCTCTTGGCATTCCTATCACCAAGCTGTATTCCCTACAAAAAACAGTTAATGCAAGCACTAAGTGAGCTTTCTAAGACGTTTGGCACATTTTGCAGTATTTTGCGCAGTTGTAGGACTACTTCGCTTAATTTTTATCCATCGCGATAAAGCCGTGCTTCGATACGCTTTAACTCACTACAAAGAAGAGTCGTTCTACAGAAACGCACGACTTAACACGACGTGTTCGTGTTGAAAGCTCAGATAAGTCACGATAAAAGTCAGCATTACCTGACTCCACATAATGCTTAGAAAGTTGTATCTTTCGAAGAAACATCGACATCCATATTTATGTATTAACAAAATGGTTGACTGTGCGTGTGGTGAGCGTGTTTTACATATGCCATTCGTGTTAGAGTTGTGTCGTGCTCAAAATATTCGACACACTGCCATCTCTACTTCAAAACGAGACAGTTGTGTGCGGCTGACGCCAAGATGAAAGGCAAAATGTTGTGTTACTGTGCGTCGCAAGTTGCAGAAAAATAGCTTATGTTATTTTAAGGGCCCGCATTTCTAATACCTTTATATGGGCTTTTTTCGCATTCCCTTTCCAGTTTTTGTAGACAGATTGGTACGGTGTCGTTTCACACAAACTTTAGATGTGTTTTCAGAACCTTTCGATGTAGATCTTAATGTCTACTTTTCTAAAAGGTAAATATCTAATTCTAGATTTATTTCAATTTCAGGGGGCTTCTCTAAAAACATTTTTCCTATATTCTTTTCAAATTTCATACCTCTGCCAAAGACTCGTTCCTATTTCTCTACACTTATGTCACACTTAGCCTCTTCGCCAGCTTCCATCTCTAACAAACACACACACCCAAAAACCCCACCCTCCTCCTCACTGCCCCAGTTCAAGTTCAAAATGGGGGCGAACAATGTTAGCTATAAAAGCTTTAGCTCTGACACTGACCCCTTGGTGGTGGGATGGTGGATGACGTACCGCCTCGAGTAGATTTAAATGAGCTCAACATGCATTCAAATGTTTGCAACACCACCTCGATTTGATTGCAAAAGTTGGGTCAGCTCTCATGCAGAATGATATAGAAAGTGTGGTTTGAATGGCGTTGTCTTGCTGTTCCCCCCTCCACTCACTACTTGCTAGTTTTTCTTGCCACAGTCATCAGCAATTGTGCTCGACTAAAGGTGCGAAAATTAATATTTGTCTTGAACAACAACAGGATTCCTATATCCCCAGCATGAACAAGAGAGGGCCACAGCACAGCAGACAATGGAGGAACTCAAATGCATTGTCTCACTGGGGGCGTGTGCTGTTGTAATTAATTTCCTTGGCAATGCAGCTGGGAGATGATGTGGGCTACCAGGGATGGGAACCACAAAGTGAAACCGAAATTCTTGGAGCAACCGCATAAACAGATTTTAATCTTTGCACTAAAGTTATTAATATGCATTGTGTTATTTGGGTCCATTGTGTTCTCCTGGTGGTTAGCAGCTGCAGCTTGTCTTAAACCAATTGGGAGGCTATGACTATGATTCGATTTCTATAGCACTTAATTAGTAAACCTATTTCACATCTTCTGCCTAGACTTAGCTGTTACATAAACTTGTAACAGCTTAGAACGTGGCAGCAAAAACTAGTCCGAATCGTTTTGCTATACTGAGCTTTACTCTTCACTCTAGCTCTTCAAATGTTGACTGTTTGTTCCTTTGATGCTTAGTGGTTCAACTTAACAAATTGCAAGTGGTTATGCATGCCTGATAATAGCCTCCCGCCGCTGCTCTTTCAAACTCTTCTCCTCCGCCATTTCGCTGTATTCAGATCAAATGCATCACGGATTCTGGTTTGAGGTTTCACTTTGGCTTAAGGAGGTAAGGATTTCATGGGATCTGACTTGCTTTCCAGAGGTAGTTGCTTAGCAGCGGGCTAAAAGGAAAACTCATTGTTGTTGTTGTTGTTCTTGTTGCTGTTGCTGCTGCTGCCCTGCGGTGGCTCATTGTTCGACTGCAACGCGAAGGATACGCATGCTAGTGGCAGGCACTTTTGGATTGAAATTGGGATTGGAAAGTGAGCCGAGTGAGTAGGAGGAGTTTCGCTTGATGAAGTGCAAGGCGAGGCGAGGTTAAGTCTTAAGACTTGTTTGCCTGCTTTTGATTGCTGTCAGTGGGGCGTATAAGCCAATGGCCAATATGAAACGCACTGTTATTTGTTAATATGATATTTCACTTTAATTAATGTAATCATTTTAGACACAGATTTTAAACTGAAAGAAAGCTGATGGCTGCTGCTGCTCCTATCAAAAAGTCCTTCAAGCTTTCTGAGATTACCTAAATGGCTTGAAAACAAAGCATCTCTCATGCCTCATGTCATTACCAGCTGCTACTTAAACGAGGTCAAACAGCAAAACAGACAACTGACAGCAGCTGTCAGGCTGACTTGTACTTCATGAAGAAGCCTAAGTAAATCGAAGCGTTTAATATAATCAAAAATCAATATACAAAAAGTAACAAACTCTGCAGCGAATGTCTAATTGTAGTTCTTTAAATTTTGCATAACCACAAAATTGAATTTTCTTAGCCAAAATTAAGTTCTTAACTATGAAATATTTTTGTTCATTGGTGTCAAAGTTTGAACGTGTTTTTGACTATGTTTGGCTTTCGACTCTGGCCACATGTGTCAGCAAGTTTATGAGAAAACTGAAAACTTTGCGTGGTTGACAAGTTTTCCTAATTGTCTCTCTGATTGAATTGAGAGATTTAATTTGGAGCTAAATTTTATTTCGGGTTAGTTCGTTTTTGGGCAAGTTTTGGGTAAAATTTGTGTTAAGTTTGGCAGGGGCAAAAATCAATTCATTTCTCTTCGTCTCTGTCGCAGGCCATTAAGCCTGGGGAAATCACCAACCGGTAACAAAAATAAAAGGCGACAACATCGATGTGGACAATGCCACAATGCGATTGCGGTCAGGACTCAGCTATAGGTTGCTTTACCCTCTCTCTCTGTCTCTCTTTTATATCTGCGCCATCCGTTTCCGGCTTGCAGTTGAACCTAAAACACAAAAGCTTCTCCAGTTCAGTTGCAGGTCCTGCACTTAACAGCCCAAAAAACCGAGCCGAAAATCCCCAAGAAAAACAGTTACAAGTAGAGGACGGCTGGTGAGTGAGGAAAGGGCCGACTAAGCAATGCCCTGTAAACAGTTGGAGCAAATGTGTTGTTGAAAAAGAAACCTCAAAGTTTCCCTTCTGTGAGACACACACATCGAGAGCCGGCCCTGCTCTAAGAGCAGACTCTCAGGAGCTGGGAGCGGCAAACAGCTCTCAGTTTTTTACTAGAAGCTCCTGGCTGTGGAGAGTAGTTTCTGCTCCACAGCTCTTTTCCCCTCTCAAACCTCAAAGTTCCCCTTCTGTGAGACACACACATCGAGAGCCGGCCCTGCTCTAAGAGCAGACTCTCAGGAGCTGAGAGCGGCAAACAGCTAGTAGTTTCTGCTCCACAGCTCTTTTCTCTTAGTTCCTGGCTGTAGAGAGTAGTTTATGCTCCACAGCTCTTTTCTCTCAGTTTTATTTTCACCTGGTTGAGAATATGAAGGTGTAGTTTAGATGTTTCAGATTATGATCATGTTCGCTCAGCTCATTTCGGTTGCAAGCCACGGCGGCGTAGAGCAGATTGCAAGCACACGGCTCTCGAGCTTTGTCTCATGGTTAAAAGCTAAGAGCCTTAACTAGCCACACATAGAAAATAAAGCTTAGATGTTGATGTTTGGAATGGATACTGTATATTGAAATTGTCCAGCGCAGAGAATTATATATATATTCTTGATCAGCATGACGAGCTGAGTTGATTTAGCCTTGTCCGTCTGTTGCTATGTCATCTCCTCCGTCAGTTTTAAAGCTAACGCGACCAAACCTTGCACGAAGTCTTCTTGTACAAATACGCTGCACATTTGTCGGAACTGGCCGGATCGGTTGACTATAACATATAGCTGCCATAGGAACGAACGGTCGAAAAACTAGTTCTAGTGACAAAAACTTTTTTGTTTTCAATGCAAACGCCTCCAAACTGCATATTTACTAGTTTTCTATGCCTGTTCACGATTGTGCCAAGTTTGGTCAAAATCGGGCATCTATATGGTGTAGATGTCATAGAAAAGTAAGGTTAGAAAAGTAGTCTTAGTAAAAAAAACTCGTTTGTCTTCAATGGAAACGCAACCAAACTTTGTATTTACTAGTTTTCTATGCTTCTTCATAATTCCACCAAGTTTGGTCAAAATCGGGCATCTATGAAGTATAGCTGCCATAGAAAAGTAAGGTTAGAAAAGTAGTCTTAGTAAGTAAAACTTTTTTGTTTTCAAAGCAAACCTCTTTAAAATTGGCACCTATTTATTTTATAAGCTTTCACACAATTCTTCAAAGTTTTGTCAAAATCGGCTGACTATAGGTTATAGCTGCCATAGGAACGATCGGTCGAAAAACTAGTTTTAGTGAGAAAAACTTTTTTGTTTTCAAAGAAAACGCCACCTAACTTTGTTCTTCTTAGTTTCCTATGCTTTTGCATGACTCCACTAAGTTTGGTCGAAATCGGACATCTATATAGTATAGCTGTCAAACAAAAGTAGAGTCAGAGTCCTTACGCTATTTCTTATATTCTTTTCTGAATACTGAAATATCCATTTAATGTTAATTTGAACTTCATTATATATCCTGTCTCCTTAGCCCAGCACATCTCCGCATACCCTCGATTCCCCAGCCAAGGTATAAATACCGGCAAAGTTTCCTTTGGCTTGATTTTTGTTGTTGTTGGATCGGATAGAGTTTGGTTTTGGGGCCAGCTGTTTTCGGTTTGTGTTTGGTTACCTCATTCGTTTTTGTGCAAAAATCTCCAAAGAAATCAGATTTGCGGGTCTGCAAAAAGAAAGTTCCAGCAGCAAGTTTAGGCAGCTAATTAATTAAGTTGCAGCCACAGCAGCAGCAGCAGGACAGGGCAGCCAGCCGGAGTTCAAGTTCAATGGATACTTGTTCTTGTTGCTGTTGTTTTTTGTTCCTTCTGTGAATGGGGAAATCGCATTTCCCGTTGGCCTGGCTTCGACTTATTAACACGGCATAGCCAGTGTTAACAAATTGTATTAAGGGCGTCGGTTCCCCTCTCCCTCTCACCGCTGGGGTGTATGTTTTAAATGTTATTGAAAGTCGCCCTCGATGAATGCAGACAGTGTAAATATGTGCACAGCGGATGAGGCAGAAGGAAGAATTTCGAATTTGTGGCATTGGGTGTCACTGGGTTCGCACGAGGAACGCGGCGGCAACGTTCAATGACTCCACACGCTTCAGGTGTTAATGATTTAATTTCATTTCATGTACAAGTAAATTTCATTACTGTTGACAATGGGTGAGTGCGACCCGGGGGTATGATGGTCAAGGGGTGGGTGTGGGCAGGAAGCAGGATGTGTGTGCGCGTGGTTAAGTGATAAGGTTGATGATATTTAAAATGAGTTCAGAGCTACTTTTATCGGACAACAAGTGACTATATAGGCAGCCATTAAATTTATTCCAATGATTCGTTATCAATCGAAAAAGCCAAAAGGGGGAGGAATTATCAATAAATTATTGTATTTAACGGTTTTTAATTGAGCAATTGAAATGAAAGTTAATTAAACTTATAGCTGAACTATTTTTTGCTGTCTCAGAAGCTCGCTGCGATGTGCTGCCGTCGATTGCTCGCCTGCTGTGACATTTTGGCAGCTCTTTGATCTGATTTAAGGCTCACCTGTTGCATGTTTCTAAGCTTCTAAGCTTGCGAAGACTTATCTTTGTTCAATTTTGAAATAAAAACCGCAAAATTCCAATTTTGGAGCGATTCTAGACTTAAAAATTTATAAAAAACTAGAAATATTATAAGAAATTAAAATATATAGTACTTTATAATATTCTAGGTTGTCCTCAAAATTTGTTCAGCCATTTGAGATTTAGTCAGATTTAGTTATAGGCTTCATTCATCTTATGTTTCCACAGTGATTTAGTTATTTCTGCCTACATTTTCTCACACATATTTTGTTCATTTTCTTCTCCATGACAATTAATTTGTTCATTGAATTATTACCAGAAACAAAGGACAATGGCCTTTATGCAAAATCTGTTATTTGGCCCAAAAGAAGTATCATCATCAACATCAACAGCAACAATAACAACAACAACGACAGCTATAACCCCAGAACAGTAACTCAGAATGCAGCCTGATAAATATTAATGCCGTGCAAAGTGCGCACTGAGCCATTGTGGGTAAAGGACTTTGGCTCCTCCAGCCACCAGCCACCAGCCACCAGCCGCCATCCTCTTCTGCTTTCTGTCCAGCCATCGACTGGCATTAATATTCATTTCCATCGCTACAATAACGCAGGATGCGGCCACAGGAGGCGACTGCCATAAAGACAACAATAGCAACAACAACAGCACAAAAGGGAGGCGCACAACCAGGACACAGTAGCATCCACTCTCTCTGTGTATGTGTGAGTGTGTCAAAGGAATTGCTAAGGGACTGCCCAGCAGAGAATGCTTTGCCGAGCTGCGGCGTAGCCTGCTCTTTGACATTCATTTAATTGACTTTGCTTTTTTGGTTTTGCATTTCAAATAAAGCGGGAATTCAATTTTTGTTTGAAAATTAATTAAATATTAATGAAAACAATTGAAAGATGTCATTTAGGCATGACAATGGCTCTGGCCATCATCGCATATCATAATATGAATTTAATAATAGAACCTTCCTTTTATACCCTTCCACTCAAACTAGCACTTTTGTCGAGAATTTAGCAATGCAAGTAAAGAGTCATATCAGAACATATATATAGTATTTCTTGATCAGGAATACAGTGGCTTGCACAGGCTAGTCACACAGTTTTGAAGCTATCAAGATGATCTACAACTGAGAAATGAGTTATTCTAAACTTAACCGATTTCGAAATGGCAAGAATTAAGTCTTAGCCATTCATAGTGTTTCGATGTGAGTCCCAAGGGACTCTGTCTGAGAAGTTAGAGAAGGAAATCCCTATCCCTAATGTTCACTTCAACAGGAATTTCTCTGTCCACAAAAGCAATAGGAGAGATTGGATCTCACTAGAAGAAACATACCACACACAATCCAATGGAGACGGTTCTCTGACACCCCAAAGAGCTGGACTTGGGGTAGCAGAACCTGAAATAAAAATGTCTGAGTTAATGGGCGAACTCTCAAGCATATTTCATTCAGAAATATATGCTATCTCCCGATGCACGGACCTTAATTTGGGGAAAAACTTCCATAATAGAGATGCAGATTCTGTGAAGAGAAGGAGGTGTCCTCCGAACAGGTATTAGCACACTGCGTTGCTCTGGGATTTGGAGAACACAGCTTACACCCCAACACGATTAGTTGCCTAAAACCGACGAACCTCCTGGCATTTGTGCTGGAAATTGGACTGCTAGGAGAGTAGTATCCTTATTCAAAGGCTGCGTATTGCCAAGCAAAAAGGCTACGCTTGGAATGGGGACTCGAACGCATGACCTTTCCGTTCTAAGATAACGATGTTACCAACTGCACCACTGGGCATTTTGCACACTAAGAGTATAAGTTATGAATGCATGCTTTATAGTTATTTGAAAGAAAAAAGGCTACTCTTGAAATGGGACTCGAGTCCAAGACCTTTCTCTTTTAAGACAACGGTAGTACCTTCTGCACCACTGGGCATTTTGCACACTAAGAGCACGACTGCATTCTTTAATGTAATTTACTGCGCGTCTCGAGGTCTTGACTTCGAAACCCCGGACAAGATGGAGTAACATTTGTATGTTTCACTGCCTTATCGACAGACAAGCTGCACGTCTGGGCGTCACTCACCATGATTTCTGTAGAAGCTGCAGTTATGAAGAAGGGAATGAAATAGTACAACAACTCCTGGGCCATTGCCCCGCCCTGACTAGAAGGAGACTTAGGATACTAGGTTAACCTCTCCTAGTCAATCTCTCGGAGACATCCGAACTAGAGATCCCAGCTCTACTAATATTCATTCTGTCCACACAATGGTTCAGTAACGAGGATCGCCCTCATTAACAGAAAAATGGTTAACAGAGAATACATATGGCATATGGCATGGCCGAAAGGGGGCCTAAGTGGGAGGGCGAATTGTCGCTCTCAGCCATCGCAACCTAACCTAAACTATATGTTGCTCATTATGGTTTCTGTCAGGTGACTTATAGTCAATTTTTGCAATGAGAATCGGATTAGTAGGCATGGACTCCGTGATTTTCACCAAGTACCCTCTAATAATTCCTTGGAGCTCTTCAGTTGAAATTGTCCGTTGTAAAGCCGATTAAAAAATATCGATTATTATTACATTGAATATCGTAAGTCGTTCATCAACATTTAGCAGCATTTCTGCAATGTCTGTTCCTAGGCAGGCTTCATTTTTGCAGTCTTTGATGGAAGCAGAGCTAAGTGAAAAATTGCAAGTTGGTTTTTTTCTAGCTCTGATATACTAAAAGCATTTTTAAAACCCTATTGAGAGTACTTACTTAAACGTTTGTGCTATGTCTGTTCCTAGGCAGGCTTCATTTTTGCTGTCTTTGATGGAAGCAGAGCTAAGTGAAAATTTGCAAGTTGGTTATTTCCTAGCTCTGATATACTAAAATCATTTTAAGAACCTTATTGACAGAATCTACAACCTTTCCGCTATATCTTTTCCAAGGCAGGCTTCATTTTTGCTGTCTTTGATGGAAGCAGAGCTAAGTGAAAATTTGCATGTTGGTTATTTCCTAGCTCTGATATACTAAAATCATTATTTCCATTATAATTGTACACTTTCACATTATTTAAACTATTTTGTTTTGGGACAAAACCGCATAGAAACGATTTTTTTCAGAGTTGCTAAGTTCCGAGTCGATAGTATGTACTTTCCCTCGCTCTACAACACTGCTTCCAATGACAGTTGGCTAATAGGCAACAAATCGACACTAACTAAAATCATTCAAGAGCTTAGACTTGATTGAAATAAAAGGTTTTTACCAGCGAATCGAAATCATATCTAACAAATACAAATCGGTAAGTAAGTTTACCATTTCCTTGCAAAGCCACCCATTTCATTGCCTTACATTTTCAGTCAACCAAAATGGACGTAAACTCGCACACCATTCTACTGCTGCAGCCCGATCCTTCGTTCCAGTCGTGCTCCTATTGCGACTATGGCAGCGTCAAGTTGTGCCTGGAGACCCTGTGTCGCGTCTTTGAGGAACATTTGAAGCGCCACACCGAGAACAAGCATACCATAACCTACAGCATTGGCCAACTGTGCGATTTCATTGATTCCTTCGAGCATATCAGCTGCCTGGTATTTCTGCCCGACACGAAAAGCTATATGCCCTATAGCAAGGAATGGATCAAGGGACAGCTCTATGTGCTGCTGTGTCAGAAAGTAACAAAGATTGTCTAAATGGAAAACGGACTAATTTGCGATTAAAGCGAGATACGAAAATATTGTTTGCCTGTTTTGTCAACTGTCGTCAGGCAATTGATTGAAACTGCCGGCCGA
This sequence comes from Lordiphosa fenestrarum, assembly GCA_035044985.1. Lineage (NCBI taxonomy): Eukaryota > Metazoa > Arthropoda > Insecta > Diptera > Drosophilidae > Lordiphosa > Lordiphosa fenestrarum. Next base: position 1,772,440 of record JAWNNO010005527.1, on the reverse strand, counting down.
GACTCACTAATGAAAATAGCACAAATGTTTTAGTCCTGGCCGTTGTCCATGTCAGTGTGCGGCTCTGCTGGCCTGTCCCGGTCATGATTTTCAATTTGTGATCTTAATCAGCAGGTGTCCTCTATGGCTTTCCCTTTCTATTTTCATTCTCTCGGTTTTTTCTTTTATATTTTTGGGAGCTTGCCTATCAACGGGCATCGTCATCATTGGAGCTGGAGCTGGAGCACCCGGCCGGGCCTGGCTCCTCTTTTGTCCGAACGTTGCCAGGCATTAACTTTTGTCATTTTGGGAGCAGTGAACAATGCAATGTGAATTGGCAGGCCAGGACCTGCTGCTGGTCTAGACTGGGCTGCTGCGCCCTGCTGCTTCGTTTCGCTTCCCCCCCGCCCAAATATGTACGCTTTTTTTTGGCCTGCTGCTGTGTTCATTTAATTAAATTACATCAAATTGTTTGGGCTGCCTCTTTGTCCCGAGTGCCAAAGAGACGAAAAAATAATAATGTTAGATTGAAAAAATACTTTGCCGCTAACGGTAATTGCTCTTTAAATTATGTGACTCAAAACAGAAAGAAATTGGGCATAAATAATGTGAGGGAGCGGAATACAAGAAGTTTGGCAACAGATGCTAGGCAGAATTTATATGTTTCGATATTTGAATTGAAGCAGCCGATGATTGTTCATGTGTGTGTGTGTGTGTGGGTGCGTTGGTGTTATTAAAATGCAATTGACGTTTGAATTGTGTGGTCTGTGCGTGAGTCTCTTTGTATTGCTTGTGTTTTTATTCCATTTCATATAAGTCTTTCTTCTTCCTTTGCTACGCCAGTTTCGGCAAACGATTTCGCTTCAATTTTGTCAAGTTTCAAATTGAAACTGTCTCACTTGGCTCTATTCAACTCAAATATGTGATCTAGGGTGCACTTTTTAGGGACAACATGGTAATTTTAAGCCCAGAACGGAATTCTTTTGCATCATAGGCTATGAAATATTTAGCAGAAATTCTAAAAATCCCTTTAAAGGATCGAGGAACGAGGCCACAAGGTTTGAACTAAATTATACCCATACGCCCCGTTAGATGTAGAAAAATTTCAATATTGAAATCTGAGCTGCAAGTGAAAGGTTATCAATTTTGAAACTCTTTCAAGCTTTTTCGATTTTAATATACACAAAAATTACCAAAATGGAAGAATAATGTATAACTGGTATGTCGCATTCTTGATTGGAGGCTTCAGTCCCGGTTATGAAGTCAGAGAGACAGTCAAGTAAGCGGCTATACTCTTATGACTCTTGTGACTCTTATTTATTATAAAAACAACAAGGTTTTTCATTTGATTGCCATAAGCACAATTTATAGCTGCTGTGATAAGTTTAAGGATTCATCTGGTTCTTAAGAACGAAATCCAACACAAATTTGAGCTCCGCCAAGTGACTCGTATGTAAGCCTGCACTTTTCTGTGGAACTAGCAGCTGGTTTGACAGTTACCAAATTCAAACAAGAAAGAAAGTCGGTCGAGCCCGACTATAACATACTCTGTACCAACGAAATTATACGCTTAGTATAAATTTTGATGCTGCAGTAGCAGCTGAAAGCAGCAGCGAACAGTCTTTTGATCATAACTCGACAACCGTTCATCCGATCTTCGTCATTCCTTTGGCGGATCGATAAGTTATCCTGATTACTAAATATGTCCAAAAAAACGAACCATCTATCTTCAAAACTGTGGGTGATATGGCGTTTTTTCTAAATTGCGGAGGCGGGAGGGGGCGTGGCCAAAATTGAAAATAAACTTGATCTGCCTGCAGACAAAAGAAGCATATATCCCATACATGTCAAACCTCTATCTCTTACCATCTCTGAGATCTGTGCGTTCATACGGACAGACGGACAGACGGACAGACGGACTTGGCTATATCGACTCGGCTGTTGATGCTGATCAAGAATATATATACTTTATGGGGTCGGAGATGCTTCCTTCTGGATGTTACATACTTTTGCACAAACTTATAATACTCTATGTACCTACGGTACAGAGTATAAAAAAGACTTAAAACAATCAAATAAAATATCGCCTTTAATAAAATAGCTATTCAAATCTCATGGGCAATGACTTTTCTTCCTTCATAGTGGCATTTTGTGTAGCGCTGGAGGAAGAAAAAGCAGAGTCATTGTCGGAATCATAGCCAGAGCCACCACTCTATAAGGGGCTGTGTTGTCTCGTAAGATGAGCACATGAACGCTTCATCATAAGGAGGACATGGCAAAGCAAACATATCTAAGCCTCTCCCTGTATATCGAACGAGTTTCGCCTAGCACAGATGGGCCAGGAGTCGGCTACTTAATATTGAATATTGATTTAGTGCTTCCAAATCATTTTACTAGGTACATAGAACAAAATTTGAGATATCCTGGGTTAAATTAATCACAACCGATGTCAGAAGTCGGCCAATCCCGGATTTTCAAATTTTAAGTACGAAAAGGATTGACTTGATCTCGAATATCCCGAAACTAGTACGGCTTTTGCTTGATATTTCAATCCTAAGGTCGAGATAAAATCATATTTTTTGAGCTTGATCTCCCCATTTTAATTTTCTGTGCATCTTCTCTTGTTTATGTCAGAGTATAGTTGTGATAGGCTGAATTTTGTCTGAAATCAAAGCCAACTATAAAAATATATTTAAATCAAAGTCAACACTGCGTATGAGTAATATCAAAAACTTTGTAGCCTCATCGCTACCAATAAAACCTAACTTTTTTAATCATAACATAATCTTGCGTATCAAGTGAGTGCTTAAATCTCCTATTTGAAAAAAGAGCGCTCTAATGCGTACAACTGGGAGTATACCGGGCAGAGGTCATTATCATAACATTGGTGGGCATTGCCAAAAATCAAAGTGATACTGAAATGTCGCAGCACCTCAAACGGAAAACGAAAGTGCTATCGAAATGGAATCAGCTCGAATTAGAATGATTTAATATCATGGTCGAAGCTTCGCAACGCTCAGAAGACATCAATCAAGCTTACAATGAGCCACAACGATTGGTAAGAAGAGAGGTTCATGCTGTGTGATGAATCAAGACTAGTTAGTCTAGTGAACATTGAAAGAGCAGCCTTTCGATATGAGCTCACTTCAATCATTCAATACTGTTTGGTCAAATAAGCCCACCCAATGAAAAGGCAGTCTTCAACCAACTTAAAAAACTTAAAGGTCTACAATAATCTTGAAGAAAATAGACTTAAATCTATGATGATTTTTTAAATAATATTAGAATATGGCTTGTAAGCTTTTGGGATAGATTTGGGATGGACAAGTAGTGCTCCCTTTTCTCAAGGGGAATGCTACTTAAACCAACATTTAGGGAAAGGAATATGTTCAAGATTTACATGACTGCGAGCCTTAAGAATTTGATGGGCTCCCTTAGGACAAAACAGTTTCAATACAAACATTGCTGGAATATGTCAAAATGGAAGCCTTCTCTAAGACAACCATCCTTCTATGGTACAACTTTTTTAGACTTGGACATCACGACGAATTCTGCTTCTTCTATATACGTTAGCTACGATACATAGACCAAATGCTTATTTAGATAATAGTTGAGGTTAACAGCTAAAACTCCTTATTATCCTTTAATTTAAGTACAAAATTTCTTGCTTTTATACAGGGTAAATGCAAATTGGGTTGGTTAAAAGGTACACAAACTGTGGCTAAATACTTTTAAAACTATTTTCAGAACAGTAATTCTGGATTTGTGTGCCGATTTAAAGATTGAGATTGGTTCTTCAGCAGAATGCTATGATTGTATTTTCCCTCTAAATATATTATATTTAACATTGTGCCTCGCTGCCTCAAATCTCCTGTACTACACACCACATAAAAGAGAATTCAGTTCCAAGAACAGCAACCATATGTTTCGCCCCTCATGCTGGCAGCATCCCACCCCTACCCAGACAGTGCCCGAAAAACGAACTTTTTGCACCCTCCTTCACGTTTTAGACTTTTCGTTGCCTACTTTTTTGGGGGGCGTGGAGCGAGAAGCGAGCAGCAAACGCACGCAATATCAAAATCATAAAATATAAGTTTGCACTGCGTAAATTTTGCAGCCAGGACACAGCTGCCTAAATGTATTTTAATTTGTTTGTTACTGTGAATTCAAAAATTCTCGAATTTAAATGGCAAATACATGAAGCAGCAGCAGGGGACGCCAAAAACTTTTCTTTGGCCAACTGTTGCCCAAAAATGCAAAAAAAAACAACAACACCAATGGAGCGAAGAATGATTAATAACAAAAGACGAGCAAAAAAGAGCTGTCAGACAATAAAAGTTAGAGTTGGATCCATCAGTGTCACCTGTGGGCAAAAAATCTATAAACAATATGATTGCCATTTGGCAATAAACTCGAGTAACGCTCTTTGAGTGATTTGATATGCCTTTGCGCGGAGAGTCCCTGGCAACCGAAACTGCAGTCTGTGACGGATGTGCTGAAAAGTGGAAGGAAGCGCCAAAAAGTGTCACATTTGATGAGCGATCATTTGTTTGGTTGAAACCCCTCCTCCGGTCACGTTTTCCCTGCCTGTGTGCCTTCCTTTCTGATTGTCCTTTGTCTGTTTTTCTTCTTTGCTTTCTTGTAGTTTGCCACTTGAAATTTTATGCTTTTGACAAATTTCAGTTTAAGTGGATTACATTTTGGTATGCGATGTGCAGGTAACGATTTGTTGTTGAATTAATATTCATTGCAGATGGAAGGTTGGGTCCATTAATTGGCAAAGAAACGGCCGAGTTATGGTGAACTAAATGAAATGCTAATGCCATGTGGTTCATAACTCTGAACGCACAATTAAATTCAGCTGCACCTTGAGTCCGATTATTATGGCCTGGCCACAAAATCTTTGTGCCATCTAAAACACAAATAAATGGCCAAAAGCGTCTGCCAAATGTTGGCCTACCAAGCCAAAAGGGAAGGAGCAAGAATTTAACTGCTGTGCAGTCGCGCATGAGACGACTGCCTCAATCTTTCTGCCCACCATCCATTCTCCATGCTCCACCCACAGTCAATTATGGTCTATGGACATTAAATGTCATTACGCAGCAACAATCAAAAGGAGCAGCTGACAACGTGGCAACTAAAGCATGAAATTAAAATGCGCCTAAGATGTATTTCTGCTTATATTTTGTTTTCTGTCATGAGTCATGACTCCCGGCTGCCGTCCCTGAGCCCTGGCACGGGTCTTTGCCTGTGGGCAAAGGAGTTGACTGCTTGTCGTTTTGCTTATAATTTCATTTTTCACACCCAACTCTCGCATTGACAAAAGTGTGAAGATGATGCAGAAGTAGTAGAAGAAGTACACAAGGACAACGAGGCCAAGATTGGTTGGTTTGGCTTTATGCCTTTCTGATGCTCACAATTTTTTCCTGGCCGTTGGCCATGGTTTTACTTAAAGTTGCATACTTAGGCATAATGCAAATTCAGATTCAAGTACAAAAAAATTCTTGATTTTTGACCATTTACTGGGTATTGAGTATTGATCAACTAATCCCAATAGCAATCGACCTTTGCTTAAGCTACACTCAAATCAGACTCCGGGAGTTTAAACTACTTCAGGAAACAGCAGTATCCTACAGGACGTAGCAATAATTGCAGAGGCCCAGGGAACCGATTAGCAGTTCAGAAATGGAACCTAGTCCCCGGAAAGAGAGAGAGATATGAAAGCAAAATACCAACATCTGGGACAACAAGGTTCCCATTTCCAAAGGCACTGGAGCAGCTCTCGTTGAGCGCTTTCCAAGCAGAGATCTATGCTGTCCAGGCTGCCATTAAGCCCCTGTCTTGATTCGCCACAAAAAGCAACCTACACAGAGAAAAAAAAGGATGATTTCCGGAATCCATTTGGGAAGAATATGTCTGAAATATCATTTTAATCATCCAACGGAGCTAAAAATCATCCAAAGGATATGAAAAATGATGATACCTGGGATGATTTTTAAGCTCCGTTGGATGATTAAAGGATATTTAAGACATATCCCTCCCAAATGGATACTTGTTTGGATCATTATTTTTCTATGTAGTCCTCAGCTTGGCAAGAGCACTCCATCGCTCTCATTTGGGTACTTAGTCAAGCAACCATACTGGGCAACATAGAAGTAGACGACCCCCGCAGGACATCATGAGTTCATACATCATACAGTTAAAAACCAGACCTTAAAGCCTTCGTTTCGTTGGTTTTCACTTCTACCAATCACTCTGGGCAAGAATCTTACCCAAAAGAACTTCGCAACTTCTACACTTAAGCAAGAACAGGACTAGAACATTGAAAGAACTTTTATCAGGACTCTGTCACTGGCATTGTCCAATGTCTTAAATGCTATTCATACTTTTCTGCCCCTTTTCCCAACTAATGAACATTAGATATCCAAAGAGATTGAATTGAGGAGAATGGTCTGTAATCGTGATTGAATGTTTATGCTCGTGTTGGGATTACTGCAAGAATAGCTATAGCTTGAGATAAAGTCGGACCTGCCCGACTTCGATATACCCATTACTCAGGGGAATTAGTGTTCCTTAAGTTAATTAACAGAGCATTAACATTGAGCATTTGAATATTTGAACATTATGTTAGCAAACAGCGAATGCGGCTCAGTTAAGTATGCAACGTTTTCTTATAACCTACATAACTCTGCCATTTATTATCAGATCTTTCTGAAAATTTTTACAATTTGTACACTGTACAAATTTGTAGGAGATATTCTATATTGTTTTTTTCCATTTGATACTTGATCTGCATGCGGACAATACTAGTCTACATTTAACCATGACTTCTTTCGTAGTTGTTCGTATGTGAGTGCCCTGTTTTTCTTAGGAAATCTGGGTAAGCCATTCTTTGAAGACTGGAAAATGTGCCCATAACAGAACTGGCTCTTTTTTGTCGATTTCTCAAAATGGTTTAAGTAGAGAGATTGCTTAGAACCAGTCCCCCACCTCCTCCTCCAGTCTCTTCACACGCCATTTCTCTCTTATAAGACGTCAAAATGGGCCAAAGGGCCTCTGTGTTAACCTAACCTAACGTAATCTAAGCGACCGGATAGTGTGTGTGCCTGCTGTGTAAGTGGTCATGTTTTCGATTCCTTCTCGGTACATCTAAAGAAAAAGTTTTTTCCATATAAAACTTACATACCCAGTCATCTTTGCCAGCTGTTCCCGCCAGCTTTGAAGTAAGTAGCCATGAAACAACTTCTCAAACTTTGCAGTTTTAAACAAGAAAGAAAGTCGGTCAAGTCCGACTATAACATACTCTGTACCAAGAAAATTTGTCTTTTGATCATAACTCGAAAACCGTTCATCCGATCTTCTTCATTTCTTTGGCGATAAGTTATTCTAATAACTAAATATGTCCAGAAGGAACAAGCCATCTATCTTCAAAACTGTGGGAGATATGACGTTTTTTCTAAATTGCGGGGGCGGGAGGGGGCGTGGCCAAAATTGAAAATAAACTTGATCTGCCTGCAGACATAAGAAGCATATGTCCCATACATGTCAAACCTCTATCTCTTACCATCTCTGAGATCTGTGCGTTCATACGGACAGACAGACAGACGGACAGACGGACAGACGGACGGACGGACAGACGGATAGACGGACATGGCTATATCGACTCGGCTGTTGATGCTGATCAAGAATATATATACTTTATGGGGTCGGAGAAGCTTCCTTCTGGATGTTACATACTTTTGCACAAACTTATAATACTCTATGTACCTACGGTACAGAGTATAAAAAGGTCCCTTTCTTTTATGAGAAAGCTATAAACACACAAGCCAAGAGATTGAGAGAAGCTCGTCTTGGTCCATTGCAACTGTAAAACCAATTATTTAAATATATTTTAACCTTACCTAAGCTCAAGTATTTCGTTATGAATCCAGAGCAGCATGGACTTGATTTTTAAATGCTAACTACCAACCATCAAGTTTGATTCTAGGAGAACCACTTACTACACAGGGATTTGAACTCGGGAGCCCCTTGACTGAGTAAGTTGATTGAAAAAGTCAAAGTCTGAAAGCAAAAGTGTCTGCACTTTTAGATCATACCCTCACAGCTCTTTAATAAAATCTGTTAAAAAAGGTTGTACTATTTTGTTCCTTTCGTGCAGAGTTTTTAAAGTCAGAAACTGCTGAATTGATTGATAGGTTTGAAAGTCTCTGGTCACAGCTTGGCAGCGATAGTAATTGATACATATAAGGTATGCAATGTCTCATTAAGAAAGCCTAAGAACTATTTGGCAACCTGAGAAACCTTCTGAACTGTTTGAGTATTAGACTTAAAACTCATTGCTCCAGCTGGATGGGAAAGAATTGGCACTCAAGGCTGTTATTGTTTAAATATAGCTGCAGAACTGTTTACATTTTGACCTCATGCTCGCATTAAGGCCAGCACTTTTAGTTTGAGTTGTGAATCTGCTAGAAAAGCAACAAATTAATTACATTTCCCAATATCTATAATAAAATTGCCCAACTGCTTTACCCTTTGCTTTCTTAAAAACCAAATTCCTTTGCCATTTTTTTTCAACTTTCTAAAAAAGGGTTCTTTGAACTGGAGCAACCTCAGTACGTGAGTAAGTTGTCAATTGAATTTCATGGGGGAAGGTACATACCTCCCTTCCACATAACATACTTAAATAAAGGCTCATAAAAGATTTAAGATGCGAAATGCAATTTGCGCCAAACTTTTGATTTCGTCGAGGCCGAAAACCTTTTATTGGTCTCATTAAGCGAAAATGTTTGCCCGTAGTCGGGAGTTCTAAGTTTGTCGCTTTCGATTTCTTTGATTGCTCAGTCCACTCACGTGCCGGCTTTACCTTTTGCCTTCAAACCAAAAGGTGTACGGTGCGGCGTTGATTTTGAGAAAGTTTCGCCACCCACCCCCAAACCCGCCCTCCGCCAACTCGCGCTCAAGTACTCTAAAAAGATTTGAATGCTTTTCAACTTGACATTTTTCTTGAAGTGGTTCTTGAGGTGGCTGGGTAGGACCACGGCAGAACGTGATTCGATTTGGACTCGTTTCGGTTCGAAGTTTGCAATTAAGCTGGCAATGAAGCGCAAACAGCTTTCAGATACAGCAGCAGAATCGGAACCAGAAAAGTTTGAAGCTGGCGGAAACCAAACCGAAAATCAAATTAAATTTGAGCAAATTATGTGCAATTTGTGCCACGACTCAGTCGCTCACTCGCTCAGTCGCTCTCTTACACACTTTGCATATTCATATTCATACAGAAAATTCAATTTTCACAAATTATTTGCTTGGTTAGTTCTGTGGCTTCCACAAAATTGTTTGGGCTCAATGGAAAGTACCATAGAAGGGTCTTCCTCTTCATTATCTCTCCAAGCGTTGGGTAACCATAGAGTTAGTTGGCAAACGAGCTAGAGCAGGAGCCGGTGGCATTTTGAAAATGTCGTTGATGGGTAAAGGGCAATGGAATTGTAATTGAAATGTGAGTGGCGCTGCCTGACTGAGCTGCAGTCGCATTTGTTATGTACTTTTTTTTGATGATGATGGTCTGAATTATGGTGTGAATCTTTGTCTAAATGTAGAATTTTCCATTTGAAAGCTAGCAATAAGCCTGCAAATTCTTCTCTTAGGTACAAAGTTAACTAAACCAAATTTCTTAGTTCTTGATTTCAAGTACAGTTTGGTCAAGTAAAGCAGCATTCGGATTAACATCAGCATGTGCTGAGTTTAAGAACGAACGATGCTTGGACTAAGAATTTTAATATTGAAAACGTAGAGAAAAATTAACTTCGGCTCGGCCAAAGTTTGTATACCCTTGCAGAAGGTTTCCTTTCTAATTTGAAGGACATTTTCACTGAAAACCAACAAGTTTTTTTCACCAAGACTACTTTTCTAAACTTACTTTTGTATGACAGCTATACTATATAGATGTCCGATTGGGACCAAACTTGGTGGAATCATGATAAAGCATAGCAAACTAAGAAATACAAAGTTTGGAGACGTTTTTTATGAAAACAAAAAAGTTTCTCTCACTAAAACTAGTTTCCGGGCCGACCATTCCTATGGCAGCTATAACCTATAGTCAGCCGATTTTGACAGAACTTTGAAGAATTGTGTGAAAGCTTATAAAATAAATTTATGAAAATTTTAAAGAGGTTTACATGAAAAACAAAAAAGTTTTTCTTACTAAGACTATTTTTCTAACCGTACTTTTCTATGACAGCTATACTATATAGATGTCCGATTTCGAGCAAACTTGGCAGCATCGTTGAGAAGCATAGAAAACTAGTAAATACAGAGTTTGGAGACGTTTGCATTGAAAACAAAAAAGTCTTTCTCACTAGAACTAGTTTTTCGAACGATCATTCCTATGGCAGCTATATGTTATAGTCAGCCGATCCGGCCCGTTCCGACAAATGTGCAGCGTATTTGTACCAGACGACTTCGTGCAAAGTTTGGAGGAGACGGAGGAGATAGCGCACAGACGGACAAGGCTAAATCAACTCAGCTCGTCATGCTGATCAAGAATATATATACTTTATGTTCCTTCTATGCGTTACGAACATCTAGAGAATTTCAATATACCCTCTGCAAGGGTATGATAAGAAACCATTAAATGAATGAATTAGGGCTGCAAACCGGTTTTAAAACGAACCGGTTCGAACCCAGAATTCCGAATTTTTCTTCACTGTGAACCAAACTTCCTTAGAATCAAAAGCATACCTTTTTTGACATTTTCCCATTGCTATTAGTCCGCCCCTTTCCCAATCCATTCAACTTTCATTAATTATGCCTGTCAAAATGTCCACAAAACTCTACCAAATCACACTGTCCAATCATATTTCATGGTCTTTCCATGACAAAATAAAAAGCACAACTAAAGTACAAATACGCATTCCTGAAACCGTCTGTCATTTACATGCTCAAAGTTGCTCAAAAGCTAAGCCGCTTATGCCCCAAAGGGGGAAGCGCCGCTGGCGCGCTCCAGTCAGGCAGATGGTCTGCCCAGTCAGCTAAGTGCCTCATATCGATGGGAGACGCCAAAATAAAAAAAAAAAATAGCAAAATACAGTGCACTGCATCTCGTGTTCATTTGTAGCGGAAATAACTTTTTGATGCACAGCTTTCACATTTCACCTGGCCGCAACAACAGGCGCTCCCCTATCTCTCCCACCCCACCGCCACACGTATGTTCCTGACCAACAAAAGTCCCTTTGCCAATGCGCTTAAACTGTAAAACATTCGACGTTGGGGAAAAAATTTTGGAGTAAAAGCAAAGTCCATTACTATTAAAAAAGTTTATTTTTTTTTGCTCCCAACTCTCTGCACACGGCAAAAATGGAGAACTTTGTTTGTGAAGGGCCTAAGCACAAAGATGACATCAAAGTTGTGAGCTTAATGTAATGGAACTCTCTATCTGCCCGCCCCCTCTCACATGTTTAGCTGCTGTCAATGTAAAAAAAAGGAGAAGAAGAAAGTAACTGTAACTCCTTCATGGGCTGCTCCTTTTGGTGGCGTCCCTTTGGGCAACTTTGTTTCACAATCGAGTACAAAATTCACTCGACTGGATTAAAAGATTAGTTGCAGCAGATTATGAATCATGTGGGAAGCCAGGTTGGGGGTTGGGTCCTAAGAGAGACAAGAGTTTGACTTTGGTTAACTGAAAAGTTTACGCTTTAACAACTGTGGGGGTAGGTTAGTTGAGGCCGCTTGAACCCTTGTGCTGTTTTGGTTGCTCCTTTTTTTTTGTTTACCAAGTTTCGTTGGTTTTTTTCTAAAATTTGAATCAATCTGTGCAAAATTACTCTCTTACAGTTTTTTAATTAAATTTTCCTTGGCCATTAGGCCTTAATTCATTCATTTCCTGCATACCCAACCGTTAAGTTTGCCCTGGCTGAACCCTTAAAATCTACACTGGGCATAAAATTGAGTATTCAGCTGGGTAAAAAAGGGAGTCTATTGTGCTAGAAACATTCAGAAGTAAATTTCTAAGTTGCTTTTTAGACTACTTAATGCAAACACAAAATTCTGTAAAATTTTCTAACCTTGATAATTTTTGGAATATACTTAAATATTTTTTTATTGCAAAGAGAGTTCTCCTGAAAAGAGAAACAACTTAAGAGTCAACAGGCAATTAAAAGCTTCTTCAAACTTATTGAATAACTTAGGGCCGTTTTCTAATCTGCTACATAGAGCTATCTGTCACCTAAACCTACAAATAAAAGAGCAAACTCGAAGCCTATTTGACAAATAGCATCTATTTAGAAGCTGAACAAGAAAGAAAGTCGGTCAAGCCCGACTATAACATACTCTGTACCAAGAAATTTTGTCTTTTGATCATAACTCGAAAACCGTTCATCCGATCTTCATCATTCCTTTGGCGGATCGATAAGTTATTCTAATAACTAAATATGTCCAGAGCCATCTATCTTCAAAACTGTGGGAGATATGACGTTTTTTCTAAATTGCGGGGGCGGGAGGGGGCGTGGCCAAAATTGAAAATAAACTTGATCTGCCTGCAGACATAAGAAGCATACATATGTCCCATACACGTCAAACCTCTATCTCTTACCATCTCTGAGATCTGTGCGTTCATACGGACAGACAGACGGACGGACAGTCGGACAGACGGACACGGCTATATCGACTCGGCTGTTGATGCTGATCAAGAATATATATACTTTATGGGGTCGGAGATGCTTCCTTCTGGATGTTACATACTTTTGCACAAACTTATAATACTCTATGTACCTTCGGTACAGAGTATAAAAATAGGCCCTTATTCTGCAAATGGGAAATTTGGTGTCTTGCGGTTCGGAGAGACATGTCTTGTAACGAGACAATCTATCATTCAGACCTCAATATAAGTAGCATCAACTTTTAACTCAAGACTGTAACGTTTCATATACTTTCCGAGTGTCTTTACCAAAACTTCTTACACATCACTTGAAAGATCTTTCGGAATTTGCTGAAATAAAAAAACAGGAAACCACGATGATGAGTCCCTCACGATTTGGTCAGCTTTTTGATATGCTAGAACGTCTCGGACTTGATTTATTCCTACTCAAACTAATGCCAAGATCTATGTAGAGATGTTGGACAGCGAACTTGCTGAATTTGGTGATATCCTGAAGTAAGTAAAATTGGATTTTTCAACAAGACAACTCTTCAATTCACCATGCACCCACTTTATAGCCTGTTCTTTCATTCAAAAACATTCCGGGTTTCAGATTTTGGAGTGGCCAGCGATAAGCCTAGCATCAATAGGGATCTCTGGGTAATAGAGTTTATAAGAATAATCGACAATTTAAGCGACTCTCAAGCAACTTAAGGAAGCAATTTAAATCTTCAAAAACAGAGGAAAGTTAACTTCGGCTCGGCCGAAGTTTGTATACCCTTGCAGCTCGTTTTTGTTACTATTTGAAGGACATTTCCACTGAAAACAAACAAGTTTTTGTCACTAGAACTACTTTTCTTACTCTACTTTTCTATGACAGCTATACTATATAGAAGTCCGATCTCGACCAAACTTAGTGGAATCATGGGAAAGCATAGCAAACTAAGAAATACAAAGTTTGCAGGCGTTTTTTTTGAAAACAAAAAAGTCCTATAGTCATCCAATTATGACAAAACATTAAAGAATTGTGTGAAAGCTTATAAAATAAATATTTGCAAATTTTAAAGAGTTTTACATTGAAAACAAAAAAGTTTTTCATACTAAGACTATTTTTCTAACCCCACTTTTCTAAGGCAGCTATACCATATAGATGTCCGATTTCGACCAAACTTAATGGAATCATGGGAAAGCATAGCAAACTAAGAAATACAAAGTTTGAAGGCGTTTTCTTGGAAAGCAAAAAAGTTTTTCTTACTAAGACTTTTTTACTAACCTTCCTTTTCGATGGCAGCTATACTATACAGATGTCCGATTTCGACCAAATTTAATGGAATCATGGGAAAGCATAGCAAACTAAGAAAAACAAAGTTTGGAGTCGTTTTCTTTGAAAACAAATAAAGTTTTTCTCACTAGAACTAGTTTTTGGACCGATCGTTCCTATGGCAGCTATAACCAATAGTCATCCGATCCGGCCGGTTCCAAGAAATGTGCAGCGCATTTGTATTAAAAGACTTCGTGCAAAGTTTGGTGAAGATAGCTTTCAAGATGACGGAGGAAATAGCATACAAACCGACAGACATGGCTAAATCAACTCAGCTTGTCATGCTGATCAAGAATATATATTCTTTGTGGGGTCGGAGATGCTTCCTTTTATGCGTATTAAACATCTGGACAATTCTTTGATACCTTCTGTAAGCTTAAAATAATAATTAGCCAGCATAAATGCGGCTACGAAATGGGTGAAGTCTTCAGCCGAAACTTTTCGTATCGTATTTGAGGATTAGTTGGTTGAGCAAGCTGATGGCTTAAAAGACCGCTTGATATTTGCCCTTCCACCAGGCTTCAAAGCCATGAAAGATCGCATTCGTCGAAATCCACTGCGCAAGCAGAAAATCATGTCTCGTGAGATAAATGAGAGCAAGGACAGCATGTCACGCATCATAAAACGAGAATTGGGACTCAGTGCCTACAAATACACACCTGACGCTTGCTTTTAACAGAATTGAAACAAGAATGCAAGACAAAATTGAAAGCATTGCGTTGCCAGTGCGCGAGCAGTGTCCACAGACGAATGCTGTTTACTGACGAGTCAATTTTCACCATAGAGGAGTCGTTCAACAAACAAAAATTTATGGACCATATTCTATTTCCTACTTAAGTATGAAAAACCAACCAAAATTGAATCAGTCTTAAAATATCAACTATAAATTCAATTCTGTCTTAACAACACTTCTGACAGTCAATTTTTTTCTGTGTTTACCCTTTCAACGTGACTGCCTAGTGCATGCTCCCTCGTCCCCAAGGCCAACAAATCAGTGCACTTCATTTGCCAGAACTGGACATAACATTTTACAAGCTGAAAATCTGCGACAGCTTATAAAGAAATTTTGTTGTGACAGCCAAGCAACTTGGTCGATAAGAAAAACCAAATTGAAGGCGTCAAACTTGAGAGTAAACTTTTTATTTAGCAAACGCCATAGAAAAAGTGAAAGAACGAGAGAGAGAGGGAGGGAAGTGACAAGGACAGAGAGAGAGAGACCTCCGCATTCAAATTAATGCATAAAGTTTGTTGTTTTGCTGTGGCCGAAAACGAAAAAACCTTTTAGAATTTGTAATGAGCAACAACTTGGACTTTTTTTTCGTAGTATTTTTTTTGCTTTTGGCTGGGTGAAAAGCTGGAAAAATTTGATTTGAAATGAGGGTTAACAGCGACAAAAGTTTTCAAATAAAAATTAAAAATTGTCAAGGCGTTAAATTGGGGTCAACACAAATCTACAGGTAATGAAAGTAAGCAAACAGAGAATGGGGAATGGCAAAGGGTTGGAAATGAAATGAAATTGAAAAGGGCTGAAATTGGTTCGTGCAATTGACGGGCACTTGATGGGGGGGTTGGATAACAATGCGATGTTTCGTTGGGGATTAAGAACATTAAGAACATTTTTAGTTTAAATTACATTCTGTTGCAACAGAAAATAAGCTGAGAAAGCTTTTAAGGTAGGGACTAAGTCCTAGTCTTCATTAATTTCCACTCATTTCAACTTTGCTTTGCTAATAAATACCAAAAATTGGTTCATTTAATTCTCCTCAAATGCTCTCTGCCAATTTTTTTTTCCAGCTTGTCATGACCATTGACATAGATAACCTCTATGTCAGCCATACTTGACCATTTCCGATGCCTCTTAAGCCCAGGCGATTGTGACAGGCCTGCGTAAAAAATAGCATTTGGATTGCAAGCTTAGGACTTCCGACGGTTTTTGTCCCCCCTCACCCCACATGGCGACCGTGACTGTTCGGTGTTTTTGGATTAGCAAAGCAAATAGAATTTCCCCCAAAAGCTGGCAGAAGTAGAGTTTTGTCACGCGCCGCAAAATCTGAATTCAATTGCATAGGAAACTAAATTCAATGAAATGGAAGTGGTATATATGAAAAGCGTATTATGTTTCCAATAAAGGTATCCTCCGACTCGTAACTACTTATGCGTATATCAACCCCATTTCCTTGTCATGCAAATCTTTTTGCTCAAGCAATTTTAACACTTGAACGAATTTGATCCCCCTTCAGGTCGGTCGGGGGGGAGAGGGGAAACTCTTGAAGCAAACATGAAATATGCCACAATGTTTTGGCCACACACAGGAATGTTGCTTAATCGGGTGCGGGCAGGGGTGGAGGGATAAAGGTTGCCTACCTTGAGGCGCCATAAAAGTAGCAAAAAAGCCCCAAAGTAAATAAATAACCCAGAACCTTGCAAATAATCGCATAAAGCATTTTTATGCTGTCCAGCTGCTTGAATCGCATATGATGTGTGGCTAGTTATACACTTAGTGAGCGGTGGAAGAAGGGAAGAGCATTGTTTGCTAAGCGATTTGCTTTTTGGGTTGCTTTTGTTGAGGCATTAAGTGCGTTGGTATTAGTGAAAAGGCAAAAGGATGGGATGGCGGAAGACCTTTGAAGTGGACACGTGGTGTCATAAAATGCTCACACAGCTGGAGTTTCGGAGATGACAAAGTAAAGCTTTATAAGGAACCGCAGCGAGTTTAAGGAATGTGCTTAAAGTATTTAGTTTTAGCAATATTTTGTTGTATTATTTATCCTGTTCGAGTCGATTTCAAAACCACGCCCCCCGTTAGCAAAGGGTGTTGTGTTTTTCTCCTTTATGGTTAAATGCATCGGTGTCGCAACTAATCACCTGTGCCACGCTGAAAGGGACATTTGCTATGCAAATTTCCCCTTTCTTGCTATCAATTTCTAACAAATTTTTACTCTTTCTGGCTTGTGGACTATTTACTTTACGATTTTGAAAACGAACCAGACTACTTTTCCGCAAAATAAAGTTTGTTTTATCAATTTAAGTCATATTTTTCATGATACATCCAAGAAATATTTGAAATATCTAGAGAATTTAATATATACAATGGCATTTCTAACTAAGCGAGGGGAATTTTTTATGTAAAGTGACAAGAGAAGGACCCGACAAGGTTTAATTGAAATATACTCTGCTTCTTACAGTTGGTATTGATCACTTGACTCACATTTACGCATTGGCGATGGAACATGTCCGTTTCCAGCATAAGAGTCTTAAGCTGACAGCTATCATTCAAGATCTCAAGACCTTCAATCCTGTTACATTTCTTAGTGGTAAAGCCATTGCTAGAGTCTGTAAAGCGCTGGAAATTGTCTTAACGTTTAACAACCCTTGAAGATTTTTTCATGGTAAAACAGCTTTATCTTAAGACATTGGAATGAAACTTGTTTGCTTGAACATATATGCATGTATCCTGTTGCTTTGAATATATATTAGAATTCTATAAAGCTGCAGGATTCACAATTCACAATAAAACCTTCAGCAAAACTTGGTTTATTACTAAGTGAACAGAGTTCTTAGACCCGTGATTTCAAACTACTTCGACTTTTTTCAAATGAAACATTTAGAAATATATGAAAATATGCCACACTGCGTATGAGTGATTGAAAATAGCTTTAGTGTCTCCACGCTTCACTTGTAATTAATCTTTTTCTTTCTTCGCCTTTTGCTTATGCTTATTTAACAGTAAACAGCCACAGATTCGGAAGATGTGTTGTACTTTACTGCTCAACTATATCTGTCTCTGTTATAGCTTAACAGCTCTTGTCGTCTCTTTCTGTTTTGCAAGCTTCATATACTAATTGAAATTGAAGTCATATCCTTAATTTTTTGTAAGGTGGAGCTACTAGTATTCTATCGAGTCGGACCATGTTTGCAAGCAATTTTACTTGGAAGACTCATCGCTAGTCTTTCTTTTTCAGTATGTGTTGTTTCGCCGAACTGTAGTTGTAGTGCTCCGAATATGTCAACTTCTGTGCCAACAAAACACAATTTGAATGACAGCTACTCCCATGTCAAAAAATAAAGGTATTTTTACATTGCATTGTGACTGGTGATGAAAAATTGGTCTTAAGGGCCCTGCCAAGGTCGAAGCCAGGGCCTAGTATTCACGAGAGCCAGGTCAGGTATGTATTTGGTGGAACCAATTGATCGATGTGTACTAGGAGCTGCTTTAACCGGTTAAACCCATCACAGGCCAACTATGCCGAACTCAATTGATGCGTTTGATTCGGCCGTAGTAAGAGCAAAGGCACTACAAGGTAATTTTTCCACATGACAACTCTCAGCCACATGTGACGCGACCGGAGAAAATATACCCTAAAACAGAGATGTTTAAGAAGAAAGGAACTCTGTCACTCTCTCTGACACTCACCTGAAGCCTGTTCTTAAACTATTTGAGAACTCTACGTTCCTTAAATTTAAAGAGCTGGCCCGCCAAGGCACTTCTCTTTGCAAAACGGATTCAATAATTAAACTCACTTAACCAACCACACATTTAATAATAAAAAAGGACTCGTGAAATTCATTTCACAATATTAATTAAGCCTCTTTGAAGTTGTATTCAAGCTACACTTTGTTTAACAATTGATTAAGCACTTCAAATAATCCGGCTTATCGCATTTCCCTGCTAAACAACTCACATGAACTTTCCACCAACCCCTCGATTTGCTGCGAACTTTCCTTAACCAAAATCAACACGTAAAATTCCAATTAATTCCGCTTAGCTAAATAAATCGTTTCAACGCAAAACACAAACTGATCATAAAACTTAATAACCAAACAAAAACACACACACAAACACACACTCACTAGCCCCGTCTCACTCCCACAAGGATAATTGGTCATGTGTGCGCTGTGTAAACAGCTTTTTGGGGGGCTATTTGCTTATCGGCAAAATTGCAATTCCCTGCCTTTGGAAATGAAGGAAACTTTTTGTGCTGATTAATAAGAAAACCCTCGAGGAGGGAGGGATGGTGTATGGTTGGGTGCTTCGATAGAGACATTCAAGCAGCTGGGCACGCGGTAACCAATTCTCATCGTTTGGGTCACATAGCAAACGCATAAATCCAATTGAAAGTGCTTAGCTTTGATTTTTGCACTTTGAGCCCACCAACACTGGCAGGACTGGACGGGACTGGCTTAAGTCATAGTTGGCTCTGGTGCTAACCCCCCGCCCAGTATTTAGGCACGTGTTAGTTTTTTCCTACTTGGACACTTGAGTGTCGAGTGGTACGTGCCGCAATTCTCCATCGACAATGTTATCAGAGGAACATGTCCATAGATTGATAAATGCTTTAAGTAAAGCGTACACTGAGCGCAAACAGTTCGAACTTAGCCGAGTTATCATTTGGTTAAAATATGGAGAAATATGTGAAGGATTAGGGTAGTTTCCCTCACTTTTCGGCAGTGTAATCTCTTTGGCCTGGACAAACAAACATTTGCTTAGTTCTCCCACCCGTATCTGGCGGCACTCAAAATTAAGTCACGTCGCAGCAATCGCGCACAGCCGTTTTGCAAAGTTTCTCCACTTCGTGTGGTGTCAGGGGGGAGGGGATCTGTTTTTGTGCGAATCTAGAAACCCTTTCGAATATTGAAATGCCATTTCAATGCAAATGCAAAATGGCAAAATTAATGATGTTCATTTCCTGCAATCCAGTTTCCTCCCCTCCCCCCGTCTCATCCAGCTTACATGAGAATTATGATGCTGAAACAATAGACTTTTCGCCATTCTGCCTTGCAGCCATTTGCACCACACGCCTCTTGCAACAAGATTTTCGCATTAAGTTGAATCGACTACCCTCCCCCCGACCCTCCCCACACATCTAACCCTTCTGCCTGGCCCTGCCTTGAACAAACCATCCACTGAAAGGCCATTACCATTTTTGGTTAGCTGCAGTTTTTGGTCTGCAGCTGGTGCCGCTGTTCGTCCTTTCGTTCCTTTTGTTCTTCTTCTCTATACTTTGGCAATTTTGTATGCACTTTTACACCCCACCCGCCACCGCCACCCCACCCCTTTCCGCTGTTTGTTTACATTGTCACAGTTGCCGGCTTTCTTTTGCATTGCAAGTTGCATTCCGAAGTTTTGGGTTTTATGTTTTTGCATTTTATATGCCATACCATTTCAATGCACATTCCCAGCAGATGAAAACCCATTCGGTGCATTTGCTTAATTGTTAAGAAAGGTGGCAGGAGTTGGGCCATGGGAATTGTAATTCTCTTAAGATCTTTAAGAAGTTGAGAGAGAAAATATGAAAACATGAACACATTTCATTTAGGGAAAAAACTTAATCCCCTAAGGAGGCGCTTCACATTTGTATAAACGTCGGTGGATTGACTTCGCCATTGTCTGAGAAATTAAACAGGGATGCAAACAAAGCGGAAATAAGCACTGGTTTGGTTCGGCTTTATAATCTTTATAAAATCCTTATAAAGGGTGATTTTTTAAAGGCTATAGGAAAGTTTAAAAAAAAAAACACATAAAATTCAGAAAAATGCATGAAATCTTTATTTGAATCGATAGTACGGTCCATATACTTTAATGTTTGAAGACTATTTCATGCAAATGTTGACCGTGACTGCGCATCAAATGGTCCATCCGCTTAGTCCACTTTTTTACCGAAAAATTGTGTTCAGCGACGAAGCTCATTTTTGGTTCAATGGGTACGTAAATAAGCAGAATTGTCGATTTTGCAATGAATATCAGCCAGAAGCATTGCAAGAGCTACCAATGCATCCAGAAAAAGTCACAGTTTGGTGCGGATTTTGGGCTGGTGTCATCATTGGACCGTACTTCTTCAAGAATGATGCGAATCGTAAAGTAACTGTGAATGGTGAGCGCTACCGTGAGACGATATCCAGCTTTTTTTTGCCCAAAATGTAAGAGCTTGACTTGCATGACATGTGGTTTCAACAAGACGGTGCCACATGCCACACAGCACGCGCAACAATGGACTTATTGCGAGGCGAGTTCGAAGAACATTTTATTTCACGTTCGGGACCGGTCAATTGGCCGCCTAGATCGTGCGATTTAAAGCCTTTTGACTATTTTTTGGGGCTATGTTAAAGCTCATGTCTATACAGACAAGCCCGCTTCAATTAACGCATTGGAAGACAACATTAAAACATATATTAGTGAGATTTGTTGGAAAGAGTATGCAAAAATTGGACTAAGCGGATGGACCATTTGAGGCGCAGTCACGGTCAACATTTGCATGAAATATTCTTCAAACATTAAATTATATGGACCGTACTATCGATTCAAATAAAGATTTCATGCATTTTTCTGAATTTTTATGTGTTTTTTTTTAAAAAACTTTCCTATAGCTCTTAAAAAATCACCCTTTATTTGGTATTCGTACAAAAGGATCTCACTTCAAAATTAATCTATTATTCGATTGGATTGCTTGCCTTAGAGAAAACCACTTCCAAGAAGAAACACAGTCTGATGACAGATATATAATAAGGTCTGTGGGTTATTGTAG
Organism: Lordiphosa fenestrarum; assembly: GCA_035044985.1. NCBI lineage: Eukaryota > Metazoa > Arthropoda > Insecta > Diptera > Drosophilidae > Lordiphosa > Lordiphosa fenestrarum. The sequence goes on along the minus strand of JAWNNO010005527.1, from coordinate 1,750,986 downwards.
CAGATGTGCGGTTGACAAATTATTTTAAAACACAACAACAATTCCAAATCGCTAAGGACTAGGAGGAATCTTAGCTTAACCAACGGTCGGACAAATTCTTTTGATCTAAGAGAATCGTTAAATTAGCCGAACTTATAGCTATCATTGTCAAAAGGTAGGGTTTTCAGGATTTAAGAATCTTCATTGAAGTAAACCTAACCGAATAATAAGTTTTTTTGTGGTTTTCAGAACCATCTTGCTTTCCATAAATAAAACTAAATCTTTTCGATGCAACCTCGCCATCTAAATTTCTGACGCTGCTACAGACGCCCCACAATCTATACCTCGACTATATGTATATTATTCCAATCAAATATAAGCAGGCCTGCTCTCGCTTTCGAATTCGATTGATCGGAATTCTTAAGAGCTACGATATTCAAGAATTTGAATCTATTGGATTCACCCTAAAGTTGCCGTCATACGATTGGACTACACCAGCGGTCAAAAAGATCCAAAAAATATCCATTTGGACGGTATATGACTTAAATATCCTTTTAATCATCCAGCGGAGCTGCAAAATCATCCAAATGATCTTCAGTTTTCATATCCTTCGAATGATTTTAAGCTCCGTTGGATGACTTAAAGGATATTTAAGACATATCCCGTCCAATTGGATGCCGGAAATCATCCAATGGATATTCTTTAATATCCTCTTTTCTCTGTGCACCTAAAATAAATCGTAACGTTCATTTCGAGTTCCTAAAACAAATTTTAAAGTGTGACCGTATCCTGTAGGTTAATTCAAATTTGTTTTGTTCTTACAGTTTTGTACCCAGGCAAACGTTTATTTTGGCAATTTTGAAGTTACATTAGTTATGGGTGAAAACTTTGCGATTGCAAGCTCCTTTCAATATCTTGTCTTGTCTAATTTTCGACTAGAGAAAGGAACCTACAGCAATGTTTGAGAGGCTATTATTTTGCTAGTTACTTCAAAGCCGGTGCCATTAGCTAGTGAAGGTGACCGCGTGTGAAAGTTTAGAAGTCTTGTTGACGCTGTCAACAAATGGACAAGGCAATATTTATTTGCGTTTTTAGAATGCATCGCGACACCGAAATGTCGCGAACGGAATAGGAATTGTTGAAACTCGAAGACGGCGGTCATAAAAGATCAATGGAACTCACGAAAAGGTGAATGGTATGAATGCACTTACGTCACACAATACACTAATGTTCAGGTTCATGTCTTGAATGCTGCCACAGGTTGGTTGAGATGACAGGTGATGCTCCTTCACTAAGACCAAAAATAGGTCCATTGTGATAGCATATAACCCCTAATTATACTCTGTACCGAAGGTACATAGAGTATTATAAGTTTGTGCAAAAGTATGTAACATCCAGAAGTTAGCATCTCCGACCCCATAAAGAATATATATTCTTGATCAGCATCAACAGCCGAGTCGATATAGTCATGTCCGTCTGTCCGTCTGTCTGTCTGTCCGTATGAACGCACAGATCTCAGAGATGGTAAGAGATAGAGGTTTGACATGTATGGGACATATGCTTCTTATGTCTGCAGGCAGATCAAGTTTATTTTCGATTTTGGCCACGCCCCCTCTTGCCCCCGCAATTTAGAAAAAACGTCATATCTCCCACAGTTTTGAAGATAGATGGCTTGTTCCTTCTGGACATATTTAGTTATTAGGATAACTTATCGATCCGCCAAAGAAATGAAGAAGATCGGATGAACGGTTTTCGAGTTATGATCAAAAGACAAATTTTCTTGGTACAGAGTATGTTATAGTCGGGCTTGACCGACTTTCTTTCTGGTTTTACTTTAAGACTAAAAGGAAGGGTCATCTGTTCTAAACCACTTTGAAAGTAGCACAAATTTGAGTAGTAAAGTAATCTCTATTTTAGAAACTACTGAAATGCCAGGTAGGAAATGCTGATCTAAGATTGCGAATCGTCTCCTACTGAGCGCCGGACAGTGACATAGGAGATGCTGGACGCTTTCTTTTTCATCAACTGAGCAACAGCTATTGCAGTAGTCATTGTGGCTAATGCCAAGCCTATAAAGCAGTGTCCTGTGAGAATTTTTACGAGTAGGGAGACATTCTGTCTGCCTAGACGCAGTAGTGTTAAAGTTCTTTTAAAATTGAGAGTGGGCCCCGTGAGCCTAGAGATTTCACAAGAGTGAATTGATCTCCAGCGATTCGTGGAGGGTTTTAAGGGTGGATTTTCTTATTTTTAGAAGAGTTAATGTTATCAAAAAAGTTGCATTCAATTTGACCCTGACTTTTCGAGTAGTGACTCGCCTGTCGCAGGGAAATCGTTACACTTAAATAAAAAACATTAAACAGTTGTGAAAGTTGAACGCAAACTTGTACTCTATTCTTAAAACCAATCGCATAATTGAATGCAGCTCGCTTTGTGCCATCTTCAAACATAAAGCCTTGCTCTCAGTCTCCAAAAGCCTTCAGTTTCCGTACTCAAATCAGACTCATAAATCTTCTTAATCAATTATGATTTCATAGATAAAACTCACTTCCTGCCACAAATCACTTCAAATGAAATGACTTAAGCACACCCCTTTTTATTTTGCCAAAACATTTATATTAATGGCTTTGGCCATTAGTAAGGTCCACTGAAATCTGTCCCCTTTAGCCAGCCCAATCCGCAAGCCAAACTTGAAAAGTCAAATAATTTGCCACACACAGCCAAAAAGTCTTTGGACAAATTTAAAGAAATTACACTTGACACTTTTCAATTAGTGCGGAAAGTTTATTTTAATTGTGACAGTAACACGTTGCCAAAGGAAAAGGCGAAGAAACAAGAAGAAACAAGTTTGCCCAGAAAACAAAAGCCTGAAGTCAGTCCTGGGAGAGCCACAAAATGTCAAAAACGAAAAGTTTTTGGCAAAAGATTAATTACAATTGAAAACAAATGAATGCAAAAACGATAAGCTTGAAGCGGAGCAAATGAAAACCGGGCAAAACTCAACTGGGGCAATCAAGATGGGGCGAGTCGGAGCGAGGAGCGTTGAAACAAATGTTGGCACCTAACGGCAAGGGCCGAGTCCGGCTTTGAACTTTGACCAAAGTGGAAAAGGAAAAGTTGTGTCTGTGGCAGATATTTTATGGGCCAGCCACGTGACTTGTTTAGTTTTTTTGCTTGTGCCCTGCCTTTCCCCTGGACTCGGTCACTTAACCCCACAGAAGTTGCTGTGCATAAATCATGAAATTAATTAATTCTGACATACTCAAAGTAGCGCCATAAACAACTTTTGATATGCCCAGAAATTAAAAGTAAAATTGAGTAGCAGAATAAAAAAAAAGGAACAACAACAACGTGGGCATAAAACTTGCCTTGCCACGCAAACTTTTTCACTGAAGAAAAAATCAAGTTTGAAATATGTGCAAAATTCATTCAGTATTTGAAATATGCTCAAGTTGGTATAAGTTTCAGTTTTTCCCCTTCGTTTTCTCTGCGGGTTTTTTTATTTTTATTTTTTTTTGGTGCTGGCACAAGAAAAACTTATGCCGTGAGTTTAATTTTATTCATGTTGCTAAGTGAGTGTTGAGTGACGGAGGGAGGGAAAGCGCCGAAGCTTTGGTAAAGTTTTGCGCACCAAAAAATGTTGCACTGTTTAATTGCATAATTTGAGAATGAAAAGAGATTTTTGAAGTACTTACACCGGCAGCCGCCATGGCGAAGCGAGGTAGGAAATTTATTGAAAAAATGTTTGGTAGAAAGTTTGAGCGATTTGCAGAGTCAGTGGATGACTCATGCGGACTCACTATAAGCAATTCCATGTATTATCAGAAGTAAACATTTGGAATCGAAAGCAGAAACAAGTTCTGCCGGTTAATACCTTATAAAAGAACTTCAAAACGGCTTTCCGAATGAAGTAGTCGAACTTAAGTAGGGCAGGAAATACTTGTCATTTAAACACCAACAGTTTTGAATTTGCTAAAAGATCCATAAAGCAAAAGGCCATAAATATATTATGAAATTAGCCACATCAAAGTTGTCAATAACCTGGCACCAACGCAAATGCAAACACACCCAACTAGTCCTCCACTCCACTACATATTTGCCCAGCATTCCACTAAGTGAGAGCTCCAAGAGCACTAATTAAACTCAAGTGTCGAGTGGAAATGTAAAGTTCTTGGCCCAACACTTTGATGTAATAATTTATGAGAATTTCTTAGAAAAATATTTGCTGATAAAAAATTCCAATAAATTCCTCGTCATGCCTAAAAGTATGCTATGCTAAATGCAGTTGCGGCTGCTGTGCACTGCGAGAAAACGATAATAGGAATCTATGTTGGGTCTGCTGGAGTGCGCGATGGATGGTGCTTAAACTTTTGCAAAAGAAGAGAAAACTTAATCCTTTGGCCAGCCTCGGCAGCAAGCCCAAAGTCAAACAAACACAAATGCCGCCTGCAGTTGGGAGTTTGCACCCTGGGTAGTAGTCAGCTTAAGCTGCCATTCAGCGATTTTGGTTTGGCCAAGTATTTAAGCCATTTGCACTAATGAATGCGGTCGCGCATTTTTAAGCACACAAATTTACCGTTGGAGAGAGTGAGAGAAGGGTTGAAGCTGGGCTAAAACTTTTGCCTAGAAAGTTTCAACTTATTCGAAACACGTGCAAAATTATGCTTCTAGTTTTGGGATTTTCAATATCCTTTAAACTGAGCACAGACACAGAGGGTATATGGGACATCTGCACACAGGGATCAGAGCAGAGGGTTACTTTGATAAAAAAGAAAAGGATACGTGGCTTTTGATGAGACGTATGCATACCCGGCACTTGTTTCAGGAAAGAAACGCTTCTGTACTTCTAAGTTTGCTATGCTTTCTAATGATTTTACTAAGTTTGGTCGAAATCGGACATCTATATAGAATAGCTGCCATAGAAAAGTAAGGTCTTAGAAGTAGTCTTAGTTAAAAAAACTTTTTTGTTTTTAATGGCAATGTCCTAAAAACTGGCATTTATTTATTTAAAGTTTTTTGTCAGAATCGGATGACTATAGCTGCAAAACGAATGATATATATATGATTATGTTATATGTTTGGGTTTTGCAAGATTTCACTAAGTTTGGTCAAAGTCGGACGTCTATATAGTATAGCTCCAATAGAAAAGTAAGGTCCCAAAAGTAGTCTTAGTTATAAAAACGCGCTGAAGTTGACTTTCCCCTTTTTTTTATAAGCTTGCAAAGGGCATTATAATTTTGACCCCATAAACTATATATATTCTTGATCAGGGTAACGATCTGAGTCAATTGAGCTTTGTCCGTCCGTCTGTCGTCTGTTTCTATGCAAACTAGTCTTTCAGTTTTACAGCAATCGAGCTGAAATTTTGCACAGAGTCTTCTTTTTAATGCACTCTACTAATATGCCGGATCTGAACGGATCGGATGACTATATCTCATAGCTCCCATAGTAACAATCGGTCGGAAAACCAGTTTTAGTATGAAAAACTTTTTTCTTTTCAATGGAAACGTTTCCAAACTTTGTATTCCTAGGTTTCTTATGCATTTTTATAATTCTACCAAGTTTTATTAAAATCGGACAACTATATGGTATAGCTGCCATACAAAAGATGGGTCTGAAAAACAGTCTTAGTTGGAAAAACTTTTTTGTTTTTAATGGTAGCATCCTGCAATTTTGTATTTACTTGATTTACATGCTTTCACATAATTTTACAAATTTTTGGCCAAATCGTATGACTATATCATATAGCTCCCATACGAACGATCGGTCGGAAACTGGGATTTTTTGAAAATATTTAAGCGAGCACTTGCAAGGGTATAAAAACTTCGGCACAGACGAACCTTGCCTTACCTTGCCCGTCTCTCGGATTTGAACTCTAGAAACTGGATACGACATATCAACGCAGACGACTATAGACGTCACGCGTGATAGTACGACAAACCAAAGTCAAGAATTTAGCCACGAGAGAAATTACAGTACATAATTCAACTAAGAACACAGAAAGCAAAAGGCTAGGTGGTGTAGTTGACAATACAGTTGCTCTTCTGGAGATGTCATGTGTTCTATTCCCCGTAGAAGATATATTTGTTTATTTTTTTTTGGATTTTTTGATGTTAAAAAACATTTGGTCATGATTTTAGAATGTTATATTTGTCTTTAGGCCTATATATGTTCGAACTGCGTTTATGTTTTAGGTCAGTTTTAGTAAGTATTTTCATTTATTATTTATATTTATATTTTTTTTTCCTAGAATATCACCTCAAGCATTAGGGTATTCCATAGTCGATTCCCCCTTATTTTCTCCATTCTCTGATTTGTTTTTGTGTTCAGCCGCTGATAATTCTGCGTGCAGAGAAAAAGTGTGCTAGAGAAAATTGCAATAGCCTAAAGCCTGTCTATTCTTTCATTTTGGTTTTATTTTTTTTTGTTTGGCCACTTAAATGTTTTGTTCAGCTCCATCCAAAAAACACAAAAAAATAAAGGGAATAAGACAAAAAATTCGCAATATTCGCGGCAACAGAAACAGCCATTGACATTGAGTCGAGTGCCAAGAAAATTTGTGAAGAATTATAGGCTTTTTAGTTAATTTTTTTTGCACAATGCCTTTTGTTTCATTCCGTGTAAATTGTGAGTATTTTTGGGGGAAAAATGAACTTGACCTTCGTTAAGTGAGGCAAGAGATGAATGATCGACATAGGAGGAAACCTAATTAATTACACTTTCCCCCCTAAAATTAAGTTAAAGCCCCCCAAGAGCAATGCTCCCACACACTTAATATGGCCTGTCAAACTAACGACCAACTAATCCCCATGACAACATGTCAAGAAATACAAAAGAAAACTCGGCCAGGAAAATACGAAAATTTATAGAATCACGTAAATAAAAGACAAACATGTGTTTTGCTTTGCTTGTGTTTGCTCAACAGATGATCATAACAGACAGAGAAGCTGCAAGAGAAAATTCTATTCGGCTCTCCCAAAGAGACAACTGTTGACATTTTTCCAAAAGCCAAGTGCCAAAGGAAAATGTGCAATAATTTTTGGCTAATTTCTGTTTTGATTTAAATTATGATAAACATGAAAAGTGTCTTCTATTGCCGCCCCCTGCCCACTTTTCGCTTAGCAAACTAATTAAATTAATTTCTATATAGAGCAAACAACATGCAATCTTTTGAGGTTTTTCGTTTTTGAATATTATTTATATACGATTTGATATTTCGGAAAATGATTTTAATTTGTGTGGCTGAGAAGATACACGATGAACGACGTGGGGCTCCATGGACTGTCAAGTCGATTGGATCCCGGCAGTGCCAACTTGAACGTGGACGTTGTCGGCGCTGTGCTCCAAGAGAATCAAAAAAAAAAAACAGTCTCGCGTCTTCGTCGTCGTCGTCGTCGGTGTCGCCGCCCACTCGCATTTTCTTTTGGCTTCTATAGAGTGCATTTGCCTTGATATATATGTGTTTATATAGTTTTTTTGGAAATCATGTCACTTGCAATGCATCGTCAGGCATGCGGAAATCTTTAGCTGAAAGTCTAAAAATTAAAGTGCCCAGCAGCCGCCTTACAACTGAAGGAAAACCAAGTGCCAAAAATAAATAAAAACTCATATTGATCTCTGAGTTATGGAAAAATCTATGCAAAGTGTGAGAAAAATGGGAAAATATTTAAGAAAAAAGTGTTTCAATAAAATAGAATTTTCTTTAAACAGAAAAAACAACTTAAAAATCGTAGCAAACTGATGCAGTATTGGGTTGAATTATTATAGAAATTTTCTTGAAAATCATTTCCTAAAAAAAAGTTATTTAAAGTTAATAATTCTACACCAATGTGAGGCAGATTTTTGTTGATTTCCTAAGACAACTAATGTAATTTTGTATATTTTTTTTTAAACTTTGTTCCAGCTGTTTTGAATTCGATATATTTAGGAATATCAAACAATCAATCAAATAATTCGTGACAAAATAAACAAATATCTTAAAACACAACAAAGTATTTCAACAGTTCTCATTATTCATAAAAAAAAGTATTTATCAAAAACAACTCCTAAACTAAGAAATTCTAAATAAATATTTTATAATTTCCCTATCAAATTAAATGCATTGGCAATCTTATCATTGTTTGCTAATTGTATCTACAGCTCACTCACTCTGTGTGTGCCTGTTTTGAGCTCTGTGCGTGCTTGTGTTTATTCTGTGGCTTCTGTGTGTGTGTGTGTATCTGTGAGTGCGTTTGCTTTGTGTCAACTGAAAGATTTGACCTCGCACTTCACCCATCAAGTGAATTTACTCGTTGCACGATCGTCGCAGTCGGTCGCGAGACTTCCAGCATCATCATCAGCATCAGCACCCCCCTCCTGCGAATCTTTTCTTGGAGCCAATTTGTCCAAAGATATGAAAGAAATCATTCTAGTTCTCATTGACTGAGGGCTGCGGAAGTTCGCCGAGGCATAAATATATAGCTTCAACAATTGAATTTGAAAGTAAGTTGGGTTTTACTTAGTACGAGTATGTTTATTTATCTTAGTTTCTTAAGCGATTCATTTTAGGAAATGGCTTTAAGCATTATTGTAGTACATAGGGAATGAAGGAACATTTGAATAACAAAAGGGAGCAGGTTCAACTAAAGTCTGCATTCAACATCTACAACCCTTTCGGCCCTGCTCCGAACTTCTAGTAGGATTTCGTGTAAACGTTTGCACTTAAAAATGACTTGATCAGCATATAAAATTAATATTTTAAGATCAAATTGATATTTTTGTCACCAAAAATATAAAAAACCAGAGAGCGTAAGTTAAAGTCGGCCCTGCCCGACTTCGAAATACCCGTTACTCGGGGCAATTAGTGTTTAATAACCTCATGCGGCTCAGATAAGTATGCAACGTTTTTTTAACTCTGCCATTTATTATCGGATCTTTATGAAAATTGTGTGAGATTGTAGATATTGGCCACATAAACTACACTGCAAAATCTGAGCTCGATATCTTAAAAAATTTAGGCATGGAAATGTCAAATAAATCATCCTATACAACTTGCACTTCACTCTGCTTCTTTGGTACAGAGCTATGAATATTTTTAGAGAATCAGAAAACCACAAAAAATTAGTTTTTTTTACTTTAACTCTCCTTGACTGGGGTTTGAAGTCAGGACTTCCTACACTTAACACGAATGGAATGACAGGGTTGGGTATTATTTCCCTTTACTACTTGGTAGTAGACAGGGAAATATTATCTGGCAGTGATAGAGTCGAATACAGCATTGCAGCTGTGAGTGAAAAAAACGAGTTCAAGCAATCTGTTTATTTGTTTAAAACTGTTGATGTTATAAGATAAGTCTACCCACAACGATCTGACCACTTAAATCATATTATTTAATAAGACGAAACCGCCTTTAATACAACCTACATAGAAGAATGAGGGATATGGGAACAGATAATAAGGAAAAATAAAAGAAAACTTACCTCTTGGCATCTACAGGTTTATTTAAAGCCAGCTTATTGCTCATCTTCGTCTTCGGTTAACTCCCCATCTGCCCCCTTTAGATAGTAGTTGTTTATAAATCATTTGCAAGGTTTCATACAAAATAGTCGACTTAGCCAAGTCTCTGAAAATGCAAAAGCAATTACATTAAATTCAAAATAAACTCCACTCATACCATTTTATACACAGAGATAAATAAAAGTTTAGATTTAGAGTTTAGTTTAGAAATCTCAGAGAAATTAATGTTTAAAGGCCTTTCCCTTAATTTCAAACAGACTTGATTTGCGTGTAGATATAACTAGTCACTATTTATAATTTAGTTCTGGTCTCTGACATATAGGTAATCATACAGACTCGGCTGTTGATGCTGATGAAGAAGATATTTACTAAATGATATCGGAAATGCTTCTTTTATACTCTAAGATATACCCCATAATGCCAAGCCGAGCTTCTCTCAATCTATTGGCTTGTGTGCTTCCAATTTTCCTACAAGAGAAAGGGACCTACAGTTCAACGTCGAGTCCGAAGGGCAGAGTTTGAGTAGCTTTTTCATGTCTGCTTACTTTACAGCTGGCGCCAACAGCTGGTGAAGGTGACCGGGGTGTGAAATTTTTTAAAATCCGAGCGTTTTGATTAGATGTCCCGGATGTTTTGCAGGGCAGGCATACACACTACCTGCTGTACCACAGCGGCTACCTACACTCTACGAATTAGGGGTATAAATATACAATTTTGAGGTTTTATACTTATAAACATCTTACTTGGTCAAATTATTTCTCAGTGTACCCAAAATTTTACGATTTTTTGTTCTTTCAAGTCCTTAAATTAAGTACGTAACATTCTTAAATCCAAAAACTAAATTTTATATTCTTTAAATGACAACACAAGTTCTTGAATTAATAAGTTTTTGTCAAAAAAGTTACTTTAAGCCCAAAAATCTAAGAAAACCGTGTTCTTAATTCGTATACAATGATCTTGGGTTGAGTACAAAATAGACTTACAATGCCAGCAGAAAGTGCGAATTTTCATAAAATTCCCAACTGTTTCTAACACTTTTCTTAAAGGAGTGATGGTAGATTTCCAAGCAATAGTAATACCATCATGGGCTTTCGGTTTCGGTTCTTCAGTCTTCTCTGATTGAATCAGAGACCTCACATCAAGAATAAATTGGGTATATCTTTAAAACCTGTGGAGACTCAACGAATTAGTTAAGATTATGAGAATCTGATTGACTGGGCACAATGGAGCAATGAGTTGCCAGAACTGGAGCTGAGTGACAGTCGTGGAATCACAGAGAAACATTGAATATTAAAATAAAGAAAGTTTATGTTTATAACGTGCGCAAAACCTGCGTTCTTACAGAACTTTAGAGGCTTAAAAGAAGAACATTTTGCATGATGTACCTTAACTTGTTTCAAGAATGTGAATGAGACTTTATCTAAGTATGTTTTGTGCCTATTTTGAGACTAAATTGAGTTTGACATAAGATTAGACCAACCTTACAGTATAAATGTATGAATGATAAATGATAAATGAATGTTTACGATGTACTATACTTAAATGTATATTGAAATGAAGCTAAAGTTCTCAGTACAATATTTAGAAATAAAACAGAAAGCTGAGATATTAAACCTTTTATAAATAGATTTTATTTCAGACGCTAACTGTGAGCAGGAAAACAAGGCATTGACCTAATTGGACTTATTTGCCAAAACTCGTAAAACGGACATATCTGGCAGCCAAAATTATGGGTCAAAAAATAAGTGCAAATTTCATAGTTTTGTTTCAGGAGACTGAGCAAAACTAAACTATGAAATAGCTGAGCAGGTGTATGGGGGAGAGTCTTAAAGTACCTTTATGGCAAATTCTAAAGACTATCGATTATCAAGTCAGGCTAGACCAATTACTTATGAAACGACTCTCGGCAACTAATTGGATTCTGCTTCAAAAGCTTTAAGAATTCATAGCCATTGGCATGCTATTCCCTCAATTTCCAATAACATTATTCGAAATTCTATGGCAAAATCGAAGTTTCCAAAGCCACAAGAATGTGGTTGTAAATGCAACAAAAGCCAAAACACAGTTTAGTGGTTGAAACAACAACAAAAACGGACATTGACAAACCCAGACAGACTACTAATAAAGCCAGGTAAACAAAAGTGAAGTGGGGCAGGGAGGGAGTGTGGGAGGTAGAGAAATGCCAGGCAAAAGGAAGCACAAATAATATAAATTAAATGTAGAGAGAACTTTCCCACCCACAAACGAAAACCCAAGCTGAGTAATTATTTCCGGCAGAGAAAGCAACCGGGCTGGGGGAGACGAGTCCTGCGGTTTGACTGCAACACATGGCCGGACACTTAAACCCGTAAGTGGCAAATCGGGCGTTTCTGGGGGGTGGGCAAGTAGAAGACGAAAAACCTATCTGGGCAATAATTTTGGTTGACATGCCTGCGGTAATTATTGACCGTAATGACAAAACTGTATGTCCACAACCGCAAAACAGGGAACTACGACAACAGCTGAGCAGAGATTTTATGATCCCGAAAATTGTCATAAATTTCGACTGGTGCAGGAAATTAAAACATAAACAAGAAATAAATTCTTGCTGTGAAATATTAAACACATTTCGCGCTCGAAAAGTTTGTCCAAAAACTAATTAATAATATTTCTATATTGTTTATTTTTGGAAAGTTATCTGAAGCAGCCTGGTCTTTATTTATTTCAATTTATTTTTGGCTCAACTTTTTTTCAATGTCGTGTATTTCGATCGGGGATACGTCAACATATGGCACACATGTTGGACATTTAGTGGATCATAAATTAATGCAGGGCTATGGAAAATGTTCAGTTTAGAGATTTTCATTCAGAGGCCAAGATCTCTGCAGTTTTCTGCAATTTATGTGAAAAAGTTAACTTTCCATCACGCATGAAAATATCTTCACTTAAAACTAAAAGCATGCCACAGCAACACTAAGCGGATTATCTGGTGCATAAAAATATCTACAGCAATGTCTGTTAATTTCCCCCCGTTTCAAATTAAATAGTTTCAATTTCTTTGCCTTGCTCCTTTTCACGCTTTAGTGCTGCCCTTTTGCGTATGAATTATTAAATTTTCCGCTTAACTTACACTTTACCTCACACTGGCCAAAAGAAAATGGTAGCCAGGCATATGTGTGTGTGTGTGTCGAAACATTCTACTCCAAAACAATGCCTTAAATCCAATTTAATATTGATCGCTATTCGAGTGCAAAGCAATATGCTTAAAAGAAGGACATAAAAAATCGAATTTGTTAAAAGAGAGAGAGAGAGAGAGAGCACAGCAGGGTTTACCAGATGGGAGTGCACTGTGTATGAGCCATGTGTTAGCTTTTATTGCAGCCATTTACTTAACTTACTTACAACTTCAACATACTAAATGCCTCAAAGAGCTCACTCGGTGCGTCGTATGTCGCCATAAAAATAACAAAAAAATAAAAACTGGGAGGAAGTGTTGAACAAATTATTAGATTAGATTTACAGATTAGATAAATTAGTAAACAGGTTCCAGCAGCGAGTGCCAGATAAGCAGATATATTGTAGATATCAGCTTTTGGTTGGTAAATGCCACAATTTACTTTTGACTTTAGTGTATAACAGTTAATGGGTAGATAAAAAAAGAAGCACAATGCCAATAGATAAGCTGAACCTTTTTTATACCTATTTGTGTTCCACACATATGCAGCAAGGTTACCTAACAGTTTACAATAAATAATAAAATAAATACTTAAATTATATTCCAATATTTAGTAGAAAGTCGCCATATTAATCCCTGCTTCAAAGGTACACAGAGTATATTTAGTTCGCGCAAATCAGCTTATTTTTAAACTTGCCCTGGTATTTAGAAAAATTTTGGAATAAGCAGATATAGTTTTCTGAAACTAAGAAAAATATGCCATAAACTAGAAAATATTTTTCTAGGGTCCGCCCTAGAAAGGATTTTATAGGAGAACTTTTAATTTTCAGATCGAATTCAGGGCTTTTTTTACACATTACTCATAGAGTAATAAGGTTATACTAAGGTCTTGCAAATGTATGTAACAGGCAGAAGGAAGTATCTCCGACCCCATAAAGTATATATATTCTTGATCAGCATCAATAGTAGAGTCGATATAGCCATGTACGTCTGTCCGTCTGTCTGTATGAACACCTAGATCTCAGAGACTAGAAGAGCTAGAGCCACCAAATTTTAAATGTAGACTAGTATTATCTATAAATTTTCATAAAGATCGGATAATGAATGGCAGAGTTAAAAAAATGTTGCATACTTATCTGAGACGCATGAGGTTAGTAAACACTAATTTCCCTGAGTAACGGTTGAAAAACTAGTAATACAAACGTCTCCAAACTCCATATCTACTAGTTTTTAATGCTTCTCCATGATTCTGCCAAGTTTGGTCGAAATCGGTCAACTATATAGTATGGCTGCCTTAGAAAAGTAAGGTTAGAAAAATAATCTTAGTAGGAAAAACTTTTTTGTTTTCAATGTTAACCTCTTTAAAATTGGCATATACATATTTATTTTATAAGCTTTCACACAATTCTTCAAAGTTTTGTCAAAATCAGATGACTAAAGGTTATAGCTGCCATAGGAATGAGCAACAGCTAAGTCATGTCCGTCTGTCTGTCCCTATGAAAGCACAGATCGCAGGGATGGCAAGAGATAGAGGTTTGACATGTATGTGACATATGCTTCTTATGTCAGCAGGCAGATCAAGTTTATTTTCAATTTTGGCCACGCCCCCTCTCGCCTCCGCTAAATGGAAAAAACGTCTTATCTACCACAGTTTTAAAGATAGATGGTTCGCACTTTCTAGACATATTTAGTAATTAGGATTACTTATCGATCCGCCAAAGGAATGGTGAAGATCGAAGGAACGGTTGTCGAGTTATGATCAAAAGACTGTTCGCTGCTGCAGCGCAGTAGCAGCGCTGCTCTCAGCTGCTATAGCTGCTATAATTTCGTTGGTACAGAGTACAGGCTTGTCAGGCTTGACCGACTTTCTTACTGGTTTTACCTTAGAGAACCATCGAATATAGGCAGGGAATTCAGGAAATTTTAGAAAAAAAAACTTACTCAATATTGAAAACTCCAACTGAATTACTATATATTCCAAGCCGAAGGATTGAAAAATGATCAATTTGTGCTGGATATGTTTTTAATCTTATTTTCATTATCCAACGATGCTGAAAATCATTCAAAGAACAATAATTTTTCATATGCTTTGGATGATTTTTAGCTCAGTTGGATGATTTGAAGAATATTTATGACATAACCAGTCCAAGTGGATTCGGGCAATCATTCAATGGATATTTTTCCATATCCTTTTTTATCTCTGTGCACGTATTTCCCATGAAGAAAGTGTTTCAACAAACTTTTTTTCATAACAAATTGGTTAGAATCATTAATGAACCAAGCTTATTATTTATTCTACTCATAGTTCTTTCTCTTAGTTCTCTCTCTCTCTCAGTCACTCACATGGCACTTAATAAGCATGCAACCAAAAAAAAAGAACTAATTATTTTGTCCACCCATACATAGATAGATAAATGTATTTGAATGTTCGATTTTTTGTTCTTCGATTTCCAAAGCAATACATATACGACTTGTGCACCCCCTCCCCCCAGCAATTATGGGCCTAGTGAAAGGGAGAGAGAGAGAGCGGTGCAAGCATATGTAAAGTGACACACATTTGCCGCAACTAAATAGTCGCACATTATAATTTGATGGCACAATGACAAACAAACCCAGAAGGCTCAGCGAATGCCACAGACATTTCACTATATACCATATCGGCTAGGTATTGTTGTGGCTATCTATATATATAGGGCTCGGGCTCCCACTAACCCTTGTGCTCAACGGCTGTCCGGTCGCACGACCCCCTGGGCCAGTCCACCTCAAGCCTTCCACCCGCCGGCGCGCACTTCAAACTCATCGATACTTCGTGGCTTCGTGGCCTGCTCATTTTTTCCCCAGCCGGACCTTACCCGGCCATACACGTACATCTATCTATGTGTATATATATGCCACACTACGAACCTGCATGAGTTTAGTGTATATTTATGAGCATTATAGTGCGGATATATTGAGCGCGAAGCGCGGGACTTGTCGGTGATTTGATAAGAGAAATGTTGGCCATAAAAATTGTTTGGCCGCTGCAGTTTATGATAGAAAAACCAGAGTAAAGTCTTGCTCTCTGAGTCACTTGTTAAGGCATTTCAATTGGAACGGTGTACAACCTGTGCCTCACAGATAAGAGGACAGGCAGGCACACGTATCTTACGGTACGGAGAGCAGAGTGCTCCAACCAGGAGAGTTTTGGTTTGGTTTACCTGACAACTATCGAGCGAGCAATTAAGCGATAAGCATTCCCACCTTATCATTAACAGATAACAGTAATTTCGGAGAGAAACAGGGTGAGAGCGAAGGAGTCGGCGGGCCCTTATCTTACAGTTTTGTGGGTTGTGTGCGGTGTGTGAAAATTATGAAATCAAATGTTAGTTGCCTTTCGTTGGCTTTACCGTGCGGTTGTTGTCTCCTCTCCTAGATTTTCGAAAAATCAACATCAAAGTCGCGAGTTGTTAGTGGTGTTTGTGATTGATGTGTTAGCTACCAGAAGTTGTGTTTGTGTGTGTGTATCTGCCAGAGATAGCTGGAAAAGATATGATTAAAAGTGACATATGGTAGAAGTGGAAAACTAAAAGAGATGTTGTACGCAACTGCAAGTGCATCAGAGTAAAGTTTTAAAAGTAAGTCAACTTGATGAAAGTGTTATACGAACAGTTATACTTCACAAGTGTTTAATGCCTAATTGATCAAAGATATAATTCAAGAAAAGTGGCTTAGAAAACTGTTAAACAGCTTACAAAGTCTTTAAAAAAATGATTATTTTGTGGTTTTTTTGACTTTATTATACAGTTTTTCATAGAGATTTGAGCTAAGCAGAATGTTTTGAGAGGTTAAACAGATTTTTAAATAACTCAAGGAATCGTATCGAAACTGTTATACAAATTAACAACAGCAGCAACAAAAAACAAGAACAACAACTTTTGTATTCAACATCATGAAATATCTCTCACAATTAAAAGGGTATATTATTTGGAGCCGATATACAAACACAACAAGTTCCGGTCCAGAGCTGAATCTTGTAAAACCAGTTCGATGCCGGTTTTGTGGGACTTTTGAATCCTTGAAGGCGTGAATCGGACCTTATTTGATTAGAAAAAGATTCGAATTGAGATATTAATTGAAGTGACTTAGCTAAGGCAGAAGATAAATCCAGAATTAAGCAACTCAAGAGTCGAATACTTTTGAGTGTCGTTGAAAAGGTCTTTCTGAAGAACAACAATAATGTAAAAGGTTTATTCGGATGGTTCTCTTCAACAAAACCACAACCAAACATGTCTGATTCTTAATTCCAACATATCTTAATCCTTTAAGCCGTTCTCAAGACTAACATTCAGAAATGTTCTTCAAACTTTTTTTATACTTTGAAAGGTGGTGTCAAACATATTATAAAGTATTAGTTCTAGTTTTCAGAGGTATTAAAGCTCAAATTTTTATACTCTGTACCGAAGGTACATATAGTATTATAAGTTTGTGCAAAAGTATGTAACATCCAGAAGGAAGCATCTCCGACCCCATAAAGTATATATATTCTTGATCAGCATTAACAGCCGAGTCGACATAGCCATGTCCGTCTGTCCGTCTGTCCGTCCGTCCGTCCGTCCGTCCGTCTGTCCGTCTGTCTGTCTGTCCGTATGAACGCACAGATCTCAGAGATGGTAAGAGATAGAGGTTTGACATGTATGGGACATATGCTTCTTATGTCTGCAGGCAGATCAAGTTTATTTTCAATTTTGGCCACGCCCCCTCCCGCCCCCGCAATATGGAAAAAACGTAATATCTCCCACAGTTTTGAAGATAGATGGCTTGTTCCTTCTGGACATATTTAGTTATTAGGATAACTTATCGATCCGCCAAAGGAATAAAGAAGATCGGATGAACGGTTTTCGAGTTATGATCAAAAGACAAATTTTCTTGGTACAGAGTATGTTATAGTCGGGTTTGACCGACTTTCTTTCTTGTTGTTTATAAGGACTCTAGTTGGTTTAGTTGATCCTTAATATAATGAACGTTCAGTCAACTACGCCTTTTCCATACCCAAGAGGCATGCTCCTGGCTAATGTTGAATTGAGGTGAAGTAGTCCGAAATAATAATAAGAATATAGTCCTGTAAGGGAAATGATATGCGCTCTTAAGTCAACTAGCAACTTCCCAGGAACGATAACTGATAAATGGCAAGTTAAGAGGTCAGTGACAGGAGATGTAAATGATCCAGCACCGAAACGGACTTGACAGAAACATGATTAAATTTCCCAAAATTTGTTTGTGAGTTGAACCGAACCGAAACGTTTTGATTTGTTGTTTTTTTTCGGTTTGGCTCGTTTTGGTGTACTGTTTATCCGCTAGAATTAGCGGTTTAATTCGGTTCGGTTCACAACCGGTTTGATCAGGCAGCAAGTTCTTTTTCTGATTCAAAATTTTACAACTATCTTTGTCTTTGCTAACGTTAAGCAAACCTTTTGACAAAATGAACCGAAATAATCTGTTTTCATTTGTAGTTTTTGGTTCGGCTGAGAATTATCGGTAGAGCTTCTGTTGGTTCGGTTTATAAGAACTACTAAGCTGTTAGGTACAGTTTTGTTTTCTTTTTTTACTCTGTACCGGACAAAAACTTCTTATACTGCAGGCAGATCAAGTTTGTTTTAATTTTTGGCCCAAAATTTGTAAAATACATCATATCTAACACAGTTCATTTGTTTACTTATTTGAGATTATTGCTTATTATTCTACTATAGTTTAACTAATCGTTATGAGACTTGGTGTTTCAATAAATTTAGCGGACTACTCAAAGTGGGCTGTAAATCTGTAAAAATAAAAAGAACTTAGTGCTAGAAATAAAAATGTACTTTTGAAAAGATATTAACAAGCTAGTTTAGGTCTGTGATACACAACTTTATTTCCCAAAACTACATATCCGCCTTGAAATTGTTTTTATTTAGTCTTTCCAACTTTGAAATGTCAAGTTTTTTTGTTTGTTTATTCCGAGTTTTGTTTATTTTATTAATATTTTTCTACCTGTAACTCTTCAGTTAGTGGTTTTTCTCTCTCTCTCTCTCTCTCTCTCTTGGCTGGGATATACGTCAAGCACAAAGGCAAAAGTAAGCCACAATAAAGCAACTATGCAAACGTATAAATATGCCAGATAAGATAAGAAAAACGAAACGAAATTCAACAAGTGAATGGGGAGCGGGGGCGGGGGCGGGACAGCACGTAGTCATCGCAGTTGTCGCACAGTGGGTACAATGCACCCCCAGACAGGCGATGTCTTTACAAGATGTCAACACATCACAAAAAAAAAGAAAAAAGAAAACACTCTCACTCGCCAATTTGGGTCACACTCCTAAGCCCTAAGCCATAGGACCCTTGGACCAAGACACAGTTGCCCACATTTGCATACAACAAAGTTTGATTATCTCAGTGGGAGAGCCAAGGCAACTGGGCGAAAATATTGTCACTAAAGTTAATTAAAAACCAGCCGGAGGCACAAAATATTTTCACACAAACACACACACACACACGTGTGTGAGGAATCCTGCTTTAATAGAAATACCAAAGGATATATAGAAGCTGGAGCAGGGTAGGGGTGCGGGGGGCCCGGCCCGCTGCCAACGCTGCGTGTGCAAACAAAGGCAAATAAATAGAAAAGAGATACTCAATAATCAATAGATAAATAAAATTACAAGGTGACAGCAGCAGCAGCAGCTACGAGGATAACACAGCTGCCGCCCGTTTTCCCCTGCTCCACACACAGCTGGTGGGTATCCTCGAAACTGCCAAAGCTGCAGGAGCCAACATCAGCAGCGCCAGCAACAGCAGCAGCAGCAGCAGCCAGGCGACGGCGACGATAACTGCTCATAATGCAAGCAGCAAATTCAGCCAAGGGGAGGGGGGGCTTACAATTTAAAGCTGATGCCACCACGAAGAACTGATACCCTTTAGTTGGAAAATTGTGAATTGATTTGACAGAAATCACTACATAAAGTCAATTTGGTATTTTTCATATTTTTAAACTTTAAAACATATATCAAATTGGTGTGGTGTAGCGGGTAGTGTGTGGTTTTCTTTAAAAACTTTCACACCTGATCATCTTCACCAGCTGTTGGTGCCAGCTGTCTGAAACCTTTGCTATTGACCTAGCTCTCTTTGATATCCTGATAAAATATTAGTTCTTAGCTTTAAAATAAGCTAAACCAAACATTTCTGTGATTTTTTTAAGCAAAGATATGCCACTCCGAAAAATGTGTTTAAAATCATGAAATTCTGAAAATATGCCCAAAAGTATGCTATGCAAAAATTACCATAAATGGCCAGTTTTTTTTATTAATCAACAAAATCCATTGCATACTAATGGGAGGTCAAAAATATGTTTAATTGGAACTTTTGTATTCAAAATTGTATATCTTTACTTAAAAAAATTTTAAAATTGTTGGGAAAAGTTTTTTTTGAAATTAAGAAACTAAACTTTAAGATACTATCAAAGTTAGCTTTATTAAACAAAGAAGATCCCCACAAAACGTGCTTAAATAGTGTCAACGTATGAATTTTCCACCTATTTAGTTGTAAACTACCAAAAATCTAGACATGATATTGTACTTTGTCACAACTGAACTAAAAACACACCTGCCGCAGCAACAATGTACACTTAACTAAATTTCCCAAAACAAATTGCAAACAATAAATTGCACAAGCCTAATCCTACAGTTTTAATACCCTTTCCTGCTCCCCAAATACCCTAACTCTAATGCTGATGGCGTCGATGTCGCTGTTGTCGTCGACATCGTTTGATGGTGCTGCGGGATAAGCGCGTGTGGCAGTGTCGAGCAGCAGCATCGAGTCAGGCAGAGGCAGCAGGAGCATGCCGCTGGCAAACCGATGGCGCTCGCTGCCTTTCTAACACGCTTGTTATTTTGCTTTTTTTTCTTTGCGCCAGAGGGGTTCGTAGGGAGGCGGGAGGGATGGGTGCAACAAGCGTTTCATGGCACAACAACGATGTGGATGATGATGACGACAGTTGCCCGCGTCTGGCCAAGAGAAGCGGACGGAGTCAAAAAATACCAAAAAATAAAACAGGCAAAATAAACGAAAAATAAAACAGGGCAGAAATATGCAAGCGCGAAAATTTATTAAAAAATAATAGAAAAACCGGCGTTTATACTGAATAAAAGAGAAAGAGAGAGAGAGAGGGGAAGTGAAAGAGAAGAAGAAATTTTCGGCTTCAGGTGAGGGACATTTTTCGAAGATCTGACTGGCAATCAACTGGAAATTCCTTTTGGTATAAAACCTAACTTTAAGTTTAAAGCTGTGCATAAAACTGACCTAGAAGGTACTGTTCTACTTGTATTGCTTGGACTTTGAATATTAAAAGTTAAGCTTTAACTAAAGTGAATCGATATAACGTGCTACATTAAAAAGAGCTATGAACGGGATCAATAAATAGTACAACTAGGGGCTTCTGATAACAACTCTTCATACCCAGTTATTCTAGATCAACATTTTTATCTAATTTGTTTATGATTCACCAGAAAAATCTACAAAATTCATCCCACAACCAAAACTTACTTTAAGGTGCAGCCAGAAGAGGTCAAATCTAAGTACTTGAATACCCTTATAATAGCTAGCATTTTGAATGCCATAATGGGCTATTTTATGTTCCTCAGAGATGATATTCAACAGCCAAAAAAACCGCGAAATGAAGTACCATGTTTAGATTCACCCTTTAATCATTTCGTATAGCACACAATCCTGACCAAAGGCAGTCAAATAAGCTTTATTTCGCAGTATATGGGCATTTTTGTAAAGACAATTGCCCTAGAACTTGGGTGCTTAGTTTGATTCTTTCAAGTAACCACAGGTACTGGCATATCAACTCACCAGCAATGCTTTTGATACCCTATTCACATTGAAAATGGAAAAAGGGGGATAGTGAAGTTGTGCAAATGTATGTAACAGGGAGAAGGAAACATTTTCGACCCCATAAAGTATTTATATTCTTGATAAGCTTGAACAACCGAGTTGATATAGCTATGTCTATCTATCTGTCCGTCCGTCCGTCCGTCTGTCTGTATGAACGCGTTAATCTTAGAGACTATAAGAGATGGAGCTACAAATTTTTACATGAAGCTAGGTGTATACCGTACGCAGATTAATTTTGATTCAGATTTGGAAAAACTAAGGAATATGTATAGTTTGTAGTAGGTTCTTAAAAAGTTTTGTTAGCAAGCTGCTTAAAACCATACAAAAAACAAACGAAAACATGAGCCAAAAAGTAGGTTTCCCTTTAAAAACTCCTTAACTTGATGATTTTCATACAAAAAAGAAGATTAAAGTTAACTTCAGCTCGGCCGAAGTTTGTATACCCTTGCAGCACGTATTTCTAACTAATTTGAAGGACATTTCCACTGAAAGCAGACAAGTATTTCTCACTAAGACCACTATTAAGACTCTACTTATCTATGACATCTATATTATAAAGATGTCCGATTTTGAACAAACTTAGTGGAATCATGGTAAAGCCTAGCAAACTAAGAAATACAATGTTTGCAGGCGATTTCTTTGAAAACAAAAAAGGTTTTTTCACTAGAACTATACGAAGTTTGGAGACATTTGCATTGACAACACAAAAGTTTTTCTTACTAGAACTAGTTTTTCGACCGATCCTTCCCATGACAGCTATATGTTATAGTCATCCGATTTTGACAAAAATTTGAAGAATTGTGTAAAAGCTTATAAAATAGATGTATGCGAATTTTAAAGAGGTTTACATTGAAAACAAAAAAGTTTTTCTAACAAAAACTAGTTTTCTAACTTTACTTTTCCAAGGCAGCTATACTATATAGTTGACCGATTTCGACCAAACTTGGCAGAATCATGGAGAAGCATTGAAAACCAATAAATACGGAGTTTGGAATCGTTTGCTTTGAAAACAAAAATGTTTTTCTTACTAGAACTAGTTTTGCGAGTGATCCTTCCTATAGCAGCGATATGCTATAGTCAGCC
The DNA here is from genome assembly GCA_035044985.1 of Lordiphosa fenestrarum. NCBI lineage: Eukaryota > Metazoa > Arthropoda > Insecta > Diptera > Drosophilidae > Lordiphosa > Lordiphosa fenestrarum. Next base: position 1,728,374 of record JAWNNO010005527.1, on the reverse strand, counting down.
GATCTGGCTGGATCCGACAAATGTGCAGCGTTTTTGTACCAAAATACTTCGTGCAAAGTTTGGTCGAGATAGCTTTAAAACTGACGGAGAAGATAGCATAGAAACATAAGGACCTCTATACAGACTATCTTCTTTATGTGCCAGGTGAATAGCAGATATTATTTAGTTTGCTAAACAGGAACAAGCGCAAGGAAAATAGGAAACAGTCCTTTAGTGGCCTTTTTTTTAAAGCCCACAACTTGACTCTGGCATATAACATAATAAGGGTAATCGTAATCGCAATCGCATTTCCTGCAAACAACTAAGTGCTCACCACCCCCGCCCCTCACCTCTTGCCGTATGTGTAAGCGCGTTAATTAAGGCGCCCATGCCGGTGGTCAGTCAAGTGCGACAACAAATAATTTGATTTCAATTTAACTAATTAGCTGGGGCCTTCAAACATTATGCGGCCAACTGAGCTCTCGGTGTGTAGTACGTAGCATGTGAGCACTCAAAATGCTTATCTGTTTAGCGGCAGCTACAAAACATGTTGAATGTGTGTGTGTGGAGCAGTGTGTGCGTGTGTGTGTGGGTGTGTCTATCAAAGCAAGGCACTTGAATGCAGACAGACAAGTGGGCCCGGAGTACTGTGGTCAGTCTGTCAATATGCTTTCCATTCAAAATGCAGTTAAGCAGCTGCTCCAGGATAGTCTAAAAGGGGGGGTGGACTAGTGAGCGGCGGTGAGTGGAAATAGAAAGCTAAACAAATTGAAAAAAAAAACTAACCGAGGGCTGGTTCTATTTAATGCAAATTAAATTGTACAGGACACATTAATTAACAAATATTTTATTTTTATTACAATTCCAGTTGATGCCAAATAAAAGTACACGGAAAACCCGGAGAGATAAAACTGTGATAAGCACAAGGAAAATAAACCTGACTCCTTGTTGAAAACAGCAGAATAATATACAATTTTAATAAAACTAAAACCCGGAGCAAATTAAAAAGCAAACCGTCGCCAAATGCAGCACTAAAAGTAATTAGCGAGAGAGAGGAAGAGAAATTCAAATAAAACTAAATGATGTTGCAATCCTTGAAACTGCTAAGCGGCATTCCAGCAACAGAAACAGCAACAGCCAGTGGGGAGGTAGCAGCAGCAGCAGGAACAACCACCTCAACAGCAGCAGCAACAACAATGCTTACAACTGCACCTGTTGCCCTTGTGTCTAATGGAGGCAACAGCAACAACAACAACAGCAATGCGCTTTATAACAATAATAATTTAAATAGCAATAACAACTTACAGCGGCAACAACAACAACAACTACAGTATTCTGGAGCCATTGCAACAACAACCACATTTACAGGTGCTGCAAAAAGTTTCCATCCATATTTGCGACCCAGCAGCAACAGCCCTCTGCCAGCGACAACAACAATGCCAGCAACATTGTTTGAAACACTTTTGCACAACCAAATAAATTCCAATGCAACAACAGCATCGTCATCATCATCATCATCATTACCGTCAGTTCCTGTACTCGTTACGGCAGCAACAACAACACCGCCAACAATCGCCTGCACCGCAGCAACCACAGCGGCTGCTGAAGCGTTAGCTGGTGCCACATCGACTCTGCTAAATTCCAACATTAATTCCAGAACTTCATTAGTCGACCAAAGCATGGCCGGAGGAGGAGGCGGCGGCATACCCATTGTTGCCACCGACGCTGCAGTTGCAGCTGCTGATGTTGCTGTTGCCCCCAGCGGCCAAAATCGGTGAGTGTTGTACAAATTCCTGCAGTTTTTTCCGCCCATATATATCAACAACTTGCTGGCGCTACTAATGACTGCAAATTGCATTCAAATGATTTGTTACGCGTTTTTGGCTAAAGTGAACTCAAGTGGAGAAAGGTGTAATTAGTGATTTTCGGTTGGCGCTTAAATGTAGGCAGGGACTTTTAAAGCGCACCTGCATTAATTTAGGCAACACTTTTTTTTTAGGTATGCAAATCGCCGCCACGATTCAATTTCTCTGCCATTTTGCATATAAAATATTTCAATTTCCCGTTTCGCCTCCTTCCAGGACTATCACATTTCAAACTTGTTATTCTTTGGCCGCGTCATTTTCTATTTGTCAACTTCCTTTGCCCGGAAATTATAAAGGAACTAAAAAAAATAGAACTCGTTAAAGCAATTCAGCGCGAGCTGGGCCGGAGGGGAGCGCGACTTGATTCAATTAAAATAAGTGACAATGTGCAAGTTCAGCCATTAAGTGGCTAATGATAATTGGCATTGCATTAAGGTTATTAATTTGTCGGTAAAGGCATCATCAATGATAGCGCCCGCTGATCATTTGGCAGCTCATTGTAATTATAATTTTATATTATCTTAATGATAATGTTGATGGAGCAGAAGGATACGAAATTGGAAAGTCCACACCCACCCACTGCGCGATGGGGCCAAGAATGTCGCGTTCGCCATTAAATAATAAATAAATAATTTATAAATAAATTTATGGCGGGTCATTTTTATGTGCCCCCCAGTTTGCCCAGGCCGGGGCCTGGGCCTGGGCCTGGTCCAGCAATTGCCTTTAAGTTTTTCCGTTGTGTTTTTTTTTCTCTTTTTGCCTCTATCTTTGAACTGTTGGTTTTTGTTGTGACAGGCGCGGCATAACAAACTGCCATCATAAATTAAATGCCACGTCATGACTACGTCGTCACAATGCACATTGGTTCCGAGGGTGAGGGAAAGTGCTGCCTTTTTTATGGAAGGTTTTGTAACTCGTTAAATATGTTAATGTTGAATAGTTAAATGTTAAAGTTGACTTAGAATCGACCAGGACTGCAAACCGGTTTTGAACCGAACCGGTTCGAGACCGGAATTCCGACTTTCAGATTACTGTGAACGGAACCTCGAACCGATCCTCTTAAGGTACTAAAGCTGAACCTGAACCTGTTCCGAACCTATAATTTCGGTTAGGTTCAACAAATATTAAAGACTTGACAGAAGTTGAACTATTTCCTAGCAACTTCTTCTCTTATCCTGATGGTTCTCGAAGACTGAGTCTTACATAAAGCATCCATAAAAATGTTCAGAATTACCTTTAGAATCCCTAGCCGCTGTTTTTTAAGATCCTTTTCTCCAAAGCTTATTGAATTATTCACAAAATGAGAGCTTAACATTACTGTGGCACCACTTTTGGTACGTAAATCGATGCAATTTCCTTACAGTTTATTTCGTTTTTAGGTCGATTACTATATAAACTTGTATTAAGCATGGGCTGAATCAAGGTTCGAACCAAGAACCTTGAACCTCAAAATTCTTAACCTGAACCATTTCTAAATTTTGGTTCGAACCCGCGAGCCAGAGCTCCCAAAATATTTGTGGGTTTGCAGCCCTGCTTAAGACTAAACTAATACTAAAAAGAACTTTCCAGTAACAACTTTATTTACGTACAATTTTGATTCTGCTTAAAAAGAAACTGCAGCAGAAGGCTTGAACCGGAATTTCGGCATTTTTTTTTAACTCTGCGCCGAACCCTGCCAAGTGTTCTGAGCCTGAGCATGTTCCGAACCTGATGTTTCGGTTTGGCAAAACATAAAATGTAAAGATTTAATGGTATCTAGTCCCTATTCCGTTACAGTGTCTCAGAACCTGCAGGATTGTATCATTTGGGCCTGCGACGTCATTCGAAATCAAGCATTTTAAAACCTGATTTATACTACACCCAGAAAAAAGTAGAACGAATAAGTTAAAGAGCGAACGGTCTTAAAAAATGATTTATTTCTTCTTGAATCTTCAAGAATTTCGCTCTTGAAATCGAGCTAAATTCGTTCTTATTATGATGTATTTAGGCGAGGGGTAAAAAAACAGAGAGCGTTGAACTCGCTCTCTCAGTTTGATTTTTTATGGAAGAGGGGTGTGTGGGGAAGCTATCGAGCGGAGAGCGCAATCGATTTGTGCACTCATGTTGCTTTGGAATTCCCAGCCGATTATGGCAAAGCTGTCATGGAGCGACGGCTGTTGACAGGCAAAGACTGATACTCCTTTGAGGTGTTATGTATTCCTCGAGCCGGCTAAAACTTGCTTCATGGCTTAACAATTAGTTTTCCATGAGATAAATTTAAGCAAAATAGAAAAAAACAACGGCTCTTAAATTGTTGTATGATTGGAATCTATGAAGCTCTTGATTTAAGAGTAAACGATCTTACTCTTGAAACTGATGAGCTCTTGATAATCGGAAGAACATTCTATAATTTGGTCAATGCTGTATGCTCTTGATTCAAGAATGAATAACCTTGGATTTGAGTTCGTTTGGCACTTTTTTTAAGAATTTTGCTCCTCGATTTGAGAATGTTTCGTTCTTAGATCAAGTATTGAAGCTCTTGGATCAAGAAAACCGGGATAAAAAATTCATACTTGGATTAAGAATTTCGCTCTTAGATCGAGAATTTTCACTCTTATCGAACTATTGATATCGAAAATTCTTGATCCAAATATGAAATTACCTTTTTTTTCTCTGAGTGTAGGAGTGCCAACATTCGGCTTTTTTTGTATAAGAAAAAAGCTAACTGTTAGCTATTAATGCATAACGTTTGGGGTTTGAAAGGTAGTTTTGAAAATATATAGAATTTTTCATTAACCTTTCATTAATATTCCGTTTATACGACTCAGTCGTACCAATCGGATAACCGAAGAAGTCGCTAGGCAGAAGGTCGATATGTTTCAAGGCTATAATTTCTCTTGAATCGAGCCGATGTTTTCTGCTTTTAATTAACTAAGAAAGTCGACCAATATTGTTAGATTGTGCAATCTCCATTTCTCGCTTAAATTGTGTTATAAAGAGCTAGGAGGAATTTCCTTAATCTTTAAATTAACAATTTTAACCCAAGCCATCTAAAGTTTCAAGACATAAGCCGGAATTTCGACTCTACCAATTTGTGTCAACACTTCAACCACTGTGCAATTTCATTTCACATTCGTATTTTCAAGTCGTTGAGCTGTCCATTGAGGAGCAGCAGTAGCAGGCATCATCATCATCATCATCATCATGTAGATGATTGCCTGGCAAAACACCTGCTACTCTAGGCTCCCAAATCCTGAGAGAGCGAGAGCAAAACTCAGCTGGCATCTCTGCAGGCTTTCTCTTTGCTCACACCGCAGGCGATTTTCTCATTAAGCCTCGTCCTGGTCGCATTTAAATGAAACTGAATTATTAATGCCGCGAAAGCCTCGAGAGACCTGCAACTAGTTGGCTTGGTTTACACTCTGGGAGTGCTTCAATTTTGGTCCCTGATGGATTCCCCACCAAGTCAGCGAGAAATAATTGCTTGGAGCTCTGAGGGCGACACCTGTCGCTTCCACTTCTGCTGCTTCCTCTTCCTCGTCTTTAAATTTATGCCAAAAAGTAGGCAACAAAAAATTGGCTAAGAAAATGCGTAAATGCTCGCCCGCCCGCTCGCTCTAAGACGGATTACGCAAAGATTGCGGGAGCCTTCTTTGCATTTTTGACTTGCAGGCATGAAATTTATCACCTTGACATTAGACAATTTAAAATATTCCCGTTCCGGGGTCTAATAGATTAATTTCGTTTTGTCATTTTGATGCCTCGCCGGGGGGTGGGTGGCATCCGATGTCATTTCAGTCAGGGGTGAATTGTAACAGTTCATAAATGGGGCAGGGGAGGCGGAACGAAATTGGAAAATGAAGAAATTTAGTAGTAAATAGGAAGTCATTTACTAAGTGGCAGCACTTTGAATGGGCAGCCAGTTCTATCAAGCTAGTTGTATAAGGATATGAAAGACTGATTAAAAACTAAAGAAATAAAATAAATATTTTTGTGTTTCTCGGTAAGAAACAATTTGAAGTTAGCCTTTAAAACGGCCAGAACGGACATCAAGCTAAAGATTAAAAAGGAAATGGCAAGTCAAGAAAAATAAGAAATTAGTACAGAAGAAGTTAACAATTTGGATCTGGCCTTTGGTCGAAAGCGACCACCAACCCGTAGCAGGGTCCAAATAATAATGAGACTTTTTCTACTTCCATTTGAAAGGAAGGCAAATTTGTAAAAGTCAAGGCCTACTACTGTGCATTTAAAACTGTAAATCGTTTTCATTTAGACAACAATTTTTGTATGGCTGCAAGAGAAGTAGGCATTGAGTTCTCATTTCAGTTTGCAAACTTTGAGTAAACTGAGGTATCTTAAACTCATCTCATTTGATATCTTGACTTTGATTATCTCATTTTGTATTGTGTTCTTAGCGTAAGATAGTATGAGCTACGATTTCTATGGAAAAAAACAAGTTTAAATGAGATTTTATATCAAGTAGTAAAAAAGTTTGTTGTTAAATTATAACAAATTTTGGAAATTATAATTTTAAAATAGTTTGAAAACGCAATAGAATATGAACTTAACTACCAACTTGTTTAATGAAGTAAATAAATGAACTCACAAAACAAAAGTAGAGAAAAAGTTCATATCGGCTCGGCCGAAGTTTGTATACCCTTGCAGCAAGTTTTTCTAACTAATTTGAAGGACATTTCCACTGAAAACAAACAAGTTATTCTCACAAAGACTACTTTTCTTACCTTACTTTTGTATGACAGCTATACTATATAAATGTCCAATTTCGACCAATCTTAGTCGAATCATGGGAAAGCATAGCAAACTACGTAATACAAAGTTTGGAGGCGTTTGCATTGAAAACAAAAAAGTTTTTCTCACTAGAACTAATTTTTCGACCGATCGTTCCTATGGCAGCTATAACCTATAGTTATCCGATTTTGACAACACTTTGTCGAACTGTGTGAAAGTTTATAAAATAGATGTATGCCAATTTTAAAGATGTTTACATTGAAAACAAAAAAGTTTTTCTAACTAAAACTAGTTTTCTAGACTTACTTCTCCAAGGCAGCTATGCTATATAGATGCCCGATTTCGACCACACTTGGCAGAATCATGTAGAAGCATAAAAAATTAGTAAATACGGAGTTTGGAGACGTTTGCAATGAAAACAAAAAAGATTTTTTCACTAGAACTAGTTTTTCGACCGATCATTCCTATGGCAGCTATATGTTATGGTCATCCGATTTTGACAAAACTTTGAAGAACTGTGTGAAAGCTTATAGAATAGATGTATGCCAATTTTAAATAGGTTTACATTGAAAACAAAAAAGTTTTTCTTACCAAGACTGCTTTTCCAACCTTACCTTTCTATGGCAGTAATGCTATATAGATGGCCGATTTCGACCAAACTTGGCAGAATCATGGAGAAGCATAAAACATTAGAAAATACGAAATTTGGAGATGTTTGCATTCAAAACAAAAAAGTTTTTCTCACCAAAATTAATTTTTCGACCGATCGTTCCTATGGCAGCTATAACCTATAGTTATCCGATTTTGACAAAACTTTAAAGAATTGTGAGAAAGCTTATAAAATAGACTTATGTCAATTTTAAAGTGGTTTACATTGAAAACAAAAAAAATGTTTCTTACTAAGTCTATTTTTCTAACCTTACTTTTCTATGACAGCTATACTATATAGTTGTCCGATTTCGACCAAACTTAACAGAATCACGGAGAAGCATAAAAAACTAGTAAATACAAAGTTTGGAGACTTTTGCATTGAAAACAAAAAAGTTTTTCTCACTAGAACTAACTAAGACTGTTTTTCAGACCTATCATTTGTATGGCAGCTATACCATATAGTTGACCGATTTTCGTCAAAATTGGCAGAATTATAAAAAAGCATAGCAAACTAAGAAATACAAAGTTTGGAGACGTTTCCAATGAAAAGAAAATAGTTTTTCATACTAAAACTACTTTTTCGACCGTTTGTTTCTATGGGAGCTATGAGATATAGTCATCCGATCCGGTCGGTTTCGATATTTTAGTAGCGTGCAGCAAAAAGCAGACTCTGTGCAAAATTTCAGCTCAATAGCTTTAAAACTGAGAGACTAGTTTGCGTAGAATCAGACAGACAGACGGACAAAGCTCAATCGACTCAGCTCGTCACACTGATCAAGAATATATATAGTTTATGCGGTCGGAAGTGAATATTTCTATACGTTGCAAACTTATAATACCCTTTGCAAGGGTATAAAAATCAATTAAAATGCCTTAAGCCCCAGGAAATAACCCTAAATTCATGGGAATTTGTACCACAAAATTCGACAAAGTCATCATAGCCTTATTTTAAGGTTGCTGATAAACTTAACTTTGTCATTTTAACCTTGGCATTAGGCAAACACTGCCTAAAAATAAGGAAATTGTTCCCAATTGTAATGTATACAATTTGTTCTCCACAAAGGACAGTTTATAAATTACTGGAATTCGATCTAGGGTCCTCCGGTTTTGGTCTCAACGCGCAATCTAGCATCAAGTTTCCCTTAAGAGCAGTGCCATTTGAACTGGCCAAAATTTTGTAGTAAACAGTCAACAGTCACCTAAATATAAGGTCACTTTTCCTAAACGTTCGTAATGTCATAATGTCAGTTTAAACTTTCAGCTGTCAAGCAGCCACGCAGGCTTAAATGTTAGCAAGTCAGCTTAGAACTTGGAGGCTGTGAGTTCGAGTCACAATATATAGTACAATCTTGATCCTTGGTAAATTCATGTACCTTGCATCATTTCAGCCTTCTCTGAATCAAGCAGACACCTTATTTTACAAACAAATTTCAAATAACTGTAGAGTTTAGTGGGCTAAGAGCAGGAACTTTTGTTTAATTGTACTTATCTTTAGAACTTACTGTTCTGGATTAAATATATTTGCAGTATAAAAGTATTTTCAACAAGATTCTTAAATGGTTTCAACTTAATACATGACGAAACAGTCTAATACAAAGTATTTCCAAAATAGAAACAAGAAAGAAAGTCGGTCAAGCCCGACTATAACATACTCTGTACCAAGAAAATTTGTCTTTTGATCATAACTCGAAAACCGTTCATCCGATCTTCTTCATTTCTTTGGCGGATCGATAAGTTATCCTAATAACTAAATATGTCCAGAAGGAACAAACCATCTATCTTCAAAACTGTGGGAGATATGACGTTTTTTCTAAATTGCGGGGGCGGGAGGGGGCGTGGCCAAAATTGAAAATAAACTTGATCTGCCTGCAGACATAAGAAGCATATGTCCCATACACGTCAAACCTCTATCTCTTACCATCTCTGAGATCTGTGCGTTCATACGGACAGACAGACAGACGGACAGACGGACAGACGGACATGGCTATATCGACTCGGCTGTTGATGCTGATCAAGAATATACATACTTTATGGGGTCGGAGATGCTTCCTTCTGGATGTTACATACTTTTGCACAAACTTATAATACTCTATGTACCTACGGTACAGAGTATAAAAAAGGATGTTTTAAATAAGAATTTATAATTTATATTAAGTTTTTTTTGCACTTACCTTACAGTTGACACCGTTTTGTACTTAGTTTAAGTACAAAGTAATGATAATTTTGAGAGTGTGGTACTCGATCCGATAGCTTCCATACCAGCCATAGGCATGGTCATTCGACTTCCCCTTTTTTAACAAATGTGCAGTCTTTATTATGTTCAAGGTCCTTGTGCCAAGCTTGGTCTAGATAAAAGATAGAAAAGAAACTTATCTAGTTATGCTGATCAAGCATATAAAAATATGGAGTTGATTGTTCTGAATATACGGCACAAAGAAGTGGACTACTTGATTGTTTCAGTCTTATCGATCGATTTTAATCTACGCAGTTTCTACCTTAATGCTTATCAGTACAGTCCAATTAGTTGTGGGTTGATAATTCGCATAATTCGCACACAAAGAATCCACAACACTGCACTGCGTAGAAAAGTGGTAGCGCCCGGAAATGGTCGTAATTTTGTGATATCTCAGACATGTTATTTGTCAGAAAGCCAATTAGTGCCTCTTGAAAGCCAGTTTGACGCTTTGTTGACTACTCAAAGTTTCATGTAGAGAGATCTAACGAGCTTAGTCTACACAGAGGAAATCAAAGGATTTTAAAAAAATATTCCATGCATGCTTTCCCGTATTCATTTGGATTGGATATGTCATTAATAATCTTTTAATCATCCAACGGAGCTGAAAATCGTCCAAAGGATATGAAAAATGATCACCATTTGGTTGATGTTCAGCAACGTTTAATAATTAAAAGAAGATTAAAGATATATTCAGTTCAAATGGATCTTTTTGTTTTGGTAATTTAAGATCGAGAAAAGGGATAATACTTTTGTAATACTTTAGTCAGCACAAAAATTAATGCTGTAAGCTTAAGCAGATTTTAAAATTCTCTGAATATTTTGCCGCTTGGGTTGTACAAGCAATTTTATAAACAGGATGTCTTATTATATATTGTATCGAAACCAATTCACATTTTGTATCCAGTCTACATCAAAATAAAACTTATACAAGCTATGCAAGTTCCATCAATGTTGTGTCCTTTAGTTGATAACTTAGGGGCTTACTGCAAGGCTTGCTTAGTAATTAGGGATACAAAGTAAATCGAAATACTGTATTGACCTGTAACTTTCATTCATATATCATTTATAACTGCCTGGCCTGTATGCATCGTACCTTGTCCTCATAAAAAAAACGAACTACCAAAGTCTTGCATGCCATTTAATCATGCATGAAAAATGTCTATAACAAAAAATCTTAAAACCAAAGAGTAATGTTAAATCATAATAGAAATATGTACCTCCAATAAAACAATGTTTGTTCATTTGTATGAAACGTTTTTGTGCCTTTGTCTCGATGCGAGTTTTGTATTCGATTTGTATTTTCCGTTTCGTTTACAGGGTGCTGTTTTGTCACCTACTATACGCGGAAGGCGGCCTTGCGCGCTCAGGATGCGCTGCACAACATCAAAACGCTGGACGGGGTAAGTACAAATGCGTTCCACTACACTTAAATCCAACTACTTATTTATCAATCTATGCATATATATATGTAGAGCTTTGAGTTTTGCCCGTTACTTGTTCTGTATGTGTGTGCGTGTATGCGTGTACGTTTGTTTGTATGTGTGTGTTCTGTATGTGAGTACATTTCTTGTAGCGTACTTTTATTGTTTACTGTGGCCTTTTGAATAATACAGCTTGAGAAAGTCAACTGCTTGCGCCGATCAATCGATGACACAGTTTGCTATATATATGTTTTGTATATGTGTGTGTGCATGGCAGAGAAGGGAGCAGCAAGCGGGTCGCGTCTCCCAGTATTGGTGTATGGCCAACACAAAATGTAATCATCAGTCAATTAGTGGATTCAATTATTGAGGACAATCTCATTGTTAACGTATTAAATGAAGCATTCCACGCACAAGCAAAGCACACAAATCCACAGCCAGAGAGGGAAGTTCCTAACATTGTGTCCAATGGTTATAACCAAGCACAGTGGTTCAAGGGTTAGCCAAAATTTGAGAAAAAAGGAGGGAAATTTTATAGCCCACTTTACCCATGAAAAAATGTATATTTCTGCCCAAAAAGTTTCTATAAATGGCCGAATATTTGTGTTTAGGAGACTTAAACACACAAATATTTTTGAAAAATTTATTGTGTTACTAAAAAAATCGGCAAAAAGGTACTAAAACCCGCTTTGCTTATCTCATCACTGAGAACTAAGTACCGGAACTAAGTGATTTCGTAGAATTCATCAAAATTTGCGTTCTTTTGGTACAATTTTTGGGCAGAATATTAAGACTGAAGCCACTCTGAACGTTTTCATGGAACTACGGCGGTGTTAGTTCAATATCAGGTGGGCTCAGTACAGTACAGTACTGAAAAATGGCTTTCCTTATCTGCTTCTCGTTATCGAATTACACACCAGCAATGTAAAATCTGTTAACTGAATTCTATTTCTTTTAGATTGGCATTCGCCATGACAATCAATAAGATGCGTTTATACGTGGCATGCTCTCGAGTGGGCCATGTATACAGTTGTTAAATCTAATAGTTTCTGTTGTTTTAAAACTTTTTCAGCTTCAAAAAGTGATAGCAAAAACGATATTTGGGGCACAAATTTACCTCAAAAATGCTTTGTTGCTAAATTTGGTAACCCATTTTGATTGAAAATTAGTACCAAATGTTCCTAAATCTGAAGTAGTATTCAAATACAGTGCCGGATAGTGTTGGATAGCGGCCTGGCTACTTTTTATTGTCTGGAGCATGGTACTCCGTTTCTGCATTTAATCTCGCTAACAAGGAGTGTTGAGCCACAGTGCCCTTAGTCTATCATTTACATATTCAAATTGTTAATGGAAAATCCATATAGGAACGTTCAACCAGGACTAAAACAAAGACCCCCACCGCCCACAAACACAATTTGGAAATGGACAGAGAAGGAGAGGAGTAGATGGAGGAGGTGAAACACAAGCCAAGCCAAATGGCGCCACGTGTGTAATTGTCAAAATAATGACCACACACATGTCCCCCCCCAACTATACATACAAATGTATGTAGGTAGAGCTTTGTTTGTATAAGTAAGTGCCTGCCTGTCCAGCTATGCATGCGAGCATGTGTGTGTGTGTGTGTGTGTGGGAGTGTGTGGGAGCATGTCTGATCCTTTAATGCATTTGGCAGGCTGAAATCTGGATGTCGACATCGACTTCGTCATCGTCATCGTCGTCAGCTGAAGCTACTTAATTTACCTGAAATAATCGATAGGTAAACAGACGTTAAAATGTTGGCATTTTCTCACACTCTCTTGGGGTACGAGTATATGTGACAGGTGAGAGTGTGTGTGTGTGTGTGAGACTGAGAGGGTCTATAATAAATATTTTGTTTTGAAGTGGACAAGAGTGTGTGTGTGTGCGAGTGAGTTAAGTGGCCTGGTACAGCTCTTTTTTGGGGCATTATTCCGACACACTGAAAATCTGAGGCCATATTTCTAACCACCGCCTGAAAGTATGCTTTAAAGTTGGGGAAAAACCAAAGAATTCTTGTATGAAAATAAGAAATCTGAATATCGTAAATGAATATCGTAAATAAATAAACATCTTTAAGGCTGCATTTTGGGTTTATGAAGTTCATAACTCCTCAACAGTTTATAGTTATTCAATAGTGAGCTCAACTCTGAATATCGTAAGCGGCTTAGTTGCAGATGATTTAGGACTATAGAAAACTTCCTCTTCCCCTTTTTACACATTTTTTTTAGTGTTAAATGAACTGTTCTTCAAGTGTAACAAAACCTGTATACAAATGCCATTCCTTAATTTCTAACCACAATATTTTGATAGCTAATTGACAAATTTCTAGCGCCAATCAGACACCTGGAAAAAAAAAACCAAAGCAAAAAAAAACAAGGGAAAAACCAACTAAAAACGATTTGTATTATGGCTTCGGTGTCGTTTAAGTGAAAAGGGTAAGAGATTTGACTACTAAAATGATTCTCTGTATATGTGTGCCAGCCTGCAGATCCCTTTCCTATACGGTGGGGGGGTGGTCTAAACAAATAGACAGACACAGGACAGTTAAATGAAATGCCTGAAAAGAGCAATAAGAGTAGAGCAGCGGGACAGGCCACTTTACTCATTCAGCTGTCAATTTTGAATAATGGAGCAGCAAAATGGCGCTACTATGAGTGTAATGGTAGTGAGGGGGCAAAGGGGCTGTCAGCAGTGCCGTTGACATTTTCTCGTAATTTGTGCAAAAACCTTTTGACTTTGGCCAGGGACATGCTGCAGCCGGGCCTGGACCCCTCATTCGACAAGGCATTTCATTTCAATTTCAGTTCCCCATTTATTGCCCTTTTTTCCATTTGCTCTGCTTTCTAATATCGCTGTAAGTATTATTATTGTTATTATCATTTCCGCTTCTCGGGCTGTCCATCTGCTTTGAATGAAAAGTTAATTGAAATCAAAGTAATGGCACAACCCATTGAAAAAAAGGCAGACAGTCAAGGACCTTATCAGTTGGCTCAATGAATGTAAAATAAATTAAAATTGTTCAGAAAGCAAGTGCATTGAATTGCATTGGTTCGTTTTCTTCATTTTTTTAATTTTGTGTTTCCAAGTGCTAATGGCAAATGGTTAATGAAATGGTTCGGCTACCATTTTTTGCTTCCATTTGTCGTTTGCCTTTCCATCATTTCATTAGTTCTAAGAACATTCGCCAGAGTGCTGGCCCTTTGTACTTGTTGCATTTGATACCGAAATTAATGTAATGAAATCGGGAAATTAACACGAGGGACCTGAAGGAGATGATTGTTTTTGTTTGTGGAGATTTTTGCTAAGAAGAAAATCGTAGACAAAGACATACTCAGACTTTACTTTTGAAATTTTACTCTTTTATTGAATTGGTCTTTCATTTCGAGAAAAGGAATGCAAAAGAGAACATAAAACTCGAATCAAAACTTTGAAGATTGAAAATCAAGTTGAATTATTAGAAAAGGGGTAGAAAATATATATTGATTTTTCAATTAACTTAACCCAAGTACAAAAAAAAAGTTATAGAAACTGCGTCTACAACCCTATTTATGCTGCTTTCTTGCTAAATTGAACTTTTGCACAAGTCTGTCAAATTGTCAAATCTCTACTACAAGTAAGGAAAGACAAACACTGCCTAGCAGCCGCTCATGCCATAAAGCTAGGCATAACGACAAAGGACACCTGCAGGAAATGCATGGAACCTGGAGTCGCAGAAACTCTAAAGCATCTCATTTGCAGCTGCCCAGCAATTGCCACGATATGATTAAAAATTCTGCACACCCCATGGTTCTCTTCTTTGAATTTGAATTTATTTATGATTTAATATCCTAACGCTACAAATACAATGTACTTATTTTTGCGATAGTCACGTATGTTTAGTCTTCCTTCTTTGAAGGAAGCGGCCAAGAGGCCCCCAAAACAAATATTGGCATTTGCCAAAAAGTTAAAAATCCTCCTGGATTTCTAAGTCAAACGTACCCAAATAATCAACCGGGCTCTTTAAGGACCTTAAGGTCTATGTGTGACCCCATCTGGGGTCAGCCGGGACTACCTAACTTAACCTAAGGTAAGACAAGAGCCACATTTAGACTTGTGTTTTTCTTTTTAGTAAAAGTAGTTCGAGGATATCTACTTTGCTTTCAGAACAACACATCACATCTTCATGCACTGTTCATTCTATTCCTTTTTAGGAGCTAATGGCTGTCATTCTCTAGACTTGGGTCATAGTCAAATGCAGTTCCTGCCTCGATTACTGCGCCTTCAAACTTTCGCTTGCACTGCTGTCACAGCAGCTTTCTGGTATGCATAGAAAATTTGCTGGCGTCGATTGTTCGAATGCTCTGTCGTTTCTGCAGATCTTATACTGTCTTGCCGCTGCATTTGTTAATCGCTCAGTGATTGTTTCCGCAGCTCTTCGATTCGCTTGCCATTTTACCTGTATCATTCTGAGCTCCGCTTGCGATAAAGTTACCTGACTAATACTGACATTATACTCATTCGTTTTGTTTGTTTTTTGAGGTTCGCCAAAAATCAGACTTTCGTTATCTTGGCATATTCTAGAAAATCACAAAAAAAAAAACAAGTAAGGGCGCTGCAGTCGAGTTTCCCGACCACAAAATACCCTGTTCATTTATTTTCATTTGTTTGTTTTTGAATTTTTGAAGATGTCATCCTAAATGTAGGCAATACTTTTCTAGTCCTGATCAACAACTGGGGGGGTGCTCTTATCAGCTCAACTGTTTCGCTTATAACTCCGGTGTTTTTGTTCCGATCTGATTGTACTTCTCAGAATAGATAGATATTGGGCCTAGCTTGATGTATACTAAACCACGAGGCTCTAACTTGAAAATTGTGGATCTGACGGCTTTTTAGGTCTAGGATTTATGGAGGAGGTCTAGGTTTTTTGGGGATAAAAGGGGGACGGGGTGGAATTTTTCAAATCTGAAACAAACTTGATCTGCGTACAGCATAAATCTACCTTCGTGCAAAAATTTGTCTCTCTATCTCTTATAGTCTCTGAGATCGACGCGTTCATACAGACAGACAGACGGACAGACGGACAGACGGACGGACGGACGGACAGACGGACATGGCTATATCGACTCGGTTGTTCATGCTGATCAAGAATATATATACTTTATGGGGTCGGAAAATTTTCCTTCTTCCTGTTACATACATTCGCACAACTTCATGATCCCCCTTTTCCCATTTTCAATGGGAACAGGGTATAACAATTGTACAATGTTTGAAGTTTCTGTTCTTGCAACGTTTAACTTGTTGAGCAATTCCCAAAAATTCTGAAAATTTTGCGATTTTTTTACTATTTAAAAAAAAACGTTTACAGATTTACAAATTTTCGGATCTAAAAATGGTTTATAATTGATAAATTGAACATTCAATTACCAGGTGGCACATTCTCCAATTGAAAAAGTGGCTCGCGTCAACACCTAACCTATTCAGGGATACAAATTGGTTTCACGTCACTCACGAGTCATGCACGAATGTTCATGCATAATAAAGATTCATTTAAGTGTGCCCATACAATTTTATTAGACAAATACCATTACACGCTATGCACATTTGGAGTGAAAATACTCTTATACATATCAAACATAAATTTTAAAAATATCGCGAACACTTTAATTTATAATGTTTGACCTAATTCACTTACGAAACTCGGTAATTACTCACGTTCACGCCGTGACACACCGTGACTCGTTCAAATTCATGTCACGGGTGCACATCTAGTTTTTATATCTAAGTTATTTATTATCAAATCTTTAGTAAGATTTGAGAGATTATACATTTTAAGTATGTATCTATATATAAATGTACATTTTATTGGATTTAATATCTTAAAATTTGTAGCAGCGATGAGAGGTATATTAGGAACTTTAGGAAAAATTGCTAAATGTCTCATCCTTAAAGTCTACAGAATTGCGGCATCGCTAAGTTTCAGTTTGGTCGATGATCCATAAACTCTTTCTTAGGCATTTACCTACTAGTAACTACCACATTATCCAATTTTTAATGCCTAAGCGTTTAACGTCTTAAAACTCGTCAGTGAACTGAACCGAACCTATTTGAGATGTGGTTTTCTGTTCGTTTCATTTTGGGAGCTCCGATTCGCGAGTTCGAACCAAAATTCGAATAATTTGAGATTCGAGGTTTTTGGCATAAGGTTTTGGTTCAAATGGTTTGAGCCATAATTAATACAAATTTATATGGTAGTCAAAAAGGCGCATACTGAACGGGAATTGTGCCAAATTTGCGTTTGAAATGATATGTATTTAGAACACATCACATGGGACTATTCAAAATCTTATTAACTGTTAAAGGTCAGTATCCTGCACTCCAGAATTTATATTTCATAACAATTCTTCATATAAATAGAAACTGCTTTTGAGCAGCTCATGAGCATGAAAGCAAAGACCACTATCCAGCACTCCAGAATTTAAATTTCATCACAAGTCTTCATATAAATAGAAACACTTTTGGACAGCTCATGAGCATAAAAGCCAAGACAAAGTGTTTCTTTTTATATAAAGTATTGTGTGCTTACTCGGCTTTGCCCTTTAAGCCTTTAAGTAAAATTCCATTTCGTAGTCTACAAATGAATAAAATATTACCACTTAATGCGCTTTGGAGTCAAGGTTCTTAAATAGCAGAGGCTAGTATGGGTGGGGATTGTAAAGGTAGTTCTTTATAGATTTTTTCCTTCCGATTTCAGGATAACAGAAGAACTCGCTAGGCGATAAGTCAAATTCTTTCATGTCGAAATATTATTTTTCATGAGCCAAAGCGAAATTTTAGGTTCGAAAAAGGTTCAGGTTTGGCTTAAGTGGTTCAGTAATGAGTCTATCCGGAAGGTATCGTTCTAAGGCACTTTGGAGGTACGAGCTTCAAAAAGCTGCCACATTTTTTTTGAATTTTAAGTATGAAGATGTCATTTTACATTTAAATCGTTACGATCTAAAACTCTCTTCTATTCTATCAGCCATTTTTCAGTCTTCAACCAGCTTATAAAACAAAAAATAAGTATAGCGACTATAAAAAATAAAAACCTCAACTTCTTTCCCTCAAACATTTCTAAACTCTAGGACTGTATACATTTTGGCCCATTATCTAACTCGTCTTTTTTTTCATTTCGTTTCTATTTTCTATGACAGATGCATCATCCCATTCAAATGAAACCAGCGGACAGTGAGAACAGAAATGGTAAGTTTCCTTTCTAGACATAGTTTCAGGGCATTTTGTTGTTTCTCTGTCTCTCCTGCTTGATTGCTTCTGGAGCGTCTCCCCTCCTACACACACAAGCCTTTTGGGCTTAATCAGAAACTTTGTAGTCGAAGAATCAAAGGCGGGAGGAGAGATGCTATGGTATTTGATTACCCGACACGAAAAAAAAAAGAAAACTGGCAATGAAAATGAATAATGTTCAACTCGGACACAAATCGATGAAAAATTATGCACATGTGTGGAAAGGTGAAAGAAAAGACTAATAAATTTAATAAATTCGATTACAAAATTTATCACAAATCTGTTAATCATACCAGTTTACCTGCACCTTTCTGATGGCTCTGGAATTCTAATAGGAAAATCGTTATTCAGCCTTTTACCTTCAACCCTCAACTTGACCATGGCCTCTGTCAACACACGTCCTGCCACTGGCCAGCGCATTCTCCTTCTCCATTTTGTTTCCGTTTCCTTTTCGCTCGTACCTATCTGGTGCGTTCGACCTCACTTTGGACTTTGGAATTTCTTGTTATTTTTTCAGCATTCATTCGACGCAAAGGAAATGTTAGGGGGCGCATTGCTCACGTCTGTTCCTGTTATGTCCTTTGTATCTATGGGGCATACATAATTGCCTTTTCTTTGGATCCAATTTAATGGAAATTTTCGGTTGGCATTTGGAACAGAACAGAAATATTGTATAAGTCTTGCTATTAAACAATGCAACCCCAAATCGAACTCTAGAAATAAACTTACCTAATAGGCATTTTGGCTACAATTATGGTTTCCTCTAAAAATGTTGTTCAACGTGTGACAAAAATAAATCACAAAATTAAAAATACGTAACATAGAAATTTTATGGTAAATTAAGAAAAAATTGGCACTCAGTCGTGCATTGCCCATCGGACCGTGTGGCTCTCCCACCCACTCTTATTTTCCTGCTTTCGTGGATGTTTAAGTCAACAAACAGATTTATCTAAAACGAACAGGGAAATGAGTGGTCAACTGTGTGTGTTAAAGTGTCCAACAGTCAATGAGGCCTGACTGGCCCCACAAAAAAAAAAAATTGCGAAAAATGTTGCCAAAGTTATTGTCAAATGCTGGGAGGGTCCCTTGATCTCAGGTTGCCAAGAAACTAATTGCAACAAGTTGAAGAAACCGCAGAGAACAACAAGGTGATTGAAAGAGTCCCAGAGTGAAACCACAGAAAGAGGCAAGAAATTATATGCACTTTTGTATGCCCTTTGTAAATTGTCTGAAAAAGTTCGGAAACTATCAGAAAATAAAACCAATTCTCAATGCATTTTAAACCTAGAACCAGGGCTGCCAACCCATCAAATTTTTTGGATCTCCGGCTCGCGGGTTCGAACCAAAATTTACCAATGGTTCAGGTTCAGAATTTTGAGGTTAAAGGTTTTTGGGCCAAGGTTTTGGTTCGAACCTTGGTTCAGCCCATGCTTTATACACGTTTATATGGTAATCGACCTAAAACCGACATAGACTATTAGGGAATTTTCTCAATTTTGGGTTGGGATGGGATTTTACAATACTTTCTATAAATAGAAACATTTTCACACAGCTCATGACCATCATGTGGATAGTTCCATCTGGATAACAGAAAAAATCACTGGGAAATAGTTCAAATCTATCATTTTTGAACCGAACCGAAATTTTAGGTTCGGAACGGGATCAGGTTCAGCTTTAATACATTAAGAGGTTGGGTTTAAGGTTCGGTTCACAGTAATCTAAAAGTCGGAATTCCGGGTTCGAACCGGTTCGGTTCAAAACCGGTTTGCAGCCCTGCCTAGAACAAGACCTTCCAGTCCAGAGGGCCAAGCCGAGCTCCTTTCAATCTCTCGGCTTGTGTGCTTTTAACTTTCGCACAAGAGAAAGGCAACTACATTTCAAAGCCGTTTCCTTACGGAAAAGTTTGAGCTGCTACTGCAAGGCTGTCACCAATAGCTAATGATGGTGACCAGTTGTTAAATTGAAAATCCAAAATAATACTCCCCCAAAATCGTAGAGTATCTATTGAAAAACAAATGCCAAGCAATTTTAAATGCCACACACTAAATTCACACAAATGCAACAAGTGCAAAACTTGCCTCACTTTACCCCCAGCTCCCACCCACTTTCTCGCTTTCCTCTCACTCCCCTCTACCCCACTCGTTTGGCCGCACTTTGTGCGTGTTGTGCGAAATGTTTCGGCGACACTTGACAAAATGCCAGAAATTCTAAATACTTTTAGCTTTGGCATCGTTGTCGTTAGTCGTTCTTCTTGCCCTTTTCGGCGCTGGGCTGCTTGAATTATTTTGACTAGAATTATTTATTCTCCTTGGTTTTCCGGCCGTTGAATGCACAATCAACTGAAATTAATGAGATGCGTGCACAGTTTTCAGTTTCCTTTTTTGAATTAATGTGTTTATTAATTTGCGAATTGTCAGGCGCCGACAGGGAATACCCCTCATGAATGGCCGCCATAGAGCCGGGATAATGCATTTGCCCATTAACACACATTTCCAATTCAATTTGAGCGAACGAAATTCTTATGCGGGTCGCACAAACAAAGCGCTGTCCTATGTTTCCATCGAAGTTTGCTTTTACAAGCTTGACGCTTCAATTGATTTTCGCACTGCTCGTTTAACGCCTGACGTGATCATTTGTTTAGATACCCCTCAAGTACATAAGTAGAAGTAAATTTCAGACGCTGAGTGAGGAGTTCATTCGGTGAGCTCAACATTTTCTAGCTGTGATGTTAATTGGGCAAGACTTGAGAAAAACCTTCCTTTCTTATATTTTTTCTTGTTTAACTTGGCATTAAATGCTAGATTTTTGAGATGAAATGCTTACACTGTTATTTGGTTCGTACTGAAAGTTTGGTGAAGAAAGTTAGTAAGTACTTATTAATGCCTAACACTGGTGAGAAGTTATTGTTTTGCCTCAGAAAAGTACCAACTATTGTACAAAATTCGATGGGTAAAAATACATTTTCTTATCGAAAGAGCATTATTCTTTGTTCCCATTGCTGCTGAGCTACTGCTGCATCGTTAAGGTAGCTTACTTTACCAACTGCAAACTTTTTGGCAGGCTGAAACTAATACCATTTGATCTGTTTGCAAAATCTCTTCTATCTCCAAGCATCTCTGAGGGATGAGGTTCGAATTTTGTATCTACCAAGCCTAAAACAGCAACATAATCTACAGTAACTTCAAATAAATTTTCCACAAAAAACCATTGGATTAAAATCAATTCCTAAGTAAAACCTAGCAAATTGCAATAGCACTGTTGAAAAGTCAAAAATTGGCAACTTACATAATTGTAATGGTCCTTGTTTTAAATGTAATTTTAGCAGCTTTCCGAATATGTTTTCATTTTAGGAATATTTTGACTTTTTAATCGGATTAGACACACCTGATGTATAACGAGAAAGCTAAGCTAACTATGTCTGTGTCGAAGTTTTTATACCCTTGCAAGTGCTCGCTTAAATATTTTCAAAAAATACTATTTTTTCACATTTTCCGACCGTTTGTTCGTATGGGAGCTATATAATATAGTCAACCGATTTGGACAAAAATTTGTAGAATTAGGTGAAAGCATATGAAACACACAATCACAAAATTTAGGAATGCTACCCTTAAAAACAAAAAAGTTTTTCTAACTAAGACTTTTTTCAGACCTATCTTTTGTATGGCAGCTATACCATATAGTTGACCGATTTTCATTAAACTTGGCAGAATTATAAAAAAGCATAGCAAACTAAGAAATACCAAGTTTGGAGACGTTTCCATTTGAAAGAAAAAAGTTTTTCTCACTAAAACTAGTTTTCCGACCGATTGTTCCTATGGGAGCTATGAGATATAGTCATCCGATCCGGTCGATTCCGACATATTAGTAGCGTGCAGCAAAAATAAGACTCTGTGCAAAGCTTCAGCTTGATAGCTTCAAAGCTGAGAGACTAGTTCGCGTAGAAAAAGTCAGACAGACGGATATATATGGTTTATGGAGTCGGAAATGAATATTTCTATCCGTTGCAAGCTTCTGCTCAAAATTATTATACCCTTGCAAGTATAAAGTGTTGGAAAGAAACTTAATACCTTATTAAAAAAATACCAAAAAACCCTAAAAAAGAAAATAAAGCTAGACCCTATGTAATGGACGCCTTCCGATACACCGTTTATACATGAAACGAATATCAGGATACATGCCCCCAAAAGTTTGCAAACTTCATTTCCTTAAACAACTATCAATTCAAATAAGTAATTGAGAGTCAATTCCACACTTTGCATTCACCAAGATTGACGAACTAGTTGAAGGTGTTCAGAATGAACTATTAGTAAGCCAACTACAAGAGAATTGTTTTCCTAAACTAGAAATATTCATAAGCATAGCATAGTTTAAAGAGCATTTATCATGATAATTATGTTGTGTATAAACAGGGTGTTAGAAACAATCAATGATCTTTTTTATATCGGAAAATAGCAATGCATTAACCCAACGCCTTTGCACCTGTGGGTTGATTCCGAATTACCTACAAGAGTTCTTGAATGTCTGAATCTGATTGGATGAAAAACTAGTAAATTTTATATAATAATTATGCCCACCTTTTCCGAATTTCTGGGTAGATATTCCAAAGTTTTAGGCTCACGTATGCCATATTTTGCTTTTTAAAATTTAAAACTGAGTACAGAGCTTAAAAAATTTATGTTGTATAGGTTCGAAGTTGCATATGTGCCTCTTCTAAGCAAGTGCAATTAGTGAATATTCATTTGTTTCCTAGGAATACCCGACTTTTAATTTATTCACCTATATCCCTTCTAGTATCACGCAAAATCGCTGAGTCAACCCGGCAGTTTAATACTACATAAACGCCTCTGCCTCTCTCTCTCTCTCGCTCATACACACACATACACAAAATGCTGTCAACTCAACAACCAACGTTCAGCTGACTCCCCAAACAAACAAACATAAATAAACAAAAAGCAAAAGCTGGCAACAAGCATGGCTAATTGGCTTTTATACACAGCCACAAGTGTCCAAAGAGCAAAAGAGCAAATCGCCCCAACAGCTGTTTGCCCACTAGAGAGTCGCTCTCAGGCGGCGCCAGCTCCCCCCAATGAGAAAGAGAGGGAGCGAGAGAGCGAAACCCAAAGTGCAGTGCAATTGATCGCTGGGGACAGCCGCGGCAGCCGCTTCAGCTTTTTGTCGGTCCTCAGTCGATCGCTCGCTCGCTACGCATTCGCATTATTCAATAGAATATTTGTCATTCATTCGAGGCACGATCTTCGATCTTCGGCACGTTGTGGTTTGTCAACTCCGGGGCATAAAGTAAACAAAAGTAAATGAAATTCTTTAAATTAAGTACTCGGTCCGGTCGGTTGCGCTAATTGAAAAACGGTTTTTGTCTCCGTATCTGGAAAGATATCGATATAAACGCTGTGCCAATTGATTGAAACGTTTGTGCACGAGTGTTTGTACTTAATCATCGTTGATTTTGTAATTGAGCAAAAGGAAAAAAAAAGAAAAAAAAACCGTGTGATGTGGTAACTGAAAATGCAAAGAAAAACTTAATTATGGGAGATCGATTTATTGGACTAACTTGAAACTTTAGCTTAGAATTCTTGAACAAAATGGTTTAAGAAACGAACATATAATTTTCAAGTATTTTTTCAACTTATGTAAGAAACAATTTCCACAAAAAATGTTAGGAAATTGAATGGAATTACTTGGTTTAATAAAATTGTAGAACTCAAACTATTAAAAACTGGAATCTTGGCAGAACCGTCGCTTTTCTTATTAACTATTGCTTATTACGCTTAAACCCTTCCTAAAGAAGGCTAAGATAAGACAACATTATGCTCGCATATTAAGAAGCCTAGTTTTGAGCATAGAGTTTCATTTACCTTGAACTTTTAGCAGCCGTAGACTTCATCTTCTAGCTTGAAGGGGTGCAATCAGTCGTAGTTGTTCAGAACTTTCTGAGCAAATCAATTCAATTAGATCAATTTTAAACATATTTGCAAGCCTGCACACTACTTCAACTCTGCAGAAGCTTTGGTCCAAGGGTTTCAAACCAGCTCTTAAGTCAAATGTTCGTTTCGCGAATTGGTTCTTTAACCTAATCAAACTTTAGGTTTTGGTTCGAAACTTCTTAAATCATTATAGCCTTTATTTTTAAACATTTTCGGAAGGAACATTCAACAGAAAGTATTTCTTTCAAAACCGTTCACAATCGGTCACCTTCAACAGCTATTGGCGCCAGCTGTAAAGCTACTAGCCATTAAAAAAACAATTGTTTACAAACCTTCTATCTGTCAAGGTTCCAATTTTTGTCTAGAACTAGTGATTAACTGATCTTGGTGCTGACTGTGACCGATTGGGATTGAGTTCATAAGAAGAGGAACTAATCTTTATCAGCTTTATCATCATAAATAAGCTTTAAGGATCTTCGCAAATCCTGAAATTGTTCTGGTTTCATTGAAATAAAAACTGCATGTTAAAAAGTTTTGTGTTTTTAGTGAGCGAGTGAACAATATGAGGATTTTGTTATATTCTTCGCTCACTCGACTTTTTGTTTAGTTATTCTCTTAGCTCTTTTGTGAGCGTGCGTGGTGCTGCGGGTAGTGTGTGTGCCGGCTGTATAAGAGTTCGTGTGTACGATACTGTCCCTTGACATCAAATGCAAAAGTATATTCTTTAAAAAACTTAAATAGCCGTTCACCTTTACCAGCTTTTGGCGCCAGTTCTGAAGTAATTGGCCAGACTCTTTGGGTCTTTGGGGAGAGTTTTTGCAAATTCTACTTCTATACACTATTGTTCATGTATTGGACTAGCGCTGGGTGGTTCATCTAAGTGATTCATGTTTTTGATAGGCTTGCAGCTGCTGCTCGAAATCTCTGCATTAATGACAATTGGATCTTTTGCGGAAGGGTGAACAGATCTATATCATTTTGGTAAAATTTTGTCGCTTGTTATCGACAAGTTCCTCAAGTCGGCTACTAGGCAAGGCGAATTCAAGAACTTTTCAAAAATATACAAAAATGAATGAGAAATTTCACTGGCACTACTTTATTTTATGAAATATTGTGTTTATGTACACAGAACAGAAACAGATTTAGAAAAATCCAGTTAGAATGTATAGCTTTTAATATACTTTATTTCGAATTAAAATATTCAGTTTTCATATCCTTTGGATATTACAAAATATCCTTTCCAAATGGTTACCTATATAATCCAATGTATATTTTTTAATATCGTATATTTTCGCTGTGTAGTATTGTAATATTTTGCTTTAAGATGTTACATAATGGTCGTTTTTAAGTGGAATTAGCCTACAAGCCTAATAAGCAACTGTTTTTAAATATCATGAACAACTGAGTAATTACAGAAATGAGCAGTGTTGGTTGAGTTGCCCAACAACTGTTGCTCCAAATTATCAGGAACGCGAGCTTAACTTAAAGGCGGCCCAGCCTGACTGCAAGATAGCCCTTAAGCTGTATAAACCAAATTCAAAGTCTTACCAAAATCATTTAATAGAGCCATAAAACTAGCAATAATGTTCACACATTAACATTTAATAAATAGTCGCATCTGTAATAAAATAAAAACCTCTAATAGTCACGCTTATTAACAAAACTTAATTAAAATAAACTCAACATTTTAAAAGCAATTCTCCCTTTCAATTTCAAAAGAATTTCGAAAGAACAATTCATTTAAAGATTCATTTAATATGCCAAATCACAATTTGGCAATTGTGAAAAAGTAAACAGAATGACAAAACAAATTGCTATATGCAAAAACAGGTCGCCTGCTGGTATGAGTGTATTGACAAAATACTTAATAATAAGCAATTAAAAGCAACAACAACAACAACTACAACAAAAACCAAAGCGGCTGCAACTCACGCCTTGAGTCATTCTCGGCCGGCTTTCTGCCAGTGGCAGCTTCTCTCGCTCATCTAAACTCTTGAACCGGCTTCTCAACCAGTTTTCATTTCATTTCCATTTGGCACAAAGAAATTCATTTAGTTTTTATATAAGACGGTGGGAGGGGGAGGCGTGGCGACACACAAACAGAAATGGCAATTGAAGTCAGCTGTTTTGTGTTTTGGTTTTGGGTTTTTGTTTTGCTTGCGGTATCTGCGATTCTGAGGCCTGCGCTTGCGTGCCCGATCATTTGGAGGAATGCCACTCAACTCAACTGAAATGGGTGAAATGCGCAACGTGTTGCGTGTTGAAAGTGCGTTGCCGTTGCAGTTGCAGCTGCAGTTTGTCATGTGGCACACAAGACATATTTTACGCCTGACGAGCGGTAATTGAAATATGTGGAATAATTGCTAAGATTTGTGTGCCAAAATGGCACATAGCATGAACAAATTCCAAAAAAGAGAAAAACTTTTTGTGGTTTAGAGTCTGACAGGGACTGAGGGTTAAGCACAAAATCTCAGCCATAAATATTATGCGGAAAACTTTTGCGGTTTTCACTGCAATAATTACATCAGACAAATGTTCCGGCGCTTTAAGAGATTAACTTGGCATATGCATAAGAAACATTTTTGGAATATAACTCAAAGGCTGGAAAAAGTTCATGACATGGAACGAAAATATAGTTTAAATCTACAATTTTGTTAGAATTCGCAGTTTTATTTGGAAAATTGTTTTCGATGGGCAAAAAATGTGGGCAGGATATCGAAACAACAACTTTGGGTTGGTGATCTTAGAAACCGGTTTGCGGATCGAACCTTCTAACGAGGAAATCGAACTTCAGCCAATCTTCTGCAGAATTTTAGACATTTTGCAGTTTTAGTATGAAGTATTCTATAAAAAATACCACATTCTCTTGCGGCAAATACTAGAATCTTTAGTAACTTACAAAAAGTATGGTCACATCACACATTTTGAAATTTTTTATTGAAATCAAGTAAGAAAGTCGGTCAAGTATTACATACTCTATACCTTCCAAAAGACGTTAAGGTGTGTTAAGTGCTGCCCATCACTTTTTCAGGCGGTGCTGCCCATCATATCAGTTTGTTTTTCCTATAACTTGTCTATTGTTCAATCGACCTTAACCATTTCTATGGCGAATCGATAAATAATAGTAATACTAAATATGTCCAGAAGGTGCGAACCTTCTATCTTCAAAATTGTGGGAGATATGACGCATTTTTAAAAAAGGCAGGAGGCGTGGCAAAAATTTAAAATAAGCTTCAACTGTCTGCAGGTATAATAAGTCATTGTCCCCTACATGTCGAAGCTCTATCTCTCCATCTGCGAGATCTGAACATGGCACCTTCTATCGACTCGGCTGTTGTATATTATCTTTATGTAGTCGGAGATGCTTTCTGTCGCTTACATACTTTTGCACAAACTCAATGCCCTCTGTTTACCTTTGGAACCGAGTATACAAATATGGCAACATTTCAGTAGTGGAAACTTTAGACAGAGTAAGCTTAGTACAAAAGACCACAAACATTTTTTGTAAAAAAAAAATCAAATAAATATTCCTACATATGTGTATGTATATCATTTTGTCGACTACCTGAGTTTTTCGTCGTCGTTCAACGCCTTCAACTTGAGACCTCTCATTGTTGTTTATTTTTCTTTATTTTGGCGACGACTGTTTGACTTATCAGTTAACAGCTTTTGGCTAAAAAGCTTCAATTCTTCCAACTCCTGATCATATTCCAGCGGAATTTAACTGGTAAACACTATTGTTTTTGTCAGCTGATGCATTAGCCCAGCTTTACTTTTAGAAGCTTCAGAGAGGACGCCCCCTCTCCAGAAGCAAATGTATTTTCCCAGCTTATCTCTGCAATGAAAATTTAATTAAAAACACAACCAGATGCCTACAATGTAAGAAGAAGCGACCAACAGTAAGGGAGGCGTGGAGGGGGACAGTGCATTATAAAGCATTACGCCCCCTAATTACAGACGCCTCAGATACACTTGAACAGAAACAGACGCCGAACCATTTTCGATAATTGAAAATAATAATTAAAATTCTCTGATTGAAGCGCATACGACCGACCGACTGGCTGACGTCCACAATTGGAGTGAAAGAGGCTATAAAAACCTATTGAAAAAAACACAACACTTGTATTTCAGTTTCAGTTTTTAATATGCAAAACTTGTCGCCTCTGTTCATTCTTCCTTTACTTCTTTTGGGTCATAGAGCCCGTTAGCCGTATTTGTCGTTCAACAGAAATCATCATGGTATGGGTTGTCATTCACATTGCGCCCGTCTTTGTTCCCTAGGGATGGGGGTGGGGGGGACATGTGTGCTGCGTGATTTGTTCAATTAATTGCCTGCGTTTTGTTGTTGCATTTTGAACATTGCACAATCCATACTAACTACTTATGTTCTTGACTTGCTTCGCTTTTTCAGTGCAAGAGTTTCTTCACATCATTGTCTCCACAATTGGTTTTGGTTGCTGCCGCTGCTTGGGGGGGTAGGGACAGGTTGGGTGAATTCTAAGACTTTGGCTTTAGTATTCTTATTGTATGCATAATTCTTTCGAACAATGACAATTGTCTAAGTCATAGAGCACAATTTGTAAAGAATGGCTGTGCAATTAGGGTTAAGGGAAATGAATTGACTGAAATTATGTAAGAAAATGGCAAAAATTGATGTAAACGAAGTTGTCTGAGTGCTGGCAATATGTCTAGATATTAGAGTAAATATAATGTGCAAAGGTAACCCAAAACTAGAAAAAATAAACTATGTTTGCAGAATGTTTTGGCATAGGGATAGATTGCTAGGAAATATCATCTATTGATTCGTTTTCTTATATGTATTGATAAACTTTGAGCTTTCCATTCCATGATTAAATGTTACAACCAGAAAAGTTATTTTAAATCGCACTTGAATTCTGTAAAGCTGCCTTCACACTTGTCATTTATCTTCAAAGAGTTTTTCTGAATTATATCTTAATATTTCCAAAAAAAAATTTCAGAGTTTTTCTGAAATACATCTTAATATTTCCAAAAATGTAGCCTACTTTGATGAAATAGAACAGGTACTATTTAAAAGAAGTTTCCCCCTGAAAGAATTTTAGAGGCTCTCTTTTGCATACATGGTTTATTTCTTCCTGCTCAAAATACTCTTAAAACATGACCAAGACTTTTCTGAGGTGAACACAAAATGTTCATATGACATTAAACTGCTCTACTTTTGGTATATTTAAACTGAGAACTCTGTGCTTGTTTTAGTTGTTTTCGGTTTTTTTTTTCTAAGCTAAAGAATCCCATTAATGATTTGGGTTTGATTATTCAAATTGTGATTTTGTTTAAAACTGTCTTAGATACTTAAATAATGTCGCTTCCGACATATTTTAGAATCGGATTAAACTATTGAAACAAATCGGAAAACGAATGGTGTCTTAGTGAGTCAAAAACTCTCTTTAAGAGCTAACTTTTTAACATATTGCTGACTACTGGGCGCATCTTTCATTGAAGCTGGTGAACACAAACGGATTTATATTTGTGAATTTGGCAAGAAAGTTATGAAAGAAAGCTAGAAGTTATATGTAAGTCTCTATGCGCGCAGTATTGTCTTTGCGTAAAACATCAACGAATGCGGCGCATGTGTATAGGCTGTGGGCACTCGTATAATTAGCCAAATTTTGTTGGGCGACCTTTAAACTCTTAGATTCAACTGCACGTTTGAAGAAAAATTTAATACTGGAAATATACAGCATTCAAGGTTGGATATGATAGGGATAAATGTCAAATGGGTGCTGCGTTTAAAGACAGTCTAAGTCCATCCATTTGCTTATTGCTTACATGCAACATTTTTATGTCTGTTTCAAACGCATCTAAGCTTGAGTCCATTAGAATCCGAATTGGATCTAGCACTTTAAAAGTGGCCAAACGCTTACTTGATTATCATATTTAAAGCATTCACGATAGCTTGGCAAGAAGTTATCTTCTACCAGGACAAGGCACCGGTAACAGAGTTGAGATTGTTTAGCTAACTAGCTTCGCAATATACAAGTTGATTTTTAAATTGACTGATAATCTTCTGTATTCGGTTTACTTCTTAGTATGCTGGCACGATAGTATTCAATTCTCTGCTTACTTTCTATTAAAATTTCAATGTTTGGTAGAGCCAGACTTATGGAAAATTCACCATGTTCTATAGATTTCATTTACAGTGACTAAAAAATAGTTTGAGAAAATGAGATTTTACTTATTTTGAAGACCTGAACAAAGTCAATTTATGGATTGACAAAGTGCATTGTTTTTTAAACAGCTTAACTTCATACGAATGAGTCAATTATTTACTTAGGTCGATTACTCTTACGATGCCTATAGCCAATATTAGTTTTTACTTCAGACATGTTTACCAGAAAAGTTTCTGTAGCAAAATATGGTAAAGTCAACATTTGAGAACAATCTAAATATGTAAAATGTAATAAATAGAAAAATATTGCAATTGTTCCATCATATCTAATCAATCATTTAGCTTATCAATCGGCATTTTTGACCGATGTCCCTCAATATTTTCAACCAAAAACCAAGCAATATTTAATGCCAAACTAAAAGCCAACAACGTATTTAATAATAATAATAATGAACATTTTTTTGTATTCGAACTGTTTGCCTGCTCTGTAGTCGGTTTTCTCTGCTGACGTTAACGTCGCCGCCGTTGTTGTTGCTGTTGTTGTCGAGCTCATCGTGAACTGAGTACACAATGGCTAAAGTACATACGATACAACTACAAAATGGGCAGAGAAAAATAAAAAAAAGTGAAATAAACCACAGAACGAAGCGGAAAAAACGGCGACGCCAGCAGTTTGTCACTCAATCGCCCAGACATCAGACGCGTTGTACGGATCGCTCGCGGTATCTGAGCGTGTATCCAAGTGTATCTAACAGATCGCCGCCAACTACAACAACAAACGTGCACGTCATTCGTCGGTAATTGTGCGACATTTGATTAGCCGAAAATTACATTTACCGTGAAAGCACGTGTCAAAGATCCAAACGAATGATCAGCTATGAAATGGTTCAAGTGCAAGTCTAAGCACACAAAAAAGTAACAAATACAAAAGCCACCTTAGCAGATTTTGAATGCAAAACCTTTTCTGAGAATGCAAATAACATTTGCATAATTAACAGGCGATAAGAGAAGAAGCCTTTGACGGGGGCAACTACAGTGGGGGATGAGTTGAGAGGAAAGAACATTTGAGGACTTAAAACTTTCACTTTTACACTTTTTATTTGAAGTTTGTACAGAGTACATTTAAACAACAACATTTCTTAGAATCCAGTTGTTTCTGGAGAAATTCAAAATGAATCAAAAGAAATGGGCTTACTTAGGGTAACAATTCAGTACTTTAACTCGAAAGGAAGGATACGTTGTCCTTTGAAACCAATTCTAAAAATAAGGTTTCAGCTTTGAAAAGTATTACGGCAAGCAATTGCTAGACCTTATCAGCTGGAACAGAAACAGAGAAGCAGAAAAATCCTATTTTATATTTTAAAAGGCCATAAATGTGCACTCCTATTTTGGTTTCTGAAGAGAAGAGTTTAATTTTTACTTTAAGACTAAGAGATTATAAAGTCCCGAGATAATATTGTAATCAGGCTTAAAAACTTCAGACTAAGACGGGTTTTACACGCTGAAGCAAGCTTTATAAAGTTTCTGAAAAAGCTTTCGATTGTAGCAAAGAGATGCTCTTGCTTGTAGAAATCTTCCTACAAACGAAAGCTTTTTCAAATACTTTGGAAAGTGTGCTTCACAGTAAGACGGGTAGCACGCGGTGAAGCAAAGCTTTTGTTTGTGCGAAAGAAGTGCTCCTGCTTGTGGGAATGAAAGCCTTTTGAAATACTTCAGGATGCATACTTCACCGCATAAATCCCGTCTAAGTCGGCTTTTGGGATACTTTTCCTCAAGATTTTTTAATTGAGTTCAAAGAATTATCTAAGTGTACCTATAGATCAATTTTTAAGCAAATTAAGCTTCTCTTAAAAAAGCTTTACTAATCTGTTTTCAGTGAAACATTGCCAAAAATTCCTCTTAGTCACACTTGACTGTATTTCCAGCCCATGTATTTGGATTACCTGTGAAAAGTAAATATATAAAAATAAATTTTGCCTTAACAATCGTGTCGAATGTTATTTACTCACATGGCATATAGAACAGCTGATTAGCTTTGCCTCTAAACGGGGGAATTTTGTTTCAGTTTTTGTATTTTACAATAGAACTTTTGCAAATATATCAAACAAACAAACGAGAACCGATTTCCGATCCAATTCGCTTTACGCTTGAGTAACTTGGGTGTGTCGTCCCCCCCCCGTAAATAGCATTTGAATGAAGGTCTGTGGATGAGCTCTCTCTCACCTCACCTCAACTCAACGAACACACACATTATATTCGAGTTGAGCCTCAAGGTCAACTTATGACTGCGCCCTAAAAACATTTGTGCAAATATCCAACACAAAAAAATTCCCGCCAGATTAGAGCTAAGAACAAGTGTGATTAAATTGTCCATATAGAAAATTTAAACATAGAATTAGAAAGCAAAAAATAGATTGAAATGCTGCACACCACATAATGGATTTCTTGGCAAATGAATCATTTGGTCAAAAACTTAAACAAAATACAAAAAAAAAAACTAAATTCTGTCAAAAAGCGAAGTCAACAAACGGAAATTGTCAGTTGTCAATTTTTGTTGCCTCGAGGATGGGAGAAAACCCACAAAATGTACAAAAATATATGTACGCGCAGAGTGCAGACCCATATTAAATACAATATGTCAACAACTCGTCAAAACTGAGAAAACCCAACGAAAAAAAAGAGATATTTTCAGGTTAAAAAATGCATAATGAAGGGAGGAGAAAAGTTGAAGACAAATATTTTACCGAAATTACTAAATTCTACAGAAATGCATCATGAAATTGAAACTGAAAGGAAAGCGTCCAATTAAAATAAATATTTTAGTCCAAAAAAAAGGTCTTGCTATGCTTTTCAGAAGAAAGTGTAGTGTTATGTATATAACTATTTAAAAATATATAGTTTTTAAATTTAAGAGCATATTTTCTTTAAATCTTAAAGCTACACTTTGGTAAAGTGCGAATTAATTTTCAATATCCCAATACTTGTGAAAACTATGAACAAGAATGGCTTTACTTTTCAAAAAGATGTTCCATTTTATTCGGTTTTGATATCAGACAGAATTGTAGCTTCTTTTTTTGATTTCCTATTGTTGCCCTATGAAGTTGAAAAGAACAAAATTACAACAAAACAATCTTGGTATTATATTTATTAATATCCTTGAGCAAGAACTATATTAATCAGCCACCGAAACACATACTTTTTATCCCCCTTTTATCCAAAGTGCATGTTACTTATTAGATCTCAAGCTATTTTTAACTTAATCCAAACCCAGGGCTTAGCTTTACAGGCCTGAAATCTATCAATAGTTAAGATTCGAAAATATAACTTTTATTCCTGTCGCGCTTTCATCATCGCTAGTACCATTGCCATTGACTTACTATGTTATCTTTGTGGTTTAAGAAAATCATTACTAATGTGTTGCAAAGACTGTGAGTCATTCCAAAAAATCATTGTAATTTAGTTTAGCGATTTTATTGCTAATTTTATGCGTATGTTTAGAATATTCCATAACGTACACTCATAAAAAAATCGCCCTGGATGTTAGAAATTCTCCTACAAATTCCGTTCTAAGGCGATTCACCCTAAAATTAAGAAAACTTTTTCTCGTTTATGGAAAAATTTTCTGAAGCTTTGAAAATTTTCCATTATTGAGAAAATATTTTTCTTAATTTTAGGGTAAATTGCCTTATGACGGATTTCATAGGAGAATTTCTTGTTTTCAGGGCGAATATTTTATGAGTGTACCACATCACTTTCTATACCCTCGAACATGTAATTTTCAATTGAAATTTACTTTTAGCTTTTCGAATATTTTCTTAATGGTAGAAAAACATTTTGTAGATTTTCGAAAAACGTTTCTAGATTTTAGAAAAAAAAAATAGAAGAATTTAACTTTGGCTGGTCCGAAGTTTCTATACCCTTGCCGCACGTTTTTCTAAGTAAGATTACTTTTCGGACCTATCTTTTCTATGGGAGCTATGCTATCTAAATGTCCGATTTCGACCAAACTTAGTGAATTCATGCAAAAGCCTAACAAATGCACATATAAGAAAATTTGTAGTCGATTTCATTTAAAATAAAAAAAGTTTTTCTCTCTCATTTTCGACCGATTTTCGTACTGCAACCATATGCTATAGTCATCCGATTTTGACAAAACTTTGTAGAATTGTGTGTAAACATATAAAATAAATAAATGTTGATTTTAAGGACATTTGAATTGAAAACAAAAAAGTTTTTCTCACTAAGACTACTTTTTTGAGACTACTTTTCTATGACAGCTATACTATATAGATGTCCGATTTCGATCAAACTTAGTGCAATCATGGGAAAGCATAACAAACTAAGAAATACAAAGTTTGGAGACGTTTCGATTGAAAACAAAAAAGTTTTTCTCACTAAAACTAGTTTCTCGACCGATCATTCATATGGCAGCTATATGCTATAGTCATCCGATTTTGACAAAAATTTTATAAATTGTATGAAAGCTGATAAAATAAATATATGCCAATTTTAAAGTGGTTTACATTAAAAACAAAAAAGTTTTTCTTGCTAAGACTATTTTTCTAACCTGACTTTTCAATGGCGGCTATACTATTTAGATGTCCGATTTCGACCAAACTTTGCAGAATCATGGAGAAAACTATATCATAGAAAATACGGAGTTTGAAGGCAATAAAAAAAGTTTTTCCTACTAGAACTAGTTTTTCGCCCAATCGTTCCTATGGCAGCTAAATGTTATACTCATCCGATCCGGCCGGTTCCGACAAATTTACAGCGTATTTGTACTAAAAGACTTTCGTGCAAAGTTTGGTAAAGATAGCATTCAAACTGACGGAGGAGATAGCATAGAAACAGACGGAAGGACAGACGAACATGGCTAAATCAACTAAGCTCGTCGTGCTGATCCAGTATATATATAAACTTTATGTGGTCGGAGATGCTTCCTTCTATTCTATTCATAATTCCTGCAAGGTTATACAAATATTGTTTTAACGCTTAAATAGGAAAGAGAGGAAGGACAGTAGAGACAGAAGAGGAACACGAGACTAGGGCACGTATAACCACCCCTTAAATATGATTATTATTTTCTTAGGATAATTCCTTTCTATTATTTACAAACTTTGCCTTGTCTTTTCGAATGTCTTAAATCTAGAAAATACGTTTTTTGAGTGTGCATTTGCACAATTCACTACATTGAGAGGCGGACTTCCTGGGTTTTCATCAGGCAAATTGCCTAATTTTTGATTTGGCGATAGGTTTGTGAAACAATTGCTCTAAAAAGACCTTCGTTCTTCCTATTACAAAGCGGCATTTACCCAATAAAATTGACTGCGTGCAAATGTGTATGACCAATTACTTTTCAACTTGTGCCAAAAACAGCAGCGCCTAATAAACCCTTTTGAAATCAGGCAATACTTGAGTACCACCTTCAAACATCAACAGCTGTTTTCTGATCTTTAAAGTTTAGACTTAACGTTGTGGAACTACAAAATGCAAAAGCATTTTTTCTAGCATATCTGTCCTAATGAAAGAGAAATCTCACAAACACATTGTCGTCACATATCAGCATGCTTCAAATGCGACGTCGTTTATAATGGAAAAGTGTAAACTTTACGCTCTAAATATTTTGTTTTAACATGAAGTGCTCGAAAAAAACCAACAAAAAAACATAACATAACAAAGTTCAAAGTGTAAATGTGAAGTTTATGTGATAATTGGGGTGAGGTTTTTAGTTTAGGAGGTGGGAGAGCAAAAGGGCGCTTAAAAACATACTGAAATTTAAACTATTCGTGACATTTATGATAAATAAATTAACATTACATAATTCGCCAGTTGAATATGTATAATATTCAGCTACCCTGCAACTTTGTTTTGTGTCGCCTGCAGCGAAGCGTGAAAAAAATGATTACCAGTATGTCAAAAGCACTTAAGCCACATAGTTAGGCCCATAGCTCGAGACTTCCCTTTAGTTGTTTTTTGCAGGGCCAACGAATCAATTGGCTTGGCATATGTGGCCATAAATTGAAATTAAGATGAAAAACAGAAAACTTGTTCCACTTTTGTCCACCTGCATGACAAATACTTTTGTCAATATTTGCACTTTCTTCCTCAGTAACAGACAACTGCACAGAGACACACAGAGAGAGAGAGGGATCTGACATGTACTTTATGAAATATGCTCATCTATTTACGCATATTTATGTCTCAATGTTGGCCATGTACAAACAAGAAGCCATCAGCAGCAGTCAGAGCATCATCAGGCAGTCTGTCAATAGACTGGCAAACGTCAATTTTAGTTGGGTCAAAAGAAAATTGAAAATAGACAGGCAGCGGCAATGTAAAGGCAAAAAATTGAAATGAAAAAATACTCGAATTTCGTGCCATACATCATTTTCCAAACGAGAACTTCAAGTAAATTGGTGCAAAGCGCATGAAAGGTACAGAGATTGCAAGCAACAAATAGTTGTTGTCAAGTAATAAACATTTGTATTGCCCTAAGAGGAGCACTAAGAGAAATCTCCTAGCAAATGTTCTAAATTCTTTATATTATTCCCTCAGCTGACAGTTCAATAGTTTTCTCCCAAGCTCTTTACTAGAAAGTTGTAAAGAATTTCACATACAAATAAACCATATTTATTATACCATTGTTGTTGTAGTCTTATAAACAATTGAAGTGTCTTGTTTTAGTTTGCTTTCCTTCTTCTTCTTTTTTGTTATAAACACAGACGTACGTTTCTTTTTACCATTTTTTTCCAAGCTGATTAGAGTTTCAATAGAAGTTGAAGGTAGATACAGAAAGGTGTGTGCGGGTGTGGCAATTGTGAAACACTTGTTTAGCTCTAAATTGTTAACTTAGCTTGAAAAAGTTTAATAAAAATTACTAAACAAAAATGCAAGCGAAAGCAACAGCTTGTCATTGAATGCCAAATCAAATAACTCAACGGGCATTGCCGTGTGGGCCATAATAATCTAAACCAATAATTTGTTTTGTAGATTCTTCTATATGAGTGTCATGTCTGGGCCATTAACGCTCAAAATATGATGTGATATGCAACAAATTGAAAGTAAATAAAAAATAAAGCAACAACAACCACAACAGAAAATTGCCATTACAAAAGCAAACTGCATTGAACACAATATGGCAAATTAATTAGTTATACAAAAATGGTAGACCATAAAAAATTGTGAAATTCAAACAATAAAACAAATATCAGTGTTTTTTTTCGGACTGCAAATAAAATTCAAATTATGCACAAGTGAATAATTGTGGCATTTTAATGGCAGCCTAAATAAACAAGTACCTGCAAATAATCAAAAAAAAAACAAGCGATATTCATTTTAATTTTAATATAGCCCAAGAGGCCCATAAAAACAAAGTTACAAACAACAACATATTCTTTTTTGTGGCGCCATCTAGCGGCCCATAAATATCATGAAAAATCCAACTATCATGGAATGCAGCTTAAACAACAACAACAGCAGCACCAACAGCATTGCAGCATCTAACAATATCAACGGAAACGGAAATGGCAATGTTACCGAACAGCAGCAGCAGCAGCGCCCTCTGTTGGCCAAAACAAATGCTGCAAGCGCCTCATCCCCCAAACTGAGCTCCAACTCCAGTCCGGGCTCCTCGGCTGGCTCATCGCCACCCCACCCATATCATCATCATCATCATCATTCGTCGCCGCCGCCACCCTCGTCGATGTCCACAAACATGACCACAAATGGCCATCAGCTGTATCCGGCGATAACGGCAACGTATTGGCTGCCGCCACCAAATCCGGCGCCCTATTTAGTTCCAGGTAATTAGTGTTAGCTTGCAGTTGGCTCCAACCAACCTGCATTCGCCAGTACAGTAGAGCTAAGAGTATGGCTAACTATTTAGAATTTCATGGTGAACTTTTAATGTGCATTAAAAAGATAACCAAATCTTAAATTAAACAAGAAAGAAAGTCGGTCAAGCCCGACTATAACATACTCTGTACCAAGAAAATTTGTCTTTTGAGCATAACTCGAAAACCGTTCATCCGATCTTCTTCATTCCTTTGGCGGATCGATAAGTTATCCTAATAACTAAATATGTCCAGAAGGAACAAGCCATCTATCTTCAAAACTGTGGGAGATATGACGTTTTTTCCATATTGCGGGGGCGGGAGGGGGCGTGGCCAAAATTGAAAATAAACTTGATCTGCCTGCAAACATAAGAAGCATATGTCCCATACATCTCAAACCTCTATCTCTTACCATCTCTGAGATCTGTGCGTTCATAAGGACAGACAGACGGACGGACAGACGGACGGACAGACGGACGGACAGACGGACATGGCTATATCGACTCGGCTGTTGATGCTGATCAAGAATATATATGGGCTTTATGGGGTCGGAGATGCTTCCTTCTGGATGTTACATACTTTTGCACAAACTTATAATACTCTATGTACCTTCGGTACAGAGTATAAAAAGTTTAAAGCCCTTTATGAACTAAAATTAAGGTAAAAGCAACCTAAAAATCTTTGAACATTTTGTGCTCACTTAATAAAAACAAATGCATTTGTTTTTAAAACTTCACCTTCCCACTGTCGGATGCGGATTCAGGCCATGGCGTCTTGAATTCTAGGTCACACAATTCCGAATGCTTTAAGGCCTTTATGACCAAATATTAAGCTAAAAATTACCTTAAATACTTTTTGATGGAAACTTAGGAACCTGGATACTGCGCACACGTAGACGACATCTCAACGCAGACGACCATCGTCGTAAGAGTTGAGCCAGACGAGATATCATAGTACATAATTCAGCTAATCCCCCAGAAAGCAATTAGATATGTGGTGTAGATGACAAGACTCGTGCTTTTTCCGGATGTGTCATGTATTCAACATTTGGCATGGGCAATTTTAGAATGTTAAGTATTCACGAACAAAATATGTTACATGGAAGCCAGCTTTGCCTGCACTGAAAAAAGAAATCAATCCGAAACGGGATTGAAAACAGGGTAATCCAGGATATTCTTGAGCCGACCCCGGAAAAGATTGATTTTAATCCCACTTTTTTTTTGTGGGACCAAAAAAAGGATCACTTGAAGCCTGTTCCGGGATTACCCTGTTTTCAATCCCGTTTCGGATTGATTTCAGACTTTTTTTTCTGTGTGGGTTTTAAACGGCTTTTTCTAAGTTTCTAAATTTTATTCCCGAAAAAAATCGACTTTGTGTATACTTTATGACATCGGAGATACTTCCTTGTGTCTGTAAAAAGGTTATCTATGTCCCTTTTTACTTCACAAGTAACTTGTATATTGTATAGAGTAAGTATACAAGACTTTCATGACAAGTGTGTATTAAGAAGAGAGCCAAAACCCTCTTTCCAAACTGAAATTTCACAATTCGGTGGGCAAAGATTACGGGTTAGGTTAGTAAAATACCTGTAAAATCCTATTAGTCCGGAATCATTGATCCTTTGTTTGTTTAATTTAATCTTGTATTTCTAGCTCGTATTTTTTCAAGAGGTTAAGAAAAAGACTCAACACTTACTGAACTTTTAAATTTCCGATTTCGGTATTCTCTGTTTAACATCAGGGTTAGGGCAGCGGAATGGAATCAAAATTTATCACGATAACGATTAGGGTAAGATAATTCAAGGTTTTTTTTCCAAAGGTTTTGGTTCGTAAACTGGTTTGGGCTATGCTTATCAAAGATGTAATGGAAAAGTATTATATTTGGTAAATACTGACAATATTATTTCTTTATGCTTAAACATTTAAGTGCAGCGGCTTTGAACTAAACCGAGTCAATCCAGGAATTCTATATTATTGTGAGTAACAGTAATTAAAACGAACCTTCAACCGAACATTCTTAGAAATAAAAGAACCTGAGAACAGTGGAAAGTTTTTTATTGCACATTTGGTTCGGTTCAAGGTTTGGCACATAGCTTTAAAAAAGTCAGACAGCCTTTGCGGTTCTTCGGTGAAACGAATCTTTTTGAATAACATTTGGTGATTTTTATTCATAATTTTGTTTAACTTAAGTGGGAACACCAAATAAACATAAGCCAAGAATTCTTTGACCTCTAATGATGCACCAATTTTTTGAACTAAATATCTATCCAGTTGGACAAACATTATAGCGCTTATTACCAAATGTGTCAAGCTAGAACAAAATAGTAGTTAACGAAAATGCAATATATAGTATATACTCGATATCGTTCCTTATTAATGTATTTCTCTAAATATTTACCAGCCTTCAGAAAAACGATTGCTTATGATGCTTTATGGGTTAACTAAATAAGTTAACTAAATTATTGCTGAAACAAAAAAATGCATGAAATTGTTACTTTTCAGCTTGTGTTCGAACTTGATTTCAATAGACGCGAGGTTTATTTGCCATATAACAACTTGAATCTCAGATGATCTCAGATTCAAAGATCCATATTCATTGAGAAATGCACCTACTTTTGCAGTACTTTCCAATTATACAGAAATGTAAGAAAATTTATAAGTAATCTGTGAGATGAACCTTTTACCAATTTAAAAGGGTGCGATTTGGATTCAGAATCGAAAGAACTCCAGTTTTGAAGATATGATTCATGGATCGGTTGGAACATCAGACACCGCAGTCGGATTACTGTAAGTGGGGGAATCTTAATTCGTCCAAACCTAAACCTGAAACTATCATTAAGCGATACTCTTTCTGGAGTTTCATTTCAGTTATAGAGCTCTTTCACTAAAAATTGTTCATTTATTTACTCTCACTTAACTTAGATAAGAGCTTTCCACCTGTTGAGCGCACAGTTGCAACCTAATGGGTTTTCACTGTTTGTTGTGTAATTCCTGCTTTTGGAGTCTAAAACTCATTGCAACTTCACTCGTTAAGCGGAAGCGCGTTTCTGGTAGCAGCAAAAAAAAACAAAAAACCAGCACATAGCAAATTATATTTTCGTGTTTAATGTAAAGCTCGGGAGGATTACAAAACATGCTCACTCCGGAGTGATGGGCCCGGGGAAAGCGAGGCAAGGAATATATTGTTTGGGTGTCGTGTTTCGATGTGAGTAAATTTTTTGTGTGCTGCTGTTGCAGTTGCTGTTGCTGTGTTGTATCATGTATTTTATTTCCTTTTCGCGCCAAGTGGCAAAATGTTAAGCCAAATGTGGGTGGTGGTGGGACATGTTCTTGTGCATTCCCGCTTTTTTGTGTCTGTGTGTGTGTAATTGCATTTGCAAACGGCTCTTGCAGGAGCTGCTAATTAAATTTAAGCTTTGTCAAGGGATTTGGTCATATGAGAGGTAAACGGAAGAGGAATTGTTGTTTTGCTGTGGGCTTAGTTATAAAGTGGTTAAGGTACAAAAATGAGTATGTCAAATTCACTCACTAAACCCTGCTGCTAAGTGTTTCTAGCTAATTAAATTGAATTCGGCAACCACTTCCACTTCATTAAGCCAAGTTCATTTTTGCATTGCATAATTCTTCTCTCGACATTTCGTGTTAATTTAATTATCGCTGGATCTATAATAAAAATGATTAAACAATCATTGCCAGCTTTAAGTTTATCATATAAATATTTGAAATCAAGAAATCAACTTGGGTAAGCCAACAATTTCCTTTTTGGCAAACCTCCTTTGCTCTGACAGTTTCGTTTCCTTGGCCAAGTCTTTTGGGGGGTCTTGCCGTCTGTCGTTGACATGCAAAAGCTACGTGACATAATGTTGTAGATGAATGCTGCTGCTGCTGTAGTTGTTGTTGCTGCCGCCGCTTGCCACAGTGAAACGTGTTACATTTATGTTAACGCATTTGCACACGTCTAGCGACAGAGTGGGAGATAGATAGACATCGAGATGCCACAAAATTCAAAAACACACCAAATGTGACGCTTCACTTTTGACTGACAGCCATTCTGGGTTTGACTTTGCAGCGACACTGGATCTGCCCGTAAAATGATTAGTTAAACTTGCATCTAGCATGCTATTGTTGTTGCCAACGGGCTTTTATTTATTTATTTATTCCTATTCTAGTTCTTCGTTCTCCGTTCTCCGCTTGCTTATTATCGTCTATTTCGCTCCCTCTCCGTTAGGGCTTTTGGTCACAGTCCACAATTCATTTCGCATATATCGCCATAAGTATGCAAGTCATGTCTGTAAGTTAGAGACATTCGTTCGACCCCTCTCCACCCCTCCATAAACTCAAGTCACAAGTTGCCATTCCCAAATGTGATGTCTGTGCTTGAACCCAAAAATGATGGGAAAGAAATAAGTGAATACGGTATAAAGTTGGAGACCAGGGATCGGGGCAACAAAAGTAATGTCAAAGGTGCAGTTGGACTTATTTTAGGGGGTAGTCAATATGCAAGTCCAGAGAGAAATTCGTTGAAAACAACAATGGAATATTAGGGGAGATGATTTGAGACGCTTATATTAACATCTTT
Organism: Lordiphosa fenestrarum; assembly: GCA_035044985.1. Classification (NCBI taxonomy): domain Eukaryota; kingdom Metazoa; phylum Arthropoda; class Insecta; order Diptera; family Drosophilidae; genus Lordiphosa; species Lordiphosa fenestrarum. The sequence continues at coordinate 1,685,713 of JAWNNO010005527.1, read as the reverse complement.
AGGTCAAATAATTTTGAGAACTTTGGAATTTCGTAGAAATGTGGTACCTTTTTGTTTCGATTTTAGTTTGTTTAATGCATAAATGAGAGCTCTAAGCATTTTCTTTAAGCAAATCCTAGAATTCTAAATTGTTTTGGTTCACGTATTGAACACACTCGTTCTCGAGAACTGAACGCACCAACTCCAACTATTTGCTATTACGATTACTATTACTATTACTGCATTGAAAGTTCCTGGATTTTAGTTATTTTGCTATCATGAAATGGGGTTCTATCTCAAAAATTTTGTTTTAGTATGTAACTAGCTGAATACCCGGCGTCGCCCGGGTCCTATGCATTGTGAGAACATGAAAGTTTTAACTGTAACTTTGCAAATTTCGCGGCTTTTTTGACAGTTTGTTATACACCTCCTAATAACCAGTCTACCATTGCCGTCTATGAAATCTTCATAGAATAATATAAGCTCAAATGAAAAATATCAAAACTCAGCCGTTCAATCTGCATCGTCCATTTACCCACGGCTGGATTTTAATCTAAGCTTTAAGCGCTTTCATAGATATACATATGATTATTTTAGTAATTTCGAGAATTTTTGGACCTTAGAAATTTTTGTTGCAAGCGTCCAACCATTCCGTAAAATTTCATCGCAATCGGATGATCGGTATAATTTTTTGCAAATTTCACGGTTTTTGGTCCATTTCCCCCCTATTACGTCAACTTAGAAACCTTAACCGGCAAGCGTTTAACCAATCCCCAATGTTTCAATCGGATGAACGGTTGAATTTTGCAAAATTTCGCGGTTTTTGGACCATTTTCCGCCCACTTCTTCAACTTAGAGGCTTTCCCGGGCGAGCACTTAACCATTCTCCAAAGTTTCTTCGCAATCGGATGAACGGTTTAATTTTTCAATTTTGGCGGTTTTTGGACCAAGTCACAGACATGAGACATAGCCTATGACAATTTCCTGATCGACATGAACATACTGTGAAAAATTTGTGAAGATCGGTTCAGCGGTTTAGACGCCCATAAGGAACAAACATACAAACATATTTTCAATTTTATATATATGTAAAGATGTATAGATAATAGTAACGAATAGGTGAAATCCTTCGAATCTTTGTGCATCGTACAGTGAAGTTATTTGAGTATACGGACTGATCGATATCAGCTCACTGTGCGAACGCCGTAAGCCGCAAAAGCCCTGAAAGATTAAATTCGTCGAAATCCACTGCGCAAGCAGAAAATCATGTCTCATAGCAGCAAGGATTAACTATATATACCCATGTATGGAACATATCCCAACAATTCTAAAACTAAATTTCGTTCAAAAATTTCTACGTATAGAGCAAGAAAAGCAGCTGTATATTGACCAATTCCCGAATTACTTTGATTTGCATTTGAATGAAATTACTTTCGAAAGTTTCCAAAACTAATTTTCGTATTATTTAAATTTTCCATATTATCTCTGCCATCGGAAATCATTTGGTCCATTGCAGGCAATTTCCTGAACTTTTAGTCATTTAACACAGTTGACACATACAAAACACACATCAAAGTTGAGAGAATTGTGGGGCACAAACAAACAGAAAATTGTTCCCTCCCAACATTTTGCATAGACAATAGACAACAACAAATTTCCAATGCGTTACAGTTCAATGGCAGGCACAGGGTAAAGAGCACAAGGGGTGGGGAATGTGGTTCAGTGGGTGCCCCCATAAGATCGAAATTAAATTCTGTCGCTACAAATACAGCCAGCGGAATACGTAATCAATTGCCTCAACATCGGGTATTGTGCTCATACATATAGATTTGTACACACATATATTTACATACACGACATTGTACATAAAACACAAATGAAAGGAAAGACACAAAAAAAAACATACAAACACCAGCTCATGCACATTTATTGCCTATTTATCTGAGCCATTGGGTCGCTTTGTGCAAAAGGGGAAGGGCCGGGGCTGAATGGCATTTTGGGGCCCCCCTACTCTTCAAACATTTCAATAGCGAAGCATTTTGCATCTGCTTAATGCAGAGACAGAGTGAGAATTAGAGTCAAGACTCTGGCCGGCATTTCAGTGGCAAATCGAACATCTTTGGTCTGCACACAAACATATTTTACATTCAATTCAGAGTTCTGAGGAATTGATTGGGATATGTGTATCTAATTAGAGGGAATAACGGAGAAATTCTAGTTGCTTGGTATTAGAGAGGATGAGGCGCCATTTGCTTTAAGCTCTAAATAGGAGAAGATGGTGCAAAATTATCCAAGGTGCAGCGTAGCCATTAGCTGTGGCCAGTGTTCAGCTATCTTTCTGATGTCCAATTACTCATATTCGCTCTATAATAAGCTTCGAATACAGCGAAGAGCTTAACCTAGTATAAAGTCGCAGAGAGTGAACAATGGAATTAAGTGTACACCCAGAAAAACACACAACGAATAACTTAAAAACGAACGTTCTTGAATTTTCAAGAATTTCGCTCTTGAAATCGAGCTAAATTCGTTCTCAGTACAGTGTTCTTCGGCAAGGGGAGTGAGGAAAAGAAACAGAGAAGAGAGCAAACACATTTGAGAGAACAAGGCGTTGAAATCTCTCTCTTAGTTTGATTTTGTGTGGGTGTGTGGGGAAGCTAAATATCTAGCTATTTTGGCAATCATGTTGCGTTGAAATTCCCAATCAGTTATGGCATTGCGGCTAAAACTTGCTACATGGTTTAACAATTAATTTAATATTAAAAATAAATATAAATAAATGGAACAAACAACTGATTTTGAATTGTTGTATGATTGGAATCTCTGAAGCTCTTGCAGTAAGCTCTTGATACTAGAAAGAACATTCTCGGCTTTTGACAATGCTGTAAGCTTTTGATTCAAGAATGAGCAATCTTTAATTCAAGTATGTTTAGCACTTGATTCAGAACTATTAAACATGATTTGAGAATGATTCGTACTCAGGGATCAAGTATTACAGCTCTTGGATCAAGAATGTGTTCAGCTGTAAGAATGTGTTAAGCTGATAGACTGTTGGATTAAATTTCTAATTTCTCAAATTTTTCTAATATTTTTGGTTCCTCCTTTTGGAACATGTGGAATATGCTGCCCTCTCTGAGGCTGTCCGAAATGCTCATCTTCTCAAACATCTCTTCAAAATCTTCCTTTAACTATTGTACTTTCGTAGTTCTAGTACTCATCCAATCATTTTATTCGTGCATACCATTTCTTTGAAATGCATCCTCTCGACTCGTTGAAAAGCAACAGCCGCAAAACACAATTAACAATCATAAAAGCTAATGGACCACCTGGTCGTTGCCAACCGCTGCGACAAATGTTCAAAATCATTAAAATCATCGGGCAGCAATCATAGCCATACCCGCCGCCGCCTACTCCAAAAGTGTCTCCTCTGACCGGACGGCGTCATACACAGCCAGCCAGAAGCTGGCATTGGAGCCGGAGACTGGCCACGTTTCGATTACGCTGGCAACACTTCCGGGCCGCGAGCGCCACAATTTCCGTAGCTCTTTTGGCTTCAGGAGAATACAAAAAAAAATCACAAAAAAAAAAAATGTAGGGAGATGGAACGTTGGCAATAGGCAAACTGCCAACTGTAATATCTATGAGCAGCATCTCCTGCCGTTTGCTGCCCTGTTGCTGCTCATTTTGCATTCGCTTGAAGGGTTCATTTGTGTTTTATATATATATATATACATTTTTTTTTATTTTTCCAACCGATGACCGCTTCAAATTTCATTTTTTTTTTGGCTTTGTGCTGCTCATTCAATTACCGCTGCCGGCAGCGTCAGTTCCTATTCTAATACAGCCCACCCTCCTCTTGATTTTCTCAAGTGCTTCACTGGCAACTTGCCCTGAAGATGAGTTTGTTTTATAAGTGGGCTGCTGCATGAAAAACTGAAAACGGGAGGGTGAAGAACTCTCCATCAACATGTTTCCTTCCTATGATTTTGCCATATTTTTTTACCAGAATTCTCTTATGCCCATTGAAATTTTGTTGAAATGAATTTGCTTCTATCTTTTTTTTTGTGTTTTATAGTCAAGTGCTTGAAAGACACTTGAGGGAAATATGTCTTAAACTAGGCCAAAATGCCTAAAATATTTATTTAGATTTTCATTTGTATTTCCATAATTAACAAATTAATAAGAAAATGCCACTGCAAAGCCACAGAACACAGCACAGAAATTCCAATTCAACATTTTGCTCGCTTGGATGCATGCGAAGCCTTTTTGGCAAATGGGAAAATGCAAAAACTGGAAGATTGATTTGATGCTGATGCACAAAATTGTATCTCAAAGATGCTTTATCGCCTGCTCTTTTATTAATTAAAACTAGTTTTCGGTTTGTTTTTGCTGTGTTTCTTCTCGCACGGTGGCTGGGCAAACTGGTTCTATGACGCACATGTCGGAGATACAATAAGTTACATTTTGCCACATTTCTGACGTCGTATCTTATGTCACTTTATCTGGCTGCACATTTAATCTGGTAGGTAGGTTTGGCAGAAGGTGTTCTGCATGTTTTCTTCTTTTTTTTTTTGGCTGACACATCACGTCAAAGGCAGCCAGTAAGTCAGTCAGTCGGTGTGTGGGAGTCGACAGCATCTCAAATGCTTCAGTCGTAAAAAAATATTTTAAGGTTTTCTTTTTTGCGTTTAAAAATTATTTGCCATGTGCTTTGCATACTAATCAGCAGGGATCTTTAGACAGTTGGAGAGAGAGAGAACAAAAAAATAGTGAGAAAGAGTTAGAGCGAATGATGGGCGGGAGGAATTACTTTGTTGCCAAGGGAATTCGCAGGGCGTGATTATAAAAATTTAATATGCACCTTTGCCTTTGATTTGAGGTTTATTTCTGCTTTCTGTTGAAAAGAATTGAAGCTGTGTAATAAAGTCATTATGTTAGGTAATAAAAAGGCTTGAAAGGAGGCCATTGAATGGTTACCAAAGTAAAACGAAGTTATTTGGTAGTTACAAATTTAAGGCAGTCATAAAAAGCGGTTTTCGTGCTGTTCGTTGAAAAAAATTGTCCAATTTTACCATTGTTAAGCACATGGCATATAAAGCTAAGGATTTCCGCTTAAAATTCTACTAACATTCCCTTTCAAAAAGAGTCGTTAGTGATTCGAGAGCAGCGATGGTCATGCCTGGCCCGCAGCGGCCGAGCACTTGTGCCAGTCGCAGACCAGCGGTCTATGAGGGCAGGTCAGAGCTAGCTTTCATAGCTTTATTTATACCCTCTCATTTTTTGACCTCGCTCTTCTTGACACCGCCTGTTCCAGAGTCTTTAATATTACCTTTCCTTAATAAAGCAGAGATACCAAATATTATTATTAGTACGGGGATACTATTTCTTTTTTCGTATACTTTATTTCTAATTTGTTGTTTCCTTCTTTTTTTTCAGGTAAGCCGTTTAATTTGATATTAATTTAGAACTGGTAAGCCAGAGAATAATAACGCAACTGAATAGTCGCTTGGATTATAAGTTGTTTGTGGATAATATTTCATGGGTAAATAATTGTCATGCTATTGTTTCGGATGTAATTTATTTATAAAAGTAAAATTTGGTGTCACTTGGCACATTCAATAGTTACCAAAAGTATTACAATCAGACAAAGGTCGGCATCAACAGCCGAGTCCGTCCGTCCGTCCGTCTGTCTGTCCGTATGAACGCACAGATCTCAGAAAAGGTAAGATATAGAGGTTTGACGTGTATGGGACATATGCTTCTTATGTCTGCAGGCAGATCAAGTTTATTTTCAATTTTGGCCACGCCCCCTTCCCACCCCCGCAATTAAAAGCGTCATATCTCCCACAGTTTTAAAGATAGATGGTTCGTTTCTTCTGGACATATTTAGTTATTAGGATAACTTATCGATCCGCCAAAGAAATGAAGAAGATCGGATGAACGGTTTTCGAGTTATGATCAAAAGACAAATTTTCTTGGTACAGAGTATGTTACAGTCGGGCTTGACCGACTTTCTTTCTTGTTTTTGTAATGTCAATTGCATTTGTGATCTCAGTGATTTTATCAGCATTCATTAGGCTGCTCAAAATGGGCATTTTGGACCAAGGCGTGTGATTTTTTGACATAAGAGTCTAAAAAGACTCTCAACAACCTCGAAAATGAGTCGAAGCTTATCAGAAGCTGATCTAAATGTTTGCTGGGGAGTGTCAAAAAACTCAAATGAGCTACTCGGAATATTTAGTCAGTTTCGGTACCATTGGTTTATTGGAATCATCTAGTTCACATTGTGAAGTGGCTTTGTTTACATAAAGAAGAATACAAACGTATGTAAAGCGATAGAAAATAATAATTGCCGAATGATATCGAAAAAGAATGTACAAAAGACAAAAAGGAAGAATAGAAAGCTGACATGGCATGTAAGTCCAACTTTATTAGGAATTGATTTGACATTCACACAAAATCGATAGCATATATAAATATATCGATTGTAGTAAAAGCCAATTGGTCAACCCTGAGAATTATATTATATTATATTTCAGACAAGCTAAATCAATCTAGCTGGGTGTCAACTCCATATAAAAAAAAGCATAGCAAGAGCAAAGGGTTGCTAAACTGCCGACTGATCTTTTAGCTGTATAGCTTCCGCTTATATTTACAAAGCGTAAAACTCGTGGCGCCGCTACCTTGACTGCCTCAACAGCTGATTGAGTTTAGCTGGGTAGAAGCCAGAAAAATAGTAATCAAAGCAATGTTCCGCAATCTAACTCAATTAAATGGGTTTAACAATGGCTCCGGCATATTTACGAACCACTCTCAAATCTTTTTAATTGTAATCAAACCGTTTGACCGTTTGACCGTATTTTGACTGTACCCTAAGCTGAGCCGCAGCAGAATAATTTGTCTTTTTAGCCATCTTTTGAATTAGTTTGTGAGAATACTAAACTTAAAGGCAATCCATTTTCCAGCGAGAACCAAGAGGTTATGGTAAAAACTCCAGAGATTTCTGTTACAGACCCCAAATAATTAGATTTAACTTCAGCAACCCGCTACCCTTTATCCAGCGCCAACAGCAGTGAAATGAAGACAATCAAAAATGATTTGATTTAGATGTTGTCGCTTTCCACTTCTGGTATACAAAATACCATTTTTCCATACTCCATATTTCAAAGTACAAACAAAAAAGCTTTACAGAAAAATTAGTTGAAATTCCTTTTTTAATTTCCGTTTCCGCATTCAACATTTTCCGCTTGTCAATTATTGCAAAATTATGCAAATATGTTTCCAACCCAAGTTGGAAGAGAATGCCACAATATAAAAAAGAAAAAAAATGAATTTCGAAAATTTGCACATTAAATGCGTCGCCCACAGACACCGACCGAGCCCGGCGCACTCCTCCAACGGAGGAGAACCACCGGAAGCTTAATTGAATTAAAACATAAAAAAATTTTGCAACGCAATGAGTTTTGCCTGGGCCCCCCTTGGGGTAGGCTATAAACTTGGCCAACAGGCGAATTGGCAACTGGTGAAGTGAAGTGCACACTTTTATCACAAATGTGCATAAACACATTTTTGGGGTAATTTTTGAAGTCATTTTTGTGTTCGGTTTCAATTTAATCAGGTTCCCACATATGCAATAAATATTTATGCAGCTGCGCCCAAACTACTTAACAACACAAACAGATACAAATATGCGAAAAGTTGCTCCTGTTCACACCCACACACACACATACTTCAAAATTGTGCGCCCCACATGTGCACATTGCATTTTCATTTATCAAGCCTCTGCCTCTGCGGCGCGGAGTTTGCTTAATCTGCACTACAAACAACAACAATTCCGGAAGAGAGTCCTTCCTCCTGTGTGTCTGTGTGTTTATGTTATAATTGAAAAAGCGTTAAACGTTAAATGTTTTTGAGTCGGGCGGATCATGCAAATTGCACTCGCAGTTGCCTTCTTATACCTTTTGTCTGGCTTAAATTGTATAAAAGACAAGAAAATGTTAATTAAATCTTGGCAGGCGAATTAGCTTGATGTTTCTATTTATTTCCATATTAAAGCCCTGATTTAATGAGCTTTTGATTTGCTTTTTTTGCCTTTTGAAAACCCTGAACCCCTACCAAACACATAACGAATTATGACAAAAGAAAGACACATGTAATTGTAATTACACAAATAAAATTAATCCAAGATAAATAGCCCCAGGATTGCGCAAATAAATAAAATGTAACTCACACAAATAAAACTTCTCACACACAACTTCTAATGCTCCTAAGTACTCTACCAAACAAATACCTAAATATAAATACATCAAAACTAAACTTGGGCCGCATTTATGTGGCATTTATTAGAGAGAGCAGCAGAGACACTCACACACAGCCTTACAATACTATCGTAGCCATTAGCCAACTTGTTCACATCTGTTTTTACACATGTATTTGCTTTACAGCTTCTGCTCGCAGCGCCCTGAGGCCATGCTTTGAATAATACCGCCTGAGCTGCCACCCCCCGCCCTTCTTCCAAATCATTGCAAATCTGGTTGGCTTGTTTAACATTTATCCCTTTCCCCCCAACAAAAGCATTTTAATGCGCTACGCATTAGAATCAAGTTTTCCATGCTGCATATCTCATACTCGCACTCGGCGGCACTCGGTACTCATATATGCAAATCTTCAAACAAACCCTCGGGGGCATATTTTCTGCAGCAAAAGTTTCTGTCGCCACATTTATAAACTACTTATGAATGCAATTGTCCTGGTTAATGCATTTTGAGTTTTGTTATTCGAATACTCTGGAAAAAACTGCGGGGCACTTGACTTTGATTGTGCACTGGAGAGAGAAGCGAGGAGTATGTAAGTGGTGTACTTAAACTATGAAGATCTTGAAGGGAAATGTTATATTTATGATTACAAAAGTTTTATGAAAATCATATTTTGTTGATTATATCAATAAATAGGTATGATTGCCAAGATTTAGCCAAGAAGCCTTTGCTTTTGTTTGTCGACAAATATATGCCCACTGTGCTAATTTGTTTGCGTGTTTGCGAGTTTGTTAAAAAAAATCGGCCTATTTGATTTGTTTATTTATCAGACTACACCTTGAAATATATAATAAACTTTGCCCCTAACTGTGTGAACGCAAATGCAAATAATTTGCGGAGCAAAATTTTAAAGACCAAATATTTGCGCATGTGGGAAATACATTTTTGTTTTGAACAAACATTATAAAATTCAAGGCTAAGTGTGTTTGCACAATGTGTACAAATTAGCTTAGCTTATGATATAAAAAGTAATTAAAAGTTATCATCTAAGCAAAAGTATAAATTACCTCTCAATCGGTTTACTTGGTTAGAAGTAAAATAATTTTTTTAAGACCGTTGTCCCATCGATCGGATTGGGCACATTTCGATATAAGTATAAACAGCCTATGTAGCATAGAAGAAGATCTACCAAGTTTTTTCCATATAGCCCCAAAAATTAATAGTGTAGACAAGAGTGGTCGAAAATTTTTAAGATATCAAAGCTAGTATAATATTTGATGGATATTTCGATTAATCGTTTTCATACCCTTGCAAAGGGTATTATAATTTTGCTCAGAAGTTTGCAACGCATAGAAATATTCATTTCCGACCCCATAAACTATATATATTCTTGATCAGGGTGACGAGCTGAGACGATAAAGCTTTGTCCGTCCGTCCGTCATTCTGTCTGTCTGTTTCTACGCGAACTAGTCTCTCAGTTTTAAGGCTATCGAGCTGAAATTTTGCACAGAGTCTTCTTTTTGCTGCACACTACTAATAAGTCGGAACCGACCGAATTGGATGACTATATCTCACATGGGAACAATCGGTCGGAAAACTAGTTTTAGTATGAAAAACTTTTTTCTTTTCAATGGGAACGTCTCCAAACTTTGAATTTATAGGTTTTCTATGTTTTTTTATAATTCTACCAAGTTTTATTAAAATCGGACAACTATATGGTATAGCTGCCATACAAAAGATTGGTCTGAAAAACAGTCGTAGTTAGAAAAACTTTTTTGTTTTTAATGGTAGCATCCTGCAATTGAATTTGTTTGTTGCACATGCTTTCACATAATTTTGCAAATTTTTGTCCAAATCGGATGACTATATCATATAGCTCCCATACGAACGATCGGTCGGAAAATGGGAAACGGAGTATTTTTTGAAAATATTTAAGCGAGCACTTGCAAGGGTATAAAAACTTCGGCACAGACGAAGTTAGTTTAGCTTTCTCGTTTTTAGTATGGTTCACTTCCTTAAGAAGTAAGAAATATTTGGACTGATCGATCCCATAACATATATACATGATAGGATTCGATGATACGAGACACAGAACCATTTACAAAAGATGTAATTTCAGTTGTTGTGCTCTCAAATGAGAATGAGGCTGTCGATAAACTCAAATCAGAACTCAGATAGCCTGTAGTATGTCTGTAGTGGTATGGCTGTAAAATTTTCCTTTTAAGTTCGCCTGCTCTGACTATTTTTGTAGCTAGATGATGGGCTATATATATACTAGAAAACAGGTTTTATTGGTCAGTATCGAGAAAAACAAGAAATATACAATTTGGAATAGAACTCATAAAGTTTAAAGTATGATATGTTATTGGAAGTACTTGAATTAAGTACAAAACATACTTTAATCACAAAAAGACACGAAAATACCTAAAACTGAAAACATAATTCGAGTTGTACTTAGGTGATATATTGCCAAACATATTTATTTCGGATTTTGAAAAAAATGTTCTTGATATAAGTGATTTTATACTTGAATCAGACATTTTCGTACTTACTATTGCACAGAAGAACGCCATATTAACTCCGATTGTGCTTCATTCCAGTACAAAGTTATTGTTTTTTTCTGAGTGTAGTAACAGAGGTTTTAAGCGATGTGAATACTATAACCAATAGTTTGTTTGTTTTCTAAGTTACCTATTTCCTTTGTTTTTTAGAATTATCCATCTCGTTGAAAATGTTACAATGTGCTTAGAGTTGAGTAATTAAACACCATGTATTAACCAATTTCAGTGGTCTACTTATAAACAAATAATTTTCAAATCAATGCAATTATAATTAATCCATATTTTTTTTTCAAATATTGACCTTCTCTATGCAATTGCGAGCAAACTATTTACGCAGAGTATTTCCACTTCATTAATTTCTCTGTAAAATAGTTGTGCATTTCTAGTTGCCTTTTCTGCCTATTTGCATTTTCCCTGTGGCACACTCAAATGCGTATTAAGTGCAGCCAGAAAGTATGCAAACAGAAAATACTCCTACTTACTCACACATATTTGCACAAGGCTTTATAATTTGTTTATGCGTGGCAAACACCAAAATCCCTTTGAAATAATTACAATTTTATTGCGCGAGTGCTCACAATTTAATTTCAGATTCTTGTCCAAGGCAAATTGAATGCAATCCAATGCTCGGCTGACTACCAAAATAAGATAAAAGATCACTGGAATAAAAATTATTATGCACATGGCAAACTTTTGCACCCGGGCCAAACTTGATGTCTCAAGTGTGAAGTAAAATGTATGAGGACACATAAGTACAGTTTCCGGTTTTGACTCTCGGCGCACACACACACACGCGAGCATAAATCTTAAGACAGTTAACGAGGGCAGCCAGAGAGGATGAACTTACAATGCGAAGGAAGTTACCAAAAAAGTCAACTTTATGCGAATTTCATTTTGCTGCATAATTGCGGCCAGGATGGGGGCGGGGGTACAGGAAGACGAAGAAAGTGTTCGCTGCCAGTTGAGGAAACCAATTTGTGGTAATTGTCGTGAAATTGCAATTTCTGCAACTGTAATGGGGCCTGCATCTTAAGTTGCAAATGCGAGTTCTGAATGAAAGAAAGAGGCATACAGTTGCAGCGAGCGGCAGCAGGATAAGTAGTTGGTGTGTGTGTGTGTGTGGGAGTGAAAAAGTTAAATGAGCTGGCTCCCCGCTGAGGGGAGTTGAGAAATTGTGACAGTTGTTTGCCAGACTCCTGGAGGGAGCGAATGATAAGCCGCCTACAGGTGCATTAATAAGACGTTGTGTGAAGGGTTTTATGAAATAATTACTGCAAAGAAGCAAGATTAATATCATAACGCTCACACACTACCCGCTGCACCACTGCCGAAAACAGCTTGATTTACACAGACCAAATTTAATTTAATTATATTTGATTTCCAGTTACTTAGCGTGGATTGTCGTCTTGATAGTCCACCTCTTTTATTTCCTTCACTTCGAACCAATTTACGGCTTGTCAGTAACAAACCAACCCCCACACATACTTGAAGTTCCACATTTTCCTTCTCCTTTTTTTTACCTTTTGTACCCTGGACTTTCGCATTCGCGTTTATCATCGGTAGAAAATCACGTGCGCATAAAACTTTCCAATCAGCGATGCCAAATACAAAAGGGGGTGCTTAACAAGCTCTTCGAAGTCCGGAACAGACTCAGGTGCAGGCAATAAGTTTTTCGCTTCCTCTCCATCTCGTTTGGTGCCCGTTTTTGTCGCACACTTTCGTTATCTTTGCAGCAAAGTTGCAACTTAAAATGGCAAATCCATACAATAAATATATAAAATGTTACTTTTTTGTGTCACACCTGAACTAACCTCAAATAAATTTTGCACATGTGGTGGACAGGACATTTGTGTAGGGCCAGGGGGCAGTCGGGGGCTGAGCGAGCAACTATACCCAGTTGTTGAAAAACTTTCCCAACACGTTAAGACCCCGGCGGCAGGCAGGTAGAGAGCTGAGTGCTCTGGGGCGGCGGTGTTTGCCACACTTTTGGTACTCCTTTAGGCGAATGCAACAATTTCCAATCACTTCCGTTGCAGCGACACAATTTTCTATATTTATACTTTACGATAGATAGGGGACGGATTCAAGCAGAATTTGGTATGCTCTTCAAGAAAACAGTGTGTGAATTTGTTTTGCGTTAAGTTGAGTCTACAATAGGGAATGCTTAGGAGAACTACAACAACAAAGCGCACAGCTTTTGTACAAGCTTCTGCTACTTCTAGAAACAAATCAAAACTAAATAGACAAAAATTTTAAAGGCACATATGTGGCTCTTGTTAGAAACTTCGTTCAAGTGCCTTTTTGATGTTGAAGAAAGTAAACTAGCTTAAAACTTAAGAACGACAGGACCAAATTGTCTATTTACTTCTGAGGGTTTGTTCTTAATTGCTTACCGAAGGCTTCGAAATAAAGAGTAGTCGGAAAATTCTCAACGAATTGTAAATAGCACAAGGAAGTGATAGCCCGTGGTAGTGATTGTAGATGATTTTCGTGTGCTAAGCTAGACCCCACTTTCAGAAAAGGTCCATCACGTCTAGCCTTTTAGTTTTTTGAGCTGAAAGCTGCATTAAGAGTCTATTTTGACGCTTTTTAGGCACGTTTTCGTGGGAATCCATTATTTTGCTAGAACTCTGTTTGATACTATCGGAAAGTACCACTTCCTTACTTTGAAATTAACTGTCTCAAATAATTCTACGACTTTTGTCAATGGAGATATGCCTTTTTAAGCACTTGTGTAGGAATCAAAAGATTTGCTATATTGCTATATATCTATATGAAGTGACCGCCTACTGCGCCACGTCTTGAACTGTAATTGAATTGAATATTGCTTAAGCTTCTGCATCGACCGGAATTTGATGCAACACTTGAAAGAGGGAATAAATAAACGAAAATCCTGTAACAACCTTTCCCGAGATTCCAAATCAACGGCGGTTTATAAAGTCATCGTATTTGTGGCTATGCCCATTATATGAAGTATGAATATGGGAATAGAATGGAACTCTGTAGGGTAGAACCACAGAAGATTTCTCCATAGAACTGCTGTGAATCGAAACAATCACCAACCAATAACTAGAATTGGACGATTTAAAATAAAATTCCAATCGAACGGCATTCATACAAAAAGCATTCATACATAAAGTCGTTAATTATCCAGTGAATTGCTTAAACTCTTTGGACTTAAATAACTTCCAGCCTCATCACATGCGTCTTCAAATTGAAACTGTCATCTCGATGCTAAGAAATCTTCACTCCCTGAAACAATGGATCCGTACTGATTGTGAGCAAATGAAGATGAAACCATTAATTATCCAGTAAATTATTAAGCCTATTTGGATTTACCTGGCGCATCATTTAAAATTGCATATGTACAATGAATTTCGACTATTTGTGTCGAATTTCCTTGACTTCAACCGATTTGCTGTTCAAGTTTAAACGTTTTTAGTTCCAAATGAGACTTGCATTTGTGATTTACATAAACAAGTCACAGCTGCATTCGCAGAAAGTGATTGGCATAAATCTGGAAATGTCATGATTTTTTATGTGGCATGTTCCCGAGTAAGGAAACCATTTTTTTTTTTTTTTGTGCACTTGATAAATTTCTTTAACTTTCTGCAAGCCTTTTTCAATGCCTGCCATATTTCATTACCAAACCAACTAACCTTCTGATACCCCCTCCATTTCAAAGTGTATCAAAAAGTGGTTTGAGCTTACGCTTAGTTTGTTTTGAGAAAGCCTGAACCTCCGAAAATACAAAAAAAAAGTAGAGAAAAAGCGATTTCCCGCCCCCCTCATGCGTATGTGTGTTGTCTCTGGAAACTTTGGTGCGGGAACTGGTTCTAAAGTGTTGCCGAATGAAAAGTTTTACCCTACGCTTTTGTTCTCCCTGCCCTCCTTGCAGTGCAATGATTCGATTTGTTGCGATTGCGTTTTTAGTCTTTTGCATGTGCGCTCGAAAGTTTACAAAAGGGCTTCAGTGCAGGAGGAGGTGATGCTGATGCATTTGTTTTGGGGCCAAGATAAAGCATACAATTGCCAATGCCGGGTATAAAAGTTTTGCCTTTTACAAATGTTCAACGGGGAGATCGAAAGATGGGCCACCGAGTCACATATGTGTAACATGGGGGATTTATTGTTCGCCAGCTTAAAGTTATATTTCCCTGACAAAATTTGGGGGTTACAAAGTTGGGCGAAGCTAATAAATTGAAACAAATATCACGCATACATCATGTTGAACAATTTTTCAGCTAAAGACCGGGAAAGTTGTTAAAATGTTATAGTCCTTAAGGCAACACGCACACACACACACGGTGCGAGCTCATTAAACTGTTTACGGGAGTCTAAAGCAAGAATATAAAAAAAATCTACTAAAAACAGTTCGACTTTGCGGGTATGAGCAGGAGTTGGCGGTGGTTTTTAACTATCGTATAATTTCCGTGAACCGAACCGAAATCGTTGGATGTGAACAGTTTCAGGTTCAACAATTTGTCCACACTAGGTTAGGCTTAAGGTTCGGTTCAAGGTGAGCAACAGGTTGGAGTTCCCGGTTCCAGCCGGTTCATTTCAAAGCCGGCTTGCATACCTGCTAAATGGTAATAAATAAATTCAAATTTTCTAACAATTTTTTATAGATTTCGATGCAGTTACTGCCAAAAATCTCTTAGATATTCATTTCAGAGTTCGTCAGTCTTAAAGTCCATTAACTTAACTTTCAGTATAAGCAATTCATGGTATTTTTAAGAGCATTTAAAATATCGAAGTATTTTAGTTTCTCCCAAGGAAAGAAAAAACCAGTCAAAAATCTCTCTGCAGCCACACCCCTCGCTTTAAAGCCGCCGTTAAATATATATATACGTACAAACATTCAACTCTACTTTTAATGGCATTTTTATGACGACCATTTCTGCTATATTTCACTCACACTCGCTCCACTCCTCTGCCCAGCTCTCAGCTCTTCGTAGCAGTCATCCATTCAGTCAGTCAATCAGTCAACCTGCCTCAGTCGTGTGTCGGGCAACAATTTTTACAGCCATGTGGAAGCTTAAATGAAGTACCACAAACCATAATAATAGTTGTTCTCCTTGTAACATTGGCAACTCATTAAGTCGAGCTTTTGCAGAAAAATGTACAAACGAAACAGTGCACGGTCGCCATGTTGTTTGCCTGTCGATGGTCGACCTCTTGACCTGCCCCAGCATTGCGTAAATTTGTTGTAATTGTTATTTATGTTAATTGTTTTCCTGCATTTTTCTACTCGAGCTTAAGTATTTTTTTACGAAACAAACAACAAAAATGTTAACATTCTTTCTCGCAAACGTTTTATTTTATATTTATGTACATATTTACAGAGCGTAAACTTTTCGTTGGAATGCTGAATAAAAAATACACGGAGGCTGATGTGAGGCAACTATTCACGGGCCATGGCACCATTGAGGAGTGCACGGTACTGAGGGATCAGGTTGGACAAAGCAAAGGCTGTGCATTCGTAACATTCGCAACCAAACAGAATGCCATTGGGGCGATTAAGGTGAGTGAACGGGAGAGAAGTCTTAGCGGTGGGTTACTTTTACTCAGAGTTTCCAACCGCCTTTGCTGATTTACGGTGAGGAAAGAAGAAACCTTACATTTTTTATTAGTTCGCCAAACCGAAGACAACTAATTTCATGCTGTAAGCTTGCCACGGAGCTTTAAGTATCACATTGTCTTGCATTTTCTGCTTGTATGAGTGCGGCAAAACTGTCGCCATGATTAATTGCTGTGGCGGCAGGAGTCGCGTATATAAAACTGGCATACATACAGACACACTGGCACTCGCATGCACAAACCAAAGCCTCATGCAACAACAAAAACCGCAGGCAGCTGCAAACAGGAAGCTGAAACGCAAGCAAGACGCCGCCTCTGGCAGCGGAAGAAGTCAACTCCCCCCCAAACACACACACACATGCACACACAGGCACACACACCCACACTAATGCAAGTTTTGTGCCGGAAACAGGCAAAATTACAAACTTCCGACAGGCCAAACACAAACACATGTAAAGCAAACACTCACACACACACACACAGGGAGAAAGAGAAGGCAGTAGCCCACATGTTGTCTCTGTTCTGTGTATATTGCACATAATTTGTCGCCTTTTGCAAGATGAATGCTATACAGGATGGGGCCGCAGCAGCCATTATAAAGCCATGCACATGCAGTAGGTACAGTAGGCACTGTCTGAAAGTTAAATATGTCTAAATTGGTTTTTGAATATATAATAAAAAAAAGAGAAAGGAAAGCTAAATTCATTTGTAACGAAGTTATAATGCACTTGAAACAGATCTTTCCTATGGCAGCTACAAGAAGTAACCTTCAATATAGCAGTTGCTTAGGAGAATGAATGTCTAATAGACTTTCCCTATGTTAAATAACAGAGCGTTAACATTAATGTTAACATACTTTTTGTTGCAGGACATTACTTTTTATTATAATTTCGCATTATTACATATAAAAATATCTGTTTAACTGTTTGATATCTTAGTGGATCCTACTTAAGTGGCATAAAACCAAGCTAATTTCGCATTATTACACCATCATTTGTACATATAACATCTTCTTTGGTATTTTTTCATAAATTATGGATTCGCCAGTCACGGTAAATTGGATTAAAAAGGCAAGCCTTCTACAGAGTTCAAAATTAAAATCATGTGCTGTCCTAAACTGTAAATCATTTCGCTCCCACGTAGATGAGACAGGTCAGTGGGTAGGACCTAAGCCAGGTTCTGTTTCGAAATGTTTGCTGTCAAACTAAACCAAACCAAATCTATTTTCAATCGCACCACTTTAAAGTACACCATCTCACTACTCTACGACCTTGCATCAGCAGCAACACTGAGTAGTAAACATTCGTGACAAATTTAAGAAATGTTTATACTACTTGCAATAACACTCTTAGTGGCTTTTTTTATTCACAGACATTGACCATAGTAGCTATTTTGCCAGCATTAAATCCCCTTACCTCACAGAGATAGTTTGTTTTCCTATTTCACTGAATACGCTCGGCGTGAAGCGTGCAGTTCTTCAAATTGAAGGCTGTGTTAGTTTTTTTTCTGTAATTTTTCAGAATTTCGCTCTTGAAAACGAGGTAGATTCGCTCTCAGTTTGATGCTATTTGAGAAAATAGCATGGAGTCCGCTCTTACAGTAGAGGATAGTGCGGTAAACTACCAAGCGAAGAGCGCCATCGATTTTTTTCTTGCTTTAGAATTCCCAAGCAGTTATGGCATTGCTGCCATGAAAAGATGGCTGTGGGACTGACAGAAACTGCTGCCAGAACTGAGCCGTGTACCTTGAGCCTAATAAAACTTGCTACACAGTTCGAAAATTAATTTTCTATAAAAGAAACAGGTTTTAAATTTACTTTCTTAGTTTTGAATCTGCGGAGTTTTGGTTCAAGAGTGAACGATGAGCCTGATGAGCTTGTAAAACAAATACAAACATTCTTGGTTTTTGACAATGCTCTATGCTTTTGATTCGAGAATGAACAATATTGGATTGAAGTTTATTAAGCACCTTATACAAGAATGAGAAATCTTAATTTGAAGTATGTTTAGCACTTGATTCAAGAATTTTTCTACTTGATTCGAGAATGTTTCGTACTTGTTTCAAATACTGAAGCTCTTAGAACAAGAAAAAGGGGATAGAAAATGGATACTTGGATCAAGAATTTTGACTCTTAACAGAATTCTGACATTAATCAATTCATTTTTGACTCAAGAATGTAATTTTCTATAATTCTCTGGGTGTGTTTGTCTTTTTCCAAAGTTAAGCTAAAGTTTCTCGTTTTATGAGTGAAATATACCAGCTTTTTAGGACTATTTACGAGAACCTTCATTTATTGAACTGATTCATTAGAGGAATGCTCTCTCAGATAATTTGAATATTTCTACTTAATGCCTAAATATAAGTGAGCAATGGTCGAATAGGGTTTTCCATACAAACGCTTGCGACTTTATGAATCGATAAGAAAAAGACTTTTGTGCTCACCAACACAAGCACATTTGTCTGTCCCCTATATTAGAACTGCTCAAGAGAATCTTTTCTGAAATTGCATAGTTTTCAGAGTAACTCATTACACATATATGTGAAATAAAGTTTAAAGTCAGCTTAACAGTATTATTATTACCAGTGTCCACTGTACTCTTGTGTGTTTGTGTGCGTGTGTAAGCGATTTTAATGCATTTGAAGTCAAATAACGGGATGCCAAGCACGCACCAAGCAATGAGCTGGCCACGGACAACCAAATGATTTGGCTAAAGTCAGTGCTGGGGCAAGATGAAGGGTTGCGCAAGTCATTGCAGTCTATTGACGCCAGAAAGTATGCAATGCGATGTGCAATGCAATGTGCAATCTAAAAGCTGCAAGCGAAATGCATTTAATATTAATGTGCCATGTTTATAGCCCAGCAATTTATTCTGGGCGAAATGTTTGCTTTTTGTCTTGTGTTTTGAAATCTAAAGAAAGTGGAGAAAAAGATGAGAACATTTTTCATAAAATGCAGAATTTTTTTTTTTGCTGTTTTCTGGTTTTTCGTCTCGCTAATTTGTCAAGTGAGTGAGTGGAGGGAAGTGTGCTAAGCGTGAGGTCGTTTAACTTGGGGTTTGCTTTTTGGTTGACCGAATTTCGCAGAATTGGGAAAAAATGCTGCATACTTTTAGGACAAATTCCCAATATTAATGCAAACATTTCCGCTCTTCAACTTTCTTCAGCTAGTCGTTACTTTGGCGACCTGTTTAAAAACTCGGAAATTTGCCTAATTACTTTGTGCATCCAGCAACAAGAGCCCCACAACAACAAGTAAACAATGTGCCGGCCATAAAAGTCGCGCCACAGCCGCAAGAATTATAGTCAATGTAATTAAGGGGATGCCAGAGTTGCCACCATGCCTACAGCTAGGCCACAATTGAGAGGAAGTTTTCTGACCCAGACCCCCAGCACCGGCTCTGGCTCCGGCTCCAGCTCCGGCAGCGGCGTTTCAATGATAAAGTCTACATAAACCGGAAAATGAGTAAAGTGGTTCCCCTCTAATGCCCAACCGAAAACTATTCGTGGCGGCATTTTGTTTGTTTGGGCTTAGCCAAGAGGTGTAAATTAAGTCGCTTAAGGGAAAAGTTCGTTTCTAGCTGTGCAGGGGATTGGTGGGGACACCGAATGCGGCGAGGCTTAAGTGCGCGTCATTATTTTGATGTTGTAAGCCGTTAAAACTTATCAAAACAGTTGGGCTCAGCATAATGCCAGTTTTGCAATAGAAAATGACAGCTAAATAGCTGAAAGTGCAGCTGAAACTGTTGAGTTTAGGAAGCGGAATTAAAATGATGGTTGGTAAAACGATTAGAAGGAGATGCTAAAAAGTTATAGGAAATATAACTCTATAGAAGCTTTAAAAATGCAAAATATGATTAATTTCTCGTTCTATTTTTAAAGCAGAAATGGTTTTCTAGTCTTTTAGACCTGCACTGAAATGCTACAGCAATAACAATTGAACCGCATCAACAAAACCGCACAAAATCGTCCAAAATTAATATCAAATATTTGTTCTTTATACCTAGATAAATGTTTTCCATATTTGCGCTTTGTTTTCACTTTAATGTCGAATTTATTGCACATTTGTTGCCAAATTTTGCTATCCAAGTGGCACTTCAACAAAATATTAGCTGTGAACCACAAATGTATGGAAATTTATGGTTTTAAATATGAATTTCATTCTATATACAACACTAGGCGAATAATGCATCTGTTGTCTTTGGACAAATTATATGACCAAGGCGACACTTACCTACAGAATAGCTAATGCCATTATCGAATGGTTTCAAGCTCGACCAATAAGTAAAAGCACGTGTTTACTTGTCGTAACATGGCTCGGGGAGAACTCACCAATTTTCTTTCTAGAAGGGGGGTGCAAACCGATTTCGAACCTAATCGATTTGAGCCCGGAATTTTGATATATTTTTCTCTATGAACCGAACCAAGTGTAAAATAATCATAGCCTGAACTTGTGCCTTAGCCGAGACTAGGTTCGGTTCAACCAAAATTAAACGTTACAAATTTTTTGCCATTGACTTTTGATCTGTCTTTCAAAATAGTTAGTCTCTATTTTACTATAACCAGATTTTAACTATTGACATAAGTGTTGCCATATTTTACCATACTTTTCTACTAGATTTGGCAAACCGATAATTGGAAAATATTTGTTACTTATTATAAATATCTTTGTGACTGGTTTTAAGAACAAGTCAACAAATGTCAACCTACATAAGTTTTTGGTGTCGGTTTTTGCACCCATGTTGCTTGGAATTCCCAAGATGTTATAGCAATGCTGACAGGAGAAGGCAGTTTGTGACTTGCAGTCGATGGGCAAACACTATTAATGATATAACCAGGTGGATCTTGAAACAGCTTACTTATGGTTTTGTTAGTTCCTGCTTTTGATCATTATTTGACCTCCAGCCGACTAAAACTTTCTAGTCTTATTATTCATTTCTATATCTTATATTAATAATAGTCTTCCCAAAAGATTCTTGACACATTGTATAAGCAATCATTTCTTTAAAAATTCAAAAATTGCTTGTAATTACACTGATGAAATTAAATTTATAAAAACTACACGAAATCGTAGGTTTTACTCGTACTCACAACTTGCATACCGTGTCTCAGGAACTCACGAACACAAATGCCGGCATCTTAGCCCATACGACTATCAAGCACTCGCGCGGTATTGCCGCAAATCCGAGTAATAAATGGAATTGCCAAAATACGATGAGCTTATGAGATTAATAACACGTTACGTGTGGTTTTTTCATTTGTACACTGAAAAAAATAGGCGAAATCGCCTTAAAATTTGAAGTTCTAATTAAAAAAGAGATAAATAGCGATTTACCCTATTTTAAGACACCGTGCAATGTATTTCTTTTCTTTATTCAGGGGTAAATTTCCACTAAATCTTAAAACTTTTTAGAAAAATATCTAGAAAAATTACTCTAACTTTTTCTAAAAAGGTATATTATTGGGTTGTCCTTTCTAAGTTTCAAAAAAACTTTCTTAAAACAATAAAAGCATCTTTAAATTAGGAATAGAAAATAATTGTAGGGGGAATTTCTAAAAACTAGAAGATAAATTTGTTAACCTCAACCTTTGCTTCTGTACTGATTTTGAGCAACAATTTTTGCTGAGAATTTCCACTCCACTTTAATGTAGAAAAGCCAAAGCTTTTGAGTGGTATTTAGATTGCAGTATAAAAAGTGTAGAAGTTATATGAAAATATGCCAAATTTCTCATGTCATGTAACCATTGCCTGAGTCCACGCAGCATTGAACTTTTCTACATGCCTCGTTTCCAGTTCTAAATGAAGCTTGAAGTTTTTTTTCCACAAGCTACTTTCTGATTTCTACATTTACCGTGTGAAATTTAGCATGGCAAAATACGTTTCGTTTAGCTAATTATAGTTTTTCGTTTCAATTTCTTTCAGGCCCTTCACCAAAGTCAAACCATGGAGGGCTGTTCCGCTCCCCTGGTAGTGAAATTCGCCGACACCCAAAAGGAGAAGGATCAAAAGAAAATGCAACAATTGCATGCTATTTGTGGTATTAATTCTTTGGGCCAGACACCAAATGGTGCGGCTGCAGCTGCTGCAGCCACACCCACTGCGAATCCAGCCAATGCATTGATAGCAGCCTCTCCCACAGCGGCGCGTCCCTCACTGGCTGCAGTGCCACCAGTGCAACAGGCCGGCCCTGGAGCAGGCGGTCAAACAGCTGCCCTTGTCTCAGTTCCCACAACGGCCACACTGAATTCGGCCTCACTGGGACCCACCTTGCTGGGCAGTAATCCCCACCAGTCGCCAGGAGCGGCTGCAGCAGCAGCAGCGGCCGCTTATCTATCCGCTACAGATCCTACGCTTCAATTGTTTCAACAATTGCACACCTACGGACTGACTCCGGCTCATTATTTGCAAGGTGAGTGTGAGGAACCAGAAAAGGAAGCCAATTATTGTAGCCTAGTTCTTAAGATTTATTCCATCTCGAGTGTCTACCCCCACCCCGAAAATGAGTCAGTCCTACGGTTTAGTCCCACCCAAAATCACAGCGTTATTTCTTCGCTCTTTCTATTCCCTATCTATCTGTTTCTTCACACATTTGCTCGTGTTATCTTTGTTCTCTTCAGACGCGCACTTTTCTGTCTTGCCACCCAAAAACAAAACAAAAAAATTATCAAAATAATTGTTTAATTTTAATTGCGTGTTTTAGTTTAACTTTTCTTGTTGTATCTCATGTTTTTTTTTCTGTACTTTTTCGTTTTTTCGTATGAAAAGAATGTTGTTTTCATTAGTAATTTTTCTCTTTTATATTTGTGTGACGATTTAGGTTAAGAATGTTAAGGGACAATGAGCTGCTGAGAGGTGAAGAAAGCTACTGAAAATGGGTTCGAAATAAATCCCAAAATTGCTTAAAGTGTGTTTATACTTAGATCATATAAAAAGGGTTTAAAAAGCATGGTTAAAGAAATTTCCTAAGTTTGAGTGCAGTATTCAGGATTCTTTCGCTCCGTATAGGCCGAGTTTAGGTACAGTTTCAAAATCCGTCTATATATAACTGTTCTTTACCTTCCCCGCAGAAGATAAATGACTTTTTCTAGAAAAAGAAGAATAAACCAACAAATTTCCCTCCCTCCAGTACACTGCAGTCATTTGTAAAGCATTTAAAAAAAAGTAAACAAGAATTAATGTAAAAGTTACAAAAGCCAACAGTTTCATTTTTTTTTTGTTGTATTTTTTTTCCTGCTTCCTTCTAAACTTGTCATGTCTTCATTTATAACAAGGGAGAATGACAAGAACAAAAAAATCACAAAAAAAAATAAAAAAGATGGACCCATCTTGCAGACTCCTCCTGTCATTTGCAAGCGACAACTGTCAAATAATTAATTTCAATTTAAGCAACAAAAATTTGCATAAATGCAGGCAGTACAAAGTGCAGAGGCCCAGCAGCAGCAACAACGACAACAACAATAACAGCCCCGTAGAGCCTGATGAATAAAACAAAAATTGTAATAGGATTAAAAGGTGGACAACGATGATGGCCAAGGCGGAGCACAGATTCTGTACGTGTTGCATATGCAACAACTCTTCATTAGAATGACCGACGTGTCCTGCCTCCACCCCTCACTCACACCTGTGTACACTTGCATATACGTGTGTATATATATGTACCTTCCTCCCACTGTCTGGACAGTCTCGACGATGTGGACATTTTGCGCATAACAAATCAAGCACAAGAGTCAGGGAGAGGAAAAGCACGGAAACACAAAAAAAAAGAAACCAAAACCAAAACAAAAATGGGAATCACAGACAACCAAATGTTGAAGCGGCGCGTGATGTAATCGGAGAAAAAAAATACACAAGGTAGAATTTTGTTTTTGAGTACAGGGAAGTCTTGATACCCTTACAGAACTATATAAGTGTAAATGATGCTCTCAGAATCTACTTTTCATGTTTTGCACCAGAATAAGCGGAACAAAAACTCTCAGAAGGCTGCTTCAACAAATCCCACGGAAAGGAAATAGACACTGTTAAGAAAAACCAAAATGATCATGATAAATGCGCTTCTAAGTATGCTATGCTTATGCATAGTCATAGGTTTGCTAACCGTTGATTTATTTTGAATACCTTCAACTGGTCTGACAATCTGTTTGAATGTACAGAATGTTTTAAATGCTTGATTCATGAACAAATAGGATTAAATTAAGTTCAGTTTGTTCTTAATACACTTTAATACTTCAAGAGATGTACAACAAAAAGAGGTTAAGTTCTATTCGCACTAGTTTCAGAACAAAAAGCAGTAGTCTTGAACATTTTTAAGGCTTAAATTAAGTCGGTTTGATTCATATTTGAGTATGAAAGTTCTATATCCAAGCATTATTTATTATCAAGCCAAGGACGCAGAGATCTTACTACAATCTATATCATGCTTATGTTGAGCTCTAAAAGTTCTGAAAAGATTTAAGAATTGTGCTTAACATTTTCAAGAACTAAAGACGTTAAAATCGAGCTTGAATGTACAATTTCGTACTTAAATTAGGAATTTCAGATTCGAACCGATCTGGAAATCCAGAATTTCGTACTTAAATCAAGAATTTCATATTCGAACCGATCTTGAAATCAAGAGTTTCGTACTTAAGCCGAAATTTCCGAGAAAATTTTATTGATTATCGATATGGAACACTTGAATTGATGATTTAGGATCATTTTTTACTCAATACTAAATTCCAAAAGTGCCGGTTCGGGTTCAGGTTCAGGTTATAGAGAACTTTTTATATGGTTCGTTTGAAAAAAACTGGAAAACGTGAACCGCATAGTTTTAAAGAACTGTGGTAGTGCTGAACAGAAAACGAATTCATAGTCAACTTTTATGTGTTAGTTGAATTCATGAAATGGTGATAATGCACGCACTTTCGGACTTCTTTTATGGATTTTTGATTGATAATTTTTGTACCAAGTGTTGAAGGGTTACTTTAAGCATTTCACAACATGACTTTAGCTTTATTTCACTTCTCGAAGTCAAAATATAAGCAAGTTTTCTGGTGAGAACCTATTAAAAATCTATCAAAATTACCAAAGTTTTGAGAAGATTTCTACATGTAAGACTATACCCAACATTCCATTAAAGTCCTCATGCCCCACAGAACTTACACTTCGGGAAGAATCCGTAGATGGCACAGCCAGCAACAGTAAACGTTCCAAATGCGTCGACGACTGACAGTAAGGGCAACTCGGGGCAGTTAGAGGCAACTTAGAGCGACGACGTATGCCACTTGAATAACAAATGACGTTTTTAAATGTCAGCAAAAAGGATGACCAGGACTCACAATTGTCCTGAAGGGCAGTGACGGCCAGCAAATGTGCGGAACGTGCTTTCCCTCTTCCTCCCCATTTTTTTTTTATACTTTCCTGTAGCTAAGCGCAAATAAAAACCGTTAAGTGGAGCAGAGAGAACGCGCAACCAAAGTTGATTTAATTGTGGCCAGGACAAACATTTAATTCTGCAAAAATATTTAAAGCGAGAGGGGAGAAAATGTGCTTTAGCACACATGCCTTGTGTCTAGCATTCTTTCTTTAGGCTCTCAAAGAAAACCATAAAAAAGAAAAAAAAAACAAAGGTGGAAAAGCCCACTATGTAGTCAGGTGTAAGAAGCTACCCCAATAGCTGGGGGCTTTCAACAAGGGCGCTGGCATGTAAACAAATGCAGTTCCAAGGGGAAAGACGGTTTCCTTTTTTTATTTTTGGAGTTTGGCCTTAGGCGAGCATACCTTATGTTTTATTATGCCCAGAAAAGAAGTAGGTTTCAGAGGGGTAAGATAATGGCTTTCTTCACACCAGCAGCTCATTCAAAGAGGAAAATAGTTGAAAATTCCTTTGCCTGGTTTTTTTTTTGTCTGTGAGCATGTCACTCGTTTACACACACACACACACATACACACATTCCATGTTCAGGATTCCTGTTTTGTGTAGAAGCTTGCCAAAGATATACTAATTTAGCAGCAAAACATTATCGCGTAATTTAAATGTAAGTGCTGCCAGCTGAACCAAAAAGTAAATGATTATAAACGAATTAGTTGAAATTCAATCAGCATTGGCTTTTAGCGCCTCTTAATGCTATTAATTTAGTTTATTTATATTTTTATGTCTAACTGCATTTGAAATTGATTTTATGTCTATGCATTTAAATGTTGAATTTTTGATTTTATATTTATTCCCGTTTTTATTTGAATTATTACCCTTTTTTAATTTTTATTTATAATTTTTTATAATTTTATTAGTCTTTTTCTTTAACCACATACTCATTCGCATATTTGTAAATATTTAAGAAATTTATTTTTGAAGGGGGGTGCGTTCAGCAGGATTGTTGTACAAAACTCAGCCTAATCAACTCTTCGAAGTAACAAACTAGCTTTTATCTGTCTAAGAAATAGGCTTTAGTTATTGAGTCATTTTGAATTAACATAAACAATTGACAAACATTTTCTATTTACTGTCAGAGAGTGAGCAAATGACATCTTAAGATAGGGTTCACCAAATTTTAGTGGCTGTAGATTCTTTTAAATTTTTATGAGCATTTTATTAGTGCAAATGCTTTGAATTATTTATAAGGTATTCATTTTAAAACAGTTATTTAAATGACAAGAGGCTATCAGTAAGATAGAGACAGCTGTGGCGTAGCGTTGTCGCCTATCGAGGTCCAAATTTGTATGTTTAAATATGTGGTGAAAGAGTATTCCTTCACCCCTATGCCATAGCGCTAGGCTTGACCTAGGAATCGACTAAAATATTATGCCTTATTTTAGAAATTTTTCTTAGATTTACCATAGATTACGCTGTGCCAAACGCTTGGTTAATATTTTCTGATCCCGCCATGGCATGTACCCTTTCATCGAATAATATATTCCCAGTCAGGAAGGAAAAATAAAAAAAATATTCTGTTTTCTGATTCTGTAAAAAAAACTTATAAAACTTATAAAACCAAAGAAGCAGAGTTCAGTGCAAGTTGTATAGGATGATTAACATGCCATTTTCAATCAATTTTTTAGTTTTGGTGACAAAATGACATTATAAAATATCAAATTGATGTTAAAATTTTCATTTTATCTGCTCGAAATATCAGTTTCAAACAAGTCAGTTTCAAATGTAGAATGTCGATATGAGAAAATATAATATTGAGCCCCAGATCAAATTTATTACTTTATTCTGTGTACAGAGTATGTTATAGTCGAGCTTGACCGACTTTCTTGCTAGCTGAGACTGTCTTAGATTCTAAGCTTTCTTTCTGATCGCACCCCTTATAATATTTTCTTAAGGTTTTTAAAATTTTTCCAAAATATTGTTTGAGTTATTGGACTATTTAATTAGTTTACTTGAGAGTAAGAGACTCATAGTTCAGGGACTAGATATGAGTATGAATTCATTTACAAGTACGTAATATGTACTACATTATGTAGCATATTAGCTAAGACATGGGATTTAGAATTCGCTTTTGAACCAAAAACAACCAAATACCCTTGCGTGTCGATTTCTAGTCGGAAGCCATTTTGTAAAAAACCTAATAATACATAAAAAGTATTGCCAATTAAGCAAAACATACAATTCACAAATTTCTAATGTTTGGCACTTTTGCACAGGAATGCTTTATAGGGAATTGAGACTATCTTAGCTTAGCCTTCGTTCTTAAAGATACTGGAGAGAAATATAGTGAAAAATGTAAGCTATTCTTAGTTAAAAATTATTTCTGTGTCATTTGTTAAGCTCTTGTTTTAAAAAATTTCAAATTCGACTACATATATAGATGCATAGGATTTCATTTTGCTAGCTACAGTTAAGAAATGGATAAATTGGGTTGCCTCTTGCAAAAAAAATCTCAGAAATAGTCACTTTTAGACCTTTTCAAACTTACATTCTCTTAAGTTTTGTTCACAATTTCTTATTATTTTATGCATGCAATATTTATCAATTTTCATACTATTTTATTTTACCTTCGTCTCATTATTTTCTGTTTCTCATTTTCAATTCCTATTTTGTTTTTATTTTTCCCCCTTTTTCGTTTCTTCTTTTTGTTTGTTAATTTTAATTTTTTTATTTTGCTATGATTTGTATGTTTACTTATTTACATGAAATTTATGAAACAAAAAACAACATCCGATAAACAAAATTAATTTTTTTAATTTCTTGTAAATGTAAATAATCCAATTGGGTGTGTGTTTTCTTCTATGTTTTTTATATATATAAATATTCGTTGAACATTTTTTGGTATGTCTATGATTGACTCTGTGGTCATGTAAAAAAATCAATCAATCAAACAATCAACCAACTCAACCAAACCTTACAAAAAAAAAAAACAAAAAACAACCATAAACCAAAACTCAATAACTGTACAAAACAAAACAAAAAAAAAACATAAAAAATATGGAAAAAATCAGGACTAAATTTCCACCCACCGGATAACAGTGCCCACCACAGCCAACCCAACGGCGGGGCCACAAGCGCCGCCGCCTCTCTATCGGCTGCCGCCGCCGCCGCATCATCCGCTCACCACCACACACCACTTGGCGGGCCATCCACAGCACCATCCGCATCCAGCGGCGGGATCTCTGCCGCCGGGCATGCTGCTGGCGCTGGACTGCTCGCCGGTCCATCCATGTCTATGCAGAATCTGGTAAACCTATTAGCCACGCCTCCACATCAGCTCAGCGCAGCAGCCACCAACAACAACCACAATATGCACCACAGCAGCAACCACCATCCAAATAGTACTTCAAGCCATCTTCAGCGTCAGACCCTGACCTTTGCCACAAACGCCGCTGGACAGCTGATCACACATGCTCAGCCACATCCGCATGCGCATCCCCTGAGTATGTCACAGTTAATGGGCGCTGGACAGCCTCCCCCGCCAGCGAGTGCCGGACAAACGCTTACGTTGAGTGCGCTCTGTAAGTAGAAATGGAAGGGGGCAAATACCCTTCTTTGTATCTATGTATGTATCCCTGGGTATGTGTGCTAACTGTGTTCTCTTTGTTATCTGTATGTGGTATTTAATATCCTTTTTGCCGCCTGCATGCGCCTTTGCCCCAGCCCCGCCGCCTCCGCCCCCAAAAGCCCTAACAAATACTACACAAAACGTATTCCCAATGGAATCAAATCCCCTTTAATCATTTTAAAAAATATCTTAACCCGTTTAGAATATTGAAAAACATTTTATTTTTAGCTATAATAAAATTTATTTATCACAAATGGTTCATACGACACGTAAGCCGGTTAAATTTAAACTACGAAATTTGGAAGTTCCCAAGCCAAATGTCGGCTGTGTTCCAAATTTCAGTTGGCTTTTGGTGTACTCTTCTACATATTCTAGAAGGCAACACTGCGTATGAGTGTTACTTAGACGGGTTTTATAAGGTGAAGCAAACTTTATGAAGCTTTTGAAAAAGTGTGCGCTTTGTATATTTAGAAAAATATCCCTAGCATAATTTAGGATGTAAATTTTCATCAATTTAAAATTTCAAAAGAACAATTTGAATTCTTTTTAATTTTAATTAAAAACAGCAACAAATCGGATAACTTAGCAACATCTTTATTAAACAAAACAAAACAAATAGAAACTAATACACATCTCTCTCCTTGCCCTCCCCCACTCAATTCCCCACACTATTCTTAATTAAAATTTCAATATATTCATATCTTTTGACGTTCATCCCTCGCACTTTTCATCTGAAAAGTTTCTAATTCGTATTGTTTCTTGTCAATAAACAAAAAATGGTGTATCCACCAGCAAACCATAACAAATGAAAATAAAAACCGTGCACAAATTTTAACAACGTTGCCATAACAAAATACAACAAAAACAAATCAATGCCCCGCTAACAACAATAAAATGCCAGTCCTGCCGTAGAATGCGTTGTTGATTGCGTTTGAAAATGAGAAAAAAAACTAAAGGAAAGTTTACTTCGGCCTCCCCGAAGTTTAGATACCCTTCCGGCACGTTTTTCTACTTTTCGGACCTTACTTTTCTATGGGAGCTATACTACATAGATGTCCGATTTCGACCATACTTAGTGGAGTCATGCACAAGCCTAACAAACTAATATGTAAAAAATTTGGAGTTGATTCCATTTAAAACAATAAAATTGTTTTAATAGAACTTATTTTTAGACCGATAATTTGTACTATAGCTATATGCTATAGTCATCCGATTTTGACAAAACTTTGTCGAATTGTGTGAAAGCATATCAAATGAATAAATGCCAGTTTTAAGAACATTTTCTTTGAAAACAAAAAAGTTTTTCTCACTAAGACTACTTTTCATACTCTACTTTTCTATGACAGCTATACTATATAGATGTCCGATTTCGACCAAACTTGGTAAAATCATGGGAAAGCATAGAAAACTAAGAAATACAAAGTTTGGAGACGTTTCCATTGATAACAAAAAAGTTTTTCTCACTAAAACTAGTATCTCGACCGATCATTCCTATGGCAGCTATATGCTATAGGCTTCCGATCTGGCCGGTTCCGACAAATGTGCAGCTTAGTTGTACTAAAACACTTTGTGCAAAGTTTGGTCAAGATAGCTTTGAAACTAACAGACAAGAAAGCTTAGAAACAGACGGATATAGCTAAGTCAACTCAGTACATAATGCAGAACAAGAATATATATACACTTTATATGCTCGGAGATGCTTCCTTCTTTGCATAACAAGCATCTGTACCATTTTAATATACCCTATGCAAGGGTATAAGAAAAACTGGGAGAATAATAATAACAATATGCCCGAAAACTCGCCAAGTCAGTGAGAGAGATTTGGAGAGTGTGTGTTTCCCTCTATCTCCCTCTCTCTCTTGTGCTGGACGGTTTAATATTTACATGAAAGCAAACGCTGGCATATTAAAAAAGAAAATACAAATAAAGGGAATCCTGGCCAAAAAAGGATTCATTAAATACCTCAGTTATTTTGTAAACCAAAATAAGGAAAATGGTTTTGTGTTACTTGATGAAAGTGAAATTAGAACAAAGAATAAAATCTGAATCCCAACATAACTTATAGAAGTGGTTTAAAGAAAGTTAAAAGAATTTTCATCACTACACCGAAAAGAGAAGAGAAAGAGAAATCAATGCGAAACGGGATTGAAAACAGGGTAGTCCCGGATATTCTTGATCCGATCCATGAAAAGATTGATTTCCCTCCAACTTTTTTGTTTAATATCAAAAAACAAGATTACTTTAAGCCAGCTAACAGATATGGCTTATTGAGTCACTTTCAATGCTTTGGCTAGTTTTTCTTAAGTTTAGAAAACCACTTAAATGAATGTTTGAGTCGTTTTTGTGTTCTAAGATGGAGAGAAGTCTTGTTTACAGATTCAATATCGGGTTGATAGGCTTCACAACCTTTCCCACAACGTTGGATTGATACACCCTTGTGTCTCTTGTATGCTCTGAGTCCCAAGTCACGACTTATGAGCGTTACATGCTGTCCTTGCTGATATTCATCTCATGTGACATGATTTTCTGCTTGCGCAGTGGATTTCGACGAATTCGACCAATTATGGTTTGGCTTGGGACTAAAAGTAGGGTTTATGGGCAGAAATTAACTATTTTCTATCAGACTTATCTGGCTTTTTACCATTTCACTAACTCAGTTACTGTTTTAGGCTCACATCTTAGCCAAAATGTACAAGTGTTAGATTTGCAGTCTACCGAAACTACGCCGGTACCATGTTTGGCTGTCTTTTTGGTCTGTTTCAGAAGTATAGGTACTAGGATATCGGTAAAAAAAAGTTTATAATAACCGGTACCGGTTTGCAATTCTCTTTTAAGCCCCATTCAAAATACCATTCAGCTAAATTCGGATTAGAAGCAGTTCTTAATTAAATTCGGATTATTAAGTTTCAAAATGAGCACAAAGCAATCATACAACGCTAACAAAGCGCCATTTCAAATTCACATTTCAATCTATTTTTTGCATTGTACTATAATTCAGTTTCAACTCTGTACAAATGTTCAAAGCTGAACCACAAATTACGTTACAATTATTTCCATACCATACTTTTTTTTCAATTACCCAAACACTTGGGTAAAAATTTCCAATCATAAAAATTAATTTTTATCTAAAATGTGCACACAACTCAATAAATGGTGGGTCATAAAAAATTTAGTTCCATAATTTAGGTCCTTGATGGTGTTTTTATGTGTCGAGTGCACATAAAACTGCATGAAATGCAAAACATCATAAATTTTTAGTAGATTACAAAAAAATTGTTATATATAACAAAACAAACGGCAGAGAGGAGCCGGTTGGTGGGGGGGCCGGAGGCAAGGCTCAATTAAAAAACAGAAGCGTAACAACAAAGGCTAACAAATTTTTTTATGTTGCAAGAGGATATAAAATTTAATAATGTAAGGGCGAATGGGAAAAGCAAACAAAAGAACAAGAAGGGGAAAAAAATATGGAGAACCAGAAACTCTCATATGCGTTAACTCAACTCAGGCGTTGCGGCTTGTTTATTGTTCAAATATCTGTATGTGTGTGTGTTGTCCGTGTGTGTGTATGTGTGTGTATTGTCCTTGTCTCTGTATAATTTGTAGCTGTTTGAACAGCCAGCAACTACAACTCATGTCTATCTTTTGGATTTCTCTTGGCATATTTTGCACAATATTTTTCAATAGCCTTGTAACTTTTTCTAGGGCCTACAAGTGCCGCCGATCCTTATACACCTACACTGAATGGTTTGACCAATGGAGCAGCAGCAGCAGCCGCCTATGGAGCCGCTCAACCCCTAACTGCACAAGCCCTGCAGGCGGCTGCAGCGGGCGTGGCTGGCAAACAGATTGAGGGTAAGTGAAATGATGGGAAACCCTCCGGAAAATTCCCTAAGCTCATATGTTGTTGTTGCCTCCACAGGTCCCGATGGCAGCAATCTGTTCATCTATCATCTACCTCAGGAATTCATTGACACGGATCTCGCCTCAACATTTCTGCCCTTTGGCAATGTGCTCTCCGCCAAAGTGTTCATCGATAAGCAAACCAATTTATCGAAATGCTTTGGCTTCGTCTCGTATGACAATCCGCATTCGGCAAATGCGGCCATACAGGCCATGCATGGCTTTCAGATAGGCACAAAACGCTTGAAGGTCCAATTGAAACGTTCCAAGGATGCGGCCAAGCCGTACTAAAACCCAGGCTCACCCCCCAAACACACACAAAACTTAGTTTAATTAACCATTTCTGTGCCTTTTTAGCAAAAGTTGTTGAAACCAAAGGACCAATTATATAACACAAAATTGTAACTGATAAGTGGAAGTAGCGGAATGAGTGCACAAAAACCAACCAAAGAAGCAGAGGAAGTCGTTGTTGTTAATCACTTTTGCTGAATGATTTCGAGAAACGGCAGAAAGAAACTATAGTCCCCAAAAGAAAGAAAATAGAAAACTGAAGCTGCTTTGTGGTGGCAAAGTATTTTTCAAAGCCAAATAGTTAAGCAAACCAAATTCAAACCAGAATGCGGCACCAAAATTTCTATTGTAGTCAATTGAAAAAAACATAAAACATTCGAAATTCAGACAAAATATGTGAAGCTAAACCTAAGATGTGCAAAGTGGCATTAAGGCAAAACAGTAAAACTAGTAGAATTACAAACACTTAAAATTCTTACTACTACATCCTTACTTGGAGAACACTGCATAATAATATTTGTTATAGTCATTCATAGTTGTAAACTATTTTATGTTAATTTAAACACATAATTATATATCCAATTCACCGAAATACACACACACAAACCATTTGAAGTGGCGAAAAGAAACCTAAAACAAAAGTGTACTTAAAACTGCACCAAATGCGAAATGTAACTTTTAATAAATACATAGAAATTTAGTGAGTAAACAAAATGTGTAGCTTTTTAGTAAATATTTAAAATGTACTTGAATAAAGAAAATATGTAAGCCGGCGGAAGTAAGGTTTCAATATTTACAAATAATAAAGTCAAATTTTTAACAAATATAATGAAAAGTAAGGGTTCCGCTTAGATTTGATGTTCAAAATGGAAGAATGGGCCAGGTAAGTTGGCCGAAAGATAATGGAGATGCCAAAACATAGCTTAACAAATTGAAACGAGAAAGCTAAGCAAATTTCGTTTGTGCCGAAGTTTTTATACCCTTGCAAGTGCTCGCTTAAATATTTTCATAGATCGTTCGTATGGCAGCTATATGATATAGTCAACCGATTTGGCCAAAAATTAAAAGCATGTGAAATAAACAAATACAAAATTGCAGGATGCTACCATTAAAAACAAAAAAGTGTTTCTAACTAAGACTGTTTTTATACTCTGTACCGTAGGTACATAGAGTATTATAAGTTTGTGCAAAAGTATGTAACATCCAGAAGGAAGCATCTCCGACTCCATAAAGTATATATATTCTTGATCAGCATTAACAGCCGAGTCGATATAGCCATGTCCGTCTGTCCGTCTGTCCGTCCGTCTGTCCGTCTGTCCGTCCGTCTGTCTGTCCGTATGAACGCACAGATCTCAGAGATGGTAAGAGATAGAGGTTTGACATGTATGGGACATATGCTTCTTATGTCTGCAGGCAGATCAAGTTTATTTTCAATTTTGCCCACGCCCCCTCCCGCCCCCGCAATATGGAAAAAACGTAATATCTCCCACAGTTTTGAAGATAGATGGCTTGTTCCTTCTGGACATATTTAGTTATTAGGATAACTTATCGATCCGCCAAAGGAATGAAGAAGATCGGATGAACGGTTTTCGAGTTATGATCAAAAGACAAATTTTCTTGGTACAGAGTATGTTATAGTCGGGCTTGACCGACTTTCTTTCTTGTTCAGACCTATCTTTTGTATGGCAGCTATACCATATAGTTGTCCGATTTTAATAAAACTTGGTAGATTACGATTACAAAGTTTGGAGACGCTTTCATTAAAAAGAAAAAAGTTTTTCATACTAAAACTAGTTTTCCGACCGATTGTTCCTATGGGAGCTATGAGATTAAGTCATCCGATCCGGTCGGTTCTGACATATTAGTAGCGTGCAGCAAAAAGAAGACTCTGTGCAAAATTCCAGCTCGATAGTTGCAAAACAGACAGACAGACGGACGGACAAAGCTCAATCGACTCATCTCGTCATCCTGATCAAGAATATAGTACATCTAGTTTAATGGGTCGGAACTGTTTCCTCCTCCCTGTTACATACATACATTTGCACGAATTCATAATCCCCCTTTTTCCAATTTTAATCTGAACAGGGTATTAAAATGTACTTACCCAATGAAACAGCTGTTAAAGCGGGAGCAGCAGAGAGCAAGCGCAGCAGCACAAAAAGAAATACACAAACGCAGGCGCGACGTCAAGAACTGCAAGCGGGGGAGACTTTGCGAACACGGTAAACGCGAAAAAAAAAACCAAGTGAGAGGGCGAGCAGGAGAGAGTAGGACGCTTTTAAATTATTGTTGCAGCCATACCAACTAGGCCTTCAGCTTATTTACACACTTATTTCAATTGAATTAAAGCACTAGCAAGAACACAATCAAAAAAAAAAAAACAACAAGCCAAGGCCGCGGCCGCGAGAGCCTGGCAAAGAGAGAGAGAAAGAGACAACATAGCGGAACAACTGGCCGATGCAGCATAATAATTTAACTATTGCATTAAATTATTAATGAAATGTTGCAAATGGTCTGAATTGAACACACGGGCACGCTTTGATACCAGCCGAATCATTTTGTTAGTTTGAAATGCGTTAAAAACCAAACAAAATTAATAAAACTTAGGAGCGCGATCAACTGGCGGCCGCCGGCCGGCTTGAACGAAAGAAAATAGGCAACTAGCCAACTATCGATATTTCTTTTCGATGCGCTAGTCCGATAGGTCCGATAGTCAATTTAAAATTTAAAATTTGAATTTGAATTTGAATGAAATTTATATTGAATCGTATTAAAAGCTAATTATTTGAAAAGTGAGCAATTAAAATGTATGTTTAGTTCAACTAGAACTTAAAGATAATACAGAATGTTGTTAATAAATTGATTGGGCTTTAAAATCAACAACAGAAGGCCTCCACTTTAGATGGATAGATAGAAAAGGGTTAAGTTGAATTATGCTCATTTTCCGAAAACCTTCGATAAATTTGTTTTCAAATATAATAATGCTCTGTTCTTATTTTGAGTTGAGTAAATCATATTGAACAGTACGTTTGTTGTTTGGCGACCTACATATACATATACATAAGTTAGAATATTGTTGTTTAGAAGGCTCGAGGTCGTGAAGTTTTAGATATTCTTTCAAAAGGTTTTTCTCCCTGTGTACATTCACTTTTATATTTTTGAATTTACTTACAGAGTAGAAACTAAAATAATACTATACAATAATCAATCATATTTATACCAGCAATTAAATATGTTCCACTTATCTTTAGATAAATGGCCACTCATCCTGTTGTTAACTTTCGTTTTATATGAATGTTTGTTTATATGAATGAAAGAGAGGGAAAGTTATGCCCTTTTATTCGAGTTTTCATCTATGTGCTTTCGTGTATGATATCTTTAATGTTGAAGTGAGCCATTTTTGCACTGGCAAACAAACTGAAAATCATGTTTTAATGTTTGCTATTTCTGCAGCTGTTTACGTTTGAACTACAGAAAGACTTATTTACATTAAATGTACAGGGACTATCAGCTACAATGAAAACTACAGCTCTAATTTAGGGTAAAGTCGTAAAAGAATAAAACATTTCCAATATGACTTAAAATAAAGCCTGAAAAAAATTGATGTTCACTGTTGTATGCTTCACTGTATTACAATTGTAAATTAAAGGCAACAATTCCTACTGAAATTTGTTTTATATTTACGCTTCAATTTCATTTTTGGCTCTCAGCACTTAACGGAATTTTCGTTGCTGCTGTTGTTGTTTTTGTTGTTTGTAAGCCCATTGAATGCACAATGGACCAACCAACAACATATGTGTACACTATGGACCGCCATGGCTCTCATCATCATCATCATCATCATCATCATCATCATGGCCATCATGCAAATAAAAGTTGTTAACGCTTGGTTCCATAAAGCATAAAAGTAATTATGGCTCCTCCATACGTAATCCTCCACCTTCTGGTCATACCCGCTTCAAGTGGGCAGCTTCATTTGCTGCACTTCACCTGTCTGCTTTACTGCTGCTGTATTTTCCGGCTTTTGTATTTGCAACTTTTCAATTTGTAATACAACAAAAAATGGTACAAAAAAAAAACCCAAACAAAATAGCGAAACAATGCCGGCATATGTAAATATGAATGTCTATCTCCCTCTCCAAACAATGTACAACAATTTAAGCTGAAAATCCTCAAACTTGGCTTTTAAAATTCAATTTCTACTTGTTTTTTTTATTAGATTTTATTGTTATTATATTAATTAAAACTTTTGGCATTTGGCTGCGGGCTTTAGCACACTTTCCAAACCTTTTGATGGTTTTGCATAAAATGGTGAAATTATTTAAAGTCTTTCTCGGTTCCGATGAAGTTAGTGCCTTGGATAGTGTGCGTAAGTCTACAAAATCTAACATTTTAGACTAGATTAGACTTAGACTTGGACGGTGAAGCAAACTTCATGAAGCTCTCTTAGAAGGCGGAATATTCAAGGCAAAATGAATACCAATTATTACGGATATGCATCAATTATTGTTATCAATATCATCATCGTGCATTCGTTAGAGAAAACTCTTAAAAATTACATGCTTGTAACGTGCGTACGGAGATTTTTCTTTCGTGAATCGTTTGTGACCGTGTCCGAAAAATCGCTCACGCGCCCAGCTCTAGTTCCTAGTAGATCGTCTCGTTACTTTGTCCACCTTTCTATGAATCGTTGTACTGCTAACTATGCTTTGCATGACCCCTTTCGAGTCCTCTGTGCTGATTACAATAAGCTCTTCCGCTTAATCTACTCGGAACATTCTCTTCCTGCTTTAAAAAACCTCCAATTTAACATATTTAGCCCGTAGTTAACATTATGTTATCCAGTGAGTTTGATTGTAGACTTGTTGGATGGGCACTTCCAGCTGTCCTCTTTTCGGTTATCAAACTAGAGCCAAATCGTTTTACCATCTATTATAGTTGGGAATCAAATCGACTTGGACACTAAACCACTTCTAAACCACTTCTAAACCGTTTCTAAACCATTCTAAACCACTTCTAAACCACTTCTAAACCAATTCTAAACCACTTCTAAACCATTCTAAACCACTTCTAAACCACTTCTAAACCATTTCTAAACCATTTCTAAACCACTTCAAAACCATTTCTTAACCATACTAAGCCACTTCTAAACCACTTCTAAACCATTCTAAACCACTTCTAAACCATTTCTAAACCATTTCTAAGCCATTCTAAACTCAATACACTGCTAAAATCTCTTTGAACATATATACCGTAGGTATATAGAGTATATTAAAAAGTATTTAACAACCAGAAGGAAGCATCTCCGACCCTATAATGCATATATATATTCTTGATCAGCATCAACAGCCGAGTCATGTCCGTCTGTCTGTCCGTATGAACGCACAGATCTCAGAGATGGTAAGAGATAGAGGTTTGACATGTATGGGACATATGCTTCTTATGTCTGCAGGCAGATCAAGTTTATTTTCAATTTTGGCCACGCCCCCTCGCGC
This sequence comes from Lordiphosa fenestrarum, assembly GCA_035044985.1. Lineage (NCBI taxonomy): Eukaryota > Metazoa > Arthropoda > Insecta > Diptera > Drosophilidae > Lordiphosa > Lordiphosa fenestrarum. The sequence continues at coordinate 1,646,683 of JAWNNO010005527.1, read as the reverse complement.
CCCCGCAATTTAGAAAAAACGTCACAGTTTTAGATAGATGGTTCGTACTTTCTAGACATATTTAGTAATCAGGATAACTTAAAGATCTGCCAAAGGAATGTTGAAGATTGGATGAACGGTTGTCGAGTTATGATCAAAAGACTGTTCGCTGCAACAGCGCTGCTTTCAGCTGCTACTGCAGCTTCAAAACTTATGCTGAGCGGATAATTTCGTTGGTACAGAGTATGTTATAGTCGGGCTTGGCCGACTTTCTTTCTTGTTTCCATCTTAAATTAGTCACAGCAGGCACCAATAGCTGTAGAAGGTGACCGATTGAGTAAAAAAGTTTTACATAAAAAAACGTTTTATCTTGTATATTTTCCAGACCCCAAGAGTTCCACAGAGCAATTATTAACACATTTGATTTAAGCTGAGTGAATAACAAACCTTTTCAAAGGTCTTTGAACTTTAATCAACCCAGATCCTCCCCCATCTCCACTTCAAGTTGAACTTATTTATGTCATAAATACAATTTGCCAACTTGCACACTTTTAACTCAATTCCCCTGTAGCAGATGTTACGCTTTGCGCGCAACCGCAACGTGGGAGAACCCACTGGACCCTGCTGCTAATGATGCCACATGTCCTTTGTGCTCCTTTAGCACGTACAGAGCTAAATATAACTAAATACATAGTTTAATTCGTGGCTGGACGCTTTGTTCACGGTTTGTTGCTTTGGCTGCTGCTGCTGCTGCTGTTGCTCTTTTTTTGCAACTCTGTTATGCCTTTGTTGGCACAAGGATTCCTGGCCGGAGGGGGTGGAGGTATTGAGGAGAATCAAGCTGGGATTTGGTAGAGATTAGCGCTCGGTGCTGGCGGTTTTTTGGGTATGTTTGCCAGCAAAAGTTGAACTTAATTAATTTTCACTCATTTTATTGTGTTTGTGTGTGCGCGAGTGGGATGTGGGGCGGCCAGAGCCAGCTCTATTTGATTAGGATACAAAAGAAAATTTTTATTTACCAGCCAAACATTTTATTCAAATTCAAAAGCAAGCAATAAAGAAACGAAACTTAATGAAAGTTTTGGAGGAAAATCTTTTCTAAATGTATTGTTAGTTTTTCCGCTTATGCGATTCTCTCTCCACACGCTTCAAAATGGCATCCATATTGGTCACCAGCTGTTCCAAAATTTCCTCCAGCAAGGCCACACGATTGTTTAAGCTGTAATCGAAATGGTTAGAAGTCGGCTCTAAGTATTTCTTACAAAAACTTACCGATGCATTTCCTTGTTTTGCTCAGTATCTGGTATATCCTCAAAATATTTAGCTCTAGGATACAAATGAAGGAATTATTTAAGTCCACAGGAAATGTGTTTCAATTTCTTACTCTGCCTGTGTCATGTTTCGTGTCAGTTCCTTGGGATGATCATAGGCCGATGTCGTGTCCTCAATTTCAGGCTCACGCGCCGGAGCTGTACTCACCGGTTGGCGACGTTTGCGTCCACAATGTGTTATAAAATACAAGGCACCAGCCAATTTCTTATACACATAAGACCCCAACTGACTGCGTCCCTGTGTAATTTCACTCTTCACCGAATTATATGTCTCCATGATAATGGCCAAGAACATGTTCTGTAATAAAACAGATAATAAAACAGATAACAGATAAGACAATGAAAAACCCCACCAACAGTATAAAGAACACCAACAGTATATAGGTGAGAAAATATATGGGACCCAGCACGCGATTTGCCTGCTCAATTAGATTATACTGAAAATCACCCAATATCATACGTATCATGGTCAATATGGAGGTAACAAAATCACGAAAATCTGGATGTTTGGTGCCAAACAGCAAGAGACCCAATTGTGCATAGGCCAGAAAGACAATACCAAACATCAGACTAAAGCCAGCCAGATCCTTGGAGCACTGCAAAAAAGTAACAGTTTGTTTATCAAATTGAAAATTACAATATTTTTTCAGCTTTCAGCTTACGCGTTTCAGTGTGGTGGTAAACTGTACCAGTGTCTTATTGAAACTGATAAATTTGAATATTTTAATCCACACCAGAAATGCCATTATGGCCATCATATCCACATAAATGGTATTCCAAAAACAAAGCACATCCAAACTTTGAAATCCCTCTTGAACTTTGGCCTTGGAGGTAATGGCTTGCACTTTAAAAGTATGCCAGATGTTATAGATGAGAGCTAGGTAACAGAACTAAGGGAGAGAAAGCATATTAAATCTGAATATATATAGCTTGCAAAGAGCTTCGCTTGTTGTAGTTTTTTACCATTATTATTCGTGATGCCCTTCAAAGTATGCAAACTTTATTTCCTTAAGTTATTATGTATTAAAACAAGAAATAAAGTCGGTCAAGCCCGACTATAACATACTCTGTACCAACGAAATAATACGCTCAGCATAAATTTTGATGCTGCAGTTGCAGCTGACAGCAGCGCTGCTACTGCGCTGCAGCAGCGAACAGTCTTTTGATAATAACTCGACAACCGTTCATCCGATCTTCACCATTCCTTTGGCGGATCGATAAGTAATCATGATAAGTAAATATGTCTAGAAAGAATGCACCATCTATTTATAAAACTGTGGGAGAAATGACGTTTTTTCCATATTGTGGGTGAGGGAGGGGGCGTGGCCAAAATTGAATATAAACTTGATCTGCCTGCAGACATAAGAAGCATATGTTCCATACATGTCAAACTTCTATCTCTTACCATCTCTGAGATCTGTGCGTCCATACGGACAGACAGACGGACAGACGGACATGGCTATATCGACTCGGCTGTTGATGCTGATCAAGAATATATATAATTTATGGGGTCGGAGATGCTTCCTTCTGGCTGTTACATACTTTTGCACAAACTTAATATACTCTATGTACCTACGGTACAGAGTACAATGAAGACATCGGATATTCACTCATTGCATATTCACTCAGATTGCTGGGTATTTAACCAAATGTTAAGTTAAGACATATATAAAATATATACTTGACCAAAATTGCGTTTTTCATCTAACATAGCATACCTTAAAGGGCATTAAGCATTAATAATTTGGAGCGTATCAACATGGTAAAAAAATACAACAAGCGAAGCTCTTTGCAATCTATAATCAGATTTGACATAAAAACTTAGCAACTTAGTTAACTATCTCACACAGTTTAGGTTGCCAACTGGTATTAAACTGGTTTGAAAGAGCTGTAAAGGACAATTGGTTTTAAACTGGTTGAAAATGGCTGCTGCCGGGGACAATTGTCTTTTGCCTATGACATGCCTGTGTAAAATAACCGACTTCAATACATTGTTTTGGATACGAAGTGCAACCAGTTGCGAGTTTTAAGAGAATGGTATACTTCTGGTATTAAACTATACACCTTCTTTGCAGGGGCTTACCGAAGTAATAAATCATTGAGAGAGACAGAAAGCCTCTATTCTTGGGGAACCCTGCACTAGAGTCTGCTTAACGCAACCTTTTGAACATAAAACTTTTACGTTTTTTTCTTCGAAAAACACACACTTTGGTACTGCTTGGGTGCATGTTCAAGAGAAACTTCTCTTTAAACTTATAAAGAAACCTCTCGATATAAACCAAGTATCCAACTTACCAACAATATCAGCAAGTCCAATACATTAAGCAATGATCTAAAATAATGTTTCCAGCCTGTCTTGCGTATTTCATTTATCTCATAGATGGTATAATATAGAACCATAATATACCAAAATATATAGACTACAGTCATGATTAAACTGCGATCGGTGAAAAAGGAATACTGTTTGACGGTTTGCAGTTTAGTCTGTGGTATAACGCCACCTGTGGGTGGTATTTCGGCTATGAATCTGGAAAATACAAGAAATTAACATTTTAGAAACAAATTTTTATACATTCTGTAACAAAGGTACAAGGAGTATATTAAGTTAGTGCAAAAATATGCAACAGGAAGCAACTCCCACCCTAAAAAGGCTATATATTCTTGATCAGCTTTAACAGCCGAGTCGATATAGCCATGTCCATGGTTGGAAAGATGGAAAGAGATAGAGGTTCGACAAGTAAGGGACATATGCTGCTTATATTTGCAGGCAGTTCAAGATTACTTTTCATTTGGGCCACGCCCCCTCCCACAATTTTACAGCTAGAAGGTTACCACCTTGGGTACACATTTAGTAATCAGTGTTATTTATCGATTCGCCAAAGGAATGATAAAGATCGGATGAACGTTTGTGGAGTTATAAGGAAAACAAACATTTATGCTGGGCAGCACCGGCTGAAACACCGTTGGGCAGCACTTACAAAACTTTGGGAGGTACAGAGTATGTTATAGTCGGGCTTGTGCAACTTTTTTACTTGTTTTCTTTGTCTTTGCTGGATTGGAAAACATGGCTAAGAACCTCACAAAGTGTTAGAAATATAAGTGCTGCCCATAATTGTTTATTTTCCCTATAACTCGACTAGGGTTGGACTTAGAACAGTTTTTCCAAGGCAACAAGGAAAGAGCTGTAGAATAGCAAGCGAAAACTTATACTTTTTACTTACTTGGCACTCTGAAAGATATCCGTATTCTCATTATACAGATTAAACTCCACCAGACACAATCTGGAGCCACGGTCCAGCCAGTGTACGTCCTTTAATTGATTAATTATTTTCAAATTCTGCTCCTTGTCAAAGGTCAAGTCCACGGTATAGCCACCGGTGCGATAAAATGCCAGCACCGTCCAAAGCGGTGTGGCATCCAGTTGGCCCATTGTGCGAAATTTTGTACCCTTGTGGCTGCCGGTATTCTCCTCCGCCCCCGATGAGTAGGCGGCATAGCAGGTATTGAAATAACGTATGAATGCATCGTTCACATAGCAGCTCTCCTTGCGGACGCGTATCTGACGCAAACGTGGCGGTCCCAACAGTAGATTTTCATGCAGAAAGACGCGTCCCTGTAAATGTGTGGAGGCCTGAGTGCCATTGACACCATAATTGCCAATGCCTCCGGCACGACCATCTCCATCAGTAGTATTTGTGGCAGCACCTCCGCCCTGGCCAACAGTTTTGCGTTTTGATCGTTTTCTACCTGTTCTGCCATCCGGGTCTTCGTCGTCATCATCAGGATCACCGCTTATATCACTATCATCACCGCCTGGATCTTCTACCATACTGCCGCCTGGACTTTCTGACTCGCTTCGACTTGCACCACTTGACTCTCTGCCAACGCTGCCTTCACTGCCACCACTTCCCAAACTTTCCCTACTACCCCCACTTTCAGATGGACTTGATCCCGAGTCCGAAGGTGTTGACTCCGTGTCATTGCTTAGTGTGTCAAGACCCTGCGACATATCACCGTGCAGTGTTATAATAAAATTGTATAACAAATAGTCCCACCAATCGGGCACAGTGATTAGCTTCTCAAATGAAATGGTCACCGAAGGTGCCACCACCAAATCGCGAGTGGTGAACAGTTTCTTCATGGTCTCATTGAAGTAGAACATGTAGGAGTGACGCACGGAGAGTGTAACTAAGGAAAGGTTGTGGGTAAAGTATAGCCAAGCATATCCCGCTTCAATTACTCACCCAGCGATGTCAATATCAGAAATATGATAAAGACACCAAACTCCATGAGGGCCTCACGCACCTCCTCATCAGTGGTGTATAGAATCCGTGCGGCCTTCGCCTTCATGGCGCTTTGTTGTCCATGATAACCGCTAGTGGTTTCAGTCGATCCACGTCTGGCTTGGGCAGAGCTTATGGAGGCCTTCTTTCGTCCAAAAATGCTACGTCTCTGTGGCTCCCCTTCGTGCACCTCAACTCTGCCCGATGAGCTGGGCTGTTCGGCTTGCGGTGCGCTTTGGGCCATTTGAGCGCGTGTGGGTGTCCTTGGCCCGCGTCTTGGAGAATCCGAGCCTTGCACTCTCGTACCCGTTGGCTCAGACACTCGGGGGCTTGCATTTGCATTTCTGCTCGCACGTGGCGGTGGCGACGGACGTGAGGGACGCTCTGGTCCCTGACCCCGATCTGTCATTTTAATGTTGATAATTGTAAAGTTGTTGCCGAATTTAGAATCTTAGCTAGACTGCCCCCCTTTGACAGTTTTCAAACTAGAAACTTAAGTTTATGTGTTTGCTTTCAGCAAAAGCCAACTGCGAGAGCAATAAGAATGGGAGCCAAGCGTCCTGGACTCTGTGCATATGCATATTTCATGCGTTAACGCCAACATTTGAAGGAGCTGCAAAAGGAACTGCAGGCGCTTTTTGATTTATGGTTCCCTGCCTTCGCTTCGTCCGCTGGCCATCACCGTGTGCCGAGCGTTGGGGCTGTCGGGGGTGCATAAAAAATGCATGTACAAGAGCATAAATGTGATAAGACCCTCAACAAACTGTTCACAATGCTGGCTGGCGATGAGGCTTAACGCCCAGAGCGTTTTTTAAGATCGCACGGGTAAGCGGGTATTTGTGCATTTGACTTGAGCTGGCAGCACTATGCTAAAATGCATTTAAAGCTAAATGCTTGAATCCGTATGTTCTCTTCACTTCCTGGTTTTTCAAGCTGAGGCATATAATAATGAAAATTGGAAACAGTAATGCAGTGAATCACAAAGTACAGGGATATGAAGCTTTCATCAGGGACATTTTGCATAACCCAACTTCCAGTTTATAAAAAGTTCTTTTATATGCTTAAAGCTAAGCCCTTTCTCTTGAGACCGGCTGGAATTATCTGCAGTTAACTGCCCCATTTGCAATACTATAAAGTTGTATGATATTCAGTACTTCTTGGCAAGATGCCTAATCTTGAGCACAGAGCCAAAAAACCTATATTTTAAGAAACTACTGCTCACAAATGACGATGAAAGTCGGATATATATAAAATTGAAAGTATGTTTGTATGTTTGTATATTTGTTCCTTATGGGCGTCTAAACCGCTGAACCGATCTTCACAAATTTTTCACAGTATGTTCATGTCGATCAGGAAATTGTCATAGGCTATGTCTCATGTCTGTGACTTGGTCCAAAAACCGCAAAAATTGAAAAATTAAACCGTTCATCCGATTGCGAAGAAACTTTGGAGAATGGTTAAGTGCTTGCCCTCTAAGTTGAAGAAGTGGGCGGAAAATGGTCCAAAAACCGCAAAATTTTGGATAATTCAACCGTTCATCCGATTGAAACATTGGGGATTGGTTAAACGCTTGCCGGTTAAGGTTTCTAAGTTGACGTAATAGTGGGGAAATGGACCAAGAACCGCGAAATTTGACAAAAAATTATACCGATCATCCGATTGCGATGAAATTTTACGGAATGGTTGGACGCTTGCAAGCGAAAATTTCTAAGGTCCAAAAATTCTCGAAATTTCTAAAATAATCATATGTATATCTATGAAAGCGCTTAAAGCCGTGGGTAAATAGTCGATGCAGATTGAACGGCTGAATTTTGATATTTTTCATTTGAGCTTATATTATTCTATGAAGATTTCATAGACGGCAATGGTAGACTGGTTATTAGGAGGTGTATACCAAACTGTCAAAAAAGCCGCGAAATTAGCAAAGTTACAGTTAAAACTTTCATTTTCTCACAATGCAAAGGACCCGGGCGACGCCGGCTATTCAGCTAGTAAAAGATAAAATAAAGACAACGGAGCTGAAATCATCCAAATGCTGATCATTTTTCTTATCCTTTGGATGATTTTCAGCTCTGCATGGAAGGAAGCATTTCTGACCACATAAAGTATATATATTCTTGATCAGAATGACGAGCTGAGTTGATTTAGCATTGTCCGTCCGTCTGTTTCTTTGCTATCTTCTCCGTAAGTTTTAAAGCTGTCTCGACCAAACTTTGCACGAAGTCTTCTGTTACAAATACGCTGCACATTTGTCGGAACCGGCCGGATCGGATGACTATAACATATAGCTTCCATAGGAACGATCGGTCGAAAAACTAGTTCTAGTGCGAAAAACTTTTTTGTTTTTAATGCAAGCGTCTCCAAGCCCCGTATTTACTAGTTATCTATGCTTCTCCATGATTCCACCAAGTTTGGTCGAAATCGAACATCTATATACAGCCATGCTCCGGCTTTCACTTATTTTTACGAATTGCGATTTCAGCAAATTCGCACGATTTCAGTTTAGAGCGCTCCTAAATTCGCAAGTTTTCGTTATCGATAATGTTCCATTCCCAACTTGTTTTGCGTCATTTCACATAACAAAAACAGCTGATGAGCGTCACTACTCATGCTATCGATAGTTATATATCGATATGTACCATGGCCAAATCGCAAATTGTTGTTGTTGCGAGCAGTTTTCCATCTCGCTCAATTTTGTGTATCTCTATTAAATAATTGTTTAAAATATTGCCTTAGTGCGAATGGAGTGGGAGAGTCCGTAAGACAAATCTAAAAAGGTCAAGGAACTGAATAAAAATAGTTCCGTGGGCTGTCTGTTTGTGCATCAACCTATATTTTGCATTTACTTTTCATTTCACGGACTCAGATGTCGGTTTAAAAACGCCAAAACTTTGCGATTTCCGAGTGTCGGAGCCCCAAGTTTTACGATTTGATGATCAAATCGCAAAGTTTTTGCGAAAGCGAAAATGGGAGCATGGCTGATAGTAAAGCTGTCATAGAAAAGTAAGGTTAGAAAAACAGTCTTAGTGAACTTTTTTGTTTTCAATGTAAACCTCTTGTAAATAAGCATATATTTATTTTATAAGCTTTCACACAATTCTTCAAAGTTTTGTAAAAATCGGATGACTATAGGTTATAGCTGCCATAGGAATGATCAGTCCGGAAACTAGTTTTGGTGAGAAAAACTTTTTGCTTTCAAAACCACGTCTCCAAACTTTGCATTTCTTAGTTTGCTATGCTTTTCCATGATTCCATTAAGTTTGATCGAAATCGGACATCTTTATGATATAGCTGTCATCAGTGGCGTAGCCAGGATTTTTTCAGGGGGGGGGGGGGGGGGTTTTAACAAATTTTTTTTTAATCGCTTCTTTTTATACTCTGTACCGTAGGTACATAGAGTATTATAAGTTTGTGCAAAAGTATGTAACATCCAGAAGGAAGCATCTCCGACCCCATAAAGTATATATATTCTTGATCAGCATCAACAGCCGAGTCGATATAGCCATGTCCGTCTGTCTGTCTGTCCGTATGAACGCACAGATCTCAGAGATGGTAAAAGATAGAGGTTTGACATGTATGGGACATATGCTTCTTATGTCTGCAGGCAGATCAAGTTTATTTTCAATTTTGGCCACGCCCCCTCCCGCCCCCGCAATTTAGAAAAAACGTCATATCTCCCACAGTTTTGAAAATAGATGGCTTGTTTCTTCTGGACATATTTAGTTATTAGGATAACTTATCGATCCGCCAAAGGAATGAAGAAGATCGGATGAACGGTTTTCGAGTTATGATCAAAAGACAAAATTTCTTGGTACTGAGTATGTTATAGTCGGGCTTGACCGACTTTCTTTCTTGTTAAATACAGTATTTATTCAATTTGCATTTGTATGAATTTTTGTATTTAAGATATTGTATATCAATTTATTTGATTGCTATTTCCAATCTCCGTTGCTCCATACCAAGTATATTCAGAACGTCATCAGCGCTGACCTTATTGTCACGATGAATATATAAAAGGGCTAGTCCATTTAAGCGGGTTTCCCCAATTGAATTTCGCAAATAAGTTTTTAAAATCTTCAAAGAAGAAAAAGACCTTTCGGCAGTCGATGCCGTAATTGGCAATGCCATGAATATTTGCAGCAGAATACAAACATTTGGAAACATTTGGTTTGCAAAATGGAATCGCCCGTATATATAATATATATAAATATAATATAATGCTCTTCGATAGTATATTTTATGTTTTGTAAATTTTATCCTTCTAAAGGTCATATGAATTTCAAATTATTTTCTCATGTCAATGCTACAATTAGCAATTACAACGTAATCAGCGCACCAAAAAATATTTAGACTGAAAGTTTTAAACGGATTGCAGGTGCGAGCTTTTTGGAAGTTTATCTCATTTTAGTATTATCTCTATTTAACCCCCAAGCCCCCCCCCCCCCCCCCCTCCCCCCCCCCCTGCCTACGCCACTGGCTGTCATACAAAAGTGGAGTCAGAAAAGTAGTCTTAGTGAAAAAACGTTGCTGCAAGGTTATACAAATATCGGTCTAGCCGAAGTTAGCTATCCTCTATTATGTAAACTACAATATTGAATGTGCTAAGCTTAGATCCTACGTGCTACTGTGCTACAGTTGTCGAATACCTACAAACGGATCTGGTATTTGGTGAAGACCCCAACGGATGGGCTTTGTCTTATGAGGTGCATGAAATATGTACCGCCCACTGACACAAAACCCGCGGGCCTTAGATTTTTGTCTAAGCTATAACTTTGTAGTGTATTACTTTTCCATTTTTTAACAGGCAAAAATTCCAGCTAAAGTATAATTTTTGCTCAGAAGTTTGTCATGCCTAGAAATATTAACTTAAGACCAGATAAACTATATATATGCCTGATCAAGGCGACGAACTGAGGCTATTTAGTCAATTCCCTCAGTTTTGAAGACAAACTAAACCAAACCAAACTACCATTATAATCTTTATTAAAAGTTCAATTCAAAGTTAATATTTTTATTATTTATACTGCTTTTCATATGTACGTATTTATTTGGCATATTTCATGTGTTTTTTTTTTATTTTCATAAATCAATAAATAAATTCCTAAGGAAATATCATTATAAATGTTTAATACTCGAATTATGGGTGATAATTATTGAATGCGATATCTCAGATATCTCTCAGATATATATATATGTATTTATGTACAAACAAATGAAACTTAATACTAAAACTTAACCCTTAGCTTTACTTCATTTCCGGCATAGATGCTTGAGTCGGTCCCAAGGATAATTTCTCAAATTTGGGCATCGCTGCCATCACCTCGCTGGATACCTCTATAAGTTCGGCATCTGGATTCTGTGGGAAATCGGGATCCGAGGCTGCTGCATCATTTACGGCAATATCATTGGATAAGTCGACGGGCACGAAATTCTCATAGATATCAATGTGATTGTCCAAATCATTGCCAGCATCTTGATCCAATGTGGACCATTCCTCGTTAAAGGTTTCGCTCATTTCGTGGTTAGCAGCTGCATCCTCAGCCTCATCATCCGTAGACTCGAGCTCTTCACGTTCCCTGTGCTGTTGCAGGGGTGCGGGATGCGAGTCCTGCTGCTCCTCATCATCGTTGTCAAAGTTTTCAATGGCCGTCAAGGAGTCGGGCTGCTGAGGCTCCTGTGGCTCATTATGGTGGTAGTAGTGACTGTCATCCAGCTCTTCCGTTTCCTCATTATGCTGTTGCATTGTCGTGGCATCTTGTGTTGAGGCGGCGGCCAGATGTTGTTGCTGCTCCATGGTGGCCATTATATTTGGTTGAATGTCGGTACTTTGGGCTATCGAGTCTAGGGGTGAGGTGGTGGCAATTTTTGTTGTTGTTGTTGTTGTTGTTGTATTCGTGTTGGTGGTTGTGGACTGTGCAACGTGTGGGAGGTTGGTGTAGGAATGAGTGGCGGGTGCATGTGCAAAATAAATTGAATAAAAGTTTTATATTAATTTTTTTCCGGGTACTCGTTAAGCCAATTTTGTGGGTAAGTAAAAAAGCAAACGTTGCATGCTAAATTTGTTAAATTTGATTTAAAGTTAAACTTAAAAAAAACTTACACCAGGCAAAAGAGTTCTGTTTCTTTTCGTTAAAATGTTACAACTGATCTAGTCTCAAGCTTAGCTTTGGCTTTTATACCCAAAGCTCTGCAGCTCTCAAAAGAAACCGAGAGAGAGCCAGAGCGAGAGCGAGCTCGAAGACTGACTCAGCTCGAAAGCTTTGCTTCTCTTCCCCACTCTCTCTCTCTCACTTTTGCTCCTCTTCAGTCATTAAGTATTTCAGGCATGATTCACCTTCGTCTCTGATAAATCAGCATGCAAATAGCCAATTGCCTTCACTTTGAATTCTCAGTCCGAAAAATCGGTCAAACAGCATTGGGGGCTGGCAATGTGACGACACAAATTCATTAACGAATTCGTAGAAATTTGTATTAATAATTTGTATTTTTGTATTTAATTAATTTCTTACTTTTGAGTGATTCTCAGGCAGAATTGTTGTAAAACAAGCGGAGGCAGAGCAAGAGGAAACGTAGACACTGATGATTAGTTAGCTGACGCTTTAATTGAGTCATAACACCAGCATACTACCTTACGAGTATGTCTGTTTCAGGGGAATTTCTTCAGAATTCCATTCCATTGTAGAATGTGGCTTGTTTGAGATAACTTTACAACGTTTCTTGATGACTGGACCAGAGGTAGTTGTAAATATTGAGGAAACACCTTGGTATTTTGTACCTAATAGTCGCAATTGTTTTGGTACAAATATGAAACGCTATTTGACAACTAACATTTCTGCTATAATACTTCATCCAAAGTTTTAGGAGTCAGTTGTTTGCAATCATAGAATGAGGCTCTCTAGTTAATTGGCCTGCTAAATGCGGCTACTAAAAAGGTGAAATCTTTCAGATGTTGCGTCCACTGGGAATCGCCCGAAACTTTGTGTTTCAAACTGTAAAGTTATTTGAGGATACTAATTGAATAAAAGATCTATGATAAAAGATATGTACGCCACATATGTACCATCAAAGCAGTAAAAGCTCGAATTCGTCGAAATCCACTGCGCAATCTGAAAATCATGACTCGTGAATTGAATATCAGCAAGGACAGCATGTCGCACATCATAAGGCATGTCTACGGACTCAGTGCACTTGCTCACAACTGCATTGAAACAAAAATGCAAGACTTAATCGAAAGTATTACGTCGCCAGTGCGCGAACAATATTCATAAATGCCATCATAGTAGGAAAAAATCTACAGGCAGAGTTCTAGATCGATAGGATCAAGTATTATTTCTTTTTGGAAGTATTTAAGTTAAGTACGGAAGTTCTTAAGTCGAAATTCGCCAAAATTAAGATTATTAAAAAGGGAACAAACCATCTTGAGTCAAGAGCTTATTGTACTTACAGGAAGCCAAAAAAAAACCCTGCAAAAGCGTTTTCTTTCCTTAAACTTGGATTGAGTAAAAAAAAGACTTAAAATGAAAGCTATGCATTTTCATTTTCATTTCATTTTCAATCAGTTCCTACAATTCCCAATTGGCTCTAACACTTTTGGTCTGGAGTTGTGGCATATTTCTGATCATCAATAATACCTTCTTAGGGTCCCAGGTCACAGTTATATTAGGAACTCAATGGTAATAGCTTTAGCAGTGGTGATGACAGGGGGGTGGGGGTATATTTACAGTCTAAGTACTAGACAAAGAAAGAAGCGACTATAGCAAATGGTTCTAAAATCTCTCCCAGTAAAAATCCTGGCTTCAAACATTCAAACATGGCCTTGAAAATTTTGTTTTAAGAATGTATTAAGATTGAATGAAGAACATATAAAAACTTCAAAAAGGAATAATGTGTTCTTATATTAAGAGTTAAACGGGATTGAAATAAGGATATGAATACCTAAAGGTATGAAAGAACAAAAACATTTTTAAAACAGTTCGATATGTTTTTTATATACATATGCTTTGACAGTATTAAGTCAAGTATTTCGGGATGGAAGAAATCGTACTTTAAACACGAATTTTGTGTTGCAATCGCCGATTAGAAGTATAATTCTTAGTGTGTTTTCTAATTTCCCAATAACATTCTTATTTAATGAAACAAAATATTGCATTCATAGAGACTAAACAAATTGGTTTAACAGAATTCTATTTACTTTTGTAAATCAAGCGCCACATATTTGTATTATTCTACCCACATCTCGAAACTCATTTCCCATTAACACCCCTCTTAATGTTGCTCATTTCCAGCTTACTTTGTGGCGCTTTTCCATCCAGTTGCTGCTGCTTCTTTCAACATTCAAAATTGAAATGCAAGTGCAAAACGTTGTTGGTTTTTTGTTTTTGTGTTTTTTTTTTGGCATGCACAAAGTCATCAAAAGCTTACAAACCACATGGTTGGTTTATTTGCACAGTTTTTAATAGGAAAATATTAATAAAATATATATAAATGTAAATATGCGAATGCTTTTTGCAACCGAACTTCAATCTTCAAATTGTTTCACAGCCTTCAACAATTTTTCAATATTTCAATGCTTGCCCTCTCCCTCCCTCACCGCCGGTCTCTCTTTCTATATATATTAATATTTATTACCATGAATATTAAATTCAAATAAACGCATGAGGAAGCAAAAGGAGGTGATGTCGCCCCACTCAATAAACCGCAGATTTCAATATCCGAGCGAAATTCAACTGGGGGAAAAAAACGAAATTCGCAACTTGTGCGAATAGTTTATATTTTTTTTGTGGCTGCGAAAATGTCACCGCTTGGCATTGTTTAAATTTAAACGTTGACATGTCACTTACAACTTTTAAAGTTGTTAATAATTGCTCTGTACGCCGCATTGGATATTTTTTTATTTTTTTTGTTTTTGTATGGTCATTTATTAATTTCTCTCTGATTTATGCCTGTTGGTTGCTCGAAAGTCGCGTGCTCGTCGATTCCGCCAACAATAAATTCTCATAAAATACAAAACTCACCTACCCAACCCGGCGAGCCACGCCTCCTTGTTGAAAAATCCGCCCAAGACAGGGATTTATGCGTATAAAGCGTATGACTTTTAATAAAAATTAATTTTTATTATGGGCTAAAAGTAATTAATGGATACGGGAAAAACAACAAAAATAACAAACACACACGCACACACCATATATGATGTATGTGCCGTTTCGGTATGGTTGGGTAACGCATGTGATCAATTGAAATTGAGCAGGGTACAGGATTTCTTAGGGAAATTTGGGTAAGAGAAAGTGATCATTCAAGGAATTATTATATGAGTAAGCTCAAATCTTTGAACAGCGACTTCAAAAACAACCAATTACTCAGAATTGGGCAGTTCAACTTTATCTTAAAGGGGAAAGGCTTTCATTAATTAAACAGATACTAATACCAGCAGCTGTAACTTAATATCGATAGGTTTGTTATCTAAACTGCAAAGATAGAGCTGATTTAGATAGATTTACAGCTGTCGCAAGTATCTGTTGCAGCTGACCGACTGTGTAAAAGTTTTCAAAACGAGAAAGCTAAGCTAGCTTCATCTGTGCCGAAGTTTTTATACCCTTTCAAAAAATACTCTTTTTTCCATTTTCCGAGCGATCGGCGATAAGGCAGCTATATGATATAGTCATCCGATTTGGCCAAAATTTTGTAAAATTGTGTAAAAGCACAAGAAACAAACAAATACAAAATTGCAAGATGCTACCATTAAAAACAAAAAAGTTTTTCTAACTAAGACTGTTTTTCAGACCTATCTTTTGTATGGCAGCTTTACCATATAGCTGACCGATTTTAATAAAACTTGGTAGAATTATAAAAAAGCATAGAAAACCTACGATTACAAAGTTTGGAGACGTTTCCCATGAACAAAAAAAGTTTTTCTCACTAAAACTAGTTTTCCGACCGATTGTTCCTAGGGAGCTATGAGATATAGTCATCCAATCCTGTCGGTTCCAACATTTTAGTAGTGTGCAGCAAAAAGAAGGCTCGGTGCAAAATTTCAGATCGATAGCTCTAAAACTGAGAGACTAGTTCGCGTAGAAACAGACAGACAGACGGATACCCTTTGCCAGGGTATAATGATTGATTTTATAAATATCGATATAGATATGCTTAAAAATTTTAAAATTAACCCACTCAGATTTATATTTGACATTCAACTTCTTAAAAACAATGAAGTTACTTATACAGGCTTTCCCTCAATACCACTTTCAAACAAGTTTGGCGATTTAAAGACCAATCCGAAACCAAATTTCTTGTGGTAGACTGATAAAATAGGTAACTGTAGCAAAGCATAATGAATATCAGTTAGATTTTTTTAGGCTATTATCTCTGTTAAGCCCTTTAAGAGTACAACGCGATACCATCTAGCTACAAATCCTTCGAAAAAGAGCTAGAAAGTAAGGTACTGGCTTAAGTACCACAGCTTATGACCAAATTGTCAACTCACGCGTACAATATCTTTATAAATAAAGCCCGCGGGCGTTAAGACAATCAGAACTGTGTCATAACGCCCATTTTTTACTGAAACACAACGGCCGCAGGGAATATGCAATCTTTAAAAGAGTGTTATAGCGCACGAAAAGACAATACATTTACAATTTGCATTGAATTCTATCAAAATTATCAAGAAATATCAAAGAAAATACCATTAATTAAGTTTTTAATTAGTGAATCTATTACCCTGTTTATACACAACAAAATTATCATGATAAATGTTCTTTAAAGTATGACTAATTCAGGAAAACAGTTCTCTTATAGTTGGCTGACTACTAACTCATTTTGAATACCTTCAATAAGTCCATCAATCTTAGTGAAGCAGTCCCAACTGACTCTCAGTTACTTATATAAAGTGAGAATTGTTTAAAGCAATGAAAATGGCATACTTTTAGGGGCATTTATAATGATATTCTTTTTTGGTTGGCCAATAGTGTTCAAGTTCGTATTTTAAGTCAAGTGAAAACCATATTTGTATGGTTCACACTACGTATGAGTGATGAGAATTCGTAGTGGACTGTTGCCACTACTCGGCGGAGGGTCTACTCTCACTGGAGTCAACAATAAAGTAAGCAGGCATCAGCTATCCAGTTAAGAGAATATAAGAAGCTAAACTTTAGAGCTTCGTGGTTCAAGGAGTCCACTCCAAATATGAATTCATTTATTGAGCTGTCATAAAACCTGCCTTCTGATGCAATTTATTCATTATGGCCTAATCAAATCTCTTCAGTGTCTCTTTTTTCTACAGTTTTTTTAACCAGTTCAACCGCAGGATATAATTATTTATTTGCATTATTAATTTAGACGCAATAATATGTTTATATATGCTCGCATTACATGCGCGGCAGAAGCAAAGCAACAAATAAAAAACTTTGTCTAATTGCACCATTAAACATTTTGTAGTGTTAATTAAATATTTACGTTTGCGGTTTTTTGGATAGATTTTAAACCTGGCAAATTGACAAAACTTAATTATAATAAAAAACAACAAAAAAAACAAAAAACAACTCCAACTACATCAAAATATTAAATAAAAAACGCCATAAAAAACCAAAGCCAGACCAAAACCTTCAAAGTTTTATTTTTTAATTAAATATATATATATGCATATATTTAAATATATTTTGTTTAGTACAGAAATCCAAGCAGGCAAGTTGTTTGTATATATACAAAGTTTATGGGCAAAACTTTATTTTAAAAAAGGTATTAGAAATATTTATATGTATATTACAAATTGCTTTTTTTTTTGTTTGTGTTTCCAAAAGTTTGCTCAAAAATATATATGGTACAGTAGTTGAAAGGTTAGTAGAGCTAACAATTTTGTAAGAATGAGAAATAGCTTTGTAGATCTTTATACCTGAGGTCCATCAATATCACGAACTTCGTTATCTTTGGGCTCCTTCTCGAGGGGCTCGCGGCGATCGTTATCGTTCTCCTCGCCCGAATTGTCGATTTCACCATTACCAGCTCGAGGCGGAGCCGAAGTGCTGGGTGTAGCTGCTGGGCCCTGATTGTTAATAACACCCTCGGCCACCTCCTCACCACTTTCGAGAGGACGCACATTGACCACACGTACCTTAAAAACACTGTTGGCATCGCCATACACCGTCTCATTGATCTCCACTTTGTGGCCATCGACCACCTAAAAAAGAAAACGCTCAATTTATAAAACTCTACACTTTTCTTCCACTCTCTTTAATACCTTGACGGTGGAAGTGGTATTGCCATTCTTAGGATTCAAGGACGTCAAGGGTCTCAGACCAAAGGCAAATGCCGAGCCCGCATCACCGCTGGAGTCACCATCGCCTGCACCGCCAGACGCCTCACTGCTATCATCCACAATCACAGGCCAGAGACTTGTACGCAGACGACGGAAAATGTCTAGAAACAAAAAAAAAGCAAACGAAAAGATATAAAAATTTTGTGTCTGCGGTATAATTTCACGCCAAAACAAACTAAAATAGGTACAAGGCGGCAAATTGAAAGTCAGAGACACTCTGGGAATCCAAGCAGGTGCCCTTTGCCATGCTAATGTATTTTTCAGTTTAAAATCCTTAATCCGTAAAAGCACTAAAAGAGCGTTCTCTGTGTCGTCTGCTTCGGTAATGCCAGCCAACCCCACACCCCCATCACCGTGCATCTATACAGCTTTGCTTGGACCTGAAACATATGCAGTTTACGTGCATTTTTCTGCCATTTGTTTTCTATTTGGTTCTTTTTCTTCAACCTTGCCATAAATACTTGACCGCATTGTTTGCGCGATTCATTTGCTTGTTGCTTTCACTATGAAGAACTTAAAGAAATGCGAAATACTTGAATTTGTTAAATGGGGTTGCAACATTTGAACTTTGCTCAAGGTTCTTTAAGCTAGACCAACTTGAGGTGCTTTAAATGGAAGAGAAAAGGAACAAATAGAGACTCAATATTTGTACATTATTATCAAAGAAAAAAGCATTCAACTGGATGACTCAATTTGAGGTACATTTACATTACATTACATAACATTTTCAGATCTAAAATTGATCAAAATTCAAAAAAAAAGTCTAAAATGTGGCAAAACTGCTAAAAAGCAGCATGAATGAGTGTAAGTTAAAGTAAAGAAACTTCTTTGCAAACGGAGCTTAGAGGAATGGAGAAGCTAAGTCGTCAACCAAATCGTATAGCTGTTGAAAGGCCAGAACAGGCGAGCAATCGACGGCAGCCAAGCAGTAAGTCAGATATTCGCTGTTAGAACTGTCATTAAAATAATAAAAAACAAGAAAACTAAGCTAACTTCGTCTGTGTCGAAGTTTTTATACCCTTGCAAGTGCTAAATAATTTTTTTTCACCATTTTTCGTATGGAAGCTATACGATATAATCATCCGATTTGTACAAAAATTTGTAGAATTAGGTAAAAGCATGTGAAACAAACAAATACAAATATTCAGGCTGCTACCATTAAAAACAAAAAAGTTTTTCTAACTATGACTGTTTTTCAGACCCATCTTTTGTATGGCAGCTAATCCATATAATTGTCCGATTTTAATAAAACTTGATAGAATTATGAAAAAACATAAAAAACCTACGATTACAAAGTTTGGAAACGTTTGCATTGAAAAAAAAAAGTTTTTCATACTAAAACTAGTTTTTCGAACGATTGTTTCTATGGGAGCTATGAGATATAATCATCCGATTTGGACCAAAGTTTGTAGAATTAGGTAGAAGCATGTGAAACAAACAAATACAAAATTTCAGGATGCTACCAATAATAACAAAAAAGTTTTTCGCACTAAGACTGCTTGTCAGGCCTATCTTTTGTATTGCAGCTATACCATATAGTTGACCGATTTTCATCAAACTTGACAGAATTATAAAACAGCATAGAAAACCTGTGAATGCGAAGTTTGAAAACGTTTCCATTGAAAAGAAAAAAGTTTTTCTCACTAAAACTAGTTTTTCGACCGATTGTTCCTATGGGAGCTATGAGATATACTCATCTGATCCAATCGGTTCCGACATATTAGTAGCGTGCAGCAAAACGAAGACTCTGTGCAAAATTGTAGCTCCATAGCTTCAAAACTGAGAGACTAGTTTTCGCAGAAACAGACAGGCAGACAGACGGACGGACGGACAAAGCTCAATCGACTCAGCTCGTCACCCTTATCAAGCGTATATATAGTTTATCGGGTCGCAAATGAATATTTCTATGGGTTGCAAACTTCTGTGCAAAATCATAATACCGTGTGCAAGGGTATAAAAAGTCCAATATTAGCTTTGGCTAGAATAGCTCTTTAAATCTTGTAATATTATAAATGTTGTTTGTGTGCCGATTTCAAAGTATAAAATCGTATCCGAGAAGGCTTTAGAGACAAGAAAGTCGAAAAGCTCTCAACATGTGACACTGTAGAAGCACTTTTCGTTTTTCGTTTAAATTCATTAACAGTTCACTACGTGGCGCAGTAGGCGGTCATGCCATTTAACATCTCGGCATATATTCTAGCTGAGTTGTTTTGTTCTACCAGTTGGTGTATGATTCTTAATTGTATATTTCGATGTTTTGGTTCTATCAAAGGTAAATTGTTGATAAGTGAAAACTTTATGACCGATTTATACATTCAAAGTGATATTAGAAAGCAAAGCGAAACCGATATGTCGAATGGAAGAGCAACGTGCTGAAATTGAAATGATTGAAACTTGCAGGCGGCAATCAGAAGGGATCAACGATATGAAAAAGCCAGATACAACCTCGATACAGTATGCACGCCTCAGTCGTTTGTCAGCATAGCAATGTAGTTAAATTTGAGATAGAACCGCCTGGATTGTATAGTGCAAGCGGAAAGGTTAAACTGCCAGAGTTGCTGCTTTAGGGAGTATATCCACAGGCGAACCATTTCTGGCAATACATCAATATGTATATCGATTGTCTTTAATTGACGTCGTCTCTACAAACGCATATCATATCATAACACTAACACAAACTAACACTTATCTTGCCAACAAAAGACAATAATTGCAGAATCTTCCTCCAACTAAACAGTTTCATGTAAGAAAACACATTTCTACAACTATACTTTCTTAACGATTCACATATTGAAGTAAATCGAAGATGTACTATAATTAAGCAAAATAAATGGTCCGGAAATTGCAGCAAATATTACACGAGCACAATGAGCTCATCAAACTGTTAAAGACTTTATTGGAACAGATGCCGAGATGCCATCCTATGATCAGAGCTTTATCATAAAAGCGGACAAGGGACCAGCAGGAACTCATGGACAATGTACAATGCAAATTAAGATGGATTGTTATAAAGGGCGATTTTTTAAGAGCTATAGGAAAGTTTTTCAAAAACAAACACATAATATTCAGAAAAATGCATGAAATCTTTATTTGAATCGATTGTACGGTCCATATAATTTAATGATTTCATGCAAATGTTGACCGTGACTGCGCCTCAAATGGTCCATCCGCTTAGTCCAATTTTGGCATACTCTTTCCAACATTTTGGCCGGTATCTCACGAATAAATGCTTCAATGTTGCCTTCCAATTCGTTAATTGAAGCGGGCTTGTCTGTATAGACATGAGCTTTAACATAGCCCCAAAAAATAGTCAAAAGGCTTTAAAATCGCACCACGATCTAGGCGGCCAATTGACCGGTCCCGAACGTGAAATAAAATGTTCATCGAACTCGCCTCGCAATAAGTCCATTGTTGCGCGTGCTGTGTGGCATGTGGCACCGTCTTGTTGAAACCACATGTCATGCAAGTCAAGCTCTTGCATTTTGGGCAAAAAAAAGTATGGGTATCGTCTCACGGTAGCGCTCACCATTCACAGTTACGTTACGACTCGCATCATTTTTGAAGAAGTACTGTCCAATGATGCCACCAGCCCATAAACCGCACCAAACTGTGACTTTTTCGGGATGCATTGGTAGCTCTTGCAATGCTTCTGGCTGATATTCACTCCAAAATCGACAATTCTGCTTATTTACGTACCCATTGAGCCAAAAATGAGCTACGTCGCTGAACACAGTTTTTCGCGCGATGAACTTTCTTAACAGAGCACGCACTTTGATAATAAAATTCAATAATTTGCAAGCGTTGTTCATTTCTAAGACGATTCATGGTTAAATTATAGATCAAACTGAAAATGTTTGACAGTGAAACAAAGCACGAAACGTGCGTGAGCTGCTTAAACCAGTGTTGCCAAAAAGATAATAGCTAAAAAATCACCCTTTAGATGGCAAATATAGACGGGTGAATAGGATCGAACTTTGCCAAGATGGTAAATAGAAGTAAGAAATTCAGCTACTTAGTCTTAAAATATTTCCGTGGTCCACTTATCCATAAGCCAATTCCGGAAGACAAATCTTAAAATGCAGGAAATCTAATTTCTGAATTATGGACATAAACTCATTAAAATTGTCCTCCTGTTTAGCATTATGTCCCAAGCATTAAGGCTTCATTCAATGCCTAACAAATTCAACATAACTCAAGTTTATGTTTTGTTATTTTTTTCGCTTTGTTATCTCCCCCAAAATAAAACAAAATATTATGAAAAAAAAACTCACATAAAACTTCTCTGCATATAAAATGCCATTGGCTTTCGAACTTTTAGCCAGCCCCTCAGTATTAGAAGAAGATTTATGAAGTTGTGTTCGGTGTTTGGGTCACATCTTAGTTAAGCAAAAATTGTACAAACTTTTCACTTTTTAATGGTCCAACAAAAGCCAAGGCAGCATATCAATATATGAAAACAGCAACTTTATCTGCTTGGAGATTATGATAAATTGTTTTTCCATGGCCAAGAGAAAAGCTTAAATCGGACTAATTGGCGTCTGCTACGTCTGCAGGAATTGTACGTAAATATTGTTTCGCATGTGCAACAATAAAAATGCAATTGCCGCACATAATTATCCATTAAAAACAATTTTAATTAAAATGTCATTTCATATTTTTATTACGTATACGTCACGTGTTTTGTGGGCTTGCAACCAACTCACCGTCAAAGGAATCGAAGAAGCCCAAATTGAATGATGTGGGATGTGGCTGAAGGAAGGGATAGCCAGAGCCTGTGTCAATGACGCCCTTAAATTCACGGAAATCTGGATCGCCGGATGACTCGCCGCGTTGACGTGTGGGTGAAATTACCTCGGCATCATCTTGCGGGTTGCTACGTGCTGAAATTAAAAAAGAAGGTCATAATTACAAAGGAAAAGCTCTTAAATTGGCCAACACAGGTATTAGCCAAATCAGCTGACTTGGCAAAGCAGCCCCACAATTTGCCCCTCATCAGCCTCAGTTAGTGGCCTCATTAGTGCTTATTACAAAAATCTTCATTTCGTTTACGTTTTCAAAAATATATGCTAATGCCATGAGGTTATCCTTTGTGGAAGGGCTCAGCTCTGGGCAAAAATAAATTGAAGGTTAGCCGAAGGTGGAAAGAACACCAGTAGAAGGAGTTAAGGTCTTATTCCCCTCTTTCGCTGCTACAACCAAAGTACAGCCAAATCTCTCTCTCTCTCCCTCTCTATTTAGGTTTTAAAAGATTTACATGGCAAACTAAGTGAAACTGTAGTCAGTGCACCAACAACAGCTGCCTCTTCCACTCAACTACAATCATAATTACTAGACCGAGTCCTTGGCCACTTTCCCAACCCCCACCCCCGCCGAGCACCAACACCACAGCCTGGCAGCATTATGGAAACTTTTTACATTAACCAAAGTGCGGACTATTAAAAATTCATTAATTGCACGCAAGTAAAAAGGCAAAAACGAGACAGCGAACAAAAAATGTTCAAAACTCACTGAAAAAGTTTAATTGATTTGCGTGCAAAATGGCGAAATAATTGATTGAATAGATAGATATATTTTGTAGATGGATGAAATAAAATGAATGGCTGCGAGCTGGCCAGAAGAGTTTGCATAGTGTTTAATGAGCAAGCCCGCGGGGGGTGTTTCCTTCAAATTGTATATACCCTTGCACAGGATAATATTAGCTTGGTCGATATAAATGGTTGGTGGGTAACTTTCGTCTTGATTTGAATCGCTAGACTTTAATATAATCTGTATCTCCTAAAGTTTGTACATATTTGTTCCATTTTATGTTAGAACCACACAAAGTGTTAAGGTCTGTGAAGTGCTGCCCATTGATGTTTCCTTTCCTCAACAATCCTTTGGCAGTTCTATAAAAATTCTTGACTGTTATATCTGTCCAAAAGGTAGAAACGCTCTATCTATAAAACTGTGGGAGATATGAAGCTTTTTTCAAGAATACGAGGGCGGTAGGGGCGTGGCAAGCATACGTTTATGTCCCATACATGTCTATCTTTTACCACCACCGAGATCTATGTACTATATATACCCAGCAAACATTTTATGAAAATTTAGATCGCATTCGAGTCCTCAATCAGATTAAAATAGTCTCTCTTTGTCGGAAAAGAATGGTACTATAGTCTACTCTCTTCAAGAATCGTTTGTAAGCCCTTCTTTTAAACAGTTTCGACTCAATTTGAGTCATTTGCGAGGCAATTTCGAGTCTGTTTTCTTTAGAACACATTCTAGGCATATGCCTAAATATTTTTCAAGTCTTTTTTTAATAGCAAATGATAGTTATCTCATCAAAAGAGGTCAAAAAACCGTCATACAGAGTATTTTAGTTTAAATGGTCTTCCAAATGTTCTATTCGGCTGTTGCTTAATGATATTTATTATGCTATTTGGTTTTTAGTTTACAATTTTTTACACCTCGTGCGTGGTTCTTAACACGGGGCAATGCCAAAAATGCTCAGTAAGGTTTGCCATTTTACCAAGAATAGACTTACAAACCAATAGCGCTTGCAAACCACTGAATTTTACTATCAAATTTTGTGCTTTTTCTACCAAAATGTGCTTAGACCCACAGAACAGACTATTGTTGGGTTGTTCATGAGTGAATGAACCAGATTGAGTTGCTCACAATATTGAACAAGTGGATATTTGGGAAAGGTTAGTTCCTAAGCAAGTGAACAACTGTACCACTGAACAATTGAGCAACTGAGCAATTTGAGTGACTTCGACTACTTTGAAAAAAGAACAAGTTAACATATGTATATTCAAGCTTTTCTGACCAACAGTTTTATTTAATTGGACAGTAATCCACCATTCAGTATGCGAAGACTGCTTACAGAGGAGTATATTGAGGCTGTGACAATAAAGATGGCAATATGACTCTACACGGTTCTTGTGTTATTCGACTAGCTGGAAGATTTTTCATGAAAACTTCGGTATGAAACCATACAAAATACAGCTGATGCTAGAACTGATACCGGGTAACCTTCCACAACTTCGATTGATTGCTGAATGGATCTTAGAGAACGTGAACAAAAGCCCTGTTTTAGTTCAATGGGTTCAAAAGAGCAGCCAGAGGCAGTTCAAGAGCTGTCAATAAACCCTGTAAAGTGCACAGTTTGGTGCGGTTTGTAGGAAAAGTGCATCATTGTACCGTACTTTATAAAAAATAATGAGAATCGAAAGGTTACAATGGAGGTCAATGGAGCAATGGAACTTGTTTTTACCCCAAATGGAACAATAGGTCTTGTTTCAAGGCACGCGAAACCACGGACCAATCGAGAGGCGAGTTTAGTTATCAAATAATGGGACTTCACCAAACTATTTAATGGAAGTCTCTCATTTGGTTTTAGGACGTTGTTATAAAGACAGATTTCAAAAAAGAATCATTCAAATTTAAGAAAGCTGTGCTTCTACCGGGATTTGAGCCCACGACCTCGACATTCTAATGCAATTGACTTTCCAGCTGACTGCAGGGTCTGTTGCTGAATGACTATCAAACTGCTAAGTGGTTTCGCTTCAGTCTGTTGCTGCATGACTATCAAGCTGCTAAGTGGTAATGCCTACATTCATAACCATGGGCCATAGCACTAGCTAGTGCTTGATAGTCGTGTGCGCTAAGATGCAGACATCTCTCTGTTCTGTCTTCAAGGTCTTGAGTTCAAATTCCAGTGAATATACAATTCAATCAATGAGGGGGTGCAGATTGAGCCTTCCTTCACCTTCCAACCTCCCACTTTGTACCAAAAGGTACACACAGTACATTTAGTTAGATCTCAGAACTCAGAGATGATAAGAAATAGAGGTTCGACATGTATGATAGATACGCTTCTTAGACTTGCAGGCTGATCAATTTATTTTTTTTTATTTTTGCCACGCCTCTTTCTGCTACAGCAATTTGGAAAAAACAATGTATCTTATACAGATTTATAGATAGATAGCTCAAAACTTCTGATGATTTATAGTTATCAGCATTATTTATCGTTTTGCTGAAGAATTGGTAAAGATCAAATGAACGATATTCAAGTTATGAGCAAAAGAATGTTCACTGCAGCAGCGCTGCTTCTGCAAAATCAACATTTAGACAGGGCATACACTTTTGTTGAACCGACTATATTACTTGGTTTTAAGTATTTGCTTACTTATCGTATTACTGTCTTAACCCTTATGTACTTAATTGAAGTACATACAATATTCTTGTAATTTCTCTAAGGGTATTCCAACTTCGGCACATAAATCGTACCTCGAACCTTCCATTTTATGATTCCTTTCCGCAAACCTAACCAATATAACTGATCGGCTCTCAAAAATATTTTGCATGTCCATTTTTAATATTAATTAGAAAAGTTGTTGCTGCCAAACTACGCCACAAATCATTTCTAATGAAAATTCATGCAAAATTGTGAATTGAATTTGAATTGCCAGAAACAAAAACACACAGAGAGACAGAGAGAGAGAAACACATAAAACTTTGTCCAATGTATTACACATATTTCACCAAATTTTTTGCCAATAATACCCGAGCGCGCCATGGACATCAAAGTGATTGCAAAACGCATGCATTGAACTGGGACTTGGACTGATAAGTGGGGCGTGGGCGGGGGCGGGTTGAATAGGCGCAACGAGTCATATTGAATTTCCGGTTAGAGCCACTCAAAAATGTTAGACCGGCCACAATATAAATTTGATGGGGGGTAGCCGACAGCAACCAACCGACGGACGAACCGACACTTTTGGCCAGCAGTTTAATTACCATTTTGAGCTTGCAGCACACACAAACAAACACCAGCACAGGAGAAATGCATTTCATATTTTTGCACCAATTTGCCAGAAACTCGAAAAACGAAATTGAGCGCACAAAAGCCGAAAAGAGAGGTCCAACCGAACGCACAAATGATAACCATGGCAAGTTTGTAATTATCGTAGCATATTTATTTGGTTATTTGATCAGAAAATGGTGCAATATCATCCATTCGGTTACATCGAAATATTATTTTGGTTAAAATAATACAGCCAAGGATATAGAAATTAATTTAAGGGTTTAACACAAATTCTTAAATTTACCCAAAACATTTTCCTCTGCATTTCTGCAATTGATTTCCGTTTTTGCTTCCTCTACTGCACATATTACTGTGCTACCAACTAGGCCAAGGCTCTGACAGTGTTTTACTCAACTGAATGCCTACGAGAAAAAGTTCACTTCCCTCACTTCAGTCATTCAATCTGGCCCGAGTCGAGTCCTATATAGATAAATGTTCTCCCTTTCTCTGACATGTTGCACTTCATAAATCTCAGCAGCTGAGACTGACAGGGACAACAAAAGCCACGCAAACATACGGCACAACAAGTGGGCAAGTGAAAAAAAAAAACAACACACACACACACACAGAGAGAAATAAACAACCCAACTAACGATGTTAAAAATAAGTCAAGCCAAGTTGATACGCCTCGCCTTGCGTAAAATTGCGTATGCTGAAAATGCAAACGTATGTGACCTCAGTCAGAGCTTGGCAGGGGGTGGTGCGAAGGGGTACAAATGCACTTTTGTAGGTCCCCTTTTTTTTAAGCCGATTTATGAGAAATACACACGACACTCGCCATATGTTTGGCTTGGTTTGGTTTCCCTCACTTTTGCAGCAACGATCAAACATAAAGTGGAGCGGGACAGAAAAAACAGAACAAAAAAACCCTTGGGGTAGGGTTAAGGGTGGGAAGATGGAATCGTGACACACGTGAATGTCATTTACATGTGCAAATGTTTACCAAACTGGCAAATATGCAGCGTGGATATTTTTATTAATATACACATAAGAGATATGAACCAAGAAAACGACTTATGGATGCCCTGTAGTGGCAAGGGAACGGAAAGTATGCTTGCAGAGGCAGTACGTCCCAAACACGAACAAAGAATATATATAGAATACAAGTATAACTTGTCCAAAGTCCAAAATGTGTACTATTATTTGATTTTATTTACAACTTACCAAATGCAAAAGTTAAATAGAATCGCAAAAGATGTAAAATCGTTGGCTGGAGAATTGCCGTTGGCTGCATTGATACCTTCGGATAAGTGCATTTTCATTTACTAACCAAACCTAAAGCTATATTTCCACTTGTCTGATATCTCCTTATAGTTTCTCAAAAGAGCGTTCTGACAAGTTTAATAGTCAATCTGAGCAGCACAAAAATCTATGAACAGCTGCATGAGAAGCAGGCTATCTGAGTCTGATCTAATGTGTTTTGACAGAAAACTCACAGTAAACTGAGGTATTTGTTCCTAAACTCATATGAGTTCTCGGCAAGTTTAAATTCAGCCTAAGCTTGTTTTCTTTTATTTTTGGTTCTCCCTTAACAAACGAGTGGGCGTCATGAAATTCCTGATCCGAGCGAGGCTTTATATGAAAATAATCTGATTTCTCTAGATCTTTTATGTGCTATTTACACTAGGAGTGCGTTATGCGTTAATAGCTAACAATTAGCTTTTTTCCCATACAAAAAAAGCTGAATGTTGGCCATTAACGCATAATGCACTCCTAGTGTAAATCAGCTTTTAATCTGTTGGGAACGCCTGGACATTTTTCATTGTGTTCTGATCAGGGCTGCAAACCGGTTTTGAACCGAACTGGTTCGAACCCGGAGTTCCGACTTTGAAATTACTGTGAACCGAACCTTGAACTGAACCTCATCAGAAATTCAAGCTGAACCCGAACCTGTTCCGAACCTAAAATATCGGTTCGGTTCAAAAAAAATGATAGACATCAGAAATATGACCTTCCCAGCCTAGCGACTTCATCTGGTGTATATGGTTGGATTGGTACGACTGACTTCTCAAATGAACAGGAAAATGAAATAACAAATTTAGAAAAAGTTTAGAATTACTTACAAAATCCCCACCCACAATAGCCTCTGTTTTTTAAACTCCTCGACTCTCAAGCTTTTTAAATCATTGAAATAAGCAACAGTCTAACATTACTTATACCATATTCCCATGTATTCTACTAACCGATTCCGACCCAAAAACCACGAGAACACATCGAATACAAAAACAAGAAAGAAAGTCGGTCAAGCCCGACTATAACATACTCTGTACCAAGAAAATTTGTCTGTTGATCATAACTCGAAAACCGTTCATCCGATCTTCTTCTTGATTTCTTTGGCGGATCGATAAGTTATCCTAATAACTAAATATGTCCAGAAGGAACAAGCCATCTATCTTCAAAACTGTGGGAGATATGACGTTTTTTCTAAATTGCGGGGCCGGGAGGGGGCGTGGCCAAAATTGAAAATAAACTTGATCTGCCTGCAGACATAAGAAGCATATGTCCCATACATGTCAAACCTCTATCTCTTACCATCTCTAAGATCTGTGCGTTCATACGGACAGACAGACAGACGGACAGACAGACAGACGGACGGACGGACAGACGGACAGACGGACATGGCTATATCGACTCGTCTGTTGATGCTGATCAAGAATATATATACTTTATGGGGTCGGAGATGCTTCCTTCTGGATGTTACATACTTTTGCACAAACTTATAATACTCTATGTACCTTCGGTACAGAGTATAATTATTAATATTGTATAAAGCATGGACTGAACCGAGGTTCGAACCAAAACCTTCTCCCAAAAACCTCGAGCCTGAATTTTCCGAACCTTAACCATTGGTTTATTTTGGTTCAAACCAGTGAGCCGGAGATCCGAATATTTTTTTTGGTTTGTAGCCCTGGTTCTGATTAATACTATTTGACCGCAATTTGTTCTTTCTATAACTCGGGCACAATAAAGTCGCAGTTTTGGTCACTTTTTCGTTTACTGTTTTAGTCTCTGTTTTACTAACTTTTTGGTCACTGTTTTAGTCACTGTTCGGTCATTGTATTGGTCAGTGGTCATTGTTTTGGTCACTGGTCAATCTTGTGATAACTGTTTTTGTCACTTGTTGGTCACTTTTTGCGCCACTGTTTTGGTCCTTGCATTGATCGGTGCTGTGGTCACTGTTTTGATCACTGTATTGCATAATGTTTGGTCGCTGAGTTGGTCACTCCTTTAGTTACTGTTTGCTTACTGTTAGGTCGTTGTTTAAGTCACTGTTTTTGTCTGCTATAATCACAGCTTTGGTCACTGTTTTTATCACTTTTTTCCACTGGTTTGATCACTGTTACCCTGTTAATACACAACAAAATGATCATGATAAATGCTCTTTAAAGTATGCTATTCTTAATAATAATTTGATGCCCTATGTCCCACCTAGGGATTGGAATAGAAGATGCTTAATAATATTACTAATTATGTAAAATAATTGTCTTATAGTTGGCTGACTACTAACTCATCTTGAATACCTTCAATTAGTACGTCAATCTTAGTGAGTGGAAAGAGCGGATTCTGTATAACGCAGGCATAACTGACTCTCAGTTACTTATTGAAATTGAGAATTGTTTAAGGAAATGAAAATGGCCTACTTTTAGGGGCATTTATCATGATATTCTTTTTGTATATAAACGGGTTATATAATGCATACTGTTTGGTCACTGTCTTTGTCACAGCTTTAGTCAATAGTTGCTCACTTTAAGTCAATGTATTGATCAGTGGTCACTATTGTGATCACAGTTTTGGTTACTTCTTAGTCACTGTTTTGGTTCCAGATTTTGCACAAACTTAATAGTTAAAGTCTGGTAGTAACAAAATAAAATTATGCATTTTATAGCCTAAGCGGTGCTACAACTATTTGATGTACTAGCGTTATTTGGCTTTTAGGTGGAAATTTCAAGAGAAGGTTTTTGTCGGACTATATTTTAAAGCTTCGAGGTAATCTGATGATGCATAAAAAATACTATCAAGGTCGTTAATCTTGACAAAGCTTAGTACTCCTGCAGTTGTAAGCATATATGCTACATCATAGGCACTGAAACCATATAAGTTTGTAAGTTTCTTTTTAATTTCAGAAGCAATTCGCTACAATTGGATATATATTCAACAAAAATTGGCTTACCCACATTTGCTCACTCACAAATCAATACTCACTGACTCACCTCCCAACCAAAACGCTTACCTGTGGAAAGAATATAAAGAAATTGTTTAAAAAATGATTACCAATGTTTGCCACTAGAAAACAAATAAAGCTCTGAAGTAAGGCCTTAAGAACTATGATAACATTTATGCTAAAATTGATTGTATTTAAGAAGTAAGGCTTGACAGTATGATATATCAAGTATAATTGATATTTAGGAAAGGTTAAGTTCGAAAAATTGTATCAAAGTTGAAAATTAATAGATTGAGAACAATTTTTTGATCCCAGAAAAAATTAAATGGATTCCGAAGTGTGGATACACATATTATTAAAAAACTCAAAAATACATCGTTTAGTAATCGTAGTTGTAACTTGGAATAACGATTATTCAGAAATGTAATTACTTACACAATTACTTGAATAATTTTGACTGTAAAGGATGATTATTGAGTAATTGTGCGTGAAATGTGTAATTATTCACATATTTGGAGGTCTAAGCTTGAATGAAACCAAGAGCGACTTCGATAAACGACTTCGATATACCTTTAACTCAGGGGAATTAATGTTTAATGGTATTTACTTATGTTTATTAACAGACCATTAACATTAATACAAAAATATTGACTTTACTATTTGTAGGAGGTATTCAAAATTGTAATTGTAATTGTAACTCAAAGTAATTAAGATTTTAAGTAAAAGTCGATGTCAATTCCAATCCAATTTCAAGTATTTTTAAAAAAAAGGCAATGGAACACTTAATCTTTCACCTATATACCCATGAATACCCTAAGGCTTCAACAAAAGAAGATCAAAAAGCCAGCCTGCTACTGGCTCTTGCATATAATATATCAGGGATTCTGTTCGTGGAATGCGCGTGGGTTCGTCAACTGTTGCCAGGCACACAAGCTCCCAAATTGAAATGTGTGTATTATTATTAAAAAAAAAAAAACCCTCTCGTACAGTTATTAATCATTTGACCCCAAGTCCTATAACCCATACCCCAACATCAAATGAAACCTTCTAACATGGCAGATTCATTAATTTTCCAATAATTAAGCCCCTGGTGCTGGTATGTACGTACGGATTCGTCGGACCCGGCGGACCACTCCATTGTTGCTGCCATGTGAATTATGAAATTAATAAAGCCCAGTTGGGGGGCGTTGAATTTATGCAATGCATTGCGCTTTTGTTCTAAACACAACGAAAAATTTGTTGCTAATTATGTAAGTTTAACAGCAGGCGGTCGTAGGCTAGGGGGCGTGGTCAACGTTTTTCGGGGGCGTTTTGCTAACTTCCGTTTTTGTTTTCCTTTTTTTTGCAGCAGCAGCGGCAGCCAAGGGCGCAAATCGCTTGGCCTGCGTTTTATGGCGCTAATTGCCGAAACACTGGCACAGAACGACCAAGTGAAATGAGGAGAGAGAGAGAGTGAGAAGGATATGGTGAAAGGAGGGGTCAGACTCCGTCAATTAATTAACATAATTGTACAATTTTGCATAATTCAGTGCGAGGCGTTGATTTTTCATTTCAGCTTCAAGTTCAGTTTTGACTTTTGGTTTGGTTATTTTTGGTTAACGGGGAAAAAGGCTGCCTAAATTGGCTACAATTAGAAATTATTAAGAATTTTTATATTCATTTTAGGTGCTTTTCATTCAAAGAGAAAAACCTTTTGGTTCTAGGGAAAGGTTCTTATGGTGATTGGTTCAAACTGCTCTGATTCCTGCTCCCTACACTCAGAGGAAAAATAGAGAATTTCATACTTGGATCAAGAATTTTCGAGATCAATAGTTCGATAAGAGTGGAAATTCACGATCTAAGAGCGAAATTCTTGATCCAAGTATGAATTTTTGATCCAAGAGCTTAAATACTTGATCTAAGAACGAAACATTCTCAAATCAAGTAGCAAAATTTCTTAAATCAAGTGCCAAACGAACTCAAATCCAAGGTTATTCATTCTTGAATCAAGAGCATACAGCATTGACCAAATTAAAGAATGTTCTTCCGATTATCAAGAGCTCATCAGATTCAAGAGTAAGATCGTTTACTCTTAAATCAAGATCTTCATAAATTCCAATCATACAACAATTTAAAAGCAGTTGGTTTTTTCCATTTTGTTAAAATTTATTTCATGCTAAATTAATTGTTAAGCCATGTAGCAAGTTTTAGCCGGCTCGAGGAATACATAACACCTCAAAGGAGTATCAGTCTTTGCCAGTCAACTGGTAGTCGCAAAGCCGTCGCTCCATGCCAGCAATGCTATAATTGGTTGGGAATTCCAAAGCAACATGTGTGCAAAAATCGATTGCGCTCTCCGCTCGATAGCTTACCCACACACCCCTCTTCCATAAAAAATCAAACTGAGAGAGCAAGTTCAACGCTGTGTGCTCTCAAATTTGATCGCTCTCCTCTCAGTTTTTATACCTCTGTCCCCTCGCCTAAATACATTATACTGAGAACGAATTTAGCTTGATTTCAAGAGCGAAATTCTTGAAGATTCAAGAACGAATAAATATTTTTTTAAGGTTTTTTCTGGTTGTAAGACATACATTTTAATGTACCCGACCTATAAAACCACCTCGAATCCAGTTAAAGTGCTACAATTATCCTAATCAACGGCTGCTTCATCTTCCCCCCAAGTGATTGACAACAAGCATGAACCATTCTACCTACTGAAACTTAAAGCAAATCATCACCTGAACGCCCCCTAATGAAAGTCCAACCTTTCCACACAACAGACTGCCCCCTCCCTTGCCTTTCCGCAACCACAAGTAGAGCAACTGCCGACAAACGCCTTCGCCCAGGACCCACGCATTTCAATTACATACAAACAGAGTCTCCGGGTCTCCAAGTCTCTCTGCACGACAAACTCAATTGTATGCAATTTGGGTTAAAATGATTTCAAATCAGTTGAAAACCAATGATGGGAGGTTGAACAGATCGGGCAGTTAGTTAGTAGAATGGACATAGCCCCCCGAGAGTGCAGACTTGTGTCACGTTCAAGAACTCTAAACAGGGGGAAAATTAGTTTGATGCATACACCCACAAGCACACACCCTCTCGAGCATATGTCAACAGCAGCAGCAGCAGCAGCAGCTTGGACGAGCCGAAAGTGAAATCAAAGCCAGCTTCCGACCCTCCTCCTCCCCCTCCTCCTTCTAGCTAACCCAGCACATTTGAGTGAAAGTGCAGAGTGAAGCTTAGTTCTGCTGTCATTCTCCAAGTGAAATGTCATTCAATTGACGTGTGTTAGCACACCACCACGCCTGGGGTTCGGGGGAAACTTTTAACAAATGACGCTGGGGTGCCGGGCCAGACCCTTTTTGAAAACTGCACGTATCATCATTCAATGGAACGAAAACGAAATTAGTTTAACGTCGTCCCCCCCGTTTGCATTTTTGGCTTGGGCTTCTCCTGTCTGCGTGCTATCAATTCTAATTACAAATGTCAACAATGATTTTTCGGCCATCTACTCGTCTCAGCCCCTCGCTTTGGGGGGGAGGGTGGGTTGAGGGGGCCTAACAATGCTGGCGTTGACGTGGGCGTTGGGGTCATGTGGGCTTGATTAATGTCAGGCGTTGCAGCAGAAGCAGCTGGGACTAGTCCCGAATGTCTAGCTGGGCATTGCCTATTAGAGGTTGCGGCTCTGCTCTAGTTATCTACATGGGGCCTCGTCAGTGGGTGCCATGTGTGTGTGTGTGTAAAGGTAAGGCTAGTTGTAGGTGCGTAACTACAATTGATTGGCAGCCGCATTGAGCGGCTATAACATTTTTTTGTTGCTTTTTTTTTTTTGGTTCTTTTGAGGATAGTGAAAGGGTAGTGTCAGATTGAAGTTTTATTGAATGGCAGGGCAGCATTTTGGTAAGTGTCAACCCAAGGGCTGTTTGTCAAATAGTTACTTAGATTTAAATTGGCTACTAATGTTAAAAGAACCCAAGGACAGGCCTTCAAATTCCCAGATTTCTCTTGAAATCCCAATGTACTGTTCGAAATTGTGTCGCTATTTGCAAAGAATCACTTAATTTATCTTAGAGTTTTTGAAATGACACTCAAAATGTTTGGTTTAATACTTCCTCAGTTGTCCTTTTTGGCAATTGACTCTTGGTTTGTGGGTCTTGTTCAGTGACTTTAGATTAGGCACTTGTTCAATGATTCATTTTCTCAGTGATTTAAGTTCACTCGCAAATGTGCAGTGGATCCTCTTTGGTGACTCTTGTTCAGTGACTTTAGATTAGGGACTTGTTCAATGATTAATTTTCTCTGACACTTATACAGTGACTGTTGTTCACTAACTCTTCTTATGATGCTCTTGATCATTGACTCTTGTTTAATTTATGTTCACTGACTCTTGTACAGTGATTCATGTTCAGTGACTATGGTTAAGTGACTTTTGATCAGTGACTCTTGTTCAGTGAATCCAGTTGCTTGTCTCTTGTCTCAGTGTCCCTTGATCAGTGACTAGGTATGCATCGGTTGTTTAATGATTCTTGTTTAATGTCTCTTGTTCAATGTTTCATGTTCACTGACTCTTGTTCAGTGACTCTTGCTTAGTTTTCTCTTAGCTTGTTTAGTGACTTTTTATCAGGGAATCTTGTTCAGTGACTGTTGTTCAGTGACTCTTATAAAGACGCTTTTGTTCAGCAATTCAGGTTCACTGATACTTTTTCAGTGAATCTTCCTAAGTGACTCTTGTTCTGTGATTCTTCAGCAGAGTCTCTTGATCAGTGTCGCTTGTTAAATGATTCTTGCTAAGTGCCTCTTGTTCAGTGATTCATGTTCACTGACTCTTGCTCAGCAATTCTTTTTATACCTAGTACCGTAGGTACATAGAGTATTATAAGTTTGTGCAAAAGTATGTAACATCCAGAAGGAAGCATCTCCGACCCTATAAAGTATATATATTCTTGATCAGCATCAACAGCCGAGCCATGTCCGTCATGTCCGTCTATCCGTCTGTCTGTCTGTCTGTCCGTATGAACGCACAGATCTCAGAGATGGTAAGAGATAGAGGTTTGACATGTATGGGACAAATGCTTCTTATGTCTGCAGGCAGATCAAGTTTATTTTCAATTTTGGCCACGCCCCCTCCCGCCCCCGCAATTTATAAAAAACGTCATATCTCCCACAGTTTTGAAGATAGATGGCTTGTTCCTTCTGGACATATTTAGTTATTAGGATAGCTTATCGATCCGCCGAAGGAATAAAGAAGATCGGATGAACGGTTTTCGAGTTATGATCAAAAGAAAAATTTTCTTGGTACAGAGTATGTTATAGTCGGGCTTGACCGACTTTCTTTCTTGTTTTCTTGATACAGAGTATGTTATAGTCGGGCTTGACCGACTTTGTTTCTTGTTTAGTATCTTTACTTCAGTATCTTATTCATCAGCGAATCCTGTTAAATGACTTTTGTTCAATCGATACTGTTTGGTGGCTCTTGTTCATTGATTCATTTTCACTGACTCTTGTTCAGTAACGCTTTTTATGTGATTCCTGTTTTGTGCCTCTTGTTCAGTGCTTCATGTTGACAGACTCCTGTTTGTTGACTTTTGCTCAAAGTCTCTTGTTTAGTTTCTCTTTTAGAGTGTCTTATTCAGCGCATTTTGATAAGTGAATCCTGTTCCGTGACTCATGCTCAGAGATTCATGTTCAGTAAGTCTTATTCAGTGATTTTAGAAAAGTGACTGTTATCCAGTGACTCTCTTTCAGTGACTTTGGACCAGTATCTCAGGCTTAGGAGCTACTGCATACTGTGCATACACTTTAGCAGGTATAAAATATATGAAAACCCGTCAAATTTATTTTATATTTGAATGAATTATTGTGGCCTGTGTTCATGGTTTAAGTAACCTATTCTAAGATCCGGCTAAAAGCTTCTCCCCTCGCATTTTTGACTGACAATGCAACTTCATTAACCAAACCAAACAAATACATTTTTCAACTTCCTCTTCAAATCTTTTCCACCAAGCAAGTAAAAAATTGCGGCTTGCTATGGCAAACAAAAATGTTACGTGACCGGCGCATAATGAACTGAACACGCCAAGAAATGTTAGTCAAAATAATAATAAAATTTAATTCAATTAATTTTGGGTCGCTAGGTCAGAGACCCAAAATTCAGGTGTTGCCCTCATTTTTCACTTGGCCCTACACTTAATTCGCAAAAAAAAACAAAACCAAATCGCTGTTGTTCCAACTTTTGGTTGGAACTCCGTTGGGTTACCTTTACCCAACTCAGCCAACTCGTGCCCGTTCCCGTAACCGTCCTCCATTCAATTTCAGTTCAGTTTTTGTTGCCAAATGTGACAATCGTGTCACGTACGCAATGTTCTGGAAGATTGAACGTTACGTTTGTCGCGTTTAAAATGAGTTTTTTTTCGAACTGAATTTGATTTTGATTGTTTGGTCTCTCCCTTTTTGGGGACAAAATCTGTGTGTTTCCTCTGGCTCTGTGATTTGTCGTTTATAACAAACGGCACATGCAGCAAATTGTTCTCACAAAACAACAACAACAACAACAACAAAAAGTAAAAATTGTTTAATTTTAGGCTTTCTCCAACCAGCATTGTTTGCTGCAGGAAACCGGAGCTGGAGCAGTAGAAGCCTTCATTATTATTTTTTTGGAAATGATTTTTTGTACGTGCAGAAAATTTTTAAAAATACATTTTCTGATTTCTGATTCTGGTGGCGGGTTTTTTGGGGTGGGGCTAAATGCTTTCACTTCGTTGTGTACACAAAATTGCAATTGAATGGGAGTTGTACAGGGTTGTCCATATTCGACGGACCCATCTGGCAACGCCATAACTTTTGACAGAGATGTCAGATCGCTTAATGACATACCGCGTTTGAAGCGTCAGTCCAAGCAGATTTTTACCATGGAACAATACACGCCACGCGAGCGCTCTGAAATAGTTGAAATTTACATTCAACAGAACAAGTCAATTGTGAAAACTCAACGTGCTTTTAAAAAATTAAAATTTCACATTGAATGGGACCGGAAATAAGCAAAATTGCCGTATTTACACCACTGAAAATCCTCAGGAGATTCAAGAAGTGCCTCTTCATGACGAAAAAGTCACAGTTTGGTGCGGCGTTAGTGCGAAAACGGTCATTGGGCCGTTTTTCTTCCAAAATGAAAATGGCCATGCTGTTACCATCAACCAGGAGCGTTATCGCGACATGATGACCAATTTTGTGATGCCAATTATTCGTCGAAAGCGTATGAGGCAGTTCTGGTTTCAACAAGACGGCGCTCCACCGCACACAAGTCGCATAACAATCGATTTTCTGAAGAAATTGTTTCCGGGCCGTTTGATGTCGAAAAGTGGTGATTTGGACTGGCCACCGCGTTCGCCCGATTTGACGCCGCCTGACTTCTTCTTGTGGGGATATTTGAAGTCAAAGGTTTACGTTAACAAGCCAAGGACCGTAGAAGAGCTCAAGGACAACATTCGTGAAGAAATAGCCGCTATTCCGGCCGAAATGTTGGCGAAAACGATGGAAAATGCTGCAAAAAGGGCACAATACGCCATCAACGCCAGAGGCGGCCATTTGAGAGATGTCATATTCAAAAATTGATGTAAACAAATCTACTTGGAACAAATTAAATGATTAAGATTGCCAACCGCCAAATTTTTATTTTTTTCTTTGATTTTTTTAAAAAAAAACATGGGTCCGTCGAATATGGGCAACCCTGTATTATATATAGAGAATCATCATAGAACAAATTGTTTTTAAGTCTAGTCATAATCTGCTGAATTTTCATTATTTTCCTAGAACTCTTTTCACTTTTGCACTTAGTTGCCAGCTCATCATCACCAGCTGCCAACACCTGATCTCCAACCTTAGTCATTCTCAATAATAAAATTTAATAAACAATTCGCCGCTCGTATTTGCTTTATCAACAAAGCCCTTAACCAAACAATAAACCAATCGTTTAATCATTATAGACACATGTGTCTGTCACGAAGGTCCTCCCTGCTCTGCAAAATCCGCCCACCCAAACCCTGTTTAAAGCTGTCTGCCTGCTCGCACTGTCTCCCTGCCTCTCTCTCTCTGTCTCTTAGATTGAAAACTGCACCAGCCACTTTGGCATTTGGGGAGCTTCAATGTCACGTAAACGCTGCAAGGCCTCCCCAGAGGTATACCCCGTCCTCCCCATTTTGCCGCCTCTTTATGTTAATTTATGTGCTGGCAAAATGTGCAAGCGCTTCTAATGCTCAGCCACGCATGGCGCAAACCCAAAATCAGAAATAAATTACAGAAGGGGCAGAGCAGACGATGCAAAGAGCAAGCAGACGACGACGCAGTTGCTCATAGTCAGCAGAAACCAGGGATGTCAGGCACATTTATATGAGGTTTATGCGGGGGATCTAATCCGAAATAGTGCCAAAATGAACAAAATACAAAAGTTTGAATCAAATACAAAGGTTGAAACTGGAACTGAAAGAAGAACACTTGGGGAAAGAAAGTAATGGATGGATGGAATGAATAATCCCATCTTCTAGAATTGCTAGCTATCTCATAATCTACAAAGCAAGCGACTAAATTGTCAGCAGAGGTGGATCTAGGAGGGGGGCTAAAGGGGTTAAAGCACGCCCAGAGCCCAAATATCTTAATTCACCAAATATATGCAAAGAGCAATGATCCTAGAGCGGCAATGTTCACCCATAGCCCCCAGGGGCCGAACACTTTCGGTAATTTACGCCGAATGCTTGCCGAAGTAATGCTTCAGTGAGTGTCGGAGAGAGACAGAGAGCGTCAGAGAGCCTCTCTTCTTGAACATCGCTGTCCTAGAGTCATCAAAACTTCAGAAAAAGTTGGAAAATATTAG
This sequence comes from Lordiphosa fenestrarum, assembly GCA_035044985.1. Lineage (NCBI taxonomy): Eukaryota > Metazoa > Arthropoda > Insecta > Diptera > Drosophilidae > Lordiphosa > Lordiphosa fenestrarum. Next base: position 1,606,925 of record JAWNNO010005527.1, on the reverse strand, counting down.
GAACTGGCCACTGAAGAGGACTTCAGTGCGCTTAGCCCCCCACCTAGAACCGCTACTGTTTGTCAGTGTGGGTGACATAATGCTTATCCGACTGATTTAATAACGCCTATTACAAATAACCTAAGTAATTTAGAGAGATTACGATACTATATCGTGGGTGACCCAGAAATCTCTAGGGATTTTCATATAAACATTCGAACATAAAAGATCTTTAGATGTAAAGTGACAAACATAATGAGTGAAAACATGCATAAGCCTAACAAATGCACATGTAAGAAATTTGGAGTCGATTCCGCTTAAAACTAAAAAGTTTTTCTCAATAGAACTTCTTTTTCCACCGACTATACGTACTGCAACTATATGCTTTAGTCATCCGATATTGACAAAACTTTGTTGAATTGTGTGAAATCTCATCAAATAAATATATGCAAATTTTAAGTACATGTACATTGAAAACAAAAAAGTTTTTCTCACTAAGACTAGTTTTCCGACTTTACTTTTCTATGACAGCTATACTATATAGCTGTCCGATTTTAACCAAACTTTGAAGAATTATGTAAAATCATAGCAAACTAAGAAATACAAAGTTTGGAGGCATTTTCTTTGAAAACAAAAAAGTTTTTCTCACTAAGACCACTTTTCAGACTCTACTTTTCTATGACAGCTATACTATATAGCTGTCCGATTTTGACCAAACTTTGTAGAATCATGTAAAATCATAGCAAACTAAGAAATACAAAGTTTGAAGGCGTTTACATTGAAAGCAAAAAAGTTTTTCTCACTACAACTAGTTTTTCGACCGATTGTTCCTATGACAGCTATAAGCTTTAGTCAACCGATTCGGCTGAAAAGACTTCGTGCAAAGTTTGGTCAAGATAGCTTACAAACTGACGAAGGAGATAGCTTTGAAAGAGACAGACATGGCTAAATCAACTCAGTTCATCGTGCTGATCAAGAATATATATAGTTTATGTGGTCAGAAATGCTTTCTACTATGCGTTACAAACATCCGGACAGATGTAAAATATAAAAACCAGTATATAATCTGTAACTCTCAAAGTTTGTGTTAAGATACGTGAAGTGCTGCCCATTGGCTTTGCTGCCGGTGCTGCCCAGCATAATTGTTTGTTTTCCTTATAACTCGACTGTCGTTCATCCGATCTTCAATATTCCTTTGGCGAATCAATATATAATACTGATTACTAAATATGTCCAAAAGGTTCTTACCTTCTATCTAGAAAACTATGAGAGATATGAAGCTTTTGCCAAATTTGCGGGGATAGAAGGGGGCGTGGCAAAAATTGCAAAATATACATTATCTGCCCTTAAGTATAAGAAGCTTATGTCTCATACATGTCGAACCTTTATCTCTTACCATCTTTGAGATCTGCAAGTTCATATGGATACGATATACAATTCGGGCGCTTCTATATCAACTCTGCTTTTGATGCTGATCAAGAATATATAGGTACATTCTTTAAAGGGTCGGAGATGCGATCAGCTGCTTTAATATACGTGACGATTAATGTAGGGTCATTTCATTGTGTAGATGTAGTCTCAAAAATTCAAGAAAATCCCAATCTTCAGTGACGTATAAACGTGCGAAACCCTCCACCCACATGTCACATTACCAAATGGGAATAATTGTATATTATAATGAAAATCCCGTAACATTACTCAAATAGTCAGGCCGGGCAGTTGCAATGTCAACGCAATGCAGCTTTAAACGATTGGAGTTTTGGAATCTGAAAACGAGGAAGTGGATGTCGGTTGATGGTTGGATGGCTGGATGGTTTGGATGGTTTGGATGAGTGGGTGAATGGTTGTGTGGCTGGTGGGTTAACCAATCCTCGTCAGCAGCTGTCGCCGTTCTACTACTGTCGACTGTAAATTTAATGAGATTCCTGTCAAATTAATTTCCGGTTATGATTAGATTTTCGTTAATAGCAATTTGCGGTTTTTGCTGCCAACCAAAAATATGCGTCGCCCTCTCTAACTATGTATGTGTATGCGTACGCACACACACAGAATCACACACATAGATACTGATTTGTGCGTGGGCTGATTTTCATTTGCATTTTGCAAAGTGTCTGCTGCAATTATCTCGAACTGGTAGCTGCAACAAATTGCCTTACATTTGATTATTATTAAGTAGTTTTGCAATCATAAATCATGTTCCCAAAAAGCCCCACATCATGCAGCAGGGGTGGGTGTGGGTCCTTTTGGGGATTGGTGCAAGGGTAGCAGCAGCAGCAGGTTGATGAAGCATTGGCAGTTTGCCCAAAAGTTGGCATTTTGTCTTTGGTGTAGACAATTTTAGGGATTTATTTGAGCAATTCATATTTAATTTTAAATCTCGATTAATGCAGCATTTTACTCTAAGCTACATACGTTAAATTGGAAATGGTTGAATCTGAAGGATTGAAAATGTAAATCAGATACCAAACTGTGACAGAGATGGACTAAAGACAACACAGTAAGTTAGTTGGGTCATCAAAGATAAGTTAATAACTAGAGAGAAGGAGACAACAAGTTAGCGAGCTGTTCTGGAACTACAGATGAGCACGCACGCAAGTTCGTGCAAGTGCGTGATTAGTTAGTCCGGGACTTAGAAAACCAGAAACAGAAAACAGAAATGCATGACGCTTTAAGTAACAACTTACGATCTCCCAGTTAGCTGCAATGTGTCAGATAAACTAAGAATTTACTCTGTTATTTGTAATTTAAGAGATACGAAATCGTTACTAAGTGAAAGTATTCTTATGAATGTCAGTTGATTTACCTTAGCAAAGCAGGGCGGAAGGCTAAGACTAGAATCAGTTGCCAATTACAATTGTAGACACAATTCTGCAAGCAATAGCCGAGCAAATGAAGATGGATTATGGCTTTACCACCGTTTTTTTCTGTTTTCGTGGTCAAGTGATAAGCCAGTCTTAACACTGTAAGGAAATATACGAACTAGAGCTGCACCCGTGAAGTAAATTTGACAATGTTACGACATGTAACATAGTGAACGTAAGCACACATAGAGTTTCATGCGTGAGCATCCGTGATTCGTGCTTTTTTCGTGACCGAATTAAGATCAAACATCGGGAACATTCTTCCGTATATCGTATATGAATCGTGAGTGATTTCGAGCGCTTAAAATATTACAGAAAACTCGCTCACGCTGCCAGCTCTAGTCAGTATATACTGAAGCTCAAACAGCTCATGAGCATCAAAGCAAAGCCAATGAGTATCAAATTTTATGAAATCCTATGACAAATATAAATTTTTTGCAATTTTGAGCTAAGAACAAATGTTGTCAAACATCTTAAAAGGCAACTGAAGTTTGTTATAAAACGTTATACGATGTACTCGATGCTCTGTTCGCCGTGTGCTAGATACTTGATACTCTTTAATGAGTTCTTAGTAAGTCATACTCAGTACTAATTACTCAGTATTTGATAGTCAGTAATCATACTAAGTAATCAATTATCAGTAATCGATACTTGTTGCTTAATACTTCAATTTTTACTTTTAAGTCCACCAGGGGCATCATAAGTATTGTACACAGAAAAAAAAATGGGAAGATAAAGTCAATCCCAAAAAAACATGATTTTATCTCGACATTCGGATTGAAATTTCAAGCAAAGGTCGTTTTGGAGCCGAGATATGAGACAATCCGGGATTGACCGACTTCTGACATCGTTTGGGATTGATTTAATCCCGGATGGCTTGATTTTATTTTCTGTGTATAAGCATACTAAAGCCCTGCGCTTCAAAGCAGAGATCGTCATGCCTGGTCCGCAGAGGCTGAGCTCATTTCTCCATTCACACGGACCCGAGCCGAGCGCTTGCCGAGGCTTGGCTCAAGAGAGAAAGAGGAGCTCAGTTTGCTGTTATTACCAGGCCAGCGCTCGATAAGTGTAAGCTTAGAGCTAGTTTGCGACTCTCTTTTGGGGTACTACTTGAGAAACCTGCGTTAAAAAGTAACCAGAAATTTAAAATATAAATTAAGGGATTACTTCGTGAAGTCAAAAGCTCCATCTATTGTTGAAAGTCAAAACAACTTGACAATTAATATTCGTTACATATCTCTTCTCTTTTCCAAGCCAAAGAAAGTACAATTTACAATGCCTCTTCTAATCCAACCACAACATGACCACTTAGTTGCATAAATTTCAAATGTTTATATTTTACTGCCATTTTGTCAGCCTTAATTAACATTTTAAATTGATTTACACTTATAAACTCAAATAGGCTTTAAAATTTGGAGTCCAGCGGTCAATAAAGTCACAAAATACAAAGTGAAAATTCAACGAAAATAAGTTAATGCAAATGAAATTGGACTTTAATTATTTTTGCAAAGAATTTTCGGCGGAAAAAATTAAATGTATTTACTTATATAAATTATTTACTTATGTCTCGACAACGAAATGAATAATTTGTTTGTGAAAATGGCAAAAGGCGAAAAATTAAGTAGAATGAAATGACAATTGTGTATGAGTGTATATCTGTGTAGTTGTTGCTATTTGTTACAACTGTTTTGCTGGCAGTCAAATGACTAATCATTTTCAATGGAATTCTAGACAACAATTTGGTCGTGACGTGGGGCTTGTAAAGCTTGTTTTTAGTCATTATTATAAAAAAGAATTAACATTGGCGGTAATTGAATCCATCAAATTGGTCTTTGCTAGTGCAAGAACTGTCAACTTAGACTAAAAAGTTGGCAGTTTTTAGACTTAAACTAACTCTGAACAGTTTGTTGGAAGATCCTTTTCTGAATGCCAAAAAAAAAGGAAATATTTTCCGGATTTTCGACGAGGACTTTCAAGCTGGATCTTAATAACAAACCTTCTTCATCTATGCCTATCGAATGACAGTGGTTCAACGAAATATAAAAAAGGTTCTTTTAACCCTTTGTATACTAGGAGAGTCCTCCCCCAAACCAAGCCCTTCGCTAACCCAATTACAAACAATTACCAACTTTTTGGTATTGACAAACTAAAAGCAAATTTATGCGCCCTCGCATAACTAATTAGCTGGCAATTCATCAAATAATACCATGAACAAAATATGTATTTTCCACACTAAAAATTAACTTCAATTTGCATAAATAAATGTGCCTAAATTAAACAAATTATGGGAGCAAAAAACGAAAAAAAAAACGAATATACTGTAGTTACTTAATTATTATTTATAATAAACGCTGCATGATTTATGGTTGCAATTTGTTTTGGGTACATGCAATTGCAAATTCGTGCATGTCTTTCCATATCAATTCCAGGGAAAAGACCTTAAACACGAATTATGGCTACCAATTAACCCAATTCGCTCTTGGCCCTGGCACTCATAAAAAAACTGAAGAAGAAATGCCATAAAAAGTCAAGAAAATGCTTAAGAATTTCACTTGGACAAATTTGCTACAGGCTGTATGAAAAACACAAAAGTGGCACAGACGTATGAAGTTCATTAAACTGTCTGATATTGAATTAGTTTAAGTACATTTATTTAAATTTTTTGATCAAATTTCTACAAAATTTATGAACGAAACCTTTTGCCAAAATGAATTTATATGCATGCAATTTTCATATTTTCTTGCAAATGATTCGACTGCTGTAAATTTGACAACTTCAAGTGGCAGTGGCAGCTGCCAACGGTCCTCCAACCCTACAATCCTCCACTCCTCCACTGCTCTTCACCACCGAATCAGCAGCTTCTTCTCCAATTTATGCAATTCAAGTGGCAGCCAAAGCAACCTCTGACGATGACAATGAGGATGCGACTGCTGACTCGCTGATATTTTTGCCCTGTTGTATATTTTTTTTGTATTTTGAATTTTGTAAGATGCATTTTACTGCATTTGGCTGATTGTCAAGTGTGCCGTTTGTTATTATCAACGGGCATCATTATGCAGCGTGGAAAACGATTCGCAAAAAAAAAAAGTATGTCAGAGTCGAATCGAAAATGCTCTGAAATAGTTGGGATATTCAATATGCTCTCAAGTTAGTCGTTATAAATCAACGAGTCTTGCTTTCTTTTATTTCCAGGGCTTAAGACCTCTATACTTTTTTGGGTTCAGGTTCACGGAGCGGGTTTGGAACAACGCTGAACATAGGTTCAGTTTTGAACTGAGGTACAGCATTAATTAAGCTTTTCGCTTATTCAGAAAACTTTTATGTTAACTGGAACTTGATCCTTAATTTTGTTCTAGAGACTATTCAACACATCAGACATGCTAATCTAAGAGTCCTGCATTTCATCATAACTTCTACTGCCCAAAAATATGCTATGCCAAATCACTACAGTGATTTAGCTTATTAAGGGCCGATTTCTCATCTCCTACATAGCTGCTAGGTGTAAGATAAACTCAGATTTTATACTGTTATTTGTAAGTTTATGTGACAGATAGCTCTATGTAGAAAATGAGAAAAGCGGCCCTAAATTAATTTGTTACAACAACATTCGTTGCATACCTTTGGGCGGTACGAAATATGCTAATTTTGAGCACATACCCTCAAAATGGAATATCTTTGCTTATAAAAATGTTAAGAAATATTTGGGAGATTTTATTAGAAAGCTAAGAAATAGTAGTTTTCGATAATATCAAAGTTAGCCAAAACAAACGTAAAGTTCGCCACAAAACAAGCCTGAGTAGGGTCAAAATATGCATTTTAAGCTACTTAAAGCTCAAATGGTACAAAATCTGGACTTGGTGAACCATGAAAATCAGCTAAAATCATTACTAGCCCTTCAATATACAAGATCTTGGTGCTTGGTGTAATCAATTAAGCAATTCAGCAATACGATTATTAGAATGCTGTTTTTATACGCCTTACAAAATCTCCAACCCCATAAAGTATGTATATATTTAAGAAAGAAGGTTCATAACCTCTGGAAATTTTCAGTAATCAAATAGATTATAGATTTGCCAAAGGAAGGGTGCCGATCGTATAAGCGTTTGTCGAGCTATGAGCCAAAGAATGCTCACTGCATCAGCGGTGCTTACAGCTGCAGCAGCAGTTCCAAAACTCTTACTGAGCTAAACCTTTCGCTGGAACAGAGAATATTAACGTCGAGGTTCACTTTAATGACGAGTTTGTAGACGGGCAGCGCCTGCCTTAACAATTACAACGTTTATACACACAAAATATATAATGCTTAAAGCCCTTTTAAGTATGCTATGTTATATGAATATCATAATTAACTGTAATTAACTGTTCCCTGGACATACCGGATTCATGTAGTCTGTATAGAATGACTTGTCAACCATTTTTAAATATGTACTCTCTCGCACATCTACCATAATAATAGCCCACCGACCTTTAAACACACCCGTCATCTGTCTATATTTCTTCTGGGAAATCGCTAATTGATTTGTGTGAGTATCTCTTTTTATCTATGGAACGATAATTTTCTGAATGATATTCAACGTTTGATAAGAGCACGATTCAACAATTCGATATATCTTTGCTGTTTAAGCTGATTTTATTGACTGATGTCAATTTTTTTTGAATAAAATATAAATATAAAATATGTAAAAATAATAAAGATTGATAAAGACTGAACCGCACCAAAACCGCGGTTTCATTAATTCAGGACCATTTAGTGAACCGAACCGACGGTTTAACAACTGTATGATCCACTGAACCGAAGCAGTCCTTGTTTCCGAGCGGCTTGCTTCTTACTTATTTCTTACTTACAATGACTCAATTATAGGACCCAACATTTTTGTCGCAGGTTATCTCTATTCACCTTAGAAATGTAGCTGCGAATATCCTACTAGAGGCTATAGGATTTTTGTCCCTTTATTTGTAACGTACATGAAAATGGAATGTAATTTTGTATCTAAGCCAATGTTTTTAAACAAAGGAATGCCAAACTACACAGAGAAAAAAAGGATACTACAAAATTTCCATTTGATGATTTTCGGTATCCATTTGGAAAGGATATGTCTAAAAAATCCTTTTAGTTATCCAACGGAGCTCTGATAACTTAGAGCTTTCACAAGAGCCTGGACGGAACCAACTCTAAGCAGTTAGGATCTTAAAAGGTGGAGCTCAATGTTTGAACGAAAAATCTATACAACTATTTCTAGCATCGTTCAGGATTAATTGAAGTCCGTATATCTCGACCTAAAAATTTCAATAAATATACAAATGGAGCCTAGATTTTGGGTGTCAAATAAACAATCAAGATTTAGAATCCGGCTTCTAGTTAAGCAATCATTCACTTCTTCAAATTTGTTTAAAAAACAGTTTTTCAAATCTATTACGTTGGCCTTTTGTTCAAGCCTTAACTTACATCTTTGTGACATAAAATCAAAGCTTTTTAATAAGTTGACTTAAACAAGCATAAATATTAATCAAAACTCGATAATATGAAAAACTTAGACTAGTTCAACAAAGGGACAAAGTCAAAGCCATCTCCATTTCAAATTTTCAACTCTGCCAATTTTACTTGAAATTGTTTTTCTAAGAAAAACCCATCAACTGATTTCCAAATGTAAACCACCTTTCCTCATAGAGTATAGAAATGATAAACAGCAGCTTAACAATAGAATAGGGAAGAGAATTCTTTCCTGCTGACTTCTTATCAATTTGAATTGTTGATGAGTTTGAACAGGTTCAAAAAGGTTGACTCGTTGTGGCATTATCATTAAAAAATATATGTATTCTATGTGTGTGTGTATGCATACTAGAGTAGTAGGACTTGTATTAATATTTAACGATTGTTTTTCACTTGACTCAGTTCATAACCGCTTAGAACTTGTTTCTTAATTTGAGTTACATTGGCTAATTTATGGCTTAATACAAATTTTTGTTCGAGCTGACTTACCTGGCAAAGATACAACTCCGCTTAGAGCCAGGCTGATTAATAGAAATCCAAACACCAGCTTCATATTTATTGTTGATTTTTCAAAAGTTTATATGGTAAATATTTATTGTGTTTTTTGCGTTGAGGTTTGCCGGTTAACGAGTTATGTGTTCTGTGTGGAAAGACAAACAATTGTCAAATGCGCTTAAATGATTTGAGGAAACGGCAAATAAAGCGAGCTGACTGAACAACAGACTGAACAGCAAATGGGGGAGAGAATGAGCGAAGAGAAGAATCACTCACTCACTCACTCACTCGGTGTCTCTCTCGCTCTACACTCACTTAGTGTCGAGTGCTAAAAATAAACGGCTGTCTAAAATAAATCTATTATATTTAAATGATGGTGGGAACAATCTGCCTCAGGCGTATACAATATTCTGGACGGCAGTGTACCGCCACTAAATTAACTTTACATATGCTGGCAGCGGTGGCGTATGAGCAATTTTTGTTGCTATTTTGCTTTTTGCTGTAGCTTTTGCAGGTTAATCAATGCTTGTTTTCCGCTTCGTTAACTGCACGTTTTCTCTTTCTGTTTGTATTTCCATTTCATCTAACAGAAATTATGTCAATTTTTTTTCAAGTTGTGGCTATTGAGTGAGTTCAAGGTCTCTGGGTATTGTGTAAACAAATGAAATTTGTTTATTAAATTGATTTGTTTGGGTTTCAATTGTCAGTTTATAAATAGAGAACCGAAGTGAGAACAGAGAGAGAGGCAGAGAAACAGGTTCTGCTCATTTCACTTACTAAACAGTATCCGATTAATTGATTGTTTGTTCCATACAATTAAATTATTATATGATTAAGCGCTTCTTGAGCATTTTCCAGTAAAGTAGTCAAGATGTGATTGCCTTTAACGAGTCACGATCAAAGATCATTGACTACAAAGTCCCAACTGAGTTATGCAAATTTATTGACTAATATCCGTGAAATTTATAAGAAAAGGTAGAGCTGGTTCGTAGTGTATGCCAAATTTAATTTATAGCAATATTTTGTTGTTTTTCTAAGTAGTATGGCTAGATCATAGTTCGAACCTTAAAATGTGACTGTCTGCTCAGCGAAAGGTCGTTTTGTTTATGAATCAAACCAGATATTATGTCGTAATATTCCATTTCCAGTAAGTTGAGAAATCTTGATAAGATTAACAACGTTTCGGAGGCTTAGCTCGTTCCTAAGTATCCCAAGTTGTGTTTTTTGTTTGTTATGTGTACCAAAGGGTTTTAAAATTTTGCCCAGAAGTTAGCAACGCAAAGAAATATTCATTTCTGACCCAATAAATTACATATATACTTGATCAGAGTGTCAAGCTGAGTCGATTGAGCTTTGTCCGTCCGTCTGTCCATCTGCCTGTCAGTTTCTACGCCAACTAGTCTCTCAGTTTTGTAGCCAACGAGCTGAAATTTTGCACAGAGTCTTGGTTTTTGCTGCACGCTATTAATATATCGGAACCGATCGGATCGGATACCTATATCTCATAGCTCCCATAGAAACAATCGGTCGGAAAACTAGTTTTAGTAAGAAAAACTTTTTTCTTTTCAATGGCGACGTCTCCAAACTTTATATTTTCAGGTTTTCTATGCTTTTTTATAATTCTGTCAAGTTTGATAAAAATCGGTCTACTATATGGTATAGCTGCCATACAAAAGACAGGTCTGAAAAACAGTCTTAGTTAGCTTAGCTTTCATGTTTATTTAGTTTTTCAGACAAATTTGATAAAAGAAGGAGGCAGAATCTATTTTCAGAAAAAGATGTTTCTTTTTCTAAAAATTCAAGCTTTTGAGACTAGATGCAAGCCTTTGGAGCTTGCTTTATCCGAAATGTGCTTACTTCAATCCCTTTCGAGATCACATATTGGCCACATTGGTTTGCTATGAGATGCCATTTCATTCGTGTTCAATGCAAGGCTTGCTTTAAGGTTATGAGTTCGAGTACCAGACAAGACTAAATCAATCATTTAGTTTCTTTGTTTTCCCGAATTTTTGAATAAACCACAATTATGGGACTGTCCTATGGAATAAAATACAAAAAAGAAAGAGAAATCTTTCGGGAAATGCTTAAAATGATTCTGCTTTGGTATGAAATTATAATGCAACTGTTTGCTTAAATTTTTATACTCTGTACCGTAGGTACATAGAGTATTATAAGTTTGTGCAAAAGTATGTAACATCCAGAAGGAAGCATCTCCGACCCCATAAAGTATATATATTCTTGATCAGCATCAACAGCCGAGTCGATATAGCCATGCCCGTCTGTCCGTCTGTCCGTATGAACGCACAGATCTCAGAGATGGTAAGAGATAGAGGTTTGACGTGTATGGGACATATGCTTCTTATGTCTGCAGGCAGATCAAGTTTATTTTCAATTTTGGCCACGCCCCCTCCCGCCCCCGCAATTTAGAAAAAACGTCATATCTCCCACAGTTTTGAAGATAGATGGCTTGTTCCTTCTGGACATATTTAGTTATTAGAATAACTTATCGATCCGCCAAAGGAATGAAGAAGATCGGATGAACGGTTTTCGAGTTATGATCAAAAGACAAAATTTCTTGGTACAGAGTATGTTATAGTCGGGCTTGACCGACTTTCTTTCTTGTTAATTATGAGACTACCGCAGGAAGTATTATTTCTTTTTAAGATTTAAAAAGTGGTATCAAAACAATCGTTTTCGGCGTGGTTCAGATTGATGTAATACCTCACGAACTTTTTCCTTCAGTGCATGCATTGCAAATCAAAGTCGACTTATTATAAAAAACCTATATAGAATACACTAAGAACTTATTTTTACTGTACTGGAAGCGTGAGGCCTTTTAAAGAGGCTGCAAAACCACACCAAGACATAAGGATTGCTTAAAGAACCTCATTTTATATCATCCGATGTGGTCTTTTTAAGTGATTAAGTAAATTTACTGTGTATTCGAAGGATCTATAAATATTTCAACATTATTTGAACTTTACTAAAACGAATTTGAGTCATTTTTGTAAATATGTACAATTTTGTGCTTACCCTGAGCACAAAATTCGCAAGCGTCGCTTCTCTCAAGTAGTGGTGGAACTTTTTTTCGATTTTAATCGATTCTCAAAAATGTTATCGATTTTTTTCAGGCAGGGAAAAAACTCATATATCGATTCAAGAATCGATTACTATTCGATTGTCAGAACTTTTTGGAAAATTGTGGAAAAGAGGTAGAGGTACCACTTGCCGTGGGAAAAAACAATAGACAGAGTAAACTCAAGTCTTTAAATAACCCTAAGGATTGAATCTTTAAACTCCTGCCTTAACTTCTCTCTTTCTCTCCCACCTTACTCTTATTCAGAGAACTGTTTGTCATCTAATATAATATACGAAAGATTTAGACATGACGTCAAGATTATGAAGGTTTTTGTATATTTTCGAGCTCGCGTTTTGATTTGTTTTATATGGAATTAATATGCAATGTGAATAGAACGCGTTATCTCTTAAATGTAAACATTTGATGCACAAACATCTCCGCACAAGTTGAATTCTCTCCGCAGGCGACTTAAGACAAATGCACGTGTTGAATGAATTTTGACTGCCACTTGAATTTCTTTTGACAGATTCCACTGAATAACACTTATCACATTTATGTATTTTATACTATCAATTATTTATATGTTTCGCAGATAATCACTCACGATTCACTTACATAAGTAGTCACACTTTTGTTTACAATTTCTCCGAATTGCTTGCAAAATACACTTTCAAGGCAAAATGGTTTTCTAAACAAGCTTCAAATTGTTGTTCATAAACTCGAAACGGAAATAGCATACAATATTTATATTTGTGTGAATTTTGCATACAAATATCTTTGGGATTTTGCTGTACAGTTATTTCTGTAGTGGTTTGGAGCACACGCGATCGTTTTGGTTGGTGCGTCCGTTGTCTTTAATGAGAAATTTCGGACTAAACGGATTGCGTACGAATTTGGCGTAATTTATACCAACGCACGCAGCTGACACAAAGAATATGAGAATGAGTGCGAGAGAAGAGAGTGTGGTGACGGGTAGGGGAAGAGACGACTCTTGAAAGAATGTAAGTAAGCGAGTGTGATCGACTACCCAGGCACTTGGTAGATGAGGAAAGTTAAGAAAAGCTAAATGAATTTAAAAAAAAAAAATGTAAGCAATAGCAGTTTAAGGTTTACAATTGATTTCACTTACAGTTTCAGCTTTAAAACAAGCGCTGGAACTAGTTTTGGATACAGTTTCAATCCAAATAATAGATTTTTGTACAGTAATTCAAGTTTAGGATTGCTGAATTCTCATCTTCTAAATAGCTGCTATGTGTCAGACAGACTTTGATGTTACACTGTTATTTGTAAGTTTGTTTGACAGACAGCTATAAGTAGAAGAGGGGAAATCGGATCACTAAGTCTAGTGTCAGCTACTGTGCTATCACAGAGTTTAGCTTCTAGGAAAATTTCCAGTTCCTGTTTAAGTTCGAAAACAATTATAAGAGACAGTTTGAATAGCAAAATCACCTGACTCAACAACACTTTAGAACTTCTGTCTTTACAATTGGATCTGCCACTTTATAAAATTTGAATAGAATCTTTATGATAATCCTCATACGGGTGTCTTCGTTATTTTTTGAACTCATTGGAAGATTATACAATCAATGTACAACCTTCTATTGACCCACCACTTCAGCATCGGCCCATCTCGGAGCTTTAACTTCAACCACTCTAGCAGCAGCTCTAGGGGATGCAATGTATTTGGCTGATTGCTGTTATCGATTGCTTGCCTGCTCCGGCGTTTCTGCAGATCTTCAGGCGTTGGCCTGCCACTTCACCTGTTCTGTAAGGGATGTAAACTGCTGCCGTCGATTGCTCGCCTGCTCCGGATTTTATGCAGATCTTAACCTGTCCTGCCGCTAAACTGACTTATCATTACGCTGATACGAAGCACTCAATGATGCAAAGTGTTTAGAAAACCCTGCCGTCGATTACTCGCCTGTTCTGACGTTTAGATTCGCTTTATGGCTTACCTGTTGCATTCTGCTGAGCTACGCTTGTGAATAAGTTTCTCTTATTAGAATGAGGTTGAATGTTGGAAGTTCTATTGAAGTCACGAGCCGAGAGGCTCATTAGTCGAGAGCTTTGGTTCATGAGCCGAAAGCTGTGGCTCATGAGACGAGAACTGGGTGTTACGAACCCAGAACTGTGGCTCACTAGCCGAGGGCCGGCAAATGTCTCATGGCTCTCTACGTAGGGCTCTCAGCTCAGAGCCAAAAGCCGGTTGGTATGATCTGAGAGCAAGAGCTGGCTCTCGAAAGCTGCCAGCAAAGGGTGATCTCGAACCCTGTGTGTTTTGACTTAAAGATTTAAACAAGATTTCAAAATAGTTTTTTGCTTATTAAAGCTGAATAATAAAATGATTCTTACCATTTTTTTCATGTAGAATCTGAATTTGCTTGAAGAACTACCATAACACTAAAGGATTTACTGTTAAATGGAACTAAAAGTTTACAATATTTGCCTCTCTTCACTTTTTGACAAAATATCTAATAAAAAATATCTGTTTAATACTCGTATCTAACGAGAAAGCTAAGCTAACTTCGTCTGTGCCGAAGTTTATATACCCTTGTAAGTGCTCGCTTAAATATTTTCAAAGAATACTCTTTTTCCCATTTTCAGACCGATCGTTCGTATGGAAGCTATATGATATAGTCATCCGATTTGTCCAAAAATTTGAAGAATTATGTAAAAGCACGAGAAACAAACAAAAATAAATTTGCTGGATGCTACCATTAAAAACAAAAAAGTTTTTCTAACAAAGACTGTTTTTCAGACCGATCTTTTGTATGGCAGCTATACCATAGTTGTCCGATTTTAATTAAACTTGGTAGAATTATAAAAAAACATTGAAAACCTAAAAATACAAAGTTTGGAGACGTTTCCATTGAAAAGAAAAAAGTTTTTCCCACTAAAGCTAGTTTTCCTACCGATTGTTCCTATGAGAGCTATGAGATATAGTCATCCGATCCGGTCGGTTCCGACATATTAGTAGTGTGCAGCAAAAAGAAGACTCTGTGCAAAATTTCAGCTCGATAGCTTTAAAACTGAGACAAGTTCGCTTAGAAACAGACAGACAGACGGACAGACGGACGGACAAAGCTCAATCGACTCAGCTTGTCACCCTGATCAAGAATATATATAGTTTATGGGGTCGGAAATGAATATTTCCATTCGTTGCAAACTTCTGGGCAAAATTATAATACCCTTTGCAAGGGTATAAATATGGTTATGTGATCAAAGAAGAATACTAATAAAGATTCCAGGAGTTAAGTTTTGTTAAGTTAAGTATATAACAGCTATAAGGAATCATGTCCCTATCAACTATACAAAAGAATTCTTGACCAGCAACAAAATCCGAATTGAAATAGCCATGTACCTCTGTAAGTCATACCTCCCACAGTTTTGAGGATAAATGGTTTGTAACTTCTACACTCAAAAAAAAAAAACAGTCAAAATCGCCCTAAAATTTTGAAATTTGATTTAAAAAAGGAGTCAAAGGCGATTCGCCATATATCTTAGAAAATTTTTTTCTAAAAATAAGACAAAGACTTTTTGAAATTAAGAAAATATATAGTAAAGCTAGAAAATATTTTCTTTTAAAAAAACCTTTCTAGATTTTAGAAAAAACTTTCTAGATCTTAGAAAAAAAACTTTTTCAAGTATTATTGACAGGAAAGGGAGTGGGGGGAGACTGGAGACAGAACAGGAAGAAGACTACTACACTAAGAAGCGTTTATCCCCTTATATATTAGTTTTATAGGATATTTTCTTTCTGTTCACTAAAGTTTCTTTCTGAAAATCACATTGTAATTAGTAATCAATATTTTAATTTCTAACTTTACCTTGCCTGGGACTTGAACTCGGGACCTCGGGGAAACTTCAACACGAAAGGCATCTTATCGCACTCGACTACCAAGCACTCGCGTGAGTCACAGTAAAGAACTCAGTCAAATGCTAAGCACTCAGCTGCCTCTTTTATATTCCGAAAGCAGAGAATTCGAACTTGAGAATTAAATGCGGTGTCTTTTTCTATTTTTCTAAATTTAAAGGCGGTTTTCTAGATTATTTTTCTATATTTTAGGGCGATTTTCTCAGCATGCCGAATATTAGTTGCCCCTTTTATATTCCGAATGCACGGAATTCGTACTTGAGAATTACAAGGGGTGTCTTTTTAATATTTTAATATATTTTAGGGCGATTTTTTAGACTTTTTTTCTATATTTTAGGGCGAAATTCTAAATGGCTTGTCTAAATTTAAGAAATGTGCTGTCTTAAATTTATGGCGATTCGCCCTATTTTAAGACACAGTGCAATGTTTTTTTTTCTAAAATCAAGGGTGAATTCGCCCTTAGTTTTAGAAAATATTCAGGAAAAAATCTAGAAAAATTTAATTTAAGAAAAAATTAATCGAATTTCTAAATTTAAGAAATTATTTTCTAAAAAATCTTTTTTAGGGTTGTTTTTTCTAAATTTAGGAAAAAATTGTCTAAAAACAAGAAAGGAAAATTATTTTAGGGCAAATTTCTAAAAATTAGAAATTAAATTTTTTGAGTGTAGAAAAATTTAGTAATCATGATTATTTATCGATCCGACAAAGTATTGGTAAAGATCAAATGAGTGATAAGTAGTCAAGTTCTGAGCAAAAGAAAGTTTGCTACTGAAGAAGTAATATACATACTGTGCATACACTTTTGTTATTTTTTTTTTTTTGTATTTCTGATGATGAGATCAAGCGTCTTCCTCTGCTACCCTGCAAAAGCATTGCAATTTGTATAAATGAATATCTTTCCATTCTACTGACACGTCATATGCAGCAAAAGTGAATGTCTTTGGCATGTCCACTCAACATATACACAGGCGTTGCTATTTACTCCTCCCTTGACCAAGAGTTTAAGGTGTTCGTGTTCGGAAAATCAAAAATTCAAAGCAGCTTGCCGACCCACAGCGACATGGAACGCGAGCCAACATTTACGCACTCTGCGTTGACAATGAAGATCTCCGCGTTCCTGTTATGATGCCCCCTTCCCGACAACGAGTATTGCTATTTTGTAATCAAGTTTGTAATATGAAAGAAGGATTTGGATAAGATTTTAGGGGCATATTCTTAGTTCAGATCTAGCTTGAAACTACGAAATTAGAGAACCTTGACATTTAGTTGAAAATGCCTTAGTTTCTATGGTCCAATATTCTAAACAATAATCTGCCAGGGCATCCAAACTTTGCCATGGCCAAAGTAACCCTGGCCCTTGCGTTCTTTCGTATGCTTCATTCAGAGATTGGGATCACTAAACCGGATTCTCTTTGTAACTGCATATTCTGGGGATTTCATTTTGTTGCCACTATTTTTTCTCAGACCTGTTTAGTTGCGTGTTGCCTTTCTGAGTTAAGCAGTATTTAAAATTAATTACCACTTTTGGTTAATTTGTACAATACGTTGAGGCAACATTCTTGTGGTTAAAAAATAAACAACAACACTTAAGGTGTTGACAAATTTGTTGTCAAGGCCTGCAATTTGGTTTTAGAGTTGAAATGTGTTTTCTCTCGGTTTCTTTTTTTGTGTGTGTGCTCTGTGAGATGAGTAAAATTGTCATGGAATTATTCTCTGATTTTGATCTAAATTTAGCCGCAAGTCATGACTGTCGTCGTAGAAGGCAGCCAAGCGCTTGGCCTTGACACTGTTGTGTGGGCGGCGGCGGGAGGATGGATGAGTTAAGCGAATGGGGTTGGAAATGTGTGAGTAATTGTCACGTGTAAGTTCAGTTATTTTGCTAGAAAATCAAAGAAATTCTACGATGTCTTGAATTTTTAATGACACTACCCTGGTAAACTGCAGGTATATACACACTTTACATTTTTTTAGAATTTTCCTGTAGCTAATACTCACTTCAATTAAGGCATAGGCTCATTTTAAGCTTTTGAAATCAATTTTATTATATTTTAGTTCTAAAAAATGTAAAGAAACGCTGGTCTGCTAGAGCAAATCGTTTCTTGTTTAGAATTATCTATTTTTTTGAATTGTTTTCAGTTTAAGATTTGTTATGATCTAAGAGGTTGTGGCATCACCAGATCGATTCCAGTAGGCGATAGCTGCAGCAACATATCGATATCAATGGATGCTATCGAACTAGGCTGGTGCCATCGCTGACCGCCAAGAATTCACAGCGTCATTTCATCATCGCCAAGTCGATTTACTTACGTTTCTTCATTTAGCGTGTAATTCTTATATTAAATAAAGTTAGTTACTAAAGATAACTAAGAGGTGTTTGTCAAGGCGACCTCTATGTTCTTTCTCAAAGCAATGTCACAGGTTATACTGGCGCCCTCTGGTGTAAGTTGCTGTTATAGCAAGCCAACGAAAACGACTGCAGCGACCTCTGGTAAACCATTCAAAGTCCTCGAATCCATAACGGTCTTTTGATAAATGCAGTTAAAATATTTGTATACCCTTGCAGAGGATATATTGAAATTGTCTAGATGTTTGTAACGCATTTCCGACCACATAAAGTATATATATTCTTAATCAATATGACGAGCTGAGTGGATTTAGCCTTGTCCGTCTGTCCTTCCGTCAGTTTTAAAGCTATCGCGACCAAATTTTGCACGAAGTCTTCTGGTACAAATACGCTGCACATTTGTCGAAACCGGCCGGATTGGATCACCATAACATATAGCTGCCATAGGAACGATCAGTCAAAAAATTAGTTCTAGTGAGAAAAACTTTTTTGTTTTCAATGCAAACGTCTTCAAACTCCGCATTTACTAGTTTTCTATGCTTCTCCATAGTTCTGTCAAGTTTGGTCGAAATCGGATATCTATATAGTATAGCTGCCATAGAAAAGTAAGGTTAGAAAAACAGTCTGAGTAAGAAAAAAAATTGTTTTTTTCAATGCAAACCTCTTTAAACTTATTTTATAAGCTTTCACACAATTCTTCGTCGAAGAATTTAGTTTTAGTGACAAAAACTTTTTTGTTTTCAATAAAAACGCCTCCAAACTTTGTATTTCTTAGTTTGCTATGCTTTTCCATGATCGAAATCGGACATCTATATAGTATAGCTATCAAAGAAAAGTAGAGTCAGAAAAGTGAGAAAAACTTGTTTGTTTTCAGAAATATGAATAGAAACTGTAAAAGGCTACTTGATTCAACATAGAATTTACTATCTTCATGTTAACAAATACATTAAAATCACAATTCAATAAATTCTTTTTAAATAGTTATGGTTTATGTGAAACTTGCGCAGTTTTACGAACTTGAATGTTCACATTTAAGCATTTTATTTAAATATTTAATTTATAATTTGAATCTGGCGCCTGTGTAAAAGCAAAAAAAGCTAGCAACTCTTATCGATAACAGCATGCTATCGATATGCGCTGCCAGCCCTGACTTTCGTCTACTGAAGCCAACTAGTTGAGTGTGGTCTCACTAATCCCTAAAAATTTCGAGGGTGGTCTCATCAATCCGAAATACGTAAAATTGTGGGAGGAAATTCGCTAGTCAATCAGCAGCCGCTGCAGTCAACGGAAGATAAGAATAAGACTTTTGTACTTTTATAGAAAAGCTAGACACATCTGAGTGCCAAGATGACTGACTTGCGGAATGATATGGACAGGTGAGGCGGCGGCAAAGAGGGGGTGTGGGCTTTCAAACTGTGAGATATTAAGGGTTGGGCCTTTATCTATCTTGCGTTTGCAGAATGGACAGCGATCTGGACCAGAATTACTCACTGAACAGCAATGCGGATCCCAAGAATATGCAGGAGCTGACCATTTACGTGAGTGGCTACAGAACACACACATTTTTTGCACTACAAACAAAAATGCTCCTTCGTGCCCCTTAACAGGTACAAAATCTCTTGCAGAATGTCCAGGACAAGTTCCAGACCATGTCGGATCAGATTATTACTCGCATCGATGATATGGGCAATCGGATTGATGATCTGGAGAAGAGCATTGCGGATTTGATGAATCAGGCTGGGATAGAGGGCCAGGGACCAGAGAAATGAACCTAAGAGCAAGGCGTGGCCACGCCCTTTATACTAATATCATGGCATAAACATCGAACACTCCTCCACACTCACATTGCAATCTCACCAGTCACCAACCACATCCAATTTGAATTTTACAATTCCAGGAATCACATTCATTTTATAGCAATTGCTCTCAAACTGTCACACACATTTTTGCTCATTTGATTTAATTTAAGTAATTAATTTAAGTAAAGTAATTGTTTTTGTGAGCAAATTATTTTGAATAGTTTGTATTATAAATTATATTAAAAAAAACATTGTGAATTGTAAAAGAAAACGCCAGCAGTGCTTGTTAAACTGTGAGGCTTGCTTGCTTCGATCTAACAAACGTTGCCAGGCCAACAACAATTTTCCACTTGATTAGTTACATATTTTGTTTATTTGCCATAAATAGGGTAAGTATTTGTTGTATGTTCGATTATGCAAATGTATTTCTAATTCTGTGGCACATGGAATTGCTTTTGCAATCTTACATGCGTCGCCGCCACCGCCTTGAAGGGATGTTTAACTTTAACCGTCTGCCTGGTGGGTTTCATGGGAGCCGTTGGTTGTGTGGCATCCTTACCGGGTCGCAACTTGGCTCCAAATACATTCTCACGTGCTGCGGCAGGCAGTTCAGCCGCCTCCGGCTCATCATCAGAGGCACTGCCCGTTTCTTCATCCTCCTCCTCGCCACTTTGATCAGTTTCCTTAAGAGAGAAAAAATCAAATGGTATTTGTAATGTATTTATAAGGATTTTTAGGTTATTTAAGTGTTTTCTAGAAGAAAGTTTCGTCTTAGTTCGGAAATTCGGTAAGCAGTTCTAATATTAAGACAAATCTTTCTACTGAACCACAAATATGAGTCGATCAGTTTAAGTTTACATTCAAATTGGGAATGCAATATGATTAAGAGTTAAGAGTTTCAAGGAGGAGAACCACCGAATCGGTATATAACACGGATTTTGTATAAATCCAAGCCACGGTTTTGGTTAGATTTTCAAACATAACATTTCTAGTAAGAAGTTTTTAACTTTTATCTTGTTATTTCGCAACGGTGAGGCCATCGGGCTGCCTGTTTCGGTGCCGCCTTTTCATTTTTAAGCGCATGCTGAAATTCCCAAACAGTTATGGCATCGCAAGCATGGAGAGCATGGAGACACGTAATCTACCAGAGCTTTCAGTGAAGCAAAACTAAGGACTTTTCGATAAACAAAAGCTCCGGCAGCAATTTAATGTATGTAAGTATGGACAATATTTTTCTACCTCTTCTTCATCCTCCTCGTCCTCACTCTCCTCCGCTTCCTGTTCCGTCTTGCTGCCATGACCTATACCAGCTCCAGCCAAATTTTTACTACTGCGTGACAGCTTTTGATGTCTTTTCAGGGGACTCATCAGATGTTCATGCTCCAAACTATCCATGGACTGTGAACGTAGACCCTTCTTCAATGCTGACTTGCGTGCCGCCGGTGCCTCATCTTTGGTTTTCATTAATTTCTGAAATTCTAGAAAATCATCGCGCTCATCTATGCTGCCAATATCATAGTAACTGGCGCTCAAGACCTCCAAAGCTTTGGTATGATGTTTAAGGGAGATCAAGATGAAATCGTTGAGAACATGTTTGACATCGTGTAGCTTTCGCTGCTCAAAGTTGCTTATAATATCATCAATTTCCTTATTAGTGCGCTGGACTTCCATTTTGGCCTTGAATAGTTCCGAGTCGGCCGCACTCTGCGAAATAGTTGGGAAATCAAATCAAAAACTAAGTTCATATAAGGATAAGTGAGTTGTTAACTTACATTATTAGCCGCAAATTTGGACTTGAGTTCAAGCATTTGTCGTTGACGCAACACTTCTTTATCCCTGGCTATCACAGCCAGGCGTAGATTATCTCGAGTGGACTTGCAAAGCTGCTCAAACTGGGCCAACTCGTTTACAATCTGATTTAGAGGAGTTAGCATGAAGTTTTAAGAGTTTGATCTCTTTTCTCTCCTTCTTACCTTTAATTCCAAGCGATGCACATTAATATCCATATAATCACCCATTATGGTCACCGCATTTGTGAAGCTTTTCAAGCCACTTGACAGACTCTCATTGATTTCCTCATCATCTGCATAGCTTTTGATACCCTTGGCCAGCTCATCGTAAGAATCGCGATATCTGCAGGACACATGGAAAATAAGTTTATGTATAATTTCCCAAATTCTTATCATTTGGATTACTTGGCCATTTTGCGGGTCAACAAAGCAAAAGATGTGCACATTTCCATTAAATGGCGTTCGGTGAGATTGATTCGTTCATTAATTATCTTGATTCGATCATCTTTGGTATTCAAAAACGCCAATTTGCCGCGACGAAACATTTTTTAAGTAATTCAATGTTTTTTTTTTGATGTTTTTTATTTTGTGTTAGTCAAACGGGAATAAAAATCAAAACAAAACAAACGGTTGCTAGGTCACGTTTTAGGGGTTGCGGGCCTTAACTGCTTGCTACACTGGCCAACCAAAACCAAAATAAACCCGCCAAAGACATAAAAGCTAAATTAACCAGGGCTGTAAACCGAACCTTGTGCCGAACCTCTTTAGAACTAAAAGCTGAACCCAAACCTGTTCCGAACCTAATTGGCTAATTACACTAGGAGTGCGTTATGCGTTAATAGCTAACAATCGGCTTTTTTCTCATACAAAAAAAGCTGAATGTTGGCTATTAACGCATAACGCACTGCTAGTGTAACAAGGATATAAAATATCGGTTGGTAAATTTTGGTTCAAACCAGCGTTCCGGATATCCAAAAAAATGTTTGCTACTGTCAAACATGTTCTGTTTGATTTATAATTTAGCCATGAATCGACTTACAAATGAACAACTCTTGCAGATTATTGAATTCAATTCCCAAACCCAGCCAGAGGTGAAGGTGCGGATATGCATATATATATATTTTGATATTTGTGCTTCATTTGCCTCGGCATATGCCCTCTATTTGAACCCTATGACTAAAGAACTTATCAAAATTTCTAAATTAAAATTCATAAAATACAATTTCTGACTAAATCAAGCTTATCGAATCGATTTGAATATTAGTAACACATGGCCATTTGTTCTACCCAATGCCATATCGGACTGGAACTAGTACTGGAATGACTTTCATCATGAACAACTCCAACAACTGTTTGCTTTTGGTCTTGACTCTGCTATTCGCAGGCATATCGATCACAGTTGGACAGATGGAATCGGGCTTTGTTCAAGGAATAGGAGTTGGCTGCAAACCACTACAACCTGGGCCAACCAACCAAATAGGATCTGGAATTGTTCAAACAGTTAATATGGAAGAGGGAAACCAATGTTTGCGCGCCACAACTGGCGGCGAATGTGGTTCTTTAGATGGATGCAAATGGTTGATTTTAGGAGGTTATTGTGCTCGATTAACCTAAGGAACCAATAACCATGAGAAGGACTGAAAAAACCTGAAACGTGATATATCACAAGATTTCTATCAATATTGAAATAAATATTGAAGAATTGCCGTTTACAAAAAATTGTATTACACATCTGCGAAGCTTCCCACGGAACACATATTTACTTTCATTTTTCAGTGAATGCCAAATTGAAGGCGAAGAGGAACGAACTGGAACCGTGGATTATGGGACTATAATACTTTATTATTGTTAAATATTCTCACGAAAGGTGGTTTCATGAAGAGAAACATTTTTAAATTTTGATTTCATCTGGTATCAAGCCCCAACTACAAAACTTATTGAACCAGCAGGTAGAGTCAATAATTTATGATAATCAAATCCACCAAAACTTCGATCCTATCAATAGCTAATGCTTTTCTTAATATTTTGCTATATAATTTGTCTTAAGAAGTTTAGTAGTTAGCGATTAAATTCAAAAACAACAAAAGTCATTTATGCTCCATACTCCACCGTTCCAGTTCGCCGCTAACTGACAGACGTTATTTTAACGCACATGTGTTTTCTTGTTGTCGCTGCTGCAAATGGAAGTGGATCAGAAGGATAACAAAAAAATTACCGAAAATCCCAATGAGAGCATTGTCCGCGAGCGAAATGCAGAAATTGTGGCCGGTGGCAATGTGTTCTACAATCCTGTGCAGGAATTCAATCGGGACTTGAGCATAGCCGTGCTCAATGTTTATTTCCAGTTACTGGCCAAGGAGCGTTTGGCAAAAGAGCTAAAGAAGAGAAAAAAGCAACAGGTAGAGGAGGATGAAAAGGAAACGTTGGCGGCTCCACCCGCATTTAAGGCAGGCACGCGCTATGACGAGGGCTTAAGAATACTGGAGGCTTTGGCTGCCACTGGTCTGCGTAGCATACGCTATGCCCAGGAAATAGCCGGAGTACGCCAGATAGTGGCCAATGATCTGTCCCGGCAGGCAGTGGAGGCCATACAAACGAATGTAAAGCACAATCAGGTGGAACAGCTTATAGAGCCAAGTCATAAGGATGCCATGTGAGTAGTAGGTAGTAGTTGTTTGTAGTTTTATACTGACCCTAAATCCTTGCAGGACTTTGATGTACTTATCTACAGCGCCGGAGAATCGTTTCGATGTGGTGGATCTAGATCCCTATGGCTGTCCCAATAAGTTTCTGGACGGAGCCATGCAGTGTCTGGTAGATGGTGGCCTACTTTTGGTGACAGCCACCGACATGGCAGTGCTGGCGGGTAATGCCCCGGAGGCTTGCTATGTTAAATACGGCTCTGTTCCTTTGCGTATGAAATGCTGCCATGAGATGGCACTGCGCATTCTACTCCACTGCATCGAGGGTCATGCCAATCGGCATGGCAAGTACATTCAACCTTTGCTCAGCATCTCTGCGGATTTCTATGTTCGCATCTTTCTACGTGTTCATGTGGGACAGGCTCAGTGTAAGCTCTCCATGAGCAAACAATCTTGGTTGTATCAGTGCACCGGTTGTGAGACCTTCACGCTGCAGCCCTTGGGTATTACCAAACCCAATCCCACCAAGGGTAATCCTCAGCAACTGAAATATGGCCTACCCACTGGTCCTCAGGTCAACTCGCAGTGTGAACACTGCAGTCATCGTCATCATTTGGGTGGTCCCATATGGGGAGCGCCGCTACATAACTTGGAATTTGTACACGAATTGCTCCAGGCTGTACAGAATACGCACCTGAGCTCGTTGGGTACCCAACGACGCATCGTTGGAGTTTTAAGCATGGTGCAGGAGGAACTGCCAGATGTGCCGCTCTACTACACACCCGATAAGCTCTGTTGTGTGCTCAAACTGGAGATTGTGCCCATGTTGAAGTTTAGATCTGCCCTGCTGCATGCTGGCTATCGTGTGTCCTATTCACATGCCTCCAAGAATTCACTGAAAACAGATGCACCAGCTGCCATACTCTGGGATATTTTACGTAGCTGGAGTAAACGACATCCTGTCCGACCAGAGAGAATGCTAGAGGGTACACCCCTTAAGGCTATACTCTCTCAACCCAGCTCTAGGGATTATGAGTTTGATGAACTACATATAAATGCCAATCCAAAGAGCAGGAAACAGGCTCTGTCACGCTTCCAGGAGAATCCCACACCACACTGGGGTCCCGGCACCAGAGCCACCATCATGTAAGTGTTGATAGGCCTCTTTGATGTCCATTTATAAACATATTCTCTTGGTTTTCCCCCTCTAGGATTGGTGAGAACAAGCTGCCCAAAAGTTATCGTAATCAGAACAAGAAGCAACGTTTGAAGGCCAACCAACCGCAAGACGAGGACCAGCCAACCGAAGAGCATCAGTTGGCCAAGCAAGCCAAACTGGAGACCAACACCTGACCTTTTATGTTTCAAGCTTCGATTAATGGAATTAAAGTTAAAACTTTTAAGATAAAATTTTTATTATTTTAGACAAAGCTGAAAACAAAAATACTTTAATAACGGAAGAAATTGCCATCGGAGGTCTGACGGGAGAAGCCATTGTTGACCAATTGATTGTGAACGCCACTGCAGATGAGTTTGACGCTGTGCGGATGTATCTTCTCCATGCAGCCGCCTGTAAAATTGAATTTGTTAACTAAGCCTTACCCCGCGCTTCCTTCCTTTCCACTTACCTATACGCAACGGATGCCCCAGCGCATCATCCTGCTTCCGGCGTATCACACGCGTATTGCGAAACACACGAAATGCCCTGAATCTGGCACCAATTTCCCTAGACGCACCAGGAGCCGACCAACTGGTCATTGCGGTGCAGGTATCACGCTGCAAAACGGAGTCCACCTTCTCGGGAAAAGCCTCACGTGCATGATCATAGCGCGATTGCAGTTGAAAATCCAATGAATCCTTGGGTATATTCGCATTGACACGATATCGTTTGCTATAACGCACCGAATTCATGGTCTGGTGATAGAACAAGCGTTCAAAGGGCTTGAGGTGGCCATGCCAGGTGCCCGTGTCGGGTTGGAGTGGAGGTGCCGCCGGTGGCTTTGGCATGGGACAAATGTAGGTGCCCTCCTTGTGCAGATCCGGTTCATAGGAGTCATTGCGTATGCGCACTTGAGCGTACTTGATCATGATTGAAATTTTTTAGTTGTTTTTTTTTTTTAGTTTGAGTTTCTCTCTAGAAATTTTGTTTGAGAAATAAATATGTAAGTAATGTAACAAAGTGGGGCAGGTTCTACAATGAACAGGCAGGAATACTGAATCTAATTTGTGCCAGTTGGTTGACCTGGGTAATGTTTTGTCAATCAAACAAACGCCTGCTTCCCTGGAAACGGTTGGGTGGGGGGTTACACATTATGTGGATAGACGAATACTTATATTAGACTACCTTTTAGCGATCGATGCAGGCCTAAGAGATGGGCATATCTTTAGCCTAAATCTGCACCTCAGATATTATATATTGAGAACACTTTTCGAGTACAACAGCTCCAGATTAATGCATATTTTAACTTGGTATATGCTACGACAGTTGACTGAATGGTAGGGGTCGCATAAAAGATAACTTAAGGATTATAACATCAACCCTAGAAGACATCTTCTCACAGCCAAAACAGATGAAACCAAGAAAGAGCATGTGAACATGGCCAGTTCAAGTGAAGTGCGCCTATAGAAGCACTTAAACTATGCTGTAGCGGCTGAGTTCTGCAATAACGTCACCAAACAGAGGACTATAAACTGGATCATAAAGCAGAGGAGATATGCTTCGGCTATATAGCTGTTCCAGAAGCACGTTCGCCTTGCAACTGGAAGGAGCTAGCGAACATGCAGCATTTTATTGGAAGATGTCCTATTCGGCAAGAGTTTCGATGACGGTGTTTTAAAAAGGGAGTGCTTGGGGTAGAGGAGGTTTAAGAACGAGCCATGGGTTGGGCATACTTGGCAGATTATATTTAGGGTGCATTATAATATTGGAGAAGTATGCTAAACGAGGATTTGTTATATAAGTTGATGTTAAATAGTTTTATTTTATGAATGTCAAGATTTTTAATTTGTACCACAAGTTGAATGTTCAACTGAAGAAAAGTTGACGAAACTAAGCCAAGCCTTAAGTGTGTTTATACTCTTGCAAAGGGTATTATATTTATTTCCGATCCCATAAACTATATATATTCTTGATCAGGGTGGCGAGCTGAGTCGATTGAACTGTGTCCGTCCGTCTGTCTAACTGTTTCTATGCAAGCTAGTCTATCATTTTTGAAGCTATCGATCTGAAATTCTGCACAGAGTCTTCTTTTTGCACGCACGCTACGAATATGTTGGAACCCACCGGATCGGATGACTATATCTCATAGCTCCCATAGAAACGATCGATCGACTAGTTTTAGTATGAAAAACTTTTTTCTTTTTAATGGAAATGTCTCCAAACTTTGTAATCGTAGGTTTACTATGTTTTTTTATAATTCTTCCAAGTTTGATGAAAATCGGACAACTATATGGTATAGCTGCCATACAAAAGATGGGTCTCAAAAATAGTCTTAGTTAGAAAAACTTTTTGTTTTTAATGATAGCATTCTGTAATTTTGTGTTTGCTTGTTTCACATGCTCTCACAAAATTTTACAAATTTTTGGCCATATCGTATGGCTATATCATATAGGCCATACGAACAATCGGTCGGAGAAAGCTTATTTTTGAAAATATTTAAGCTAGCACTAGCAAGGCTATAAAAACTTCGGCACAGACGAAGTTTGCTAAGCTTTCTCGTTTTCGAATACTTTTAATCGGCATTAAGTTATATACTACTGTGGGCAAAAAGGTGAATTTGTTTGTAAAAAATGAAAAATCTTTATTTATTCTTCTAAATTAATTTCATCCCCTTCAAAGTAATCCCCTCCCGATAAAATACACTTATGCCAACGTTTTTTCCAATCCTCGAAACATGCCAAATAGTCCCTTTCCGGTATAGCCATCAGCGCTTTCTTCGATTTTGCTTTTATCTCCTCAATCGACTCGAAACGCGTTCCCCGAAGTGGTCTCTTGAGTTTTGGGAATAGCCAGAAGTCAAACGGAGCCAAATCAGGCGAATACGGTGGTTGCGGAACGATATGCGTCGAATTTTTGATGACTTTTTTGCAAGAAATTGAGAACTTTCGGTACCAAACGAGATTTGACTTTTCGTAGGCCCAAATGGTCTTTCAAAATGGTTTTCACAGATCCTTCTGATATTCCGATCATATCAGTAAGGTCTCTAACACTTAACCGACGATTTTTGCGCACTAATTCCTCCACTTTATTGACGTGTTGGTCATCTGTTGACGTCGATGGTCGTCCGGAGCGCTCCAAGTCATCCACACGTTCTCGACCCTCTTTGAAGTCTTTGTACCACTTAAAAACATTTTTTTGTGACATGGTAGAATCACCAAAGGCCTTCCGCAACATCCTCAACGTTTCCGCAGCCGAAATTTCATTCCGCAAACAAAATTTGATGGCACTTCTCTGCTCAGACATTGTAAAAATCGAAAAATGCACTCTTGGTCGTTTGGAAAACACAAGCGTAAATATATTTCTGATAATGACATTCACATGAAATTTGGCACAGATGTCATCAACAGTCCTGCCAACTCAAGAAAAAAAAAACCTGCCCGAATTGTTAGGCCCGCGAAGTTTAAATTGACCCTTACACCTTACTTTTTGCTCACAGTAGTAATAGCCGAATTATAAAATCGGTTTTAGAAAACGGCAACACTTATGAATACAGTTTTCTCGTGATTTTATGAAATTTGATAACAGGAACTGGATAATTTAAGCAATTTATGCGAACAGTCGTTAAACATGCCTTACAATATATAGAAGATTATAATTCAAGATGCCTGGGGGGAACATCCTAGAGTACTTAAACCATGTACTCAAAGTAAATTCTTGATATTAATGTAAATCTGCAATGAATACTAGAAAAAAGTGTCAGAAATTAGCTATCTTTCAAAATAGGACAATTAACTTTACTCAGTAACAAATCTTAAGTCTTACAGGACTTCTGAAACAACAAAGATGC
Organism: Lordiphosa fenestrarum; assembly: GCA_035044985.1. Classification (NCBI taxonomy): domain Eukaryota; kingdom Metazoa; phylum Arthropoda; class Insecta; order Diptera; family Drosophilidae; genus Lordiphosa; species Lordiphosa fenestrarum. Next base: position 1,577,565 of record JAWNNO010005527.1, on the reverse strand, counting down.
CACAGAAGGATGCCATTCGTGTCTGTAACTAGCACACAATTCTCTAGTAAGCCCTATTTTAAGCATTTTATGGCTATTTTATTTTAATCTTTACCATTTTGAGCTATATTTAACAGTCGTTTTTGCCTTCCTGCGCAGGCGCTTTCTTTATAAATTTGTCTTTGTACTTCTCCACCAAACCAAAGTATTTTCTAATCGTTCTGTCCATAGTATACACCCTCAGCATCTCCGTCAGGTTTCCTCTTTATCTGAAGGTGTTGCAGGGATCCACGAAAATATGAAGACACCATCGTTGTCAATTTTCGGTGTAGACTGTTCTTTCTATACGGATCTATTAATGAAATACTTTAGTAAGCCTTCTACTTCGTTGAAGGACTCATATATGGTAAACTTAGGCTCGTCCTTCTGACCACGTAACGTACATCAGTTGCAATTGATGGCTACGTTGAAGTAGGGTTTGTTTAAACTATTTTGAACTCAGTGCCATTTAATGGCCACATTGCATTTCTGCTCCGATCTGAGACGAATTTCGAACAAAATGTATCAAGCCGGCTCGAAAAAACTCCGTAAATCTCTTGGGCGCAGATAAAATTGCTGAATTCTGCAAGACTCTCCCCCTCCAAAAACATAAAACTCATTTGAGAATGTCTAAATTTAAACATTGAACTTTATTTTCCAATAAGTCTGAGATTAATTTAAATTTGATATTTTTTTTAGGCTGTAAAAGAGCTTTAATTAGTTCGGTATTTCATAAACACACTTACCCCCTTTTCACACTCCACGAATCCGGCTGCATCCAACGATCACATCAGTCTCAGATGTGTAACTTGCTGGGGTCTGCTCCAGTCCATCTTCATTTCCATTTTTGGGACTTCAAGATCCGCTGCAAATTTTTCTAAACTCAAAAGGTTACGCCCACCAACCGCCAACAGACAGGAAAACACCAACAAAACGCCAACCAGCTACCCAGCAAAGGACGCGAGAGAAGAAGTGAAGAGACAGCAAACGGCAATTGAAATTTAAAAGAGAGTGTTTCGCTCTCAAGTGCAGTGCAGCAACAACGGCAACAGCACAGCGCAGCTTAACAGCAACAACGGCAACTTTCAACAGCAGCAGCAGCAGCGCAGCATCGATGCGATGTTGTCCGCTCTCTCTGGTTGTGTGTAGTAGAAGAAGTAGAAGTAGATGCTCTGCTCTGCTCCTATATATGCGCCACACGCCTCCTCCTCCTGCTTCTCCTCTCTCGCCATTAACCATTCACATTTATTTTTTTCAACAGCAACAACCGCCGCCTTACACCATTTTTTTATGCCTGCATATATAATAAATGTGTAGAATGGATGGGAGAAGCTGGTTAATAAAGTTTGTCATTGCTTTTTGTACACAAAGAACGAAACGGGCAAACAAACAAACAAACAAAAGGAAAAGAAAAAAACTGTTTTTCCCCTGAACATTTCTCTTCTTCTATGTTTGTAGTTAATGAGTTTTTATTAAATGTTAAATTGTGGTTTTGTTTTTCGTATTTTTTTTTCTTTCTTGAGAGTAGAATTCTACACAAATTTTGGCCAATTGCCAAAGATGCTACTAAATGGCTAAGTCCTAAGCACGTTTTTCTTTCTGTCGCTTGTGATAAGGTTTGGAGCAGAGAGAGAGAGATACGGAGATCCCACAAAAGTTGGGATCGATAACCACCTAATCGTTTTCTCTGCCAAAACTTAAGATAGGAGTTTTTGTTCACTATAAATAGTTGCGTGTGTGTAATGTGTAAAGACTGTTCATTGTTTAAGTTTTCGATTTGATTTTTTTTTTCATTTTTTTTTTTGTATACCTGCTGCTCTGGTACAGCAATATGATGACGACGATGTGAAGCTGGATCCGGTCAATCGGATACGGATCGTGCCTTGTCAGCGAGTAGAAACTGAAATGAAGAGAAGGGAGGTTTAAATTGGTGGATTCGTAGAGAACATCATCCTAAGAAGGTCATAATTGGGAATGTTCTATTCAGTGAGCGTATCACAGGAAACAGAATCGCAACATTTTTGGAGAAGCTTATGCCCCTTGAAAAGTGACTCTGTCTACTTAAAGTATTTATATTCTTGATCAGCCTGACATGCAGAGTCGATTGAGCTTTGTCCATTCGTCCGTCTGTTCCCTCAGTTTTGAAGCCACCGAGCTAAAAGTTTGCACAGTCTTCTTTGGCTAACCCAAACCAGCCCTTATGCACAAAGTGGTGGGTATTCCTACAGCACAACCGCCCTAAAATTATCCCATTCCACCCCGTCGGCATCACTTACCTCTCGCATTGATTGTGGAACGTTTTTTCATATTGGCTTCTACGAGCGACTACGACTACGTGAGCCACCAACGGCTAGTGCAGCGCCAATGCCATTGCGACTATCACCACGCACGGGACTGCGTGAGAATTTGGTCCGACGTTCTGGGGAACGACTGCCCGCCGAACGGGAGCGCGAGCGTGGCGAATATGAGCGACGACGTGGACTACGAGAACGACGACGCATTGGGGAACGAGAGCGTGAACGGCCACCACGACCTCCACGTCCGCCGCCGCCGCCACCACCACCGCCAGAGCCAGAGCCACCACCAAGACCAGCACCACGACGACTGCTGCTGCTGTTGCGACGTGTGGGCGAAGAGGGACGGCCATAGCGAGCCATTTGTACGCGCAACTCCCTGCCATCTAACATGCGACCATCCATGGCCTCCAGTGCGTCCTCAGCATCGCGTTTGTCATAGAATCTAAGTAGGCGAAAACAAGAAACAGACTTTATTTTCGGAACTGCACACCAAAATTGTGTTTTCCAGTGTAGTATTCTACAGTATGTTGGCCAGCAGGGATTTGGGTGGGCAACAGTTGCAAGTGAACACAATTTAATCTGGCATCTTTGCTTGGACCAGAATCTCACTTAAATCAAAGATTCTTTTCCCAAAAGATTTGAGCAAAAAAGATGCAGAATTGTTATCAACGTTGTGGTATTCTACAGTATGTCGGCCAGCAGGGATTTGGGTGGGCAACAGTTGCAAGTGAACACGCTTCAATCTGGGCATTCTTAACTTTAATTGGGTTTGCAATCAAGACTGGGCTTAAGCGATGGCGTTTGTCCCAAAGAATGCCCCTATCTAACCTCACATTTCGGCATCTGTGCGCACTTACCGCACAAAGGCAAATCCTCGGCTCTCACGTGTGTATCGATCTCTGGGTATATAAATATCGCCCACTTCACCGCAACGCTCAAACACACGACGCAAATCCTCGGGCGTGGTGCGGTATGTGAGGTTGTCCACCTACGGAAAAAAAAATGTGATTTCGTACTTGTAGGTTATCTAACTGTACTTTTTCGCTTTCTTTTTTTCCCCCTTGCCCGACCGCAACACCACATACCTTAAGCGACACCATTCCATCAATTCTCGGTGGTGGGCGTGCTCCGCCCATGCCACCACCGCTGCCGCCGGTGCTCATAGTTTTGTTTTGGATTTTTACAAATAAATATATGCAGTGAGGCTTTATAAATGTTCAACTGAATTGATTGAAAACACACGACTTGACAAAAATTTTTCTTCTCTTCAAAATGGCGGTGGCAGACAGTGTGACCGTTTTTGGGGAGAGGGAAATACATTCAGCAACATAATGTAATCGATTGTTTAGCTTGATTTGATAGAGATGGAAGATGTTTCAGTCACAGTGTAAAGTAACTGCGACAGGGATTCTTTAAACAGTGAATAATTTATATTCCAGGTTGAATATTCTCTTCAATTAATTTATTATTTGAAGGAAGCGTAGTAAATAGTTAAATTAGATTAAGACATTGCTGGAAAATATACGCGAAATATCCAAACAGCACATTTATTCGACTAAAATCGGTTATCTGATCTAAGATTATTTACATATTAAAAAAAAGTAAGATATCTTAGCGGAACACAAGCTATGAAGAAAAGTTCATTAATAGGAGGCCACACATATCGAAATTGTAACACGTTTGTGTGTTTCTTCTCCTTCTACATTTCTTCAAAACATTTATAAATTAGCATGCTTTTGAATGATTTCGTTTGCATCAGACAGCCACACGCAAACACCCACAGCAAAAAGCAATAAGCTCTTTCTATATATTACATAATGGTTGTTGTTGCTCCAGAATTATTTTGTTTATGTGTATTGGTGACTATGCGAGCATGAGGTAATCTTTAAGGAGACTCGGCAAATTTACATCTGCAATGTTGGATTCCATTGCAATCTAAAATTAAATCTGGTACAATTATTTTTTATTGTACAATAGAAAAATATTTGGTAAATAGAACCAATAGCTAACGAGGTGTACAAACTTAATACAGATAATAATCTAATTTTATTAGTTTTAGCTAAGGAAGTTCATTTTCACCATCTAGAATGTTTATTCCGTGCTCTTCATCACAGCCACAGTAGCAGTGACTGTGTCAGCCACTCACATGCAGACGCAACAACTGCTCATCTCTTATTCATCGATAGCGACTATTTTGGCTTTGTCTACGCGGCGCTTGAAACGTGTTAAATCAAGTTTTGCTAGTTTACAAGGCAAAAGAAAAAAATCATTTACAGGTGGTTTGTCCTTACCAGCAGGCCAACGCGTATCGGAGCTAATTCATATTTGCTGTCTGCTACAAGCGAAAGAAAGAAAAGTTATCGAATAAGTGCGAAAAGTTATCGGAACCTCAGTGGGCCAGTTTACCGAAAACAATAACAAATTAGTTATAAAAAAGTTGAATTAAAACCAAACAACAATATAAAGTTTATCATCACTAAAGTCTGGCTTAAAATCAAACCGCACTGGATCGCCCCCACCATTAGTTTGCTCTCAGTCCTCCGTGGTGACCGCGTGTGTTTGTGAGTGTGCAGGAAGAAGAAGAGCAGCAGAAGTTGAAGGAGGGCGAAAGTGTGTCGTCGTGTGAAAAAGTGTAAAGTAAAAGCAGAAGAATTATCATGGCAGCTCAGGAAAATACGGAACTTTCAACAAAGTTCTCCACACTCAATGTGAATGCCGTGGAATTTGTGCCCAGCTTTAATTATAGCAGCGCTGTGGCCGCAGCAGCAGCGGCGCAGGCCGAAGCCGAAGCGCCGCCGCCGCCTCCACCTACTGAGAACACCACGCCAACAACAACAACAACAACAGCAGCAGTAGTAGCAGCAGCAGCAGCGGCGGCAACAACAACCACAACAGCAGTAACGGGATCGGAATCAGCCACACCAGCCACCACGCCAGATTCCACGGGCAGCGGGGGATCAACAAATGCTTTGGCAGCAGCAGGATTGGAGACAGCAGACTCGGCAGACGCATCCGCTTCTGAATCACCAGCCCAACCAGGTTCGCCAGCAGCTACCACGCCTTCAACTACTCAAGCAGCGCCCATTGAAACCATAAACTCATTGGACAAAATAACTAACAATGGTAAAAGGACGGGGGAGTAGTTGGCTCATTGAACTTTCCTCCACACAAGCACACGCTCACACACACCCACCCACTTTCATACACACATCCATTCAAACGTACATAATTGCATGTGCTTATGCTTGCCTCAGTCTAAGTTCATATCTAACTTGTAACAAAGACAAAGTTGCTCTTGCTCTTTTGTTGTCACCTGCGTCACCGCCCTCTCTCCCCATCCACTAATCAAAGAAACTAACTGCATAAATAGCACCCCCTTCTCTCCCCATAGACCTAACCTCAATTGCTGATATGCAGCGTCGACACTTGACAAATGGCATGTGTTGTTGCTTTTGTTGTTTTTTGGCCCAGTGTTTGATGGTTAATGACAATTTCCTTGCATTAGAACAGCAGCATTTTCTTTTTGACCGCTTTTCACGCCTTCGTGTCGCCAATTTTAATCTCCTCTCTCACACATCGTCAGAGATGCTCATCAATTGCGTTGTAGTCACTGCGTCACGGAATGTTTCCTAAGCAGTTACAATGTTGGTGGTGGGGGGGAGTGTTTGAAACTGCTTAGGTGCATTTCATTGAAATTGAAAAACAGTTTTAAAACATTGAATAATTTCATTAATGAAAATGGCAAAATTCCATCCATCTTAAGTTTAACTGAATTTGAGTACAGTGCTTTGATCTGTCAACAGCTACTATATAGTGACCAAATACCAAATGTAATCCGGCATATATAAAGCAAGGGGGCATGCCGGTTCAGATCCAAAGCTTTCCGAGATTTTAGAGTGTCTCGAAGAGGATCACAGATCAATCTAAGTTTGTTAAATACCGCATCGTACTTTTGTTCCGGAGCTTCGAACCTTTCTAAGGAATTTTCTGGGAAACAAACCGGTTCTGAATCGAACACAACCGTTACCGGTACTAGTTCTTACTAAAGTACACAAAACGGTTCGGTTCGGTACTCAGGCCAACTCAGGCAGTTTTTTTTTTTTTTTTTTAGATAAAATTGTTTGTTTATTTAGTTACCTTAATTCTAAATTTTACAACTTACTGTACCTATTTATAGTTACTTATATTGTAGGGGCAGGCAGAGATTTGTAGCACACCTTTGGTAATCATTTTTCTTAAGTTGTCATACTCTAGACCTTTTAACAAACCTGTCACAAGTGTTGTTCCTAACTGAAACATTTTGCTTATGGAATTCTTAGTTCCTCTACAAAAAATTGTAGAAACATATCCGTCTCGAAGGATCATAACGTTAAAACTGAATGATTCTAATTACTTCTGAATTAACTAAATTCAATTTAGTGTTTCCCCCTCAGCATAACTATAGTCTGTGCCATACCTAAACGAGTCTATTTTAATATTGGCTAGGAAAAGTTGATATCTTCGAACAAAAAAGTTTGGAAATCCAAGAACAGAGGCAGTCTTGATAACATTTTAAGAGAAAACCATTGTACCGAACCAAAACCACTGTTTGCCTAGCTTTTAAAACCGTGTTATGTACCAAGCTGGAGGTTTTTAAATGTCTGTAAGCCACTGAACCGAATACTCGAGCGGTTTTGCATGACTAGCTGAGTTGATTTAGCCACGTCCGTCTGTTTCTATGCTATCTCCTTCGTCAGTTTGAAAGCTACCTTCACCGAACTTTGCACAAAGTTCTTTAATACATATACACTGCACATTTGTCGGAACTGGATGGATCGGATGAATATAGCATAAAGCTGTCATAGGAACGAAAAGCAAGTTCTACTAACTTTTTTCAATCAAAACGCTTCCAAACTCAGTATTTATTCGAAAAACTAGCTCTATTGAGAAAAGCTCTTTTGCTTTTAATAGAGTATATGATTTTTCATGCTTCCACTAGTTCGGACTTCTTTTATAATACCAGATCACATAGAAAAGTTAGGTCTGAAAAGAAGCCTTAGCCTTAAAATTGGCATTTTCTTTATTATGAACACTTTCACACAATTCTACAAAGTATTGTCAGAATCAGATGACTGTTGTTTAGCTTGGGAAATCATTTTGGTAGCAGTTCGAAGCGATAATTAAATTGTTGTGTGAAAATTACTTTACACCTTTATTGATATAAATTATTTGAGTTTCAGGGGTTAATAAAGTTAGCTTTCCTCTAATTACATATTTATTTACTTTTGTCTATGACGCTTTCAAATTAGATCGGAATTTAAAAGTTAAATTCGGTAAAAACGTGGGTCGAACCAAAACCCTTGTTCGAAAATATGTAAACTCGGAAATTTTAATTCAATCAAAATAAAGTTCCAGTTAAATTTTGACGTAAAATTGATTTAAGCAATTTGCACCTTTGACACTAGCACTAACCAGATTAACAACTAAAAAAAGATATTTTCCTTCTTTTTCTCGGATAAAAACCGAAAATATGATTTCATCACTGATCTTAAGAAATAAACCAGATTTTAAAAGTGCTTCTATTCATTTGTACCAATGTGTTCCCATTCACCAGTCACAGTATTTTCACTTACGCATCTCTAGCAAGTATTATCATTTTGCCATTCCCCCACTAACTCAGACGCAGCAGCTGTTTTGACACGTTTACGTTTCGGGTCTTTGAAGCTAAGTACGCTCCATCTCTCTCTCTGTATTTCTCTTTTACTCGTCTCAATGACTCGCCGCATGGCTCCATTCAACACGCTGCCGCTTGTTGTTGTTGTTATCGCTTGCCTTGTTGCTGTTTGGCCCAAATGACGATGGCAGCGGTTTCAACCGCTTTGAACTTGATTTCGGAAGTCTTAGTGTAGTCGCCGTCGATGTTGAACCGCACGGCACAGCGACTAGTTTAGTAATGAAATTTTTGTGAATAGTTTTTGACGTTTTTGTGTGGCCCTTGAATTGTAATTGAATTTACATATTTCTATAATTATTCATTATGTCTGAAAATGGCGACGGCACAGGCTTAATATGCACAGAGAATTTGCAATCGAAGAAAAGTTAGTAACGGTAAAAAACTAAAGTGTAAAGTAAAGGCTGCGCGCGCAGTATGTCTCTTCATTTTCATTCACTCGTTCTAACTGTTGTGATCTTATCTGTTGAGTTGTTACGTGCGTGTGTGATGTGGCAGCATGCATTTAAAAATTTATTGTTAAATATGTATATGTATGTGTGGTGAAATATGTATGAACGAATACCTCAGGTGGGCAAGAGTCTTTCACTTAGTGACACACATCACAAGCCCTAAGCGCTAATTGCCTTATGCCTCCCCTTCACTGAAAGCAACGGCATTAGCCATATCAAACTTTGCCCAGCAACAACAAAATTGTACGTTTATACGTAAGCATGTCAGAAATTACATTAGCTACGTTTATACGAAGACTTATTATGATTAAAAGTTGATAGATTAGAAAGTACTGCAGCGAACTAAACGCAATTCCAAAATACACTTACAGTGTTCCCCGAATATAAGTTCCAAAAGTTGACAAATTTTGCAGAAAATAAATGCCGGAAATAGCTATAAATAAAAGAAAGTGGATAAAAAAAATGACTAATCGTCAAAACTTGCAAAATTGGGGGAACTTCGAAGAAAAGCTTCGAACATCAAACAACAACTTCTTCTAAACTTAGTTACAAGCGAAAATGTTGAAGCTGTTGTCAATATCTTTGCGTTTTTAGAAGGTGGGATGATTTTTGAGTATATTTTCTTAATTTAATGATTCGACAGTCACGAACAAAATATTTTGAAACATTCTTACTGCTTATTTCGTCATTATTAGTCATCATAATGTAGATGATTCACCTATTTATGGTCCTGAAAAGCAGTTTCTTAAGTGTTTATCAGATTTATTACCATGAAAAAAGCTCAATTGAGATTTAAAGTTTGTTTGCATTTTTCTACTCTTTGGTATTTAGTTTTTAATGGTTTGAAATAGCAGCTTCTCGATATACAGTATGCATTCTTTAGGCTCCCATTTCTGCTTGCGCTGGCACAAATATTTTGCTGACATTTACTTTATGTGGGATGTGTGTATAACACTTCAGACATAGCTCTCCAATTGCAAACTTGAGAAAACCGTCTGACCATGAACCATTTCCTGTCTATATCAGAAACCGATCCCGCTGATAGCTGGGACGTGGAAGATGATGCTGCTATAACGCCCGAAGATGAGGAAGCTGACGAGTCTGAATTCGCGGAGGGTGAGTCTGCGTCAAAGCTATCCAAGAAGAAAGTAATCAAGGTTGAGGAGAACAGAAGCAAGCGGGAGCATGTGAATGTGGTGTTCATTGGTCATGTTGGTAAGTTGATAGCTGCTCTCTATAACTTAACTGCTTCAACAACTAATGAACCGCATAATTCTAGATGCTGGCAAATCAACAATCGGTGGACAAATCATGTCTTTAACCGGCATGGTGGACAAGCGTACTCTGGAGAAATACGAACGTGAGGCCCGTGAGAAATCTCGCGAAAGTTGGTATCTCTCTTGGGCTTTGGACACAAATCAAGAGGAACGTGATAAGGGCAAAACAGTGGAAGTGGGTCGTGCCTATTTCGAAACAGAGCGCAAACATTTCACCATCCTAGATGCACCCGGACACAAAAGCTTTGTACCGAACATGATTGGAGGAGCGGCGCAAGCGGATTTGGCTGTTTTGGTCATCTCGGCGCGAAAGGGTGAATTCGAAACTGGGTTCGATCGAGGCGGACAGACCCGAGAGCATGCCATGTTGGCCAAAACCGCTGGCGTTAAGCATTTGGTTGTGTTGGTCAACAAAATGGATGATCCCACTGTCAATTGGGATCAGATACGTTACAACGAATGCAAAGACAAGATACTACCATACCTCAAGAAGCTGGGCTTCAATCCGGCCAAGGATCTTACCTTTATGCCTTGTTCTGGTCTCAGTGGCTTTGGATTGAAGGATGTAATCCCAGAGTCTCTCTGCCCCTGGTATCGGGGGCAAGCTTTTATACCATTTATCGATGACCTGCCCTCACTCAATAGAAAATCGGACGGTCCGTTCATTATGCCCATTGTGGATAAATATAAGGATATGGGTACAGTTGTCATGGGCAAAGTCGAATCTGGTATGGCGCGCAAGGGTCAAAATTTGCTTGTGATGCCAAATAGAGTGAGTTATTGAAATGAAATGGGTGAAATATAATAATAATGTTTATTTTTTTCCCCGCAGACGCAAGTGGCTGTGGATCAAGTGTTCTCCGATGACTATGAAGTCACATCCGTCTGTCCCGGCGAAAATGTCAAGATCAAGCTGAAAGTAAGTAAATAAACTTTAGGAATGTTTATACAAGTTTCTTGGTTAGGTTGAGAAGTATAGAAATGCCTTTAATAATCGATTTGGTGCTCGAATGCTCTTTAATTGGGTATGAGTAGCTTCTCGCGGATATGGGCATGCGATAAATAGTGCTTCTCCAAACTCTTATCATCGATATAGTATATAAATATCATCTGGTATCGATTTTTCTCGCTTAATAAGGGTCTTATTACCTTTATAGCGGTATATTTCATATTTACTTCCAAATTTGATAGATTCTGATAAGCCTCTGAGTCCATTCTGATAAACTCCTAAATTGCACTTTAAGTTAGATAGAGAATCTTCTACATTTATCTTATGTTTTGCTCTTCTTTAAATGAACTTATAGTTAACACATTTTACTCATCTATTTCTCATCACAGGGCATCGAAGAAGAAGATGTCTCACCTGGTTTTGTGCTCTGCGATGCCACAAATCCCATTAAAACGGGAAAAATCTTTGATGCTCAGGTCGTTATTTTAGAACATAAATCAATTATCTGTGCGGGTTATTCGGCTGTTATGCACATACACTGCGCTGCCGAAGAGGTTACCGTGAAGGTGAGGTGAACCATAATCTATCATCCAAAACCTTTCTAACCCCACGTCTTTCATTTCAAAGGCCCTCATTTGTTTGGTGGATAAGAAGACTGGTGAGAAATCAAAAACACGTCCAAGATTCGTGAAACAGGATCAGGTTGCTATTATGCGAATTGAATGTTCCGGAATGATTTGCCTTGAACAGTTTAAGCTATTTCCACAAATGGGTCGCTTCACGCTGAGAGATGAAAGTGAGTTGAATTCAAAGCCAAGCCCAATTATTTGTTGACTGTTTTCTCTTCTTTTTCCCGCAGACAAAACCATTGCCATTGGCAAGGTACTGAAGGTGGTCGAATAAATTGAGCCAAGCTACAATTGAAAATTCGAGCGCCCAGCCTTTTTTGATATAGCATTGCACCCACTCACACACACACACACACACCTACAGACGAGAGACACGCGTCCCCGCTTTCTTCATGATTATGTATTTGACTCACCACTCCACACCCCCCTCCACACTCAAGTCACACACTACAAAGTCTCTTTACTTTCTACCATAGCAATTGATTATACATTTGATTAGAGGAAAGTTATAACTATCTTAAAAAAAAACAAATAGCAAACGAAATGAAGGAAAGATGCAAACGGGCTAAGGGAGTAATGAGTTCAGTTCAGAGAGAGCAACAGAAATGATGCATTATATATATATATATATATATATAATATTATGTAACGGAGTAAAATTGCAAAACAAGATGTACTATTTATATATATATACAACAACACATATATATATGTATGTATGCCAGATTAGAAGCAGAAAAGTTAAAGCCAATGATGTTAATTGATGCAAGCAGAAAATTTAAGTTCTTTTTGTTTCAATTGCAACAGCTATAAGCTCCTGTTCCTGTCCCCTCCTTCCCCTCTCCCAATACTTTTTTTATATAATGCCTTTGAATTGCAAAGTTGTGTTGCTAATTAAAATATTTAAGTTTAAATAAAGTTGGTATCGATTTATAAGCTCAACCCTCTCTTCTACTCCCATATTTTGTGTGTATGCCTAAAATTCAATTTTAATTATCGAAAATATCATATTGTTAATTTGTAATGCTTTTTTTATACATATACAACAAATATTTAATTTGCTTTTGATTTTTCTTATTTTTGTAATTTAGTAAATTGGAGAAAACACATATGCGCATATATATATACAAAAAACCTAAAACAAAACAACAAAAAAAAAAAAAATGCAGACAACAAACCGATTATGAAACGAAATAATAAATGCCTTTTTTGCTTATGAGCAGAAACCCAAAAAAAAAACAAACAAAAACACAAAATCAAATGAGATTTTCCTTTCATTTCCTCCGAGTTTATTGAACCTGTTTCAGTTTTTACTTTCACTTGATTCACTGATTTGTATCCCGAAAGCATTAAGGAATTGGACTTGGCGGCATTGAATTCAATTGTGTTGGATAGAGGAAAGAAGTCAATACACATTTTGTACACTAGATTACCAGAAATAAAGAATGTTGTGATCAGAGTTTCGAGCCCGTCTTATAGCAGCTTAGGTTCGGTCGGATATCCTAACAACATTCAAAGAGCACCTGGAAATTCCTAAAAAGAGAAGTAACACTTGCATCTTCTACATAGAATTATCTGTCACATAAACTTACGAATAACAGTGTAAAATCCGAGTATATCTGACACATCTAAAAGATGGGAAATCGGCCCTAAGTAAGATAAGGGTTAAGAATCAATTTCAGCTAAAGATAATCAGAATTCAGCTGCTATTCAAAAGAAACAAATGCCGAAAGATTGATTAATAAATACGCTTGCGAGTGATCCGCTGGTCTGTTTATATACCATTTTGTAAGCCCATCCAGCATTTACAAAAATATCACTATAAAATTGATATATGTGCATTCGAAATTTGCATGGTTTTTTAATTTTTAGTCCTTTTAATTTGTGATATTGTTTTGACAAAGGTTGGATATTAATTAAGAGCAGAGAGGCAACTTTTATTTGAAACAATTTCATAGAATATTGCTATATGTGCCACTTTCCAAATGAGTCATATTTTTATATTTTAAATTAGAACTTAACTCTTAATGTGGTGTGGAATTAACGGCGACGAATTTGGCAAGTTGTGTAAGACTCTCAAATCAACATTTTACCCACAACTTGTTCAGTTTTAGCTGCTTCAGAGTGTTGTAGCGCCGAATATTCTGGCAGAAATGAGGCCCTACATTTGCTCTATTGGATTTGGATCCAGACTTAATGCGGGCCACTGTAACGACAGATTATTGTGGGAGCTGAAATATGACTTTGTATGTTGGAAGCGTTTTCTTGTCGAGAAACTCTTACACTTTTTCCGTCTTTTTGGCCATTCGACCGAATCTGTCCTTTAATCTTTCCATTGACCATTAATCTGTACCAAAGCGGGTTTCAAGTAATCCTTCTTTTTAGTTCGTATCTTCATTTTGTGTGTCCTCAGTTTGTATTCCCACGTTGAACCACAAAACAAGTTGAAATCAAAATAAAAGTTGTTACCAAAATATTAAGTAAATAAGTTACAAACAAGTCGACCCTCTCTAAGTTAATACAATTAACTTGATATATTATAACACAACAACACAAACCCAAACAAAAAGGCATCTAGAATGAAAGTAAAAAACTGTGCTTTTTTTTTGAAACGCTTTCCATAGCTTCCCAATAAATTGAAACGCGATTAAATAATTTATTATGTAAACATAATAATAAATCCATAAAAAAAACCTATAATTGTTGATAACGCGAGAACTTATTTAAATGTTTTCACTCACACAGAAACACAAAACACACACTCACGCTCTTACACTTACCCAGAAAATGGAAGGAAAAACTATGAAACAAAATAGAAACGATCGAAATAATAGAAATTATATAGACAAAACGGGAATATTTATACAACAAAAAAAAAACTAAAATGTATTATTATTATACATATACATATAAAAAAACAACAAAAACAAAGAATCCGTATAAATTTGAACATTTTTTATCAATAAAAAGCGAAAAGAAAAACAAATTTGAAGTGACAAAAAAAAAATGATGAAAATTAAAAGAAACAGCACAGAAATGTATTTTTTATTAAGGTGTTAAGGAACCTCATCATCGGTATCATCATGTTCATATTTCCATGTTTCCCTTTAAGTCAAATTAAGAATGAGCACAATTTAACTCAACACAACCACCGCACAGGTAAAGGATAAGGAACCATTTACACGTGCGTTTGCGCAAATGTGTGCAATGATGCAGTGAGCTAAGACGTCGCCGTCAATCAGTGCAAAAGGAAACAAGTGTCGCAAAAAAGGCAAGTGATGTATCAAATTCTAAGCAATCTGCACGAGCGGGGTAGATAGGGGCAGCAGTAAAATTGAAGTCCGTCTCCATAAATTGAGATTCGTAAGAATGTGTGATCCATTTTTAACCTTGCTCCAAACTTGATTACGTTTTTTACCCAGTTTAGTTTAAGATGAACTCAAAAGTGGAAAGTTTAATCTCTGAAATCAAGTTTTTGCGTTCCCAAAAATAGGTTTTTGAAATGAGAACATTGTACTAGAAGTGAGAGAAACGATTGTGCTCATCTTTAGGCCAATGTCTTAGTTATTTTTCTGCATGATCGAAAAATGGGTCTCAGAATAAGAAACCTTTTTTTGTTTCCCATGTGGCTATGGTAAAATACAGAATTTTGTGCAGCTGCTTACTCCAGAAAAGGGAAATAAAACCAAATATTTTATTCATTAAATCAATGCCGTACATTAAACTGCCCTTGTACATTGCTTAACCATTGTTTAAGCAAACATTCAGCCATTTACTTGCTTTTGCAACCTTTTTAAGGTATCTTCCTTGCTTCGCTGCTGGCAAGAACCGTCCTTCCACACGCACGGAGCTTGAAAAGCACACCGAGTAAATTCTTGAATATTTAGGCAGCTGGCCTGAGCATTCGATATGAAAGCGGCGACTAGGCCTACTATGGACCAGATCAATAGGATGTGGTTGACCATGCTGTTGGCATAAGAATAGTATTATTTTCGTTGCACCGACCATCAGGCTCTGGATGCAAATTTAATGCAGCGAAACTAAGGCCCTTAACTGAAACAAATTGATAGAAAAACAGGTGTCGTTACTCAACACACATCCGATATTATGCAATAAATGGATTTAATGCGAAGAATTTGTTTCTAAGAATTTACTTTCTAAACAAACGGGTTATTTTCAGTGCTGGTCGCACTTCTTCTTCCAGCACGTTTTTTAACTAATTTGAGGGACATATCCACTGAAAACAAACAAGTTTTTCTCAATAAGACTACGTTTCTGACCCTTTTTGTATAAGACAGCTATACTATATAGATGTACGATTTTGACCAAACTTAGTGGAATCATGGTAAAGCATGGCAAACTAAGAAATACAAAGTCTGGTTGCGTTTTCTTTGAAAACAAAAAAGTTTTTCTTACTAGAACTAGTTTCTCGACCGATCATTCATATGGCAGCTATAACCTATAGTCATCCGATTTTGACAAAACCTTAAGGGGGGAAACCAGTTTAGGAGGCCGAAATTCGAGTGTTTTTTGTGATTTTTTTTAACTGAGAAAGAATAATTAGAATTCGTTTAAACTTGGAGGGTAGTTTATTCCTATTTTGAACTACACTTTTAAATTTTTGGATGCCATTTCCGCCGGAAGTGGTGGAGTTAGAGGCTGGTGTCATCAGAGTTGACTGCTTGCGGGACACCTGGAGGTCGCAGTTATGATCTGAATTCATTAATTTTTTTTTCTTTTGGTAGTAACATATTTTCTAAGAATATGAACCAAACTCTGGCCAAAAGAGTTGAAAATTGAATGTTTTGGAGGTGTTTGAACAAAATGTCATGTTTTTATATCAATTTTTTCAACTTTCTTACATAAAACAAGAAAGAAAGTCGGTCAAGCCCGACTATAACATACTCTGTACCAAGAAAATTTGTCTGTTGATCATAACTCGAAAACCGTTCATCCGATCTTCTTCATTTCTTTGGCGGATCGATAAGTTATCCTAATAACTAAATATGTCCAGAAGAAACAAGCCATCTATTTTCAAAACTGTGGGAGATATGACTTTTTTTCTAAATTGCGGGGGCGGGAGGGGGCGTGGCCAAAATTGAAAATAAACTTGATCTGCCTGCAGACATAAGAAGCATATGTCCCATACATGTCAAACCTCTATCTCTTACCATCTCTGAGATCTGTGCGTTCATACGGAAAGACAGACAGACGGACAGACGGACAGACGGACGGACGGACAGACGGACATGGCTATATCGACTCGGCTGTTGATGCTGATCAAGAATATATATACTTTATGGGGTCGGAGATGCTTCCTTCTGGATGTTACATACTTTTGCACAAACTTATAATACTCTATGTACCTTCGGTACAGAGTATAAAAATATATTTTACTTAATAATATCAATCCAGAGTTTGGTTCATATTTTTCGGACTTGAAGAAAGATTCACACAAATTTTCAGATCGATTCGTCAATAACTTTTCGAGCTAGGATTCCCGCAAGTTGAAAAAAAGTCGTTTCGAGAAAAACGCATTTGAAAAGACCGCGAGCTTCGGCACTGAATCGACCGATGTTTACCTTAGTGCTCATATCATCGGAACTAATTGGAATTTCGTTTTGAAACTTAAGCAACATATTCTTGAATAGTTGTACTAACAATTTAAGGAATTGTGTGAAAGCTTATAAAACATATATATGCCAATTTATAAGAGGTTTACATTAAAAACAAAAAAGTTTTTCTTACTAAGACTATTATTTTAACCTTACTTCTCTATGGCAGCTATACCATATAGATTTCCGATTTCGACCAAACTTGGCAGATTTATGGAGAAGCATAGAAAACTAGTTAATACGGAGTTTGGAGACGTTTGCAATAAAAACAAACAAGTTTTTCTTACTAGAACTAGTTTTTCGACCGATGGCAGCTAGATGTTAAAGTCATCCGATTCGGCCGGTTAAGACAAATGTACAGCGTATTTGCACCAGAAGACTTCGTGCAAAGTTTGGTCGCGATAGCTTTAAAACTGCCAGAGGTGATGGTGATAGCATAAAAACAGACGGACAGACATGGCTAATCTGATTTCAGAAAGGCAACATCACGTCTAGATTTTTAGTAATTTAAGGTTAAAATTGTATTTCTCTAAGGCCGAATTCTTAAAGTCCGGTTGGTCAACTTGACAGGCAGTTTAACCAAATTTGAGTGTCTCATGATGTAGGTGGCGTAACCGGAGGAACAAACTTAAACGCTGCTCATCCACCAGTCAACGAGCTCAGCCCCGATGAAGTTATCGACATTTCTATCGATATACAAACAGCTGGCCGCACACTTGATTTGTTTATTTTATTATTTGCTGCAACACAAAATGTTTATGAATAAACGAATTTTTCAACTCCACGCAATGGAAATGCAATTCGAAGAGGCAGAACATCGAATTTTAGTCAACTTTTACGCAAAGCAATGACCAGCAACAACCAATTGCATTGAAAAACAAACAAACCAAACCGAGTCAGCTGTTTAGTCAAACAGTATGGTCACCCTGAAGCAGCGATAGGCATTTATCGATATCAGGCGAAACTGCTGTTGAGAAAAGCAAATGACTTAACTGCTCGTCATCTTGACAAACAAATCTGACCGGTGGTTGGCTAACCGGAATTTTTGAGAAATCGGGCCTAAGTTGCTAAAGTGCTGTATATTTCGACCTGTTTGCGTGCGATTGGTGGGGAACCTTTACTATTGTTTTAATATTCTTTCATACTATAGTAAAGATAAACAATTCTGTTTTTTTTTTAAAGAGAAAATATACCATTCTGAATACATATCTTGTGTACTTAATGCTAAATGTGTTTATACTGCATAAAATATGTATTAATTTTGTTGCTCTAGCTCTTCTAGTCTCCGAGATCTAGGAATTCATACGGACGGACGAACAGGGCTATATCGACTCGACTGCTAATGCTAATCAAGAATATATATAAACTTTATGAGGTCGGCGATGCTTCCTTCCGCCTGTAACATTAATTTACACAACTTTTACTCTTCGAGTAAATGATGTCGAAACCAAATCAAACAATCCCAGCTTCCAAAACTATAAGATCCATTCACTTTAGTGGAGTATATCTGCAGGTAGGTTTCTTTATATGGGAACCAAATTGATTTGGATGAATAAAACATATTTTAATATATTTATTTCTTTGCCAAGTCTCTAAAAGTACAACTGAAGAAACGCATTATTTCCGGACGTGAGGGTGCAATTTCACAGTCAAAATCTACTGATACATTCTTTGCTGGAAATGAGAGTACCAACGCTAGAACTAACAACAACGGTGTGCTCTTCATGATTTTCTGAACTTTTTCTACGCTTTGGGATTATGGTGGGGTATATATAGCAAATCAGCAATTTGGATTTCATTTCCTGGTTCTAAAATAATGCGATTTGGTTTGTTTGGTGGAACTTTGCATTTCTTAGTTAGTTATGCTTTACCATGATTTCACAAAGTTTGTTCGAAAACGGACATCTATATGGTATAGCTGTCATAGAAAAGCAGAGTCTGAAAAGTAGCTTTTTTGTTTTGAATGGAAATGTTCTTAAAATTGGCATTTATGTATGTAATATACTTTCACTCAATTCTACAAATCTTTGTCTATAGCATATAGCTGAGGTACGAAAGATCGGTTCTATTGAGAAAAACTTTTTGGTTTTTTAAATGGAATCGACTTGAAACTTCTTACATGTTAGTTTGTTAAGCTTTTGCATGATTCCACTAAGTTTGTTCGAAATCGAACATCTATCTGGTATAGCTCCCATAGAAATGAAAGGTCCCAAAGTGGACTTAGCTAGAAAAACGTGCTGCAAGGGTATGCAAACTTCGGCCGAGCCTGTATTTTTATTGCTTAAGGCGTTTGCTAACACATTCTCTTCCGTTATAATAGCAATGGAATACAAAATTACAATTAAATTTGATCCCCCTACATCTATCCAGGGTTGGGAGTGTAAGTACCATTGCAGGTACCACAGTCAGAACTAATAGCAAAGAGGTGATCTTCATAGCTTGGCTGAAATAATACAGAATACTTTGCTTTGAATAATTGGTGGTATATATAGCAAATTAGAATTGGTATTCCATTTCCTAGTACTTAAAAAATGAGATTGGTTCTGGTTGCATATACATATATAAATGTAGATGTACACTAGAAAATAAGAGAGAATTCCAGTAAATTTGATATACAACTACAAAAATCTCAGGCAGGTTGAGTATTAATAAAACTTTTTACCTTTTTAACTAAAAACAAGAAAGAAAGTCGGTCAAGCCTGACTATAACATACTCTGTACCAAGAAAATTTGTCTTTTGATCATAACTCGAAAACCGTTCATCCGATCTTCCTCATTCCTTTGGCGGATCGATAAGTTATCCTAATAACTAAATATGTCCAGAAGGAAAAAGCCGTCTATCTTCAAAACTGTGGGAGATATGACGTTTTTTCTAAATTGCGGGGCCGGGAGGGGGCGTGGCCAAAATTGAAAATATACTTGATCTGCCTGCAAACATAAGAAGCATATGTCCCATACACGTCAAACCTCTATCTCTTACCATCTCTGAGATCTGTGCGTTCATACGGACAGACAGACGGACGGACGGACAGACGGACAGACGGACAGACGGACATGGCTATATCGACTCGGCTGTTGATGCTGATCAAGAATATATATACTTTATGGGGTCGGAGATGCTTCCTTCTGCCTGTTACATACTTTTGCACAAACTTATAATACTCTATGTACCTTCGGTACAGAGTATAAAAAGTGTTCCCATCGCATTGGACTGTTGATGTCTTTTGGGTTGATCATTTATTTAGGGCGCTATTCATGGTATAATTAATCTTATCAATCCTATATAAAAACATTACAAAACTTTACAAACAAATCAATAAAAAACAAACGAAAATTGAATTCGTAGAATATCCAATTTGTAAATTTCCTAACTTTGGCTACATACAAATGCGAGATGTTTGTACATGCGTTGTACATGGCTGTGTGAATTGGTGGCTCTAATCTCTCTCTCTCTCTCTGTCTCACTCTCTGTTCAGTACTCGTCCTTTTCCGGTCTCTTGGCCAGCAAAGGCGTAATGGGCTTATCCCTTCTATTTGCCTGCTCCACACGTTTAGCCTCCTTATCGCCATACAGATCCAGATCACGTCCATAATACCACACCAGAAAATCAAAGAACACACCTATAAAGGTAAGAACTGCCAGGCGACAAAAGTTAATCTCAAATCTGGGCTAAAAACTGGGCAAACTTACCACACGACAGCAAGTTGACCGAGTAACGGAATCGTGTCTGATCATACAATTGGCAATTGCCATTGCCATTGCACGTCTTGGTCCAAACCAAACAAGTTGAATCAATGATGCGACCAAATATAATGGGTCCAGGTATCAGGGCAAACAAACTGATCATCATGAGGGCCAAACCCTGGGCAAAGGATTTGTCTCTAACGGACACGGAACGATAGTTGACCAGCACATTGCCCACACGACCCGATGAGCCGAACCAGTTGACAATCATGGAGGTAATAGAGAAGGTCCAAAATGCCCAGTTACAGCCCTGCATACAAATACCCGGACGTAGGATCATATCGGGTGCAGGTGCGGATCGTTGGGTACGTGATAGCAATTGCTCGCCAAAATTCTCCTCCTCATCGTCGAGAAGTGGAAAATCCTTGAAATTGGAATCCAGGTCCAGGTCCAGATCTGTGCTTCCCTCCGCCGGCTCTGCTGTGATGGGCTCTAGTAGTTTGAGTAAACGTTGAGCGGAGCTGGGTACTTCGTCTTTGGCCAGGCAAGTGCAATTGCCAAAGATCTTTGTGTCGGCATTGTAGTTGTGACAACCAGCATGACAGGCAGAGAAGTAGGTGGTATCGGTGGCCTCATGGCAAACGGGTGCATAGCTAATACCAGCGCAAGAGCAATTTGCATTGCAGGCGGTGGTCAAGTTGAGTCTGTGAAAGAGTTGGACCAGGCTTAGGTTTCGATTCGTTCGAAAGTAAATATCCCATATGATTCATGTTTTGACTTTAAGTACTGACAATGCCAGATTCAAGAATTCCATGATTTAAAGTATTAAATGCACTTCAAAGATAAGGTGAAAATTCAATTCAGATTGTAGCTAAAAGTGCACTATTAAAGTGACATACTTACTCTCCCACATGACTCATGGACACCGAATCCGGACAGTACAGAAACGCATAGGATATTTGTCCAAATATATAGATGCAACCGACCACAACGTTCCACATAAGCACCTTACTGACCGATGGTTTCTTCTTTGATATAAACAATCCAGAGCCCACCAATCCCACTACCATGCCTAGAATCGAAACGGGACCAACCACCTGAAAAACATAACAAATTGTTGAGATTACTTTGGTAAACAAACATTTTCTAGCTACACCCACAATTGTGGCACTCTGTGGATCCTTGTGGAACACCACTTCCATATATTTGGTAAGAAAGGTCATAAAGCCAGAAGCGCCCAATATATAAAAGACAGCCGAAGTGATATTGAAGATCAGTAGCTTATTCCTCAGCAGACGCATCAGAGCTTGAGGAAAATCCTTCAGTTTGGGTAACTCTGAATTTGCACCAGCACCCGCTCCCACGGTATCCAAGGCAGCAATCGATGAGACGCGACTGGAGAGAGAGAGATTCTCCTCATGCTTCAGTTCTTCATGACGCAGAACATGCGGCAAATGAGAGTTATGCTTGGTGGGATCATTGACCTTGGGCAATTGTTTGGGAAAGAGTCCTATAAGGCCAGAGAATAGACACATCAGCGTGCCCAATATAACCCAGCCTAGCCACCAGGCACCCAACCAACGTGGATCCTTGTTATCAATTAGGGGGGTTTTACTCGGGTCAATGAAGATGTTTAGAGAGATATAACCTGAAAAGGGAAAGGAAGTTGATTTATATATTGAATTCGAGCTATTCTAAGAGCTGAAAATGAGTGAGTAAAGTTAGATATTTGCTCTATTTTAAAACAGATGCCAAGCTAGCTTGAGCCAGTTCAAATGTGGAAACAAACTTTCAGCAGAATTCAATTTAAGAAATATTTAATTAAATTTAAAGAAGTTTTCGATTATTTGAGAATTGTTATAAAACTAGCGGAGGCTTACGAATTGTTGTTTATACGTTTAACTGATGTATTCCTTGTCTTAAAAAATTGGGAATCTATGTAGAAATAAGCTGCTATAAAAAGAGAAGTTCTAGAGAACCTTGAAGTGTTAAAGAAACTTTAAAAAACTGGGAGCTAATTTCGTACATTTAAATGATGGAAAAGAGGTGGCAAAGGTAAAGACCAGAGGTGTTCAAAGCCAGATTAAGGCGGAGCAGACACTAAGACTTATACAGAAACTCAATCATTCGTCACCAACATACAAAATAAAGAAAAGAGAGAAAGAAGTTTTGATAAGGATCTATTTTTGTTTGTGCTATGCGCAATCTCTGTGCTACAACTAAGAAAATTCCACTACAAAAGAGCACTGTGCGCATAGGCCATGGGCACCTCTGGCTTAGACGTTTTATAAACGTCATTATGGTTACTACTACTAACTTAACTTACCAAAGAAGAACCCAAATACAGGACCAATCATTCTTAAAGCCATTGCCACGGCCAACATCAAGGGTGTATTCGTCTTTTTGGTATTATCATCCAGATAAGTCTGACCCAGGGAGTAGTACAAAGTATTACCCACACCCAATACAAATTGTGAGATAAAAATCAGCACCAATGGCACATAGGTGAACAGACTATCGCAGGCCTCTTCATTTTTGCCCATGCCACACAATCGTTCCGTTTTTCCTACCGGAGAGGTAGAATTCTGTAATTGATAAGATGCTGGAGTTAATGAGACAATATAAGATATGTTGCATACTTACTGGCAGGGCATAACCCATATCTGTGGTATCATTCTGAGCTACTAAGCTATCCTGGTACTCCTGCGTGAATTGTAAGACATCGTGTCCAGCTCCGTAGATAAAATGAGGCAACACGAGTATGTAACAAGAGAGACCACAGAATACAATGCCCCAGGCTATCCAACGTGGACGATTCCGCTGTCCACCAATATAGGATAATATTAGCGATAGCATTATCTGTGAGATCTCATTGCCACTGAGAATGATTCCTGAAAATAAGAAAAGTAGGAAAGTCGTTAGCTCTAGTGAACACCTAGTTCCCTGATTCCCTAAAGGATCCTTAGCTTATATTTCATAAAGATTGGAAGAAAGCTGGAACAACAAATTTATATATTATTCTGAAGCTTATATCTACACTTGATGGCATCAAAGATGATTCATAAACTCTTTTAATGCTTTCGAATTTTGGAAGATTATCAAAGCATTTAGCTAAGTCATAAACCAGACTCAGATATATGACCATAGAAATTCTTAGCCTAATGGTCATGATTTTGATTTGATTTTTCGGTTAAAAAAATTGGAATATTTTAATTATTTTCATCCCCTTAGAGATTTGTGAAATGGAAGGGCTATTAAAAAGTAGCTGCTTTAAAGGGATTCCAAAACCCGATCTTGCCGTAGCAACTCAAAGGTCTTGCCACCTAATCACCAGACTTATTGCCTTGTTCAGTGCTGAAATGCTGAGCGGCTGTGGTTACATTCGTAACCACTTAAGTGCTTGATAGTCGTGTGCGCTAAGATGCCGCCAGACGTGCCAAATCCCAAGGTTCTTAGTTCGAGTAGCAGACAAAGGTGAGTAGAAAATATGATAAACTTGTACATCTATATGTATACTTTTTCGGATTTTTCGAGCACAAAATGTTGTTAAAACAAGATCAAGCCGATCCCAAGAAAGTTAGAAGCTAGAAAGTTGTTATTCACATGCAAAATGTAGGTTTTCAAAAGAAAGATGTAGGCTTTCCAATGCAGAATGCTACGTATAGAATATCTACACGAAACGTGTGGCCGATCCATTCGCTCATTGTCACTTGTGGCTTCCCTTTATTACTATAATTTGCGGCAATGCCGCGCGAGTGCTTGTTAGTCGTATGGGCTGAGATAAAGGCTTCTTAATCTTAAAGTTTGCTCTCACCTGTGGTTTGACTTGGTATCTTGAAGCGTTTCTCCAGTGTGGTCAGTGTGACAATAAAATACATATAGGACATGGCTTGTATGGTACCCAGTAAACCATAGACGCCCATAAATGTCTTAGTGGTGGCATATTTCTGCAGCCAAGCGGGATGCCAATTGGCCATGCCACACAAATAGTGACCCGGCGGTGTTGAACCACGACGTCGCACTTCCGTCATTTTGAAAGCTGAAGGAGGCGCTGCCAGTCGTAGTCAGTTTCAGTAAGTGCTGCCGGCTCAATATACCATTGAACTTCCAGTGATAAGATAGCGATTACACGATTGCCCTAATGCCAATAGCGTGGTCTGTAAGCACACAAACAAACAAACCGACACTTGTAACTTCAAACAAACCATTTAGCGATGTACAAATTTTCACTTAACCGTGACTTGTTGTTAAACAAAATCATCATTAATAATTATTTTTAGGTTGTTTTGCCATTAAAAATTCGACCATTGATTAAGTTGGTAACCAGAATGGCGCCCGTTTCTCAAGATCATATTATGACTGTTCGTTAGATTAGATAAACCTATTTGGGTATAAATTCGGATCATATAATGATTTGACCAATTTGCTTACTGGCCTGCTTATAATGCTGACCCGCAGTGAGCCTTGTGGTTCACTTTGATCGAGTTGTGTCTCCACAAAGCGGCTGCTCGTAATATTGTATCTTATCACAAATTGTTCTTAGAATTGACCAAACTAATGACTTGCAAACTCATTGTCAATTGCCGCAATTGACTACTAATAACAACACATAAGATTAAACCTTCATAAATCAATGAGTTTTTTAAAACCTCAATTGTCTGGCTGTGCTTTATATAATAAATGGAACTACAATACAAAATCGATAACTCTCTTTTGGTAAAAAGATAACAATTTGAACTATTTTTTAAACAAGTTGGTTTTATTACCAAAGGTGAATCAATGTGTAGCTGTGTTTACCCTGAATGGGAGTCTCCTATGGGCTGCAAAATCTTTATTAATTATATAAATCTTGTACTGTATGCTCTTAAAATCCAGCTAAATTCGATCTCAATTTGGTGCTTTTAGGCGAGAGGAGTAGCTAAAAAGAGAGAAGAGCTAGCTCATTTGAGAGAAAAACGTTGAACCAGCTCTCACAGTTTAATTGAGCGGATAGCGCCATCAATTTTTGCACTCATGTTGCATTGAAATTCTCAAGCAGTTATGGTTATGATTGTAGACTGATGCTGCTTTGTGGTGCTGTGTATTCCGCCAACAGGCTTTTACACTTGTCAATTCATTTTCTATGAAATAAGCTTAAGAAAAGTGGAAAAATCTTGGATTTGAGTAAGTTTAGCACTTAAGTCAAGAATTTGTCTACTTGATTTGTGAATGTTTGTCGAATGTCGAATGATCACACTGCATTGCGTTTGTTTACATTGGGTGCTTTGTTAACATTTCAATTTATTTAACTTTCAAAAGTGAAAATGCAGAAGTATATCGATTATATATGAAGACAGGGGCAATGTCGTGGAGTTGGCTCAAATCGGTTTTATTTTTGTTGTTTTGCTGCATCCATTGTTGAGGCCGATTGCGAAAAGTTGCAAGCTATATTTTTCGGCTTCTACTCAGCTAAATTCAAACAGCTGTTTAGGCAGTCAAGGTTGCGGCGCCACGATTTTTACGCTGGTTATGAGTGAAAGCCTTTAGTTTGTCTGAGAACTAGCTAAGACCTTTAGCTACCTTCTTCTTTTAAATGTCAGCAAAACCGATATAGCTTGTCTGAGTGCATTATTTTCCCTCATTGTAGGCAAAGAGTAAAGAGTATACAATATTTAACTGAAGACAAAGCAGCACTTAAATTACACATTTATATGTATTGAAGTATATTAATCTAGCTAATGAAGAAATTTAACATCAATTGAACTCTTGAGCTTTGATAATTGCATTGTGCTTTGTTCGGTTCGTGTTAAAACAGTGTCTAAAGATAAGACACATATTGGACACACTATTTTTCCAAGCACTGAGTTATTGAAATTCACTTCAATTTCTCGATCTACCCCAATCTAATTTCACTAAAGGCAGCACATCACTTGGTTAGTTTTGCATAGTTTCACAAATTTCCATTCTATTAATAATTTGGACTTAAAAAATATTTTGTCATTTTATTCCCATGTTATCAAATGGCAAAAGTTATAGTTAATCTTATCGCTGGACGTTTAATTAAATTGATTTCGGATTCCTTTGGTTGTAAAAGGAACTCGTGTTCAAAAAATAATGCCCGATATAGAGTAATACAGAGAAAGAGAACCGTACAGCGAAGTGGCGCGAATCAAACTGACAGCTGAAATTTAAAACGTTTGGTGGGTTACCCGTACGGAGGGGACTCCGAGCCATAATTGTTGCTCGATAAAGCATTATCAAAGCCATAAAACATTGAGAATAGCGGGCGAAATAGATTTGATTTGGTTACTGGTTACTCATACCAGCAGGTGGGCCCACGTGCAAGTCCAAAAATTTGGGTTTTTGAGGTTTACCTACACGCACACATATATACATATGTATAAATATATTTATCATGTTGTGTGTGTGTGTGAAAATAACAATAACAGTGCACAAAACGGACAATAACAAAAGGCGACAATGACACTATTACTATGACCAGTCATTCCTCTTCTTCAGCTTCAGCCCCACTGTACTCCGCCTGCATCCAGCTCCCCTGATTAGATTTTGTAAGCAATTGGAATTAGGCAGAATGTGTAGATTTGTGCGCGAGATGCGTTTTGAAAGTTGCCAAATCTCTAGCTGTCCGCTTTGATAAACAAAACGGGTCCCAGCGGACTCGGCATACGCTTGTTCCTGCCAATATCCCAGAGCATGCACAAACCAAAGGCCAGCAGACTGATCAGTATGATGCAGGTGAAAATGCCTTGAGCAATGCCCGCGGTAACATAACGCTCACAGGTCCAACAGGGTTTCGGTTTATACAGCGGATCCATGGCAGAATCAGTATCTGTCAAAGAAAGAGAGATATTCAGATGTCAGCCAAAAAGTAGACTACGGCTAAACAAAAACACCACAAATCTCTCACCTTTGGTCACAATATCCATATAGAACGAGTACAGACTCAATCGTGATCCCTGCTCCGAGAAGGCAGTCAGCGCCTGACAACAAATACTAAACTTTTTGCTATAAAAGAGCAATTCACGTGGCATAAACACTGTACTGTTCTTAAACATAATCCTACGGATGCGCCAATTGCCGCAAATGGGTAATGCTTCAATCACGAGAAATCCCATGTTGGTGCGAAACATGGCCGCAAATCCTTTATGCACATCAGCATGATCCACCAGGGCCACTTCTAGGCCCTCGCCCTTTCTTCTATCGAACAGTACATAGGAGCGATTGTAATAGACCATAGTGCCGTCTTTAATCTCCGTGGCCAAAATAATCTTACGTATGCCAATGATGCCCAGATCATGTCGCAGTATGGTTAAGTTTTGAGGCTCTTCTGCTTTGCCCACATCACCCAAAAATACCACCTCTGCTGACTGATCACCCGATTGAACCATTTTGAAACCATGACGACTCCCACGTCGACGATGCAGCGCTTTTGGCTCCTCATCATAAGCCGTGTACAGTTGTAGGAGTTGGGTGCAGTTGCTCAAGTGTTGCTTCATGGTATACATGAACTTATCTGGGAGAGAAAAGATTCAGTTGAAAGGGATAGTAGTTCTTAATATACTTTTTTCGATATTAAAATATAAATTTTTCATATCGCTTGGATGATTTTCAGCTACTTTGGATGACAATTTAAGATCCATTTAACATTAAATTTCATTATCCCCTTGCCCATTTTTAATGGGATACAAAATACAAAATGGATACCGAAGTCATCCAATGAATATTTTCTAAAATCCATTTTTTCTGCGTGGGTTTCTAGATTCCGCTAGAGCAGCGATGTTGACCGAGCGCATGCCGAAGTCGGGCATATTGGCGTAAGCAGCGCTCTCTTTGCTTGCATTCGATGCCCAGCCGTCGATGAGGGCAGTGCACAGCACACAATACATACTCTAAAGTAATTACCTAAGTTAACTTACCCTGCTTATATATGTCCGAATGGGTAAAATTGTATACATGTATCTGACCCGTTTGGCACGGTAGTTCCTTGGTCCCGGTTGTATGCCAGTGTACTTCACCCACTTGCTGTAAGGCCTTAAGAGGTTTCTCCACTTGACTTAAGTACTTCCGGGGCACAACCGTACGCATATAAGGATAACAGTCATCGCATTGAAAAGTACTGCCGGTAAGCTAAAGATTCTCTTAAGTTTGGGTACAGTTGTGTGTGTGTGTGTGCTTACCTTGGGTGTAAAGTAGGCTATAATCATGTGCTCCTGCTGCAAAGGTTTTAACAGGTTCGCAAATTCAATGCTGCTCATGGCACGAAAAATGCTCAAGTTGGAAAGGCTGTGGAAATGAACAGGTTTTGGTATATCTTCTTTAACCGAATGCCAACTTACCTATCAATGCCCCATATAAGCACTGGCGGTGTGTTGGATATATACGCCACAGCCATTGTGTGGTGTACCCATAATAAAATACTCAAGTAGCGAATCATTTTGGGAAATAATTTTGGAAACGCTCTGTAAAATGACTTACTTGTTGGATTAGCTTTAAAATTTATAGTTCTTAATTTATATTCCAAGCTTGCTGCGATAAACATTGTATAATTTTCTAAGGACGGCAACAAAGAGTTACCATAAAAATATAGTTTTGGTATTTAACTTTAAGGAGAGGCTAAGCGGTTTATGCAAGCATATCAAATGGTAGTAAAGCAGTCTTCGACCTTTATTGTTGTATATCATGCGCCTTACCTTCCTTGCTGTATCATGGCCCCACACTTGAAGCAGCGGCGAGAGAGAGAGAGATACTGAGGTCAGTTGTCTAAAGCAAGGCATGTGAGTCGGTCGCTGTCTGCCAGCGTCGCTTCAATTCTTAGCGAAAAACCGGGTAAAATATAAGTAGAAGTTAAAATACACAGGATAAATAGTGTGTGCAGTTAAAGAAGTTCAGAAAGTGATGAAAAGTTAAATAAGCATCAGTTTTCTCAGCATCTTATATGTATGTATGTAAATCTTTTCTGCAGCCCGCTGTGGTTTTGTTTTACCGTTCGTTCTTGCTGCATGCGTTTGCTGTGAAGCCATGCTCGCATCTCGCGTAAGCTGAAATATAAAGAGAGTGCCGTTGGTTATTTTTGTTCTGCTGCAGGCCGCTTTGGTTCTTTTTTACCGTTCTTTCTGTATACATGTTTTCGCTGTGGAGCTACGCTCTCACCTCTCGTCAGCTGAAAGCTACAAATTTGAAAAGAGAAAGAAAGTTGTTGTTGTTGTGCTTTAGTCTTGAAGTGAGAAGAATGTTCTGGGTAAGTGTGTTTGGCTATGTTGGAGCTTTGCTTTGAATATTATTTATTATACGGGGTACAGAGTATGTTATAGTCGGGCTTGACTGACTTTTTTACTTATTTGCTATATCAAACTTGTCTCATATGACTATTTTTGATACTTTTCGACGCGTTTTGTAGGGGAAACTATGCAGTTCGGTTTCTTAACTTCAAAATATAGTATCCCAAAAATACTTTATCTATTGAAATAGTAAAATTGTCAGCTGCCCAAAGGTATGCAATGGAAAAACAGTTCAGTAAGTTTCCGACAAAACCGCTTTCGAACGCAAATATTTTAAATGGTATGTCTTCGTCTAAAAAAATCGTAAAACTGTTTGTCTTAGCTTATTGCAAGGTTAAGGAATAATACTTTCCGATAATATCAAAGAGATTTTAAGCAATAGAATGAATTGCAAATAAAATGCGCCTAAAACTAGCTGAAATAGACATTTTTAACTTCTTTAAGTTCAACTTACCGAACAAGTGTTTTTCAGCCAAATCGGGAATATAAAGTAGGCAAAGTAGCTTCGAGGGCTTCAACAAAACTCTGTTTTAAAAATATGCACAATACTTTCAAATCAATTCAAATATCAATATACCATCTCTGTAGCTCACAGAACTATAACTACTGACTGCACATAGCCTCAAGTTCATTAAGCCATTCACATGTGTTCCACATGATCTCGAGCCACATGTTGCCAATCAACGCAATCCACAAATCGTGCGTAAACCCCAGCAATAAAGTTGCAACTGAAAGAATGAAATAGAAAAAAAGAACAAAAGCCGATAAGATAACTGCCAGCTTTATCAATCGGCCAGTTTGTTGGCTCTCTCTACCACTTCAGTTAGCTGGCGACACTCTTTTCGAATAGACGTGAAAATGCAACCAATTAGTTGCAACGATAAATACCAATAAAACCAACGACAAACAAAACAATCGAATAATACAAAAAAAAAAAACAACAAAAAGATGGCACAAAATACACGCAATTCCGATCTATCGCAGATAGCGGTCAATGCCAACAATATACCCGATGGTGGGTGGAGAGTGAAACCACTTAGTGTGCGGTTTTAATCATAAGTCCATAAATTTTGTGTGTGCTTTTAGACAGCGTCGATTGTGGCATCAAGGGCCTGGGCTGGTGTCGTGGTCCTGGCTGTCAGAAATTTGCACGACTGCGCACTTTTGTCCTGGTGTTGGCCTGCTCCGGACTGCTGCAGGGCGCCTGCGAGTCCTACTTCCGGGTGTCAGCCAAACAGGCGGCCTTTCAATTTGGCTACAGCCCCCTATTAGCCGGTGAGTAATTCTCAGTGCTATCGCGAATATGTGAAACAGTACAAGGTGTTGGCCCGGATCGTGGCGAGTTCTACGTAGATTTTTGTCTCTTATCAGTTTTGGCGATATTGTTTATGATTTGTAGCTCTCCCCTCTCTCATTCTCAATGATTCTCTCTCTCTCGGGCAGTGATATCTTACCCTTATTCGTCATCTGTTTGATTATGGAATGTGTAATCAGAACAACAATAACAATCTCTTGGCCATGCTAATGCCCCGTTTTATATTTGATACAATAGCAGGAACAAGTAATAGGACAGTCACATTTATGGGGTCAATTTCTTTGAAATTAACTAAGAATTCAAGACGAAAGAGCCCACCTGGTCTACCCCAATGTTTAGGCTGGCAGAAGTTTGTAAATAAATTGTATTTGAGAGCACTTTAATTACCTGAGAATTGGTATAAACTAAACTAGGCTACAGTATACTGGTCATATTAGAAGATGGGTTGTGATTCTAGATGTTATCGGAAATCGTTCATCATTTCTAGATTTTAGGTAATTTGAGCTTTAAGCTGCTTAATTTACATATTATACTCTGTACCGTAGGTACATAGAGTATTATAAGTTTGTGCAAAAGTATGTAACATCCAGAAGGAAGCATCTCCGACCCCATAAAGTATATATATTCTTGATCAGCATCAACAGCCGAGTCGATATAGCCATGTCCGTCTGTCCGTCCGTCCGTCTGTCCGTATGAACGCACAGATCTCAGAGATGGTAAGAGATAGAGGTTTGACATGTATGGGACATATGCTTCTTATGTCTGCAGGCAGATCAAGTTTATTTTCAATTTTGGCCACGCCCCCTCCCGCCCCCGCAATATGGAAAAAACGTCATATCTCCCACAGTTTTGAAGATAGATGGCTTGTTCCTTCTGGACATATTTAGTTATTAGGATAACTTATCGATCCGCCAAGGGAATGAAGAAGATCGGATGAACGGTTTTCGCGTTATGATCAAAAGACAAATTTTCTTGGTACAGAGTATGTTATAGTCGGGCTTGACCGACTTTCTTTCTTGTTTTTATACTATTAATGCTCGTTTTGTGGGTATTCTTTATATTTAATTTAGCTGACTTTGATATTATCTTATGGTATTACCTATTCATTTCAAAATAAACTATTTCAAACAATTTCACGATTTTTTTTAAGCGAAGATATACCGTTCTCTTCATCTTCACAACACTCTTCGTTGTGAGCACCAATCATCAGCCAAGTATTTGCCTAACGAATTTTGTCTGGGAATGTCCGGAATACGTTCCGATCGATAAAATGTTGCATTACCAGTCGTAAGTGTGGCGATGGGTGCACACCATAGTTCATGTGTCTAGCGCTGTGATGCATTACCAGTCGTTATCGACGGATTAATGCTCTGT
Organism: Lordiphosa fenestrarum; assembly: GCA_035044985.1. Taxonomy (NCBI): domain Eukaryota; kingdom Metazoa; phylum Arthropoda; class Insecta; order Diptera; family Drosophilidae; genus Lordiphosa; species Lordiphosa fenestrarum. Next base: position 1,544,966 of record JAWNNO010005527.1, on the reverse strand, counting down.
GATGCATCAGATAGTTAAGTCTGGTAGTATCTTGACTCTAGGATAACTACTAAGTTCAGACGAGGCTGTTACCCTTGCATTGAAATTTTGATTTTGTTCAGAAGTTTGCAGAGAACAACAGAAATCTGAAGACAGACAAGATGCTTGTTGTACCTAGTAATCACAATCTCAATGCACGGTATTTGGTCATAAAATGAAAGCGAGTGAATATGTTTCAAAACTTTTCTCTTCTTTTTATACTGTCACTTAATGGCCAAAAATAGTAGAACAACTTATGGCCGCCCCGGGCCTTCAAAGACTCGATATCTGAGTGTCGAGTAGAACAAGCCATAGGCTCGAGAACGTACCACAGTTTGAAGTCCAATGGATTTAGCTCTGGGCCAATCTGGACAGGCCAATCATCTGTAGAAATAAATCTCGCTACATGGTTTTTTTGAGTCGTTTTTGCCTTGTGAGCTGTAGCGAAAGACTTCAAATCTTTTCCAAAACAGCCTATTGATACACTTCAGGCGATGTTTTGACTCCTTTTTCACAAAAATGGAGCTTGGTGACTCCATCATAGGCGACATAAGTCATTCTATATCCATACTTTTCGTTATACTAATTCTTTGAACTTACCTTAATATTGAAACCTTGTCACTTCATCATCGAACTGCTGAAAATTTATCTTTATTCCAAATTCTGAACCATTTCAATGCATTGCCGGATCTTTTAAGATAAAATATCCTTTGCATAAATATTAGGATTCTAAGTACAGATGGTTTGTAAAAATTTGTCTTACTTATACGTCATCACACCCGGCCTCATTAAGGACCTTAAGGTCTATGTGTGACCCCAGCCGGAACTACCTAACCTAACCTATACGTCATCAACTATCGTACTGTTTCACAACAAATATGATAAGAATTTTAGCCATGTGGGAAATACAGAGTAGTTACTCATACACCACCCTTAATCATTCACTAGCGAATCTAATCTAACCAAGCTCAGGCCCTAGTGGCACATTGTTAACACTATTCAATTTCTAACTTACTTAATATTTTGTATTTCTTGTTCCAGACTGGTTGCTGGTCAGCAGTGGCCTGTTTCAAGCCGTTTTCGCCTTGGCCTTTGCCTTTTGGGCTGAAGTCTTTCATCCCATCAAATGGCTGGTGGGTACCTTAATGTTACAGTCGGTGACGTGTGTGGTAGCTGTAATACCATCGATCATGAATTTGTAAGTACTTAACAATCAATCAGTTTGGAATAAGGATGAAATAGATGGATAGACGAGTTGTAGGGAAAACAAACATTTATGCTGGAACATCGATGGGCAGCACTTTACCCAGCTTACTTTGGAAGGCACCGAGTAAATCCACTTTCTTAATGGATTTTGAAGCAAAATACATCTCCGATCCCATAAAGTGCAAATATTCTTGATCGAAGCTTAAAAATACAAATGGGCTGCACAATTCTTAAGAACAACTCTTGTAACCTATGACAGAAAGGTGGTCATTAATCTCAACTAAAGCTCGAAAGCAATAAAATGCTGTAATTTAAAAGCAGCGATGGTCATGCCTGACCCGCATGAGTCGGAAAAAGTTCGCAAATCACACAGATTGATCACACAGATGGCCCAAGAGAGCAAACAGCGCTCTGTTTGCTTTCAGTTGCAGATTAGCGGTCGACGAGGCTAGGTCAGAGCTAGTTGACAAATTTAAAATGATTTTCAGCTAGGTATTTGTCTTAAGAAATCCCTTAAAAATGTATTTGTTTTTATAAATTTCTCAAATTTCCAAACAGTGCCGACGGTGTCCAGGCCAATGATACCTTGGTGGATGCGAATCTCTGTGCCACTTCATTGGCTCAGTTCCAGCGTCTCACCCTGACGGAGCAACAGGCCAGTACTGTTATTCTGGTGATGCTGTTTCTACTCCAGCTGGCTCTTGGAATGGGTAGCCTGGCCTATTATACCATTGGAGTGACCTATATAGATGAGAACTCTCTGTCCCAGGACAGCCCGGCAGTTATAGCAGTTGCCTTGGCTGCTCGCATCTTTGGTCAGCAAGCCGGTTCCTTTCTAGTGCTTGGGGTGGGATTAACACATGTGGGCTGGTGGCTGGGTTGGGTCATACTGGCTCCGCTGATCTTTAAGGGTGCTGTTCTGTTGGGTCTATTTCCCAAGCGTCTGCCCAAGACGGTGATACATCAGGCGGCCCAGAGGATAATGGAACAAACAAATATGCGAGGATTTGGCAGTCAGTTCTCCACCTATATGGATGATACCAACTTTTGGCCTTCTTTGAAGCGTTTGTTCAACAATCGTTTGCTCATGGTCAACCTGCTGAGCATCATGTGTGTCCAGAGTGCGGTGCTCAACTTTAATCTGCAGGAGGAGAGCTATTTGCAGAGTCGCTTCTTTCTGCCGTTCAACGAGCAGGATGGCCTGACGGCGGAATGGAGATCCGCCTTTGTGGCCTACTTTCTGCGGCCACCCGTCATGGCTGTGGGGATGCTGATTGGAGGTTTGGTCATTGCCAAGGCTAAGCTTTCGGCACGTACCATCACAGCCATCAACATGGGCTTGGGTCTGCATCTGGCGGGCATTTTCGTGGCCTACATATTCCTCAAATGCGATGTGGGCGCCATAGCGGGAGTGGTTAGCGGTAAGCTGAGTCAACCCTACTGCTCCAGTCAATGTCTGTGCACGCCGACTGCTTTTATGCCCATTTGTCCGGAGAACAGCTCCGTTACCTACTTCTCCCCCTGCTATGCGGGCTGCTCGAAGCAGACTACCATCAATAGCTTTGAGTTGTACGAGGACTGCTCCTGCAAGGGGGATCAGACCATGGACTCGGCGGGTACCTCAAGAGCCACGGCAGGTGCCTGCAGTGCGGATGTATGCGATCAGGCCATTATTATCTTTCAAATATTGAGTGTTACGGCGGTGTTTCTACTGGGCATTAGCACCATTGGGAAGACCTTGATTACACTAAGAGCTGTTCTACCCCAGGATAAGACGCTGGCCTTGGCCTTTGAGCTGATGATTGTGGGTCTGTTTGCCTATGTGCCCACACATTTGAGCTATGACCTGGTGACGCGTAAGTGAACTTTAGCGATTCTTTTGGATTAGATAATTTCACTCCCTTCTCAGGCACCACCTGCGTCTACTGGGCACCGAACTATGAGCGTTGCCTGCTGCATGAGACGCCCAAGCATGGCAATATCCTGGACATACTGACAGCCAGCCTGATACTGGCAGGTGTGCTGTTCGATATACTCGTCTTCATCTTTGCCAAGGGTCTGAATCTGTACAACTGCAAGGTGACGGACAACAACTATACACCCTCCCTGTATGCGCCCATACCACACGAGGATACCACTGCCTCTGCATCGGCACAGGCTGCTGCCTCTGCTATGGCTCAGGGTGGCAGTCCTGTGACCACCACCACCACCTCAATGGCTTCTGGCTCACCTATGCAGCGCCGAGATGCTCCTCAGGAGGCGCACCCGCCGGTAAATGTCTTCCGTAATCCCAGCTCGGTCACCACTTCCTCGGCCGGAGGTCAAAGCATTGTGGAACCCAATGGCAGTGGTGTTACCTATGCACAGGTTGTGTTTCCACCCGATAAAAAGAAACCCGTGGATGGCAACACAAGTCCCAAACGTTTGGCTGTACCCGCCAATGTCCCGCTGCATCATCTTTCCGACACAGATGTGCGTGCTCAGCTGAGTAACCTAAGGTCCTTCAATCCCACCCAGCAGCTGCTGCAGCAGCAGTTACAAGATGCGGGCCGTGATGAAGTGGACGAGGATGAGGTGGTGGTTACTCAGCCACCCACCAGCCCCACACCACAGAGTCCAAATGAGAGACCGCAAAGTCCTGAAACGGATTTCTGAAGACGACGCCAAGTAGTATTCCTTTTTTATTTGTATATTTTTCTAGTTTAAGCATAAACAAATGTACCGACGAGTCAAGCAAGTCATTTGAACAAATAAAGTGGCACGACTTGTTCGTTTCAGCCTAAAAGTAGGCCACACAAATTGCAGGCATGTCTCAAGTCTCTAGTCGGCGTTTGACGACTGCATTAGGGTTACCCAAGAACAGAGGAAACGGACACGCGGAAGAAGTGGGTGAATGAGTTGGAGTCAAAAGTTTTGGGGGAAAAGTGTAAAAAATTGAGTTGAAATTAACACAGTCAACGTTTTAGTTTTGAAAAGTATATTTTATGATCGGACATTTTGAAAACATCTATTGCATCATTCCAAAAGAAAAACCAATGGTGACTGGATCGTTCCGGAAATCAACCGACAACCACTAAAACCAAAAAGGATATACAAAATCATTTCTAGCTTATTATTATTAAAAAATAAAAATAATTACATTTACAAATGGTATTGGTTTTCATTTGTTCCTGTTAGTTTTACAATTTTCCTTCCCTTGAATGCCGGAATTTTTGCCCCGCGAGTTTGAGCGATTTTCAACTAACCAAACCAAACTGAAGTAATAGGCGAACAGAAATCAGCAGTAGGTGGACGGCAGCTTCAAAAACTAAATTTCGTGGCACGCTTTTAGGGGGCACCAATTAATAATTTAATGATGCCCCAAAAGCATGCCACGAAATGTTTAATTTGGTGACCCCAAAAGCATGCTACAAAATCTTTATTTCGAAGCGGCCGACTACCTTCTGCTGATTTCTGTTCGCCTATTACTTTGCCTGGTTTTTGAGCTGGTTTTAGCTCAGAATATCGCCGACACTTGCCAAAAAAAAAACTCACCAAGTGAAAATTGACCACCAACCATCAGTCGGCATTCAATTGTAACCTGCCAGCTTTCAATTCAATTAGGCAGCATAGCAGCAGCAGCAGTTACCGCAGCGGCGGTTAAAATCGACACCTGAAAGTAGGCAACATAAAATGTACCTGGCTGTAAGCAGTGCTTCAAAAAACCGACACCTGAAAGTAGGCCACATAGAATGTACCTGGCTGTGCGCAAAGCCCAAGTGACATTTAGTTCAAGTTCAATGCTTTTCAAAGTGCAGCCTAAAAGTATGCCAGTGTATTCTCAAGTGTCATGGCAAATTTCATTAATTCGGCTATAACCAGCCAAGTAAGACTAGACTCTCTTCAAATTTACTTTGAAGTCATATATCGTCTGCACGCCACCCATTTCCTAGTGACACTATATATTAAAAAATCGGAACAGTTCAGTTCTTCTTCCCAACACCTTTTGTCCTTTGACAACTTCCTTTAGCTTTAAAATCCATTAATAAAAAATCAACAAAATTCTTGGTTTTTCAATATAGTTTTATTTTTTCCTTTATTTTAATATAGATTGTGTGTGTTTTCTTTTTTGCAATTGGTTTTTGTGTTGGTTGTTTTTTTATTTTGTTTGTTTAATTTGCACTTACAAACTAATTAATAAATTAATAGTTAAGCTTAAATAAAAAAGAGTCTTAAGCGGTAAAAATCATAGAAGAGAAAAAACTAAAACGTGAAACGCATGAATCAAAATGTAAGAGAAAAAAAAAATACTTTAACTTGGTTTTCAGTTTGTTGTGTTTGAGTTTTTTTTTTTGGTCCGTCGGCGAAGGGAGCGCGCTGCGTAGAGGTTGGCAAGTTTTGTGAGGAGTATTTTTGTTACAAATGTTTTCACTGGCAAACCTTAGACAAATTTGAGTCTCCGCAGGTTGCACAATATGAGTGAGTGCCGAAACAAAACTTGCAGGCGTCTACGAGGCGCGCTCGGCTGGCTTAACGACGGAAGCGGACACAAGCTGACTTTTAATTTCCTTTTTTTCCAGCCATGTGAATGTGTGTTGTGTGTGTGTTGAAAGAGTGCGAGAGAGAGTGAAACAAAAGAAAAATCTTACAACAGATTTTCTTATTTAAAAAAGAGTTATCAACTAAATAATTATAACAAAAATAGGACGACTTTTTGCTTAATGTTTAGAGAGTTTGCTGGTTGTTTAGCTCTTTTCATTCATTTTGGGATCATCATCGTTATCATCATCATCATCATCATCATCATCTCCACAATTTTGATAGTTTTACACATATGTACAGTTGTTGTATGATTTGATAGTTAAGATTTTGGTAACAAACAATTATTCATTTTGCATAGTTTTACAATTTAAAAATATAGTTTTTTGTTTTTGATTTGCAAAATATTCTAAAATTACTACAAATTTTCTACATGTTTGTGGTGTTTGTGTGGTGGTTGTTGTTGTTGTTGTTTGAAATGGGAAACATGCATAATTATGAGAGTGTTTGTTAATAATTTGTTGTTTTTCTAGTTGATTTTCTTTACAATAAAAATTAAGTGTTTAAATTAGTTTAATAAAAATAGCAGCTGGCTGTTTTTGTTTTCTATTCAATTTTATGTATGTTTTTTATGCTCAGATTTGCTTCCTTCCTTTCTTCCTTCCTTCCTCACTTTTTTTACAATTTACATCTTATATGTCTGTCTGTCTGCACAATGCAAATTATCACATTTTATTTCAAAAATTTTCTCTCTTTTCTTGGTTTTCCTTTCGATCTGCCTGATACTGATGCACTCTTTTCTAGGTATTTTTTGTTGCTGCTGATTTGAAATGGCTCAAAACCTACTTTTTGTTTGGTAAGTATTTTTTTGAAGCCAATACATGTGTGTGTGTGTGTGTGTGTAGCATAAAACAAATAAAAATTAATAATAATGTGTGTAAAAAACAATATTGAACCTGAATTCGTTCAAGGCGCCAACTTAACAGCGCTGTTCAAAATACATTCCACATGTTAAGCATTAACAGCCGCAGCCGCAGCAGCTGTTAACGCTTAGTCTATGTGTGTGTGTTTGTGTGTATGTGTAGGCATGAATATGTGTGGATGCGTGTGTGTGTGTGTTAAACAAATATCACAATCGAGAAATTAACAAAAAGCGACGGCTTTTAGCAGCAGCATTAGCTTCTTTTTTCTTAACAGCAAACGCTGTAAACAGCAGCAGACTTTCTGATATATTAATACTTTTGGAGCTGACTGTTAAACCGGCTGGGGCTGGCTGCTTTCTCTCATCTTTTTTAACTTTTCTCTGTCTCCAAGTCTTAATTACACAAAAAGACAAAGTTTAGTTTACATGGTTTGTTTTTGTTGTTAAAACAAAACATACAGCTTAGGACATGGGACCATTTGTGTTAACAGTCGAAGTTACTGTTGCTGCTGCGGCTATGTTAGTTGACTGCTCCACTGCTGCCGCCGCCGCTGCTACTGCATCTGTTGTTAGGTTTGTGCTGCCATTGTTCTCAGCCGAACCATTGGATAGCGTTGCAATGGACGCCACCGACTGCACTGGACTGGTGGCACTTGCTGGTGTGCCCACTGTACCTGTGCCGGCATTTGCAGTAGCAGCTACTGCTGCTGTGGTTGGTGGCGGCGCCTGTATGGCCGGTGTGGCTGGTGGTGCGGCCACTGCGGCTGGCTGTTGGCTGCCGGCAATTTGTAACTGCATTTGCAACTGTTGCAGTGTCTCCTGTGGTATGTTCGACTTGAGTATGTTGTTCTCCAGCTCAAGTTTGTTGATCTTATCCATGAGCTCAGAGATGCGTTCCTTAAGGACTTCCACCTCTTCGCGCACGGCGATCATGAGATGCGATTTGACCAGATCCTGGAAGAAACAGAGAAGAGGAGAAAGAAGTTGGATTAGCACAAGAGTACAAAATTTGAGCCTGTCCTTAAATATGTTAGCAGAGACTTGAACCCCCAGTTTGATCAATTGAATGGGAAATTTTCTACAATGGGTATTTGTCTAAATAAGCAGAGACTTGAACCAGTATAACATGCATTTAGTTAAACAATTGCAGAAATCGGTATGTGGGGCTTGTTTTAAGTTTAGTCAAAGCGGTTGTTAGCCGTCTCAAGGTCGTTGTTCTTAAATTTTGCAAATATTTCACTCAGTTCTAGTAATTCCTAGAGCAATTAAGCAAAACGGTTCAAGTCACCGCTAACTGTATGACAATTTCTGTCATTTACGTTTTTATGTAAATTTGGTTCGCTGGGCACATTGTAAAGCAGGTATGCAAACCGCTCTGAAATGAGAGAACTGGTTGGCTCAGGACATGTCTTGTCGAGCTAAATGAATCGTGGTTTCGTTAGGGTTGAGTGGTTCACTTGTTATTTTTCATAACGCAACAGAATAATGAAAATATGGTTTCAAAAAGGAAGTGGGTTACGCACACATATCGATAAGTAACTTCCCAAGAGGAATTCCCAAAAGGAATGTTAATTGCAGAGACGATTTACGTGCAAACATATTCAATCAGCTCCAATTCAATCCACCCGCCGAAACTGTTGCCGAAATTAGGTGTATCTCGCTCACTGCTGAGTTTCATTGAGTAAATAAATGAATAAATACTCAACCGATTGAAGCGTTCTCTGGTATGACAACGAGTGAACCGTTGAGGCATGCTTTGTTGCTTGATTAATTGTGAGTGGAATTTTTTGTGTATGATGAAATCAAGAAAAAAAGTGATTTTTGCATAAAAGGTAGTTTTTAACTCGTCAGAGAATTGAACCGAACCGAACCCTTTAAGTTTGCGGTATTCGGTTTGGTTCATAATTTTCAAAAAGAGGCTGGATCGGTTTTGCGATTCGGTGTATTAGCTGGAATTAGTGGTTCGGTTCAGAACCGTCTTGCTTTTATAAGTACTCAACATAACTATAGTTAGTTAAGGTACAATTAAAGTACAAGTTATTAGCTCATAATATAAAAGGCGGACAAAGGATACTGAGCTACATTTGTAAGCCCTAAAAAGTAAAATGAAAATATCATATAATTTGAACGAAAAAAGGAGGTAGAAGTTATTTGAAAGATACAAATTGTGACTTCTTTGTATCTACAAGTTCATATTTGTTGGGTTTTTTTCAAAATTTACCTCCTCCTCTTCTACTTGAAATAAACATTACGACAGATTTGCCTTTCCGTGGAATTGTTGGCAAAGAGTTGACCCTGAAACCTAATGTAGGGTGCCACATACCACCACAAATACCAACTATGACACATGCAATGCAATGTCTAACCACCACAGCAAACTCCAATGTGGTGGCTGGCTGTTGCCACGCGGGACCTCACCACCAACCAAGCTCATTCATAAATCAGTAATGTTTGCTCAATGTGTGGCGTGCACACTTTATTGTTGTTGTAAATAGTTTCCCAAAGAATGAAATTCTTTTCGTGTCAGTGTCAATGTCGCAAAACCAAAAGCAACACAACACAAGCACAAGCCTCACACCACAACCTCACAAATTGCACCTGAAAATTTATTAAACCCATTAAAAACCAAACAAAAAGAAGGCGAGGGGGACGCGTGCAAAGACTTGCCATGTTTCCTCCACCCCACCAACTCTCTCGCTCGATCTCTGGGTGTGTGTTTTTGAAACTGTAATTTTCTGGCTGGTAGCATTTAGTTGCACGTGCGACAGTTTTTCGTTTTTTGGTTCGCTTTTAAATATTTAATGCCAAAAAGGCGAAGGAGAGTTCCGTTTCGACAGAGATTTTTGCCGTTTCTTGCACTAAAAATAGTCAGCCGCAGCCTCTTTCCATTGCCCTGATTTTGCTCGGCCACAAAGGGTATTAAAACGCAAAGCTACAATATAAACACACACACACAAAATCACGTCATTATGAAAAAAATATACATTTTATCGCACTTTTCATTAGTCATCGCCGGGGGCGCTACATAATGTTTGCTTATGAGCGTACCAGGGCTCATATTTTTGGCAGACGAGCCAGAAATATCAGTGGGGGATTTTGCACGTTTTTTGTGTTATTTATAAATATTGCTAGAATACCAAATTTAGTTGCAGATGGAAAAAATATTAATCGATATTGAAAATTAAGCATCAACTGCTTTTAACTGGTATCAACCGGTTAAAGCGGATTCTCCACGCTTTGGTAATAAATAAATATCGTTAAGGTGCGAAAAAAACAAGCTTAATAAAAGCACAGCGAATGGGGGAGAGTGGCATAAGTAAGTTAATTAATATTATTGGAAGTTTGAGTAAACTTCTTGTTTGCACTTTCAACTTTAACCAAATAACATTTTTAGTCAGTAGAAACTTGGATCATCGTTTAGTTTTTTGCTACAGTTTTGGCTGAGGGGTGTAAAAGAAAATCTGTTTAATGCCGGAGCAGATACCCTAGCAGGGTTACGCAAGAAGAGAGGCTTCTCTGTCTTTTTTTGACACTCACTCATGCTTTACTTTGGCAAGCATTCGGCAAGATTTGTCAAGTATGTTCAGCCCCCAGGGGATTTTATGTAATAATATATTTTCCGTACATTCAAAAGTGGTTTGTGGTTTGTCTAGATGCTTAAAACTTGGATACATTCTTCTGCTGGCTTGTACATAATTGCTATAATTGCTAATATAGTCAGAAAACCCTCTTTGGTTTTCCAGTTTGATACAATTACAGTTCTACAAGTGGCGCAGTAGGCGGTCATTTCATTTGAAAGGTCAGCATTAGTTAATTTTGAATGGTTTGGGTTTACCAGTAGTTTTCCAAATTTCATTTGTTTTCTTGTCTCATTTGCTTTCTTTATTTTAGCTATTTTAAAGCTACATTATGTCATTAGTCGAGGTCATGTTATACTTTAGCTTTAAACAGACAGAGGCTGATAGATCGTACAGCTGTTTCCAGAGGAACCATCATCTATTATCATAGATCTTGGCCTGTCGACTGACTCTCCATGTTTAAAATTTTGGATACAGAGGAAGTTGCTTCAGGTTTAGAAAACAATCCATACCCAATTTCCAATGTTATTATCATTTAAAGTGCAAAGTAGCTTGCTTGTACCCTCGTCAGATGAGTATTATTGAAAATGTACAATCGCGATCAGTATACCAGTTGATCTGCTGAACGCGACCATTTACTATGGTCAGCTACATTCATTCAGCAGAACATCTTGATTTCTGCTTGATGATGTGACATTTACACATAATTAAAAGGGTTTTTATAGTAACTTTCTGAATGATTATTTTGGTGATTCACTTTCCTCAAATCGCATCTTTTGTTCTGCACCCAAAAAGGACAGCAATACCCTGATGCTTTGCTTTGAGCATACCTATCTATTAAAGGTCGAAATATCATCCTCCACATAGAGCTCTCTGTCAAATAAATCAACAAATAGCGGAGTAAATTGAAAGATAGATAGAAAAGAAGATTCACTTCACTTTGAAATATTGTCTATTACCCCTTTTTTTGGCTTCAAGTCACAGAAATTTCAAAGAGATTCATAAATAATTAAGTTAAAGCTTAAAAATTGAACTTGTTTAACCTTCTAAATGATAAAGATTTATGATGGGCATAATTGTTTTATGATGATTTATAATTTATTGGATTTTTGCACAATTTCCGGCAAGATAAAAACCAATCAAAGAGGGGAAGACGTTGATAAGAGGGTACAGGCAGGCGCACAGGTAAAGGAAAAAACACTTGAGATTTACAAGAGTTTCTTTGTCTCTAAGCAGGTTGGGTTTTTTTTTTTGAGGGGTCAGGTCACGCGTCTCGATTCTCTCGGGCACATTTTATCTGTAGATTTTTTTTTGTGGTTGCATTTCTCAACAAACAAACATGGCCGACGACTGAGTTGAGGTTTTTTTTGGTACACTTGTTTAAGAAGAACAGAACAAAAAAATGATTAAGACTGTCAAGTTGTTTCCACAATTATTTCCCAGCAGACGACGCGCGCAGCCTCAAAAATGAAAAATCAATAAAAACTGCATCTAGTCTGTACATTTTAGGGGCAAGGTAAACGTTTTTTTTTCTCTATTTTTTTTTTGGATTTTCGGTATATACATACTTTTGCATTTGGCACCATGACATAGCAGGGACTGTCGTAGCCCTTTTGCCAGATCTCGTAGAGCCAGTTTTCGGGCTGGCGGAGCGACATTGTGCCCATCATATTTGGTTTTTTATGAAAAATTTGGTATGGCTGTTGTTTGTCTTATATAATACAGCGATCACAGTTGTCTGTTGTTGTAGTTTCTTTGCACTTCACTTGATCTTTATCTTTGTGTAGTTGGTATGGCAAAAGTTCAGCAATAACTGAATTTTCTTGATAGCTTTTTTTTGGTGTTTTTTGGTAATTTATGAGACCGGCGCAAAGCTTTGAGAGCTTTTTTTTTGTTCAATATAATGCAAAGAGTCTCTTGGTTGGCTTTTGTGGGTATAAAAAAATATTTGTAATTTTTTCTATTAGTTTAAAAGTATTTTCTTTTTATATAGTTATATATATTTTTTGTAGCGTTGTTGCGTGTAGCGAGTTGTACTGGCGACTGAACGTCTGTCTGCAATTAGTGAGGATTTTATATAAAAATGGTCGACGTTTTGAGTGAAAGAGAGCAGGAGAGTTTGCGCAGAGACCGAGAGAGACGGAGAGAGCGGCTCGCGTAGCTGTCTGTATCTGCCAGATACTTTTCGAGTGCATGTGTATGTACCTCACAGATACTTTTCGTGTTGCCTCTATCCATAAGTATTTCTTTTACTTTCAGGCCTCTTGCCTCCGCTCTCTGTTTGTTTTGACGCGATTCTTGCTCATGTTTTGCCCCTCCCCTCCCCCCGCTCAGTTTCTATTTATTTGCTTTAACTTATTTGATAATTTTTAACAACTTTAGCCGGCTTTTTATTTGATATTTGTGTATTTAAATGTAGTATTTTCCATATGTGAATTTGTTTATTTCCGCTACGACGCAAAAACTTTACGACAATTTGTTGTTGTTGTTTTTTTCCGTTGCTGCTCACTCTTTTACTCTCTGGCTTGCTCGTGTTCTTCTAGATACTTTCCGTGTTTGCTCTGTGTGCCACGCGGTGGTTTTTGGTTACTTTTTTGTTCTGTGGATAGGGTGGTGGGTTTTTCTTACTTTTTGCGCATTGCGTTTTCAGATAGAGTCAAGTTTAAACTGGGACTTTCCTTTGGCTAATTTGTTTGGCGGAAAATGCATTGGCATAAACCAATTGAGAACAAATTAACACGGAACGTATCGATTTCATGCGCATGCATGCTGCTGTCGTCGGGGGGGGAATACTTCGCACTCTACCCAATGATTGCAGGCAACAACAGTAACAATTTGTTCAACAAAAACCAAAAACAAAATGTGAAAAACATCCGCATAAAAGAAAATGAAAAAATGAAAACAAAAAATCATTTCACAGTTGCTGCCACACAGCAATTAAATGCCTATTTAAATAAACAAATTGCATACTGTATTTACACACACACACACAACCATGTGTATGTATAATAATAATGTCAACAATTTGTGGAAATGGGAAGAGAAGTTTTAATTGCCAAATGCAAATGGCCCAGGGAAACTGCGTAGAAGCTGTTGAGTTGTGGCACAGAGGAGGAGTTAGCCAAAATGGAAAAGGGCTTCTAGTAAACACATTTGCAAAGTTAGGGGTTATAAATTGGAGTGCTTTGATTACTTTAATCATGCCAGTTTAATAAAAACTTCTGAAAGCCAGACTTGGGTACAGTTACCACTCAACTAAAAGAGATTTTAAGCCACCAATTTAAGATATTCAAATTATTCCGATATTAAACTTAACTTTTCACTTCTATTTTTAATTCTTTGAGTTTATCTATTTGAAACTTAATCTTTGAATCTCAATACAAATATTTGAATTATTTAAAGACAGCTAAAGAGAAGCAGGTAGCCCACCAAAGGTTAGTTCTGAACAAAACGAGCGAGTAAAAATTTCTCTAAGCCAGGTCCGACCCATGATGCAACACTGATGCCACCTCACCTCTCTTGTTGCTTCATGGTCCGACCCCATACCATATCCCACCGAGAGAAGAGGTTACTCGTTCTTTTCACACCGATGAGAGCCGAAAGAATGCGAGCATATGAATGTGTGAATCGGTGAGCATAGAAAAAAGCATCTCAGTCGAGCGAATGTTATTTTAGAATGCCATTTTCTCTTCTCTTTACTATGAAAAAGTCTATACATAATATAAACAAATCTAAGAAATCGTCACTACATCCTTTTTTCAATTTCTTGGTAGGCTTAAAGGTCTCTATAACAACAACTAATACTAACTACTTCTTGGAACTACATCTTTAGAGAAAAAGAAGTATGTAAGATGTGTATATTTCATGTTGTCGGGTTTGACTGGGCAGTAAATCGGCGGTCGTCTCTCTTGCTTACCAATACAAGCTTATTTTTCTGTCCTTTAAACACGCGAAACTATTCGACAGACGGATTCTTTTAAGTTTATGATTCGGTTGAACATTTCTGAAGGGAAACAGCTTAGAAATTTGACACCTATGGGACAAATACTTGCAGGTGGATAAATTTAATAAAAACAAAAATGTAGTCATGCCTCCTCCAGCCCCCAGCAATGTTTTCCAAAATCATAATAACATCATATTTCTGTCAGATTAAAAATACAAAGTTCGTACCTTCGGACATATGAGCATACACTTTTGTTGGTAAGTAGTATATTGAACGGGCTTGACCGACGGTCTTGTTATACTCTGTACTAAAGGTACACAAAATCTTCGACCCCATGAAGTATATATGAAGTATATATAAGGTATCTATATTCAGCATCAGAAGGCGAGTTGATATAGCCCTGTCCCTTTATATGAACAACAGATCTCAGAGATGGCAGGAGATGAAGGTTTGACATGATTGGCAAATTGCTTTATATTTAGGATATTTTTAGATTCCCACATAAGTGCTAAAAGAGGTATATTTCCCTTGAAAAAATGAAGCAGAATGAAGAATGGTTTGGGATAGTTCATTTCAAATTTAAGGAGTGGTACTTTTCGATAGTATCAAAAAAAAACTCTTGACATTGGCTTGGATTCTTCAAAAATCGTGTCAAAAAAGGATTCAAATAGGCTGTTTAGCTCAAATTACTAAAAATTTGGAAGGTATGGACTATCTCTGAAAACGAAGTCGTGCTTAGCACAGGAAATATGGTGGCCTAGTGTTACAATTTGTCACCTCTTTACTTTCGTAAAGTAAAAGCACCCAATTCTTTCACACATTTTTCGTATATATTCTATTCTTTAACCTTTTTATTGCCTACCTTTAAAGGAGGATTCTAAAAAGTAAATCCTACAAATTGTGGGCAAAATAAAAATGACAAGGAATCATTTTGAATTTGAGTATTTCTGACCAATATTGTTTGCATTCAATTGTTTATTTACAAACTAAAGCTTGATCACTGCGCCAACTATTACGAAGTGAATGAATTAAGAAAAAATAGAATTATATAATATTATTTGAATGTGGAATGGAAATAGTTTGCATTGTTGTGGCCGTTTCTATTACACAACAGAACAGAACGATTTTGGATTTGCACGAGTCAAAATCTACATATTATAAATAAATATTCGGTTGAGAATTTCCATTGGCAATTTATTCGACCTATACTGACTCAAAGACGAAACTATAGAAACAGAAAAACCGAAAAAGTTTCCAAAATGTCCTAAAGTGATCTCCTCCTCACATCAAGGAAATGCCAAAACGAGCGGAAAGTTTTTCACAATGAAAAATATCGTTTCTAATGCCATAAAGATTCGCCCATATAGTTTCTCTATATGTAAATTCATTAAAATGCTGCACATTGCTTACACAAACAGCAAAATGAAAACAAACAAACAAACAGAGAGCAGCCAGCATTAACACAAGCAACAAAAACAATGCACAATTCTGTGTGCATTTCGAATCAACAAATGAATATTTCCAAATCGTCGCCGGGTCTGGGCAATCAATAAAAATTGAAACGCAACTCGGGCTGCAGGGAAAGGGAGGGGTAGGGGTGCTGCTGTTGATAGGGAGAATGAATATGGTAGTAGGCGGGTGTGAGAGACAGCTGTGTTTTGTAATAGCTTGACCACACAATAAGTGGGTGGGTAGGTAGGGGAAAAGAGAGTCCTCTCTCTCTGGTCATAACAAATTTGTAAATAGGCGGAAAAGTTATAAAATATTTTACTATAAAAATGTGTGGAAATTTTTTTCGTTGCTGTAAATGAAAACAAAAACAGAAAACTGTGGAAAATTATCGCATTTGGCACGCGTTTGGCACGTGAATTAAAAAGATTTTTAAGTTTTAACTTGACAATATTGGCGTGTAATGTGTCTTGGTTTTGTAATGGACTTTGAGTGGAGCTTTTTTATTTGTTTTTTTTGATAAGATAGTTGATGGGGGGGGGGAGGTGGAGACTTTTAGATTTGTGTTTGACAGCTGGCCAAAGGGGTTGAGAAGTGGGCAAGGTGTGTGAGTTCTACAAGTGTTTTCTGTCTAGATCCACCGGAGGTGACTTATACAACAAAAACTTGGCTAAACTGTTGAAGGAAAATTCTAGTTGGCAATTGAAATGTCATTTAAGTTAACAGATATATGGATAATACTTATGTCGAATGGCTTATACTTATGGCCGATACTTAATCTCTTTGAACCGATCTGGTGCGGATTTTAACTAATCATATTTTGCATAATTCTGCAGGTTATTTCCTAAGTTTTTTCTATTTTATTCAGTGCTTTTTCTTTGTCGTACTCTCTTCTCTCATTGAGCTCGTTTAGAGCATTGACAATCGACAAAATATTTGATTAGTATTTCCTTTACATACATATCAATGTACATCTATGGCAAATAGTAGACACAATTAGACCACAATTGATCAAGTCTAGTCAATCCACGTGCCAAGGTACCTATAAAGATTTGCTTCATCTTGTTTTGTTTACATATTGCTGTGTCTGTCTACAGCTACCTGAAAACAAATTAGCAAACAAAACCCAAAAATATATTTATTTGGGATTTAGTTTTGTTTACCTGTTTTGCAGTTTTTATCTGGGTTTTCGTGTGGTGCTAATTCATTTAGTTCCTTGTAAGGCAAAGTCTCTATTTGACTGTTACTTGAGAGGAGCCAAGTGAGCGCGATTATCACGCAAGCGTTATGTGAAAACGAAAACTGATAATACAGAACTTAATGCCAGACAAAAAGGCAAGCTGATAAGATAATTGTGTGATGAGGCGACTTCTGGATTTCTTTTCAAACAAACAACAGCGCAGCCAGCAGCCAACAGAGGCAGCCACAATTTGTGACCGATTTTTGATTTGTTTTTAATGAATTTCAATTGCCTGGCCATTTAGCCAGTGTTGTGGTTCTCTACTACGTCAGCGCCAAAGGCAATAAAATCGAAATCAAAATAAAATGCTAACGCTGCATAGAATATTAAGTTTGTCAGGCAATTTGTTGTAGTGTTTCAAAATAAACCTTTAGCCATAGCTGCTGATAAGCGGCGTACACATATATAGTTCCGTGTCTACGATCAGTTCTCGTGATAAGCAAGCAAGCATACTCCGAGGGACATTTGAACAAAGGGAGCACACATTTCTTAAGTGCTCCGGAAATGGCAGACAGTTTTGGTTAACGGTAAAATGGGTTGTCCAAGCGAAAAGTCAAATTCAAACACAACGAACAGCTGTCAAAAATTTCAAAAAGATTTCTATTTGCTGTCCAAAATGGCAAACATTTGTTTTGCGGCCTGAGAAATGTTTAGAAATGGGGAAAATTAAAGCATTTAGACAGGTGGCCCTGAAAGGGCCACGAGGGCGGTTTGAAAAGTATTTAGCGTAATTTACAGAAAGATTTCCAACTCTTGTTTAAAAGATTTGACTAGAAAACGACTGTTTTTTGGCATGGAGTCTATAACGCTTTATATCAAAACATTTCAAACACTTTTGCACTTGGAAGTACTTAAATTAAGTACGAAACATGCTTATGTAGAGAAACGACTTTTAATGTTGGTAAAATGAGAACACACGTTCTTGAATCAACAACTTTTCGTACTACTAAGTAAGCCAAGTATTGAATTCAAGCACAAAATATGTTGGTTTGATTACAAAATAGACTTAATAAGTTACAAATCGACCCTGTCCGGATTTGATATACCCGTAACTTTGTGGTATTAATGTTTGATAGACTTTCCTTAAGTTAATTAACATTAATATAAATATATCAACATTAAGTTAACAGATACCGCTTGCAGCTCTGAAAAGTATGCTACATTTTGTATAACCATAATTTACCTTTCAGTTTTCATTCCATTATTATTAAAATTTCAAAGATTTTAGACATTAGGCGCATGCACTATACTAGTCTTGCATAAAGAAATTAAAACCTTTAGGTATGATCAAAAAGATTTCAAAATATTTTGATTTGTACACACCGAAAAAAAGGATATTAAAAAATATCTATTAGATAATTTCCCGTGTCCATTTGGACTGGACATGTCTTCAATATGCTTTATATCATCCAACAGAGCTGAAAGTCATTCAAAGGATATGATAATAGATCATTCTTAGGATGATTTTGGCAACGTTGAAGGATTAAAATGATATAAAATACACATCCAGTTCAAATGGACCTTTTTATACCCTTGCAAAGGCTATTATAATTTTGCCCAGAAGTTTGCAACGCATAGAAATATTCATTTCCGACCCCATAAACTATATATATTCTTGATCAGGGTGACGAGCTGAGTCGATTGAGATTTGTCCGTCCGTCTGTCCGTCCGTCCGTCTGTCTCTCTGTCTGTTTCTGCGCAAACTAGTCTCTCAGTTTTAAAGCTATCGAGCTGAAATTTTGCACAGAGTATTCTTTTTGCTGCACACTACTAATATGTCGGAACCGATCGGATCAGATGACTATATCTCATAGCTCCCATAGGAACAATCGGTCGGTAAACTAGTTTTAGTATGAAAAACTTTTTTCTTTTCAATGGAAACGTCTCCAAACTTTGTCATCGTAGGTTTTATATGTTTTTTTATAATCCTACCAATTTTTATTAAAATCGGACAACTATATGGTAGCTGCCATACAAAAGATAGGTCTGAAAAACAGTCTTAGTTAGAAAAACTTGTTTGTTTTTAATGGTAGCATCCTGCAATTTTGTATTTGTTTGTTTCTCGTGCTTTTACATAATTCTACAAGTTTTTGTCCAAATCGGATGACTATATCAAATAGCTCCCATACGAACGATCGGTCGGAAAATGGGAAAAAGAGCATTTTTTGAAAATATTTAAGCGAGCACTTGCAAGGGTATAAAAACTTCGGCACAGACGAAGTTAGCTTGGCTTTCTCGTTAGGATCTGTTTCTTCTTATGTGTACCTAATATATATCGAAAAGTTCTTCAAATCGTTAAATTTATGATCTGATGGTATATTTCCATCCAATTTTTCATTTTAAATGAAAACCTATTGTTTAATGATCCATGTCTTTTACTTTTTAAAGGCTAACGAAATTGTCTGGTTATAAAAAGGGATATCCAATTATTGATGGTAATTGGAAGGTGAGTCAGGTAGATAAGTAAGTATAAGTTAAGCTAGTATCATTTGAGAGTTAGACTGCTTTCTGATCCGTAATCCGTAAGTCGATTCAAAACAACACAGAAATAACTCTGTTCCCTTGGCTTTGTCTTTTAGTAAAGGATTTGGTACTAATGCTTCTTTAGAGTTCCCAAACAGTTAAAACAATGCTGGTATGAGGAGGCAGCTAATTTATTGCAGTCAATGGGCAAAGATTACTGCTAGAAGAAGCGGGCTTTTCTTGAAACAGCTGTATAATCTACCTGCATTCTTTATGGTGTGTGGTTTATGTTTAAAAGTTATGAACTAACATTACTGCACTTCAAACTTTCTATGATACAATTCTGAAATGTTTTTAATGAGTAACACAATTTTGAAATCAGTTTCTCAACGTAATTATTTGTCATTTACATATTAAAAGGCTTTAAGAATCAAACCAATTCTACTGAAAGCGGACGCATTTAACACGCCTCAACTAGTTTTGAAAGGGAAAACTTGTGTTTCATAAAAGAAAACAAAAAGCGTGCCAAAAACATTTTCAAATTAAAAACTATATCTGACAGTTGACACAACGCCTTTGTCATATTTAGTTGTTGTTGTCTTTCAGTGGGTTAATGTTGACAATTTCAAATTAGGTTGATTTGTTTGGGGGGCCTGCTCTGTTCCTGAGAACTTTCGCGAAACAATATGAAAATTTATGAAAAAGAAAATGGACACAAGGATGTGTATGCAGCAAAATTCAATGAATTTCTATTTTGCACAAAATCAACAAAAGAAGAATTCAGGTCAAGAGGAAAGTTTGTTCAACCGCACAAATAAATAAATAAAAATAAACCCCAACAACAACATTTATTTAATAGACGCGTGCAGATAAGTAACATAAGAGAAATGGTCATAAAATCAATGCGCCTGCCTGCCTGCCTGCCTTAGATATCATTTAATGTCCTATTTTTGGCTTCAAGGTGGTGGTGAGCGGTGGGTGCGAGGCGAAAACGACTCGCAAAATGCTCGACGACGACACTTGAAAAGTTAATTATCTACACACATATTTTACAACTAATTTGCACATTCAAATGCAATTAGCAGGCGCTACACCTGCAGCAGCCTACCTGCTGAGATGGTTCACGGTAGAAGCAGCAGAAAGAGGAACGGCCGGGCCGGGCTGGCCAGTCGTAAATCGGTTTAATGTCTGAACACAACTGCACAAGTCTCTGGGTCTGGGTCTGACGACTTAATTGCAAATGCCATTTAGTTTTACCTTACGCTGGCCGACATCTGACTGAGGCATTAGTTTTATGAGAGCCAAAAAATAAGAAAAATGGACAAATCAAATGTGATTTAGGGGTTATAAATTGAGAGGCGTGTCGGAGATTTGAAAACTGAGTGGATGGATATGAAAAATCTACTCAATTAAATGTGGAAAATGTGGCCAGGGAATGAGAAATCAGTAGGAATTTCTGTATTGAAACTAAAATAAAGTTTGGTTTTCCTTATAAGCATTTATGTGAACTGAAGGCAAATTTACACAAATTCTTTGACCTTAATTTTCCACAGAATAGACATATCTTGCCTCAACCAAGTTCCTCTCCCTGCTATTCAAGGACTTAAGAATGTATCCCAGCTGTCCAACCCTTTCCCTCACATAACCTTCTCTCTGCTAAACACATATTTCTACCTAATTTGATCACCTCATAAAAATCACCTCACCCCAATGAATAGGGAGTTCCAAGTTTGTAAACAAATGAGCAGCCCAAAGAGGAATGGGCATAAAAATAACAACAACAACAAAAAAAGCACAACAACAGATAACAGAATTTGTATAACACGCGGCAGAACACGCAGAAATTTAATGAAAATTTAAACCAAAAAAAGCAAAAAAAAAAACAAAAAATTGCCCACAAATAATCATGAATTATTCAAGGCCAATCGAAGCGCGGCATCGGGCAACAAAAACTATTATTATTGTATATATCATTCGGTTTTTGTTATTGTTTCTGTTTCTCTTTTGATGAGAACCCGAAAAGCTGTTCACTTTTGGTTTTTGTGTGCGAAATATTTTAATTATTTTGTTTTGAGCAGCAAGAAAAATCATCAATTTTTTGTTTGTGTGGCTATTTTTGGCAGTAGCTCATTTCCACCCCTGCCCCACCACCCCCCTTCTACTCCTCTCCCCGCACGCTCTAGTTTTGTAGTGTGTCAAAGTAGTTTCCAATTCTTTCCAATTTATTTTCACTGGAATTGTTTTCATTTGTTGTTGTTATATCTTCATTTTTGATTGAACCTTATTGAGTGTGGAAAAATTCCCAACTAATTGACTTACGCTGACCAGAAGAAGAAGGCTGTACACACACATTTTGTTTTTGTCATATTTTTTTGTTGCTTACCTGCAAAGAGAAGAGAAAGAAGCAGAAAAAATGTGTCAAAAGTGGGTAAACAAAATTTGAATATTTCTTAGAAATTAATATATAAAAGAGCTGTCCAAAGTAATGATTTATTTTGGTTGTTGAACAGCACCCATGACGTAGCAGGGAAAGAATCGGTGCAAAACTGTTTAGAGACTGGCAATGGAATCCACTTTCGCAAGTTTTAAAAATTTTTTAAAAAGATTGGTTGAATAATCAAACAAGTCTAAATAGATATTGCTTGAAGGAGCAAGTTCTTCTGCTTAACGAGGCTTGAATGTCGTCAAAAACTACTGGATTCCACCGAATCCTAACATCTATAGCCCTTTCTTTAGTCAAACATTTAGAAATTACTTTAAATCTGCTAGGAAAGTAATTTTTATGGTGCGAATGTTTGAAAAACCATAAATCTAAGTGTCCATCGATACTATTTAAAGTAACATAATGTGGCGTTCTTTGGGTTCGAACACATTATTAAGAATTATTTCTAGTTTGTAGTGGTATTAAAACTCAGGTTTGTGTTTGAACCAAGACTGCAAGCCGGTTTTGAACCGAACCGGTTCGAGCCCTTAATGCAGACTTTGATTTTATCGTGAACCGAACCTCTTTAGAAATAAAAGCTGAACCCGAACCTGTTCAAAACCTAAAATTTCGGCTCGGCTTAACAAAAATTATAGATTCAAGAAATTTGACCTGACGTCATCACTTATATTGATGACATTAGTGCAGTGGCGTCCAAACTCACACAATGAAAGCGTTGCGCTTGTGTGCGAAGCAGCGAAACACGACTGCGCGTTTGACTTTTAAGCTTCAGCCGAACACATGAGTCGTGAGAGCAAATGCAGCCGAACACGCGCATCGTACGAGAACAAGCTGCCGAGCGTTCTATTTATAGAATACACATATTCTCTCTCTTTATATATGTGTCGGCTGCGACGCCGGCAGAATTTGGCTTGCCAACCACGCGTGGCTGCCTTTTCAAATTTTGGACATCGCTGCATTAGTGCAACTGACTCCTAAAATGGGCAGGAGATTGAAATAAAAAATCCAGAAAAACTTTAAGAACTACTTATGAAATTCTCATGCATAATATCCTCTGATTTTCAAGCTATTCAACTATAAAGCTTTTAAAGTAATTCTCAAAAGCAAGAGTCTAACATTATGTTGGTAATATTTTGTTACGCAAACAACGAAATGGTATTGGATATTCCCAAATGAGCTACTAAGCGATTCCAAACCCAAAATAGTACACAAAAATTATAAATATTGTTATAAGCCATGGATTAAACCAGCGGCCGCCAAAAAACACAATCACATTTTGGCATTGGTATGTGTGCGCATCAACAGAAGGCTGTCTCTCTCTGACACTCAGTGATGATTGAAGTTGAGAGCAGGACAACACCTTATTCATTTTGTTTTGCAACGAGCTTATTCTGTCTGTGTGAAGCAGCGCTGCCTTTAAGAGTTCGCCTATACACGCGAGATAGCAATCTGCCTGTCCCTGGATTACACCAAGGTTCGAACCAAAACCTTCTCCCAAAAACCTCGAATCTTAAATTTCCGAACCTTAACCGTTGGTTAATTTTGGTTCGAACCAGTGCACCGGAGATTCGAATATAATTTTTGGTTTGCAGCCCTGGTTTCAACCAACTCTTCTTAAAATCTTGAACATGTTTTCAAGGAAATCTTTGTTATATATTATACCAGTGTATTTTCCTCATAACTTTGACTCCTATAATATTTGGAAATATTTGGGTATTAAAAGTTGAACATGTAACTTTACAACTGTGTTGAAATCGAAGTTTAAGTGAACATTTTAATAGACCATAATAAATAAACTTAAAGAGCCGGTAAATGGTGCAGTTAAAAAAAAACACAAATAGCCAAAGGCGGACCTGCACTCAAAGATTCGGCTCAGAAAATTAAGATCTTAAAAATAGTCAAAAGTTTATTATAATATCAAAGAAATAATAATGAATCTGTATTTTTCTCTGTGCAATGACTCATTTGATTCAATAGCCAACAGAACATTTTCCCCACACACACATTCTTAGCCATTTCTCAATTGTCATAATGCGGAAGCAAAAGTCGCCCATGGTTTTATGGACCTCTCTCCCCATTCAAACACACTAGCAGCGCATACCCACACAATGACCAAAAAAGCTCTCTTTGAAATAATTTATTGGCATTTGTTTTTCTAGTCTAAAGCAAATAGGAAAGACAAAAAAAAAAGAAATAAACTTTCCACTGTCTTTCACATTTTGTCTGGGCCTAATTTCCCGTGTTGTTCAAATGACATATTGGTGTCAATTAAAATGCGGGCCCAAAATAACCGAGCGACGCGCGCACACACACACACGTGAAAGAAATCACATTAATCATCAAATTGCAAAATCATTTTAAATTTAACGATGAGATCTCCAACAATGCGAAAATACTTAATAAAAGTACGCCTTTTTACTGTCGGCGTTTTCGATCATGGCCAAATTTTATACGTTTGCACACATAAATCGACCAGGTAGGTAGGTGTGTCTCTGTCTCGGCCAAGTGCCCGGACAGACGGACGGAGAAAAACTCGCGCCACGCACACGCACAGCAAATGACGACGCCAACAACTTGTCTAACAGGTCGCCCCCCCGCCTTCCAGAGTCAATAAGTCGAGACTTGCGGCTTGCGCGACTCACTGGATGGAATACGATAAGCAAACGCATTTAAATGAGTCGATGACGACGATGTCAAAGCTTTACAATAAATTAAAAAAGACAACGAATAAACACAAATAGCAAAACAAAATGCACTTGAAATTATGTTAAATGGGTGAACAGACTCCAAAACAAATTGGCGCTGGAATAGTGTTGCCTAGATGATGAATATGTTAATGTTTGAACTTTTTTAAGGGTAAACGCGTGCTCTGAATATTGAGTAATAAAATCGTAAAAGGAATTAACCTTTTTGTGTCGAAGTGTGGCACTGTCTTAGCGCCGATTTCTCATCCGATGCATAGCTGCTATGTGTTAGATAATCTCAGATTTTGCTCTGATATTTGTAGGTTTATGTAAGAGATACCTCTATTTAGTTGAAGAGAAAACGGCTCTTAGTGCAGCAACTGATTTCATATTGATTTCTTTTTCTAGCATAAATTCTAAGGATTAAAAAAGTTTCGATCTACAAATTTTATTAACAAAAGCGAATAAGTAAAGACTTTACGGAGTTAAAGACATGGATCCGAGCTTATAGCTTAAAATCCTTATACATATAGTTCGCCATTTACTTAACATCGGTTGTAGAAGGGTGTTTTAAGGGGCTTACTTAAGATTTTGAGGCTTTTATCTCCAAAAATCCCAAAAAAAACTAGCTGTTTTTTGTCTAAATTTCAAGAAAACCATAGCTAAGTATCTTTAAATGGTTTTGGAAGCGCACATGGGATTGATTTGCCATCAGAAACTTGACATCATGAATTGGCTCTTATAATTTTTTGATAAATTATTTGAAAAATAAAATTAGTATCAGGGCTGCCAACCAATTCGTACCCGGAGTTCCCAATATTATAATACTGCAAACCAAACCTTGAAACGTACCTCTTTAAGCAGAAACTTTAGCTGTACCGAACCTAATATTTCGGTTTTGACACATCTTCCTTACAACTTAAGTCGTTTTTAGGTAGCTAAACCAAGGTTCGAACTAAAACCTTTTGATAAAAATTCAAATTTTCGAACCTTAACCATTGGCAAATGTTGTTTCGAGTCCGCGAACCAGAACTCCGAATATTTGGGTTGAATTTGCAGCCCTGTTTGGAATAACTAAAAGATGAGTAAAATATGATAATGAATCACTAACCACTATTCTCTGAGCCCCATAGCAAGCACATGTCATCCTTAGACATTCCGTAATTTGTCTTTCCATTTCATTTACCACATTTCATTTGTTAATCTTTTGTACAAATAGTTGTGTCTACTACATTCGCCTGTAAAACATGTTTTGTGTCTCCAAACATAAGTTCAGACGATAGCCTTAGTTTGTTTTTCATTTTTGTATTTTGTGTTGTTTTTACTTGCATTGGTCGTTCAAAGTTGTGCCCCGTACGTGTGTACATTGGCTCATAAAAGTGGGTCAGTTTTATCGCCAATACTTGTACACACACATATGTAGAGAGTCAGTCAATGCGGTGGTTTGATAGTGTTGCCAAGCGAACTCAATTTTCATATATGAAAAATGGAGAAAAGCTAGCTGAGTAGCTTACAAACTTTGAAAATACATATATATACATAAACAGAGTGTGAACTCTAGGGGGAATTGTTAGATATAAAACACCCTTGGGAACTATATAAAATATAGTTAGAGACTGTGTTTGCTGAGCTTATCTGTAGATATTAAAGGGGAGTGCGAATGAGCTTTAAAAAGCCTTGATTTTAAATCATTTAAAT
This sequence comes from Lordiphosa fenestrarum, assembly GCA_035044985.1. NCBI lineage: Eukaryota > Metazoa > Arthropoda > Insecta > Diptera > Drosophilidae > Lordiphosa > Lordiphosa fenestrarum. The sequence continues at coordinate 1,518,804 of JAWNNO010005527.1, read as the reverse complement.
TGAAAATAAGTAAATAAAAAGTGTGTCAGACTGACTAAACTATACTCTGTATCAACGAAAGTGTCTGCTCATTATGAATTTTGTTGCTGCAGGCAACTTTGCTACTGTGCTGCCGCAGAGAACTTTCTTTTGCTTATAACTTTACTTTGGTTCATTTGATGTTTATTAATTCTTGAAGTACACCAAAGACTAGAGAAGATTGTTAAGGTTTCTAATGTATTTTCGGATGCTGAATTCAAATAAATGGTCCGTTTTTCGTTTTCCGTACATCAAATTTAGAAGATATTTGCACAAATCTGTGTGGAACGATGTTTTTTCACATTTCTAGATCCTGAAGCCACATTTATTAACCTATTTAAACCAAACTTAGTAGAATCACTAAAAACCAAAAGCACAGTTTTGTTCTAAGATTCAATTATTTTGATTGAAATATGAAATATATGAATTTTTCTATGAAATTTTACTTTCCGCCCCTGTTCAAAAAATCTTTAAACTTCTACGTCATTTGAAAGAAATCACAAAAATATTTATCCATATATTCATTTTCAATTTTCAATCACATTTACAACTGAAGATATTCTTTGCATACTTAATATGCTCCGTCTAACTTTGTATCTCATAAAAGATTTCCCTTCTTGTCTACAAATAGCCTCAATATCATACTTAATTGTCTTGCAAATCAACTAATAAACATCTGAAGGCGATTCTTCATTTATTTTCGTGCACTGTTTTGACATTTGTTTCCTCTAAATACAAATGCGGAACTTAAATCAATTTCAAAATTTGGCCTAAGCAATTTAAAAATATAATTTTGCAAAATTTATGTACATATTTGTAGTTTGATTAATGTTTCGCATTTCTAAGCCGCGGCTCAGTCATTGATATATTGACCTTTGTGCCATATACTCTGAACTCTAGTCGTCAATATCTTCCGTCATTGTTCTCCAAATCACGCGAGAAAAATCATTAAAAAAAGCTTTTAGTATCTAGGAAGTAAAAAACAATAAAAAAAAACACAAAAGCAAAATGTGTTCTTAATCACTTTTAATACGGCAAACGTGAAAAAAAAATATAGCTCACAACCTTGTCGAGTTTTTTAAACTTTGTTTACATCTAACCTAGACCTGATTTTTAGATTTTTGAAAATTTGTAGTTAACCTTTGCAAAAATAAATAATTTGCAGGTATTTCCATGTTTTAGGTTGGACAAACAAATTTCTCTACATAAACAATTAACTTGGCTTTGTGTTGTGTGCCACTTTAAAAATGTCAATCAACTGTCAACTGTACATAATGTTTTTCCTCACTTGGCCAATTTTTCTCTCTCTGATTTTGGTTTTTTTTATTTTTTGTGCTGTTGTCAAGCACGCAGCACAAATTGTTGTTTAAAAATACAGCAAAAAAAAAGAAATATTATTATTGAAAAATGACAAAAACAGTTGCTGACCTAATTAACCAGCACGAAACATGAGAGACAACCACAAAAAAGTTGGCAAACTTGGCTAAAAATAAAATTCATAAAAAATTTGTTCAAACCAATTATTTTCGGTAGGTTCAAATAACCCTGGACAAAGTTATGACAATTTATTTAATATTTAAATTAATGCCAAGCAATTTGTCTGGATCAGGGTCTCCGATATATATATATATATATATACATACATGTGCTTTCTAAATTGTGAATAAGTCAAACTGCAAAATCAGTGACATCGGCATGATAAATATACTTATACATTTACAAATGGGACCTGTTTGCGTGAATAATGACAGCAGCCATATAATATGGTATACAGAGGCGTTAGTCAGGATTTTTTCAAGGGGTTTTTTTTACAAAAAAGTCTTTACTAGCTTCTTTCTTAGTCTAGCCATGCCTTTCGACATGTACATAAATTTAAAGTGGGTGGATTAACCCCCCAAACCCAGCTCCCCACCAGGCTAAGCCACTGTTACATTATATATAGTATACTTTAGTAGAGCCAACATGACAAGCCAATTAAAAATCTAACAAATGCATAGTAAAAGCTTTGAACTATGATTTAATCGGGGTTTTGTAAATTAACACAAGAGCAAACACTGTAATTTACACGATAATTATTCAAAATTTGTACAACCAGTTAGAAATTTATGCACCGAAAAGCTATATTGCTCACTCAAGATTAAGTTAAGCTACCTCTTTTGTCAGTTTGGCTCTTGGGAACAAAATTCAACAAAAAAGCATCCGGCTCGAAGGACCAACATGTATGAAATACAAGAATTATATGCAAACATTCTGTTTTCCCACCTCTTGCGTTCATTTTAATCACAGGCAGCGATTTCATTTATATAACAACTTGACTGTGTTTTAGTTGGTGTTTATGTTTCAAGTTTATACATTCTGTTTCCATATTTAATGGCATTCGATGTCTATTTTGAATAAATTTTATGAGAGGAGACTATTCCAGGGACTACTTCATCGATTTGTTCAATTGTTTTTGATTTTATGGATTAAAAGTCTCTGCGTTCTGAATTTTTTTGATTTTTTAACTTTAACTTCTCTGGGTATAGAAATTAAAAGCTGCATCTTAACTCACATGACCATTGACCTATCACGTGGCAGTGCTACATATTTAGTTCAAAATGGAATTGATTGGGCTGTATTTCGGATGGTCTTTGTATGAGTATAAATGTGTTATATGCGTCTAATTGCATGAGTCGCATTTTGTGGTGTGTTTTAATAAGATCTATACTTAATTTTTTCATCTTTCACAAATCGGGGGGTTTCCCAGTATTTTTTTTTTAAAGATTTTCGTATATACGAACTGAGCTGGGTGAACTTTGAATGTAAAATACAGGAACTTTGCACTTTAAACATTCCCTTCTCATCAATTTTGCTGCCAGAACATAGCTAGACATTGAGACTAACTAAATTACCCAACTAAATTTAAAAAAAAAAACACATCAATTGTTGTTTTCATTTGACCAATTTGCACCTCCTAAGCGCATTTGCCAGACACACGTCCGCCCAACTATTTAGAATAACCTTGAAAGTGAAATGAAAATTCTTTCCAACTTCTTAGAATTCGGCTTGTTTTGGCAAACAAATCTGTTTGTTATTTGCTTTTTACAGCACGAGCAGCTAATTTACCTTTTGGTTTGTTACAAAGTAATGCTAATTGCCACCAAATTTTTTTGTAAGTAACAATTCTGGTGAATTTGTTGCATGACTGACTCACATTTTGGTTGAAACCCGGCGGTGATGAGCTCATCGCTTGAAATGTTAGAGAACTTCTCTATTACAATTGCATTCCGCCCCCCCTTGTTTTCGGCATGACTTTTGGCTTGCATTTCACACGAATTTGAAAGTACGGCGACCTGCCTACTCTGCTAATGCAGCATCAAATGTCAGAGATATTTATCATGAACAGGTTTTCTTGGAGACGTGTCAAGAAAAACGTATTACAACAATGTAGAACAGAAACAAAACAGATCAGCATCAACATGAACATCATTGTGACTGCATTTTGTGACGCAATTTGAGAAAACAATAATAAATGACGTCAGGCGGACTTTGGCCAGGCTCGAGTTTGGTTTGAATACGTTCACATATAAGTGATGCAGAAAGCAGAGCAAGATATGCTTCTTATTCAAGTGGTTTTCCACGACACGAGACAGGCACGAAAGTCACATTGCCAGTGGGCCATCTCTAATATGCATATTCAATAAGTGCGCCGCTGCCGACTCAATTCAAAGATCGAATGATAGACACGCCAGCCAGCAGCAGCAGCGTCAGAGTGCCACGACTAATTACCGACTGAGACTAACTATAGAGCTCAAATAGCAATAGCTTTTGGGCTAAACTGATGCCGACCCACAATCGAGATGCTCTGACGTCAATTGGTTCAAAGTGCGGCAAAGTGTGGCATTGTCAATGCAATTAGATGGAGAAATACTTGAAATACTTAATACAGCGTTATGGATACTAGACAGATACATGGTTTATGCAAGTCAACTTTGATTCAACTAAGAAGATGTGGGCAGGCACGTGTCGTTTGGATTGGTCTTGGCTCATTATTTTTCCTCCTCCTGCGACAAGTTGTTTTTCACTTTCAAACTTCCACCCCCCGCCCACCGCTTGCGCAAATAGAGTGGTAAATACCAAGTTGAATGGTTTTATCTTATCTTTCCGTTGATAATGGCTCTACGTGTTTTGTTAAAAATAAAAGGTAGATTCGGGTTTTGGAGTCTCTTATGGGCTCGACCCAACCAGACATGATGAAAAATTAATGCCATAAATGTCATTAAGTCATTAAGTTGCATTATCGCTTCGTTTATCGGGCTGTTGTTTAATTTTTTCCTCAATTGGTTGTTTTTGAAGAAAAATATGTTGATAATTATAGTAATCTATAAATTTAATGTAGGCTTATGGGGCGGCGGGCGGGCTTATAAAGTGAGAATAACAATGATGACAAAGTTGGGAAAGGTTTGATATCAAACACCTTTACGTTGTGTTTTAAATGGCCACACACCCTTTTTATACTCTGTACGGTAGGTACACAGAGTATTATAAGTTTGTGCAAAAGTATGTAGCAGGCAGAAGGAAGCATCTCCGACCCCATAAAGTATATATATTCTTGATCAGCATCAACAGCCGAGTCGATATAGCCATGTCCGTCTGTCCGTCTGTCCGTCCGTCCGTCCGTCCGTCCGTCTGTCTGTCTGTCTGTCCGTATGAACGCACAGATCTCAGATATGGTAAGAGATAGAGGTTTGACATGTATGGGACAAATGCTTCTTATGTCTGCAGGCAGATCAAGTTTATTTTCAATTTTGGCCACGCCCCCTCAATTTAGAAAAAACGACATATCTCCCACAGTTTTGAAGATAGATGGCTTGTTCCTTCTGGTCATATTTAGTTATCAGGATAACTTATCGATCCGCCAAAGAAATGAAGAAGATCGGATGAACGGTTTTCGAGTTATGATCAAAAGACAAATTTTCTTGGTACAGAGTATGTTATAGTCGGGCTTGACCGACTTTCTTTGTTGTTGTTTTATGAATTTCCTAACTGTTAAAAGATATCTATGGAGAGGTATAGAAACACACAAAGATGCCTAAGGCAGTACAACAAAATGAGTTAAGCAAATTCTTTCCAAGAATTTCGCCAAATGTTGGACTTGCGGCAGTGAATTGACAAAGAAAGAGCAATAGTAATGACCGCCCGAAGTCAGAACACTCATATAAAATCGTGGATCCATATCAAAAATCTAGATTAATTCCATGTTCTTACAGCTCGACCCTCTGAACTTCAATTCGGCAGTTGCTTTTGGGTATAATTCATGATCGATATTCTTGGTTCGATGATTGTAAGCTGTATTTTGGTATATCGAACTGACATGGTCGCATTCATTTTCTGTCGGAAGCTATCAAAATGACTTTTGACCCCACATTTTCTGTGTTTTTCAGCCCTTGGGTTCAATAAACTCTAACGCAAGCTTGCCGCATTTCAATTTTGGTTGAATTTTGGTAGTAGTTTTAAACAATTTCCAAATATTCCTATTTCGTATATTATATTTTTGAGGTAATTAAAAACTGTGAATTTGAATTATTGAGTGAAAATGGTGGGCACCCTGTTCTAGTGCCATATTTTTCCTCTCCTCTCTCTATTTTAGTAAATATCATTATTAATGTAGAGCTGTCAAGTCAACACAAATGCCTTGACGAATCGTTTACGAAGTGTCATTAGCATTTTTTTTTGTTTTTTTGACAAGAGCAAAACAAAGAAATACCCAACTCATAAGTCATTTAGTGTCGCTTGCGCTTAAACGTTTACACGAAGCTTTTAAGTATTGTAAAATTCCATTTATTTATACTGCAGATATTTTTCCTGTTTAACAGGCCTTTTCATTTCTGCTTCCTGCCACAATTTGTTGTTTTATTTGTTTGTCATTAACACCTATCAATTATGGTCTGATGTCATTTAAGGGTATTTTTGTTACAAAAGGAGTGTGCACCCGCCTCCTCGCACATGTCATTTACTCACAAAAACTTTGGCCGTTGTATTATCAGCACTTCGAAGTGCTCCACACGCCCCAATTTCTCTGCTAATCTCTATTGAACATTGCGCGCGCTCATCTAAAACAAAGATTCTGTTTGCTTCTTTTAATCAAAAAGAAAATATAGTCTAGGCGCCAGTTTCAATGAATTTCGATAAGACATTTGTTTTCATTCTCTTTTAGGTTAGACTAACATTGAATGATTGATTTGAACGGTTAGAAAACAATGGAACCTTAATCTTATCGATAAAAGTATATTTGTTAGATTTGCAGTTCGGTCAGGGTGAAGCGTAGAGTATACCTTGGGATTTTTCAAGCCTGTAGCTGAAATTGTATTTATTTTAATGGAAGGCCACATAAAACTAAGACAATCATTGTTCGACTTAGGCTGATATAACATAATGTAAGCAAAGGTGCAATTGTGCCAGGTGTGGTGCAGCGGGTAGTGTGTGCCTGCTGTGCGAGAGTTTGTGATTTGCATGCTGTTTTAGTACGTCCAATGAAAAAGATTTTCTTCAAGATCTTTTACTTTTACCAGGTGTTGGAACCAGCTGTGAAGTAACTAGCTATATCTAGCTTTCCGAATTCTGAAGTTCGGATTTGGCATTAAGCTGTTCTTGAGCCAAAATTAGAAGCACACAAGCCAAGAGATTGCTTTGGCCCTCTGGGGCTGTAAAATCAATTATAAATAGTAGAACTGTAACTGTTGCCGAAAAGAACCGAATCATCGAACTGGTACACTGAAACAAAGGGTGTTCCATATTGTAAGCACCCATCTGGCAACACTATTACATTTGACAGCAATGCCAGATTGACTAATTCCACAGCACGTATGTATGTTTTTCTTAAATTTAAAAAAAATGCATTTTCTACGGGTAACGAGATCTCAGTTTTGAGTCAAATAAGACTGGAATGGTTCAAAGACCATGAATCCGCCAAAGACCAAGATAGTTTTACTACGATAATTGTTATTGTGTTGTTTATAGCGCTAGAACCAGTTGAGAATTTCAGAAACAGATTCTATTTAAAACGATTCGCTTTTCCTGTTGCAAAACCTTGTAGAGCGTTTTAACATTGTAAGAGAATTTTGTACTTGAATTGAAAATGGGGTTTTTAACAATTTTTTCGGCTTACTCTAAGTATAAAAAGTTTTTTATTTAAGTTCTTGAATTCAAAAGGGTATAAATGCTATCCTTATCGCTCTAGATCTTAGTTATATAAGAGGACATTAAGCTATTGAATGTTTTATGGTAGTAAAGTTCCACGGAAAAGCTTATCTTGTCTAGCTGAGTGCAACCAACTTTCAGGGAGGCATGACATCGGCAAGCATTTAGCCCCAAAGGCTATGGCCATGTTCTATAACTCTGAAAGCCGTGATTTTAAATAAACTGTTTCGTCTCAGAGTTTTGTTTCTTTTTCATTAATGGTAATAGGTAGCTTTGAATAGCAAAAGTTTAGGTTATTGAACTTTTCAATTATAATTGACAAAACAAGGTGCTAAACATCAGTAGACTTTGCTATCAACTCCACTTAACTTTTATTATTAAGGTGGACTACTTTGAACTTTGATAAAGAAAAACTGAAAAAAAAAATAAAACAATTTTGTCCAATTACAAAGATTAATTTTCCAACTGATTAAATGTTATTGAACCATTCAAAAGTGCATTAAAATGATAAATTATAGGTGACGCACTTCGATTGAATCAATCCGATGCCACCTGCTGAGCTTGTGTTCTGCCTTTGTGTTATATGGCTTGTATGAGTTTGTACGAGCATTAAGAACTCTTTCTTTTGGTTACAGAATCGATCATTTTGTGTAGGTGTTTAAGACTACTATACTCAGCTAAAAAGTATAACGAATAATTCGAATTTGAACGGTTTAGAATAGGCTCTAATTTATTCTTAAGTTATCAAAGTTAAGGGTAGTGAGCAAAAGTATCCGAACCGATTAAGTAAGACAAGTAAAGGCGCTGTAGAAACACCCTGTTCAATCAATTTTATGGGTTTTCATTCATTTTCTAGCCGAATGATGTATTTTTAGACATATTAGAGCGGATCTTCCTAGTATTCAACCCCCTTTATGATGCATTTTGGTGTATAATAAGGGTAAGCGAGTTGAGTTTAATAATTACTCATACGCATTGTTGCCTATTTTTATATAATTTATTATAAAAACTATTCGAAATCGAAAAATCAGTAAGACAGAAATTTTAATCCATCCGTTAGCGACTTAAAGCTCTTGATTAGGCATTATTCATTCCTCCCCTCTTTAAATTAATCTCCTAGGGTTATGCCGCATGATGCATAATTTGATGACTTTCACTTGGAAGCAGGGATAGATGTGGACATAATGGAGACGTCTGTGGATTGGCAGACATGTCCCAAGGGTATGAATAATTATAATTATTATTTCAAAAGTGGCGTTTTCGCCATATCATGGTATATAAATGTACTTGAATATAATTTGAAATTTTGTTTTTATGTATTTTTTTTTTACATTTTTGTGTGTTTGTTTTCTTTGGACAAACAATTTATGGCATTTGTGAAGTGTGGCGGCATTTGTTGTTGTGGCTGGCTGTGTGAGAGAGAGGAGATAAGCAGCAACTCACACACACACACACACACACATACGAAAATGTCTGCCATTTTGTAAACAACCAAATGTTTTTGCTGTTGGCGCACTGATAAAGCAGCTTGAATAAAATTTTATTGTATTTTGCGCCAAGGTCAAACACAGCAACTACAAAAACAAAAACAATATTTAACAATAAATCCTGTTGGCGAAGTGAAAAGCTGAAAAAATACTTTCTCGCTGTGAAAAACTTTTCTAGACGAATAAAGAAAGGCAGCAAAAGAATTGAAGCGTACTCTCTCATATGGATTTTGTTTTGTTTTTGGTTTGAAGAAAGTGCAGCAGCAGCAGCAGCAGCAGCAGCAGCAGAGCAATTGAATTGACCCAAATGACCATTTTCATTTGATTTCAAAAGGAAAAGTTGATTGGAGAAGAGTGAGGCGGTTCAGACTGCATGCAACAAGTAGAACCCAAGCCTAACAGCACGAACCGCAAACATCAACTGAGATCCGTCTTTTTTTTTGTAAATCACACACCGAACTATTTAATTGAGAGCTCCCATTCGATTTGTCATCAATTTTGTACAGGAAATTGGGTGATTTAGATGGTTCAGGAAAGGCTAACCAAACGAAAGTGGTTTGCAGTGGCTGAATTCGATTATAATTGAATATCAATTTGTTGATTGTGAAATATGGAAAATATTTGGCTAAGGCAATTTACCAACTCAAAAAGCGATTAGGATAAAGTGCCTATAATATTCGCACAAGAGAAAGGCGCTCTACGGTTTAACGACGATTCGGAAAGGCAAAGTTTGAGAAGCTTTTACCTGGTTTGTTACTTCAAAGCTGTCGCCAATAGCTTGTGACGGTGACCGGTTAAAGAAACAACTTTTCATAGATGTCTTGAGGCGGGATAGAACCCACGATCTCTTGCATAGCAGGCACATACACGCCCCCTCTGTACCACAACATCGTATGAGATAAACCTCTAGTGGTTTATAGTGAATTAAGTTGACAAAACACGACATTGTTCCATTTAGGACGACAAATCTATTAGCAACTTCTCAGAAAAGAATGTAGCCCCATGACACAGCATACAAAAATGCTACATCGAGCCGGCATCGATAAGAATCTATTTGGTTCATCGGTAGTCTCTCTTGTGTAGGGTCGAACCGTAATTTAAACTAATTTAACCTAAAGGAAACGATTACAAGCTCACCAATTCAACAAGTAACATTCTCTGATTAAAAATTTTCAGAGTACTGAACCGAGACGAACGCTTTTGCCCTGTGGTCTTTGATTCGGTTCAGTAATGCCAAAAAAAAAGCACGTTCGGTTACAGCTACGGTTCACGAGCTGATATTGGCTGTTCGATTCGGTTCGGAACCGGTTGACATCCCCGGTATTTTTGTAGGGTCTAAGCTTTTAAAATAAAATCTGTTGAAACCTTGCCTTTTTGGATCATAGCAGTGTGTGGTTCATTTCATCGACGAGGTTGATGATGCTGAAGTGGGACCTTTTTTTCTAGAATATCCGGCTCGAAGGGCCATCTGGGATGTTTCCCCCTCAATTCCCTGATGAAAGGTGATCTATTTGCTCTGGATTTAAGGTTCTATTGCAAAGACGAAGCTTGCTGAGTTGAAGGATTTTAGGGATTTGCTTCGTAAGCTCTATGTAATTACTATATTTCAACATTGCCATCGAAGGGTTGAGTATTGTTAACTCCAACAAACTGCTGCAGCTTTTATATAAGAGTGCTTCTAATAGGAATATCCCTCCTCATGGAGTACAATTTCTTAGAAAGCGAACTTATGGCGGTTTCCTTATTAAATGCTGTCAATTCTTGAATGACATAATACTATCTTATAGTTTCAAGCCATAATAACACTTGAAATGAGGATATTTGAATTATGTTTAGGCCTTTGCTGGAAGCTATTTCCATAAATAACCTTTTTGAACAATCAACACATTCATCCATTGAAATCCATTGAAATCCATTCACAACTGTCCACCCTCCTTCGCCTTTGTACTTAAAGTTCAGTTCAATCAAAAGGCGCCCACACTTAGTTCACTTCACTTTATTTTTTCGTATTTCTTTTTGCAGAAGAAAAAATCAATTGTCATTCTCTCTCCTTGTAAGCCTCTATTTTTTGTTTTGTTTAATTGAGTCTATAAATAGAATTGTACATTGATATGCAGGCAGCAGGCGGCAGCGGCGATTCAATTGAACTAAATTTATTCTTCATACATTTTTACATCGACATGAAGAAGAGCAGAGCCCACACACAGTTCACATCATTGAATTGTATCTTGAGCAAAACATTTGTGCGTATCTACTTATTTATGCGATTCAATGTTTTTTTCTGAATTGGATTTGACTGCTTGTGTGTGTGTGTGTGGCTATTTTTGGTCCAAGCCAAGGGGACCCTGAAGATTACACAGCAGCGGGCAGGCACACGCAGATGATATCAATAAAAACATGAGCACGTTTTTCATGGTCAAAAGTTCAAAATCATTTGGGAAATTTGATAAGAATGTTTTATAAAGTTGTATATGTTGTTTTGATTTCCGTTTGCCTTTTTCTTATCAGTTTTGCAAGCCTTAATATGACTTTAGGGGGAGGGGGGAGCTTATTTATAGCATTCTGATGTCAGATATAACAATAATTAATTGACAACTCACCATTGCCTGTTCGATTTTGTTGTCAATCGCAACTGCACTTGTTCCAGATGCACTGAAAGAAATATAGCAAAGAAATGGTTGGTAAACAAATGAATCCAATAATAATTGTTATATCGTAGTTTTATTGCTAATATGTCGATTTCTTTTGGTCTAAGGCTGGTTTGTAATGGTGCTTAGATGTTTGTGATCTCCCTTATCTTAAATTTAAGCACCCCATTGGAAACTAGCCCTTTTCTGGTTTTTGGATCAAAGTTTTATTAATACCATTAAAAAAAAAGTCACAGATCTCAGCCGCAATTGGTTTTTTAGATAGGTAAAGCGTGGATTTTCAGCTACTTTCTTTTTGGTAGCACTGTTTTTAACAGCTCAGCTGTTTTCGTCTCACTTGTTGCTGTCAAACATGTTCAGTTTGGTCTTAAATTTAAACTTTAACGAACAACGATTGCAGATTTTTGTATATTATTAAAAAAATTAACACTTTTTTATCGAAAAATTGTGTTTTTGGTTGAATGGTTACGTGCACAAACACAATTGCCGTATTTGGTGTATTTTTTTTTGTGTATATATCTTATTAAATCCGAAAGCTGCTAAAAAATCACTCATTATATACTACTATATTAGGCCTAGGACTAGTTTAAGGGGCAACCCCTTCGGTGTGCATTTTATTTATATCTATTCTGACTCATAATTTCATATCAAATTGCAAGATTGATGACACACTTCAAACGATTGACACTTCTTTAATTAAACTCAAAGAAACACTGATACAAATTGCCAAGAGATATGGACTCGTCAATAACTAAAAATAAAAGTTATAAATCAAAATAATTTGCACTGATCTAAGATCTTTTGAGTTCACTGCTCCTCCTCTCTATCTCTCTAACATTTAAGCCCATATAAAAATCCTTGAAAGATTTTTGTTAATTTCGTTTTCAAATGCCCGTCACTTACTCTAAAATCTTGTTTTGCTCAAGGTGAACCCACACGTTAAGAACAACCGCCCCTTTGAGCTAAAATGAAATCGGGTTTTGCCAACGATTATTTTGCACTTACAACTCAACTGACACAGCTTATTTTCAATTGTATATTTCCCTTCTGTTTTTATGTAATTTGAGGTACACACACAAATTGCTGACCACTGTGATTGTATAACTGAAATATGCATAAATAAGCAGTTTTGGTTTTCCACTCAATAATTAAGGAAATATTTTATAATATTGATTGGTCCATTGAAATGTGTTTGTTTTATTAGCATCTTTCACTTTGACATCTCCCTGTCCTCGCTTTGACAATTTAATTGCGCATTTGGCATTGCAATTTGATGAGAAGGGGCGGTTAGCTTCCAAACTCAAATTGGGCAAAATTTTGGCATGTAGGAAGTTTTATTGTCTTATTGACCTCAATTTGATTAAGCAAGGTCAAAGCACCAAGCAACACACACAACTACCATTTTGATTCATGGCCTACCACACATTGGCATGGAAAAGTCTTCAGGCATTTCGAATCGCATCTTAAATCAGTTGATGAGATTTTAATAGTTTTTAAAAAAAGTGATTATGGTTTTTAAGCAATTTAATTGCTAAGGTAATTGATTTTTAATTAATTAAAAGTTTGTTTATAATATTAACAAATTTTGCAAAAAACTATTATGGGAAAGTAAAGCCTAGTCATTGACAAAATAGATGGTATATAGATAGATATAAAAGATGGTATTTTTGGCCAAAAATTCTGTATAACGTTATCGAAAAGATTTCCGAGGCGATATATCGGACTTCGATATTTTTGTTTCACGTTTTCGAAAATATGCTGAACACTTCTTTATGTTATGTTTAAACTTATCGAAGTTGTCTTCAATATAAATTCCTGAACAAGATTGAACTGCTCTTGCTATAAATAAAATAGAATATAAATCTTTTAGTCTATTTTTCAAGGCTGGTTCTTTTAAACGGCACCCAGAACCGGACCTTCTAAATTGTAAACATCCCAAAACGGACAACCTCTGCTAGGAAAAAGGTTCGGTTCAAATGGCATCTAAACTACCTTTCTGACCCAATTATTCTTAAGAAACTGATATATTTTTTAGATATCAAAGGTAGGTAGGTAGCTACCTAGATATCAAAAATATCGAAAAAATCTCCATTTAAGGTACCATACTAACATTATGTAGGCAGACAGCGCATGCGGCACCGAAAAGTATGCTACGATTTTTATTAACTCGATATAGATGACAGAAGGTGCAATTCTATTTAACATTTCCCACAAAAAATCAAGTAAGAAAGTGGGTAAAGCCTGACTTGCCAAACAGTCTGACGGACATATCTATATCGAATTGGCTGTTACACAAACTTAGCGCCGATTTCTCATCATCATCTCATCATCACATAAACTCACAAATAACAGTGTAAAATCTAAGTTTATCTGAAACAAGCAGATATGTAGGAGATAAGAAAACGGCTCTTAATAAACTAAGTATTATTTTGGAATCGAGTATAAAAATAGCAAAAGTAACATACTATAATTTTAATGGGCTTCCCCATCTGTCGAAAAAGTTTTACAATAAATTTTCCCTAAATTAAATTTAAATATAGAAATGTCGTTCCATTCTAAGTGTGTCTGTCATCCATGAGATGTCGTAATATGATATTAATTTTAAGTGGAGTAATGAGTCAACTAAAAAAGTGTTAAGTGAATTATCTCATAGATATAAAAAGAGACACACGGAATGAGTTTTGTGTGGATGACACAATCGACCCTTTGGTGCGATTTTTCATCTTCTAGATGGGTGCAATAAATTTGGCAGATAGTACTATTTAGAAGATGAGAAAACCAATCAGTTGTAGATACTTATACCCCAATTCTTAACGATTTATATAATAATGTTGGCCTTAGTGTCTTATTTGATCATCTTTAAGTGCATCACAAGTTATTGTTCATTGGAGCATAATCTTCTGATTCGTATTAATCTTCAAGTTATGTTTTATAGTCACTTTGTAAAATTAAATGTGAATAATAAATAAATAAAAAACGCTTTAATTGTTGCCATATTTATGATGTGAAATTAAAATGGATTTGCAGCTTGCGAAATAATTAAACTCGCCGCGTTTCGTTTTTTATGACTTTGTGTGCGGCGGCGGCGGGTGTGTCGTCCGTCCGTCCAATGCCGTTCTCGTATCGGTGAGTCTCTGACTCGGTCGAGACACTTCTCCGACAAGGACGAGGACGAAAGTTTTTTAACCTGGAAAAAAAGGGCCGTCATCATCATAATCAAGAGAATTTTATGACTCTGTTTCCAACCATTGCCCCGAGTAAAAGTAAAAGTCTTGAGAAATGCACGCGGCGGAAAACGGCGGGTGCAATGACTCATGGCGTGACTTTTGTTCTCTTTCTTTGGGCACAAAAAATTAAAGCAAAATTTATTTCGCCAATGTCACAGCGGACAGCGGTCAATGGCGTCGTCTTCGCTTTATCGGAGGGAGTTGAGACATGAACTTTTTGTTAAATAAAATCTGCCCCCTTTCAGGACACTATCATCTTTTGCTATCAGCACGCTTCTGGGCTTAAATTTTGATTCATTTTGCTGACGTCACAAGAGAGAGCAGAAAGTACACACAAAATAATAATAATAATAATTATAGAAAAGCGAAGACCATAGAATGAGTAAGTAAGAAAACGCGGCAGCAATGGCAAACACACACACACACACGCACAAAATACATTATACAAACGAAGAAGAAGCTGAACGAAAAGTGCAAAGTTTATTTAAGTTCAAGCGCTCCCCCCTGCCGACATTGTAAATAAAAAACAATGATGTCATTTTGTTGTTTTTGTGTGGTTTTTGGGTTTAATTTGATATGATTTTTTGATTTTTCAGCACGTTTTCAATTAACTTTACTATACTTTCGAATCAGTCACGTGATTAAAACGTGGTTTGAGCTTGTGGCTTGAACTTGAACACCAATATATCAAAATGTATAGAGATGGCTTAAAGATGTGATGGTTTCCGATAGAAAAGGCAAGCATGGGCTCTGATAAGGCTAAAATATGTTGGAAAATAGGGATTTGAGCCGAATAGCGACTAGAAGTGACTAACCGATCATGAAACCGGCGGATACACATACAAGTTGTGAGTTTAAGACTTAAAGAAGTTCGAAATTTGATATCAGATACTGTTATGATTATGTTTTAAGCGCAACCCACTGAACCGTACCTTAACAGTGGTTCAGTTAGCATCAAAAACCATGTTCTGAGTCATAACCGGGCTTTTAGACTTCTGTGAACCACATAACCAAGTCAGTCCATAAACCAGAAAATCTTAAGTAATTTATCCTTCGAACTTTCTTGCACTCACAACAATAAGCAGTTGGGAACTGCAAAGTAAAAGTCACAGTGGGGCAAGACCTCTTTCGTAAAACAAACGAAAGCTTTTCAAAAAAATTGATAATTGCTCCACATACATATTTGAGTTTTTATACTCTGTACCGAAGGTACATAGAGTATTATAAGTTTGTGCAAAAGTATGTAACATCCAGAAGGAAGCATCTCCGACCCTATAAAGTATATATAAACTTGATCAGCATCAACAGCCGAGTCGATATAGCCATGTCCGTCTGTCTGACCGTATGAACGCACATATCGCAGAGATGGTAAGAGATAGAGGTTTGACATGTATGGGACATATGCTTCTTATGTCTGCAGGCAGATCAAGTTTATTTTCAATTTTGGCCACACCCCCTCCCGCCCCCGCAATTTAGAAAAAACGTCATATCTCCCACAGTTTTGAAGATAGATGGCTTGTTCCTTCTGGACATATTTAGTTATTAGGATAACTTATCGATCCGCCAAAGAAATGAAGAAGATCGGATGAACGGTTTTCGAGTTATGATCAAAAGACAAATTTTCTTGGTACTGAGTATGTTATAGTCGGGCTTGACCGACTTTCTTTCTTGTTTATAAATATATCTTCCCCTTAAAAAATCCTAGAATTATTTAATATAATTAATTTAAAACTAAGTTTAATATATTAAAAGTTTACGACAATATTTTGCATCATTTTGAGGGACTTAAGCTAAAAACTTTGTCGGTTTCGGTCAAGGCATTTACCATTATATTGGACAGGTTTATTATCTTATTATAATCCCATAATATAACCAAAATCGAAAACAATGTATCGGCCAATATCGTAAATAGTTTCGGTTTTAGTCCCCGGATATGGAATGAGTAATGCAGTCAAAGGTTCCAGAGACTCTGAATACTGAACAGAGCTTGTAAATAAGCAGTTAAAATAGGACACCATTAAAAAAAGGAATCGAAATGACAATTCTTATCAGATTTTTACTCAACAACCAAGGTTGTTTTCGCTCTCAATGTGCATTTCTTTTCATGCCACACTTTGTTGGACAGACTGTGACCAAGGAGTCGTTGACGGTCTGTGATTTGCGCGATTGTCACAGTAAACTGCAAGTTTGACTGCGTGCTAGTGTGTTTCTAAAGCAACAATTATAGCTACAAGCAGTTTAAGCTGACACTTGACTCGTTTTGCTTAGTTGCTTATGCTCAGCTGCTGAGAGCCGTTCGAAATGATCCCCTTCAAGCTATTATTGTAAGATAGCTTAGTGTGTTTCTCTCGTCGAGAAACATGATACCGAAAGCATGCGCTAAACATATACTGGTGTTGTGTTCAGAGAGTGGGCAAGTTTGTTTAAGTTGTACCTGTCATTTTGGTGAGCAGACAGTAAGGTTTTTGCTTCTTCTACAAGTATGTCAAATATTAACAGTAGTTTTTTTGAAAGCTGACCATTAATCCATTGAGGTTTCTTAAGACTTAGAAAGTTCATGAAGTACGTGGACAGAGTTGTAATTGACTCTTCCTGCAGGGCTTTAGATTTCAACTTAACTCTTTCATCTTCAACTAATTTTGTGTTTTGTAAGTCAATATATGGCCTTCCCTAGAGATAAATATAGAATCTTAGCTATTGGTTGCCAAGTTAAAATTTATACTATATCTCCTCCACCAAGCATGTGTCTGTCTGCTAATTAGTTTTTTCAACAAAATATTGGCTATTGGTGTCGGTTGTCTGGTGACTATTTATAGCACCTTCAATTTGCTAAAATTAGATGAAAACCAATTTACTGTCCAACTGCACAAAACTACAAGCTGCAGGCTCAATCATCCACAATTGGCTATTGGGTAAGCTTGGAAAGTATTTCAGGTTATGTGTGGTACCAGCAGCAGCAGTTTCCTGTGTGTTCAGGCCAGGCCTTACATCACACGCAGCAGCAACAAAGTTGTGTTTTTATTTTTTCTTTCTTTATTTTTGTTTAGCTGACCTCATTTGTGCTGCCCGTTACACATCCAGTTAGGCAACTTGTTGCATTAGGAAGAGGATGGTTGAGGGAGGGGCCAGGAGGAAGAGGAGGAGGATGCCACGCGCCACTTACTTTTTGAAGCCTGTCAAGTTTGGCGACATTTTTAGACACTTTAAGGCTTCCTACAATGTGGCAGCAGGCAGGCAAACCGGTCCGGTGTCACTACTACTACGCCTTGTTGCCTTTGTCTTGGGCCTGTTAATCGAAGCCCTTTTGTGCAGTTGTTGCGGTTTTTTTTCTTTTGTTAACTTTATATTTATTTCAATTCATTTAATGGATTGCCTTCTTAATTGGGTCAGGGGTAAAAATGAAATGAATTTTTGATTTTTACATATAGAAATTGTTGGCTTTTGTGGCAAAAATGTTTTTGTTCTGAACGATTTTTTTGATAAGATGAAAGAGTTTTGTTTTTAGGTCTTCTGCGGTTGAAGTCTTTTTGGGTAGCAGTTTAAGCAAACCGAAAAAACAGCTAAATAACCTTTTCGCCAGCTTTTTGCTTAAGAAATCTACAACAACAACTCGCACATGTCCGTTGTAGAGGACTTAAATATTGACCTAGTCATATTACATGTTAAACTCTCTGGAATATAAAAATAAAATTTGTTCCAGAGCTAAGGAACCAGAAAATTTCCCACAAATTTTCAAGAAAAGTTTCTAGCACGGTCGCCACTTTTAGTAAAATGTTGCCAAAGTTGCAAAAGCTGCTTTTTTATATATTCTGATTTGATTTGAGTTTTTACTGCCACAAAACAGTCTTATACAGGATACACTCCATCCGCCAATTTACTAAATATCAAACCATTTGTCAATGCTTTACCTAACTCCATAGATATATTTATCGATTGAATTCAATGAAACTGTGTTCCTGCCCACTCTTGCTTATATCTCGATTCCTGGCTTTCGATTTCATAACAACTTTGTCCCCAAACGTATTTCCTGCTTTTTATAATGTGTCGTGTGTTGTTGTTGCCTTTGGCTTCCTAAAGTCATAAAAATCACTCTTCATCAAAATGGAAGAAATACAAATAAACAATTCATGCAAAACAGAAGCAAAACTGTGGGAAATGAGAGTCGCTGGGAAGATATGTATGCCAGCGCAACTCAGCCCCAGATATGGATTATGCAATGCCAGCGAAATATTTGATGAAAATGCTGGAGCAGACAATTTGAAAGAGTCTCCACTCTTGAACAAAACAGCTGCCACATCCGCAAGTTTAGAATTTCGGAAATGCGCATTTTTTGGTTTTGGTTTTTTTTTTGGGAATAAATAACCACAACAAAATGCCAAAGATCAGCGACATTCAGCAAAGACTTGAAAAGGAAGAGATTAAAATTCACTGGCAAATGGCCAAAGTTTCTGATCGAACGTTTGGCAATTCGATTAATTGGCATGTAATTTGACTTTTTCAAATTGCCAGTCAAAACAACAAGTGCTCGCTGAAAAAGTGGCACGTCTTCGTTGTCGGTGTGGGGTTTGTAGCGTTTGGCGCCAGCTGAACCAGCTAAGTTGCGTATTACGTACGAGAATGTTTATTTTGAGCGTAAAGTGAGGGGCGGGGAAAACGATTTGCTTATGGCAAAAAAGTAGGAGAAATACAATTCAATCTAAAGCTGTATTTTCACTTGTAGAGATCTCATAGGAGATGGGTGAAAAATAACTTAGATCTCATATAATGTTGTGCTCCTTAGTTTCGATTTCGGGAGTTCCGGATATTTCTACTAAGTAACCACCAAAGGTACATAGAGTACATTTAGATTGTGTAAATGCTTGTAACAGCCATGTTCTCAATTTCAGATACTTTTTAAGAGAAATTCCGCATTAATTCCGAATCCTTTTCATTTTAACAATTAGTCAGAACATAAATAAACACGATTCTGCACGAAATTTTCACGAATGGTCTGGGCCACATCTTATCCAACAATAAATGACTATCGATTGATAAATGCCTATCGAACTGGTCAGAGCTTTTGTGAGATGGACTTTTGGTGGTAGATTATATTATTAAGTGCCCACCAGTCACAAGGCAAAGCTTTAGAATGTTTTGTAGGAACTTTTTAGAACTATGCCATATATTATCTGATTTTTATGAAAATTGGAGAGATTAAAGATATTGGGCACATATGAGCTTGATTTCTTATTGGGGCCAAAATTTGCAACAAACTTGATCAGCAGGCAAACATTACAAGTCAACACTTGAATTATGTTTGATCTAGCTCCTCTAGTCTTTGATATATAGTCTCTGGGTGGGTGGCGCAGTCGGTAGCGATGGTCAGTCAACAAACGGTTAAGAAATTGGAACTGTTTTTGAAAATTAAAAGGGCTTTTCCATAACAATTAGCTTCATAGGGCAACCTTTTTTTTGTAGAATTCTTATCTTTAGATTTACAATGAAGAGAAAAAGCCCCATATATCTATAAATCATTTGAAATAACAACAAACAGCTCCATAAAGATAGGTCTAAGTAAACCTTACTTAACTTAAGAATATCTGAGCCCTCACATTTACGATAGCTAAATAATTAGTCACATTATAATAAATGGAACACCAAAATTGCTATCTTGCTCCCTCTTCCATTCGAATCTCATATGTTCCCGCAGGAATTACGGTTACTTACTCTGGTAAAAAGTAATCAATATATTTCATAACAACTTCCCTAACGGGATCCTGTTGTTTGCCCGAAATGCTGGGATACATATCGAAATCCATTTTGCTAGTACTAAGACTATTGTTGTTGTTGTTATTCGAGCTCGTTTCGGTTTTCATTTTTAAAAATTTGTTATTAAACTGTTAGAAAATGATATGTATATTGTGATTGTCTATTGTGTTTAAACAACAAACACTGCAAGACCGCTTCTCTCTCTCTCTCTCTCTCTCTGGTGCTCTTTTTCTGATGCTCAGCTGTATTCAGCTGATTTCTTATTCAGCAACTCTCTCGTTTTCGCTGTTTTGAGTGAAAATGTTAAAAATGCGCGCGGGTTGAATTTTTGTTGGATTATTTTTTCATAAAAGTTTAGACGAACGAACTTTGGCAATTGTTTAGCTTTCGGGTTTTTATAAACAAATAACGTATTTAACACTATTCCACGCAAACTAAACAAAAATTGTTGTTTTGAACAATTAACGCAACATAAAAAGGCCAAGCAAACAAAACTGAATTTATGTATTATTTTTTCTTATTTTTTTTTGTTAAATTTTTATATCTGGTCGCGTATGTTGTGGGGGCTTTTTTCGTGTTTGCTGCGCCAGAGCTCCTCAGCATAACTGAAAATGTTGACGTCGTTGCAGCGCTTTGGTTGCTGTTGTTGTCTGAGAAGAGAGCTGAAACAGCAGCAGCAGCAGCGGCGGCAGCAAAAACAAAGTCGCCAGGTTACAACAGCAACAGCGGTGGTGGCTTTTTGAAGTTTCAAGCGTGGAGAGGGAGAGACACAGAGAGCTAAAAATGGTTGTTGATTTGTTAAACAGAAGTAAAGGGCCCCCAAGTAAAGCTTAGAAAAAGAGGCGTAGTCTGGCCCGGGCCCACCAGCATAGTAAATGAAAGCTGCTAATAGACAACAACAGAAAGATGGGGAAAAGAGCACTCGCTCTCAGATGTTTGGACCAGACAGTAAACTCTGCGAAGTGCCACGACCTCATTTGAAGATGCCGAACTGTCGGAAAATTAATTAGATATTTGTAGGTACGGCTTTCAAAGTAACGTGCTATGTTAAACTAGAGCTCAGTCTGTATTTTAGTTGCTTAACCTGGTAAGAGCAATTGCTTAGAACAACTTAAGCAGGTTCTACTGTCTGTCTGTCTCGCTGCAGCCCAAAGCTTATCTTTTTATTACCAACATATTTTGAGGCTCGTTCTCCAGCCCCAAATTGATACATTCCCACAGAGGGGCCGCCTTTTGACTCGTGTTGAAAGCCGCCAGCGCAAGCAAACACACAAGAAAAATGCATGAAAAATAAACAAAACAAATCTTTTAAAAGAGCGTGGCCTCCCCCCACTGCTGCTCCACCAACAACAATACGGCAATCAGGTAATTTATGGTACACAGAGAGCGGGAGAGAGAGTCAGCGCTCGTTCGCTCACACACACTTAAGCAAGCGAAAAAGCAATATGGCTGCTATTTCAAAAGCTTTTATCAGCTGAATGAGTGAAACCTTAAAAAAGTTTGTCAGCGCTCTCAAGCTTGCTCTTTTATAATACCTTTAGTCTGACAGTTAAGGGGGGTATGCTAAGCTAGTGCGCTGGTATGTAACAGGCAGAAGATTGCATTTCTGTGACTATAAAGAATTTAACAGATTGGTTTTGTCTGTATAAACACATCATAGATTGATTTAATCCTAAAGACAATGTTATTCTACAGCTAAAGTCTATGCAATTCTACTCCCCCCTGAGTACCGGGTATATTTAAGTCGTTCAGTGCCGACTTTAGCTTACGCTCTTGTTCTTTGAGAGCCCAGGCACATTTTTAGTGGCAAAATAACTATTTGAATTTAACTGTGGCGGCGGCGGCACCAACTCTGTGTGCCACGTTGAAAGGCGTTAAATCTTTAATTGAGGGAAAACACACCACCCTGGAGTTCTGAAATCAGCTGTTTTTGAAAGCTTACCAACCCGTCGTCGTGTGTATACTTTACATATCGAATTTAATTTTGTTGGCGCAACTCACCTGCAAGAAAAAAAAGAGAAGAAAATTGGGTTTATTTCATTTTGTAAATTTAAAGCTTCCGCCATAATCTTTTCACTACAATTTCAACAATTCACAGGCATATAATTGCGTTGGTCACGCACAAAAATTAAAACTTACCTACCAAAAAAAGAAAGAAAATGTGCGTAACGAGTGTAAGTTTTTGTTGTTGTATTTTGTGGTTTTTGTGTAAGTTGATGAAGAAATTGTTACAAAAACAAAAAGTAATTAATGGTGCTGTTAGATGTGGGTTTTGGGACTTTTCTTTTAAGTATCCAACAGTTTGAACTAAATAATTGATTGAGAAGTTTAACGAATAGATTTTTCTTCCGACCTAAACATTTCAACCTTTTTGTGTATGGTTTTTTCCTTCTAGACATATTTAGTAAGTAGCATTCTTTATCGAGTCAATCTGCCAAGGTATTAGTAAAGATAGGATGAGCGAAAGTAGAGTTATGAGCAATAGAAAGTTAGTTTTCTTGTAAATGATGTCAAAATTCATTTAAATTGGGGGGAAGAAATATTTGTTTTCCTTTGTTGGGATGTTGTGATTTCCGTATAAGCATTATCATTTGAACATTAAATTATCTAAAATAGCAGAGCTAATTATTTTATTTTTATAAACTAAACAAGTTCGCATGGAACTACTCATGATACAAAAAAGGATGAATTGAGCTTTTGCGCGACGAACCTCACGCTTCAAGAGTGCGCGAAACACTGAACGTTTTAAGTACTTTGGTGAGGGTAAGGGCGCACACTGCTAGCACCCTACCTTTATGATTGAATCATGGAACTACCCAAGAAAAAGGTGAGAGAACTTTTTAAAGCTTTGAACTTTAAGCTTTGATTTTTTCTTAGTCGGCCGCTGCCAACCAGAGAAAGCGGAGCTTTTAAGCTTCTTAGTGGCGTGTTCTCAGCCATGAAGCAACAAGAGAGGTGAGGTGGCAGAAGTGTGAGTTCTCTGCAACGTACCTTCATGTTCAATGCTGCGCGTACTTTTAAAGCCTAAGCTTTTGGCAAAAGTACGCATCACACTCACAACGCCTCACCTTGTATTATTCCATCATGGAACTACTCAAGAAAAAGGGTCAGAGAACTTTTAAAAGCTTTGAACTTTAAGCATTGATTTTTTCTTAGTCGGCCGCTGCCAACTAGAGAGCACGGAGCTTTTAAGCTTCTTAGTGGCGTGTGCTCAGCACGGTGGAGCAAGCTTTTTAAAGAGTAGAGAGGTTTAGAGAGGCAAGCCACTTTACCTCTTTCCAAAAATGAAGGCTTCTTTAAGAACATCACGAAGTTTGCTTCACCGTTTAAGTCTAGTCTTACAAATAGTATTACAGCAGCTGAAAGTTAGCTACCGCACAGTGGTTCAGAAACGGTTTACGCTTAAGGAACTTTGGTACTGCTCCAACAACTATTGAATGCATTATTCAAGATGACAAAAGTTCAGAGATATCCTTGCCTAAAATCTAGCATCCGACATTATTCTTTTCACTTTACATATAAAGTCCTTCTAGCTAAGTTCAAAGTCCGAACGTCAATATGAAAATCTCTAGATATCTGGGGACGCCACTCATCAACAGTTTCATTTCTGGTTCCTAGCTAGTTTTTCAAAATTGGAGTTCAATCGGTCAAGGTTTAGGTACGTTACTAATTCAATTGCTTTTATTTGAGTATTTTGAGTGACGACAAACGACAACAAAATAATAATTCGAATTTTGTCCAACAAGCTTGACGGCTCCCACTGCAGACCCCTTGTCTTCATACATCCTTAAGCGATAACACTGACGAAAAGTTTGTTTTGCAGTGCGTAGAAAGAACTGATAGCATAGTTAAATCGAGATACATGGGGTTAAAGATGCCAAACGAGATCATACATTTTCTATTAACTCATTGAGGGAACACAGATCACAGACTGATCGTTAACTTCCTCTGCTGACTTTGTGTGTCTTTGACAAATGTTCCGGCTGAAGGAAACATCACAACACTTTGTGTAACAAAAATATGTTAATATCTTTAGCAAATTGAAATTAACTATGAAAACTGTCAACAACTGGATTATTTTTGTCACAAAGGGGAATCTCTATGCACGAGCGTTTAAGTAACCGTTGTCGTGTGCTCGTGCCATGTCGTTCATTGCCAGCCCCAAGCCAAGCCCACCGCAAAACGAAATCACAAGCCTGCAATGAAAAAAGCCTGCTAATGAGCGTATTTTTTTTATTGAGCAGTAAACAGCTGTTAAGGCTGTTGATTTTTCGCACAAAACAACAACATGAGGCCACGCCTTGGCAATTAGTAATGAAAAACAACCCAAATCTCTTCTTGGCAACATGTTGCCAGATTAACATCAGCAACATTGTGTAATCTAACAGAGGACCTAACTGTTAACCATGGCCAGGCATTGTTTTCAAACTTGGCCTCCCCCTACTAATGTTATGAAACCTAATCGCAGTTAGCTTAGCTTGCTCGTCCGTCGCCAACCAAATCGTGAGATTTTTGAGGTTGTTTTAGTTACTTTCCATTTTTTTTCTTCTGCAATTCAACGTTTAGGCATTTAGGAGGAGGTGCTTTACTCTGACCCCTCGATGAAAAGCGAAAGGCAGGCGGCAGCAGCGCACGTCAAGTTCAACCTCTGACCTCTGATGTTTTGTTTTTGTTCGCAACATTAATTAGCAACTGACATGTCAATTTGACATTAATTGATCCACGATTGCCTTGACATTGGGGGGGAAAAGGAAATTTGAGAAAGTGAAAATGTTTCACCTCAATTTAGGCGGGGGTGGGGGTGTAGCATAAACTGTTGGTAGCAGTCACGCTTTCAAAGGCTGGCCACAGCCTGTGGTGGCCCGGGCCTTTGTCTTAAATAAACCACAGAAATGTGCAAACAAGTAAATAATAAACTGGGTTTTATTTTTAATTTTTAAGGCTTTACTGGGTTCGTCTCTTTGGCCTTTCACTCACGCACGACTGACGCGTCGTCGTTGCCTTTCGAGCTGGCTTGTAAATTAATAAAATAAATAAATTTTAATTTTTATGTTAATAAAGGGGAAACAACCTTTTTTTTTTGGGGGAAAAAAAGGTGAGCATAATGAAGATTTAGTTCTCTACATTTGAAGATTTTAATTTTTGGCAAGGAAAAAGTTTAATTTTGGATAAGGAAAAGGAAGAGCAGTTTCAGCGGTGGGCACCAAAATCTTGTATATGAATAACAGGCTGGCAGTGTAGCGCTTAATGGAAAAATGTTTGCCCACCGCTGATTTAAAGCTCAAGGATTTTATATGTTTCTGAGATCTACACCAACTTTTCGTATATTTTTCGACGTACAAGTATAGATTTCATGGTCGAGTTAATAATATATACTTTTCAAGTGGGAATAAGATAATTCATTTTCGAATCTACTTATTTGGTTAGATTTCGGAAATCAGAAATATTAAGAGTTCCCATGATGAAATAACCATAAGAACTTAATGATAACAATCAGAGAATAGTTTTCATCTTGATGGCTTTGTTAATCATCAAAATAATTGGATAAGTTTTAGTAATGCAGACTTGATAGATGTTCAAAGCGTTCGAAAGCTTCTTGTTTTAGTTTTGGTTTTTTTCTGTCAATTCTTTCCCACATTTTATTCCCAGTCAGTGACAAACAAATTGGTCAAATAGGCTATACAACTCTTTCATCTTCATAAATACACTAAAATTGGCGATGGGCACCGCACATAAATCATCCAACACTTAACTTTTTTTTGGTTCCGTCTGACGTCATCTGCCGCATGAACATGAAATGTTTGCTTTGTGTGTATTTACTTTTTAATTGAGTCATAAAAGCAACAAAAAACTGAAAATGAAAACGGCAAGTGGGTATTGCCAAAGATGAAAGAACAATATTTACAGGCAAAATAATCAGTTGGCTGGAAGAGGATATGCTGAATTTCCCATGTCATGACATTAAGTCAGGCCACCTACAACAACATTAAACGGTTGACTCAGCTGCATCACATTATGAGTAATTACCTAAGGTGGAACACGAGCGAACGGCATATATGACATCATGGTGTAAAATGTTTCCCTGTTAGGACGACGCACCTTTCAAGTGTGTAAGTGGTTGATTGCCTGGCTTTGGCTTTGTAGACGAGACTGCTTGGCGTCTTGGCATAAATGTTTAACAATATTGCTGTTAGGGGTGTTCATTTGTATTCATATTTATTTTGTGCATATTAGAATTGTGATTGTAGTTTTCTGGGTGTTTTAAAATATTCAACAAGTTCTAAGGGATTCCCTACAAAACTACTACATACATTTTTAAAGAAAAAATGCATGGTCACACTTAAGAGATTTTAAGATTTTCTATTTTAAACTAAACTCAACTCCAAATTGTGGCAAGTGCGTCCATATTTTTCTATGGAACAAATTCTGATTAAGTGTGGTGACACTTGTGAAGAATCCCACCTTTTTAAGCTATTAACTTTCTTGTCTATCGAATAAATAGAAATTGTATGTTTTGATTAATACAAATGCTCAATTCTATTTACAGAACTTATAGTAGACACATCAAGGGACATTTCTAGGACTTTTAACAATAACGAAATCGCGTTAAATGTTTCTTAAATCCTTAAGTGTTATAATTTTCTATATATAATTTTTCGACAGAATGAAATATCCATAAATTTATTTTGGGTTAGTTTTTAAGATCTCCTGAAAAAATCATACCTAGTTCAAAAAAACTCCCCAATTTGTTGTGTTGCCCTATTTTAAATGGAATAAAATGTCTGTAAGTGTGGTGACACTGAAGTACATTTCAAATGAATACGTGTCTGTACTTTGCAAATAGATTCTTAGAGAATGATCTAAGCTAGTTATTTCCTTGGATAAGCTCTAATCAAACAACACACAACACTTTTTCTCCAAGTTGAAGAAAGTCACTGGCAGATGGCCATATTTTTAGGTGACAGTTGCTGCCATACATGTGTGAACACCTAGCAGTTGTCTGGTGCCATATATGCTCAAAGATCTGTCAATATTCTCATGTATTTTACTCATTTTGAACTTATTTTAACCATTTTGAATTGTAATCCGATTCTTACAGTGTGTTGACACTTATTTATGTTCTATGCTGATCTTCAAAAAGTCTTAAAATAACTGAATCAATTATAAGTTGATGTACCTTATAATAATTGTTAAATAAGTGAGGCAACACTTCTCATTCCTTAACAATTACGAAAAGCTTCACATTTTCCTTCAATCCATTGAATACCCCTACTAAAAAATGTCTCTGCCTAACGACTAACATCTTAGCAATATTAAAAACTATCTAGTATATGTTTATGACTTTGGCTGCATCGTAAGATGATCGCAAACGCGAGTAAATAAATCGCTATAAAGGCACGTAATCCTTACCCCTCGTTCGCCTCCTCATCAAGTTTTTAATAGTTATAATCTAGACACACGCTTGGCCGCTCCTATCAGCCATAGTTCACGTGTTCCGGCACCACCAAGTCAATTCAATCTTGCAAATGCAAAAACGAAACACCAAGCAATATGCAAACGTTTAAACGTGTTTATGTAATCAAATCAATTTATTATTATTATCGGCCATAAGTCGATGCTATATGCAAATATAAGCTATATGAACGGAACTATTACTTTGTTAAGAGAGAGAGAGAGAGGGGGGTGGAGAAGGCAAGGCGGTTTGAAAGCAATTTGATCGTTGCCCGTTTTTACAGCTGAGTGGATTGTGGTTTATTGGCCTCAGCAGTAACAGGGGAAGGTACGAAATAAGAGGAGGCTGGCAGAGTGCGATTAGCTATAAAAAAAACTGCAAAAGTAAAACAATTTAACTAATGAGCCTAAAGCCCTTTTAATGGTTTTATACTCTTCAAAACCCACAACAGTTTTCTTAATTGTTTTTAGGCGTTTGCAAAGCTTAACTTTTGATACTTGATACTTGATTGTATGCCAAACTTTCTCTTTTAAACGTTATTTACTTTCTTATCAAAAGACAATTTTCCAAATTGAGCCAAGTTATTCCTATAGTTTTAAGAGACTGATCCGTGTTGAAGTCCTTCCAAGGATGGGAAGAAGATATTTAATTGAAAAGGTCATAAAGATTTTTTTAAATTAAAATTCAAAATCGCTTTTGCAAGCGTTTTAAAACAAGTTTTCGATGCACTCAAGGAAATCTAAAATGAGATTTTGAAAGCATTTTTTGAAGCCTCTTCTTTTTTCTGAATCTCGTGATTTATCAAATATCAAATGTTGTCAAGTCTTATCACTAATTTAATGTGTGAGAGCTCGCATAACAGATTTGAAGCGTAATAAGATTGCAGCGATGGTTTTCCTCAAATCTCAAAAAAAAAACTTCCCCAAGGAAAGAACGTCAGAGGTTTTTCAATTGTTTAGGTTTTTGAAAAGAATAAGGAGTGTCTATTTACTTTGAAGTGCTTGCTTTAGTTAACACAACTATCGACATTTTTTAAACTTTTTCAAAGACCAATTCAGTGATTTAATACTCTTTAATATACCAAGCTCTACTATAAAGATGTCCAAGTGGACATTAAGTAGATAGGGTAAAAAGTATAGTAAAAACTAAAACAATCATTTTTGATTTTACTTGAACAATTCAGGATTGAAATTAATTAATCGGCATTTTGATCGGAAATATCACCGTTGCTCAATTTGTTGTTCTATATCTGTGTTACGGTTCAACCAACGCCTCCATAACTCAATAAAAAGACAGGGAAATTTGAGGGAAGATTTCTATGTGGACCCTCAACTTTAAAATAGTGTGCAGGGTGTGTGTGAAGTATACTGAAAACCTTAAATCGAAGGTTCATTCTGAAGAATCCCCTTGCTATGGCCTTTACTTATCTTGTAGAGTTCTAAGTCTCGTTGGCTCTACGCAAAATCTCTATTTATCCACCTTGAGTAGCCGATAAGTAGCTTCTTAAGAAGGCAGGAGCTATCATGTGGTTATGGGGGCTTATGTAGTAAGGTAAAGCTTCTGACCGTACCCAAAATGATCATAGCTTACTGTGTTCCAAGTCGACTCGCACCTCTCTTCGTTGGTAACAACTAGTAAAAGAGCGGCAAACCCTTCCTAGGGTTGGTGTTTCGGGTTTGGTACCCACCACCTTATGGTTACTCCACAAATGTAAGCTGCGATTTGCAGCGGCCAAGGCCATACAACGACTGTGATGATTCTATCAGGCCAAAGAAGAGACAGTAGCCGATAAAAAGATACAGGTTTGATTACCCAAATCTTTGAAGAATGTGAAGTGCGTTTCCTAAAAAGTGCATTGAATTTTTTAAAGAATTTCCACATCTACACAGAAAACCAAAATCTGAAATCAATCCGAAACGGGATTGAAAACAGGGTAATCCCGGAGCAGGCTTTAAAGGATCCTGTTTTTTGGGATTAAAAAAAAATTGTGAGTGATATCAATCTTTCAACGGATCGGATCAAGACTATCCGGGATTACCCTGTTTTCAATACCGTTTCGGATTGATTTCTTTTTTCAGTGTACCAAATTAGTACAACAATCTAGTTCTAGTTAGTTTTCTAAGTACTTTTGTCAAATGGTACTGCAGAGGCCTTTAAAATGTCCATTATACGGTGTCTTTTAATGAAATCGTAGCATATTTTTCGACGACTTCTGCGCTGTCTGCTAACATAATGTTAATGGGTTATTATAAATGTTAAAGCAATGTTAATTAACCTAAGATAAGGCTATTGAATACTTCTTCTCCGACCTTCATGTTGTTTTATGAATTGTAAATCGATCCGTGAAAGGTTCTCCAACTATATTAATAAGCTGTTGACCTCTGACCTACCTAAGGCCATGTTTCGAACTGTATTAAATTAATAGTTTGTCAAAATTTTGAATCTCAAATCAATGTGATTAAATCAAATCTGCACATAAAAAGTGATTCCCCTCAGTTCACAACAAGGCCAAGCTAATTTGAAATACAAACGAGAGACAGCATTAAAATTTATAATAGGCAACATTTTTTTTTAGCATACTAAATAATTTACGATTTCACTCTTGATTTCCTTATGGCAATTTAATAAATTTACAAGGGCTATTAAATGTGGTTTATGACAAAATTAAAACCAAATACAAATCATTTAATTTTTCTAGAGCGAAAACACCTGAAAATTGACTATACATATGTTTTAAATGTATTATATATACTCGAGGCAAAAACATTTCTCATGGTCAATCTAATTTGCATGTGAGTTACTAAACATGTGTATATAGAGACACATGTACTGGCACATAAGACAGCAGCATGTGTGTGCCAGTCAGTCGTGTAGGCTTGCAAAATGTTTTTGGCTTGTTTTTCGCCCGGTCCATTCAAAACAAACATCAAAAAATTAAGGCGTAACACATTTAACGCTCGAGAGAAGGTGCAAAAAAAACACGAAAAAAATATTTAAAATTTCTAGTTTGTCAATGTCTGGAAGCTGAATTTAATTAGCAGCCAAGTTGTATAGTACATTTCGAATCCATTAATCGAAACACACATGGCCCAGGGATTACAAAAACGGGCGCCACATTTTTTTGTTGGTTTTACCTTGAAATCGATTAAAGATTTATATGGGCTTCGGCTTCCCTTTATGTTTATGTTTATAAAACGGACTAGGCTTAATTAATATTCCAAAATAAAATTGCAATTTGACTTTGGTTAAATGTCAAGGTGAATTAATTATCAGCATTTGCCCCCGTCGAGAACAGAATTGATGATAAAAAGAATTCTTTTTGGGTATTTTTGTTTTGGTTTTTGTTATTTGTTATTTGTTGTTGATGTGTCGGGGCCAGAGAAAATGTTTTTGGCAGTAATTGAAATCTTTTGTTCGAATGCGGCACGTGGCAATAGAATGAATGGGAGATACAGGCACAAAGAACAAAATAAATGTTCATATTTTAATCAAGGATATTTTATGCTAATCCATCTATATTTAAATTAAAAATATAACTAATCAATATTTGATATAAATAAACACCTTTGAGAAAAAAACACCAACATGTGTTAGCATTTTCACGCTGCCTTTCCACTTGAACGAACTTATACACAACTCATTCGCATTCTCATCAGGACAGAGAGCCAAAGTTATAACACAAAAAAAGGTCAAAGGTCGTGTACGGCCTTCTTTTACCAGGCGGTGCATTTACCTTTCGAGACGTTGACATATAAAAAAAATTGCTTAGCTGAATGGGCGTTTTTCATTGTAGTTGTTTATACACACGTACAAGAACATTTACACCTGAAAGCCTCTCCGTCTACGAGTCCAGTTTATATTCTGAGTTCAAGGCAGTTCATTGGCTAATAAACAAAAACTAAAGTAAACTCTAATTATATTAGATTAAGCCTGGGAGTGGTCACAACTTGAGTATAGCGTGTCAAACTTGAGTGGCTATGGCAAGTCATTTAGACAAAGACTTTGGACAGGGTGATTTTGGGATAATGATGATGTTAGTTATTTAAAAATTCAGCAAGATTTGGAGCTTGAGAGGCAAAAATAATGGATCAAAATAACCACACTACATCAGTAAAATGGGAAATATATAGAAATCTCTACATTCAAGCAACCGAAAAACAGTTAAGTGGAGAAATAATTATGCGGTAATGGGGAACTTATTCCAAAGGTCCTGAGTGTTACATATCAGAATTTT
This sequence comes from Lordiphosa fenestrarum, assembly GCA_035044985.1. NCBI lineage: Eukaryota > Metazoa > Arthropoda > Insecta > Diptera > Drosophilidae > Lordiphosa > Lordiphosa fenestrarum. The sequence goes on along the minus strand of JAWNNO010005527.1, from coordinate 1,486,810 downwards.
ATGTTAAAGCTAGGTACGGAGACGCTGAGAATTTTCTCGCAGCGAGAATTGTTTCATAATTCTCAGAGCGGCCTCTGAGACTGTAGGGTGACCGGAAATCAGCCAAAAGTCACTGAATCTGCAACGGTCACGCTGTACTGGTGAGCTGTTGTTTGTTTACAAAACAAAGCGCGCTAAAGAAACTTAAATTAATTTGTGAAAATGTAAACTGGAAGACTCTTTGATTAATGAAGACGCTTTGGGGAATGCCATGGTTGTTTTTATGGGGTCATTTTGGGTGGCGAGTGCAAATTGCATCGTAATGCTTTTTGTTAGTCAAATCCCATAAAATGAGCTGCGATTTGACCGCATCGATTAGTGCCTTTTGTTCGTCCTCCGTAGAGATTTCCAAATGCCCTTTGTATTGTTTTTTTTTTGTGATTTTTGCATCCATTTTTTTCTTGTAGGTACCTATGGCAATTATCAAACATGTTTCATAATTTCTATGACACCCTGCAAGAATTTATCAGCTGTTTGGCCAAAAAACGAGTTGACAGGCCACGCTCATTCTCAGAGCGCATTTGTGGTGTCTCCGTACCCGCTCTGAGAATGTGCTCTGTGAATTTTCTGCAGCGCATTCTCTGAGCTATGTAATTAGATGGGCTCCGAGAAAATTCTCAGCGTCTCCGTACCTAGCTTAAACAATTACTGCTCAGTAGAACAGCTGTTAATATAACAGAGATGGGAGTTAGGTAATATTTTCAACAAGACACGACTTAAACACGACTGTAAACTTACACTGTGCCGATGTTTCGATAGACGTCCACTGTCCACAACAATGATTTTATTACAATAACAACATATGTACTAATATTTAATTATACAATACACTGTTTGCATACCTTTTGACTGTTCTAAAAACGAAGCTTATAAGCTCTGAGAAATTTTCTACTCTTGTGGTTCTCAATAGAGACGGCCGCATATTTATAATACGACACGACTCCAACACGAATGGCATATTTAAAACACGCACACCTCACGCACGGTCAAAAGTTGTATATACACAACACGACAGGCACTACTTTATTTCTGTATCCCGATTTTTGACCCTATTTTCCTAAAATTTGTGAAATTCGTTCGGTAAACTTTATATGTTAGATAAATCTGCCAAAATGTCTCACTATTCAGACTAAATAATGTATCTCTAGACTAAAAACCAACTTAAATAATGAAAACCAGTGAGTACAATACACTTTAGCAGTATTTTCAGAGATCTTGTTTTAAGGTCGGATATATAATAAACGAGAAAGCTAAGGTAAGGCAAGTGCTCGCTTAAATATTTAAAAATAATAATCTTTTTCCCATTTATCGACCGATCGTTCGTATGGGAGCTATATTATATAGTCATCCGATTTGGCCAAAAATTTGTAAAATTATGTGAAAGCACGTGAAACAAACAAATACAAAATTTCAGGATGCTACCATTAAAAACAAAAAAGTTTTTCAAACTAAGAATGTTTTTCAGACCTATCTTTTGTATGGCAGCTATACCATATAGTTGTCCGATTTTAATAAAACTTGGTAGAATTATAAAAAAAAACATAGAAAACCTAAGATTACAAAGTTTGGAGACGTTTCCATTAAAAAGAAAAAAGTTTTTCACACTAAAACTAGTTTTCCGACCGATTGTTCCTATGGAAGCTATGAGATATAGTCATCCGATCCTGTCGGTTCCGACATATTAGTAGTGTGCAGCAAAAAGAAGACTCTGTGCAAAATTTCAGCTCGATAGCTTTAAAACTGAGAGGCTAGTTTGCGTAGAAAGAGACAGACGGACGGACTCAACTCGTCACGCTGATCAAGAATATATATAGTTTATCGGGTCGGAAATGAATATTTCTATGCGTTGCAAACTTCTGGGCAAAATTATAATACCCTTTCCAAGGGTATAAAAAGCATAATTTCGGTGTGCAATATTTAAATTATTTGACTAAGGTAATCGATATACAATTTCAGAAGAGTTATTAAAAAGCTGAGAGTATTGATCTGAATAAACCTAAAAATATATACTTAATACCACCCGAAATGCTGAGAAAGTGGTTTCAGTTACGTATTATACGTATATATACTTAATACCCCCCGAAATGCTGAGAAAGTGGTTTCAGCTACGTATAATGTCATAATATGGGTCAGTTTGATGTATTAGAAACCATTCTTAAAATAAAATTCAGTGCAACAGGGATATGTAATCTTGTCCCACAGAACGTGTAACTTCTAGTTTTCCAATGAAGATGACTAAAGATTTACCAATTTCAAAAGAAATTAATGACTACCAACCTATCGCAATACTGCGCTTCCAAATTAGACAGATAGACACTCTGACTTAAGGAATTTTATTGAATGACGTCCGTTAACCAAATCCGAAATGCAACTTTATCAAGTATCCGTATCTAATATGCCATTTCAATGCACAATGAATGACAGACAACGACAATAAACGCATCCAACCAATGACCCGATATTCACCGCCCCCGAGCACCACCTTCTGTTAAACAAATCTCTAGAGAGGGTCGCCACAAGTGCGCGCGTGGCTGTTAAAACAAACACAAGCCACCCACACACTTGTAAGAGAGGGAGTGAGGGAAGGGTAAGTGGAAGGGAACACTATTAAATGCAAGCAATTCCGTTTTCTTCTTTTGTTTTTGTACATTTTTTTTGTAAGTTGCTTCTTGCAATGAAATTTGCATGTTTTGCTCATTTTTAAACGAGTTGCGTTTTTTGCATTTTAATTTAAAAACAAAAAAAAAGTTTTTTTTTTATAATTATGCAAATGGTTTTGGAAAATGATTTTGTAATAAAAAGTATGATGGGAAATTTTGTTGCATTTTAATGCAAAATAATCAGAGGAATATCAGTGGTCAACAGGTTTTTGATGAAATCGGGGTATCTACCAGTCAGAGAGAGTGATCAATGATCATTGGCAAAGCAGTGGTGGGCACCAAAATCGATCAACAATCCATTTCCCGTCAGGTTTCAGTCTGTGTTAACCTAGTACAAATTTGTAAGCGAATTAAGTTTCGTGAATCCATTTTCTCATTATATATAAAAGATCAGTGATCATTGGTAAAGCAGTGGTGGGCACCAAAAACCAACAACAATCTGTAGATTGCCTTTATTTTGAATCGCAGTGCTTGTATTTTGTTCTGGTTTGCCTTTTAAAGCGTTGTGAAGGGAAGAAGAAGAAGGGCTTCAAGTGGGTGAAGTGTGCCATTAAATGCACAAGAGCTTTTTAAAAACGCGAATATTATTTCAAGAGTTTTTTATCTTGGCTTAGCACGCCTCTACCATTTCAACAGAAGTACGTTTGCCATTCAAATGCTGATTTTATGGTAAAGGTAAGCTAAAATAATGCATATGCAACAGGCCTAATGGAAGTGGAAAAGGTAGAATAAACAATAGACACTCAGGCATTTACATAAAAGGCCCTTAAACTTTAATTTGCAATTGTATTTCAAGGTATAAAGGGCCTCTACTTGCTCTAGGTCTAAGGTACGTATCAAAAGGACAACTAAAATTAATAATAAACTAAAATAGATAAAGAAAGAGGTTAAAATGTTGTTATAACAAAAACAAACCATCAATCATCAATCATTTTCAGTTTCGCTTAAGTCTTGCGATTTGAAATCGCTTTTTAAACCCAATTGGGTCTCTAAATTGAAGTTAAAATGGGCAGAGGGGCTGTATAGAACATAGTTCGATTCAAATAGTTGTCTCTTAAGTACACACCAGGTAAAAACATTGAAAAACAAGGTATATTTGCTCTACACAAGAAGATTTGGGGACATCTGTATAGCTATTTGTGTGTGTTTTCTTTTTTAACTTAATACAGTAGAGAATTTGTTATCACTTACTTATCAACTTCGGTACTAAACATGCGCACCATATGACGTTGCAAATACTGGGGCACACATTGGGGTGAAGCTGGTGGTGTCTGATAGGGGTTTATCATGGTTTCATCATCATCAAAATAGCCCGAGGAGGTGGAGGAAGTGGTGCGCGGATATTTAAGCATGTTTTTACCAACAAATTTCACAATTTGTTGTATTTTTTTGTATTTTGTTTGTGTATTTATGTATTTATTTATGGTTTTGCTTCAATTTTGTTTGTACTCTTAATTCTTTTGTTTTGCAGATGTTGTTGTTGTTATATAAATGTAGCAACTTTTTGTTAATTATTATTCAATCAACGAAACCAAAACGTAGCTAAACGGAGAAAAATAAACAATTTGTAGAGCCGGTCCAACGATAACTAAAACACAGCAACGCGAATACAGAGAGAATGAGCGAAATGAATACGAAATATGCACTTCAACTTGAGCAATCGTATTTATAATTTTGTTTGAATATTTTACTTTGCATAAAATTGTTAAACAATAACAATTGTATTTGATTTTCGCTGGAGAATAACTGGTAGCGCGCGTGCCGAACGGCTGGCACAACTAATTGTAAAGTATGAAAACAAAAAATTCTAAATTCTAAATTTGTGCGAAAAAAAAAACGAAACAAGATGAAGAGTGCAGAGAGTGGAGGTTCCCTCTGCTGGCAATTAATCAAGCGTTGACTAAAAATAAATATTAACTAATTAAATTCAGCCAAATGGGATACGCACAGAAGGAAGATACATTGTATACGATGGGGCAAGAGGGCTGTTTCAATGGTTGGTCCTTTCCAACTTTTTGGAAAAATAATCGGATTGTTTTAGTTTTTCATAGGCTTTTGACTGATAGAAATAGCCAAGTAAATATACAATATTTTTCTGTAAAGTGTTTGGGTTATTTTGAGCGTTCGGTAGAACTGCAATCAAACCCTCATACGGGTGGTAGAAGTTGAACTAATATACTGTTTTTGAAGATTAGCCTGATTTCATTAAACTCGGTATTTGACCCAACTCTATTTGGTTTAAGCATAGAGAACATGCAATTATCATGGGCCACCAGTTTCGGCTTCCTTCATATTTGCAAATGATAAGAAGCAACAAAGGAGACAGATTTTTGTTTTATAAAAACAAATGTGCTTCTGGGGCAGTTAAAATTTCATCCATTTCTGCTCTTAAACTAGTAGTTCTCCTCATTGTTAGCTTGCTGGATCTTTCAACTCGAAACTGTCAGCTTTGTAATGCCAAGTAATATCGCTACATTGAAATTTAGATATTGTGCCTAGGCGATTATCGTATATTGAATATTATTTTCTGGCGATATTTTTGGGTTTCAGCTTTTCGAAAGCTTTACATTGAAATATGCTGAAGATATCTTAACTAAAATTGAGCTACACAAGATGTTTTATGATTCTGTAAGCTAATTTTCAATAAGCTGGCAGTTGAGTACGCAGAGCAAAAAAAAGGAAAGAATTCCAACTTGGAAACTTTCTCAAAAATTCTGAGAACAAGTTCTTGTTCACACATAAAGGTATAAGTAGCCATTTAGACGTGTTTCTAGACAAGTGTGTGAATGTGCAATGCGTTGACACGGCATTCTTTAAGTTGCTAGTTTAGTTTAGGGTTCGACTCTCAGACAAAAAAGGTTCTTTGTTTTTGCCAAACACTTAAATCAGGTGTTGTGCCCACTGCCTATGCGCGAGCCTCGCATTAGTTGTTGATTTACGCAAAGATATGGCCGAGCGCATAGACTCTCGCACTATGTGTTCTCTCTTTCTTTGCCTCTTTTATGCCTTTTTTCAAAATTGAACGCAAAAACAATTGCTTTTAAGTAATCTACAGATAAAATTTGTTGTTGCGCGTTTTATGGTTTAAGATTTCGTGTGTAATTGGTTTAAATTTTTCGTTTTCTTGTGGTTTTTGTTGCTTCGGAATTATTTTCTTCATTTGTATTGGTGAAGACACGGCCGTAAGCTGGCCCTGGTCACCTCAGGTGAAGAGACGGTAGTCTTCTAAGAAAAAGTATGGAATTTAAGGAGATTGACCACCATTATTGACTCCAAAGTTTTTGGCATTTTGGGTCTGAGTGTTATTAAAAGTACCGAAGCGCATCAGAATCAAACTCTATGCTTTATACATAAAGATCTGATGGATTCAGTGAGATTCTTTACCAATACAATAACAGGTACTGCCTAATTTCAACATGGTATTGCCCTTATATAACAAAATTCGAATAACTTCAAAGAGGGGAAGTACTATGCCGTGAAAACTAGTCCGTTTCGTTGAGCTTTTAACTGATATTAAGGCCAAAGTTTTAGTTCGAAGATTAAACAATCAACTAAAATTAAAGAATATTTTCGTTGAAATGAGAGTACAGCCACTTGTGGTGCAGCAGGGGGCCAGTGTACGATATAATAAACAATATTTTGTTAGGTCAGGCACTTTTCTGACATTAAACGACTGATTTTGTTGACACATCAAAATTTTAATCACTTTTTATATTATTCATAAAATTTGTAATTTCACCGCTCACAGATCACTTTGGACAACACTTTTGAATTATACTACCAAAAAGTGAGGCAAACTTTTGAAAATTTATTCCACATTTTGTTGCGTTTTTTCTTCGTTTCGTTTCATTTCATTTCGTTTTCGGTTTGTTTTTCGCTATTTTTAGCTAGATCTTTTTGTGCGTGTTGTTGATGGGGTTGTTGAGATACATTTTTATCTACAAGTAAATACACTCGTTTTTGTTCAACGTGGCGGGTTCAAAAGAAAACGCTAAAGAATCAACAGACAGTAACAAGGTCAGGGAAAAACAACACATACAACAACAACAAGAAGAACGACTTTTAAACGCACGTCATCGCCAAGTAGCCGCTCGTACATTCAACTTAAGTTATGGCAAATTGTTTAAACAAATAAGTGAATTTATTTTTTTGTACTTTTCTCTCTCTCTCTCGTCTCGCGTCTCGCACCGGCGACAAGTTTTTGTTTACTGAATTCGAATTGAAAACTGATTTTTACAAAAATCCAAAATAAGACGCCAACAGCGGCAGCGCTTCGCAGCGTTGGTTGTGTTTTGCAGCGGCGGCGGTGGTAGCAATGAATATTTTTCAAAAATACATTTTTTTTTTGGCTTTGGCTTTGGTCTTTCTCGGGTGTTTTAGTTGTAGGCGAAAAATGTGAGCCAAATTGACGACAGTGTTGAGCTGTTCGATAAGCCAGCGTCTATGAACGATAATGAGCAGCGACAAAATAACACACAAAAATGATTGCGAGGCCTCCCAAAAACTAAAAACAACAACACTTATCATTCGAAACAATCTAATCTTATGGTCTGAAGTCTGATGATTATCATTTTTATAGGGGCGTGTGTGGTGTGGGCTAAAAGTTTGATGAAGAAGTATAGAATAATCTATACGTAGCATGCTTTAAAATAGAAGAAAGAGAAAGATGTGATGGCGGTTGTTTGGTGGTTTTGGTGACTAGTAGTACTTAGAATTACTAACCAAGAAAAAGCTTTAAAGAAAATATGGGTCTGACCCATTCTCTGGTACTAGAAAGTCTAAACCAAGCCAAGAGAATGCTCCTTGGGGCTGTAAAGCGATGTTTTATAGAAAAGTAAGCTTTTACTACATTTAAGTATTTTAGTGATTCGTCAGTCAAGGTAAAATCTTATGAAGCGTTTAAGCTGGCTTCAGCGCATAGCAATAATAGTAAAGAAGTAGTCAGTTTCTTTGCATTTTTACACTCTTGGTTACAATTTAGCTGCGTTTTAGCTATTTAATGATTCGTCAGTCACGGTTAAATGTTAAGAAAACACAACTATCTCTCGGAAATAGTAATATTTTGAAATTATACCAGCTTTAGCTATGTTTTTCAACTGTTAAGCGATTTAATGATTCCTCAGTCACGGTATAATAGTGTAAAGCTTTCAACCTAACATGAGCGACTTTTGGAAATGATGTTTTTTTGCATGCTTGCTAAGTTTGATCCGATTTAGCAACTATTTAGATATTTAATGATTCGTCAGTCAAGGTAAAATGGTATGAAGCATTCAAAACTGGCATTAGAGTCTTTCAAAAATGATTTTCCCTTCATTTTTACTTGTTTGGGTAGTATTTTGCTGCATTTAAGCATTTTAATGATTCGTCAGTCACGGTATAAAGCATTTAAACTGACATGAGTGTCCCTTGAAAATTATGTGTCTTTGAATTTTCATTAAGTTGGGTCCGATTTGGCTTATATTTACCCATTTAATTATTCGTTAGTCAGGGTAAAATTACATGAAGCATTCGAACTGACATTAGTGACTACCAAAAATTGAGATCTTGGCGTCAGTTACTATGCATTTTTACTAGGTTAGATCCGCTTTGCCAATATTTCGCGATTTAATGATTCGTCAGTCACGGTACATTGAAAGAAGTTTTCTTTATGATCGTGTCTGTATTTTTGACACATGGTGTTTTAAAGTGCTTTCATTCTATTGTTTTAGTGCAGATATCTGTGCTTAGTTGTGGTCTTAAAAAGCATTTAGAAAGAGCATTTAGGAAAAGCATTAGTCGAAAATAGTGTTAAAAAACACAGAAAGATATTCTTCAGTTAATTACTCGGTAAAGCTTATTGTTATCAATAAAATGGTAAATGGTGCTTGCTTGCTGTTCTCGGTTCTTTAGTACTTGAGACAATTTCCATTTAGCATTAAGATATGGATCTATCTATGACGTAAGGTTGGTTTAACAGGATGTTTACCTAAAACTCTCACAAGTGCTTCTATGAAAGTGTGCACAAATTTAAGCCCGCCTGGATTAAAAATATATATCTTATCAAAGGCATGACTGACTTTGAATGGATTAAAAAGCACTGTTAAAGCAATTTGTAAATAGTGTAAGTAGCAAAACACATCGATTAATCAACTCAAGTAAGATTCCCAAAAATACTGATACTTAGTTGATGTCTATGAATAATTATTATGGGATGAGAAGTGGCGTACTATGAGCTTTGATTAAAAGCTATTTAAAGCAAAATACGAAGCAAGTAAGTTAATTGATTCTGCAGTAAATTGAAGGCCCTCTTTAGTTTTCTTCCTATTTGATCCCCTGGATGGTCTCTGCCGCTGCAGTTAATGTCCTCTGTCTTGTGCGAGCTGGCGCCAGTTTTTCTCACCAAGCCCTCTTTACTCTGCTACCAAAAATCGAAACAAATTCGATTATAATCTATTTAAGTAAATGCTTAAATATGCTTAACAATAACCAAATGCTAATTATTCATATTCTTCACAGGGTGTCTTTGCCCATTTCGACATTTGCAATATTTTTGTATAAATAGTCGTCAGCTGACAAAATATGAATACTTATATACAATGTAGAAGAGACCAGAAATAGATAAAGAGGAAGAAATTAAATTTCATTTGCGACAAGTGTCGAGTTAGCGTGAAATTTATCGCCTCAACTCAGCGCAGCCAAAGAAAGAAATGGAGGTAAAAAGTCTTGGACTTAAGCAAATTACAGAAGCTGGCCACCTGCGCGTATACGTAATGTGAATTTATTGGCCCATTTGTTTGTGTAAAATCTCTAAGAAAATTTCAAAAATTATATTCTTTCTTCTTATTCTCATATTTTGTTGTCTAATTAGCGTTTAATTGCAATCATGCAGGGAAAATATAAAAGGACCTTGTTCAGCTGTCAGTTGTTGATGGGATAAGGTTATCACAACACATGCGCCGCACTGATAAGCTGGGCATTAGATAAGCTTGGAATGTAAATAGTTAGGTGAGTCATATCAAATGCTCAGCTAAAGTTGGTGAGTCTGATTTTGTTCCCAAAATCCTTTCAACAATAAAGCATTAAATCAAAACATGTCCAACTTTACTTGGCAGCTGCATTTTTAGCTCGGCATCCATCAGACATGGCTTTACTTTAACAGCACTTACAGCAGCACAGTGTCAATATTTGTCCAGCGTTTTAATTAACAGTCAATATGCCATTCCACCCAACCATTTGTAAAGTTTGTCGTGCAGTCTGGAGCCTGAGAGGGCTTATATGTATGAAACCATATCAAGTTGTGTAAACAAGGCAGTAAAAGAGTTTGCCCGTGTTTGTCAAAAAGCTTTCGAGGAGATTAGTAATGGGATTTAAGTTCAGTTCAGAGAACTGAAATATTGACCAACCACCATGTAGGTACACAAGTGACCGTAGTTGAAATGATGGGTCAACAGAGGTTGAAGAGAAGCGCTTAAGAGATTATATTACAATGGTAAGGAGTTCTTGAAGAGTACAGTACAGAGTCAAGTAGGAAAGTTGGTCAAGCCCGAGCATTGAATATGCTCTGTAACAATAAAAGTATTTGTTGGGATGGAGAAAATTGTGATACTGCTCTGAACCAGTTTCTTTTCTTACGTAAATGCATAGACAAATCTAAAAACGCTTAAAGTTCGAAACAACCGGGAATATTCCAAATCTGTTACAAACTTGATTTGCGTAGGGTATACACCCACCTTAATGCAAACATTTGTGGCTCTAACTCTGATAGTCTCTGAGATCGACGCTTTAATTTTCAATGGGTACAGGGTATAAAAGGCAAGATTCATAAAGATTTATTTGGTATGGATATTTGATAATATCCATTTTCCAAATATTTTGAATGATTTTCAGCTTCGTTGGATGAAAATCTAAGATTCATTTAACATTAAATGGACAATTTAGTACCCAAAAATGTATACTACAAAATTTTCCATTCCAAATGGATATCAGAATCGTCCCATTGATATTTTGTAATATCTTTATCCTCTGTGTAGTTGTTATTGTAGCTATAGCGCCTTTTGCTAGATTTTGGTGCCCACCACTGATTGAGTTGAGCTGTTGGCAAGGGTGATTCGGCTCAAAAGTCGTCGCTTTTTGAGTAAGTCAAGCAGTGGATTTAAACTATACTTAAAGATCACATGTTCCAGTGTGAAAATACAACGATGGGAAAATCACAAGGTTGATTTGAACCGATCCAAACAAAACTGACAGTGCAAAGGAATCGTTGAAGTGAGTGACCAGGAAACCCTATAGATGAGAATTATATAGAAGTGGACAACTCACTGCTGCCTCATCATTGCTGAACTTTCATTTCATCAAGGAGTATAAAAAGGGTATCTAAGAGCTAGCTAGCAAAAGATCCCCTGTTGTGAACCGAATCGAATGAGCCAGTACTGAATTATTGTCTAACAACTGAAACTAAGCAGTCTAAAATTTTGTTCTAGAAAAAGAGATTTGCCCTGGATTTGATTTTGATCGAAGTTTACTTTAAAACTAATTCTTTTTGGTTAATTTGCAAATATTTTCATTCAACTTACTCTACACTCCAACCCTTAAATGGCTCCTCACAAAAAGTATAAGCTTACCTGCAAAGAAAAAGCGAAAAAAGAAAAACCAAAGGTAAATATTAATTAATCAATTTTAAGCCAATCCAATCAATTTCCCCCCCTTGAGTAAATATGTAAATTTTGTTTGTTGTCAATTTAAAGACGCAAAATGTTCGTTTAATTAATTGTCGTAATCAGAATAAGCGCACACGGCAACAAGAAAGAATTTCGAAATTAAATAAAATTTGCCAATTTTGAAGAGCTTTTGCCAAAAGACGTCACCGCAAATGCATTGCATTTCTGGCTACGAGCATATAAATGTTTTTCAATGAATTTTACGCCCCACCGTCTTATAAGGTAATTTTCCGCCAGGCGAGTGGGTGATGATGTTTCATCAGAGCATTCCTCTGACTCTTCTAATAAGCAAAATAAGCGGAAAATTATTTACAATCATCTTTCATCAGTCACCGCGCGTTGACAGTTGATGGCCTGTGTATGAGTCAGGGCAGGAATTTGTTCTTGTTTATGTTTATGTGTTCAAGTGTTTATAATTGAAATAACTTTTGCTTAATTTGGCATTTCAAGCTAAATGTCAAAGGGTTTCAGCTAGGTGGGCGCGGTAGGTGGGTGGGTGTGGGTGGACAGAAGGCGTAAAAGTGCCGACTGGGATTCTGGGAAATATCAACCAATTTAAAATAAATGTAATTTTTTCAAGCTAAATGCTTTGCGTGTGTGGGAGTAATTCAAAATCAATTGAAACTGTTGATAAAGGGAACAAAGAAAATACGGGGGCAAGTATTCCATGAAGAGTAGGGCTAAGGCGGCACAAAAAACAACACAAAAGTTTATAATGATAACAAAATTGTAATGATATTTGGCCTACGGTCGGTATTGGTGACAGTTAAATGAAGAGTAGGGCAAAAGCGGCACAAAAAATACAACAAAAGTTCAAAGTAATAACTTGATTGGCTTGAATTAGAGTTTTAAATGTTGCGAATTTAGGTTATGTTCGATATCGGTAACAGTTTTGGCAGCTAACTTCAGTTTTTGGACTCATGAAGAACTATTTTTACTACGGAACTGTTCATGCATGACAATCAACATTTTCTGTTCCCAATTCCGAGTCGGTATTCGTCTAAACGTAGGTCTTTCTGGTTTAAAGTTTAACACATTATATGAAAAATAAGAGAATGTCTGCAGTTACCAGATTAATACTAGATTTACATGGTGAAGCAAACTTCATAAAGTTCTCTTAGTATGCGGAATTTCAAGGCAAAGTGAATACTTTTTATAAAGGAAAGTTTTAGAGTTTTACCTAATTCTCTGGCCTACCAAGAGAGGTTGATAAAGTTTGCTTCACTGTGTAAGTCCAGTCCAAGTCGCCTCATTATGACGAATTGAATCCAATTGGCATTGAGCTATCGGTTTCAACTGCTGAAGCAATTCCGATTTGGCTCAAAACTGATCTAGTATCTAGTAGCCGTTGATATGTTTGTCACCTTCCATGTAACAATGTTAGGTTTAACTGATTAACCAATAAAAACGTAAATATCTACCCAATGAGTTATTGAGAGAGCGAAAAGAGTAGCATATAGAGAGAAGTAGTTGCAATTTGCAGTGTAAATGCTGCTAGTGCTAGAGAATGAGTGCTCTAATGATGGTTAGACGTCTAACATTAATCTTGAAAGAAATTAAACCAAATTTAGTTGTATTTAGCATGGGACTTGATTATCTTAAGCCAAATAGTACAGAAATATGTCGAGGCTATTACCTAAATATAAGACTTTCCAGGAAAATATACTAAGCATGTACGTATTGGTGGAAATTTGAAACTATTTCCAATTCTTACTGATATTATGGTGGCAATTAGACGGAGAACGAATACTTTCGCATTTATTAGTGTTTGTTTTGAAGTGCCAATTTAAGGACTAGGCTTTCTTTAAGACTATAGTTTTCCGCAGGTGGTTGTTTAGATTAGACACTGTTCAGCCAAGACTGGTTTTAGCTAGTCTTTTTTTAGTAGAAGTTTGTTTTAAAATAAGCTAACTAAGATTGGGTACTACATTGTGCCTTGAAATCTCTTTACTTCCAAATGGAACTATTAGAAATTCATCCAAAATAAAACTTTAATTTGTATTTCTTTATATTTTCCTCCCATGTAGTCACCCTATATTCCCGTTTCATTTCACTATGTCTGCCAGCCTTTATTTACTGGCGCTTATCATTTTCATATGTACACACATTTTCATACAACTTTATGTACTTCTCTCTGTGTATTTGTGCCTTTATTTGTCCATATAATTCATATTTAATCAACTGATAGCTGCAAAACAGAAATACAGTACAATATTTCAACCTGTTGCTCCAATTTGCTGTGCTCCTGTTATACTTGCTGACATTATCACCTGCTATGGTTAGGCTGGCTGGCTATTTGATAGCGCGCCGGCCGACTCAGAGTCGGGAGTCATTTGATACCCAGCCAGAAAGACCAACAGATATATTCAGCTCTTTGTGTTTTGTTATCAGAGTAAATATTTATGAATATCAACCTGCAGATGTAGGTGGAGTAGGCGACAAATGTCAACTGGGCCGACGATCGTTAAGAATTGAGCAATGGAAAGTAAAGATGAGCAATGTGATGCCTCGAACTATTACAAAAGTTGCTACGGTATCTGGGTTCTGAAAACAAACAATCAAAAACAACAAAAGTTGCAAAATCTTTTGTGCTAATATGGTGCAGCAATTCAGGAACTACGTCAGATGAATATTGATAATGTAGTGAAAGTAAGATCGCAGATGTCTTATTCTTATTTCGTGCATTTTAAAATCTTTCGTGCATATATCGTGCTTTTTAAGAATAACTTCAGAAATATATAGCTTTTATATGGTGTATATAAAACAGCCAAATACCTCGTATAACATACAATAGTAAGCAATTTAGAATATCAAAGTTAAAGCTAATGAAAACTACGGCGTGCACAACATAACTTGGTTTCGTGTCACGCTATCCTCTCCAAGTCAAACTAATAAAGCATCAATAGTTCCGCTGTTTATTTACTTTTTTATTCTATTTCTCACTTGCCAAGTTAGCCTTGAATTAGCTATTTATACATTTCATATCAAAAACTTTAACCAATTCTCTTCTACGAATAAAACAACAACAATTTTGGCAAAATTACTTTTTCGACTTCACCAAATCATAAACACAAATCATGGAGGAGAGCCCTGATATAGGCAGTGTTATCAGTATTATTCTGACCCTAGGTGTAGCGGTTTTAGGCTATGTCTATGCCTATCTACTTCAGTTGAGACGCGATGAACGAAGCCAACTGGAATTGGATACGTTCCACGAGTCCCAGCTAGGCTTACCAAATCCTTTGCCACCCTTGCCGCACATTAAAATAACTCTTGAACAGTTAAGAGGCTTTAATGGATTTCGTTCGGATGGAAGACTTTTGGTATCTCTCAAGGGTAAAATTTATGATGTGTCCACAGATGTGACTGAATTTGGTTTGGGCGGCACCTTGAATCATTTGGCGGGTAAAGATTTTACTCAGTATTTGAAAGCCATCATGTCTTTGAGTCAAACAGAAGTAAATTACTTGGAACGTTGGGAGATGATACTGGAAATGAATTATACAAGAGTTGGTGTACTGATCGATAGAGAAGGAAATCTATTAACGGACGAGAAGCCGGTGAAGAACGAGAATGAAGAGACACAGGAGGAAGCGATTGCGTATCTAAAGAAAATTCCCTCAAATGGCATTTTATATCAAGTATCAGCCATGGAATCGTTGGCTGATGGTATACCTTTGCAGAAATCCCAAATCGAGAACACTACTAAGAAAATTGAGAATGTTACTTTTAGTGAATCGTGCGCTTGAGTATCTGATTTAGGAAATATATATACAATTGTTTGTGCTAAATTTGCAAGATTGATGTTTAGATAATGGATGGATGGATGGATAAGTTTTCATTTGAGACCTGATCTGAATTGCCAGTGACAGAGGTTTTCGGGTATGGTAAACCATCTTGAAGCCTGTTCGACAATTTTCTACTCGAATACTTGAAGAAACGCTTCACAAAGAAAGACAACGCAAGATTTCAGTGCGAACCTTCCCTCTTACATAATTGTGGGAAGTTTGCCAAATAAAATGTGCACACAGACAGCACACATATGTAAGATTGAAGGTCCACCTTGCAAATATGCCTTCAAATTTTTCTAACATTTTTCACTTGTTTGACCGTCAGTCGTCTTGTTGTTCTAGGAACATTGGTTTAGGATTGGAATACTCTCCAAAGCTTTGTCTGAAGTAGTTAAGAAAGTGAGTATTTTAGCAAAAGAAAGCTGTTTTACGTCATTGCGTTTGGAGCTTCTTAGAATCACAAAAGCAAGCTGACAAGCTGAAGGTTTCAACTGTCAAAAAGAGCTTATTTAGTAAGCGATTTCTAAAAAAGGGTGTTCTAGTCTAGAATTTTGTCTAGATTATGAAAGGCTTGGCTTCGGCTATTTGTGATTATTCCAAAATTTGGTCTCAACATCAAACAAACATATAGTATACTACGTTTATACACACAAAATTATTTGTGGCCCTTCAAAGTATGCAAACATTATTTACTTAAGTAATTATCTATTAGAACAAAGACATTGCTAGTCAGTTAAGGCTGCATCATAGATAATCCACACTGCATATTCACCCAGATTGTTGGGTAAGTAATGGGTATACAAGAAAATGTTGAGTTAAGACATATATAAAATAAATACTTGACTATAGCATTATTTTGTATATCGTAGCATACTTTAAAGGGCATTAAACATGATATATTTTGTGTGTATAAACGTAGTAACTAAAAGAATTTTGTAGTTTTGTATATTATAGTAGTTTAATAATATGTAAAGACAAGTAAATGGATTTTTTTTTGAACTGTCAAAAAGTTTGTAATTTTTATTAGCATAGTTCGAGCTATAGCGACATATATGCTTGTTAAGCATAGATTTTAGTTATTTTTTCTGTCGACTAGAATGGCCAAAATCGTGTCAAGAACTGTATTAGCTTGCCACTTTTTGAATTTATATTTTATTCCTATTTTTTTTTGTATAACAAAAACAACCCAAAATGATCTTATCAAGTCTATAACATTCCCTTAAAGCTTTCAAGCAAATTTATGCAAAATGGTACCTATTTCAGTGTACAAATTTTACTATCCGCCTTAGCTTCATTTGGAAACATACTACATATAAAGCTATTATCCAATTTTTAAGTGATTTCCCACCGAATTCTACAGTTGATACTATTGATAACTGCTGGCCAGAGCAATTTCTTATCTTTTGGGATTTATATGTGTTGTTTTCTTTAACTTTTACTTACCCAATAAAATCTTTGATAAAACAATAAACCTTAAATAAACCGCGATCATTATTGAGTAAATATTCGGGCTGTATAATCGGTGCTGGCATTAGGCTGATGTTTTGATGTTGCTGCATTTGTTGCTGTTGATGTTGCTGTTGCTGCAGCGTTTGTTCTGCACCGCTTTTACTGCTGCTGCTTGTTGCCATATTGGCAGCCATTTTGTGGGCTAATGTAGCCATTTTGCCGCCATGCTGGCAAATTAAAAAGGGTTCACATGCAGTTGGGTTGTTGTTGTTGTCGTTGTCGTTGTTGTTGTTGTAATTGGTTGGTCGTATTAACTGCAGCTGGTCGTTTTTGCGGTTTTCCATTTGAGCACAAATTAAAATCAACAAACAAAATGATTTAAACAACAAAATTCAATACACAAAAGCAATTGGCAAATTTTTGTACGCTTTTTGTTTTGCCAATTTTCTCTAAATGTGTGTGTGTGTGAGAGAGTGGGTGGGTTGTTGTGTGTGTGTGTGTGAGAGTGGGTTTCTGTGGGTGTCATCATAATAGGCAAAAATTTCAACATGAAGCACAGCATAACATTTAATTAACATTCGCACATATTGTAGCTCCCTCCGGCAATATGTAATCGTGCCGCATGCTGCTGCATGCCACCACGAAGCAACACACAAGCACACACACACACCAAGTGAAGTTAAGAGTTACATAACACATTTCAAAACGGATGAGCAGAAAGAGCATAATGCACGAAACTGTGGTAGGGTGACTCAATGTGGTAAATTTTTGTTGTTGTGGGAAATTTCTCATTGGGATTCCCCCAACCAACCAAATGGAACTACTATGTTTATATAATCCATTCGAAGTGATATAAAAATGAAGAAATTTCGTAACTTAATCTATCATTTTCTGTTTCAATAGCTAAATGAACTCAGAAACTCTTGATTTAAATACGTTTTTCAAATAATTTAGCCTAACTTGGCCCAAATTTAGTTCTTTTATTTCTTTAGGAACAAATCATTCATTGTTTCTATAAATGCAGCCAAACATTTCGAATTTTATCCTATCAAATTCTTCATTTAATCCTTTCGATCTCAAATCAATACCAATTTGTTTTTAACCCCCTGACTTTTTGCACTTAATTCCATCCCCATTCCACGCTTTTAGATCAGTCATAGAGCCTTCTGCTCTATTCTCTTAAGTCTAAATAACTCGAGTGGTTTTTAATACTACACAGAAAAATAAGATCCCAAAAAGATCTTTAATATCTTTTTCAACATCCAACGCAGCTGACATCATATAAAAGAAGATTATTTCTTCTCTTTATCTTTTGGATGATTTTCAGCTCCGTTGGATAATTTAAAAGATATTTAAGACACATATCCAGTCCAAATGGAAACGGGAAATCCAATGAATATTTTTTTAATATCCTTTTTTATCTCTGTGTGGAAGAAGTTTCGTTCTCCAAGAGAGTAAGTTATCGGTTTTTTCATTAAAGCTGGTTTTTACTATCAAAATTTTGATTTAATATATATTTTCAGACTCAAAACTTTGAGGTTTCTGTTTTGAAATTCTTGGCATTTTTTTTGAAACATTCGTTGTGAAAGTTCAAAATTCCAGAACGAAGCATTAAAAGGAACTGTAGTCAAGTGCCATGACTCCAATATATGTTCTAGGGGACGATTGTATGTGTTTTCATACATTTTATAGCCGAATGTATACATGCACTCACAAATATAGTTGACCTAAGTTAGTGTATACATATATAGTATATGTAAAGACACGAGGTTCTTAGTTAAAAATTGCTTACTAAAACTTTAAAAACATGTTGAAAACTTTTTATTGCTCCAAAAGTAATGCCTCCAAACGAAATGTTATAATATGTCTGAAAAAATGTGCTAGATAGCTGACAAAATGTGTATTCATTTGTAGAATATAAGTTATAGGGACGATTTCTCATCATCTAGTATCATCATCTAGTATCATCATCTGGTATCATCATCATCTGGTATCATCATCTGGTATCATCATCTAGTATCAACATCTAGTATCATCATCTTTTATCATCATCTAGTATCATCATCTATTATTATCATCTAGTATCATCATCTAGTATCATCACCAAGTATCATCATCTTTTATCATCATCTAGTATCATCATCTAGTATCATCATCTAGTATCATTATCTTTTATCATCATATTTTATCATCATTTAGTATCATCATCTTTTACCATCATCTAGTATCATCATCTAGTTTCATCATATCTAGTATCATCATCTAGTATCATCATCTTTTATCATCATCTAGTATCATCATCTAGTATCATCATCTAGTATCATCATCTTTTATCATCATCTAGTATCATCATCTAGTTTCATCATCTAGTATCATCATCTAGTATCATCATCTAGTATCATTATCTTTTATCATCATCTTTTATCATCATTTAGTATCATCATCTTTTACCATCATCTAGTATCATCATCTATTATCATCATCTATTATCATCATCTAGTATCATCATCTAGTATCATCATCTTTTATCATCATCTTTTATCATCATTTAGTATCATCATCTTTTACCATCATCTAGTAGCTGCTATTTGTCAGAATAATCACACAATTTACCCAGTCATTTGGTAGCCTATGCCACAGAGAGCTCATAAAACTTTATTTCCAATTATCAAGATCTTATCTTAGGGCATAAAACCCCTCTCTACTTTGAGGACACTTTAAAAAAATACAGATACTTCTCATGCAGCTTCTGATTTTATATATTCTAGTGCTTCACAGATTGCCCATTACACTTGTCTGACTCATTTGAGAAACTTTTCTGAATTATCACAAGCCAAGTGAAAAAACAGCTTAACCATATTTTTGGACTATTTAAGTTTTATTTTGAAAATTTCTAGCTTGAGTCCCCCTACTCAAGCCTAGTTATTTAATGCTCACACAAAAGTCAAAGAGTTTGATATGTTTCTCTAGTAGATTTTGCCTTTAGTCAGGCACTGGGTCGGCACAATTGCAGCGCCGTCGACTGTTGACAGTCGGTTGACAGTTTGCTAGAAATATGACAGCACTCCCGGCTGGAGAGTATCTTCCTGCATGTACAGTTTGTCAACAAGACACTTTTACAACTGTCCAACATGAACGACAATGACAACTTATTAAATATGTGGGCCCACATGGATGTTAAAAGTGGACTCAGAAAGGAGTGGCCTGCCCCGGTGTACTCTCTGGTGTGGCATAAAAAAGAATTATGTTGTACTATGAGAAACAACACACAAGAAACAGGCCAGTTCAAAAGGTAAACTCAAGTACCTCTTACAAGGTAGATGATGATAACATGACGACCGTGACTTTGAAAGCAAGTCACGTACTAAAGTGGCGCCCGAGCATGTTTGAAGGGTCTCTCATATGCATATGCACACCCACAAAAAAAAAAACACAACACTTCTAAATCAAGAACTGACAGTGTAAAGAGTTTGGGCTGAAGAGCAAGACCTTGAAGAGCTGCCTTCAGAACTCAGTCTCCCACTCAATTGAAAAAACATTATAAAATAAAACCGAAACGTTCGTTGCCTTGAAAATGTATTCATCATAGAAACAAACAAAAGACGACAACAAAAAATAACAAAAATGAAAATGAAATGCAAGCTTGATGCCAAGAAAAATGTTTTAGAGGCGTCTTTCGACCCCACAAAGAGTGAATGTTGACAAGGATTCTGTGTGTGTGTGTGGATGTGTGTGGTAAAATATGAAAAGTGAGGGACATACGTTTTGTGGTGTAAATATATTGTGACTAATGGTGACACTTGATTATGCATAAACTTATGGTGGATGTGCGCTTAGGAAGTAATATTTAAATCACTTGTAGAAAAAGTTGTAGATTTTAGGAATACAATTTTAGCCCTTAACCCTTAAGCCCTTATCAACAGAAACTAGAATCGAATTGAATTAATTGTTACAATTATCATTGCATTTTTGGAATAATTAAAAATGGAATTACCATTACAGTTACCATTATTTCGTAACTAAAAGTAAAATTACCTTTACAATTACTTTCATCTGATAACAGATTGGTACTGAAATTATTATAATTATTTTTTTAGAATTTTACCCCAAAATTTATAATGAAAAGCAGATCAAACTAATAAATTCGAAGTTTGGAGGCGATTCCATTGAATACAAAACAATGTTCGCCCTAAAACTAGTTTTGGACCAATCGTTTCTATAGCAACTTATTGGTTTATTCTTTCGATTTGACCATAATCTTGCAGAACTATAAAAAATCTTACTAAATAATTGTCTCATAATTATACTCTGTACCGTAGGTACACAGAGTATTATAAGTTTGTGCAAAAGTATGTAACAGGCAGAAGGAAGCATCTCCGACCCCATAAAGTATATATATTCTTGATCAGCATCAACAGCCGAGTCGATATAGCCATGTCCGTCTGTCCGTCCGTCCGTCTGTCTGTCCGTATGAACGCACAGATCTCAGAGATGGTAATAGATAGAGGTTTGACATGTATGGGACATATGCTTCTTATGTCTGCAGGCAGATCAAGTTTATTTTCAATTTTGGCCACGCCCCCTCCCGCCCCCGAAATTTAGAAAAAACGTCATATCTCCCACAGTTTTGAAGATAGATGGCTTGTTCCTTCTGGACATATTTAGTTATTAGGATAACTTATCGATCCGCCAAAGGAATGAAGAAGATCGGATGAACGGTTTTCGAGTTATGATCAAAAGACCAATTTTCTTGGTACAGAGTATGTTATAGTCGGGCTTGACCGACTTTCTTTCTTGTTTTTAGGTTGATTCCATTGAACACAAAACTATGTTTTCTGTTTGTTGAATGTTTTCTCTATGGTGAACATTTTCTCGTCATTAAAAAGAATTCGACTGCGGGCATTGTTTACGCACTGGCGACGCAATGCTTTTGATTTTGTCCTGCGCGTTTGTCTTAATGCTGTTGTGAGGCGGGACATGCTGACCTTTTTAATATCCATCTCAAGAGATATGATTGTCTGTTTGCGCAGTGGATTTCGACAAAATCGATCTTTCACGGCTTTGAGGGCTTTTAGCATACGCACAATGCGCGGACGGCTGGATTTCGCTTAGTCTTTTATTCCATCATCAGTATACTCAAGTAATTTTCCTGTACTTTGCACAAAGTTTCGAGCAATTTCCAGCCACAACCGAAAGATTTCAAAGAATTTTTGATGTAGCAATCTAGAATAAGTGTTACTTGTCAAATAGTCGTCTAGTTTGAGTGGATGCTTTCAATGGTTCTCGAGAACGGTACTAGGTACTAGGTAATATATCTAAAACTTTAGTAGAACCTTGATGTGTAAAATCGAAGGTTTGATGCCAGAAGCCTCATTATGTAAGGACAAATGGAGCAAGCATTTCTCCAACCACCTGGGAGCGATGACGAACACAATGCCGACTCTGGATAAGTAGCGATACCACCAGTCGGTGGTATTGAAATAGACCCACCACCACAGACCAGACCACAGACATTGCTACAAATACTGGATAAACCCCATGAGACACCCACCAATTGATTGTTGATTATAAAACCGCCTTTGAAACTCCTATAAGATCAAAGTTCTTTGAAGCCCTGTCTACGTTTGTCTATAGCCTCTCCAAGCCCTTTAATACCAAAAATAGGTTTTAGGCAGGCTGACAACTTATCTTGTGACTTTATTGATCTGCTGATGGCTTATATACTGCGGCACTAACCAAATACTAACTGAAAAAATGATATGATCTGGGGCTCAGTGTTACATTTTCTCATATCAATAAAAAAAAGGTGTATTATTCACTTGAAAAATATCAAACTGATATTTTGAGCATTTAAAATTAATATTTTAAGATCAAATTGATATTCAACAATGTCACTTTGCTACAATAAACAACAAATACTCTTGGAAATGACTGGTTAATCATCCTATACAACCTGCACTTCACTCAGTTTTTTTGGCTAAGTATTGTAAATAGTTTTAGATGATCAGAAAACAACGGATTAATCATTTTTTTATATATTTTTTTTTACTTTACCTCCTATTTAACACGATGCATCTACATCTTTACATTTCGTTCTGGTTCGGACGTATAAGTAATCCTGGTCAGCTTTAACCAACCCCTTGCAGTTAAATATGCTCTATAACTTTCAAATATAAACATTTATTTATGCACTCAACATTCTTGCATAATTCTACCATAAAAATTTTCAGCAACTACCATTCATTTCTTCTATTTTCCTTTCTCGTCTATAATAAAAATCATTCAAGTATGAAATTTATGCACATCCTGGTAACAATGTCTGCGGGATATTTACTTTTTTCCACTTCTGTACAATTTCCAAGCGGATTAAAGCCCTACGCAAACTGAAATTATGCAAAGTATTTTGCGAAACGCCTCATTGAGTTTGAAAAAAAATATATAAGCGGGGCGAACTATAAAAACGCCAGCTAGAAGAATGCGAAGGACTCGTCAACTTGGTATAAAAGCGCATTCGCATACTGCATGGCAGCAAGTAACAAAAAAAAAAAAACCAACCAGCGGGGGGAGAAAAAAAAAACCATAACCTTGACCTGAAAATTGCTTTGGGTAAAGGCAAGCGACGAGGGGAGAAGATAGGAAGCAGCAGCTCTTCTCTACGTGAATGGAACAGAACGAACATGTTGTTATTTGAGTTTAGTTCTTTGTTGCATTTGCAGCAGCATCCCCCCCCCCACACACACACACACAAAAGACAGACATAAAATAGTTTGTGCAATTTGTGAGGGCGATAGAAATGTGGGTCGTGGTCTTCTTCATCTCTCCCTGGCATCATCGCATCAGCTTGAATTTATTTCATCTCATCATCTTCAGCTGCTATAGTTTACTCTTTATGTAGTTTTATTCGTATAAAATGTGTCAAGCAGCTCAAAGACTTTAACATTTGACATATATAAGCAAACGTACAGCCCACATTGCGTATAAGTAATGCATATTCTGAAAGCTTTTTTATGGCTGAAATAAAAGTGAGATGACTTCATATTGATATGAAACTGATCAAACTAAAAATGAGGGTGAAAACTTTGTTCAGCGGAATATGTAGGAACTATAAAATACTTTTTACATCAAAATTTCAACAATGAAATAGCAATCCCTACCGATCTTTTGCAGCTCTCATTTCTAGCTTGAACCGCTTTCAGTCGGTTCATGCCAAGCTCTCTGAGAGCTCTCTCGTTATGAAAACTCATCTGCCTGCTTAATGGGCAATCGACTATTAAATGAAGGCCAAGCCAGATGTTATGTTCTGTTTATCAGTAGCGAGAAATCTCAAATTAATTTTCCCAAATGCCAAAATTGGCCACAACACACAAAGCCAGAGAGTTGCATTCAAGCGAATAAATGTAGATTTTTGTATATATATATATATATATTTCTTGGGTGTGTTTGTAGTAGTCATAGCTCTGGGGTTGAGGTCACGTCATTCTCTCTACCAAAAAAAAAAAAATTATATATATATACAAAAAATATTGCGTATACGCAACGACGCCTTAGAGGCTTCCAAAATACACAAGCCCAAGGGGTTGCCGACAGCCATCAACGAAGTGAATGAAAGCTAAAACACAATAGCAAACTAAATTTCAAGTTAGCATTGCGTAATCGAAGGGAGGAACATTATTCGTGTTTTTTTTGTGCAAAGCAAACAAAGCTTAAAAAACGCCACGCGGACAGAAGCTAAAGAAACGGGAATAAGACGAAAAATCAATGGGTACCATTATTTTGCACAATTACACACATTTGGCCCAGGGGAATATTCATTCATTCGTAGAAGTATGCTACGTTTTGTTCTGTATTCCTATTGATTTCTGATGAATGACTTGACAACGGCGAAGGACAGCTATATTGCCCATTAAAAGGACATGACATTGAAGGCGAAGGCGATTAAAGGTTGTCGTACAAAAACATACAAATAATGAAGGCTCCTTGGCAGAGGAAACTAGTTTTGGTTTGAATGGGAGTGTGTGCGTGTGAATATGTTTGTTTTTTTCAGTCATGCTTGCGCTGTTAGCCATTCGTTCTTAGGGTAGCTTTGTAATTAGACAAGTTAGAATTATTTGATTATATTTAAGTCAGAGAATAATCATTTGGTGATACTTGGTTTTAACTTTCAACAGAGAATGAGTGTAACTTTCGTTGAGGTTGATTTTAAAAGTCTGCGGTAGATTTTAGAAAAATATTGGAAAATATTGCCTAAGTTAACTTTGCATATCAAAACTATTTTGGCGGTGCACTCAACCAAGTCTCTTCCCAAATCACAAGAGATGTGAAAATTAAACTTGGATGAGCAGAGAATTCTATAGCATCAGTAAGCATATCCATTCAGTGTTTTTGGCCGTCGTTTTCGCCCACTGTGGGATCCTGGGTTCGATTCCGCCTCGGCACTTCTAATAAAAAAGTTTTTTCTTTAAAAACTTACACACCCGGTCACCTTTACTAGCTATAGGCGCTAGCTTTGAAGTATCTAGACATGAAAAAGCTGCTCAAACTTAGCCCTTCGAATGTGGCGTGTAACTGTTAGACCCAATTAGGATCAAAAAGTCGGTTGTTGCACATGAACCTATTAAAACGATGGTAAGCGTTCTGTAAAATACACATCGAGTAGCACACAAAGACTAATGGCTTTGTTGTAACTCTCAAAGTGAACCATGAACCTGGCCGGTATGCATACGTTTCGAAAAAGTTTCTGCTTATACACAAATTAGGAACTTTAATAGTTTGTTGGTTCATTTATTAACGTTGGGGTATGAAATTCGATCAGAATTCGGAGATGACAGATGAAAGAAAGCTGAAAGAATCAAGTTTTTATACCCTTGAGGGTCGTATGAACTTAAGGGACGCTTTTTCATTGAAAACAAAAGGCTATATTTCAAACACAACTTTTCTATGGCAGCTATACTAAATAGTCTTTAGAATTTGACCAATAAGCATTGGAAAACTTACCTAAGAGGTGTGAAGACGGTTCCATTCAAAAGCAAAAAAGATGGAAAAAGGATTATAGTTCCCATATTTTGTAAATTTTTGTTCCTGAAGGCAAACGCTTATCGTCTCAAGACTCGCCACTGAGCCGAACCAATTCTTATTTTAAAGTAGTTTGCATAGAAACAGACGAGCGGACAAAGGGACATGGCTAGATCAACTCAGGTCGACAAGCTGATCTAGAATGTTTGGAACAATCAACTCGACAATTTCAATAAACCCCGTGCAAGGGTATAAAAATAAGGCGTATATAAAATTGTAGAAGCAACCTTTCAATTTCTAAACCCAGAAACTTTTGAAAGCCCTGCTAAAAGTAGATGACATACAAATATTTATGTTTACTTCGTCTTTTTTAAATCAAAATCTTCTGTTCCTTTTTAGGCAACTTTAACAGCATTTCCTGAACTGAAGACGATAAATTTCGTCTACTTTCGAGAGAATAACAACAATATGCCCTCACTTTTGAACGTATTTCATGAAATCATTTTACAAAGTGAGCTTAGCATAAATTTAGTAAGAAATAACACAGGTTTAACAGCTTTTGCCACAGAGATTTTATAGTTTTAATAACAAAGGGCTCGAACTTGCAAAGAGCAAACGTTTTTAGATCAGTTTAAGAATCAAAACTGTTTTCCATTTCCAAATTTATGTGGTCAGTTAAGAAAGGTGAGATGGTTTATGTAGAATTTTGGAAGCATGTTTAGGTTTAAAGCAGCCAAACCATAAGAATTGAATCCATATAGATTGAGATTGTTACGGTTTGGATTAATATATTCTTTGAAGATGAAAGTTGTGTTAGTTATGTAAAATTGTTTTTATTTAAAACATATAAAAATAAAAAGTTACATCAACAGCACGCTCAGCTTATTCTACGTCGTTGCTGTTATCCCTTTTTGGCTCCCGATAGCCTCTCACACTTCTAAGTATTAGATTGTGCTGTTAATTATGCATTCAAGTGCTGATACTTTGTTTTACAAATTTTAAGAGTTCTTGTAAATATCCTAAACACATACAATTAATAAAAAAAAAAAATCATGATAAATGCGCTCAAAAGTATGCCAACTTTATTTTCCTAAGCTATTATCAGCTTAAATACGTTGTCGAGAGTCAGTTATGCCAGCGTCAATCATGTTCACAGTTAAAATGAATCAACGGTTAACAAAATATAAGAAAAATTTGATTCTGAATTATTTGAATTAAAAAGCATAGCATACTTTAAAGGGCATGTATTTTCTGCAAGTTAATTCTGTTTGGTAATAGATTCTAGCTTAAAATCAACTAAAATTCAGTAAATTCAAGTGATAAATTTCCCAATTACCAACAATTATCATGCTTCAACTCAATGACCTCAGCTCAGAGGTTAATCCTATCGGCCCCCTTTTGTACTGCACATTAAATCCTTGACATAATATCAAACAAAAAATTCAGCAAGGATTTTGAGCCAGCAATGAGCATGCGCAGCCTTGAAATGGATAATTTTAGTTATGACCCTCACATAAAACCATTTAATGTGAAGAAATGTTAATGTTTCGATAGGAGCAGAGAGAGAGACAGAGTTTTATAATATACAATTGTTGTTAATTTTTAATCAATTTGCCATTTACGTAGAAATCATAAACAAAAATAACAATAATAATCATAAACAATTTAGTTGTAAGTTGAGTAGGGCCACATTACCTTTTAATAAAAATATTTCCGTTATTAAAAGCAATTTCTAAATTGTTTTTGTTTTCCATGAATGAAAAATGTCAACGCACGACGGAAAATGAAGAAGAAGAAATAGGCGCGCAAAAAAATGGGAAATTCTAGAATTATTATCTAGATGTTGCAGAGCAAAGAGCGACGCACACACGCACGTACACACACACACGCACACACACACACAAGATTTCTGGTAGGCCGAGGCTTACTTTTTGTAATGATTGGATTTTGGTATTTGGATTATTTTGTTAAACACAAATTTGATTTATGTAAGCAAACACTTTTCGTTACTTTTTCTTTATATTTTTTTATTTTTTTTGCTATTTGAATTTGCTCAGTTCTTGAGTTGCACACACGACGACAGCGACTGAGGGGGAGACGACTTCCGCATTTGCCCTCAAGCAGCCGAGGAGGAATAGCAAATATTTTGTTGCGATAAATTTTTTGTTTGATATAAATTTTATTTTACAATTTTTTGTAGTTATATTTTGGTGTTTTTTTTGATTAGTTGGAAATCTAAAGCTTGTTTTGGTGTTTGGTTTAGAAAGAAGCCAAAGTGTAGATTGACAGCCCAACCAACAGTACTGAGGGTAACTTTTTTTTTCGTTCATCGTCCAAGCGAAACATGCAGAAGAGATGCGAGAGAGAGAGCGCGAGAGAGTGCGAGACCAGAGTTCATTTGCCACGTGAGCGCGTGGGGCATGCTCGCTCTCTCTATCTCTGCTGAAATGTATGTTGCAATTTGTTGTTGATGGGGTAAAGAAAGTGGAATTTCTCGCTCTCTTGGCTAGAGTTGGATTTTGCTTTAACTAATTAGGTTTTCCCTTTGGTTTGCTGTATCCCTCTCTCTCTCTCTCTCTCTCTCTCTCTCTGTTGAAGTATACATACATAAATATTAGACTATATATTTTATAGAAATATTTTAGAGCATAAATAACACCTGCTCCCCTGGCGCCTGCGCACAACAAAAACGTGGTCCGCAACGAGGCAACTTGCTACGTTATCTGGCTGTGGGGGAGGAGATGCAGGAGGGAGGGCTTTGGCCAGGTCATAACAATGGCTGAAATGAGCAAAGAAAGAAAAAACTCTTGTCTGTTTATGCAGAAATGAACGCTGCACAAAAGGAGAGACACAGACATAGAGAGTGTGGGAGAGAGAGAGCGAGAGAGAGCAATTCATTCGCTCTGTTCCCATTTTACTTTGGTATAAATAATTACGCCAATTTATAAATAATCAAACGAAGCGCACAATTTTAAGGTCCTTGTCTTCAGGAAATTACCACTCCAATTAAATCCTGTATAAAAATATTGACTAATTGATAAAATGCTGTAGAGCCAAGGATTTTTTCCAATTCCTTAACAGTTTTTTCTTTCCTTTGTCAGAACAAAATTGGAGCATGACCTACATTCTTGACTAAACAAAGCATAAAAATTAAATTTATTTATTTACATACATACATATGTATGTTGCCCAGAGTTAGCCACACCAGAACCAGTACAAACAGTTGTGAACATTTATTAGTTCTCGGTAACAATGGAAAACAGTTGGCTAGGTTTGTGCCTACTAAGCGTATACTTTATTTGATACTAAGGCGCTGAAATAAACTAAATCAACGAACTGGATACAGTTTTTCTGATCAAATCCTGGATTATTGGTTTTCCCAATTGTTTTGGATAAGCAGTTACTTGAGTTATGGCAGATGTAACATCAGGGGTCGGCAATGAGAGCAGAGATTGTGCCATAGAATTTCAGCAGAAAATCATCAGAGAAAATTTGCTTATTTGTGGGGCGCATTCAACCAATGAGCTACAAAGCATTGCAATAAAGAGAAGAAAAGCCATTTTCAAATGTTTTCTCAGTTGCCACTGGCAACTTCTCTGCCCACATTGCCGACCACTGCTCTAAATGCTTGCGAGACATTAAAAAACTTCTTTTTAAGCCATACGCTTCGGTTAGGCTAAGATTTTTGGGTACAAAAAAGAACAAAACTAACCTAAATGTGTCGCATTTACAAAAATTTCCTTCAAAAATGCGTAAGAAATAAAAAAAAGGACTGTTATGTCGCTGATTCTAGATTGAACATATTCGTGCCTGCTCTTTCCGTAATTTTTATACGCGTTACTCGTAGAGTAAATTCTTCATCAGCATCAACAGCCGAGTCGATATAGCCATGTCCGTCTGTCCGTCCGTCTGTATGAACACATAGATCTCAGAGACTAGAAGAGCTAGAGCAACCAAATTTTAGATGTAAGTTAGTATTGTCTGCAGGCAGATTAAGTTTGTTTCAAATTTTGGCCACGCCCCCGCAATAAAAATAACTCCTACAATTTTTAAGATATCGAGCTTTTGCAGTGTAGACTATGTGGCCAATATCTACAATCTCACAAATTTTCACAAGGATCGGATAATAAATGGCCGAGTTAAAAAAATGTTGCATACTTATCCGAGCCGCATGAATTTCTTAAACACTAATTGAACTGAGTAACGGGTATTTCGAAGACGGGCAGGGCCGACTTTAACTTACGCTCTCGTTATTCAACGGGTTGTGAGCTTTAAGACATTTTCTACAGGGTTTTGTAGACAAAGTCCCACCAGCACAATCTGTCAAACAAAACTGTTTGTATGAGAAGGCGCCTTTAGGTACGGAAATCTCAATGCTGAGACATGAAAGACGTATAAAGTTAAAGAAACTTTGATCTACACTTTGAGAGAAACATCTTAAGCTTCAAGTTTAGTCTTATATTGTCTTCTTTCAAGCGATATTTGCTACATATTGAGAATGTCGAAAGGGTATTCAACATTCCTGTTCTCGTTTCCGAATTCGATTTGTAAGAAAAGGCAAGCACACTACATGGCACTTTTAAAAGCCTTTGTATAAGGATGATAAAAATAAGGACTGTGGTCTATTCGGCAACTTGCCTTATAAACTGGACACGTTCATCTCTACAAAAATTTTTCTTATGTTAAACAACAGAGCAGTAACACTAATGTAAATATATCAACACTATGTTGGCAGATAGCGCGTTCTGCTCTGAAAAGTATGCAACCTTTTGTATAATCTTTATAGCTCTACCATTTTTTACTCGATCTTTAGGCAAATTTGAAAAATTATAAATATTAGATAGATAATCAAGACATGATATATGATAAAAATCTAATACAACAAATCACTCAACCCCAATAATTATTAATAACAACCACTTACTTGCACAAATTTCAATCGCTTAACAAATAATACCATTATTTAGCCAACATACCTGAAAATATAGGAAAATAAATATTTATATTAATGAACAAATTTTTTCCAAATGACTTTAAAGCTTACAAATTAATACAATCAGTTTATTATTATATGTTATTACTCATTTTAAGCCCCGCCAATTCCAATAAGGTTATTATTTGTCATTTGCTGGTTTCTATCTTTTATTCAGTGTTTGCCTTTTTAATGGGCTCATTGATATTTTTAGCAAATATCGAGCCATATTTTATTTGAGCAGTAGCTCAATCAATGCTTTAATTGAAATTGCAGTCCCTCTCAGAGTTCCTATATTTTATTTGTGATAAGATTACGGAAAAACTGATTAGATGACTCTTGAAAAAGAAAAACAACAACAGCAGCACTGATAAAGCTTGAAGGTTTTGCTTTGTGTTTTGAAAATTCACTTTTTTATAAGCTGGCCAAGCAAACAAAAAAGCGAAACTGGTTGCTTGTAATTTTCCATATGGCAGTTGAGTGCAGCCAAAGACTAGTTCTGTAAGAGGTTTGCTGCTTTTGAGAGTCGGTAGCCATGATAATGATATAATATTCGATAAGAGTTAAACTATGGAAAATTTGTTGGTAGTCTTGAAAGAAGAAGCTTTTGTGGCAGGTTTTTGATGTGAATGATTAAATGGTATTTCTAAGTCAGGATTTACATAATACCTAAGAGGAGATTTGAGCAAGAGCAATGTGGTGGCTTGCCCCTCTACACCTTTTTCCCACAAAACGAAAGCTTTTTAAACAACTTCATAAAGTTTGCTTCACCGTATAAATCCAGTCTTAGCCAGAACTTACACGATGAAGCAAGCTTCATAAAGTTTTCTTAGAAGCCGTAAAATTCAGGGGATAATATCTAGAATTTATAAAAGAAAGGTATAGAATCTCCTTATAAAATAAATTCTCGAAGTACTCCTCCCCGACTTAGAGGTCAAGCTGGCATCCTTGATGGGAACCGAAAGATTATGAACTATATCTGGTCTGACCCAAAAAAAAAAACTTGGAGGGGCTCCTTAGTGCAAACCTTCTAGTTTTAAGCTATATGGGTGACTCTGGACTCTGCCCTAGAGGCTGCTTGGCGACTCAACCTAAAGAGCAGGGATCATATAATTAGGGATCGCATATCTACGGTGGAGATCAAATTATAAAATTAATCTACACACTAGGAAATCTTCTTGGGGGCTGCTTGTTGGGGACCAGAGGACTAAGCATTACCTTAATACCAGGGTCAGGGTCAGTAAGTGAGGATACTCGTTAAAGACCAGAGAATAGTATAGAAATAAAAACTAAGGGCTTTAAGTACTGTAAGTGCTCGCTAAAAACCGGAAAACCAACTATAGCTAAATACCAGGATTGAAAAATGTAAGTCCTCGTTGTGAACCACTGAAAAAACTAGAAATCGAGAGCAGGGGGTTATCAAGTGGGGATCCTTGGTAGAGCCCAGAGATTAGTCTAGACCAGGGATGCCCGCAGCCTATACCCAAAGGCTGTATTCTTTGAAATTGAAACCACACTTTATTATGAGTTCGTGTGCATCAGACAGCCACATACACAAAGCACCAGGCAATAACCTGTTTTCCCTTTGGTTTAGTTGTGTTTGTTGTTGCTTCAGCATTAATTTCTTCATTTGAAATGATGACTACGCGGCCTCAAGGTGCCCGTGGGCACGCCTGATCTAGACTTTAAAACCAGGGCTCCGAGGTGGGGAAACAAATGGTTAAAATCAGAGCTCTCCTAAGGGTTTTTAGAGGCATAGATTTTAGCATAAGATACTCAATGAGCACTTGATATTAGTGGTACCTTATACTAGGCTTATTATCCAAGAAATTAGCATTCTTTTTCAAGAGATATCAGCTACTTATTTTCTTATATTTCATTTTCGATATTATTAAAATGTTCAAAGTCTTTAAAGCTTCCATTTTACATCCTGAACTAACTAACAATACGCACTAGTGATTCGATGGCTTGGTGTGAACAACTGGAGCCAGCTCAAAATGTCATTAAAATATGGATTAACATTCTTTTGGTTCCATTTATATCTATCAAGGGTGTGGTGCATCGGGTAGTGTGTGTGTGCAAAAGGCTGTGGAAAAGTTTGAGGGTTCGTTACCGCCTAGGGACATACAATGAATAAGTGTTTTTTGTGTATTAACTTTCACAGCCGGTCACCTTCACCAGCTTTGAGGCAGCTTGTCATAAAAAAGCTTCTCAAACTTTGTGGTTTGGATTCGTTTCGAGTTGGATGTATGGCTTTTTTAGCCTTGTTTAATGCATTCTTATGAAAATATTTCATAGAAAAGACCAATTTACTTTCGAAATTTTTGGATTTTACCAGGGATGCAAACCGGTTCTGAACCGAACCGGTTTTGAACCGAACCGAACCGCTTATTCCAGCTGGTGAACCGAACCGCAAACCGAACCGGCTTCCTTTAAGAATTGCTGAACCAGACCGAAGACCACAAATAAAATCGGTTCGGTACGGTTCAGTTCTCTAACGAGTTTTAAGACGGGACTCGCTTTCCTCTAGCCAATGATACTTATTAATTTGGGAATTTGAATCGTTTCCCTAAGATCATTTTTCTACATTTCGTTTGCGCTACATTCTTACCGATGTCGGAACTTTTAAGGATGACTTGACGAAAATTTAAGAACAAGTAATCTTGCAAGTCCTCTGTAATTGCCCTCCGATCTCTTAATATACATACCATCAATCTAAATTCTTTCATCTAGTGGACAATATTTGGAATCTTCTGTAATATTTCTTCAGTTTTTACACTTTTCTATTCTAATCTTTTCTAGCCGACATTCTCCGTTTTCGAAGATCGTTCCTCAAGGAACATATAGACGAATCCTTTGAATCCGGACATAATATGATAATGTTGTTTATTGGTATTGAAACTTAAACAGTGTGAAAAAATTAACCAGATTGATAAAAAAGAATATGAGTCCCTTGAAGAAGATTAAAAGAAGAGCTGTAAAAGAGGTACCTGGTTTTGTAAAAGCTTCGAACCTAGTTTTAAGTCGGGTGCTGGTTGACTAATTAAAACATTTTCAACAATATTTTTGATAAGCTTTTAACTGAAAGTCCACAGATCTTTTACATAAATTCAAAGACGGGAAAAAATGCATAGTTTTTGGTACATTTAAACAAAAGTTTTTGTAAATTTATTTGGATTTTGATACTTGAATCAAGTATTTCTGTATTTTAATTATTTTAGTCCAAAAACAAAGAAGCTAAAATTATTTGCCCCAGACAAAGGTAGACCTAAGCTCACCTGGAAAAAAGGTTATCGCCTATAACCCCCACAGTCTTATCAAAATCAACAACAAAGTAAGCCAAACCATGCAATTTAGTTGAAATGTAATTAATAACAAGGGCAAAAATTTTCCACCTAGAAAGGAAGAGGGGGGTGAATGACTACAACCATTAAGAGCATGAGTAACGGCGATCATCAAGGGGAGCAGCGCGCAGTCTAAGCAACCTGAGAGCCACACAAAGTAAAACCGAGAGAGAGAGAGAGTGGGAGAGTGGGAGAGCGAGACCACAAAACCGGCAAACAACGCTGACGACAAAGCTGAAGCTTTTTTTGATGCGAAGGTTTACAAGTTGGCCTCAGTGTGACAGTGAACGTCGTACTGTTTGTGAGTGTTTCTGAGTTGTGGTTGTGTTATGGCCCCAGTTGAACAAAAACCTAAAAAACTAGCGAAACATCGTAAGAGGCCCATCAAAATAGTGTGAAGGAGGGAACAGCAACAGTTGTCCATTATTCAAAATATCCAAAACAACAACCACCTGAAATTGAGATCTCTCGTCGTCATACAGCCAAAATGTTTGAAGTGGCCTGCCTGATGTTCATTTGCCCTTGGCTTATACTCGTCTTGCTCATGTTCGTCGCCATGTCTGTGCTCTAACAACAAAAAAAAAATAATTGGGCACATTGCAACACTTTTTGGCAGTGTGCCCAACTAAATTGTTACTTTTCCTAAAAATATTCCTCAAATTTATTGTTTATTTTGTAAGTAACAACAACAACAACAACCACAAAAAGTGAAATGTGATTTTAAGAATGATGCAAACATTTGTACCTACTAGTTTATGTATTAAATTTTAATTTATTTTTAATAAAAAAAAACAAGCAAAAACCACAAAATCAACTAATTTGCATAAATTACTCAACAGAGTCAACAGGTGGCGGTGGGGTGCTGAGAGGGGGGAGAAATTGTATGGCATATTTGTCATATTTCCAGGGTGTGGGCGGTGTGCTTAAATACGTTGCGGCTCATTGACTTGACTCTGCAGACAGAGAGGAGAGAGACGAGCCGAGTTGAGGTGAGGTAGGTACCTAAGTATATGGAAAATTTGTTGACATATTCAATGAAGCGTATGCATATAAGTGTATACACACACACACACACACACCCCCTTTGTGAGGTGAATTTAAACACTTTAGAGAGAAGCTTACTTAAAGCAGTATAAGCCTATAGCCTATATACAATATCCATTAACTTGTTTACAATCGTTAAATTGTGACTAGTTTCATAACAACTTAATGATTTTTATTCCGCTTGACCACCAGTAAAAAGTCAAAACATAAAGCTTTACACGCATTTTAAATACTTATTTAAATTTGAAGGTTAAAACGTCAAGAAACTGAATGAAGAATGAAACCTCTCAAATAAATTAACACAAAATAATAAATGGTATAATTATTTCAGATTTTTTTAAACTTCTTTAGCCTATAACATAAAGAAGAGTACTTTATACCTAACTCATGGCTCATGGCTGGGAGTACCAAGGGTTACCAATAGCCATCTAGGAAGCTGCCAATTTACTTAGCCATTGCCTTTTCAAAGAAGTGCAGCTTTACGTTTAATTAGTTAGTCAAGCAGCTCTGTGGGCCCCTGTTTCTAATACTAGTAATGCCAAAAGGCTGTAGATACTTAAATGATATCGGTCCATATCTCCGTATCCGACACCATAACACTGAGGAATATCAGTTAGCTGTCAAACTTGCTACTCAAGGCACTGATATCCAGCTATTGGCTATTCACAAGGAGAGAAAACTGTCGCCTTAAACTGGAGTCAACTTGAAAAGTACTAGTGCCAGTTAAGGGCCATCATCACGCATGGGAAGTCACTCACAACCTTCCTTAGGTTTGACTAGCAAAAGTATTCATTTTGAACCACAACCCTTAAAGGTTCCCGAAATTGAACCAACAAGGAAAGAATGCCCTCAGGATCCTGACAGAGCTCTACTACATGGGCCACTGTAGGCTGCGGGGTCACCTGTACAAGTTGGGAATAACAAACATCCAGCTATGTAGATTCTGTGAAAAGAAGGAGGAGTCCTCCGAAAAGGTATTAGCATAAGCGATGCTCTGGCGGGACGCAGATTTAACAGATTTGGGGTACCAGGCTTACACCCAAACAGATAAGTTGCGTACAACCCACAAAAATACTGACATTCCCACAGTAAATTGGACTGCTAGGAGAGTAGGGGCTACAATAGACCAAGACTGAATAGATTGAATCTTTAAAATAATACTGAAAGAACTTGAAAAGAGATTGAAACTATCAAAATCAAGATTTATAATCTTTCAACTTATCAAGCCTTCTACAATTTTCTTTAAAGCTTCAGCCAAAATAATATTTTGCTAGGTATTCCCCGGAAAAGTTAAAAAATTGAGATGGATTACATCTTAAAGTGGAGGTACTTAGTATTTACCGATCTTTATACAAGATGTTTGAATTTATATTAAAGTTGCCTCTGTTCACTTTGGACAACGATTTGTCTCGGTTTCTAGCTTATTATCTTGGTTTTATATTGATTTTTTTCTTATTGTACCATTTGGACTGGATATGTCTTAAATAAGATTCTTTTTTCATATACTTTGGTTGATTTTCAGCTTCGTTGAATGATTAAAAGGATATTAAAGACATATCCAGTCGAAATGGATATTATTTGGACCTTTTTTTCTTTCTGTATGTGTAACAGCCAAAGGGAAGCATCTATATGCAGTATAAGAATGTATGACAATCATACTTGCTGCCTGATCAAGTTAATTTTTAAGTTTTGCCACGCCCCCGCTAAATAGAATAATCGTCATATCTCTCACAGTTTTAAAGACATATAGCTTCTAGTCATATTTAGTTATCAGGATGGCCTATCGATCCGCTAAAGGTAAAGTCAAATCAAGTTATAAGCAATAGAAAGTTCGTTGGAAATAAGTAGAATGCAGATTTTGTTATTTTAAAAAAATAATTTCTTAGGGCCGATTTCTCATCTTTGAAATAGCTGCTATGTGTCAGATAAGCTTAGATTTTGTAGGTTTATGTGACAGATAGCTCTAGTAGATTAGAAAATGGCTCTTAATGTTTCCTTTTTAATTTTTAAGGATAACTGGCCTCAAATGATAAAGTAGAATTTCGCAACTATATAAGGTAGTAGGAAATATAGAAAATTATTTCTACGCATCTGCGTCTGTGTTACACAATCAACTAAAAAGCCCAAGCAAAGTAACCAGGTGGCCAATATCTCTTTGCCTGTATGTATATTTCTGTTTGCCTTATCTAAAAACTTACTTTCAGGTGCCAACTATCTGCATTCCTGATAAGCCAAAATGAAAAGTTTTATAGTTTTCAGGCACATACCAAAATTAACAAACATTTCTAATAAATGAAAAATGATTTTCAAATAAATTTCATAAATTTAATGTTAATGCTAACTAATAAAAGTGAAAGCTGTGACAGATGGGAAACCATAATTACTTGCCATAAAATGAATTATGTAAATGCAATACTAAAATTTGAATCACAAATCAATTAGTTAAACACAGTTAAACACTGCAAGCAAATGAAGCTTTATGCCTAAACAAAGCTTTATTTATATTTGATAAGCAAATTTTGTGATTTTCGCTACTTTCAATAATAAATATTTGCAAGTAAAAATATTTAGATTGTTTTTTTTTGGGTTAAGTATGCTTTGCGCATTTTTGTGTGGTGTCATTGACACTAATTTTGGTAAATAAGTCAATAATCAAGATGTGAGATGGGTCAACGGTACTGAAGAAGAGTTAAAGAAATCCCCAAAACCCAGTTAGGTTATTCCGTGAGGTTTTTTGTTTGCAGAGCTGTTTTATGGCGTAGCATGAACTATTCTCTTCAAGCTGCCTTCGTAAGACCGCTTCGTTTCCCTTTCTATACAACAGAAATCAGAAGCAAAGCAAAAATAAGTGTTCTGTACGAAAAGTGAGAGTCTGATAATTTTATACCTGTCATTTTGGTGAGCAGACAGCACAGGAAAAATTTTTTAACATATTTAGCAAAGCAAGCTCTGGATTTAGGTAAGTAAAAAGCTTTCAGGCCCAGTTTCTTCTGCTTCTTTTCATGTATTGATAGCGACATGCCTTGAGGAAAAGAGTCTAACTCTTTAAAAAGTAACCTAGTTAGGCACGACTACCCTTTGTTTTGCTCATATAAATATTATTACAACTCTTTGAGTGACAAAATATGGTTTACAATATGGGTTAATCTACTTTTTCATCCACTACAACTAAAAATGTTCGACAATTGTTTTCTTTTTGGCAGAAATCAACTGCCATTTAATTAAAAATCCAACAATAATTTCTGGCATACACAAACCAAACGAAATTTGAGATATATCGCGTGCTGAGGCCATTTTTGTATTGGAGGAAGAGAATAGTAGTAGTGCATTGCACCTTTCAGCCTTTTAATGGGTCAGCCAGCCAGTCAGTGCCAGGACTCGAGACATTGTTGTTTTGCTACCATAAATTTTGAATGTTTACATTCGTGTTCTTGTTGTAATGGGCACTATGAACTCGCACAGTTCCGGTCGAATGCAAATTGGAGACTGCCAGTTCATTGCTCTAGTTTTGAATAGAACCCAAACAAACAAAAACGAAAAAAAAGTGAAAAAAAAGTACAAAAACGGCACACACACAGGACAGACTTTTGCTTATAATTTGCGCACATAATTAAATGCAACTTCGGCTTGGGGCAAAGAGTAAGAGAAAGAAATTATGTGTGGCTGACTGATATCAAATTACAACTAATAATTTTTAGCGGTTATTGCATGAAGTTTTGCTTTGAAGTAGTGTTGCATTTTGTTTGTTGCCTGGAGTTGACTTGTCTATGCAATTATAGCCAAAAGGGGCGGCAAAACTTTTCCTTTTTTTTTCTGTTAGCGCTGGATTTACTGGGGTATTTAAGGCTTGGCATGGGGAAGGCTGACTGGAAGGCAAAATAAGTGACCTGGTTATATTATTTCGATTTTTATTATCTTAAGCGGGGGGTTTGGCGACTGTTGAACAAACTATTTCAGCTAAACGGTTAGCTTTGGGTAAAATTAATTTAAAGAAAATAAAGGCACCTTTTTTGTGTGATTTTTCTTGTTTCAATATATGAGAAGAGATTTTTGCTCTATTGCAAACTTGCAAGTTCAGGGTTTGTTTTTGGTATTTTTTGTAGTTTGTAGTAATAAATATCAGGCTTAAATGGCTAGACCGAGCTACCTACATCAATGGCTCCAATAGCTGATAAAGTTGACCTGCTTTGAAGGATTTTAGCAACCACTTTGGTATTAGTTCTCACATTGAGGGCACACACTACCCACTGCACCACAGCCTGCTGCTGGTAAAGTAAGTGAATTTTGATTCAGTGATCTTTTTTGTCTCTATTTATGTTGAATAAAGTTGTGGAATAGGATAGGATTCCTTCAATCGGGTTTCAGATCCTAGGCGAAAGCATAAAATTATTTAAGCTATCTCGGAAATTAGAAGGGAAGTCCCTCCTTTTACTGGACCTAGTTTTTGGTCTAAGTGAAGGAGCATCACCGCTCCTGCCATCTCAACCTAACCTAACCTAACCTATCTCGGAAACTGTTAATGCTAGGAGCTTGAAAGTCGGTGTGAAAATTACAAAAGAGAAGTAAAATGATATATCGGTTCAAAACTTGTTTTAGAACCCGAATGTACCGTTTATTTTAGTTTATTCGTGGGACACTCAATATTAAGTTGCACATTCCAACCATTTCGAATCAGTTAAAACCAATTTTCAGCCTAAGTCTATATATTCTTTTAATTTTGTAAAAGAAACAATTCAACAAAAACCTGATATACAGGCAGGCATGCCAGCTTCCCTGATCTTACTACCTATTACTTCATACAGCTAGAGCAGGGGTGCCCACAGCCTAGGCGCTAGCTCCGCTCTCGTTTTTATACCCTTGCAAAGGGTATTATAGTTTTGCCCAAAAGTTTGCAACGCATAAAAATATTCATTTCCGACCCCATAAACTATATATATTTGTGATCAGGGTGACGAGCTGAGTCGATTGAGCTTTGTCCGTCCGTCTGTCTGTTTCTACGCGAACTAGTCTCTCAGTTTTAAAGCTATCGAGCTGAAATTTTGTACAGAGTCTTCTTTTTGCTGCACACTACTAATATGTCGGAACCGACCGGATTGAATGACTATATCTCATAGCTCCCATAGGAACAATCGGTCGGAAAACTAGTTTTAGTTTGAAAAACTGTTTTATTTTGAATGGAAACTTCTCCAAACTTTGTATTCACAGGTTTTCTCTGGTTTTTTATAATTCTACCAAGTTTTATTAAAATCGGACACATATATGGTATAGCTGCCATACAAAAGATAGGTATGAAAAACAGTCTTAGTTAGAAAAACTTTTTTGTTTTTAATCGTAGCATCCTGCAATTTTGTATTTGTTTGTTTCTCGTGCTTTTACACAATTCTACATGTTTTTGTCCAAATCGGATGACTATATCATATAGCTCCCATACGAACGATCGGTCGGAAAAAAGAAAAAAAAGAGTATTTTTGGAAAATATTTAATCGAGCACTTGCAAGGGTATAAAAACTTCAGCACAGACGAAGTTAGCTTAGCTTTCTCGTTGTTTTACTTATAGACATGGTATAGAGACTTAGGCATAGCCACACTCTTCTCTTTCTCTTCGGTGCCTCTGGCAACATTGAAAGCAGCAACATATACGTGTCTTCAGCGTAGATTTTGTTGTTGGCTACGAATGCTTGCGGGTGCTTCAGACAGCTCTTTCTATATGTTGTGGTTGTTTTTGCTTCAGAAATAAGTTCTTCATTTGTACTGGTGTCTATGTGACAGAATGTTGGTTCTGAACACCTATGAACTAGATTTTAAGCCAATATATCTTAAGGAATCGATAAGATTCCAGAAAAAATAAACCATTAATTTTTTGGATTTTTTCTGAAGACTTTTTGTGTGAGTATTTAAAACAAGGAGAGCCACAAAAATTTTGATATTTTGGTTTTAGCAGTAGTCTAAGTAAATCTTTGCTACTTTTAGTGAATATATTTTCAGGAATTTTGGTATATTTTTTGTAGTATTTTCTTTATAAAGAGACTATTATATCTTGTTGAATAATTGTTACCAACTTCACTCACAGAGTATCTCATATTCGTACCCCCCTTCAATTGTTAGCAATACTATATTTTTGCACCATAATTGATATACATTGTGTCTGTTTTTTTGTTTTTTTTTTGGTATTTTCATTTCTTTCACATTTCAAAAGCCTAAATTACGACTGTTTGGTGCTGTGAGTTGAAGAGTTTCATAAGAATTTGCTTGAAGATTATGCACAAAATGTGCAGCAAAACTGCAGCAAAAATGTTTTCCTCTTTCGCTCTTTCCCTCTGCTAGTATTTGCCATGGCAAATACCAACTACTTTGGTGACGCCAAAGTGTCTGGCCCATCATTAGCGTCGTTGTAGTCTTCGTCTCCTGCTTGAAATCCAAAACCAAAATAAATTTAAACGTTGTGTTTTCTGGCTTTGTTTGTGGAAACTAATGAAGCGCACCATGTGCCAACAGCAGGAAAAAAAAACCGTTTTTTTTTCGCTGTGGTTTATTTTTACATTTTTGAGGTGGGGTTGCTCGGGGTTTAGACGCCTTCGCCACCATCAACCAAGCAGCTCATTAGCTTGGCCAAATAAACGCATTGTGTTTTTGTGTTGCCTTAACCAAGCCAACCCAGTGCGAGCATGTGACTTTGTTTGTGTCTGGTCGGCGCTTTTATTTAACATTTGCCACGTGGCTGCTGCTGGGCTGTATAAATAATTACAATTTTGCAGCTGAGAAAGTTGTATTAATTTTTAGAAGAGCCTAAGAAGTTCAATTTCTTATACAGGGCAACTGCTTTGATCTATATCACAATCTGAAACAAGTTGCTTTTAATTGCGCGATTCATTTGTTTGCATTTATGCAACAATTTTTAATTATTCTTGGAAATAATGTGTAAAAACTACAGCAATTAATCATACATACGTACGTACATGTATAGTATATCCATATGCATGAGCAAATCGCTCTCACGTAAAAGTGAAATTTGACACGCCTCTCGAAACGCCCGAAACACTGACAGAGCAGTTAAGTGTGAATATTGCGAGGGGATGTCATCAAGTTGAGAAATATAAAAGTTTCTAAAGTTTTTAAAATTTTATTAAAATATCATTTTTAGCTCGCCAAATATGACCACAATCAATATGTTCTGTGCTGTCTGCTCACCGCAAAGACAGCTACAAATTAAACAAAACTACTCACTCTCTGAACAGAACACTTTTTTTTGCTTCTCTAGTGTTTTTTTACTTACACAAAGCTGGCTTATGATAACAGCTTGAACGAGATACTTTTGTTTGCCTCTCAGCAGTTGAGAAAGAGAGTCAAGTGTTAGCTCAAAGTGTGTTTTCTTTTGATGTTACATTAGAAGCACACTAGGACGCATGCACACTTGCAGTTTACTGAGGCACACGAACAACATAAACAAGTGCGCTTAAGTTAATCATGGAAACAAATGTTCAAAGTGAGAAAGAAAACTCTTGATGGTTAGGCAAAGAGTGAGTGAAAGTCAAAGCCAAAGGGATCTCTTTTTGCTTTATATTTTCTGTAGAAACAGTGTCACAGTTGAACCGTAAGTAAGTAAGTACTTGGTAAAAAAAATTCGTATTTCAGTACGTTTTTTAGGATATATAAGATACATTTTAAACTATTCAAAGATTTCTTAGCTCACCTTTCATCAAAAGTTTTTTAAAACAAGAAATTGCATACTTAAAGCAATCTGGGTAAAAGTTTAATAAAATCTTAAGTCAACCCCTAACAGTTGAAATAATATAAGTTAACATA
Source organism: Lordiphosa fenestrarum (assembly GCA_035044985.1). NCBI lineage: Eukaryota > Metazoa > Arthropoda > Insecta > Diptera > Drosophilidae > Lordiphosa > Lordiphosa fenestrarum. The sequence continues at coordinate 1,444,000 of JAWNNO010005527.1, read as the reverse complement.
ATTTCTTTCCAAAAAGGTTTTAAAGGGTTTTTCTAAAGGTGGCGTTACTAGTATAAAATCGAATAGAACAATGAAGCAAACAACTTCATTTAAATGCCTCATCATTAGTCTTTTTTTTGAGTAAGTGTCGTTTCGCTGAAGTGTAAAGAATATAGTTCTTGTGTGCTCAGAATATGTCAACTTCGATGCCAACAGAACACAATTTAAGGGACAGAATGGTTCCAGAATGGGTCTCCCCAGAAAAAGGAAAAAAAACCTATACACCCGGTCACCTTCACTAGCCAGCTTTAAAGTTACTAGCCAACTGAAAGCTTCTTAAACTTGCCGTACGGATTCGGCTTTAAACTGTAGGTCCCTTTCTCTTGTACGAAAATTGGAAGCACACTAGCCAAGAGATTGAGAGCAGCTCGACTTGGCTTTTTGGGCTGTGTATATAGACAAGTATATTTGCCGAATAGGTTACAGATCGTTATAAAACAAAGTTCTGCAAAATTCTTCAGTTTTATCACTTCTAATACAAGTTTAAAAATAGTTTTCCAACATATTTGTATTCCCCACCTCGTTGTTATTCTAAGTACCACCAACCAAAGGGGGATTCACATTACAATAATAAAAAAAAATGTTCACTTTTGAGCGCTCGTGTAGCTAGTTAGAAGAATTTCCATTTTCTACCACCCGACCCTGCTTTATTCCCTACACACCCTACGCTCCCTCAGGCAGTGACAGCTTTAAGTGGCAGCCATTTAAATGTAATTTGCCGCACATTGCAATGCAATGCAAAAATTTAAAAAAAAGAAAAGAAAATACGTCAATATCTAAGCTTTTCTATTGCCTCTCGCCCATTAACAATTCCCCGAACACGAACCTAGCTGAGGCGACGGGCCAGACAGTGTGGCGTCGTTGTCGTTTTCCTTTACTCTGCCACCTACACGACTGCCTCGTCGTTAAAGCTAATGTAATCACATCGATTAAGTTAAGTTGGTTAAGTTCTTGGTCTGCAAAGACCAACCACCACCAGCACTTCCTGTTGTTGGCTATGGTTATTATAGTTCATGAACTGTCTGCAAAACTGAAACTGGTCAAAACGCTGTCATCCTGTTAATTATCACTTGTGGGCAGGTAATAGTAGAAACACAAGGTGACTTTGATTGATGTCCAGACTGAATTTTTGACTTTTTTGGCCTTTCATTTATATGACATGACACATTTATTAATTTGCTTACACTTTTTTTTTATGGGCAAAGCGCGTGCAAAAAGTTATTGCAGTGACTGTACTTAAATTTGTCATGGTGATTAAAATGACATTTTTTATTGAAATTTAATGAGGGGTACTTGCAAAAAATATGAAAAGAAAGGCCTCTAATGAAATCTTGAATGAAATTAAATGGCGAATAAAAACTGGAAATAATTTTAAGAAATTTCAAAGATGGCCGATCCCTGATTAGTGGGACTCGTTTACTAATTTCTTTGCTTCTTTTGGTTCAACTTGATACTTAAGGGTTAAGAATAAGAGCCAGTGTTAACATCCATATGCATTTGTACCATTTTGGAAAGATTGTAGTTCGGCTTAGTTTCGAGTAACCCATAACTGAAGTGAATGATGGGAGTTACTCCACCGGTACAGTTGTCATGCTTAGAGGTGTAGTACTTTATGTATACATTTTTCCATCTTTGGTATTGCTCCCTCACTGAGCAGGTGAACAGAAAACAGTTTCTTGGAGTATTATTGGAAAATTCTTCTCTGCACAGAAAATGATCCGGGATTAAATCAATCCCAAACGATGTCAGAAGTCGGTCAATCCCGGATTTTCTCATTCCAAGTACGAATTGGATTGACTTGATCTCGGATATCTCGGCTCCAGAACGACCTTTGCTGGATATTTCAATCCAAATGTCGAGATAAAATCATGTTTTTTTGGGATTGACTTTATCTCCCCATTTTTTTTTTCTGTGTGGGAATTAGTCTCTGGCACTAGTTTTTGGCTATAAACAAACAGTGGTCAGGCAATTTAGGTTTGACAACAGTCCTACAGCAACAACAACAACGGTCCAGCCTGACTATAACATATTCTGTACCTGCCAAAGTTTGTATTCAAAGTGTTAAGTTGTTTAAAGTGCTGCCCATCGCTGTTCCAGCCGGTGCTGCCCAGCATACCTGTCTGTTTCCCCTATAGCTCGACTTTTGTTCAGCCGATCTTTACCATTCCTTAAGCAGATCGATAAGTCATGCTGATTACTTATTATGTCCAGCAGGTACCAGGTTTCTATCTATAGTATAATATTGTGTGAGATATGAAGTATTTTTGTCGAGCCAATACGCAATAAAGAACATGCCCACCGCTGCCAAAAACCACTCAAATTCTGAGCATGTTCAGCCTGGGCTTACAAAACCGTTGCTAAGTATAAGGTTTGATTCGCGGACTAGTTCTTCCAACTGTCGAATCTATAGTTTTAGGTCTAACCTTGGCTTAAAGCTTCTTACATCAAAATTTTCCTATATTTTTGAGCAATTTCTAGTATTCCCAAGCGAGTATGAAAAGCAACCTTACACTGACTGACTGATTAGTTGCCTAAGCAAAAGGCTGAAATTTGAATAGATGTTTGCATTTGTGGTGAAAGTAAGCACTAAGCCGTTTTTTTTGGAAACCTGGTTTATAAGCAAAGGACTTAAAATAATTAGACTCGTATTTCTCTCATATCGGAAAATCAGCTAGAAAGAAAAAAAGTTGGAACAATCTACATTTTAAAAGTAATTTCTCATCCAATTGACTAGTAACTTGGCTTGTATGTAGTTTCAAGGATGTGAAATATCTGTGAGAAGTCAGATTCCAAAGTTGGAAAGTCTAGGGTCTTAAAATTCCTGGAAAATTTGGTTTGCAATAAACCATTTTTCATTCGATTGCCTTTAAACTCAGTTTGTGAGTATGGTAAGCGAAATAGTTTGAGATTTGTGATGTTCTGACATCGCCCGCAGTGCGGGAAACTACCCGGAAAATTCTGTATGAAAAAACTAGTTTGGCTTAAATCTTGGCTTGTAATAATGAGAAAGAATTTGTGATTATATTACCGTATTTTGAAAGCGACTAATAGATTATTTGTGGAGGGTTCAATCTGCTCAAAATTCATTATAAAAGTTCTTTTGACCCATAGTAAAAGGAGAAATTTATCTAGAATTTTAACAAAAACCCAAGCACCATATATTTGGCAATTGGGTTGACTGGTAGGGTTCAAGGCCAAGCATTATTTTGTAGCCGATCTGATTGAAGTTATGTTTGTACGCTCTGACCTGAATGAAGTAAGCTTTATGGATCAAATTAATGTGAAAATAATTCTCTCTTAAGTATTATAGATCTTTGTTTTAAGGCCGATATAAGCAACATTCGATTTCGGTTTGAATATTCAAATCTGAATCAAACTAGATCTGGCTATGGTATACATCCATCTATTACAGTCTTTTACAGTCTCTGAGATCGTTCTTTCAGACAGACAGATTGGGCTTTATCGACTCTGCCATAGATGCTGATCAAGAGTACAAATACTTTATAGGTTCGGAATTATTTCCTTCTTCCTGTTACATACATTTCGTGGTCCAGTTTTTCCCCATTTTCTATGTGTTCTGGCTACAATAAACAGTTATATGAGATTTTTGGGCTTCCCCTATGATTCGGATATGTTTGGGAACAGTTTTCTTACATTTTAAAAGCCAAAACTTGTTCTAAATAAATATGATCTTAGTTATACAAAATTTTCAAAAAAAAAAAAATGTCATAGATATCTGCCCAATTTGTGGGCAACTCATAACTTACCCCATTCTTAATAATACATAAATGTGGGTCTCAAATGGGCGGGTTTACATACCTGAAATTAGAAAAAATTTTATATTATTTTAAAAATTCATTAACCCAAATGTACTTAAGTGAGTCCCTTTGTATATATAACAAAATTTATATAATTCTTAAACCATAAATTCTTATATACACACATGTCAAGTGCAGATTTCAAGCAACATATGTCAAAATAATGTCAATTAAATTGATAGGCAATAATTTGAAATGACAAGACAAGAAGAACCAATTCGTTTCAAAAGCCACAAACAGCTGCAATCTGGTTAAATGTGGTTGTGGGCGAAGTGGACAATGAATAAGTGTAGCGAATGATTCAAGTTCTTTCCAAAGAGTGTCTGCGACCCAGGTGAATGGTATTCAGAAATGAGGAAAGATATCTTCAGGCCAGACACACTTTAAGACGGAGACCTTTAAGTTCTCAAGATAATTGTTTTGATGTTGTTTTCTTTTTGGCATGAATATTATTTTTGGCATGTTTTGCGGCTTTTTATTTGTATTATTATTTTTGTGCCTGTTTTGTTTTTTGTGTTCGCTTTGTGTTTGGCTGCAAGCATTGTGTGTTGGTGTTTTTATTTTTCTGCCAAAAATAAATGCTGACATCATCCCAAACCACATTCAGCCAACGTCGACAATGAATCGAGCTCACTTTTTATTTATCAGGAGGGAACTCGCTCTCTCACTCTGTGCTCTCTCTCTCTTTGAGTGAGATAAACATAATTGAAATTCTAATTGGTTTTTTTTTTGGTGTTTTTGGTACCCAGCTTCCCCAAACATTGTTTTTTAAGGGGAAAGCAAAGCAGATGCCTTGTTCTTTTGAAAATTCTTAACCTTGAACTTGAGCGTTGCACTCAGATTGAGTGAGTATTCGGAGAAACTTCGGGCAAGAAGTTATCGGTAGTGGGGGGTCGCGGACCTCCATTTAAGCAAATATTTGCATTACATTTCGGTGGCAGTCAAACATAAGTTTTGGGCGGCACTGTACTTTTGCAAGTAAAAGAAGTTAAGGTTTGATCATTTGATAGCAGATAATTGCTAAATATTATATTACAATTTTAAGAACTTTCGACAACTAGATAAAGCGTTTCCCAATGCTTTGCCTATTCAAGAGGTTAAACAGAACTTGTTTGTCTATTTCAACTGCCTAAACGAGGCAGCAACAGCTCAGCAGCAAGATAAAACACAATTTTTATATTGATGAAGAATTGTAGGAAATTTTGTAGATCTTAACCTCAATTTGAGTTAAATAAAAGAGTCAAATCAGATATCAGTAAAAGTGCTAGGCTATGTAGGACGCATTTACTGTTGTATGCTGCTGTACTGATGATGCCTTTTTATACCCTGTTCCCATTGAAAATGGGAAAAGGGGGATCATGAAGTTGTGCGAATGTATGTAACAGGGAGAAGGAAAATTTTCCGACCCCATAAAGTATATATATTCTTGATCAGCATGAACAGCCGAGTCGATATAGCCATGTCCGTCTGTCCGTCTGTCCGTCTGTCCGACTGTCCGTCTGTCCGTCTGTCCGTCCGTCCGTCCGTCCGTCTGTCTGTCTGTCTGTCTGTATGAACGCGTCGATCTCAGAGACTATAAGAGATAGAGCCACAAATTTTTGCACGAAGGTAGATTTATGCTGTACGCAGATCAAGTTTGTTTCAGATTTGGAAAATTCCCACCCGTCCCCCTTTTATCCCCAAAAAACCAAGACCTCCTCTAGAAATTCTACACCTAAACAACCGTCAGATCCACAATTTTCAAGTTAGAGCCTCGTAGTTTAGTATGCATCAAGCTAGGCCCAATATCTATCTATTCTGAAAAGTACAATCAGATCGGACAAAAAACACCGGAGTTATAAGCGAAACAGTAAGAGCACAACCCCCACCCAGTTGTTGGCCAGGACTACCAAAAGTGTTGCCTACATTTAGGATGACATTTTGTCACAAAGAAATAAATGAAAACAAATGAACAGGGTATTTTGTGGTCGGGAAACTCGACTACAGCGCCCTTACTTGTTTTAATGTGTGTACTACTTAGTTATGCCAGCGCAGGCTTGGAGAGACTTTTGATGGACTGACATTTGGCAGGCTTCATTGAACGCTCATGACAGAAGGTGGAAACAGCTGTGGGAATCTACCAGTCCCCTTTCTGGTTTGGTGAAAAGCATAACATAGCTCTAGATAACATTATAAAAAGTTTATTAAACATTTAAGCAGTCATTAGACATAGGAATAATTGTAAGTATTGTATTTTTATTTGGAGTCTCAAAACCATTTCCGAACCAAATTTGGTTCCAAAATCCCTAAAAAAAAAATTATGCGAAAGTGAAAATGGAAACACGACTGTATAATAAAAGCTGTATTTACACTTGTCTGATATATCCCAGCAAACATTTTATCAACCTTTTGATCACATTCGAGTCTTTTTTGAGTCCTCGGTCTGATTAAAATAGTCATAAATGCGCTCTTTTTCTGATCAGGTATTATACTTTTGTCGGGAGAAAATGGTTTGTGCAAAAGTATGTTACATCCAGAAGGAAGCATCTCCGACCCCATAAAGTATATATATTCTTGATCAGCATCAACAGCCGAGTCGATATAGCCATGTCCTTCTGTCCGTCTGTCTGTCTGTCCGTATGAACGCACAGATCTCAGAGATGGTAAGAGATAGAGGTTTGACGTGTATGGGACATATGCTTCTTATGTCTGCAGGCAGATCAAGTTTATTTTCAATTTTGGCCACGCCCCCTCCCGCCCCCGCAATTTAGAAAAAACGTCATATCTCCCACAGTTTAGAAGATAGATGGCTTGTTCCTTCTGGACATATTTAGTTGTTAGAATAACTTATCGATCCGCCAAAGGAATGAAGAAGATCGCATGAACGGTTTTCGAGTTATGATCAAAAGACAAATTTTCTCGGTACAGAGTATGTTATAGTCGGGCTTGACCGACTTTCTTTCTTGTTTTCGAGTTGCAATTAATCGCATATGATAGGCAGTTCTTTGGGATCATCAAAAGGAGTCGGAAAAGACTCATCAAGGTGATTTTTATGAAAATGATCTTCCAAATGTTGGGTGGGAACATCTAAGTTTTCCATATCAGAAAAGAGTTAAAGTCAATCGGAGGCTTACAAAAATATATGAAAAGCTGAATGAGACAGAGGCTATCTGAGTTCTCATAGCCAACTCACAGTAAACTGATATATTTTTCAACCATCTCATATGATTTCACTATAAATGAAAGTAAAGCTTAAGTAATGCATGAATTATAAGTAGCACTTTGATTAAGTTAAGAAAATTTCAATTTTAAGCTTTGATTTATTGATTAGGCGAGCAGTGATAACTGGTTTTGATTAGTTATCCGTGATGATTACTTATTCACTCATGACTTATATAACTAGTCCTATATTTTTAATAAACACACATTAAATTCACTGATTAATGGTTTTAGTAATCTTATTTTTAGCTTACGGTTAATCGATTTTATCAGGGATCATTCGTTTTTGCTCGTGAGGAAAGACATTTGGGAAGTCAAATAAACTTAGAATTTACTCTTTTCTTAAATATGTGCTCAGAATGGTCTCTATAGTTTGAGAGTTTATGCGAGATATATCTCTATCCTATGTGTAATTTTTTGACACACATGTGGCAACTCCAAAAATGCTCAGTAAGATTTGCCATCTCATCAGATATAGAATAACAAACAAGAAGCACTTAAAATCATTAAATTTTATTATCAAAATTGTTGTTTTATTTTTTGTACAAGCCAAAAGGGTTCATCAACCAATAATTGAATAATAATTGGCGAATTTGTTCTGAGAAGCAGTCAGAGGCAGTTTAAGTGGTGCTCATGCACCCTGAAATTGCACAATTGCTCAATTATTGGGACTGTACTTTCCCCCCAAAAAAAAAAAAAAACAAAATCCCAACGTTACAGTCAATGGAGCTAAGGACCGTGCCTCGAAAGCTTTTGTGTTTTAGTTTATAGTCGGAAACCATTCGAACTTTAGACGTGCTAAATCTAACCAAATGGATTCTGAATTCAGCAGAGAACCCTCGCACCGGCGTACTTGAATATCCAACAGGCATTTGATCGCGTCCGGCATTCGGGCTTACTAGCCAAGCTCAAGGGAATGCTCAATCATCAGCTCTACTTAATGGTCAAATCATTCCTATCTGACAGAACATTTAGAGTTGTTCAGGACGGCCTTGCATCGCAGAAGAAGAGGATTCGAGCAGCAGTACGTCAAGGAAGCGTTTTGGGGCCAACACTGTACAGCCTGTTGACTGCAGATATGCCCACTGCTCTGGACATAACCATTGAGAAACCGCAGGACCTGCTTAAAGCAACCTTTACCGACGACACGGCAATCAAGGCGCGTGATAGATGCTTTTATTCGGTAACAGAGGTTTGAGAACTGGGCCGGACGATGGAATATATCCATCAACACTCAATAGTGTGTTCGTATCACATACACTCTCAGAAGAGACAGTAGCCCTGGAGTCTTTCTGCATAGGGAGGCGCTTCCTCACAAAATGGCCCATAAGTATCTGGAAGTGACCCTGGAAAAGTGGTTAACCTTCAAGCAGCATGCCACCGAAGTAGCAGGCAAGCTTCGCAGCTAGGCGACGAGAATGAGTTGGCTACTCAATGCCAATAGCAAGCTCTCGCTTAGGAACAAGGTCCTCATTTACAAGGTCAACCTGGCACCAATATGGAGGTATGGTGTCCAGGTGTGTGGCATTGCCGCGAAGACCCACCTGAACCAAGCCAGGGTCTTCCACGCCAAAATACTGAGGCGAATCACAGGAGCCGAGTGGTTCACATAAGAGAAATGTGTATCTCAAAGTGCGTTGCACTTTTTTATTTGATGCCTCAAATAAAACCCCCCTAAAACCTTTGGCTGTAATCGTTTCAACAGTAAAACCTTTTAAAACGATTAGCCAACTAATCATCAGCTTGCATAATTCATGTTTTGAACTCTAGAAAATCGGAATAGTTTACGGATCTTTTATTAATCATCAAGAAAATGCCTTTAATGTCAAATCTAATTGCTTGACTTTAAGTGATTCATTGCTGATTCACTGTAAGTAAGTAAATTGAATCTCATCTGATTCTCATCTTCAACCAATTTCAATTTTCCGCCGCATAAAACACGCACACATAAAAACCATAAAAATTCCAAACATATTTTAATTTGTAAGGAATCCGCCAAATGAATGAAGTCTCAAACAAGCCTAACCATAAACTAGGGAATTGTCACATTGCGTTTGGGGAGCATAAACAAAGCTTCGCCTTGTGTGTTTGGCTGGGTTGGGGTGGAGTGGAGCAGACCCTTTTAGATGCGCAATTTGAAGAGCCCCCCCCCCAAAAAAAAAAGAGAACTGCGCGTCAGAAATGGCATTTTTTTTTGTACTTTTATTGCTTACGAGTGGGCATTATCATCACATCATCCAACAGGAGTTATACAATCGCAAAAGAAATGGCAAAAAGAAGCCAACACACACACATTACAGGCGAATTCAAGTTTAGAAATGACATCATCCAAGACGAAACGACGCTTTGTCGGCCCTGGCCCTGACATGGGTTTTAAATGCGCAAAAAAAAAAAAAAAATGCGAAAATAAAAATGAAATGCGTAAAATTTGATTGAATAGTTTTTTTTTCTTCTTTTACTCTTTTTGGGTTGTATAATTAGAAGGAAGGAAGCCTTGGTCAAAAGGCTTGCCTGTGTTATAAATGGTTTTGACCACGAATAAAATGCATTTATTTGAGTTGGTTGTATCTGAAGAAAGAAGCATGATTCATCATCCTGGGAAGTGGATGATTACTTTTCGTGCAGGAAGTTAAGTGATTGTGGATGTGAGTTCTCTTTTTGGTGAATATTAAACTTAATTCTGACATGCTGTACCATTTTAAACACAGAGAAGAGAATTTGTTGCTTTAAAAAACATGCCAATTTAAGTTAAGAGTGCTTTTAAATTACCAGAATGATGCGTATGTAGTTCATATAACCTTATGTTTAGTCTGTAAAGCTTTGATTCGGGCCTGACTTATAGTAAGAAATCACCAATTGTGTAGCTCATGCGGTTGGCACATATATCAAACAATGTAAAAAGTGGCCCAAGAGTCCATCAAGTGTCCACTTTATCAAGGATTTTGGTAAAAACTGTTCAACTAGTGAAACACTAGTATGTTAGCATTATCTTTGATTTAACTAATAAGAGGTTTACCTATATATTTATATATAATGTACGATCCCTACTATACTGAAAAATGCTAAACGAATGACTTAAGTACCAGCTTCTAGGCTTTCTTAAAGTTTTTTTTAAAGACGTCCCACCAAACATGCGGTAAGAAAACTTTGAGGCGCACTTATGTTAACTCAACAGTTATGCTGTTGACACTATAAAAAATAGTACTAGATAGCCGATGTTTGCTCAGAAATTCGCTATTAACAGCGACAAACGGTTACCAATTTCATCTATATAACATTTGTTGAACGAAGAATTAAATGGACAGCGATTTCACATTCAGATTCACAATAACAGGGTAAATTATAAGCTCATCTGACACATAGCAGCTTAATAGAAGATGTGAAATCGGGCCTAAAAATAGATGTTTTACAGCTTTTCCAAAATCAAAACCCTGTGTAGGATAATTAATGACAGAGAAGCGGGTGGATTTAAGGCTAAGCAGAGTAGTCCATCTGTAAGATTGTAAATTGCATGGTTTAGATATTGAATGTTGTTAATGGGCGGCGGGGCTTTTTAGTCCCAATCTTATCTTGGATAGATCTAAAAGAATTTCAGTTTGTGGGCCTCTCTTGATTTGTTCTCTTACAATCAAAAGTATACCATCTTTTGAGGGATAGCATGGTTTCTTTCACTCATTTTGATGTCATACTCCAAGTCGTTTTGCATGTTCCCTTTGTACCACTAGTCTATAAAATAAGCATTTGAGGACTACAACTAAAGCCATGGGTTGCAGAAATCACTGCATGCTGATGTGTTGGTTACGGAAGACTCGAAAAATATGCAGTCTTTAAAGGGGCTTTCCATGTATCTAATATAATTGACCATTACGAATATTTCTATCAGTAATATAAGCGCATTAGATATACATTGAATTATTTCGGTATACTTTTGGAATGGATAATTTGATATATATATTTTTGGATAGTAAAATATTCATTGAATTTTAAATGGATATTAAATTTCCATCCAACGGAGCTGAAAATCATCCAAATTATATGAAAAATTTATATTTTAAATATAATGTTTTAATATTATAAACTATCCATTCCAACTGCTCTGAAAAAAGAAATCAATCCGAAACGGGATTGAAAACAGGGCAATCCCGGATAGTCTTGATCCGATCCCGAAATAGATTTTTTTTTTAATCCCGAAAAACAGGATCATTTTAAGCCTGCTCCGGGATTACCCTGTTTTCAATCCCGTTTTGGATTGATTTCAGATTTTTTTTTTCTGTGTATTTTTGTGTATTTTTTTCAGTGTGGGTTTTGGTTCTAGGAGATCGTAAGCCACTTAAAAGTTGTATCAGATTTTGAACTAGCTCTGATCCATACCAATCAATCGTTGATCAAATTTTTTAAATTATGTTTTACACTCCAAGAGACTTTTCTAAAACTGGATAAGTGATGTCTCGACACAAGAAGTCTAATTTTAGAAACAGTTCAACAGTTTCTTAATTCCCTCCCTCCCCCCTTCATATTTTACATATTTTGTAAGTTTGTTCCGCCATTTGTGGAGTGTTAAAACCAAATAAATAGTATTCCCATAAACCGCCTTGAGTATTTATCAAAAAACTTACACATAAAATACGACTTAAACCATTCCAGTTTTTTTTTTAACAAAACTTCACAAGACCAGCAACAAATTGGGGTTAAAGTGTGCAATACACCACGTGCAATTGTTCCCAAAAAAGCAAGCAAGGTTAGACTTAAGCACACTCAGAAAAATGCGACACAGACAGGAAGTTTAAATAGTTAAAGAAATTGCAGAAAGGACCCGCAACCAATTTGCCGACCTGTTGATGTGGGTCGTTGAGGCGGCGGTACCAGCTGAACCAGCTGCCGCAGCCATTGCGGCCATCACTTGGGCACACTCGAACGGTGTTCGGGGTCTTCGCTGTATCAAATCGGCAGGAACTTGTAAGCGATGTATGGCAGCACCAAAGGCAGGATCATAGCTGTACGAGAGATGTGAATGTGGTGGAGCAGCAGCAGCAGCAGCAGCAGCAGTTGTGGCAACTGGAGCAACCATTCCACCGCTGGCACTTTGACCAGGTGAGTATAGCGATTCCGGTGAACTGGCATAGAACGGGGAATACGGATGCGCATAGTTGGTGGGACTTGCACTGAACGCTGTGGTGGATACGGGGTTGCGCTGATGCAGCGGACTATTTCCAGCACTAATTGGTATGGCTATGGCACGGCTCGTACCCACTCCCCGATTGTACAGAGTGGGTGAAAATTGATCGACAGCCTCTTCGTAATCCTCCTCGTTATTCGGCATGGTATACAGATTGGTATCGCTAACTGTGGTGGTGTTTGTGGGCCACAGCGATTCGTCCACACAAAATGAACTTCGCCCCGAATTCGTTTTGTCGTAGTAATACAGATGGGGATTCAATCGATAAACATCGGCAGAGGGTGTGGCTATATGAGGATTACTAAAAGCGCGTTTCCGATTGATGTTGCTGTGGCTCGGTAGGGTGGAGATCGAGGCGGGTATAAAGCTGGTAGTTTATTTTGTTTTTTGGTTTGTTTTGTTTGGTAGTATTGCAAAGCGCAAAGAACAGTGTTGCAAAACAGTCGCGGAAATCAATAAATGAAAGTAGAAGAAGAGGTAGAAGCAGATAGAAATAATTATCGACAATTCCAAAATATTTTGGAATATTGAGACTTAAAAAAATTTGGGATCAAGGGTGGTGGGACTGGAGTGAGGGGAGGGGGAGGAAGAGTAAGGATAGTGTAAAAGGATCGTGCCACACAACTGGGTCGAACAGTGTTGCGTTTCGTTGAATGACTTTCGTGAGTGATTTGTGAAAGTGATCAGAGATCGATTCAGGGGGTCAAAAGTTTTAAGCACGACTGTTATATAAAGTTCGGCTTAGAAGGATGAGTTTCTGCGCTAGATGGGTGCCTTGATTGCTTACAATTGAACACAAGCTAGCGTGGTGAATAAGTTTTTCATATATGTTTAGTGATTTTGCATCATGTTCTTTTACTCTGGACCAAAGGTATACTCTGTTAATAAGTTTGTGTTAAACCCCGACCCTATATGGTATATATATTAAACAGCAGAGCCGATATAGCCCCGTCTGTCCGTCTGTTTAATGGTATGAACTCACAGATATCAGAGATAGTGGTTCGACTTGTGAGGGACATAAAATTCTTATACTTATAGGCAGATCAACTTTATTTTCTATTTTTGCCACGCCCCTACCCGCCTCCGCAAAGTGAAAAATCGACGCATCTTTTACAGTTTTATAGGTAGAAGGTTTGTTTTTTCTGGACATATTTAGTTACCAGTATTGTTGAAACTCACTAACAAAAAAGTATTTCTCAATAAGACAACTTTTCAGGCTCTACTTTTCTATGCCAGCTATACTATATAGATGTCCGATTTCGACCAAATTTTGCAAAGGCCTAACAATCCAACATGTAAGAAATTTGGAGTTGATTCCATTGATAAGAAAAAAGTTTTTCTTACTAGAACTAGTTTTTCGACCGATCGTTCCCATGACAGCTATATGCTATTGTCATCCGATTTTGACAAAACTTTGTAGAATTGTGTGAAAGCATGTCAAATATATAAATGTTAATTCTAAGGACATATACATTGAAAACAAAAAAGTTTTTCTCACAAAGACTACTTTTCAGAGTCTACTTTTCTATGACAACTATACTATATAGATGAGCGATTTCGACCAAACTTGGTAAAAGAATGGGAAAGCTTAGCAAACTAAGATATACAAAGTTTGGAGGCGTTTTCATTGAAAACAAAAAAGTTTTTCTTAATAAAACTACTTTTCAGGCACTACTTTTCTATGCCAGCTATACTATATAGATGTCCGATTTCGACCAAACTTTGTGGAATCATGGAAAAGCATAGCAAACTAAGATATACAAAGTTAGGAGGTGTTTCCCTTGAATACAGAAAAGTTTTTCTCATTAAAACTAGTTTTTCGATCGATTGTTCGTATGACAGCTATATGGTATAGTCAACCGATCCGACAATTTGGCGGCGTAGTTGTACCAGAAGACTTCGTGTAAAGTTTGGTGGTGCATAGCCTTCAAACTGATGGAGGAGATGGCATAGAAACAGAAGGACGGACGGACAGACGTATATGGACGTGCTGATCAATAATATATATACTTTATGTGGTCGGAGATGCTTTCTTCTATGCGTTATAAACATGCGGAAAATATTATAATACCCTCTGCAAGGCTATAAAAATGATGTGGATAACTTAAGCAGTTCAAAAGCTATGATTTTTGCTACATTAAAAAAAAAATCAATCCGAAACGGGATTAAAAACGGGGTGATCCCGGATATTCTTGAGCAGATCCCGGAAAAGATTGATTTTACTTCCATTTTTTTTTTTTCGATCCCGAAAAACAGAATCACTTGAAGCATGCCCCGGGATCACCCCGTTTTCCATCCCGAATTCGGATGTTTTTTTTTTCTGTGTACGGGTTATAGAAAAAGGTCCCACAGTGCGCTGGAGATGACGCTTACGTATTTGCTGTTGCGTTCAATTTTGCATAGGTGAGAAAGAGAAAGCATACGTAAAACAACAACGAATACAGTGCTAGCGCATAGGCTGTGGGCACACCTTACATTTTAGACAGCACATATAATTCATGGACATGAATCAATGCATCCTGTTTCCAATTCTGAGTAGATTTTTTGATTTTAAACCAAATAAATTTGCTTGTAAGTGACAAAGATTCTAGATTTCAACGTCCTTTTCTCTCTCACTTAATCAACTTGGGATTAAGCAATTGATTTCAGCTGCTCAGCCAAATACCGATATGTCTTATATGTAATCTAGTAAAAGTAGATCTATTTGTCCCCTTCTATATAAAGCTAATCAATTTGGATGCAGTCTACACTCACATTTATACAAAAAAAATACTCGTAATTCGAGTATTTATTTGCTATTGGTCATGTTTTTAGTAAACTTGTCACTCCAAATTGGCAAATGTTCTATTTCTTGCCAATCATAAAGAGCCCAACTCCTTTGCAAAATATTCAAAAAAATATTTTAATATATCCCAGATCTGCTGCACATGTTGTTTACATCTAATTTTCCAGTGAAATCTTATGCAACATTTGCGGTTCCATCATGTGGATGCGCTCCAGTTCTGAAAAAACATCAACAACAACAAACAAACTGGTCGAAAGCTGATGAAGCTGTGGGCCCTTTGGATGTCAATTACATTTGTACTTTGTGGCAATTAATTCTTGAAAAATGTTTGCTAAAAACATTTCCGCTTTAAAGTTTTGTGTTTAATGATGATGATGATGGCGATGACGTGGTTGAAAATGGGAATGCCCAATCGCATTTCTAAAAAGAAATACTAATAAATAAAGTCCAACGAGGCATGGTAGATCTTGCGACAACTTTTACCCAAAAACACACACAGAGGCTAAGGCTAAGGCAGAGATTTTCAGTTTTCGCAGTTGCAGTTTTGTGTTTTGACTCTTTTTTTTTTTGTTTCAGCACTCAGTCACTCATGACATATCCGGGTAGAAAACAACAACAACGACAATTGCAACAGAGACGGCGGCGCAGCCAAAGCCACAATAAACAACAACTTTTCTTTTGTCTGCCACCAAAAGAGGCGGCTGTGGGGTGAAACCGATTTTGTTGTTGTTGTTTGTGTGGTTTAATTGATAATTTTGTAAAACAAAAATGTGCAAAAATATTTTGTTAAATCAGTTAACAAAATTAAATGTCCTCTTCACGGATTTCGCTTTCATTATAAAATTATGTGCCATTGTTGGAGTGGAGTGTCCAACTAGGAAATAAAAGTGGTTGCTGCACAAAAATTAGGTGAATGGAGGAGCTGGCTTTGCCAGCAGCCGCCTGTGGAAACGCCGCTGCTCGATCACAGATTAGTTGAAGAAAGAAAGAAAATTTCCAGTTTGCTCACAGAGAAGCTGTGGCTAAAAGTGGCAAATTAATCGCTTGCCGCTTGGCTATTTTTTTGTTTTTTGTTGTATTTCTTTGTTTATCTACACATTTTCATCGGCTGCCTACTTTTACCCAAATAAAATTTATTTGCCAATTGTTTTCAATTGTTTTACGTAATGTTTTTTCGTTTTTGGTTTTCTTTGGTTGATTTGACAGCACAATTAGCTTGTAAGGACAGCAGCAAAAGGATTGCATAAGTAGAGAGAAAGAGAAAAAGCAGTGACACAAAATAACAACAAATGCGAATGCAAATTTACCACAAGAAATGTTTAGAAATGAATTTGTTATTTACAAGTTAGTTGCTTATGCAGGAGATATATTAATAAGTATGCGAAAGAGAGAGAGAGAGTATGATTGAGAGAGGGAGATGTTTGTTTTGCAAGTGTAGGGAAGGGGAAGTTTTACATTTACTCACACTTAGGACACATCAAAGAGCAAGCCACAAATTTGGGAGTATTACTACAATTTGCTTACCTGCAATGAGAAAAATAGAAAATAGAAATTAGTTAGAAAATTCAATAAATATGTTTAAAAAAAAATCCCAAAATAAGGTACGATCATAATTATAAGAAGCGTTTCATCGTTTTTTTTTTGTCTAATTTAATTAACTTATTTATGCAATTTTCAACTTTTACTTCTCACCTCGTTCACTTATTTGTGCCAGATCTTCTATTTGAGACTACACAACATTCTTTTTAAGCCTTTCATTAAGAGCAGTAAAGGAGCCCCAATACAAATGAAACAAGAAAGAAAGTCGGTCAAGCCCGACTATAACATACTCTGTACCAAGAAATTTTGTCTTTTGATCATAACTCGAAAACCGTTCATCCGATCTTCTTCATTCCTTTGGCGGATCCGATAAGTTATTCTAATAACTAAATATGTCCAGAAGAAACAAGCCATCTATCTTCAAAACTGTGGGAGATATGACGTTTTTTCTAAATTGCGGGGGCGGGAGGGGGCGTGGCCAAAATTTAAAATAAACTTGATCTGCCTGCAGACATAAGAAGCATATGTCCCATACACGTCAAACCTCTATCTCTTACCATCTCTGAGATCTGTGCGTTCATACGGACAGACGGACATGGCTATATCGACTCGGCTGTTGATGCTGATCAAGAATATATATACTTTATGGGGTCGGAGATGCTTCCTTCTGGATGTTACATACTTTTGCACAACCTTATAATACTCTATGTACCTACGGTACAGAGTATAAAAAAAAATTCTAAAGAAACAACAACCACAAGAAATCGAAAGAGAAATCTGTCTCTCTAATGTAAAAGCAATCATTCGACGCACAACAACAAATCTTACAGATACAAACGCATAATAATTTCCAGTTGTGTTCAATTCTGCAAGATGCAAGAGAAAGAGCAGAGAGACACATTCCCTGCTATGACAGAATTGCAAAAAGAAAATCCTTAAAAGCTAGGTTTCTACAAACTCGACAGTCCATTGACCTACAGGTCGCCTAAACTTACTGCACCCGAACAGTTAGAACAGGCGAGCAATCGACGACAGCAATTTGCTGAACACATTACATACCAGCTGGCTTTTGGGAAATCACCATGGCATTCCAGTACGACGCTATGAACAAGCTAGGTTGTGATATGCAGAAAGGAAAAGGCGAGCAATCAACGGCACCTTTTTTTTTTGATAAGTAAATGGTGGCTCACTTAAACCACCGACCTGCTCTTTTAAAGGACTTGAATGGCTGCTATTTCAACGAAATACCCACAAATGAAGGAAAATGTGGAAAAACGAGCACAATGTATCATTCGCTCTGGCGGCAAACGGATTTTATCTAGGGTTGCAAGCCGATTCTGTACCAAACCGCACCGAACCGTTTTTTAAGCTTGCAAACCCAACCAGCAACTGTTTAAAAAAGCTGAACCGAACCTTTAAGCGGCATTATTTTTCTCAAGTGTTGTAGGCAGAATTGTGGTTTTAAACCAAAAGCAAAAACAAAAATAGTTTTAATAGTTTAGTTTTTCTTTAGTATTCCTTGATAATTTCGACTTTGGCAAAAGCGGGGTCAAAAACTTGGGAATTGTTAGAAAAATAAATGGCTTGAAACTGTAGATTCTTCATCATATCATCATTTGAGCTATTGGTTTCTCATTTGTTACCAATTCCAAAACTTTATACATGTGCTAAGTTTTGGATTTTTTTTTAGTTTTTATTCTATTAAACTTTGCATTTTTCTTGAATTTTTGAAAAAATTTATCTTTTTGTTGCCTACTTTTTGGCTTTAAAAGCTTTTTACATTGAACTTTTCTCCGTAAACAGCTTTCTACATTCACAGTCATAAGGCGCTAGAGGGCGTTGTAGCAGAAGCTTTCATGTGCAAAAGCTTTAGCCAAGACTTTTACCACTTAGACCAATTCGTTGGTGACACTAAAACTGTGTAGAACAGCACACTGGCTCTCCAACTGTAAGCCAACGAGTGCAGTCAGCATAAAACTGTAAAATGAAAATAAATAAAACTTAAATTGAAACTTAAATCTATACCAAAATTCTGCAAAAGTATTAAAAAATGTTTTAATTAACTAACAACAAAAAGTGTAATTAATTAACATTCATTATTAAATAGTTTAAAAAAACCACAACGCAATAAAAAAAATTTAAAAAAAAAACAAAGCGTGTTTACATTTGTTATTGTTGTTGTCGCAGGTATTCTCTCTCTCTCTCTCTCTCTGATGCTATTAGCGAAAATAGGCAACAAATACAAACAAGGCGATAATGTGTGCAAATGCACAAATAACCGATCAATAACAACAACAACAACAGAGATAGGAGGAGAGAAAATAAAACGAAAGATGGAATAGAATGCAATTAGAAGACGTACAAGTGGAAGAGAGATAAAGCACAAAAAGCAACTCACGTGTAAAAATAAGGTTGTAACTGGGAGAGAGCGAGCGAGAGAGCTTGATAAGAAGTGGATCTCCAAGTATTTTGTTGTCAAATTTGTTGTTTTGATATTATTTATTATTGTCTCTCTCGCTCTCCCTCTCCCTCTCTTCTCTCCCTCTGTGGCTGGCTCTCTGTAGTATTTTCTATAATATAAAAATAGCAATTTGCGCACTATTTTTAAATGTTTTGAAAATTGTTCAATGTTTTCTTGTCTCAGTTTGTTGTTGCTGTCAATCACCGGGATCGAGCGAAAGACAAAAGCGAATTGGCAATAGGCAAGAGCACCCCCTTTGCAACAGCAACACTCCCCCCTAACTCATTGCTTTCCCGACTGCGATTCTTTAAGCGCCCTGGCGCCAACTGACAAACAATACTTAATACTTATTTTAGCAACTTTCTGTTTGATACATTTAACATTTAGCGGAATTCACTTAAGACAAGCATAATCGATGGGGCCCGGTGAATCTTATCTAAAGCAAAACAACAAATTGATAAGATTTGGTTAGAATATTCGCTTGTCTACCCATTTCCCCAAGCGACACAAAAAATGCCCATAAATGTAATAAAAATAACTCAAGCGGATCACCTGTCGTATACTTAATAAATCTTTGAAGTGTGTGTGGGGGGGATATGCCATAATAACGTGTATGAAATGGGCAATAACTTATTAAGATAAATGCAAACAAATTTGTCTTAAAATAAAGCTACAAAAGAGGGACAAACCATTAACCCATCCGGGCAACTGAAAGGTGGCATTGGATACTGAGAGGCCAGGAATTTGAGAGAGCTTCTGCATTTGATTTAGAAACATTTAGTAACTGTTCAAAAGTACACTCTGTATATTTAAAACGTGGTTAATTTTGTATTTACAATCTTTAAGACCGTCCAAGTTCAATATTTTCACATGTGAAAAGTACCTTAAATTCCAAATATCTTCTCTGGGCTTAAGGGGGGAAGCTGGTCTAGAATTTTTAAAAAACCGAAATTTTTTTTTGTCTTAAAAGGTACTTTAGGGTCTTAAAAATAACATACCAAAGGATGGATGCCGGTAAAAATGTCTAAATGCCCAAACTTTCCATTCTACGGCAGCGCCTCTCAGGTACTCGGGGCGAGTACTTAAAACCTTAAAAGCGTTTTTCTTGAAATCACTTTTTTTGAACTGGCCGAAGACATAACTCGAGCAAGTCTTCACCGATCTATACGAAATTTTGACAGTACATTCGAAATACCTTTCTCCGGAGACGTGCGTAGGATTTTTTTTTATATTGCATAGTTTTTTTTTAATCAACAATTTTGTCGTTTTTTTATAGTGAAAATTTTAATGTTTTGTTCAAACGTGCAGCATTTCGCGAAAAAACAAAATATCGAAAAAATCCTACGTACGTCTCTTGCTGTTGTTATATAGAAACTAAAAATTTTCGGGATTTTGTTCCAGGACCAAAATTAAGGAGGTTACATCTTCGGCCATGGACCCGTCTAAAAATGAGGCGCCTCCGAAGAAATGCTGGACAGCCGCCATTTTGAATTTAATTGACACGAAAAAATTTGTATTTGTATATTAAAACCTAAATTATAAAACCTCTTTCACAGATTTTCGATTGATCTTTTTGTTGAGTCACAAAAAATTCATAAATAATGCCCATTTTTTCACCCTCTAGACCAGCGTCCCCCCTTAAGTTAACAAAACTTTGAGATCATTTTTAAAGTCAAATTCTTGTTGAAAATAGAAAAAACATAGAGAATCGTTGCTGCCTGCTTCTTACTTTCTAGTATAATTCTAATTAATATAAATGAATTCCAAAATTATGTAAATTATATCGCAATCTTTACTGTTTAACGAACTTTTAAGATTAGTTAGACTTCTGGAATATAACCTTGACACCATGTAAAGCAGAAAATCAAAAAAAATTTCAATTTAACTGGCCTAAATTGGAAGAGACATCTGTTCTTCACTTAATTTTAAACGATTTTATCTAGGGTTGCAAACCGATTCTGTACCAAACCGCACCGAACCGTTTATTTGAGTTTGCAAACCCAACCAGCAACTGTGTAAAAAAGCTGAACCGAACCTTTAACCGCTAAAGATACCGGTTCGGTTCAATCTCTAAACAAACCAGTTCGGCTCAGTTCATTTCAACGACAAGTTTAAGGCAAAAATTTCTGTATTTTTCGGAAATTGTAGAAGAAAAACAGAACTATTTTTGAGTCGTTCTAGTGTCGCGACGCGTCGTAGAGATTTTCAAATCTTTTAATCGATTAATCGATCTGCAACGTATGGCCGCCGACTTGTATTCAAATATAGTGTTTTTTTTTCTTGTATTTTACAAGAGCGCCAGTCAAAATTGGCAGATTAATTACAGACTTATATCTTTTGAAGTTATTAAGGTTTGAATTACATTTAAGAGATAAAAGTAAGTACAAGCTCATGAACTCTAATGGACAATTGGATTAATATTTTCTAGTCGAAGCAGCAGATTCTGGACTACTTATTTTTAATTAAAGGCTTAAATAAAGGGTGATTTTTTGGCCACATTGTTTTTGGCAGCTCAGCTGTTTTCGTGTCACATTTTACTGTCAAACATGTTCAGTTTGGTCTATGATTTAACCATGAAAAGAACATTATTGTCAAAATTCATGCTCGGTTATGAAAGAGAAGATTGTGTTCAGCGATGAAACTCCATATCTGATTGAATGGATACAAACCTTAATTTTATATAGACACTAGCTGAATACCCGGCGTCGCCCGGGTCGTTTGCATTGTGAGAAAATGAAAGATTTAACTGTAACTTTGCTAATTTCGCGGCTTTTTTGACAGTTTGGTATACACCTCCTATTAACCAGTCTACAATTGCCGTCTATGAAATCTTCATAGAATAATATAAGCTCAAATGAAAAATATCAAAATTCAGCCGTTCAATCTGCATCGTCCATTTCCCCACGGCTGGATTTTAATCTAAGCTTTAAGCGCTTTCATAGATATACATATGATTAGTTTAGAAATTTCGCGGATTTTTGGACCTTAGAAATTTTCGCTTGCAAGCGTCCAACTATTCCGTAAAATTTCATCGCAATCGGATGATCGGTATAATTTTTTGCAAATTTCGCGGTTTTTGGTCCATTTCCCCCCTATTACGTCCACTTAGAAACCTTAACCGGCAAGCGTTTAACCAATCCCAATGTTTCAATCGGATGAACGGTTGAATTTTGCAAATTTAGCGGGTTTTGGACCATTTTCCGCCCACTTCTTCAACTTAGGGAGGCCTTCCCGGGCAAGCACTTAAGCATTCTCCAAAGTTTCTTCGCAATCGGATGAACGGTTTAATTTTTCAAATATCGCGGTTTTTGGACCAAGTTACAGACATGAGACATAGCCTAGGACAATTTCCTGATCGACATGAACATACTGTGAAAAATTTGTGAATATCGGTTCAGCGGTTTAGACGCCCATAAGGAACAAATATACAAACATACTTACAATTTTATATATATGTATGTATGTATAGATTTGTTAAGGTATATATGAAAAAGCTTACTCTTGTAGAAAGTTTTCAAATTCTGAAAATGAACGGAAAGTTTGTTTATTGGCATAAATGGTTTAAGGGGTTTTCGCTGCTTTTCTTTGATATTAATTATGCAAGATAATTAGACTTATGTTTGATAAAAGCTATAAACAATATTAAGAACTTCCATATAAAGCCTTATTCACCATTACAATTGCGATTTAGGAACCAAATCTTATCATAAGACCGGTTATAAATCACCAACTACTTTAAGGATCAATAGTGATCCCGTTTCGAATTCGATCAATTAAAATTGGTAAAAGATCTGATTTCTAGTAAACGATTTGACAATTCTGTTGATATGCTTTCTTAACAAGAATGAATTTTAACATTTTTTGTATAACATTCAAAAATTCGATTTCCGCAAAAATTTGATTGAATTCTAATATGTCATTCATTATTTTAAGTTAATGATGTTTTAGAAAGGCAATGCTATGAAAGTCTATTAGATTTAGTTAGTAAACTCCCAAAAGAATTGCATTTTATTTGATGAAATGTAAAATAATAAGCAATTTGCATCTTGTTAAACAGCAGTTCATTGTTTAAACTGTACATTTTTGAATGCGGCAAATTGTTTGTTATTTCCGTTTGTTTCACATTTGTTAGTAGCTTACTAAAAAAAAAAAAACTCGACCTACCTTAAATGGCTAACAGCTATGCAATCAGCACAGCTAAATCAATGGGAGCTGCCATGTCATAAAACATTTAAGCAATTGTAAATATGCAATGTTTTCACTCGGCGTTTAGCCATATAAATAAATCAGTCATTTAATAAAATACCAAAAAAAAAAAAACTAAAGAAAAACTAAATCAATTTCCCACACAAAATTGAAATTTCAATTGACCTTCTCCTGCTTGATTTTTATTTTGTGAGGAAATATTTAATGCATTTTCTGAGAAAATATTTTACGTTTTGGTCAACAATTTGTCAGTTGATTTATGTACTGGCTGTGCCTCCAAATGAAATCCTGAATAAAATCAAACGACAGAGTGCGGAAGCTGAATGTTAGCTGTACAGTTTTGGCAATGACAAACGACCGCAACGCAATGGGAACAAATTACGAAGAACTTTTGGATCAGCAGACTAGAAGGATTGCCTACAATTTATAGGAAATAAGTTTATATTGATTTTGAAAAGGATTGAAAAAGAGGTCTAACTAATCTTCAAACTAAATTTGTCTGATTAAAATTGAATTTTGATATTCTGAATACAATTTTGAATATAATTCAAATAATTTTGCTTCTCTATTTAAATGGGGAAAACATGGTTCGAACCAAAAATTCGTTCCAAAAACCTCGAACCTAATTTTAAAAATTTAGTTTTTCTTATAGAAACATTCATACTTCTGCAACAATTTTAAGATCTCTAAAACTTCTCCCAGCATGCTCAGCCTGCTTATCATACTCTTCTAGGGTATCTCAGCAAATACACAGAAATATATTGCAATAATAAGAAATTGTTCATTTAATTTACATTTTGCCTAGCGCCTCCTCTCTTCAAGCTTTTCTACGCCAACAAATTTTATTTATTTAATTTTAATTAAATTTTTCCTTGGCCTGAGACCCACATACATACATACATATATACGAACAATGTACGTACGTATTGTGTGTGCTTATTTGCTGTCATTTTTGTTTGTTATTTATTTTAAAGGTGGGAGGGAGGGAAGCTCACACAATAATTAGGCAAAGTAAATTAATTAATTTCACATTTTCGCGCGTGAAGAAAATTAATGCGAAATTAATGGAGCGTCAAGGCGCCGCCGCCGTCGAGCCATAGCCAGAGCCAGAGTGTTGCATTTTAATTAGTAATTTATTAATTGGGTACAAATAAAAAGCAACGAAGGAAACAAAAATTAACTGCAAATTGCAACAGAAAAGTGATAAAGAATCAAAATGGTTTAGCTGGAAAAACAAGAGACATTAGGCAGACTGTGAAACATAACGTGTTTAGTATTGAATTTTGACTTTGGCATAGCATTTGCTGCATTTCGAGCACATTCTTCGCATTTTGTATCAAAAGAAGTATTAACTTGGCACGAAATGTTGGAAAAACTTTATATAAAAGGCGCTCTAGATTCGTAAGTTTAAAATTATATACAGGGTGCGCCATCTAAAGTGTCGGTATGGCAACACTGAATAACTTTAACATTTACCAACCGATTGCTTTTGTTAGACATGTTTTGGAAACATCAATCTAATACAATTTAGACCATGGAACGCTTCACACCAAAACAACGTGCCGAAACAGTCGCTCGAGTGGCCGACACTGAACCAGATTTTTGGAAACAAATTTTGATGACCGATGAGGCCCATTTCACGCTTTCTGGTGGTGTTAATAAGCAAAATTGTCGCATATGGGGCACGGAAAATCCACACCGCATCCATGAAATACCTTTACACGACCAAAAAGTGACTGTTTGGGCCAGTATCAAAAAGAGGCGATATTGACTGGCCACCCATATCTCCAGATTTGACCGCCCCAGACTTCTTTTTGTGGGGCTATTTAAAAAGCAAGGTTTACGCCAGAGATCCACAGACCATTGAAGAGCTTAAGGCCAACATTCGTGCCGAAATCGCCACTTTATCGACTGAGACGCTCGAAAAAGTGATGGAAAATGCCGCAAAAAGGGCACATTTTGTTGTGGCCAATAAAGGCGGCCACTTGATTGATGTTGTGTTCAAAAAGTAGTCGAAATAAATTGTACAGGACCAAATTAAAGGAACAAGATCAACATATAGCAATCGGTTGTTTGTTTTTATATTTATTCAGTGTTGCCATACCGACACTTTAGATGGCGCACCCTGTAGAACTTTTTATTTTTAAAGCATCTTAAGCCTTTTCAAACCCCCCTCGGAAATGACGATTGGTTCGGTTCAGTGTTTCAAGCAGCTTTTAAACCTCCGGTTCGGTTCGATATATACAGGCCTGTTCCGGTTTTCACTTTCGCCAAAATTTGTCGAATTTGGTGAAGTGGTTGTTGTATAAAATTTATAAATTAAATCGGGATAAAACCTTTCATTTTGAGTTCATCCTATTAAAAGGAAGTACAAATTTTAAGGTTTGATACAGATTACCTTGATTGTTCATCAAAAAATGACATGTATTAAATTCCAATTCACTAAAGTGAACTGAACCACGGTTTAAGTTCACTTTGCTGGTTCAATGTATATTTCTTATAATTCTTACCTTCAGAATAGCTTTAAAATTCTTAGTTTAGTGCTTATAATCAGAAAATATAGCTTTTAATTGAGAACTATCTCCTCATAAAGGAAAGTGCATACTCAGGATTGTAGTCTGATAAAAGGTATATTAAGGGATCTGTGAACAATTCCAGGATTTGTACAGTATCACCTATTCTAAAATAGTGCCAAGTTATCTTTAGAAGCTACCTCAAATCGGTATAGCTACGGATCAATTCGGAATATAAAATAAAACTTTTTTAGGGAATCGTCTAAAAATTCCCAAATATTAAAGTTTCATTGTCCGAGCTAAGCATTTTTCGTTTTAGAACTCGTGAACCAACGCGAACCGTTTTGCCTACAGCAATATGGTTCGGTTTCGCATATTCAAGATGACACCAATTCGGCTAGTGGCTAGTGGTAAGTATTGGTTTGGTTCATCAACCTTCAGCCTTAACAGTTAAGGCTTTAAATAACCGTTTCTATCAAAGATTACAATACAGCTGACTAAAATTTCAAGTAAGAGAGATTCTTTATTAAACTTAAAACAACTACGAGTGGCTTGAAAACCATCCTAAAATTTGATTACCAATTCAAAACTGCTCTTTTCAAGTACAATTCCTACTTAAAATGCAAATAGTTCTGCAAAGTAAGTGTTCATAACTAATGCTAAATCGTGACAACTGTCAAACATATCAATTGATTTTCTGTGTCGGATTTTGCACTTATACGGCCTTGGAATTCCCTACCATTTATAGCACTTCTGACATCAGAAGGCAGCTGATGAACTGAAGTTAATGTATATACAAAGTGCAAACATAATAGGTTATTATAGCTAGGCTAGGCTAGAACTTGCTATGGAAACTTTTCCGGAGTTGAGGTTGGAGAAGTATTTCAGAATTAGTTTTTAAACGATTTTTAGATAATTCTTCTTTTGACTCTCATTTCATTTTCATTTGAAATCTTTGGTTAACACTAAAATGCCTTAATTTGCTTATTTATACCAGAGATGTGCGCTGTCTGCTCTCCTAAATGACAGATACAAGTTCATCAGAATCGCTTAAACACATATTTTTTCCGAGATTTTTGTTTTATGTTTCTCTTTGACAAAAACACACGAATGTTAAGAACTTAAAGGAGATAATTTCGTTTGACTCTCAGCAGCTGAGCATAAGTAACTAAGCAAAATGGATTGAAGTGTTCTTAGCTAGTTTACATATTGCACGCACACACACTTGCAGTTTACTGCAGAACTCACTGATGGTAGAAACTGCCCAGCAGGCAAAGTCATGAAAAGAAATGAATAAAGTTAGCAAAAAAAAATATAACTCTCGTTGCTTGAGCAAGTCGTGCGTTGAGAAGTCAGGGGTCAGGGGCGAATAGCAATTTTTATTTGCCTTTTTATTGGTGGTAAATATGGTCATAAAAGCAAGCAAGAGTTGGCTTAGACTAACCAACAGCATTATGAAGTCAAATATGGTAGATGAAGACGAGATTGCAAATACGAAATGATAATTGTTACTGGTCAATGTCGGGACGGGACCTGATGAAATTAGGTACCTGCCTTGAGGATTGTTTTGAAACTAAGCAGAAAAATTGGGTTCAAAATCCACACATGATAGCAGGCAGTGGTTCGGAATTGTGGGTCTTCTTGTATTTTTTCTTTTTATTTCAAAACCTCCCCCCAAAGGTGTTACATACTTCCCAAACTACCCACGAATTTCGCTTAACTTCCTCTCCATCTGTATGGTTTTGTATGACTATGTGTGTGGATACCATGTGGGCGTTGTCACCAGCCAACTGCAAAACAGCTGTTAAAGCCTCTGACTCTGACTCCACACACAGCTGGGCTCACACTCTTTGTCATCCACAAACAAAAAAAAACAAACAAAAAACGCAAAAAAAATATTAAAAATTGGCAAACAAAGACGAAGAAACAAAAGAGCGGGGTCTGGGGCAAGGGTGAAGAGACTTTAATGGAGTTGCTCGTTAAATCCAGTGAGTGAGTGTGTATGATGATGACTAATAAACACACAAAGGCAAACTGCAAAAAGACAACTAGCGAACAAACAAGACCAAACAAAATAATAAAAAAAACCGGCAAAATAGCTAAAAATGAAGACAAAGACAAAACCGGCTTCAAGTTGTAGGCAATGCAAAAATAAAGTAAGAAAAGCGATTGCAACAAATTGGAAAATCAACTAGAGAGAGATATAACATACACATCACTTTTGTAAATTCAAAAGAATTGGTTAGACCCTTGGACGTTGCTTTGTATAAACCTAGATTATTTTTGGAAGCAATGGTCAAAGTGGGTTAAGCATTTTATCAGCCAGAAGGAGGCATCTTCTACTTTACAAAGTGTATATATATTTGACCAGCATCAAAAGACGATCTGCAGAGCAGTGGCAGAGCTGGTTTTAGCAGAACACTTTCATTGGTGAAGAGTATATTTTAGTTGGGTTTTATCAATTTTCTTGCTTGTTTTCTATTTGGACAAAGTTTAAATGGCCTAAGCTTTAACCAAGCCGAAGCAAATTAGCAGCCCACCACCCGCCCAATCGACTTAAAAACATAAATCATAAAAGATACTAGTTTTTAGGCAGTATTAGCAGTATCACTAAGAGATTACCTTGAAAAGTGGCGTTTCTTTCAACGGGAAGGTAAGGCAAGCTGCAAAAATAAGTACCAGAACGAAGTGAAATCCTTTACAGCAAAGTTTTAGCTCCTCTATAATACTTCAAAATCGCTTTCATCTTTAAAATAAAACCAAATATTTGTTTACATATAAACTTTGTCCACCCTAATTTCATACTAGACCTGAAACTGTTCAAAATTATTCTATTTTTATCAAATCCAGACAAAATTTGACCTCCTTAAGTGATTCGAACGACCCCCTGACCTGCCACCTGCACACATTTGGCTGTGTCTTTTGTCTGGATCAACCTCTTAATCCGCGTGACGCACTTCGCCGTATTTAAATCCACAAGTGTGCACTGGGCCCTGTGACGTGGTAGCCAGCGTTCCAAACGTGCGTGACCAAATGCACTCTTCTTATCACAACGAACCGCGTTTTTTTTTGTGTAGCCTAATTCGTTTAGACATAGTTAGAAACGGGTAGGAGGGGGGAAGCAGGTTAGCTTTTCGCACCTAATTACCTGCCACAGTCTAATTTTACTGTTTGCCAATTCATAAGGAAAATTAATGGCAGTTCAGGTCATCAGCATTTGTACTATGGTCGGTCATTCCAATCATTTCCGTTCTCTTTTGAAAATGCTTTGCATTTTGTTGTTTTTGTTTTCTCTGTTCCTCGCCTTAGGGTAAACCCGGCGCAATCTTTTCACTTGTGTGTCTTATTTCTCTCATTTCATTTCATTCAATTAAAAAATACACACAACATTGCGCGTTATTAGTTTTTTTTTTTTTTAATCAAGCCTCTTTGTCTTTAGTTCATTCATAAAAAACATTTCTGCTTTTAATCTCTTGAAGAGATTGAAGTTCATTCTGTAGCTTATTTTTAGGAATATACAATTTATTGTGATTAAATTGTACTCAATGAATCAAATTGCTATAAAAATTTTATAAATTAATGACTAATTTTGTAGTCTGTCTATTAGAATATAAGTTTATTGGGTATATTTTGTATTTTGATGAGAACTTTTCTTCGCCCACCTCACATTCTTCACTTTTACTCAATGAAAATTCCCAAATAAATTTGAATAGCAATTTGTATTTTTGTCTAATTAATTTCCAGACATTTTGAAGCTAAATCTGATAGAAAAAATCTTTTTGATTTATTTTTTTCATTTTTGAACATTCCTTTAGTGAATGAAAAACCAAATTGTGGGGTTTTTCCGCTAAGTTAATCGCATTAGTTGCTTTGGAATAGCTGTATAGGTGCACTGTTTGTTTATAAAAATAAAAAGTTATTAGCAAACGGTTGCAAAACTCTTTTTATACCCTTGCAAAGGGTATTATAATTTTGCCCAGAAGTTTGCAACGCATAGAAATATACATTTCCGACCCCATAAACTATATATATTCTTGATCAGGGTGACGATGTCTGCCGGTCTGTCTGTTTCTACGCGAACTAGTCTCTCAGTTTTAAAGCAATCGAGCTGAAATTTTGCACAGAGTCTTCTTTTTGCTGCACGCTACTAATATGTCGGAACCGACCGGATTGGATGACTGTATCTCATAGCTCCCATAGGAATAATCGGTCGGAAAACTAGTTTTAGTATAAAAATCTTTTTTCTTTTCCATGGAAACTTCTCCAAACTTTGTATTCATAGGTTTTCTATGCTTTTTTATAATTCTACCAAGATTTGTCAAAATCGGACAACTATAAGGTTTAGCTGCCATACAAAAGATAGGTCTAAAAAACAGTCTTAGTTAGAAAAACTTTTATGTTTTAAATGGTAGCATCCTGCATTTTTGTATTTGTTTGTTTCACATGCTTTCACATAATTTTACAAATTTTTGGCCAAATCGGATGACTATATCATATAGCTCCCATACGAACGATTGGTTGGAAAATGGGGAAAAAGAGTGTTTTTTAAGGGTATAAAAACTTCGGCCCAGAAAAAGTTAGCTTAGCTTTCTCGTTTGGTATAGCCTCGCGAAGCGTTTCAATCAACTACATGATTCAACAAGTCCCTTGTATTATATATTTTTGGAACTTAATTTTGAATGATCATTGATAAAGTTCCTTTCGAGGGTAATACTTATAATAGAGTTTCCACATCCATTTCGATTTTCCCTCATCTATGTGGGATCAATTTAAACATAATCTATGACCATTTTCACAGCCTAGAATTAACTTGCCTATT
Source organism: Lordiphosa fenestrarum (assembly GCA_035044985.1). Classification (NCBI taxonomy): domain Eukaryota; kingdom Metazoa; phylum Arthropoda; class Insecta; order Diptera; family Drosophilidae; genus Lordiphosa; species Lordiphosa fenestrarum. The sequence goes on along the minus strand of JAWNNO010005527.1, from coordinate 1,413,446 downwards.
TCCTAACGGCGATTTTATGACTAAAAACTCACATATGTCCAACCATTTATTCGGTTTGAAAAGTTTTGAGTCAAATTGGAAACGCTTACCTGTAAGAAAAGAAATAAAATATAGTTAGTTCAAAGTTTTAAACACTTCGATTAAAACAAATCATTCAAAAATGGTATCATTAAGAACAAGATATTAATAAGACTTTAACATGTGGAGTTATTTAGTCAATAAAGAAGAGAAAAGTGAACACCACGATATTTTTGCCTCACTTGAGTTATGTTTAAATGGTTCTTTCTCCTATCATCGATTTAGATCGTCTACATATGTCTGTACATCATGGCAATACACAAAGATTATCGCGCTAAATGCCCTTGAAAGTATGCTATGCTACGAAAATGGAAATGTTGAGAAACATATTATTATGTTTGGGTTCAAAATTCAATCTAAGTGAATACTGATTAGGTCAGACGATGTATTTGGTGACTATCAATGGCTACTTTCAAGATAATTTTAGAATAAAAACAAACTTTTCATACTTCTAAAGGAATTCTTTATGCTAAATTTAGAGTGTTTAAGCCTAGTAAGAGTTAGTTTCTTGTACTTCTTGTAATCAATATATCAATAGTTTATAACAATAATCGAACTAAATGCATCGATATTCTGTCATCGATTTGTGCTTGTGGCCAGTAATTTAAATTATCGATAACGATATTTGACAAATCGAATCTAAAAATAGTTCGATTCTGATTTATTGGAAATTTCTAAAGGTTAAAATCAAACTGAACAGCTATTAAAAAACTTCTAAGCCATAAGACCATTGCTTAACTTTTATACTACTGTGAGCAAAAAGTAAGGTGTAAGGGTCAATTTAAACTTCGCGGGCCTAACAATTCGGGCAGGTTTTTTTTTTCTTGAGTTGGCAGGACTGTTGATGACATCTGTGCCAAATTTCATGTGAATGTCATTATCAGTAATATATTTACGCTTGTGTTTTCCAAACGACCAAGAGTGCATTTTTCGATTTTTACAATGTTTGAGCAGAGAAGTGCCATTAAATTTTGTTTGCGGAATGAAATTTCGGCTGCGGAAACGTTGAGGATGTTGCGGAAGGCCTTTGGTGATTCTACCACCTCAAAAAAAAAAATTATAAGTGGTACAAAGACTTCAAAGAGGGTCGAGAACGTGTGGATGACTTGGATCGCTCCGGACGACCATCGACGTCAACAGATGACCAACACGTCAATGAAGTGGAGGAATTAGTGCGCAAAAATCGTCGGTTGACTGTTAGAGACCTTACTGATATGATCGGAATATCAGAAGGATCTGTGAAAACCATTTTGAAAGACCATTTGGGCCTACGAAAAGTCAAATCTCGTTTGGAACCGAAAGTTCTCAATTTTTTGCAAAAAAGTCATCAAAAATTCGACGCATATCGTTCCGCAACCACTGTATTCGCCTGATTTGGCTCCGTGTGACTTCTGGCTATTCCAAAAACTCAAGAGACCACTTCGGGGAACGCGATTCGAGTCGATTGAGGAGATAAAAGCAAAATCGAAGAAAGCGCTGATGGCTATACCGAAAAGGGACTATTTGGCATGTTTCGAGGATTGAAAAAAACGTTGGCATAAGTGTATTTTATCGGGAGGGGATTACTTTAAAGGGGATGAAATTGATTTAGAAGAATAAATAAAGATTTTTCATTTTAACAAACAAATTCACCTTACTTTTTGCCCACAGTAGTATTATCTGATAGGTCTAAAATATTGAATCGATTTATTCTTTTTTTTTTTTTCGAAGTCGAAGAACAATATTTGATATCCCTCTATGAATTTCAAAGCAGTCTAATTGGTTCAGTCTCGTATCGGATCGTTTCTAATATTTTGTAATCTAGACGAAATTTTAAGGTTTCTGAAAAATGTAAAGCATATGTGAACAGGTTCAATAATTCCAATGATACTGCCAATGGTTTTTAAAGCCCCGTATTCATTTCTAACAATAAAAGGAGAAAAAAGCTAATGTTGTAAGCTTTTTGATAAGATTAAGGATATTATAGAATCGATTCTATAGTATACCGGGTCTTACATGTAAGCTGATCGTTGGGAATCGATTAAAATGGTCCAAATTGTTTGTTTTTCCCAAGTGTTATTGCTTAAAAGTTTTTTAGCATTTATTCAGAGATTTTAAAAGAATAAAGACTTATCGATAAGTTGATATTTAGCGGAATCGGTATATCAAATATCGATTTGGTGAGTTTTGATATACTCGATTTTAAAATTTTGTAATTGTTCGGGAACCATTCTAGCAACCGAATTTAGGAATTCAAGAGTTGCTTCATTTAACATAATCTGGCAAATTGTTTTGTGATTTTATAATCGCCAAAGTTTTGCGAAAGTGAAAAGTTGAATGGTTAATTTTCACAACTCTTAACATATTTAAGGGTTAAATTTTGCTATTCATTCAGATAAAAGTCCAAACAAGCAAATAAGGAAATGCCAGCTTAGGCCGGAAAGTAAACTTTTGTTTTGTGGGTAGAAGGTGGGTAACAAGTACCGGCACGTCCAAAGAACGACCTTGACAGCGAAAAAAAAAGAGAGAAAAACACAGACTAGAGTTTGTTTATCGCAGTCAGAGCAAACAAACAAACAAATCGCACAAAGTTGATTATGGATTTGCATTTTTTGGAAAACGCAATTGCAACTTGTCGTCGTAGTCGTTGCCGCCGACAACAGTGGAAAGTTACTTTGTAAAATGAAAATCAATAAAAGTGGTTAGGGAAAATGTCAAAAGTGGTGCTGCTCTCTGTAGGAGAGCGAGTGAAAAGCAGCGGCGGCGGCGGCGGCAAGTGAAAAGTCGTGAAAGTTTTGATTTTGATTTTGTTTTTTTTTTTTGTAGTGTTCAAGTGGTTGTACCTCATTGAATTGGCACCTTTCTTTCTTTCATTAGCATCAGTTGGCGTGGGCGAGGAGTGGTGCCTGGGAAATGGACTTAGTTTGCCGCCGCCTACAATTGGTCAATTAACTAACTTTAGTTGAGTTGAAAATAGGAACTTAAGCTGGAGACTTTTTGCATGTCACTAGAGAGGTTTAAAGGTTGATTTAATATAACCAACTTAGTGACCAAACTTCACCCTAGAGTTCCCCTTCGTTTGTTGGTTCGATTTTGTTTTAGCTTTTCTTGCTTCAACTTTCTAGTATAAACAATAAATAGCAAATTAAGTTTGACATGCACACAGAGAGAAAGACACAACTTTTCCTGCTGGCACCATGTGAATGGATAATGTATGAGATTTTGATATATAAATTAAGCGAAACTCGAAAAGTTAATTAATCACTTGGATTTGGGGTTACGAGATAGTTGGAGAGGTGGTTGATAAAATTGAATTTAGTTCAATTTAAATTATAAAAGTTAAACGCAATTTGCTGCCTTCAAATTTCAAGGTCATGGGATAAGAACAGCAGACAAAGACGACGGCAGACAATTGAAACCAAAACCAATTTAAAAAGGCCATGTGGGAAAGTTAATTTCTCCTCCTCCTCCTCCTCCAGACGGGGGACGACTAAAGGAAATGCCGCCGCCCACAAAAAATGTTTTTGGCACACCGCACAGTGGGTCGCAAAAGCCGCAAGACCTCTTAAAGTAATTCAATTTCACATGGCAGTGTAGAGTACAGTGGTACAGGCGGTAAGAAATGGTTTACTTATACAATTTATTTAACCTCTCATCTTGTTGACCAAACTTTAGTACCCACTGTACACTGCATACCATTCAAGATATAGCCGAACCAAACGAAACGATGGGATCTTGTGTGCTATCTTCTGGCGCGTCGCTTGTATAAATTTATGAACAAATAAATATTTTCTGCTATTATTGTTATTTGCTTTCTATTCTTTCTTTTTTTTTTATATTTAAATCATGTGCTCTTGTCTGTCCCAGCCAATGGGTCTGTCTCTAGGATCACCGCCAACTGACGTCTATCAATGATTTCTTTTCGTGTTTGTCTCTCTCTCTCTCTCACTCTATTTAATGGTTGAAAGAAGCGCGCCTCCTTCCATCATCAATCCATCAATCCATCAATCATTTCCAACCGCCGCCTGGCCATAAATCAATATATAAGGCGTTGCACAAGCTGTCACAGCTAAACCATGTGAGCGCAGCACCTCAAGGTGTCAAAAGTTTTCTGAGGTATTCCCTTTTGTTATTTTGAATATTTCAAATTCTGTTACCGGCGTCAGCAGCAGCACATGGAAACACCTGTTTAACAGCATTTCGATCAGTGGGGCAGGTTGTGAGCTGTGACTTTTGATAAAGATTAAAAGCTCATAATTACTAGCCTGGCAACAGAATAGAATTTGCTTTCATTTGGAATGGAAATTTTTAAGATAACGGCCCACATATCAAATAAAATTTATACAGAAACTTTTTACGGGGCGCAAAGTGGTCGATTTTTAGTTTATAGAATATGAAAGTTTATATCAAGAGTGATTTGTGCTGAATTAAAAGCTTTTTAGTTGCAATTTATAAAAAAAAAGTGTTAAAAAACCCATTGGAATGCAGAACAACTAATTAGAGTGTACCAGGTGTGACTTTCACTCTGGAAATATTTTATTTTTTTTAATAAATGAACATTTTGATTCGTCGAAGATTTTTTTTTCTAAATTCAATTGCAGTTTAGTATGTGGCGCAGTAGGCGGTCATTCAATTTGATAGCACTGCAGATGTTCTTTCTGATTTATTTTGTTTTTCCAGACGATTACAAAACAATGAGGCAATATTATACTGTTTTAAAGAAACTCTAAAGGCAGTGTAGGCATGTTTTAGCCGGCTTGACTATATCTATGGAATCTTTAGAGATTTTTTAACAATCGTTGGAGCTTCGTTTTAAGACTGTATGACTTAGTGCCGATTTCTTATCTTCTACATAGCTGCTATGTGTCAGATAAGCCATATGTAAGTCAGATAGCTCTATGTAAAAGATGAGAAATATGTAAATGATAAAGTTCCAGATGAACTATTAGACCTGATTTAAATGTAAGCAATAAACACTCTTTTCCTGGTCTTAGAAAATCGCAACTTCTCAAGAATACAGCTTTAAACAAATAAATGAAATGAATCTGCATATAAATAACGATCTGTCTCGTCCAAGGCTTATTAATTTCTCCTCCACTTGTTAAGTAAATCACCCAATTCGACATTAAAGAGATTTTGTACTGTTCTAACCACCAAATATCCGCATATTTTGCAATCCTGCCTAAAAATAGTCAAATTTCTTATACCAAAAAACAACTGAAAAGCAATATATGACCATAATTTGCCTATAATTCTGACTAATTTCGACCTAGGCTTGTGAATTTGACGAATCTGGATTATTGGAAATATGCAGACTTTACCCAAAGTTACCTTTTCTGAAATTAAGATGGAGTACCAGGTCAGAAAACCTCTAAATAAGGGCTGCAAGTCGGCTTTGGACCAAAACGGTTCAAGTTCTGAGTTCCAAATTATTTGTCACTGTGAACCGAACCTTCAACCGAATCAAAAGTACAAAAACTGTTACCTGAGCCTGTTCCGAACCCAAAAATTTGGTTCGGTTCAACACGGTTTGTGTTGAATTGCATAATTTATGCAATATAAAATCTTAACTATTTCCCGGTTCATGTTTTTGAAGTCTGTAAGTCTCTTTAAAATTCATGAATGTGTTTAATTTTAAAAAAAAAAAACAGGCAACATTGTTGCACACAGATCGGCGACGACCCCAGCAGACATATAACGCCCCCTCATCAGCAATTCGTCTGAAACGTTAAATAGAAATACAAACAAACACAAAAAGTGAGGGGGAAAAATGCGAAATAGGTGCTAAAAATGTTGGCGCGCGAAAAAAAAAAGGAAACATAAAAAATAAAACACACATTCAACGAATATTATTTGCAAAAATTCGAATCATCTCTCTCCCGTGTACACTGAGAGGAGCGCTCAGAGAGAGAGCAGAGACGACATGAATTAAATTTAATTTATTTCATTGATTCTAATCAACGCATGAGAATGAGAAACGAAATCCAAGAGCGACAGCGCTATGTGTGTGCTCTGTGCTCTCCAGCAGCTAGGGAAACAACAACAAAAAGACCACGCGCAGGCGAGTTTATTTTTAAACAACAACAATGCATTATAACAAAAAGCAAGAACAACAACAACCACAACAGAAAATAGTCGCACTTTGATAGCAACGAAACGAAATCAACGTCAATATTTTGTGGCTATTTTTAGACTCAAAACGAAACGATACGTACGAACAAACGAACGCATGACCGTTTGCCTGTGTGTAAGTCAAAAACAAAAACAACAAAAAAGAAGAGAGAACGAGCCCGAGGAGCAGTTGTTGTAATGCGCCGCGCCACCGGCCAACGATCGGTAATGCAAAAAGCTCTCTTTTAACGTTTGTGGGCGAGACGCTTTACAGACGCCGCGACGTCAAAGGTGTGTGTTGTAATCGTTGACGCATGGTGCACACTGGCGCATATAACCATACACACATATTCATACATGCAGGGAGAGGCTCTATTACCGACTCTGACTAGTCACTGGTGTAAGTAGTCAGGCGCGGCGTCTTTCGTCTGGTTACGAAAATCGATCGATTTGAAACGGAGACTCGATTTTGAAACATATGTCTGCAATTCATAATAATACATCATTTTTTATTTCCATAAGTTAGTTTACCCACTGATTGGTTAAGGGTAGTTAAGACCAGTTAGCATACAGGAAGTCCAATGGATTTGAATGACAAATGTTTCAGCTCTTATGGCTTTCTAAATAACGGTTCTGAAATACCGAATCGTTAATGACATCAGGGTTGCAAGAAGGTTCTGAACCGAACCGAACCAAACCGCTTATATATGCTCCCAAGCCCAACCGCAAACCGAACCAGCATCTGTTTCAAAATGCCGAACCTAATCTAAGATTCGGTTCGGCTTATGTCAAAAAGTCGGTTTAAAAAATTTAAGAGGAAAAATTAACTACACTTGAATCATTCTAGTGTTACTGAGTTTTTCTAGCGGCGTTTTAAAGAACACCAATCTGTCGGTTTTGTACATCTTTTGCTAGTACTCTTTTCTCTCTTTTGATAACTCTCATGCATTCTTTTCTTAAAAGTTGCAGATTGAATGCTGAGAAATTTTCACCACCTTTTCTTCTCGGTTTATTCAATTCGCAGGCACCTACTTTGCCTCACTCTATATGAAAATCCTTTAACGGTGTTAAAGGTATAAAAGTCATAAAAATATTTTTCAGTTCATTTCAGTACATTTCAGTTCTGGCTCTTTGGTTAATAAGGTTCTAGTTTAGCTAACATTTTGTTCTTTTGGATTTATCGGTAAAACCATGTACAAATAGAACCAACAATGTTTAATATATTATCCATTTCTAAATCGCAGTAGCCAAATATTATTTCGACTCCTTTTGGTCTTTGTTAATGGAACAGAACCAGTCTTTAAAGGCTAGTTTCCAGATGAGATAAATATATACTTCGGCGCAATAATTCATTCAAATTAAAATGCTTTTCAAAAGCTTTTAGATTTTAAAACAGTTCAAAAGCTATTATACAATAGCTACGATTCAAAGGTGTAATCCAGGTATTAGCGAAAAACTTCAAAGTTTTTATCAAAAAAGCTATCAAAAATAATAAAATTCCCCTATGTGGCCACAGATTTTCAGCATTGGGGTTCGTTAAAAACTTGCGAACGTGAATGGCACTTCCAGTTGTCCTAACTTGTGGTTATTCTCTCACCAACCAGCGAAAAGACTTCGTTTTGTTTTAATTACCTTCAGCTATTTACAAATCATCCAAATATCACTTAATTTTTCGTTTTATTTCAAGTACTTAAAACTGATCTTCAAGGGAATTCGAACCCAGCCAACCTTATTGCCTAAAACAGTGTGACCGTTCAATGTTTGTTACTAGCAAAGGATAGAACCGAACCCGGCGAAGGAATATTCTAGGTTCAATACAATACTTTTACCTTGGAAATATAGGTACAATATTGCAAATTTTAATGGTGTTACTAGAAAGATTATGAAAGAAATAATAAGATAACCTAAAATATAACCAGTATGCCGGAAGAGAAAACCTAAGCAGTGCTTAAACAATACATTTTTTAGGACTTTTCTTGTACAAAATTGCATTATATCAACTAGCAAAGTGCAACACACACTCACAAAGCCTCCTCTACAATTTATTTAAGGGGGGGTAAGCTATTTAAATTTTTTTTCTAGCATTTTTTTTTTATTTTTTTAAATGAATGCCTAAAATGTTAAGTTGTTGTAAATGTAAGTAAATGTTTTTTCTCGCATTTTTTTTTTATTTTTTTAAATGAATGCCTAAAATGTTAAGAATATTGTGACAAAATTTTAAGTCGATTGGAGCAAAATTGACAAAGTTACGATTATTTTTATACCTGTCGCATTTCAGATACCGTACAAATTTTTTAGTGTTCAAAACTTTAAAGCGTTTTTCCCACAACTCACGTTTTCAAAGTCGGTGCCCCTCATAAAATAAAAACTACTGAACCGATCATTTTGAAATTTTGAACACTATTTCTGAACATAAATTACGAGGTAACGCTGTCGAGTTTTTTTTTTCAAATTTGGTAATAATTTTTATTTTACAATAACAAATTAGCCGAATTTTTCCCAAAAAAAAAAAACGTTTTTTTTTTCACTTCAAAATTTTCAAAAAATGTGAAAAATTAAATTTTCCAAAAAAAAACTCGACAGCGTTACCTGAGAAAAACTATTATCTAACGAATAAACTTTGGTTTTTTGATTTCGGATGATCCAGCACCTAGTTATAAGGGGCACCGCAATTCACCTTTTTCCGAGAGACTTCCGAATATTTGCTGACATTGCCGTGTTTTTTAATATTTCTTCGTGAAAGTTTTAAACAACATTCTTTTAATGTCATACTTGAATGTGCTTTTAGTTTTAATAAAGAGATTTTAACTGTGTCGTCACAAAAAATTCACAAAAAAGTGAATTTTTTCGTGCGATTTAAGCTTACTCCCCCTTAAGTGGGGAAAATAAAGATTTTCGTTTTCTTTCAATTACATTAGGCTTTGGGCTTTCGTTAGTATACAAATATGTAACAAATATTGCATGCTCAGTGAGTTGGAGGTATCGTCGCGACTTTATTGTTATTGTCATCAATTAGAAAGTTGTATACTTTTGGTGCCAAGTGGCGCTAGGCTAAGGCCCACCACCACCCTCCTCCCCCTCCTCCTTCCATTCAAGCGCACTGCCACACCAGATTGTGTGTTAAGCATCAAATTTCAAGCGAAGGTCAAACTGCGTTTTTGGTTTATTTGTATATAATATATATGTGTGCACAATAAAACGAATTATTCCAGTTTTTACTAGGTAGCTGTTCACATTTTCACATAACATTTTGCAAAGTGCGCATAAGGCGCAGCTCATTTTAGCGGAAAGCGTGGCGGCGTCGGCTCTTATGCAAGTAGACTTGCCTATATATGTAAGTAAGCTCGGCTACTTGAGGTGCAAACGAGATGAAAAATAGAAATAGAAAACATTGAAAATATCAAGAGACATGCACAATTATGGTTGTGATTTTAATACATATGTACATACATATTTATGCGGAAGTTGGAGAGGAGATCTAATGTAATGACAAATTTCACAAATAAAGACACACTGAACAGTTGTGAAAGTTGGGCAAGGCGAAATGCCTAATGAATTACATATTTCCGCAAACATTTTGGGAATTTGTTCTAAACTTCTGCCTAGAGTTGGCTTTTCTAATTATTTAATTTCACTTTAGTTTTATTATTCAAGTGTCCCTACATTTCTTTGCATGCTAATCGATCTACCTTACCTTGCCAAAGAAACATTTCACACGCATGAACTACATACATACATACAATGTATAAAATTCTGGTTCAAAATGCTTCGTGACGCTGCCCGCCCTCTCTCCCCACCTGATAATGGTTATTTGTGGTTGAGTAAAAACAGCCAGTCACCTTAAATGTTATTTTTTATCTGATTATTTTTGATATGCATTTGAATCACCTTTGCTTTTTAGCTAGAATGTTGCTGATTGTGCAAACGAAAAATGTCAAGTGCATTTTGAAGAAGAAATTAAGTAATGAAACGTGGCCAGAGCGAATTGGGGGGGGTAAAAAACAACTTAATTAGAATAATTAGATTGTCATATTCAATTGACAACTTAAATGTTAGGTGGGTACAACATTTTGCAGGCTTTGAAACAGTCAAAGAAAGGATAGATGTTGATGATCCTTTATCAGACAATATCGGGATTAAAATTATTATAATGTTGGAATTATATGTAACTACCGTCGCGAGTATTTAAAAGTAGGAGGGTAAGTTGGTTTGAACCAAGTCTTGGTTACGGAACAGGTTTAGAAGTTTTTTGTTTTGTAAATCAAAACGATTTAGGGTTCGGTTCATTGAAAAATAAAAATACAAAATTCGTTTTCGAACCGGTTCGTTTAAAAAAACTGTACCGATTCTATACAGATATTAAGTTCGATCGATAAAAACACGTTTAACTACTATCAAGTGCTTCAAATCCAAAAAATAAAAACCAGTTCACGGGTTCGAACCATAATTTAGCAATGATTATAGGGTTCGGAAATGTAAGGCTCAAGGATTTTAACTAAAGGTTTTTGTACAAACCTTGGTTCAGCTCTGCTTTATACAAGTTTATATGGAAATCGACCTAAAACGACACAAACTGTATGGGAATTGTGTCAAATTTGTAGAACACTTCACATGGGAGCTCTTCTTTTTTCGAGGATTCTAAAAAATTGCTAATATGGGTGTGTATTTTAAAGGTACTTTTTAACATTTTTATAGATTTTTTAATAAACTGTACTGCCGATTGTAAGACTCAGTCGTCCAAAACCATCTGGAAACTAGAAGTCGGTGGGCAGGCAGTAGGTAAAATTTTGTCATGTCTATAATTTATCTAGAACCGAACCGAAGTTTTGGGATTGGAACAGGTTCGGCTTGAGCTTTAATAACTTGAGAAATTGGTTTCACAGTAATCTGAAAGGAAGAATTCCGCCCCGATTCGGTTCAAAACTGGTTTGCCTTTACACTTGTCATATAATACATAACTGAAGAGTATCTCTGATAATAGTATAATTGCTAGACAGCGTATGTGGGTATGTTTTCAAAATCCACTTTCTAGTAAAAGCAAAGGAAATATCTTTAAATATTTAAGAAATTTAGCCTTCTATGATGATAGGACTGATTTATATATATGATAAGAGTAAAGACAGCTTAATGGTTTTTAAAGAGCATAGAAATTTGAAAGCATTTAGCCCTAGGTTTTGGTCTAAACTATGATTTATACCTCTAGATGTATAACTTGTGTTAGTCCGAAACGAAACAGGTTAAGGTTCAATAGTTTTTGTTCATATTTGGTGCGGTTTAGAACTCGGTTCACAGTGAAAAGTATGTTGGAGTGCTGGGGTTCGAACCGGTTCGGTTTAAAACCGGTTTGAAGCCGTTGTTTATAATACGGTTCACAGTGAGATCTATTTTGGAATGTTGGAGGTCGGAACGGTTCGGTTAAAAACTGTTTTGAAGCCGTCGCATATAGATATCATTCTACAAAGTTAGAAAGGACCCCAACTATCAATATTATGCGTATATTGTCGTTAAAAGTTGCTGTTTTATTTCACGGTTAGCAAAAATCCAGGCTAGTAGGACTTGGATTCACACCATTTCACTCATTTTTCAAAATCATAAAGCAAATAATGCCCAGCTCAAATGTCATTTGTGCGGTAAAATTGTGGGGACAAATATTTGTACTTCAAAAGACGATTTAAAGTATACGTTTGAACCGAAGGGTTCATGTTTAAAAGGTCATTTACTTATTGGTTTCGCTTCAAGAGATCCAAAATTGTCAAGTATTGGGACAAAAAATGTCTTTAGAATCACCGAAATAGTTATCGAAAATCGAAGATTGATAATGGAGCGGGATTACTCTTTCAAGAGTTATTTTTTAAATTTCTAAGACAAAGTGCAAGTTTCCAGCTAACATTTCCATTACTCTTGTCCAAACATGTTTACTTATGCATTTACATTTGCCTAGGGGTATTCATGATCTAGTTTAGGTGCTTTCTCATCTAATGACGTTAATTTGCCCAATCATTTGTAGACTTCTCGCGCTGTTGTCACAGCTGTTTTGTTCACTTTTTCTGTTCTCCATATGCAGAATCCATTTGTACAATTAAAAAAAATATATGATTTCATTTTTCAACCATTTTTTATATTCAATTTGGTTCAAGCAAATAGATAATTTAGATAAACAATCGGTGGTTTGGGTGTGTGTTTTGTGGGAGGGGAGGGAGGTAGCTGCTGCAGATACCAGCACATGCTGCCGCGTGCTCAAAGATAAGAAGAAATCAAGAGAAACCAAGCAAACCACAAACCGAAAGCAAAACGGAAGTGACAATATTGTCAGCTTCTGCTTCTTCCTCTTGGGCGGGCGGACGGACGTAATGGAATTTTCGGGAGCTCCAAAGTAGAATTATTAATGGCAAAACTTGTATTTGGTTAGTAGGTCAATACCAACGAGAATACGTCAGCACCACGTTAGAGGTAGGAAGAGAGACAAGGCTAACAAAATATTTTGGCACATTTGCAATATATATTTGGCTTTTTTGACCTTGCGTCAGAAAATAAATGTTTTTAAACATTTTTCAAAAATCTGCAATTAACAACACGCTTAAGCAGTTAGCGTATTGCAGAAACAGAACACCTCCCGAAAGGCACGAGAAACCTGATCAGTGACAGGTGTCCCTCCATATTTGTGTGTGACTTTGACATGGATTTCAGTGTCGTTTTCTTCTCTCTTTTTTTTCTGCTTTCTGTCAACTTTTATTTCTTTTGATTTTTTTGCGCATAACTAATGAATCGATGAAAAAGTGTGAGTAATTGTTGGAGCATTTTTTTTATACGGAAGTTCATATTCCAAGCCGAGGTCATTCAATTAGAAATAGGTTTTCTTTCAATTAACAAACACACAAATGTCGGTCAATGCCAACTGACATATGATTTTCAATATTGTTTGCTTATGTTTTTTCCAGAGAGGGATTAACGAAATGTTATGTTTGCCATTGGTGTGGTGCCTCTTCTTATCAGAATTCCGGGCATAATGACGCATTTTAATTCCCCAGTTCATTGCCTTTCGGAGTTTCTTTTTCAATTGCAGTAAATCTGTCGATTGGGGCAAGGGAAAAGAAATGCAAAATAAAAATATTAAAATGCGGAAAAGATGCCCCGCAATATAAAATTGTGGTAAAGAGAAACGAGGGGACAAAGAGACAGTTAAAAGCGCGTGTTAGACATTCCATGGAATAATGTTGCTAAATGTTTGTGGCGCTTTTCTGTCCAACTACTTAATTGGGTGGGGGTAGGAGGAGGAGGAGGAAGGGGTCTTGGTTTTGCAAATATTCAGTAATTTCAATGAGCTCAGGGTATGGCAACAGCCCACTGAGAGCGATGACAACACTTCGTTGACCAATTACGCATGCTTGGAAGAGAAGAAGAATCGTTCGTCATCAAATTATTGAAACATATTCGCGCTTGGGGGTCAAACTGATGGGGTCAACAGAAATTTATGCAGTAAAATTTAAAAAAAAAACTAGAGGAAGGCTACCGAGGCTACTTCTTTAATGAAACAAAATAAAAAGTTTTATTCATTTTCCATTTTACTTTTCAATAACTGGCAATGTCTGAAAAGCCCCTGGGCGTTATTGCACTGGGCGTTATTGCAAACATCAGAGATTCGTATCGCTGAAAAGTCTTAAGGCCGCTTTCTAAACTTATCGTGAAAAAGGTTTTTGGTTTTCAGGTAACTTAGGTAATTTCAACAAGAAAGAAAGTCGGTCAAGCCCGACTATAACATACTCTGTACCAACAAAATTATACTCTCAGCATAAATTTTGATGCTGCAGTAGCAGCGAACAGTCTTTTGATCATAACTCGAAAACCGTTCATCCGATCTTCTCCATTCCTTTGGCGGATCGATAAGTTATCCTGCTATCTAAATATGTCCAGAAGGAACAAGCCATCTATCTTAAAAACTGTGGGAGATATGAGGTTTTTTCTAAATTGCGGGGGCAGACATAAGAAGCATACGTCCCATACATGTCAAACCTCTATCTCTTACCATCTCTGAGATCTGTGCGTTCATACGGACAGACAGACGGACGGACGGACAGACGGACATGACTCGGCTGTTGATGCTGATCAAGAATATATATACTTTATAGGGTCGGAGATGATTCCTACTCGATTTTACATACTTTTGCACAAACTTATAATACTCTGTGTACCTACGGTACAGAGTATAAAAAGAAGTGGCCCGGTTCTGGCTCCGGAGTTTACACACTTTGATGGTTTGTATCAAGGCTACAAGCCTCAAAATTTTTACAGGGGGTTTATTCCGGGATCTCGAACGCTCATAAAGCCCAAGGATCGCTTCGCGTACAGATTTCTAAGTTGGTTAAACCTAAGGTTTCGTATCGAATCTTGGTTCGTAACATCTTAGGGCTTTGACAATAAATGTTTTTAAATTTTCGTTGAATTTTAGCAAATTGGATAAGCAAAAAAAAAACTGTCTGAACTCTGGTTCAGTCTTTTAAAAAGAAAGGTAGCCTCTACCTTCTCTACCCTAACATGCGTCGTTTGCTTTAATTTCCCTTCAAAACTCATATTATACCGATTTTAGATATTAATTTAAGCCCAAATCTGGATTGCACAGAAAATTATATTAGTTACTAAAGAACATTTTTCAAACATAAAAGGTCGGATTCGGGTTCAGATTTGGTAAGTCTTAAGCAGAAAAAATGCGAACTTAGGGGTTAAGTTCAAGACCGTTTCGCAGCTTTGGTTTGGATCATACTCTTGTTCGAATTACCTAAGGTACCCAATGGGTTTTCCTGGATTCGAATGGTATGCTACCCTTGATTTTAATGTTTTATTTATGCCTTCAACTTGAACTAACGATTGGTGTGTACAGTCTGAATGTATTGCGATATTTGTTCTTGAAAGATAGAAGCTCGTTGTACCAGCGTTTCATATTTATGGTCAAAAAAAGTCAACAGAAATCATACAAATTAGTTTTAAGACATTTTTAAAGGTGGCGTTAGTTTTATTCAATCGAATCGAACCATTTGGCAACCAACTTCATTTTAAAGCCTCATCATTAGGCTTTCTTTTTCAATATGTGTCATTTCGCTGAAGTGTAAACAGCATTGCTTTTCGTGTGCTGCGAATATGTCAACTTCTGGGAAGTGGAAAGTGCTTTCCCAACCGTCGTCTAGCCCAAACCATGACCTTTCCAACTACAATTTGTTTTCGTAGAAGAGGCATGCCCTTGAGGTTCAGTTATGATCTTTTGTAAAACTCCAAATTCGATAGATTCGTGGATTGTGCAAAAATTGACAGAAAGATGATAAAAAGTAAAGATTTGTAACAAATTTTATATAATAAAGCATCGAACAATTAAAATTAAACTTATTTTTATTACCTATAAAAAAAGCTTGAAAATGTAGACCCAAAAAGCGCTTGTATATACAAAAGGCTATAACTTGACACATTATTTTTTTAAATTTAACGTATATATTTTATCTAGGAACACAATTTTATTAGCATTTTTTATAAGTTGTTTTATTTTTCACTACAATTTTCTGGAAAGAAATCATATGCAACCCACTCCCCATCTTTAAATCTACTGATGCAATTGCTTGTGGTTTATGCATTGTGTCCATCCTACACCAAGTGCCATTGAGACAAGACTTTCCATTTCAATTGTCCACTACTCCAAAAAGAAAACATGCGAAGGAAAAAGTACAAACTATTTTACATGACGTAAGTGAGTCGCTCCACTTCAAAAATGAGGCAACTTGGCATCGCCCTTGGCCACAGAGCATCAATCAGTTGCTCTAATAATGATGAAAATGTGAAGAAAAAAAAATGTTGTCTTGCCAGAAGAAAGATGTGTAAATACGAAAATGGTTTTAAAGTTGTCAAGTACAGCCAAAGAAGTTGTTGCTAAGTCGACAAATAGTTTCCCATGAAAGACAGAAAAGCAGACGCAGATGGGTAACAGGAACAGAGAGGGAAGCGTAAAAGGGAAATGAGTGGAAAATGAGACTGGATACAACTATCAAATGTTTCATAATTTGTAACCGCTTCTTTCAATAGTTGATCATATTTATTTTCGGTTAATTCTGAATCACCCCTTTTTCTGTCTGCGCTGCCGACGCCGCTGTCTTGCGGCATTACTCATACGACGCATTGACAAACTGCCTTGGCTCCTTGCCTTCTTAAAATTCTGTGGCTATTTTTAATATCCCGGCTCCCTCAAGCCACATAATTCATTGTAATTTGCTTTTGCCAGTTTTTACATTTTTCCAGTTGCATTTTGAAAGAAGGAATCGCAGCACTTGACTTGGTGTCTGTCGGAACTCCTTCTGCTCTTCGTCACACGCAAATGAGCAATCTGCATAGACTTATGTACACACACTTGTATATGTGGCTCTCCGTCATCTTGGACAAGAAATAATAACTGCCTGACTGCTTTTTATAGTTTATCAATCAATTTGTAAACTACAGACAGAAACACACAGTGAATGATAATGATGAGTCATGTGACACAGAAAGTGTGGCAAACAAATTAGTCATCAAATGAAATAATACCACAGACAATTGTTGTTGGTCAACCAGCTACAAACTAAGAGGGTAAAACGTCATGACATGTAAGTTTGAAGAGGGAGGTGAAACAAATTTGGGATGCTCTGAAGATAAGTGATGAAATATCTGCTCTACAGGTTAGTTCTTGGTTTGGAAGTAAGGAATAAGGTAATTCCTGGTTTTCTATTCTGGAATTTTTCGAATTGTGTTCTAACTTCTTATCTAACTGCTTCTAGTTCCAAACTTTTCAGCTTAAAAGTCTCCTCCGATGCATCCTTCTTCTCAATTCCACAAAAGATTAGCGGCTTAAAGAGCAAATCTGGTACAAATCCGTGTTTAAATCACAAAATCTTAGTGAATAAGCTGTTAGTTTAAGATTAACAGTTTAATGTAATGAGAGCTGTAAACTTTAATTACCATTGCAATTACTTATTCGAAATTGTATCATGCAACTGTAATTACTTTTACAATTACTTCAATAATTTCACCTGTAAAGTTTAATTATTAAGTAATTGAGCTTGAAATGCTCAATTATTCATGTATTTGTGGGTGAAAACTAAGACAATTTTCAAGTGTCAGCTCGTAATAGAACCAGTGGGCATATTTTTCGTGAAAATAGCAGTCGTAATTCCGGCTTTAAAACCATTTTGCTGTCCTGGTACTTATTGATCAACAGGTGGCGCCACTATATATTGAAATATTTTTCAAAAATTACCCTTAGTTTTAGACAACTAGTATTTACCATACCAAACAGTGCCCCCTCTTCAAACTAATGGCCAGTTTGTTTCTTCTAAAATATTGTCTAAATATTGACAGGGTATAAATATCTAAGCAAGCTATAGTCTTTACTATTTTTAGACCAAATTAGAAAGAAAATACATACTGTTGTTTAAACAAGCTTAAAGTTCCAAAGTAAAATAAAAGGCTTAGTGATAACGCAAATGTGGGCTTCAGGTTCGCGTACCGCTAAAGTGGCAACACGCGTCGCTCTCTGAACAAAAAATGCTTCTTTTTTTTTGTCTATTTCATTTTTCGCAAATTGTCTTTTATTCGCCTGTTCGTTGACTTTTCTTCGTTTGGGGGCAGCAGCAGCAACCGGCGACGGCAGTAGCCTCATTATAATAATTTATTTAATAAAAGTTCATCAATGAAATTAGTGGAGAAATGCCAAAGAGTGGGTATAAGAGGGGTTAAGACGGAGGGTCTGAAATGGGATTGGTTGTGGTTGGGGGTGGAGGCCTCTCTACTTTTGCACGGCTTTTTTGTTGTCGTTGTTATTTTTGTACGGAGCCAACACGTGCGTGACACAAAAGGTCGCTTCAATTAAGCGCGCTTTAAAGCGTACAAAATGTACTCAATTGTTAAGTACACTCGGAGAAATGAGATGAAAGTAAATAAGTGGATTTGTGCAAAATGATTGTGAGATAAGTTAACTACTCTATAGTTTTATTAGGTCAATTTGGGGAGCTTTATCATGTGAAAAGATGCATTTCATTTGGTACGCAGCGTTCTTAAATAACTAAATCAGCGGTGGGCACTAAAATCTAACAATATCCACAAACAATTTTGTGCTCGCTAACTACATAGAGAATGATTTCCGCCTTCTATTTTTTAATGGTCACTGGACTTGGCATATTTGAGTCAGGTCATATGGCTTTTGAGAGCCGGTTTAGTTGGGTTTTTGGAAGTTTCTTGAACCGGTTCATGAACCGAACGTTTTATAATTGTGAATTCAGGACCGCTTTGCAGGCTTGGTTTTAGCACAGTGGGAAAATATTATTGTTATATTATTAAAAACTGTCTAAAAAACTATTCAATCAGCTGTGCTTTGTTTTTCTTAGTGTAACTGTAATCCTCATTCTTCACATGAATCACTAAAACATCTAACTCTGTGGATCTGGTTCGATCTTGATCCTAATCTTCCTAATGACCTTATCAGAAGGAATTTCTGAGTTCATGACTGATTTCAATGCTCTTTTGAGTAAAACTCACCAATGAGTTGAGCACTGAAATCATGGCTGAAAGAAGCGACGATCATAAAGACATTCATGATTTCAGCACCAGTCCTTCCAAATCAGGGCTGATTCAGTTATGATTCAATAAGGGCTGCAAACCTACAAATCTCATCTGGAGCTCCTGTTTACGGGTTCAAATACTTCAGGTTCCAGGTTTTCGAGTAAAGGTTTTGGTTCGAACCTTGGTTCGGCTCACGTTTTTAGCAAATTTAATGAAAAATAAGTTGGATAAGTATTTCCAACTTAGACAGGAGTCGATGATCATATAGAATATTCTTAGGACGAGTGAGCGATGAGAGCGTATTAAAGAAATCTATTTTAGAATCATTCAGTAAACTTTGTTAATTGAAATTTCGCCTAGCCAGACACTTGTATGGCCGTCGGTCAACTTGTTGTATTACCAAGTATTTAACGACCAAAATATAATGGGAATCAATTGCCTTTTTTTACATGTTTTCTTAAACCTGTCTCTTCACTCACCTTTCAGTCTCGGATTCTGCATTTGGTTGCTGCTGTAGCTGTTGTATCTGTTGCTGTGTGGTTGTCGATGTTACTGCTGCTCCCAATGCAGCGGCTACTCCACCAATGGGATTGGTTGCTGTTGCTGCTGCTGTTGCCTGTTGCAGTTGCAACTCCTCATTTGCGGTTGCTTCATTATTGGCAACAATTACATTTAGATTCGTTAGATTAACATTACTATTATTGGCACTAACACTCGCGATTGTTTGCTGCTCGGATGATGACATTGCTGCTGCTATTGCTGGCTCCAATTGCTGTGGCTCGGCTAAGGTGGCTGGTGCACTTTGCTGTATAACGGCTGCTGCTGCTGCTGTGGGGACAACAGTGGTTGCTGCCGCTGCTGCAGTTGGCATGTGTGATAACAGTGGCAGGGTTTGTCCTGGCGTGGAAGTGTTTGAAGTTTGTTGTTGTTGCTGTTGCTGCGGGGCAGTTGGCTGTGTTGCCGTTGGCTGCTGCTGCTGTTGCTGTTGTTGCTGGGGCAGCAACTGTTGCTGAGCCAAGTTGCCATCAATTTGCGATGTTTGTTGCTCTAGTGTTTGGAAGTTTCCTGCTGCTGCTGCTGCAGCTGCGGCCACTGCTGCTGCCTGACCCCCGGCAGCAACTGAGGCAAATGTTGGCGTGGCCTGTGGTGTTTGAGGTGGACCCGGTGACAGAGGTTGCTGCTGCTGCTGTTGTTGTTGTTCCACATTTATAAGCTGCGAGTCAGCGCCAGTTGCTGCCACCGAATTTGCATTATTATTGTTAGCCGTGTTTGAGGTACCCACACCAGTCACATCGCTGCCATTGGCATAGTTCGTATAGCTGGTGGGCAACTCCATGGCCTCTTCACGCTGCTTCAACTGCTGCAACGTTTGCTGCAGCTGTAGAGCCGCATTTCTGGCATAATCCTGAGGTACCGTCTGGCCATGGGGTGTTTGTTCCGTTGAAGTTGAATTTGGAGTAGCCGTGGCATTCGCATTGACATTATCAAATATCTGCTGCTGCTGCTGTTGCTGCTGCTCCATTTGCAGCGGATGTATGCCATGTACCACCGTTGCGGGGGCAGTCATTACCCCACTGGGCGTGGCACTTAGCTGGGACTGTTGCACCGCTGATGGCAAAGCATTGGCCTGTGCCTGCTGATTCTGCTGTTGCTCGTTGTAATTCCAATTGGCATCGGTCGAGGCGGCCTCCATGAGCAACGACTCATTCATTTGAGTGGGCGGCACTATCATACTCTGTGTGGTCTTATGGGGCTGGGTTACCTCGTCCACAGCCGTAACCACCTCCGAAGAAGAGCCAGTCTTTTCATTGTTATTACCGCCACCATTGTTGCCCACACTCGAATGATCCAGATAGTCCATACACATCCAGCGTCCGCGCTTGAACGGCTCCGTCGACTCAATTTTCACCACCTTGAAGCGTTCACTGCGGTGCTGGGTCTCCTTGTTGTCATCCTTCTTCTTGGTGCCGCCGGGAGTAACGCCAGCACTGACCACATTTATTATATTATTATCCGACACATTCACCTGCACATTCTGTATGCCGCTCGAACCCAGGGACGAGGGACCACCCAGGGGATCTACCACAACCAAACCGTACTGCGAACTAGTGGGTATAGCCGGAGCATTGGTGCTTAATGCATTATTGGCAAAGTAGACTTCCTCCTTCGAAAAGGTGTCCTCCGACATGGAGGGCGTCTCGTTCTCCAGATCGGTAATACGACTATTGTCATCCGTATGAGATTCGTCTAGATCGTCGGCGGATTCGTCGCCCGTATCACCGGCATTGGTTAGCTTGGGATGTCCCACCGTAACCGAGGTGATTTGAAATGAGGAAGTCGTCTTTGGTTTGCGTACAGTCGGAGTGGTGTTGGTAGTAGTAGTGGCTGCCGTGGTGGCAGCAGCTCCGGCCGAGCTGCTGTGATGATGATGATGATGGTGATGATGATGATGATGATGTTGTTGCGACTGAGGCTGAGTGCTAGCCGCCATGGAGCGGGCTCCATTATTGTTGGGCGAACTGGCCTTGGTGCTGGTGGCACTGCTACTGCTGGTGGTGGTCGTTTTGGGGGCCAACGAAGTGGTGGAGGTATTGCTAGCTAGGCTTGAATTGCTGGTGGCACGTGAAACTGTTGACGAATCTGCTGCTGCTGCTGCTGCTGCCGATGCTGCACCGCCGCCGACACCGCCGCCTCCGCCGCTGGCACGACTCAGCGCATTAAGACGCAGACTTTCGCTTGTGGTGCGCTGTAGCGAGGCTGTGGTGGCACTGCTATTTGAATTGGTATTAGAATTCTGATAATTGGGTGACGTCGTGGAGGAGGAATGATAGACCGAAGGATAGTGATGATTGCTAGTTAACGAGTTCACCTTAGTCAATTTGCGCACACCGCCTGCACCGCCAGCGCCACCGCCCATGCTGACACCGCGGGAGGGTGTCAATAGTGAGTTACGTCGCGTGGTATTTGCTCCACCTGAAGAAGTCGATGTCGAGGGCTTAAATTTGGCATTCAGTTGACGATCAAACATGTTGGCTGTCGGCTGCTGAGTTGTAGACGAAGTAGACGAGGAGGAGGTCGAAGTGGTAGAAGAAGTGGTGGTGGTGGTTGGTTGCTGCTTTTTTTGTTGCTGTTGCTGTTGTTTTTGGCCAGAGGAATCTTCGCTGCTATTAGCCTTTTGATTCTCGGCCATAATCGAATTGGTCTGCAGCGTGCGTAAAGTTTTTAGCAAGTAATCCAGGATTGCTAAGTTGAATTCAAGGATTATCTATGCTTAATTTGAGTTTGTTTTGGTTTTGGTTGTTTGTTTTTACAATTGTTTGTTTGCCGTTTCCTGGGACAATTGTTGTTGTTTGCCCACTTCAAAGATGAAACTAGCCGACGAAGCCGACATAGTGCAGGAAACGCAACGACGACGGATGATGATGATGACGATCACGACGAAGACGGAAACTACGCGACGCGAATGTTTTCAAGAATTATTTTGGATTTGTGTATTATTTCGTATTAATATTATTATTTTTATTACTATTTCTATTTTTTCCCTCTACTAACTAAACAAGTTGCCAGCATTGCACGGCAGCGCCATCTAGCGCTTGACACTATACACACACACACACATATGGACACACAGAGACACACAGCACAGCTGTTTGATTTATGAATGCTTCTTAACTTTTAACTTGAGAATTTTGCTTGCACTATTTATATTTTCACAAATAATTTTCGTAGAATTAAAAGAAATTTCTTCGGATTTTTACTAGCAAACTGCAGTAATTGGTTGAAATTTGAAATTCCTGTAAATAGAAAAATTAAAAAGAATTTAATTTAATTAACATTGTATACGACGATATTTTTGGGGGGGGGGGGGGGGGGGAATGGTTGTTGTTGATTTTGCCAGTCAGGCACTCACACACACACACACAGGCAGACTCTGGGCTATTGTTTATTAAATTACATTTTATGCACACGCGATAAACAGCCAGAGCAACAACGATGGGAAGATAAATAATTGCACAATATTCCACATAAAACGTCATTTGTTGGAAGGAGGGTCGGGTCACCGTTTGACTAGGGCGTTAGAACCACACATTTAGATAATTAAATTGGAAATTAATGAATTATTCAGTTAAAAACATCATCTAAATACCAGAAAACAAGATACTCTCGGACTAGACACCTCATTTCACCACACTGATTCCATATATTTGCTGGTCCTTCGAGCCGGATATTTGTGAAATTCTTTTACTCATTCTTTGAATACATGAAAACAATCCAAATTAGGTTCTACGAGAAAACTAGATTGAAATTAGAAGTGATTCATCAGGCTTTTAACCCATACAGAGGTATTGGTATTGTACAAAAAGTTAGACAAACAAAGTAAGATTACTGATGAGAATAGGGTAGAAAAAGTGGGGAACCAACTTTGACGAAGAACATGAATAGTCATAAAGTGATTTTGAGAAAGAAAGGTCTAGACTCTAGATGGTAGCTTTGAGGAAAGCAAGCCAGTTCTAAACCGAACCGAACCACTATTTCAAACTGAAATCCAAATTGGCGTACATTCGAAAAACCGAAACCGAACTGAAAACCACCAAGAAAAACGGTTCGGTTCACTTTAACAGTGTAACATGTAACAGTGTTGACATTTTAGCCATTTAGTTGCTAGATCTAGCAATTTTAAAAGTGAAAATTAAATTAATAATACATTTCCTACAATGCTTTAAGCTACATATCTGGCACCTGGAATAATTCTATTTGAAACCTGAGCATTTTAAGGTAAAGAACTGGCACTCATCAGAACGCCCGATATAGAATTTATACCAACAAAATTTTGGGATCTCCGGTTAGGGGACTTGAAAATTTACCAACGCATATTTGAGTTTTTGCTTCAAACCTAGGTTCAGCCCATGCTTTATACTTGTTTATATAGTAATCGACCGAAAAACGACACAAGCTGTATAAGAATTCTGTCAACTTTGGGTCGAAAGTTATTTGTAGAATCTACAGATGAAAAATATAACCAAAGTAATGGAAAGCTTTTATTTTGTGAATAATTTAATAAGATTTGGAGTCGAGTATCTTAAAGAACAGAGGCCAAAAGGATCTAGAGGTATTTTAAAGTCAATTCTGAACATTTAAATAGATTTTTTCGATACGTCGATACAAAACACAGCACCAAAACTGAATTTTTAGTGACTTGTTGCCTGATCACCTTACAATCTTAAAGTCCGCTCAGAATGAAACAAATCAAAAAAATTATACAAATATTTTAGACGAGAATTAGGCTTATCAGCACAAAATAAATACTTGATAATGTTAAACTATTTGGAAAACATATAAAAATGGCCTTATTTAAATATAATTTGATATAATTTTATCAAATTTCGAATATTGCATCAAAGTACAACATTTCATTCTATGCCAAAACCAATCTTATGGCCCAAAATCAACAAAAATCTGCACAAGCCACCACCTGTTCAAAAGTAAACAAGGCCAATACACTCTCAAATGTTGACCTATAACTGATATTTTTTTCTACCCACAAAATAATCATTTTTCACTCCATCAAAACAAAGAGCAACATCAAGGTTTTGATTTCGCCTTCTGGGCCCGGGCACACGCAGAGTTCAAATGCGCGCAAACGCTTAAACAGTTCACGCAATTTATGAATGATCGTCAGAAAAGGAAGCAAAAAATCAGCTTACGGCTATTAACAAATACAAAAAAAACACAAAACTCGCACGCGAAAAATGTTTGCTTGTTGTTTTTGTTCTTTCTCTTGTTGCTGCTTATTTCCGTAAACGAAATCGATTAAATAATGCAAAACAAAAAACAAAAAAAGAAACAAAAAAAGACAACACGAGGCAAAATAAATATTGAAATGCAAAAATAAATAAGCCAGGGAAAGAGACAGAACAGCGGGAAACCGATTTGGGAGGAAACCACCTCAAAACCATCTAATTTAGCACTTAACTAATTCAACAGAACTACTGCGACGTACATAATGAAATCAATAAAATAAAATACAAAAATTGGCGAACACAAACTTAATGAAGAGTACACAGAAATCTTCATCATAATAAGCGAACAACTGAACTACGCAGTTATGAAATCTAACTGAGCTGCAAAAAGATGAGATACAACCAGATAGTCGTGCACAGTAGAGGCTTGATGGGTTTCAATGAGCGGCTTTAAATTTGGGAAAGAAAATAATGCAAACGAATTGTATTAAAATGATATGGAAAGTAGCGAGGGTGCAACCATAAGTTTCCGTAAGATTTATTCTTCTCCTGACTATCTTTTTATAGAACCGCATTAAATGGATTCGTTTGAAATTCTGCGTTTATTCCATTAATATTTCTTAATAATGATTTTTAAGAATTCTTGAATTCTTCTTATTACTTTCTTTAAAAAAAAATATTGAAAATAAGCTGATAAAAGCATTCCGAAAACTTCCTTAGAGTTTCAAAGCTTTTCAATCTTGAAAAAAGAACATAAAACGACCCTCTAGGCAAAGCAATTTGAAAAAGCAGAGCATGAAAGCGTATGTTCAATTCAAAAACAAGCAAGTTGCACATATATCAATTTTACAGAGGTATTTAAAGCAGGGCTCGAGATCTCGAACTGAAAATGGCCCATTATATAATAAGTTTTTGGCACGAACGTTGTAAAACATTCTTATATGAAGAATTGTCAAAGATCTTATCCTATTTAATATAATTTCCGAGATAAGAGACACATACAAAGTTGATTTTACAATTTTGTTATGAGCAAACTGCAATAAAACTGACAATGGCTACAACAAATGCGACCGATGCGTATAGCCTGCGGGCACCCCTGATTAAAAATGTTCAGATTTAAAAATTGTCAGGATTGCAGGGTTAAACTTTTTGGTTCGGTTCGGTTCGGAACAGTTATGTAGAAATGGTTCGGTTTTAGACCAAGAAGCAAATTGAAATAAAGTTCTTGGCCACATCTTTGGCTGCATTAAGTTAACTACATCCATTACTTACACAATTCTTACTCAATTACAACCATAACCTATTCTTATGGCCTCCAAACTACTCCACTCGCTATCCTTTCCCTCAAGCAGCACACCCAATAATCAAAGTATCTTGTAGGTGCCAGATTTTGCACACACACACACACAGAGTTAGTAGTGAGTGGGGTGGGTGGGGGTAAAAGGGAGCCTGCCTCAACAGAGGAGGCGACTACACAAACAATAAACAGAAGAAGAATCAGAAGAAGAAAAAAAATGCAGACAAGAAACCAGAAGCAACAGAAAGAAGAACTAATTGCAACGACAAAAGCATAAAATCGATGAAGCAAAGCAACAAAAAATATAACACGACTGAGAGAGGAAGAGAGAGGGAGACTAAGAGAGAGCGACAGAGACCGAGAGCGAGGGCGAGAGCAAGCGCAATAATTTTCCTTCTATGAAATGAGAGAGCGAGAGGAGGAGGCGGCGGCCTCCCTATTCCTGCATTCGCCTGCCAAGAAAACGTGGGCGCCTACAAGTGGGCGGGGGTTCCCGCATACCAAATAAAATGGCAAAAAAAATTAAATAAAATATTGTATAAAAAAAAGTGCAAATTGGCAAAAGACAGCAGAGCAGAGAGAGAGGAGCGCTAAGCGAGAGACTGAGGCAACCTCTCTCTTTCTTTCTCTCTCCCTCTTTTCTACAGACGACAGCTGCCGGTAATCAATATTGATGATGATAGCAGAGCAAAATCAGTCGCAGCAGCAACCCAATAAGAAGATAAAGACCAAAAGGGAAAAGGTTAAACAATATAACAAAATCGAAAATTGTTAAAAATGAATAACAACCTCTTCAACACTCGGAAATGACTCAAACCGAGGAAGTAGCAACCAGAGAGACAGAGAGAGAGAGAGAAAGCATTGTAGGAGGAAGTGAAATGAAATCTATAGAAATGTTTATTTTACGATAAACCAATTGAGGCTGAACCAAGATAATACAGATGGGATGTTCTACAATTTATCAATTCAATTAAACTATTGAACCTAAGACCAGCGTAAGACCTTGCATCAACTGTGGGGGAACTAACGAAAATACAGGTCTATTCCGGTATTCACTTACAAATTTCGTCTATGAAATGTGTTGTCTTTGTGTTAAATTGAGTGAATGACTCACTGAATGGTCATCAACAACAACTGATTATCTAAAATTAAGACATTAGTGCTCTGTACCAAAGTTACACAGAGTATATTAAGTTTGTGCAAATGTTTGTTACAGCCAGAAGTAAGTATCACTGATCCTATAAAATATATATACATTCTTCAGCAGCATCAACAGCCCAGTCGATACAGTCATGTCCCTCTGGAATATCCCTATTAAAATTATTAAATAATATAGATAAAAAGTTTAAAATTCTTAGAACATACTTAAAATAGCCGAAACCACGGCTAAGTTAGCTCCAAAAACTATAAAAACTGTGTGAAACACTGTACCGAACCTGTTCTTAAACCTGATTTTTGTATAAGGCAGGTGTTCACACTTGAATGGCACCTAAAATAATAAAATGCCAGTATGTCTAAGCGCTCTCTAATGCTACACTATACAAATATACTTTTCCTTGCCAGTTTACGACGTTGAAGATGTCTTATATATAGAGGCAAAAACTGAAAGCCGAAATTCTTACCTCCAAGCAAGTGTAGGACAGTTTAATTAACTTCTCGTGACATTTTGAGTTAAGTTTCAATTTAATGTTTGACCTCTAGACATAAAAATCCCATTCCTTCAATGTAAAACTTATCAGAGATATAGTTGTTAGTAATGAAGCTGCATATACTTTGAGCTTCCCTGCGAATCTACAACAAATTTCATTCCTTACGCTGTCTGGGTTTTCAGTAGCCCACCAAAGTTGTCCCACATTTTGATGCAGTTGCGATAGTCCTGTCTAAGTTCGAAAGACATACCCAAATAGGTAAAAATTGTGTAAGTCCCAAAATTTTAATATTAAAATCCAAATGGAAAATGTACTTCGAAAGAGTTCTATTGTACCTTGCTTGCACTTGACATGCATTTGTATTAGTTTACAGATCACTGCCCCGCCGCGTGGCAAACTCTTTTTTGCTGACCCACGCACTATTTTGTTTAGAAGACATTTGATATACAGGCGATATGTGACTGGCACTTGGCGAAACATCAACAGCAGCTAAGTGCACTATTAAGATGGCTCTGGTAAGTTAAATTGCTTTATAATAATATTATTTTATCAGTTCAATGTTTTGGTTGCTTATTTTGCTGAAAACTGCAATGGATGGATGTGGAGTAGCTTAAGATGTTTGAAAATCAAATAAATATAAAAATGCATATATACAGAATGGCTAGGTAAGAACTTTTTCAAGTCGTGGTACCTCAAATTGTCTTTATAATGCCTATATAAGGCCATTTTGTTTGATTCAAAAGTTGAGATGTGAAATCATTTTGAAAATACAACTTTTTTAACCATTTTAATACTATTTTTTGTTGTTTCGAATTCAAGAATAACTCGCCATTGTCAAATATATTCTAAGAACATATTGTAAGCCGAACCCTTTACCCAATGAGGGTTTTAGGGCTTGCTTTCTGGATGTCTTTGCAACCCCGAAACCGTTAAAGTTTAAAAGATATCTGTATATAGATTTTCTAAGAATTTAGTATCCATTTCAAACTTCAAGAACCAGTCCTTGTACAAATGAGCATCTTATTTCTTTCCGAAACTTTACTCATTTATCTTTGAAATAGGTTTCCAACCAAAAACAACACAAGTCCTTTGAGATTTGGATTGTTTTTAGGTCAGTGCTTTGTAATACACTTTTGTTTAGCATAGATTTTTGAAAAATAAGGTAACATGATATTATGAACTCAGCTTGCTCAACTTAACTTAAAATCAACTTAAAATCATGCTCCCAATTAAAATCTGAGTTTACAATAACCCAAGAATGCTAGCTAGATCAAATATAAATGTTTTAGTTTTGATGCGAATTTTTTAGCTCCCAAAATATTGGCTCTGGTTCTTAAATAACCATCAATACATATTTTCACTTAGCTCTGCACACTTCAAAAACGAAAAATGAAGCAGAGCCGCGCTCACTATATACAATTGAGCCGCTTAAACAGTCATTGGATTAGAGACACAACAATTTTCTTTAAAATAAATTACTTTTCTTACTATCAGACAGGTGTTTATGGTGGAGTATGACTAAACAATCATTGTTTTTATTGATTTTCTTACTAACAGACAGATGTTTATTGTCCAGTATGACTAGACAATCAAAGTAACATTGTTCGAGTAAATTCTACAAACTATAGAATAAAAATAAGATAGTCTCGTTTGCGGAGATTGATGGCGTAATCCTTTAGTTGTATACACTGTTTAATATCCGGAAGAAGCTGAATAAAACCAAATTATGTGTAAGAATAAAGAATATAACACCCACAGTGACACCCTTAATAGGAAAAAACTGAAAATTCAACGCATTACAAAAAGGAAGCTATATTCCACCGCTTAAAAGAATATTTAAAAATCGGAATATAAATTATTTGAAGCTATAAAACATATATATTTGAGAAATTACAAGTATTACGAAATTGGTCTAGTATGAAGATAGGTGAACTTAATAATAGAGGTTTACTCTAATCATTATCAGCGACAAATTTGAACACGATATCCTAATATTTGGAATTTGTGCCACATTTTCGGGCTCTATGACCAATGTGCAATCCTGTTTTCAATTCAAGTTGGATAACATTGAATCCAATTAGAATTTATCAAGAACTCAAATAATTCCCATTCATAATAAATATCCCCGATGGGCTTACGGTACCAATTTGTAACAAATTTGTAATAACAATAACAAATGAAATGTAAGCGACACGGCAAAAGAGAGCACACAAGAGAGACAGAGACAGAGAGAGAGAGAGCGAGCGAGATTCGTTAGTCATTTCAAATTGGAGTCTCTCTGTGCCTACCTAATTTCCTTAGAAATCACCAGCCTGTAACTGAATCCATATCATTACATTTAAACAGTTAAGTTCTCCACACTTAAACAAACATTTTGGAGCCCAAACAGCTGATTTTATAAACAAATAAGAACTCCATCAAGGCCCAGATGTGGCAGCTGGAAAGAGAGTAGTAAAAAAAATCTATAACAAACCCAAGTGGAGGAAAAGGTACAAAGTACAAAACGAAAGTGAAGCTAACATTCCGAGAGATTACAACGAAGAGGCTGAGGCAGAGTCGAAGGATGGGCGCACGCACCAGGCACAATTTCAGGCGCTTTGAATGAAAGTCTGTTCGTGGTTCAGTATTGTTTAACAATTGTCACTCACACTTTAAGTTACACTTTTGAAATAAACTGTGTTTAACAACTTTTCGTTGGCGTTTTGCTAATCGGACAAAAGGAAGGTAAATGTAAATGACAGTGACAGTTTGTTCGCAGAGAGAGAGAGAGACAGGGCTGGTAGAGTGCGAGAGCGCCACGAGCCAGAGAGCAGAGAGCAGAGCTCTTAAATAAACGAAAAGCGTGCAAAAAAGATTTGAAAAAAAAGAAAAAATTTCGCAAAAAAAGCTTTGCACATTTCGTGGGTCTTTAAGCAAACATAAGGGTATTCCGCTGTATGAATTTTGTTGAATTTTGATCAATTTTTGGCCGTTTCTCGAGCCGCTCACACACACTCACTCACACTCGCACTCTGGGGGCCCCAGAGAGCCAACTCTCCCGTTTTACTTGTCGGCAATCCACACAATTTATTTTTTCCTTCTTCGTTTTGACTTCTATTCTAGGCTTTTTTTGCCATTTCTTTTCGTTTTTTGCAAATTAATTTTTCAACGTATATAAATTTTCCATTCGTGCTTTTTGTGCTCCGTTTTCTTACTCGCACACTCACTCACACGTCACACACAAGCACAAGCGCACACACACACACACACACTCACGTACGCACATACGAAATTTTTTTCATTGCTGTTCGATTTTTCTTCTTTCTACTTTTCTCTGGACTCGGTGTGTGCGCTGCCTGGCTGGCTTTTGATTTGATTGCTGGAATTGTTGTTCCAATTTATGCACTTGATTTGTTTTGATATTTACTTGTTGGGTTTTGCGGTATTGTTGCTATTTTCACCTTGAAATTTTTACGACTAGCGGAGTGTGACCGCGGGCTGCAATAACAAAACGAAAATTATTTTTGAGATTAGAGCGACCACACTGGACTGTTTTTGGTATTGGTGAGACCGTACATTCGATTGCGAGTCACAGTCACAGCTATCGATAGAACAGTCACGGAAGTCACGCAAGTCGCGTGTGTCCAGCCCAAGGTGATTTTATTAGGGTTGTGCAGCACGCGACTATTTAAATGTATTTTTCTTATTAAATTATGATTTGGACTATTTCGTTTTTGCAGAGAAAATAACAAACGGAGAGAGCATTAGGCATCTAGCAGCTATTTCTCACAGTTGCTGTCATCACAAATGCTAAGGATGAGTTTTTTTTTAAAAAAAGCGCCTGGCGCTGGGCACAGTCAACCCTTTTCCCCTTAATGAATAGGCACATGCGAATGCCCATCGTAGGTTTATTTTTGGTCTATTATTATAATTACAATCTTGCAGCATAGGCCAAAAGCATATGGTAAGAAACGTCTGAGTGGTCTGCACGCTCGGCCATATCGATATTTATATCGATATATATATATTTTTAAATAATAACTAAAGGTTGCGGGAAGTTTTAAATCTATTACTCAGTGGCGCCACCCGTGTGCAGAAGACCAAGTTCTAGCAGCTGAAGTTCGCATAGAGCTTTTCAAAAGTTCTCTGCTATATCTTAAGCTTGTGTTAAGTCAAATGTGCTGCCAGATCATTAAAAAACAAACAATATTTGGCGCATTTTTTTAAATTGTAAATCATTTTTCATACAAGCATTTTCATAACAGTCTGAAGGAAGCATCTCACACAGTACGGCCAACTTTTGTCGAAAAAAGCTGTTTCTTAACGAGAAGGAGACGGATAAAAAGCTTAAAAAGCGCATGGCTCTCTCATTTAAATGTATCCTAATAATGTGAAATTTTGTATGCTTTTGTGTTTGCTCCTCAATCAAGTAGAAATAGCTGAAAACTAGTCCTCCATAATCAGCTTTATTTATAGATTCGCCGAGTATAGGTAAAGCTAGCGATGAATGAAATGCAATAGCAGGGGAAACGCTTGTCTACCTGCAGTGCTTACCTAAAGCAAAGCCGACTCAAAAAAAGTCATCTGCAGTGAAAAGAGAGTTGCCACTAGCAGAAGAACGCAGCTTTAACAAAAGCTTGCTCTCCGACAACAATGCATGATTTCTGTTAACAGGCCTAGACACAATCAATCGAATCGGAATTGATCTCCAATTGAAGCAAGAATTATTTTACATGTTGAATTGATGAACCTGAATCGTTGAACTAGTTTTTCATCTTACGTTTCAAAAAAAGTACTCCCTTGCTTTATTTATTCGATGCTTTGCCTCTTTGCATTACATTATCACTGCGTG
Organism: Lordiphosa fenestrarum; assembly: GCA_035044985.1. Classification (NCBI taxonomy): domain Eukaryota; kingdom Metazoa; phylum Arthropoda; class Insecta; order Diptera; family Drosophilidae; genus Lordiphosa; species Lordiphosa fenestrarum. The sequence continues at coordinate 1,381,193 of JAWNNO010005527.1, read as the reverse complement.
TAGGTGAAAAATTCGCTTATTCATAAACATTTCATAAAAAATAAAGCAAACAAGTGTTGGAGAAAGCCGATTGTCTATCGATAATTACAATGGAACTGTTCTAGGGGTTAAAACTAGACCGAAGCATAAAGCACAGCTTGATACACTCAATTACGGCTAATCTAAAGGTCAGTTTAACTAGCCGAACATTGAGAAACTGTGCCTAAATCGTACAAAACCACCTCAAACTTGACCAAAAACCTTAATCAATCGAAAAGTACTCCTCACCACATTGCTACCGTTTGCCTTCAGTTCAACCATAAGACTATTATGCCACATATGGACACGCACACGCAACTAATACAAAATAGATTTAAATTCCATTTTGGCAGCATTAGCACTCTCAGGTCACCGAAGGACCTTCCCTCCCCCCAGAGACACTGGGATAAAATTCACTTTTAAAGTGTTTCCATAATAAATGCATGGAAATTACAAGCAATGTGAGTGTGCGACCTCAGGCACATGCTTACCCCAAGAAAATACCCTTCATAAACAACCACAAACTTTATTTTCCTTTTTTGGCAAAAAAAAAAGGAATTTACAAATACTCGCAACAACAACAAAAGCAAGGGAAATGGCCACATTTGAAGGGTGTCTGCCTGTAAATCCCACATGAAAGATTACGAGAGATGACAAGAGGGGGCAGAAAAAATGAATAAAATGTAAAAAAATAACCTCAAAAAATGTATTTCACTGTTAACAGTGTTGTTATATGAGGAGAGGAGGAAAGGGCGAACCTTTGACATGTTATTATGCCGAAATAATTTTATAATTTATTTATTTTTCTGTTGCTTTTTTATACCCTTGCCAGAGAGGGTATTAAACTTAGTGGTGGAAGTTGGTTTACTAACTAAATTGATTGAATTTTCTAGCTAATGGAAAGAAATAATGATATGATTTGTTTTTATCAACAAAAAGCCGATATTATTCTTTTGAAAATGTTTGAAAATATCAATTTGATATTTATCAATATTAAATTGATATTTCTCAATATCAAATTGATATTTTCGAGCACCTAAAATCAATATTTTAAGATCAAGTTGATATTTTTTAAGGTCATTTTGTCACAAAATATCAAAAATGTCTAAAGTTTGCCAAAATATCAAATTCAACAACCCAGTTCAAATTGATATTGACATTTTTGTAAGTTGAAGAACAAAATCAGTTAGCCAGGGTATCTAAAAGATTCCAGACTTTTCTCTGAAGAGTGTTTATACTTTCTTATATCAAAAACTAAACACTTCCATTACATTTTTGTCATTTGTTACGCCTGCCATGTTCCAGAAGGACAAGCAGCTGACATCTGAGTAAGCTTCTGGGGAACCGTATACGGAGAAAACTCAACTGTGTGTTTTGCTAGGCCAAGGGAAGAAGTAGAAGTTCTTTGACATCCAACTGATATTTTGACCATTTCCTGTTTTTGTGTTGTCTGAAAAAAAGGAGTTGGGACTCTCTTATTTACAATTATTTCGCTGATTCCAACATTTCTATTCATCTATTAATTTATTGCATTGTATGACGCATCATTGGGGCTTGTCGTTTGCTTTGTTCGCCGCTTTGGCCACATTTGATTTGCTTCTATAATGCCATAAATTATTCAAAGCAACGCATTTCCATGCGTTAGTATTATTATGCGAACTATTATGATGGCCATTTCTTATTTATGAACATCAAAAATTATTTTTTGTTGCAGTCAAACAACAAAACTGAAGAGCCAAGCAAAAGTGGATGAAACATATAGAACAAAAAATGTACAAAATCAACATAATCATTGATGCAATTTCATTGAGGAGCAATTCAAAAACATTGCCTTCAGACATTGAAGAAACAAAACGGGACAAGAGATGAGGACAATGGAGCTGAGATGAGTACAGTGTGGGTCAGCAAGCACCATTGAGGGTCTCCTATACACAGTGGGCCAAGTGGTTATGGAAATGGAAAAGTAAAGAAACTGAGAATTGGTAAGAATTGTTAGAGAATTCAAATTCTCATTGAATGCTTCGTGAGACAAATTTTTGGAAAAACTTATACACTGAAAAAAGAAATCAATCTGAGGCGGGATTGAAAACAGGGATATTCTTGAGCCGACCCCGGAAAAGATTGATTTCACTCCCACTTTTTTTTTTAATCCCGAACAATAGGATTACTTGAAGCCTGATCCGGGATTACCCTGTTTTCAATCCCGTTTCGGATTGATTTCAGTTTTTTTTTCCACAAACTGTAAAATTGATCGAAAACGTTTGGCGGAAAAATATTAGCCTCTAAAGCCCCCCTTGATTACGCCACTGTAAAATATATAACAGTGTATAATGTTTTGTTCGGATGCTTTTAACTTGAAAACGACTGAACCAAATGTTAGTTGCTTCGCGATTGCTAGGCGTAGGCTGAATTTTTACGCTAAGGCGCACATTTGGTGACAGTTCAGCAGGTGGCGCAGTAGGTGGTCATTCCATTTAAGAGCTCTGCTAATGTTTTTTTTGATTTCCCGTCTAGGAACTCAATCCGCTTACAAATTTTAAGAAGTTAACAGTGACTAGAGCATTAACAGTTGTATAAAAAAACACAAACTATTTTAAAAGTATAAGAGATTATTTGGCATCCATTTAGGGTGAGGCAAGCAGACGTCCATGTATCCAGAGGTCGGACGGCTGTATTCATTTAAGACGTCTCCGTATTCTTTCTGCCGCTTGCTTATTGTCGAGACTGTTTCTGGGGCCGTCCGCTCGACGGATTGGAAGTCTTCGTATTGGCTGACTCTTTAAGAACTTATTGCATTTCCCAAAGTGCGTATCCTCTGTTCACACACGGAGCAATACTTTTCGTGGAAGTACTCAGCTTTGGTATCAAAAAGAAGCTTCCGTAGAGCGTCAGCGCATCTCCGGCATTCAGACTCCTTATAAGGGGTTGTCCGCTTGTTATACCCTTGCAAAGGGTAGAAATATTCATTTCCGACCCCATAAACTATATATATTCTTGATCAGGGTGACGAGCTGAGTCGATTGAGCTTTGTCCGTCCAACTGTCCGTCGAAGTATATGTCTGTTTCTACGCGAACTAGTCTCTTAGTTTTAAAGCAATCGAGCTGAAATTTTGCACAGTCTTCTTTTTGCTGCACACTACTAATATGTCGGAACCGACCGGAATGGTTAACTATATCTCATAGCTCCCATAGGAACAATAGGTCGGAAAACTAGTTTTAGTAAAAAAAACTTTTTTCTTTTCAATGGAAACGTCTCCAAACTTTGTAATCGTAGGTTTTCTTTTTTTTTATAATTCTACCAAGTTTTATTAAAATCGGACAACTATATGGTATAGCCGCCATACAAAAGATAGGTCTGAAAAACAGTCTTAGTTGGAAAAACTTTTTTGTTTTTAATGGTAGCATCCTGCAATTTTGTATTTGTTTGTTTCACATGCTTTCACATAATTTTACAAATTTTTTGCAAAATCGGATGACTATATCATATAGCTGCCATACGAACGACGGGTCGGAAAATGGGAAAAAGAGTATTTTTTGAAAATATTTAAGCGAGGTATAAAAACTTCGGCACAGACGAAGTTAGCTTAGCTTACTCGTCTTTTAAGTTAATAAAGTTTATCATCTTTGAAATATTTCCCAAAATTTTTTTTCCATTTTCCCATCGACTTTCTGCCACAGTGGCAGTAAGCAAATTGAGTTTTTGATGCTGGTTGTTGCTTCTGCTTTTCACATTTGGCATTTTTATTGATATGCATAGCAAGCACACTCACACACACAAAGACACTCACACAGACACACTTGGCTACATTTTATTACACTCGACAGCAATTTTCAATATATTACCCCGAGATACATAAAAAGAAAAGCGCACTTGCCTCTGCTTCGCTGTTGCTTTTCTACCATACAAAAAAAGGAATTGTTGCAGCTCCTTGCTGAAAGGATATCAGCGCATGTGTGTGTGTGTGTCTGTGTATGTTTGTGCTTTCCATACTAAAAAACGCATAAATAAGGAGAGAGCACAAATAACGGTTATGGGCCATGGCTCTCCGCTCTTCTCCTACAACCAATCTGATTTCGTTTGGCTGTCCTTGCGGTGGTTGTTTTGTCCCTGGCCACATTTCTTTCCTTTTTTCCCGTTTTATGCATAAAAAGTGCTTAGCATAAAGTCGTAAAAAACGTATTTGCCGCTACAGGCGGCCCAAGCAACATGAACCCATCGCATCGATGTTGTTATTGGCAGGATGCCTATGGGCTATACGGCAAGAGGGATGGCTGGTGGGGGGGGAGGGGTTGTTGTTTGCTGGTACCACGACCGATTCATGCGATTTAGATGCTTCCGATAAGTTTTGGTCGGTTGGCTGGTAGTGCCCGGTGCTTATTTGCGTTATTATGAATTTATGACACTTGGACCAGGATGTATGTATGAGAGGCTGAGTGGGTGGTTGGTTTGTTATGGGGGGGGTATATCAAGTGGCACACTGATAAAAAATTGAGACATTTTTAGGTTCAAGATGAAGACAAATTTTATTTCAAAAGCTTTAAGAGATCATAAATAACGTATAAAAGTTACAGACACAGGCGAATCATACGAAAGCCACAGCTTTTTAGAAATAATTTACGCCATAATCTAAGTTTTTAGAGCCAGGGATGGCCCCCTTAGGAGTGAAAGATCTGCTATCTCGCGACGAGCGGGGAAGGCAGGTGGTGTAACTCCGAAGGGTAAGTCTTCCTGTAGCTCACTAGGATTAACATATAAATAATGTAAAATTTATCGATTAAGGCTGACGGCAATTATGCCATGCCTAAATACGCAAAATGTTCTTATTTTTAATAAAGAACCATACTACTACAAAAGTCACAGCAACCGAATGCTCATTTTTAAGTTCTTGTGAATTATTTAGTAATTTTAGTTAACTATTTGTTTTTTTGCGGGTTTAGTAGGGTATTTAGGGCTTTTCGAGCTTTTTTGTGTGTGTTGCTAAAGCTTTTAGGCTGACGCTACACAAGTGCGAAAGCTTAAAGCTTTAGGAATTCATGGAGATTTGTTGACACAGGCGAATCATTCGAAAATGCTCAGGCTTTTAGTTTACTTTTTCGTAAGTTTGGGTATTTATTGGACATTTAGTTGATTATTTTGCGCTATTCAGCATTTTGGTATGTGGTTAGAGCTTTTAGGCTGACGCTGCATAAGTGTGAAAGCTTAAAGCTTTACTTTTATTTTGTTTTTAATACTTTTTTTGGTTGCATTTCTGTATTTTATGTGTTTCATGGTTTCATGGAGATTTTTTTGGAACTGCTATGAAGACTCAAGCGAATTATACATAAGCAACCACAATAAAATGCTCATCTGTTGGTTTTTGTGATTATTTGGTATTTTTAGTTTACTATTTTGTATGATTTGGGTATTTAGTGCTTTAATTTTGTGCTTTTCAAGCTTGTTGGTATGTTGCGAAGCTTTTAGGCTGACGCTGCATAACTGAGAAAGCTTAAAGCTTCACTTTTCTATTGAGTTTTCTTGATATTTTTATGTGTGTGTTTTATTGACTTCAAATTCTTTTGGAATTTTTGGTAGTTATGGAGATTTTTTTTCTTCTAATAAGAGTCGGCAGAGTCTCACTTGAAATTCTGGTCTTATTTATCACATAGACGATGTGAAGTTGGCCCTGAATTAACAGAAATTTTGTAGTCTTATGTTTTCTAGGGGAAGTGTGAATGTATTCCTTGAGTTGAGAAGATTTTATATCGATTTGAAGATCAATGCAATCCTCTCCCTATTTCCCTTAACAGTATTCCTTCTCTCAGTGTAAGCATCAAAGACTCCTCCTGCGAAATATTTACCCTACCACTTTTCTCCCTTTCATTTTCTCTCAGTGCAGGCCAGCAAACGGTGGGTGAATAATCGTTGCAGCATGAAAAATTCGCTGATTCGTAAGAATATTTCGCCAGAGAGGTCCTTGCGTTGGTTTCCTTTCAGTTTGTGTGTGTGTGTTTGTTTGTGTTTTTATCTCCACCAAAAAAAAAAAACGAAGGGACTTTGCCATTTTTTACGCAAATCGCCGCAACACTCGACGCGCCAAATGTCCGGCCTATGTACCAGAAACCCAAAACACACACACACCAAAAAAACAGAAAAGAGAACTTGAATCAGCTTTATTGCGGGCATCATTATTTTTATTATTATGACCACTTACATTTCCCGGCACCCACCCACCCACCACTCGCCAACAAACACACACAAACACATATGAATTTTCTTTTTGTGCTCTTTTTTAGCAGCGGCTGGGAATGTAAATGTTTTCGCCTGTGTCCTTTTTGGCTGTGCGCGTAAATAACTTCAACCCATTTGTCCCGGCCGGATCATATATAAAAATAAATTGAATTGAAATGCTAATTTTATGTTAATTGAAAGAGGTTTTTATGCAGTTGTAGATTTTATGTGCTGTTTTTTGTGCCAGCCATTTTTGCTTGGCTCAGCGCAGGACATTAGCACTAAAAGCTTGTCATCAGGTTGGTAATTTCTAACGTTTACGTTACGCATAAAATTCAATTGGCTTTGGCCTAAAAGCATGCAACATAAATTATTTTTATTCGCTGTGCTCGCACTCGTTCTCCTTCTCTCTGTCTCTCTCTCTGTGTGTGTGTGTGTAATGGGTTTGTTTACAATTTTGCCGCGATTTACATAGGCCTTTATTTGTTGTGGTTAAAATTTTGTAAGTATTGGCCTAAATATTGCAATTTTTACTTCAATTTACCATTTATCAACGAGTTCAGCTAACACAATTTTGAAATAGTTAACGAAGTCTGAGCCTCTTTGAATAGCTAAACACACAATTTAAAAGTCTTGTATTGATTGTTGGTTCCTTAAAAAATAGTGATACCCTTGCAGCACGTTTTTCTGACTAGTTTGAAGCACTTTTTCACTGAAAACAAACCAGTTTTTCTCAGTAAGACTACTTTTCTGACTCTACTTTTCTATGACAGCTATACTATATAGATGTCCGATTTTGACCAAACTTAGTGGAATCATGCAAAAGCATGGCAAACTAAGAAATACAAGGTCTGGTTGCGTTTTCTTTGAAAACAAAAAAGTTTTTCTCACTAAAATTGGTTTCTCGACCGATCATTCCTATGGCAGCTATACGCTATGGTCTTTCGATTTTGACAAAACTGTAAAGAACTGTGTAAAAGCTACTAAAATAAATATATGCCAATTTTTAAGAGGTTTACATTGTTAACAAAACAGTTTTTCTTACTAAGACTATTTTTCTAACCTTACTTTTCTATGACAGCTATACTATATAGATGTACGATTTCGAGCAAATTTGAAAGAACTATGAAGAAGCATTGAAAACTAATAAATGCGGAGTTTGGAGAAGTTTGCATTGAAAACAAAAAAGTTTTTCTTACTAGAACTAGTTTTTTGACCGATCATTCCTATGGCAGCTATATGTTGTAGTCATCCGATCCGGCCGGTTCCGACAAATGGGCAGCGTATTTGTACCAGAAGACTTCGTGCAAAGTTTGGTAGCGGTAGCTTTAAAATTGACGGAGAAGATAGCATAGAAACAGACGGACAACTCAGCTCGACATGCTGATCAAGAATATATATACTTTATATGGTCGGAGATGCTTCCCTGAACAATTTTAATAAGGGTATAAAAACTAGAGCGTTAGTTTAAGTCGGCCCTGCACCACTTCGGTATCGCCCGTTACTTAGTGAAATTATAGTTTAATTGTCTATCCTTATGCTAATTTACAGAGCATTAACATTAATGCAAATATATCAACATTATGTTATCAGAAATCGCATGCTTCTCTAAAAAGTAGACAAGATTTTGAATAACCTTTTCATCGCTATCATTTATTATCTGATCTTTATGAAAATTTCAGAGATTATAGATATTGGGCAGTGTAGTATGTACGATTTATATTCAAATAGAGCAGCGATATTCACCCATAGCCCCCAGGTGCCCCCCCCACTTTCGGTAATTCACGCCGAATGCTTGCCGATGTAATGCTTCAGTGAGTGTCGGAAAGAAACAGAGAGCGTCAGAGAAAAGAGACTTTCTTGAACATCGCTGAAATGGAGTTTTGCTGTGTGCTCGGGTCTGCATCTTAGCGCAAAGGACTATTAAGCGATCTTGAAAGCTAGCGACTATAAGCATTTAGCACTTAACCAAATATTTAGATACAATTTTATGGTATCATGTGGTAGTTTGTGGTAATACCCAGCAAATGTTTTATGTAATTTTTGATCACTTTCGAGTCTTTTTCGAGTCGCTCGTTTTCAGATCACTTTAGACACTTTAGTCGGGAGAAAATGGTACTCTAGTTTCGATGCTTCACTCGATGCGCTCGTTTTCAGATCACTTTAGTCGGGAGAAAATGGTACTCTAGCCTTGATTCTTTTTGTAGAGTCGCTTTTAAGTCGTTTTTCTGAACAGTTTCCAATCAGTTTCGTGTCATTTGAGACTCTTCTTTGAAACGTATTTCACTTACTCACATTTTGAGCATATTTATGAGTCATTTTCAAGTCTCAACTAAACGCAAACGTTAGGCATCTCTTTTGGATCAACAAAAGGAGTCTCATTATGAAAATTATCTTCCAAATGTTGGGTGTTTGGTTTTAAATCTTTGCTTTTTATTTGAATTAATCCGATTTACCAATTTTTAACTTTATATGTGTAGTTTCACTTATTGCCCTTCTTTCTTTTTAAGGTATTTAAATGCAAGTTATTGCAGTAATAACTGCAACTGAAAGTTGCTACATATTTAGATATGGCCAAAAAGAAAGTTTTTCCAACTCTCCAACTCTCTTTAATTAACCCCCGCAAACTGTCTGTCTGCATTGGCAACCGGATATCCTGTTGCAAGGCAGACTAAACTCTCACACACACACCGAAACAATGTTCACTTGCAATGCGAAACTGTGAACCCTCAGTGAAGTCGTCCTTTTTACCCCCCTTTCCCTTTTGAGTTGGTGTGTCATCTTTGCCATGTCTCTCCTTATTCATTTCTTATCGTGCACGCACAGTCTGGGATTCTGTGGTTCGAATGCTCTCGCTTTTGGCTCCAACTCCAGCCTGGAGGCCTCCACATGCAAAAAGAATGCTGGCAAAACTTTTACCTCAACAAAGAAGGGGGGAAAAAGCTAGAAGAATTTCTTGGCGGAAATCTCTTTTGGTTACACACACACACACGCATACGAAGGCAGCTAAACGAGGTATGGCAAGTGACATAAAATCGATTTTTATACTTTTTTTTTGTTGCCTGGCTATCGTATATAGACTTGTGGACGACTGCAGACTGTGCACTTTCAAAAGGAGATTTCCTAAGAGAGTGGCAGTAAAAGGGAAGAGCGAGAGAGAAAGGTCGTTGCAGTATTATTAGAATTATGACACGCCCCAAAGTCTTGGCTAAAAAAAAACTAAGGAAATTGTCAGTAATAAAAATTTAAGAGTTTCAATTGTCTGGGTAATACTGGAACGAAGGGTTTTAGTTCTTAAAACGAGATTTTAGCCATGGCTGACACACAAAAATGGAGGCCACTTCCATCTTTGAAAACTCTTTGACAAATAGAAATGGCTTGGGTTGTTTTTTATTCAAATTTTAAAATCAAAAGCGTTTCCACCCCAAAGCAATGCCCAGCTACCTTACCCCCTTCCCGCTCTCCACACTGTTAATTTGCATATAAATTAAGGGTGACTTGCACACAAGGGTGGCGGCCATTAATCCAGCAAATCAGCAACCATAAATCTTTGGGCTAGTAAAAATTATATCCATTTGATTATCCATAAATTCAAATGCCCAAAAAAAAAAGAAATGTATATATATAAATTATGATGATTATTGTATGCATAATTCCGTTCGGGTTCGCGAATAGTTGTGCTCATTTTTATGATTGTTATTATTATGCATGCGAGGGGCCAAACTAAGATCTGCAAAGTTGGCAGTTCTAGGCACTCTGCTTATGATTCATTGAGGCGCAAAAGTTTTTGCCTTGGCAAAAGGTGAAAGGCAAGACGGAAGCCAAGATTCGGCTCATTAGCATTAAACCACCCTTAGGTATCCCTAAGGCAGGAAAAAGCTAGATTTATGTATGCCGCTGTGTTGTCATAAAACTAAATATGAAACGATTTGCATAACTACACTCAGAAAATTAAACGATTATGTTGGAGCTAACTGCATAAAGAGATTCTATAACTTTCGTTTAACAAGTTTAGTAATTTTTCACTTATTTTTCTTTCAAATAAATTATGACTTAATAGGCTAGAGAAACAGAACTGTGAATGAAATATATACCAAGAAAACTTCATATAGTTTGATTCATCATTCAAATCGAAACTATTACTAGAATATCATGATAAATGCCCCTAAAAGTATGCCATTTTCACTTTCTTTTATAAATCTCAATTTAAATAAGAAACAGAGAGTCAGTTGTGCCACTCTTTGCATTCTCTAAGATTGACGGACTAATTGAAGGTTTTCAAAATAAGTTAGTAATCAGAATACCATAAGACAATTGGTTTTCCTGAATTAGTAAATATTATTAAGCATAGCATACTTTAAAGAGCATTAATCATGATAATTTTGTTGTATATAAACACTGGGTATATCAGTGTTGATATAAAAAACTAAAATTAACAATTAATTATTCTAAATATCCAAAGACAAATTTCAATATTCAAACTTAACGAGAAAGCTAAGCTAACTTCGTCTGTGCTGACGTTTTTATACCCTTGCAAGTGCTCGCTTAAATATTTTCAAAAAAATACTCTTTTTCCCATTTATATATGATATAGTCATCCGATTTGGCCAAAAATTTACAAAATTATGTGAAAGCATGTGAAACAAACAAATACAAATTTGCAGGATGCCACCATTAAAAACAAAAAAGTTTTTCTAACTAAGACTGTTTTTCAGACCTATCTTTTGTTTGGCAGCTATACCATATAGTTGTCCGATTTTAATAAAACTTGGTAGAATTATTAAAAAACATAGAAAACCTACGATTACAAAGTTTAGAGACGTTTCCATTGAAAAGAAAAATGTTTTTCATAGTAAAACTAGATTTCCGACCGATTGTTCCTATGGGAGCTATGAGATATAGTCATCCAATCCGGTAGATTCCGACATATTAGTAGTGTGCAGCTAAAAGAAAACTCTGTGCAAAATTTCAGCTCGATAGCTTTAAAACTGAGGGACTAGTTGGCGTAGATACAGACAGACAGACAGACATCGTCACCCTGATCAAGAATATATATAGTTTATGGGGTCGGAAATGAATATTTCTATGCGTGGCAAACTTCTGGACAAAATTATAACACCCTTTGCAAGGGTATAAAAATTGTTCAAAAGTTCTACTTTTAGTAATATGTTTCTAAGATATAAAAGGTCCATCCAGTGGGCCTAATGAATTATTCTAAATATACAAAGACAAGTATCAATATTACTTAAAGAGGTACAAAAATTGCCTCAATTCTTGTAATAAGTTTCTAAGATTTAAAAGGCCCATTCCGAAAATTAGGCTATGAAAACAGTGGTCCATAATGTTCGCTTAACAGCTTAATCTTTGTTTATGTTTTCTGATTTTAAGATGTATTTTGTTTCGAATTTCTTTATGAAATTTTCAATATTTATATACTCTAGTGTTGGAAAACAAAACAAATTGTTGCAAAAAAAAATAGAAATAAATGTCTAATGTTAGCAAGTGTTTTGTTCTTACAATCACTTTCACGCTAGCAAGGGTTTAACTAGCTGTGGTGCAACGGGTAGTGTGTGTAATTTTGAAATGTTGACTTGATGTCAAGTATTTATGAGGTCGAAATTCTATTTCTCTGAATTTACAATGGCAAAAGTAAAATAAGCATACATACTCTTGATCCTAGACTGAAATTCTATCAACTGGAATTTAAGAGAACGAAAATACAAGAAGCGTATTGATTCAAGCACAAATTTATGATGCCGAAAGTCATATTTCAATGGAATAGTAAGCAATTTTTAAAACTTAGCTTGGTCTCTCAAACTATTGTGCCCATAAAAACCCACTGAGAACTTAGACGGGTTTTACACCAAGGAGCAAACTTCATAAAGTTTATACCAAAGCCCTTGCTTGTAGACTTTTATCAGAAAATTAAAGGGCTGATGGTGATTCTGGATGGTGATTCGTGTGTTGAACACGAATCTGTAGACAATAAGGTTGACAACAATGCATATTTTGCGCCTAATTCGGCACTTCTTGTGGGTGACCTTTACTACGTCTTTAACCCTTTTTGATATTATCGAAAAGATCAACTTCTTAATCTGTTTATATGTGTTGGAAATGTCTTAAATATCCTTTGAATCATCCAAAGGATATGAAAATGATCAAAATGATCTAAATGATCCTTTGGATGATTTTTAGCTCCGTTGGATGCTAAAAAGCATATTTAAGACATATTCAGTCCAAATGGATCATTTTTTGAACTCCTTTTTCTGGATACCTTTTCTTTAGAAGTTTCCCTCAAGGTTTTATTTCAATTCCAATAAACTAGAACAAGAAATTATACAAAATTGAATGGCTTGCGATGCTGAATATGTGATTTTTTCTGAGTGTAGGCTGAGTCAGGCTTTCAAAAGAGGCTGAAAAACATCCGAGAGATTAAAAATTCCATTTCGATTAAAATCGCTTGTCCTCCCCCCTCCCCCACACAATAAAAAAACGAAAACTAATTGAACAAATGTAATGCCGCAGCAAAGTATGCAACAAATTGCAAAGTTCAACTTCAAAAAGCTACAAATAATAGACAACGCCACAGAAATGGCCGAAAACAACAAAAATCCTGCTGGGGAAAATATAAAGGGGGGAGCCCAAAAGGTTGGCCTGTCTGTCAGTCAAGTAAGAAAAGGCATTAAGGAGCAGTTTTTGTAGTGGCTGCTGCCAATGGAATTTTCACTTTAGAATTTGTGGAAATAAAATAGAACAGTGGAGAGAGAGAGCAGAGGGAAAGGAGAGGGCGAGCGAGCGAGTGTGTGCCAAGATAATGCAAAGAATGTGAATGGCGGCGGTAAGGAGCGGGGTGGAGTGGACTTTGATTATAATTCCAACACCTACAAAGAAGCAGCAGTGCGGGGAGGGCGACGGGGGCAAATACGAAATTGCGACGACGATTGACAGTTGAAAATATAAAAGCGGATTTGTGTCTGTCCATGTGTGTGAGTGTGTGTGAGGGTGGTGGCGGGTGTGAACGAATGTTTTGCTGCAGATAAGCAAAATAACTGTAATAAGAAATTCTTTTTTATTTTCCCTCCCCTTCCCCGCACACTGAAGTGTTTTTTATGCCACACGTTCCCTCTGTGTGTGTGTTTTATTTCGCTTGCTTTATATTCAAAGTGATGTCCTGTTGTGTCCATCAGCCGCCTGGAAATGCGTGCCTAAGACGATTTCTTTTATTATTTACGGCAGTTGGAGAGTATGGCAATCGGCCAGCGACAGAGACGGCGGCATACGGACATATGTCTAATGCGCTTTGTTTGTTGTCCGTTCCATTGTCAACAGAAAAACCGAAAAAAAACAGACAGACGATGACCAGATGAGTAGACTTGACAGAGTTGCGGAAGTTTCCCAGTTCGACAGGAGATAAGCTTCACGAATTTTATTTAATTCAAAAGGTGAGGAAATGCGAGATATTGTACTAAGGGGGGACTCTAAGCGAAGGAAAAGCTCTTTATTTTAAGTTTTATTTTGATATATTTTACTTTAACCAACACTGGCTTAACCATTTTAGTCCGAACTATATTTTCTTAAATTGTGTTTAAAAAGTTCACTTAATTCTTCGCTAAGCAAATGTTGTCTAGATGAATTTGGTTACCGTTTGACTAAGTTATTCGCATATTTCTAAACGCAAAACGACAATCTAGTACTCTTTTTAGGTGCGTTTTGCTTTTAAGGAACAATCTTACAAATAGCACAGTAAGTTATAAATTTATTTGACACATAGCAGCTATTAAGAAGATGAGAAATCGGTCTTAACTTTCCTAATATTTGGTGGGCAACTTAAATAGTCTGGGCTGTTGTGGATTTCGTGCCAGTTTTATGGAAAACGGATGTTAATAGTTATCCATTCCAGTCCAATTTGAAATCCGAAATCATTCAATGTATATTTTATAATATCCTTTTTTTTTCCTTTTTGTAGAAATACGATAAACAAAAGCTTCGCAAGTGATTGGAAAATGGGTCGAAACATATCAGAAGAACGGTTTAAAAACGGCTCGTGGCTGGGTTATCATTTAATACCGACAGAAGTCTCATTTAGTATCAGAGAACGAGCTCATTTAGACTATTTTAATCACATCTTGATCTCGAGAAAGCCTAGAATGTGATCAAATATTTCTTGAAATGATTGTTGGGATTAGACCATTCGATCAAGTTCCTAGCAAAAATTTTATGAAATCCTTGATCACATTAGTCTTTTTATACTCTGTACCGAAGGTACATAGAGTATTATAAGTTTGTGCAAAAGTATGTAACATCCAGAAGTAAGCATCTCCGACCCCATAAAGTATATATATTCTTGATCAGCATCAACAGCCGAGTCGATATAGCTATTTCCGTCTGTCCGTCTGTCCGTCCGTCCGTCTGTACGTCTGTCTGTCTGTCCGTATGAACGCACAGATCTCAGAGATGGTAAGAGATAGAGGTTTGACATGTATGGGACATATGCTTCTTATGTCTGCAGGCAGATCAAGTTTATTTTCAATTTTGGCCACGACCCCTCCCGCCCCCGCAATTTAGAAAAAACGTCATATCTCCCACAGTTTTGAAGATAGATGGCTTGTTCCTTCTGGACATATTTAGTTATTAGGATAACTTATCGATCCGCCAAAGAAATGAAGAAGATCGGATGAACGGTTTTCGAGTTATGATCAAAAGACAAATTTTCTTGGTACAGAGTATGTTATAGTCGGGCTTGACCGACTTTCTTTCTTGTTTGAAGTCCTAGATCTGATTAAAATAGTCATCAATTTCTGACAATTGTCGGGAGAAAATGGTACCCTAGCCGTGACTCTTCTTGAAGAGTCGTATTTAAACCTTTTCTCTTGATCAGTTTCTAAACAGCTTTGACTCACTTTTGAGTTATTTGAGATTCTTTTTTAGAGTCTTATTTCAATGAAACATATTCAGATCATATGTATGAGTCATTTTCGAGTCTTCTTATAATCTCACTTGATACTAATCTCTTTATGATCATGAAAAGGTCTCCGAAAAGACTTATCAAGTCTAGTTTTGTTAAACTAATCTTTTAAATGTTGGATGGGAAAAAATTCAATCATACTTTGGCATTGGTATGTGCCCAGCACTCATTTTAAGATATTTATGATCACATTCGCATCACATTCACAGATTAAAATGGTCATTGTCGAGAGAAAATGGTGCCCTAGCTGCCAATCTTTCCAGAGAGTCGTTTTTAGCCCTTTCTTCTGAACAGTTTCGAATCATTTTCGAGACATTCGTGAGTATTTTTCGACTCGTATTTCGATAAAGCACATTTTGAGCATATAAATGAGTCATTTTCGAGTCTTCTTATAATCTTACTTGATACAATTTTTTTTTAATCCTCAAAAGTTCTCCAAAAATACTCATTAAGTTTAATTCTTTGAAGATGACCTTTCAAATCTTGGGAGGGAAACACGAAGCTGAGATTAGCACATAAACTGATTCAGTTTGACTTGCAGTAGTATCAATGAAACAGCTAAACAAGAGCCGAACGCCGCGCACCGAAGCCACACGACGAACTTATGCTGTGTGTGTGTATCGACTGCGCTGCCTTGGAGAGTTTGCCTATGCGCAGTAGATAGCTAAGCGCCGGCATCTGCTTTAGACCCTTTTACATTCCTCATCATTTGCCCATTGGAGCAAATTTATTGTTAATTTATTTACTTTTTCTATCTGCCCACTCTTGAATCTTTCCAGTCGAACCCTATTATAGTAATTGTTGCCACATTGAAGGTCAACAAAACACTTCGCTGTCAATTAACTTTAAATTTCCCTCCAAGTTAAATTAGTTAGCGAAACAATTAGAGATGAGCCTCTTTTTAGGCCCAGATTCTTGTTAAATTATCGTTATTTGTTATCGATGTATCCAAGTAGCCGTTTTCACCATAGAGTTGCGCTACAAAATCGAGTGCGACAATCCTTTTTACCATCTGTCAAATGAAATACTTTCCTTTTGCTTACTGTCTTGCTAGAAGAAACAACGTTTACGGACAAACTAAGCTCTCAAGTCATTAAAGAAAAGTAAAAGAAAAGAAAATGTTTTCTAAGCTATCTGGAACATCTCCCAAGTACACCTTAACCAATCGCAATTTGCAAGTTCAGGCGGATTTGGGCTTCATAGACGAATTGGTTAAGTCGCAGAATATTGAAAGCGAACCGGCTGCACGCCCTGTTCTCTTGGACTTGGCTTACAGTAAGAACTATAATTCTCTCCTTCTCAATATCCTTGCCATCTGCATGACAACTGCCTTTCAGGTCTGGCCAGGGAGAAGCTTCTCGAGGCTCATCAGTATGCGCGTTTGGATGGCCGCACTAATATTAGTGTAAGCGATTTGCGCATGGATAAACTGGATCCGGGTTCCATAGAGCAGCCAACTGAAGAGGAAAAGAAAGCTATGGCAGCTGTGAGTCCACCCAGGGAATGTCTCATACCCATTCCCAAAAGGGTGGTGGCTTTGGAACGCAAAAAGATGCTAGGCAAAGGGGTGGCGGTGGCGTCCACAACCAAAACTCAGGAGAGGCACTTAGAAGAATCCTTGCCCCCGGCAATGCCGAAGCCAATTATCAAACGGAAGCGTGGTCAGCCCAAGTTGAAATCTACCTTAGAGCCAACAGATGCTGAAGAGGTCAACTTCATGGAGGAGGAAACTGCCCCCAAGCGTAAACGTAAACCCAAAGCTCCTACCAAACGCGAAAATACCGGCAAGACGCCCAGAGTTGCGAAAGCTAAGAAATCGGCAAAGGAGCCTGGTTCAGCCAAGGCTAAAGCTTCACGTGGCGCAGCTAACAAAAATGTTGGTGCCAAAAAACGAAATGTATCGAAGGGCAAGAAATATGCAACCGAAGAAATGCCGAAGGATCAGTTTCATAGTATGTCCGCACTGCTAGGATCTCCCGGAAATAATGTGGATGTACCAAAAACTACCAAGAGACGTGCCAAATCGAAAGTAGTTAGTGCATCAAGGATGACTTCATTAGTACAAAACAACCAAAATCCAATGGCTCTATACGATATCTCCAACTTGCCTAGTACCTCGAAGAATGTACCAAATCGATTCGCTGAAATGCCAGATGAAGCAAGTACTTCCCGCAATCGAGGTTTACCGCACTTAAGTGCCACTCTATCTTCTCAAAGTTCTTTGTGTGGTCAAAATCTACAGGCACCCAAATTTAAAATCATTGCGGAGAATCGTGAGGCTTTAAAGAAGCCTACAAAGAAACATTAAATGCCTGTACATTGGAAACTTTTTGTAAAAACATTCGCTTAACTTTAATAAATGAGACACCTTTCGTATAATTTATATGATTTATTATTCTTAAGGTGAAATTGTTGAACAAATACTTATTGAGTTGGTTGCCTTTACCAAAATAGAGAACATAAAATGGAAAAACAAATGAGAAAGTCGGTCAAGGCTGATATAAAATCTCAAATCAAGAAATATACAATTTTTCTTTTTAAATATATCATTGAAAGTTGTCCACTTTCAAATTCTTGTCGCATACTAATCATATATTTCAACATCAGCAATTGTCACGCCTGGCCCGCAGGTTTCAAGCACATTTGGCTAATCACAACGACACAAACCGTACCGAATCCGTCCTAAGGCCATTCAACCTAAATTAAGAAAAATAGTATCAGAACAAGAAAGAAAGTCGGTCAAGCCCGACTATAACATACTCTGTACCAAGAAATTTTGTCTTTTGATCATAACTCGAAAACCGTTCATCCGATTTTCTTCTTTCCTTTGGCGGATCGATAAGTTATTCTAATAACAAAATATGTCCAGAAGGAACAAGCCATCTATCTTCAAAACTGTGAGAGATATGACGTTTTTTCTAAATTGCGGGGGCGGGAGGGGGCGTGGCCAAAATTGAAAATAAACTTGATCTGCCTGCAGACATAAGAAGCATATGTCCCATACACGTCAAACCTCTATCTCTTACCATCTCTGAGATCTGTGCGTTCATACGGACAGACAGACAGACGGACAGACGGACATGGCTATATCGACTCGGCTGTTGATGCTGATCAAGAATATATATACTTTATGGGGTCGGAGATGCTTCCTTCTGGATGTTACATACTTTTGCACAAACTTATAATACTCTATGTACCTACGGTACAGAGTATAAAAATTTTGCATAAATGAGAACAAGTTTTCTTAATTTTAGGTAGAATCGGCCTAGGACGGATTATATAGGAGAATTTCTTATTTTTATGAGTGCAGGCCCAGCACCTAGTGATTCTACTCAATTGTACTTACTATCAACCATATAAAGTGCAGACACTTTGCTCACTTTTTGCGCAAGTAGCTCCTTACCTAGCTTTCAGTCAAATTAATCTTTAAATTGTGCTCAGTTCTGTTGACCTTTTATACACTTTGTGTTGACTTTCAGCCTCTACAAATGGCCAGAGAGCTAAATTGAGTTTTCAATCATTTCTTCTTTTTCTGTATGTGTCTGCCCTCGCCTACCCTCCTCCCCTACCATTTGACCCCTTCAAAGACACAATTCCAAACAATAAAATATCAAATCGAATTACCCACCATTTGGCATAAAAAAACGCACCGAATCAAATTTATACGCAACATTACGCAATTGAAAATCGAATTGTGTTTTCCATTTTGAGGGCCCACCAAACTGTTTGTTACATTTTCGCTCGAAATTCGATTTTACAATTTGGTTTTTGGCCTTTTTTTATATGCCTCTCAATAAAAAATTGCATTTTGTGCGCCGCTGAATCGAGCCCCAGAGCACAATAAAAATGTTGGCTTTATTTGTTAACGAAATATTTTTGTTGATTACATGTTGGCTGTGCGGGAGGAGAAGGGGGATGGCAGAACAGAATCGAGGCAGACACAGAATTTAAGTACCTTGCCAGCAATTTACATAAAGTCAATCAATCATGGGCAATTTTACTTGGACTTAGAGGGGGGTTCAGGACAAACACCATTTTGCATGTTGCCAGCTTCGAATCCTTGAGACACTTGTGAGATTTCATTAATATCAAAGTTGGTTTGCTTGCTTGGTGGTTGGTTGTGGCGTTCCTTTTCGAGATTAGCATTTCGTCGCTCATACGCCCCTGAGTTGATCCTTAAGGAGGGGGCGCCAGACTATGTGCACTGAAAGAAATGTTGTGTAAATATATATCTTGGGTTTTGTATTATGTCTATCCGTTTCCTTCTCTGTACATTTCCAGTGCATGCACATGAGCTTGCATAATAAACGATGCCAAGTCCCAGGACCATGTCCAAGACCTTCTCACTGAAGGGTGTCATGATGAATGATTCGCTCTTTTGTGGGGCTTTCTTGCTCCGGCTGCTGCCTGTTTCATTGTCCTGCCCACAAGTTGCAGATCATTTTTCATGCGTTTAAAAAAGTAGCCATTGGTCTGTTCAAATTTGATTTACTCACTTGATTACTTCTGGCGGTGTGTGTGCCAGTGTGTGTGTGTGTATGTTGTTGTTGTCTAGTTCTTTGATTTAGCCCTAGGGCCACTATTTCTTTCGTTTTTGGCAATTGTCGAGTGGCGTGTAATTTGCGTAAAAATGTCATATTCATATTCAAGTTGATTTTGATGTTGATTGATGAGTCCCAAAGTTCAAGTGGCAGACGCTTAAGAAATTTATGCTTAGAGATAGTTGTTCAAGCGTTAAGCAAGAGCCTTGAAATCTATCAAAGTTTGATCAAATTAAAGATACCATACTTTTTTGGTGTTTTTAGAGTATTTTTTGTTCTTAAAAATATGCAACAATCCCGAAATTTATTGGTTGTAGTATTAAGTCAAGTTCTCACAGGCAAATAATTTGTACAAATTTGAGTAAATGGGCCTAAATTTTGTTCTGATTTCTGAAAATCAGCCTATGTAAGAGCTTGTCGCCTCTAGGACACCTTTTTAGCAACAGCTAGTCTCCGAGCTACGGCTTCCATCGCTCTCACAACAGCTCTTTGGGCTGCGATATGCTAAGAAAATTGCTGGCGTCAATTGCTTGCCTGCTTGGGCTATTCTGCAGCTCTAAAATCGGCCTGCCGCTCCACCTGTTCATTCCGCAGCACCCAGCTCTTCAGGATGGGATGTACAAAGCAAATTGCTGGCGTCGATTGCTCGCCTGCTCCTGTTTTTCAGCAGATTTTAACTTAATCTGCAGCTCAACATGTTTTTCACAGTCACAGAAGCACGCTGAAATGTGATATGCTCAGCAAATTATTGCCGTCGATTGCTCGCCTGCTCTGACTTTTCGGCAGCTCTCCGATCCGCTTGACGGCTAATCTGATCCTTGTTTTAGGCATCGCATGTGCTGTGATGTGTTCGGCAAATTATTGCCATCGATTGCTCGCCTGCTATGACATTTCGGCAGTGCTCCAACCCATTTGAGGGCTTATCTGTTTCATTATTCTTAGCTTTGCATGTGATGTGATGTGTTCAGCAAAGTAATGCCATCGATTGCTCGCCTGCTCTGACGTTTCGGCAGCTCTCCGATCTGTTTGATGGCTTATTTCTTTCATTATCCTCAACATTGCTTGCAAAGATGCTTTGGGTCTTCCCCATACACTCATCCCTCATGTAATTTTTTGGGATTACGCAATTGAGAAGAATCTTGTTTACCAAAACTATGGAAAAAAAGTCGCAAATAGCACAAATCTTTCAGTTTTAGATGAATGTTTAAAGTTTGTTTCTTTCTAATCTTGTACAGTTACATTGATCCCGTTTTATCTTATACAAAAAGTTCTGTTTTCTTCATTTATTGTTAAAATAAAGTTAGGCAGCCCTATTTAAGGTTATCAACTATCAATTGGCAAAGTTTCATCCAAAGCCGTGCAGGCATTTGAGCACGATTGAGCAACAAACATACAAACTTGCAAATATGCAAACATACAAACAGGCAAATATGCAAACACACAAACAGACAAGCATGCAAACATGCAAACATACAAATATACAAACATGCAAACATGCAAACATGCAAACATACAAACAGACAAACACACTGTGCAAACAAAGTTTCCTACCTAAAGCAAATCTTTTTTTGTCTCAAACATTCCACGTTGGAAGTAAGGGTGCCTGGCGATCACCTCATGACAAGGATCACAGGTTCACAGTTTTAAGCTAGTCCCTACAACAGTCATGTCCAGTTAGGAGCAAAGTTAAGTTTCGGTATAAGGCCATGTGGGTTGACTTGAGAAATTCTTTCCTATATCTTTCAATGTTCTCAAAACAATATTCAATTCAAGTTACTTGGTACATAAAAAGCCCTCTATATGCATGATATACCATTTTCCGATAAACACAAATAACAACTACAAAGTCAAACAAAATGTTTCCAAGTAGAAAATGAAAGTTGTACGAAATATTGTCAGGAACAGCAGACAAGCACCAAGGACAACAAAATCCCACAACTTCAGCGACCCTACAAATCAAAGTCAATAGAAAAGAAAAGTATAAAGAAGAAAAAACGCAACGTAATTTAAAATTTAGAAGAGAAGAAAAAAATAAAATTCCCTGCCAAGAGAAGAAAAAGAAGCAGGCAAAAGGACACACGCCTGATTGGCACGCACATGGCACACACACACACAATACAAAGTCAAATATTTGATGTTGGAGCATTTCTGTTTCAACTTTTTGCTTTATTTTTTGTTTTTTTTTTGGTCATTTTAAAAAGGCGAAGAAGAAACTTCAGACTCCAACAATGTAATGAAATTGACTTATTTGTGTGTGTTGGTGTGTGTCTGTCTTATCTGCCAACCCCCCACCCCCCACTCGTGTGTGTATTCATGTCTGTGCTAATTTCTACGCATTTTCTGTTCTTTTTTCTTCCTTTTTAGACTTCTCCCCCTGCTTTTTTTTTTACTTCACATATTTGTGACTTCTTAAGATAAGAGGGGAGAGGATGAAAATAAAATCCAAGTTGATTTCTCGTGCATTCAAAAGGCATTTTGATTAGTCTGAAAGTGGCGCGTGTATCGCAGTGAGTGGCGGCAGCCATTTTGTTTTTAATTTGAACTTTTGATTAGGACAGAAAATCTATGGGATTTTCTTACACGTTTTTTTTTTGGTACCTTCTACACAAAACTTTAGAATTTGAGGGTGAATTTTGTTACAGCCGAAATATATCACCAATCTCTTTCATACCGTTTGGGCTGTGCGTTGATGACTGGTTAGGCCACTCTTCTCTTTCATTTCGCCTACCAAAACACAACCAATTGAGTCAACTGTACTTGATTCCCCTGCAGTTTCTCTGTATATGCCATCTTCGAAACGTTTGACAAATATTTATCTAGCCCATTTCAAAGTTGTATAAATTTCGCCATGTTAAAATAAACATGGAAAAAAAAAGAAAAATATAAACTTGGCTACATGTTCATCAGCATTGAAATTGAACTTTTTTTTTTTGTTTCTGTAGTTTGGGTAGCTTCTTTATATGCAGAGGGCATATATTGACACAGGACAAATAAGCGCACAACACAAAAACCTGCCACCCACCTTGGGTGGCTACTGGGTGTGTGTCTCCATCTCTGCTTGTGTGGTGTAAATATAAAATGTTACAAATTTTGGGGCAAAAAATAAAATAAAAAAATGTTGCCCCCGAGTTTGAGGTTTCTTCCCCGGTGTGCTGCTGTAGTACGCTTGGTTGCACGTTGTGCCACTGATTGGACACATGTCGGCGTAGTGAAAAATTTGGAGAAAAAATGTACAGAGCAGGTAGACCAAAGGGCACGTGCGTGGGTGGTGGCATTTTGTGTGCGGGGCGTGGCTACAGCATTTGGCACTAATAATGAGACATTTATTTAAAAAAAAAATACAAAATTATTATTTTGAATTTAGAGATACGTTAGTCTGGTGTTGGGAATTTGATGATTTGAGAATGATAACCTGATGGTATGTACGGGAATCATGATTCTATACATAAATATGTACATCAGTTGAGTTTTGTTTAGGTTCATCTATCTTTGCCAACATAGTACCTAAATATCGCTATTTTTCTTTGTGATGATTAAATTGATTTTCGATATTTTTGAAGATTTAAAACAAGAAACCAAATTATATAGGCAAGACAATGGAAATCTTAACTATCGACGATATGTTATAAAAACAATTTTAAAAAAACGAGAAAGCTAAGCTAACTTCGTCTGTGCCGAAGTTTTTATACCCTTGCAAGTGCTCGCTGAAATATTTTCAAAAAATACTCTTTTTCCCATTTTTAGACCGATCGTTCGTATGGGAACTATATGATATAGTCATCCGATTTGGCCAAAAACTTGTTTAATTATGTGAAAGCATGTAAAACAAACAAGTACAAAATTGCAGGATGCTACCATTAAAAACAAAAAACTTTTTCTAGCTAAGATTGTTTTTTAGACCTATCTTTTGTATGGCAGCTATACCATATAGTTATCCGATTTTAATAAAACTTGGTAGAATTATAAAAACACATAGAAAACTTACGATTACAAAGTTTGGAGACGTTTCCATTTAAAAGAAAAAAGTTTTTCATACTAAAACTAGTTTTCCGACCGATTGTTCCTATGGGAGCTATGAGATATAGTCATCCGATCCGGTCGGTTCCGACATATTAGTAGTGTGCAGCAAAAAGAAGACTCTGTACAAAATTTCAGCTCGATAGCTTCAAAACTGGGAGACTAGTTTGCGTAGAAGGAGACAGACGGACGGACAAAGCTCAATCGACTCAGCTTGTCACCCTGATCAAGAATATATATAGTTTATGGGGTCGGAAATGAATATTTCTATGCGTTGCAAACTTCTGGGCAAAATTATAATACCCTTTGCAAGGGTATAAAAATAAAAAATATATCCACATAAGTGGTTGATAGTCCAAAGCAAAATGCAGATTTAAATTAAGTTATTTACCCCAACCGGTTCGGACTTTGCTTGCCCATAACGTTAAAGAATCTTCGTAAATTGTTAAATTTCACCGATATATCTTCAAATTCTTTTGCTAATAACTCGACTCCCGCTTATTCAATATTTTGATAATTTTGATTCGTATTTAATAAACTGTGGGATAAATGATCATTTTTCACAAATTAATATATTTTTCAGATTCAGATTTCAGTTTTTGTAAGTATGCTACACATTTTTAAAGAAAAATTTGCTAATACGTTTACAGATTTTTTTTGTTATTATAATAATAATGCTAACATTATACATATAATACTATTTATAACTAATATAGATTTACCAAACAAACGTAGAAATCTGTTAAAGCTTTAACAAATGCTGAAAAGGTATTATTTCTTTTAAAAGGATTTCTTAAAAAAAATAAACAAAACTGCTCAAATACCCATACCTCACGCTGTTGTGGAATAAACAGACCTAATTTGGAGATTTGGCTGAGAGTCAGTCGGTAAGCAAAAAGAAATGTGGGATCCTTGACATTGATCCTTCAAGAACGTGTAAGGTATTAATGGAAAGGTATTGAAACGTAGATCATAGATATATTTCTAATTTTGTAATGCGCCACTTGGTTCAAACGATATTTAAATTGTTACGATCCCTGATTATTAGGTACGTTTTGTAGAGAACCTTTGCTATTGCTTTAAGTCTCTTTGATATGATCGACCTATGTTACTCCTCAACTTGAAAATAAACTATACCAAACAATTTTGTGATTTTTATACTCTGTACCGTAGGTACATAGAGTATTATAAGTTTGTGCAAAAGTATGTAACATTCAGAAGGAAGCATCTCCGACCCCATAAAGTATATATATTCTTGATCAGCATCAACAGCCGAGTCGATATAGCCATGTCCGTCTGTCCGTCTGTCTGTCTGTCCGTATGAACGCACAGATCTCAGAGATGGTAAGAGATAGAGGTTTGACGTGTATGGTACATATGCTTCTTATGTCTGCAGGCAGATCAAGTTTATTTTCAATTTTGGCCACGCCCCCTCCCGCCCCCGCAATTTAGAAAAAACGTCATATCTCCCACAGTTTTGAAGATAGATGGCTTGTTCCTTCTGGATATATTTAGTTATTAGAATAACTTATCGATCCGCCAAAGGAATGAAGAAGATCGGATGAACGGTTTTCGAGTTATAATCAAAAGACAAAATTTCTTGGTACAGAGTATGTTATAGTCGGGCTTGACCGACTTTCTTTCTTGTTATTTTTATACTCTGTACCGTAGGTACATAGAGTATTATAAGTTTGTGCAAAAGTATGTAACATCCAGAAGGAAGCATCTCCGACCCCATAAAGTATATATATTCTTGATCAGCATCAACAGCCGAGTCGATATAGCCATGTCCGTCTGTCTGTCCGTATGAACGCACAGATCTCAGAGATGGTAAGAGATAGAGGTTTGACGTGTATGGGACATATGCTTCTTATGTCTGCAGGCAGATCAAGTTTATTTTCAATTTTGGCCACGCCCCCTCCCGCCCCCGCAATTTAGAAAATATCATATCTCCCACAGTTTTGAAGATAGATGGCTTGTTCCTTCTGGACATATTTAGTTATTAGAATGACTTATCGATCCGCCAAAGGAATGAAGAAGATCGGATGAACGGTTTTCGAGTTATGATCAAAAGACAAATTTTCTTGGTACAGAGTATGTTATAGTCGGGCTTGACCGACTTTCTTTCTTGTTTAAAGCTAAGAAATTGTGTTTTTTGCCATAATTTCAACGTAAGACACAAAAACGAACATGCATAAAAAGTGTAAAAAAATGCATTTTAAAAATATCAAAAATTTAGAAGTGAAGTGAATGATCAGTTTCAAACTTTTTTAAGCTATCAATGATTATGTAGTTGTAACTTTGCTTAAAACCCTCCATTTGCTTTAGTTCTCATCATAAATTTCATTTGTTTTTCACCCCTTTAACCTCTACATATATCATCTTCCAACCACTTCCCTCCCGTCTCAACTGACTGAAACATTCATAATTTTCAAAGAAATTAATAGGAAATCAATCATGTATAATTCTCATTTTCATTTCGATTTGCCGCATCATGTGTTAATGGAAAAGTTACGTTACCCCCACCAAGACCAAACAAACAAACCCGGGGAAAAGAGTTGAAGATCGCACAAAATGCATGAATTTTTGTCATGCTCATCATTCGCCAAAACTTTCGTTTTTGGTAATTTGAACCCAAAAACACAAAGGCACATTAACCCCTTATCGGGCCCCACCCCCCCCCCAACCAAAAGGGCATTCATTAACTCTGCGTAGACCATAATTAATCCTCGACAGGCGGAAAGCAACCCCCCAATGGCAGTTGCATGTTGTAAATTAGATTTTCGTTTGTCATGGCAACCCTCCTACAAAACTAAGGCAAATGAGGGTTGCTGCAGCTCGTTTGAATGCAAAACTGTTTTTGGTCATTAACCTGTCTCAAGCACTTTGCAAACTTCTATTTCTATTCCTTTGCCTTCGTTCTATGTACAGGGAAATGCTTTCAGCGCAAAAGTTTTCCAACCCCATGGAAATGAAAGGAGTTTCCACAATGTCATGCGCCATTTTTGGAGGAAAAGGAATGGTGGGGTGTAGGGGGGGTGGGTGGAAAACTTCTTAATGAACTATAAGCAAGGAAAAGCGGGGTTGGTGGTAGTTGGTGGTGAGGCACACAAAAGGGTTAAACAAGTGTTAAGAAAGGATGGGGCGGGGACACTATGAGATACATCAGATCATATTTGCCCGAGATGTTTGCATCTTTTGTTAAGGTTACTTGGGCAGCTAGAAGGGGATTTTGGATACACAACTGCATTATAATTGTATTTCCAGGAATTATTAAATTGAAAGAATTTGTGGGTAGCCAAGTCTGCTGATGACTAACAACAACAACACATCAGCCATCAACAAAGTGTGGCACTTATGATTATTGGCACGACCTTAACCCTCAAGAGCTCATCTCATTCAGACAGATGATAGATATCTCTATAAACTGTGTCCAACTAAAGAGGGGCGGAAGTTGCAGTTGTTCCCAGAGTCGCCCCTTTGTCCCTGGCCTTACAAAAACTAGGCTAGACTTAACCATTAAGTAACTAGCTGGGCGTGTGTAACTTAAAAAAGGACAACAGTACTCAATGAGCTTTGAAATTGTTTCCTTTGGTCGTTGCGTCTAATTTACTTTGAAAAAACGAAACCTCCTCGAAATTGTGTCCATAAATAATGTGCAATTAATATGTAACACGTTAGGGTCACATTTCGATTACGTTTGTTTCCCAAACTCCAAATGGCCAATTCTTTGGCCATTTGTCAATGTTGATGTGGCCATAAAAAACTAAGCCTACTCCGCTCTCCCGCTCTCTATAAATCACCATTAAAAAAACCAAGCGCGTAGACATAAAAATAAAATTAACTTAAAAAGCAAATTCACAGAGGCAATAATTTATGTGGACAATGTCCACAATGCTCTCATAATTCAAGGCGGTTAATCCTTTAAATAGGACATTCGTGTTATCCCTGGGCTAGGCTCAGGCGGCTGCTGAAATGTGACCATTAAAATAAAATTTATATCAATAAAATTTAATGCCTATCTTTCGCCCTTTCGGTAAGGCGCAAATAAAAAACTTCTCCCATATTGATATTTATGATATTTGCAAAGCATCATTATAACTCTTAAGGGATTTATTAGACAACAAAATGTTGTTATGGGAATCTATGTTTTGTGTCACATTGCCTCAATTAGGGGTATTAAGGAAGGAAAGGCATGTTTAAAAATGACGAAAATCAAGAAAATTATGATATTTCTTAAGAAACATTGTTAAACGTAACATAACTTTATACTTTATACTTTAAACTTTATACTTTATACTTTATACTTTATACTTTATACTTTATACTTTATACTTTATACTTTATACTTTATACTTTATACTTTATACTTTATACTTTATACTTTATACTTTATACTTTATACTTTATACTTTATACTTTATACTTTATACTTTATACTTTATACTTTATACTTTATACTTTATACTTTATACTTTATACTTTATACTTTATACTTTATACTTTATACTTTATACTTTATACTTTATACTTTATACTTTATACTTTATACTTTATACTTTATACTTTATACTTTATACTTTATACTTTATACTTTATACTTTATACTTTATACTTTATACTTTATACTTTATACTTTATACTTTATACTTTATACTTTATACTTTATACTTTATACTTTATACTTTATACTTTATACTTTATACTTTATACTTTATACTTTATACTTTATACTTTATACTTTATACTTTATACTTTATACTTTATACTTTATACTTTATACTTTATACTTTATACTTTATACTTTATACTTTATACTTTATACTTTATACTTTATACTTTATACTTTATACTTTATACTTTATACTTTATACTTTATACTTTATACTTTATACTTTATACTTTATACTTTATACTTTATACTTTATACTTTATACTTTATACTTTATACTTTATACTTTATACTTTATACTTTATACTTTATACTTTATACTTTATACTTTATACTTTATACTTTATACTTTATACTTTATACTTTATACTTTATACTTTATACTTTATACTTTATACTTTATACTTTATACTTTATACTTTATACTTTATACTTTAATATACTTTATACTTTATACTTTATACTTTATACTTTATACTTTATACTTTATACTTTATACTTTATACTTTATACTTTATACTTTATACTTTATACTTTATACTTTATACTTTATACTTTATACTTTATACTTTATACTTTATACTTTATACTTTATACTTTATACTTTATACTTTATACTTTATACTTTATACTTTATACTTTATACTTTATACTTTATACTTTATACTTTATACTTTATACTTTATACTTTATACTTTATACTCTTATACTTTATACTTTATACTTTATACTTTATACTTTATACTTTATACTTTATACTTTATACTTTATACTTTATACTTTATACTTTATACTTTATACTTTATACTTTATACTTTATACTTTATACTTTATACTTTATACTTTATACTTTATACTTTGTACTACTTGCCTCTCTCGGAACACTATTCCTCATATTGATTCAGCACTTCATGGCAAATGTTTCCTAATCCCATTCAATCAGTAAATTCATTTCGGACAGCTTCGTGCCTTCGTATTAAGTTTTTATCTCTGGCACTTGTCAAAAATCTATTAGACGCAGAGACAGGCCAACTTATTTCCTCCACTCCGGGCCAAATCCCATGCCCACACTGCATCAATCCCCAATCCATGCACGTCGCCTGCATTTGTAAGTTTGCACATTTGTTTCCCTTTTTTGTTCTCCTTCCTTTTACATATTTACAATTAATATTCAAGCAACCTTTTGCCTGGACCGTCGTCCGTCTATCTACTTAGTAGTTTTTCTACTTCACGCCCCGCCATTTGATGGGGTGCGAATTGGATCGGAGGGTGCGATGCGTTGCGTTGGACTTAGCCAAGGGGGAAGGACACAGCCGCATTAAGTGTAGACATTATTCATTTTTGATGATGAATTTCCATGTCTCGCATGTCTACGGTTTTTGCTCTCTCGCTCTCTCCATCTCTGTCTGTGTAGAGTAATAAGTAATAAGTGCAGAGCCAGGAAAAAAAAGGAGGAAAGCAGGAAAAACGAAAACGTACAAGTGGGGGAGGCACATGAAAAACTTTTAGTTGTGTTGCTGTTTGGCATACAAATGAGTTAAAGTTTCTTTGTGTGGAGTGGAGAAAGGAGCAGGGTATCCAATGAGATTGTTACATATATTTATTAAGGGTTTTGAAAGCGGAATACTACAAATGCTCCAAAAAGTATGCTTTAGTTTAGTTGAAACAAGACAATGATCCTGCCTCCTGCCTTAATCATCCCCCTGCTCTTACAGTTGTCATCACTTTTCCTTTCCCTCGCACACACACACACCCACGCAACGGCTTGGAGCGTGTAAAACTCATAAAACACATTAAATCCAATCGAATAATCGAAATGTCACATTAGTTTCTAAAATATGACCCACCAACACGTAAGCCAGTTCACCTACCACCAACCCCAGCCCCTTCTCTCTATCGCTTCTGATTGCCCATCCTCCCCACTGACAGTTAACGAGAACACAAATGTGGCCCAAAAAACATGCCCAAAACTCTTTTCAAATAGCTTTCTTCCTTCTTTCGAACTTGGTCTTGCACTTCCAAACGATTTCATATTCAAGTCCTGGCTTTTTATGCCCATTGTCCTGTGGGTATAATTTTAATGGTCAAATCGCTGCTGGGGAATTGTCTTTTGCGTTTTTGTTGAAATGGAAATTGCTTTCGATTATTCGACTTGGCCATTTTCATTCACCATTTCGCTTGTAGGAAATTGGCATTGAAAACGCATAAAAATAAACATTTCGCATTTACAAAAATTCCTCTTCTGATCTAATCCAAGATTTATGAGTAAATAGCCAGAGGAGCTTGAAGGTTAACAAGAGGATGTGCAATGGTAAAATTGCCATCGAGGGATTTGTTCAATGTCATTTTATTGTGTGTGGGTGGGTGGGTGTGTGTGTACTTTTGTTGTTGTTGTTGTTGTGGTGAGCTAACCAAAGTTTACACTGTTCATTGTGACCAATATTTTGTACCTTTCGAACTAAAAAAAAACATGGAACCAATTAATGAGCCTCATTCCAGAAACTAAACGTTCTTTCTACCGTTTTCGGTTTGTAGGCTTTTTAAGCTCGGGAAAAGCTTGACTGATGCAATTGAAAAGAATGAACTGATTGAACTCCAATCTCTAAGAACCTTACGATTTCCTTTTCGCCTATGAGCTGAATATTACTGCCATAAACTTAGATATTTTACCGGTTCACAACCGGTTCCAAGCTGGTTCAAAAGATATATAGTACTATTTGATCTATGAGCTCTATATAAACTAGTGTTTCTTTTGGTGTTATGAAATTCGCATTATCAAACCTGCCGGCCGAACCGGTTCATAAGTGTTTCAAAGCCATATCTAAGAAATTTGGGATTTAAGTTGTGATCTGTAAATTGGCTTGCAAATCGGTAAAGTGAGTGTATGATCAAAAATCTACCTATTTTAGAAGAGTTAATTAGCTGACTTGTTCCCATTTTGCAACCAAAACGTCCTTTACTTGCTGGAGTGTCTCAAACTTTCGATTATTCTGAAAAACTCTGTTAAATAGTATTGCAAGCCAGGCTTATCGCTGGCCGAAATGTTTCTGGTTGAAAACAAAGCCTTTGTAGTGGGTGTATTATGAATCGATGCTTTGTCTTGTCGGAAAAATCCCATTATCCTCCTTAATCTTATCTCAAAATTCAACAATTTCCCTTTCCAACATTTCGTCATTATTTTTAGATGGAATAAAACAAATCAGAGACAAAAACAAATATAACAATAAGCAGTCCAAATAATTAGGGATCAGATAGCTGCTGTGTGTCAGATAAACTGGAAATCTTCTTGGTTATTTGTTGGATAATATGACAGATAGTGGAAACGTAAATCAATAGCAAAATTATTACAAAAAATCTTAAATAATATATGGTGAGCTGTCATATAAAATGACCGTCTACTGCGCCACGAATTGAACTGTAATAAAACGAGAAAGCTAAGCTAACTTCGTCTGTGCCGAAGTTTTTATACCCTTGCAAGTGCTCGCTTAGATATTTTCAAAAAATACTCTTTTTCCAATTTTTCGACCGATCGTTCGTATGGGAGCTATATGATATAGTCATCCGATTTGGCCAAAAATTTATAAAATTATGTGAAAGCATGTGAAACAAACAAATACAAAATTGCAGGATGCTACCATTAAAAACAAAAAAGGTTTTTTAACTAAGACTGTTTTTCAGACCTATCTTTTGTATGGCAGCTATACCATATAGTTGTCCGATTTTAATAAGACTTAATGAAATTATAAAACAACATATAAAACCTACGATAACAAAGTTTGGAGACGTTTGCATTCAACTGAAAAAAGATTTTCTCACTAAAACTAGTTTTCCGACCGATTGTTCCTATGGGAGCTATTAGATATAGTCATCCGATCCAGTCAGTTCCGACATATTAGTAGTGTGCAGCAAAAAGAAAACTCTGTGCAAAATTTCAGCTAGATAGCTTCAAAACTGAGAGACTAAGTAGTTCGCGTAGAAACAGACAGACGGACAGACGGACGGACAAAGCTCAATCAACTCAGCTCGTCAGCCTGATCAAGAATATATATAGCTTATGGGGTCGGAAATGAATATTTCTATGCGTTGCAAACTTCTGGGCAAAATTATAATACCCTTTGCAATAATATATGGTGAGCTGTCATATGAAATGTCCGCCTACTGCGCCACGTATTCAACTGTAATACAAAAATTAACATTGTTTTAGCACTCCCTCTACTGGAAATGCTGCAAGACTGCTTAAAGATGACAGAACAACAGTGTTAATACAACTGGAAAGAAGAAGATTTCTCCATAGATCTGCTGTGAATCGGAAATGGTACGATTCTGGTAGATACTTTCATTGGTTTGATATTGACATCAGCTGCCATTTGATAATTTACTTCAACGAAAGATAAACTCTTTACCTGTGTAAGATCGATAACCTGGAAAACATCCAATTGCATACTAAAAATCTAAGCTGAAAACTGTCCAGTTCGTAGTTGAAATAGTTTCTAAGATATTGCTCTTAACCAACACCAACCAGTAAAGTATCTAACAGCTTATTCAAGTTCAATAATTAGGGAGTTATAGCTCTGAACCATTTTAGAAACGTTTTGGAACCGATTCACAGGATTTAGACATGAACATTCTGTAGTTAGTTTATATTTTCGTATGTGTTCCGGTTCCATAAACAAATATTTTCCCAATATTGACAATTTCATGTTGTTCTTTCCTGTTTTGTTTAGTAACTAACCGCCCTTCTTTCTTAATATTTATGTAATATGTTTCCCTGATTGCCAAATTGTGTAAAATATTATTTATTTATGATTTCTTTTTTGTGAAGAAAATATTTTACCCTCTGGCCAGCTACTTTTTTTTTTGCAATGTCAATTCAATTTTCAGTTCATTACTTTTCATAATTTCGGACTTTTGTGGGAGGCTTTTCACTTGCTGCGGCCTAAACCAACTGTTCAAAAATCCCACGCGCCAAGAGGGTGACTCCAAAACGAAGGAAAAATTTTAGGTTTGGGGGTGGGCCGGGGCCTGGACCTGGACCAAATCTAATTGGGCCACACACAGGCAGGTTTGACATTTTTGCCCTCTAAAAAAATTCTATTTAAATTGTGAAAAGCCGCTTACGCCATTTTATATATATATATATGTTCAAAGAGGGATCAAATTCAAAGAGAAAAAGAGAGAGAGAGCGACACGTTTTGTATTTAGGCTCGAATTTCTGGAAAATCGAATTGTTTAAGCCTAAAAGCTACTTAAAATGAAAGCAGCTATAAATGTGAGATGAGGACGAGCAGAAAATACTGTTGAAATGTTAGATTGCTGAGCAGAATTTATGTATGGATATATTCTCATTCCAGGGTTCTGCCAAGAAATCGATAATATGCAAATATCTGGTTTGCTTTTTCTTTTTTTTTTTGGTTGGGCAAATCCCTGGCATACACACACAGGACACACACACACACACACACGAGCGAAAAACAAACATAAACGCAGCGAGTCCTGGCTCCCACATAGACTCAGGCCTGGACTCACGACTCACACACATAAACTAAATAACTAAATACGCATTAGCATCCTGTCGGATTTTCCTTTATTATTGCGGGCCGCCACAAGGCTTGGGATGAAGCGGCAAGAGGGAGGGCCCATAGCACGTTGCATGGGGCTGAGTTGAAGCGCAGTGTGAGGTACAGTGGGTAGAGAAAGATTTCGACAAGTTCTTTTCATATTCAAATTCATATGCATAGCTCAATTATCAACGGAAATCAACGAACAACTATACAGATCATTGTGTCCAACTGGAGACTGAATAAAAAACGACTTTTTTTACTTAAGTTCGGGTTCACCAAGCGGTTTAACAGCTTCGGTTCGACCCGGGGTTCAGAAAAATATTTTTCGAGTTCTGCAAGCAAAGACGACAGCTAGGGCTGAAGCGTTTTAGTGTTGATACGATTTTTAAAGGATTTTAAAACAAAATTTAAACAATTGTTGAGTATAAATTTCAATAAGCTTTGCTAGTTTGGGTTTCGTTTGGATACCCACTACCATTACACTCACTTCTAACAACTTTTTGCTAGCTCTCGAACCACTGTCCCCCCCTACGAAAGAAAAGTCCAACAGTCCGAATGGCAACAAAAATTCAAACGAACGTGTGTATGCAGAGTGTGACTGAAAGCATTATTAATAGAGAATGTCGGCAACTAAACACACAAGCGGGCTCACACACACACACACACGCGCAAAAAGGATATAAAAGCAATAAGGACATTCATCTTCATAATTATGGGCAGTTCCGTAAGTGTAAGCCAAAGGCAAACGAAACGAAAGTAAAGAAATTCAAATGAAACGACAAAGTTTTGCATATGCCTTGGGGGGGGCTGGGTTGGTTTATTTTTATGGAAATGGCAGTTAAGCTCAGGCACTGGCCGTTGGTCACCCTAATGAATGTGGTGGAAATGCAATCAAATGGAAATTGTTAAAGGAAAACGCAAGGAAAGCAAAAAAAAGGGCACACGCTTCACTGCCCCCCAGCGCTGCAGTGGGTGAGGAGGGTTGACGTGGACGATGGCTGGCTGCCTGGACCACGGGTTTTGCACTAATTACGCAGAAAACATGTCCATCGCCGTTGCAATTTAAATGTGAGCTGCCGGGGTGTTGTTTTGGTTGCAATCTTCAAAGACGAACTGGCTGGCTGGCGAGTATTAATTCTAATCCCAGACACGTTCCAACGCAGATGGACCAGTAGGAGCGGGGGATGTGCCAAGGGTCCTGGCTGGTCGAGGGTTGTCGATCATTAGCGTGATTTCTTTTCGCTTTGACATCGGTTGAGAGGTTGAGCAATTTGGTTGGGCGTCACTGCGATTTATGCTGCGTAAATTGTTTATTTTTTTTTCTTCAGATGGCAAATTGAATTGGAGGGGGGTGGGGATTTCCTTTTTCATTTGGTGTAGGTGAACAACCAGCAAATTTTGTTGTTGTTTCAGTTTCAGTTTCAAACGCTTAATGTTGATACCGTCGTATTAAAAGTAATTGGATATTTAAGGATTGTTACTTGTTACCTTAGTCACAGAAGACACCCAAAACGTTCTCAGAGTCTATCTAGATATTCGTGTAGCAACTCTCGAGTACTAGCCCTTCCAGGTCCACTCTATAGACAACGTCACCTTTATGCATGAATATGATTTTGAAAAGGTTTGGAAGTTTCTAAATGTTTTCCAAATTATCCTGTAAGTGAATTAAAAACGTTCAAAAAAAGCGGTGCAAACCGAAGTATAACCGATCTGATCTTGTTTTCTGACATATGAAACTGCTTGACTTATAATCAAGCTCAGACATTTCCCGCTAGTGCATTCTGACATCTTTAAAATGAATACGAAGCTGACCTATTATAGATTGGGTACAGAGCAGAAAATCCTGGGAGATGACCTAGCGTACGCTGTAGAACTGTTAGCGGCTAGCACTTCCTCGCACATGGTTGGTTTTTTTAGAGACTTCTAAAATCTTGGGAAAAGCATATTATAATCGATGGTTTTCGAGGTGTAACGAAATGCCTGAAAAGTGAGGGTTATAGATCTGGATTTTTTTTAAAACATTTATTTTTTAATTTCAACTTTAACCATTACTGTTTTGAAACTGTTAGTCTAAGCGATGCTTACTTAAGTTTTATTATAAAAGTCCTTTTAATTCCTGGTCAAACAAATGTTGTCTCCTTAAATTTTGATACCGTTTTGCAAAGTTATTCCCCCATTTCTTAGCACACATACACAATATAGTATATTTTCAGGCGTGCTAACAGAAAATCTATCTATAATTTGCTAAATATAGACACGTTTCTCTAACTAAGACTATTTGTCGGATTTCTAAGGGAGCGATACTATATAGATGTCCGATTTCGACCAAACTTCGTAAAATCATGCAAAAGCCTAACAAACGAACATGTAATAAATTTGGAGTCGATTCCATCTAAAACAAAAAAGTTCTTCTCAATATAACTTCTTTTTCGACCGATCATTCGTACTGCAGCTATATGCTAAAGTCATCCGATTTCAATAAAACCTTGTAGAACTGTAGAATACATTCACGTATATAAAATAAATCTAATTCAATTTTGAGGACATTTACATGAAAAACCAAAAAGTTTTTCTCACTAAAACTATTTTTATACTCTGTACCGTAGGTATCTCCGACCCCATAAAGTATATATATTCTTGATCAGCATCAACAGCCGAGTCATGTCCGTCTGTCCGTCCGTCCGACTGTCTGTCCGTATGAACGCACAGATCTCAGAGATGGTAAGAGATAGGGGTTTGACATGTATGGGACATATGCTTCTTATGTCTGCAGGCAGATCAAGTTTATTTTCAATTTTGGCCACGCCCGCTCCCGCCCCCGCAATTTAGAAAAAAAACGTCATATCTCCCACAATAGATGGCTTGTTTCTTCTGGACATATTTAGTTAGCAGGATAACTTATCGATCCGCCAAAGGAATGAAGAAGATGGGATGAACGGTTTTCGAGTTATGATCAAAAGACTGTTCGCTGCAGCATCAAAATGTATGCTGAGCGTATAATTTTCTTGGTACAGAGTATGTTATAGTCGGGCTTGACCGACTTTCATTCTTGTTTAGACTCTATTTTTCTATGGTAGCTATACTTTATAGATGTCAGATTTGGACCCAACTTAGTGAAATCATGGAAAAGCATAGAAAACTAAAAAATACAAAGTTTGGAGGTGTTTCCATTGAAAACAGAAAAGTTTTTCTCACTAAAACTAGTATTTCGACCGATCGTTCCTATGACAGCTATATGCTATAGTCATCCGATCCGACCGGTTCCGACAAATGTGCAGCGTATTTGTACGAAAAGACTTTGTGCAAAGTTTGGTGCAGATAGCTTTCAAACTGAGGGAGGAGATAGCATAGAAACAGACGGATGGACGTACGCTCATCAGCTCATCGTGCTGATCAAGAATATACCAGAATGTAAATACTTTGTGGGCGGAGATGCTTCCTTCTTTGCGTTACAAACATCCGGAAAATAGTACTCTCTGCAAGGGTATTTAAAAACTTCGTGATTATTACATGTTTAGTCTGAATTCACGAATGTTTCCGCACGAAACTCTATATTTGCTCGCTGTTTACTAGGTGGCATGTTGTCAAATTCAGGTCACGGGTGCAGCTCTAGTACAGTATGTAACCGATGCAATCTACGAAATTTTGACAAAATGATTTCATGATATATGTTTAGAAACATAGTCTATGTCTTAAACGGTTCAAAAAGTGGTTCAGAGCCATAACTCACAAGTTAGTTGATCTACGAACTTAAAATGTGGTATGTAGGTTGGTAATATGTAGTTGGATATTAAACTTGTTCAGAACCGTTTTCGAACTAGTTTTTAAGTGATTTAGATCTGCACTTCAGAGTAATTTACTAAGCAAAGAACTTGAAAGTTGGTCTATATATTGGTAAAATGAGAATGATTTTTACTGGATAAAAAGTTATTTAAGCTAAAATTTTGATATAAAGTAATGTAAAGTAAGACAATTTCCCGGTTCCGAATTATTCGGCTGAACCACATCAAAAGTGGTTCAGATCCATACCTTTCGATTGGAATATTGGGCTTAAGGTTAATAATGGAAGTGCTGATTGTTACAAATCTTAGAATTCATTTAAGATATGAACTTGAAATTTGATGTATGGTCTGAAATTTTGTAGTTTAACCAATTTAGAACTGCTAATATCGATTTGTTGCTTATAAAAGCTTTCATCATAATCATCTTTTCACAATGCAAAGTATCCAGGCGAAGCTGGGTTTTCATTCATATATATTTACTTCATTTGGCGTTTTAGCAAGTAAAATATCCGAAATAAGTACATACACATTTTTGCAATTTTCCCTCGTTCAAGTATTTTGCTTCCCCCTTTGCCACAATTTTCAGCGTAAATCCACAAATTTATATTATTACTTCCACGAAACCCTCCAAGCTCATGGCTGACCCCTTTATAAGTGAAAATGCAAACTTAAGTAGAACCAGGTTACTTTTTTTTTATTGTGCCGTTGTGTAGATACCCTTGCCAATAATTCTATATAATTACTTCAAATTTAAAGTAAAGTTTCCATTTGATTCCTGCTACATTCACTCTTTGGTGCCATGTGCCCCACTTTTTGTAAAGGGTATAAACAAAATGAAATATACTTTATGCATAGCTAATTGTAAATGAAGGAAAAATATTTTCCTTGTGCGCGTTTGCATGCGATCTAGAAAAAGTTTGTATGAAAATAAAGTGTTAATTTATTGGTCTGGAAGAGACCACACCGCATGTGGGGCTGCTCATTCACTCGGTCACTCGGAGTGGCCAACCAGCAAAAAGTTAACCAAAGTAATTTTCTGCTGTCTGCATGCATTTGCAATATTTCACACTTTAGTAAATTTGCATGAATAACGCGATTGTTTTTTCATTTCAGTTGTTATTGGGGGAGAGCAAGCGAGAGATAGAGAGAGAGAGAGGGAAATAGGAAATAGTTGAAATGGTAACAAGCTGAGTTTTCTAATTCAATTAAAATCTCTCATCTAAGCTCCGGCTTGCTATGCAAACTAACTGACATCTCTGGGCGCTATATCATTAACCATCAAGTAACGCCCCTACACCAAACTCACGCAAAGCTGTACCAACTAGTCCACAGACCAGACCACAATATCTATTTATTAATTTATTGAATTATTCTCTAAAACATGTTATTATCTTTAGTTAATCATAGGTCTGGCTCTTGTGTTTAATAGCAAGACGCGTTGCTGCCATAGATTATTTTTTATGCTCTTAAAACAAATTAGATTTTAATGTGTTTATTAACTCAACATCAACTGTCGGATTAGCATGGCTTAGTGCAACGATGCATTTGCATGTTTCCTACCCATAACACTCCACTTGAGTGAGTGCCTCCTTAGGCAGACGGGAGTGTAAATTTGAAGCATGTTCCTCGACTTTGCATATAAATTACAATAATCAACTCTTCAGGTAGCGTGCACATCACTCCATCATTTCCATGCCAAAGTCGCATTAGATTGGAGGTTAAATTGTTGAATCGCTTCACGACAACTCATTATTAATTTCCATTTAATCGAAAAAAGCATCTCATAAATTTCCATTTTATGTCTTATTTAGCAGTTAATCAGCTTGGGTGGTCTAATGACATGTTTGCTGTCGGTCTTGCTTGCCATTGTTATGGATCTTGCAGTGGAAATTTAGCTATGCATTGAAATGCATACAAATTCTGCATAAGTAAGAATCTGCCGCATGTTGCGGAGTCATTTGGGTTTGCTTGCTTTAATTCTGGGGTTCTAGTTACTTATGGGCGAGGCCGACTATAATTATTTACTGTAAATTACACCCACAGGAAATAGTTACAGTAGTGTACTTAACTTAAGTATGATACAAGTTTACGAATTAACTTTTTAAAGACCGAATGTTATTAAATACTTAAATTTTACGGGTTGCGGAATACAGTAAGAATATATCCACTTGGTACACTTTATTTAACTAAGCGTAGAATTATGATTAGAGTAAGCTTTGTGCAAAAAACTAATTAGCTATAAAATGGATTCTTGTGAGTCGTTTAGCCTAATTAACTTTGGAGTTTTAGTATCAAGTGTGGTGTGTGTAGTGTTTGCTTTGGATGAGTTAAATGCCTCTGATTTAGTTGAAACAAAAGAGTTGTACCTTTAGGTAGCTGCAATGCGACCTCTTTTAACTTAAACTCCGATTTTGTGTCGGTGGTGCGGTAGGTGGGCTGCTATAATGACCAAGGCTCACACATAAGAGGCTTTGGCTTTGTATCGCTTGAGCCACTTGATCGTATTCTGCATTCTACTTCAACGTTCAAGCAATATAAACTTGTTAGAAGCTTCAATAGGTTTTGTATGTTTACACATCATGATTTATCGAAAAAGATCATAAAATGTTCATATTGTTCATATTCTTGGTTTCTTGCATACATTAAAGAGCTGATCTTGGTTTTGCTTACATTGTAAAAGATAATCCTTGACTAATCGTAATCCTTGTAAAAAATAATCCTTGATTAATCCTAGTTTGTAGAATGAGGTTTTCGGACCATTAAGGTCAAAGCAAATAGCCTTAGTTGCTCGCCTCTTTCGTCGTTTCTACAGATCTCAACCTGGATTGCCGCATAGCTTGTAAGTCGCACCGCGCTTGCTATTTTACCAGTCTCAGTAGCACGTTGCTGCCGTCGATTGCTCGCCTGTACTGAAGTTATGACAGCTCTCCCATCCGTTTGTTGACTCCGAGCTCTGCTTGCACAGATGTTTCTTGCCTTTTCATTACACTCAAATCTCTTGATGACTGAGAGTAAAGCGACTTTGACTTTCGATTCCCAGTATTATTTTAGAAAATTACTAAAATCCCAAAACTTATATTTTTTGAATGCTTAAAGTTTTTTTTTAAACTACGCAGCTCATGTTAATACATGCAGAAAAAACAACTAGAACTTTGTACTTAAAATTAAGTATAAACGGTGTCAATAGTGCTTTAAGTACGAAAATACTTGATTTAAGTACAAAATTCTTATTACAAGTCCGATTTTTTGGGATTAAATATATATCGAATTATTTGAAAATTTGGTTTATCATACTTTTAACCGATTAACCATCTCAAAACAAAACATACCCAAAACATTCTAGCAGGAAATTAAGAGTAATTGAAATGAGTACAAAACGCTTTTGGTTTGAGCCCAATAGAAAATATGAATGGTATTCACCATTTGTTCTAAAACGAGGCCTCTGTGTTGAACCACAGATATCTGGAAATATCCAAGGGCCCATGAATTGACCATTGTATCACAAACATAGGCAACGTCTAGTTGGCTAAAATTTGCGGACAAACAAATTTGTACAAATATTTTAGCAAATTATTTGATTAACAAATGCTTTAAAAATGTGAAGAAATCTTCAAAATGAACGTTAATGCTGATTTGGAGCGAATTTGCGGCAACAGTTGTGAGGCTGTAAAGGGCCCATATTAACCTTCGATTACAAAGTTTGGAGACGTTTCCATTGAAAAGAACAAAGTTTTTCATACTAAAACTAGTCCTAAGACCGATTGTTCCAATAGGAGCTATGAGATATATTCATTCAATCCGGTCGGTTCCGACAGCTCGATAGCTTTAAAACTGATAGACTAGTTCGCGTTGAAACAGACAGACAGACAGACAGACGGACAAAGCTCAATCGACTCAGCTCAGGGAACTTCATGAAGTTTGCCAAACCGTGTAAATCCAGTCTAAGTCTAATCTATCATAATTTGTACTTGAAATAAGAACTAAGAATTTACTTGAATTTTGTTTATCTTACTGTAAGTATAAACCGTTCGGTCTTAGAATGTTTTGTAGTCAATTTAAGTACACCCAAGAATGAATTAGACTTGAAATGTCCACGACATAACGATATAGATTTAATCCCTTTTGGTCTGGAACACCGGTATCCGTTCGCAGTCTAGTAGCCGTCTCCCTATGCCAGCAATGACAAAACTGCTTGGGAACTCCAAAGCAGACAGAATTGTAACATACCCAATTGTTTGATGGCAATTATGCCTACAATCAGGTATTTTTGTAGTTATAAATGCAACTCACTTTTGTTAAAAATCGAAAAAGAATCTCTTCAGCTAACTTGTCCAGATTGTTTCACAGATTACTATTATCAGGTACAAGATCTACAAAACAAATATGTTAACACCAATCCTAATCGCGGCCGTGTTTACAACTTCTTCACCGATGGTTGGCTTGTGGTTTCCGAATGCAGTTTTTCAACCACACACTTCAAAAACCACAGTCAACACGCTAGATTTTGTTTTTATTTTTTTCAATTTTCTTGCTTATTACCTGCTGCATCCCGAATCATATGTATCATTTGCACACTTAACATAATCCACATATAAATCAGAAAAATATAAATTGCAACATCTTGTGACTGTGGCAAATAAATCAACTTGCCGACCAACAAAAGACTTAAACAACGAACGCGGCTACGTACCAAAAAAAAGAAGAAGAAAAAAACAACCACTCATAAATGATAAAGAAAACGTGAAAAATTGGTAAAATATGTATAAAATGTTTATTATATTAATAATAATAAAAGTAATAAAAAACGTGGCTGTTTGATTGCAGATTGCACTTTTGTGAGTTATGCTGAAAAGCAACAAATTGCTTGAAATAAATAAATAATTTTGTGCAGTTTTGCGTATCCAGTGATGAGTTTCATAGTGTCTATTTCCTCGTTAGGTTTAGAAGAACTTCGTCAGCGACAGCAAACGAAAAATTTAATGAGTTTAATTAACAACACGCAGTCGCCTTCTTTAAGTCCAAATGATATCATTGCATGGTCGCTGCAGTTGAAATTATTTTTTTCTTGATTTTGTTTTTGGAATTGTGCATTTTTATTGCCACTTAGCTAAGTTTTACTATTGCTATTTTTTAGTTGAGTATTTTTTTTACTGCCAATGCATGTCTATCACTACAATTAAATTTGTTGCACTCGCTGCACAAAATGCATAAACAGTTGGCCGAGCCGCGCTCTGTTCACAAATTGGCACGCAAATTGTTACATTTTGGCGAAGCGGAGGGAAGGGCTGAAGAATTATATGAATTATGGTTATTTTTATGTTTTTTTTTTCTTTTTTTATAGCACTCTGGTTTTCCCCCCGGCTATAAAATTAATTGAAATTAAAAAAAGGAAAATAATGAAAATATAATGGCAAACAAATGAAATCTAAGAGAGCAACTTTTGTTACCAATTTATAAGTAAACCCATATTCCATGTGTATATAATCCAAATGCAAGGTATCCGAAACGCGCTCTTCGAGTGTTGACAGGCGAATGATGCCACAGCCTCAGTGCAAACGTGCCTTTTATACCCATGCTTTCCCCCTTGGAAAGATTTCCAATTTAAAGCGACAACCAAATTTGAATATGCGCACAAATGTTGCGCGACCTCATAAAAAAGAAACACACACCCAATGAACACCTTCCAGTTGTAGAAAATTCCTTCTGGCTGAGGGTGGTAAAACCAGGGAGACTGTCAGTATTTAACAACCCTTTGATACCAAAAAAAAACGCAGCCTTAAAAAACCACTTAACCCCTTTTATTCCAGTCCACCCCCTGTTCAAAGCATTACCAGCTCTAAAATATTTAGCACACAGCATTGCCAGCTGAAATGTTAAGCCTTGCCAGATGTGCAACAAAATATTTCCAACTGGCATGTCTTCTTCATTATTGTATTTGCCAAATATGCCTGTGCATGTCCAACAATTTTCAACAATCTCCACAAAGTGCTGTCAATCAAAATGCAAATATTTTACCTCATTAAAATCAGCAAAAAAAAAAAAAAAATACGCTTGAGAGGGAAAAATGCCACACGGAATAATTTACATTTTCCAACACACACACACTCATACATACCTGGGCAACAATTAATCGAGCCAAGAGACAACAGAAAAAACAAACCAAAAAAAATCTGGTGACAAAATAAAGCGTAAAAAAGTACAAAACAACTTGAAGTTGACTGGGGGGAGTGGTTAAGTGAAGGGGCAACTCGAGATGACAACGTGAATGCGCCATGTTCAAAAAGGAACAAGTTTCAGTTGCAAAAGTTTATTTAAATGTCCACTATATGAGTCGATTATATTTTGGTGTTGAAGTTTTCTTGCATCCTCAGTGCTTTTTATTATATCTTTTTTTACTAAAGAGCATAACTTAAGCTTAGATCCCGTTTGATATGCTTGAAAAAACCCCAATTAAAAATTTTAAGGAGTTGATTTTCTCGTCATGTTTGAAATTAATTAAAACTGTGACAAAATCCCTTAAAAAATTACAAAATTCTACAAAGAAATTTAGATAAAAGTGGTATTTCTGAAAACCATTTAGATTTGATATTGATTTCGTCGATAAGCTGTTCCAATAACCGCACAGAAAAAAAAGACGAGAAAGCTAAGCTTACTTCGTCTGTGCCGAAGTTTTTATACCCTTGCAAGTGCTCGCTTAGATATT
Organism: Lordiphosa fenestrarum; assembly: GCA_035044985.1. Taxonomy (NCBI): domain Eukaryota; kingdom Metazoa; phylum Arthropoda; class Insecta; order Diptera; family Drosophilidae; genus Lordiphosa; species Lordiphosa fenestrarum. Next base: position 1,336,726 of record JAWNNO010005527.1, on the reverse strand, counting down.
TAAAAAAAATACTCTTTTTCCCATTTTCCTACCGATCGTTCGTATGGGAGCTATATGATATAGTCATCCGATTTGGACAAAAACTTGTAGAATTACGTAAAAGCACGAGAAAAAAACAAATACAAAATTGCAGGATGCTACCATTAAAAACAAAAAAGTTTTTCTAACTAATACTATTTTTCAGACCTTTCTTTTGTATGGCAGGTATACCATATAATTGTCCGATTTTGATAAAACTTGGTAGAATTATAAAAAAACATATAAAACCTACGATTACAAAGTTTGGAGTCGTTTCCATTTCAAAGAAAAAAGTTTTTCATACTAAAACTAGTTTTCCGACCGATTGTTCCTATGGGAGCTATGAGATATAGTCATCCGATCCGGTCGGTTCCGACATATTAGTAGTGTGCAGCAAAAAGAAGACTCTGTGCAAAATTTCAGCTCGATAGCTTTAGACAGACAGACGGACGGACAAAGCTCAATCGACTCAGCTTGTCACACTGATCAAGAATATATATAGTTTATGGGGTCGGAAATGAATATTTCTATGCGTTGCAAACTTCTGGGCAAAATTATAATACCCTTTGCAAGCGTATAAATATCCTTTTAATCATCCAGCGGAGCTGCAAAATCATCCAAATGAGCATAATTTTTCATACCTTTTGGATGATTTTTAGCTCCGTTGAATGATTAAAAGGATATTTAAGGCATATCCCATCCAAATGGATACCGGAAGTCATCCAATGGATATTTTTTAATATCCTTTTGTTTTTCTCTGTACAGTGTGCACAGAAAAAGTAAGGCAGTAAGGGTCCCTTTGACGGATCACGGATATTTAAGACCTATCCTTCCCAAATGGATACGAAAAATCATCCAATGGCTAATTTTTCATTTCATTTTTTTCTCTGTGTAGACGTTTTAAACAATCATTACCTTCGCCAGCTTTTGGATAAACTTCTCAAGCGCCACCGTTAAACTGTAGGTCCCTTTTTCTTGTGCGTAAGTAAGAAGCACACAAGGTACACAGAGTATATTTAGCTTGTGCAAAAGTATGTTACTACCAGAAGGAAGCATCTCCGTCCCCATAAAGTATATATATTCTTGATATTCGAGATATAGACATGTCTGTCTGTCCGTCCTTCCGTATGAACACACAGATTTTGGAGATGGTAAGACATTCAAGGGACAAGAACTGAGCATACAATTTCTTTGGTTCAGATTATATCTAGTCGGTCTTGACCAACATTCTTGGTTTGTTTTTTGTTGTAGACTATGCTTTTAACCACACCCAGAATGAACTTGTATTTTAGAACATTGTTTCTAAGGGAAAGCTTGTTCTTGCACAGACATATAATGATATGAGCTGGGGCTAAATCGGCCATGTTCCCAAGGTACTATCAGTATGTTGAAACGGAAACTATAGCGCCACTTGCCTTGACCTGCTGCATTTTAGTTACATTTTTCTGAATTAACTACAGATATCAGGACTCTTTTTTGTCGGTGGAGGTAGTTTTGTGCCGGCTTGGGCCAGAACTTGCTGTTCAATGACTAAGCTTAGCCTTGGAAATTTTCAATTTGAGAGATTATTTCTCTCGCAAAAACAATCACGCTCCCATCCCAAAACAGCCAGCACAAAACTTGCATCTGTTCATACGGCAGCAACTTCGGTTGCAGTCAGCTAAAGTCAACGGCTACGTTTTGGCGACGTGTCGTTTGTCGTTTTCAACGGTTTTTACACGATTTGGTCAAAAACGTCAAACTGACTGACAGCTGCCTGACTGCCTGCCTGCCAAGTTGCCGCAGGCCGAGGACAGAACAACCAAACACTCAATATCCAACACTCAATTGCAGTGTCGCCTTGTCGCCAGTTTTGAGTTCAGTTTTGCAGCTGTTTGCGAAAACAAAACAATTTTTCGTTTGAATAATTTGCCAAGTTGAATTGGTTGGTTGTTGCTCCAAACGCTTTTGCTTCTGCTTATTAACGTAACAATAATTGCCCAGAAAATTTGCATAATTATTTAGAAATCGCAAGGCTAGTTAGTCAGTTTAAAACGGGGCTATGATTATTGCATACAGACGTATTAAGTTGTGTGAGGTAAGGCCGAGTGGCATGTTGAAATTGAATTAACACTGTGACTCAGCAGAGTTCCTATATATTATATAAATATATATTTTTTATGTTTCCACAGGCATTGATCTATAATAATTTATAATAATTACACACACACACACACTCATTTGCTTATTCAAAACAAAAGGCTTGAATTGAAAAACAATTGCTCAAAATTCCAAATGCCTTGGGCAACTCTGTCAATGATTCAATAGTTCCTTCCCCCCACATTGCTTCCCCCCTCAATCATTTAAATATGCGTCAGTGTCGGATCGAAGATGCCTTTCATCTGATTTGCTGGCTACTGTGCGGCTTTTGCGTTTGTCGGCTCTTTTTCAACTCATCATCTTCATCAGCCACGCCTATGACATGCCATTGAAAAGTGCATCCGTGCCAGCCGGATTCCTGTATTCCATATTTTGCGGCGCTTATTAAACATTTTTAAATACTGTAATTTCGAGCGAGGACTGCCAATTTATCAGACGATTCGTCATGGCTATGGGCTAATTTGGTTTTGAAGAATTATGAAAAATCATGCCACTAATTGTCCTTGGGTCTGTGAAATCCTTTTAAGCAAAAGCTTTTTGTCTGGGCAATTAACGCGAGCTGTTTATGTACAGTTGATAATTGTTTATGAACAATTATGGCCAAGCAACGGAAATTTATGCAAACATTTTCTGTGCGAGTTGAGAATTAAAGCAAATCGAATCAAAACTTACATATTTGCTCGGGTTGTCATTGAACTGATTGTTTTTGCGAATTGTTGTGCCTTATAATTGTGAATGTTGTTTATGTGGTGCATACTCTTTGATAAACGAGAGGGTATAACAGCTGTAGGGAAAAACTGAACTTAAATTGTTAGTTTATACTTGCAGCTTTAAAAAGCGGGGACCAAACCAAACCGCTAATTCCAAAACCGAAACGGCGAAATGCTAAACCGTGCCAAAAACCACTAATCAAAACGGTTCGGTACGGTTCAGTTCACTGATAAGTCTTAAGACTTAAAAGGCTTACCATCAGACAATAATACTTGGAAATTTGCTAACTTTTATAGATTCCCTAAAAAAGTTTCATTTGAATTGGCTTATAAACCTTATAAAAAGAATACCTCATTAGACCAAATTGATTCCTAGCGTTACTAAGTTGATATAGCTTCTTAGTATGACTTGTCATCATTTTAAAACATGTGATCCTGTACATTTCCAGCAATTGGTCACAGACCTCTTGTCAGACATCAGATGTTGTTTTATAGGATCTGATTCTTAACTCAATTCGGCATAAAATGTATAAAAATATACTTAGCTCAGTTAGGTAATACAGTTAGCTCCAGAACACATATAACGAAGCGATCCAAAGGTTAGAAAGCAGCTCGAACCACTATGAGCGGCTTTTAGCCCTCATATTTATGTTATGATATCTATGTATGATATTAGTTCTCTAGCTATTTTGGAGTTTGAATCCAATTTAGCCAGTTTCGCCTCTGAGTGACACTAGTAGAACCTTTCATATTTTAAATATTATTTTTTGAAGAAATTCCAATATCATCTCATATTTTCAAAACAAAAGCAAAATTCAATAAAAATCTAAAAAACCCAGAAGAGGTAGCGCCCAGAGCCAGTTGCGAGCTAAATAACAACTATTGGCCAAATGAGAAATATCAACTGCTTAGATACTCTAGTACAGTCAACTCCAAAGCCACTACATTTTTCAATACAAAGAGAAACCAGCTGCTTGGAGCACAATAAAGCAGTTCGGAGTGTATTCCGGGTTGGTTTAATCATATTTGTTCTATATATATATATTTATGATTCACTATAAGGATTATTCGGATCTAATAGTTTTGGTGCCGATATATCGATATTTTAAGAAACGATAAATAAGATAAAAATGACTATGGTCACATTGAAATCTGCCGTAAAATGGAAACAGCTCTTTGAGAAAAGAGATAGCTATTCCCAGGACATATAATGTGATAAGACTGTGATTTTCTAGCAGCTTTCGGATTTGTTTATAAAAGAATACATACAATTTCGAAAAAATGTAAGAAATATGCATGAAAATTAAGTCTGTACTTGAGTCAATAAAACGATCTTTAAATAATAATGTTTGAAGATGATTTCATGTAAATGTGGACCGAGGCTGCGACTCAAATGGTTCATACGCTAGTGTCAATTTTGGCGTACTGTCTCCAATATATCGAATATATTTTTCCATATTTGCTTCAACTGTTGCCTGCTTGTAACTATAGACAAGAGCCTTAACATAGCACTTTCATATTCTTATTTGAAATGTCTATACATGGACAATGTAAATCAGTGGTGGGCACCAAACTTAAACAGATGGGCGAATATTTGAGGGTCGGAGATGCTTCCTTCTACCTGTTATATACATTTGCAATACTTTTGAAAACAAAGTGTTATTTTAGAAAGCTAAGTCAGTAAGTAATTATATCGTTAGGTTATGCTATTGAAAGGATCAGTTAGAACAACCACTTGCAGTATTCTTAGGCGTAGGCGTTCTTTAATAACTTTTCAGTTTTTGTGTAGGCTATAGAAAACATCGATTTTATATCGATATTTTTTTGACTCGACTCATATATCGATTTTGATATTTTGAGAAATATTGAAAAACTTATAATGAACTACGTTTCATTCTTCTACAGAACTGTGCATGAAACAATCTATAAGAGTTAGTAAGGGTTAGCACCATTTTAAAGTTGAGTTTCATTGCGCCAGACACTCTAGCACTGGCTTTAGCAATATTTCTGTATAGCACTTATCTGACCTAGAGAAAAAACCTAGAAATGCATTCCTTTATGCTTAAATCTTTAAAGATTTCCAATAACCTTAGATGTTCCTGAAAAAAATACTTAAATTGTTGAACTGAACCTTATTTTTCGAGAACTGGTCAGGAAGAAAAGAGTCAAGAATACAAGGCTCCTGGTTCGAGAAGCCTTAAAAAGCCCAAACAAGCCGAAATTCAGGGGTTCGATGCCAGCCCCGTTTGAAGCCTTGGTGGAAACTGAATTTATAAAGATGACAATTTTGTGTAACTAATATCCATTCTTTTCTTGAATTGAGATCGCAATATTCAATATAAGAAAGTAAATCTAAAGGTAAAAACTTTACCATAAGAAAAGTGAAAGACCCAGTTGGGAATTGTAGAAACAGCAGATAGCTGTTCGAGCACACTCGATTATATACCAAGATGAAAATATAGGTACTAAAATTTTTCCATACATTAGAGTATTTTCCCATTCTCATAGAACCCCCCGTCAGCTTGTGGCCCCACTGCGAATCACATGCATTCAAATGCACTTGAGAATTAACATTCGGAATGCCTTCAACACAGCACAAACAACTGACCAACGATTTTGGCATTTAATTGAAAGTCAGCGAAATACTTATGCAAATCTCTGGCGAAGCCACCTAACGAGACTTGTGAATGTGGACAGCAATTTGCATAGAATGACGCTTACTGGGGGTTTTTGGTCGTAGCGATTTGCATGATCGACGCTGGTATCTTTCAGATACACTCACATTCTTTGGCCCTTTGGGGTGAACCAGAGAGGGACATAAATTATGATCAAGAGGCATTAAAATAATTTACAAATTAAACAGCAGAAATTACATTAAAATGAGTGAAAATGCGGTAGGAAAAAAACTCAAGCGGAGATGCCTTTCCAAGAAAGCCAGTTGGATGCTGCTGCTGTTGCTTCTGACTGATGTTAATAAGGCGTCTCATAAATTATCAAGGCTAAACGTGCTGAGAGACGCAGAAGTGAAGAGCTGCCAATGCCAGGCCATGGAGCAATCAGATAGAGATGGCAGCGTGCCAGATCGATCTATTCACGGGGATGAAGTGCATTACTTTTTATGGTTGCCAAAGGTGTAAAGGAAATTAGGTGATAGAAGTAATCAGTATTTGGTTTAGTAGAGACTACTTTCAAATGATTTTGGGTATTGCTCTGGAGTTTTTTAAGCAGTCAGCATGTAGCACTTGACATAGACAGGCACACTCACTTCCATCTCCAATTCGTGGCTCTGTGTCTTTGCCATCCTGCTCCACCCGTCCTCTGCCACGATTTGTTGTTGTCTTGACATATGCAATGGCGCGCACAACACAAAAAAATTTACATTGCATTTATACGGATGCGAAATGCAAGACAAGTTCAGATGAGATGATGATGATGACGATGAGGATGCTGTGGCATCATCGTGCCGGTGGCGGTGGTGTTGGGGGTATCCACTATTAACGTGACAATTTGTGATTTGTGCTTTGGTTGGCTCTGACTCTTTGGTATTTAGAATTTCTTGGCCAGCGTGCGCATCCTGTTCATCAGCGTTGAGGCAAAAAGAAAATGTCGCCAAGTTGACGATGACTGCATTTAGATTACAGAATTATTTAAAATATTTTATTAAAGACGGCGAGAGAGAGAGAGCCAGCTGTGCGTGGTTAACGTAGCGGGGTATTAATTATATAAATTATTCAAAAGAAATCCTACATTTAGCAGCGCCACCTGGCGGGCGGGCGGAAAAGCTAAGTGTATGGAGCAGGGGTTGGAAATGTTCTAAAAAAAAAACGGAGATATGTAAAAGAATCGACCACTGGAAGTCAGGGGTTGACATGACATGAAAGGGTTGAATTGGTGTTCACTTTTTTAGCAAAGGGCTGGGAACTCTTAGTTTTTTTTAGGTAGACAGTTTCAGTTTGAATTTGTGGCTCAAAGAAGCAGGAACTCGGAGGAAAAAGTTAGAGAAAAAAAACCAACAACTTGTGGATAAATTTAAGTAATAAAATGGTAAACTTGCCAAGTTTTTACTTAAATAATATGGAAAAGTCTTTTAAGCAAATGCTCAAGTTCCTTAAGTTTAGATTGATCATCTTTGCAAGAGCATTGCCACTCTTTTTTGAGCCTTGTTGAAAATAGAAATAAATTTACCCCAATTTCTTTAACTCTAACGCCTAACCTTACAAAATCAGAACCTTAAAATGTTCAGATATTGGAGAAATTGTGCTTTGTTTTTCCTGGCATAACGATTCTGAAAACTATTCACGCCAAGTTGCTCATGTGTAGTTTTTCTTACCCTGCGTTTATAATACGAGGTGTAGCTACTATATAAAGGGTGAAGCGGTATTTCTTTACTCCATCGACAGCTACCTGAGACTAAAGATGGTTCAAAGTCAAGACGAAATGTGTTTTTATTTTGTAATATAACAAAATTGGAAAAATAGAGGAAGTTTGTATACCCTGCAGCACATATTTCTAACAAAAAGTCCTTTTCCGACCTTCCTTTTCTATGGGATCTATACTATATAGATGTCCGATTTCGATCAAACTTAGTGGAACTATGCAAAAGCCTAACAAACAAACATGATAGAAATTTGAAGTCGATTACATTAAAAACAAAAAAGTTTTTCTCAATAGAACTTCATTTTCGACCGATCTTTCGTACTGCAGCTATATGCTATAGTCATCCGATTTTGACAAAAATTTGTAGAATTATGTGAAAGCATATCAAATAAATACATGCCAATTTTAAGGACATTTGCATTGAAAACAAAAAAGTTTTTCTCACTAAGAGTACTTTTTAGACTCTACTTTTTTATGACAGCTATACTATATAGATGTCAGATTTAGATCCAACTTAGTGGATTTATGTGAAAGCATAGCAAACTAAGAAATAAAAAGTTTAGAAACGTTTCCATTGAAAACAAAAAAGTTTTTCTTACTAAAACTACTTTTTCGACCGATCGTTCCTATGACAGCTATACGATATAGTCCTCGGATCTGGCCTATACCGACAAATGTCCAGCGTATTTGTGCAATATGACTTTGTGCAAAGTTTGGTGAAGCTAGCTTTAAAAATATCAGAGGAGATGGCATAGAAACAGACAGATATGGCTAAATCAATTCAGCTCGTCAAGCTGATCAGGAGTATATATACTTTATGTGGTCGGAGTTGCTTTCTTCCAAGCGTTACAAACATCTAGACAAATAAATATAATACCATCTACACCACCTAGTTAATAGCTTTATAGCTGAGTGCTTAGCTGAATTATGTATTGTGATTTTTCGTCTGGTTCTATTCTCTCAATGTCGTACTGACGCACATGACGTTGATAATCGTCTGCCTTAGGATGTCGACTACGTATGCGCAGGGTCCTAAATTCGAATCCGCGAGAGGTATGGGTAAAGTTAAACAAAAATTCGTTAGGAAGGTAAGATACCACCACAAACACACTCGAAACACCCAACCCACTCCTTTATAAGCAAAGTGGTGGAACCTGTTGGATATTGGGAGATAGTGGTACATTTTACTACACATGTTCCCTTGTTCTTCTTTCTAAAGCTAGTCAACTCTCTCAGATTGCTGTTATGCAGTTGCTTATCCAAACATAAGCAATCAACGCTGAACTGAACGATTGAAGAACAACAAGGCCGTTCAGCTACTCTGGCACTCAATACCAATTGCCATAAAACCGACAAATTCTTGATCTAAGAATTTTCCCTTATAACTTAAGCATAGTCTTTACTCCTCTTTGAAATCACAGTTTGATACTCACAATATTCACAATATTTCCTGACACAAATCCTAAGCTTAGGTAAGCCAATTGATTGACATATCTCTGATTTGTAAGCCTTCCACTTCAAGTGGCAGCACTCTGACACGCTTCATTATAAATAAAAGCACACTTTGGTTTTTCTTTTAGACCAAAAACTCCTTCATCTGATGCTTGGACACGTATCAATAACCAAAAAGAAAAACAAGCGAAACCAGCACAAGTTAATTAAGTTCAAGCATTGTTTGAGCACGCGCTCAATGGGATCAATTTAAATAATTATTTTTTCCAGCCACAACAAAATTGTCCACGCTTTCAAACTGACCAACAAAAACCCCTTACTGATCTCTAAGCTTACATTTTTCTGTCCGATCATTTCCGTTTCAAAGAAAGAGAAGAAAAAAAAATCACGACAAATTAGACAAATAGAAAACATGTCACAGCCCCAACTTCTGTCCGAGTCATGGGCAGAAGTTCAAAACGCTAATTAGAATAAAGCCATAGTTAAATACCGCAGAGAAATTCTCAAGTCATCGGCTGGTAGGATAACATCATTTCCCCACAGAATTCAGACACCTTTGGTCTCCTTGTCTCTGGTGTCCGCGTAATCAAAATCCTTTTATAGCATTTACATAGCAGCACATACAAATCAAGTAATGTCTGGCTATTGGTCGTGTTTTTTTCTATTTTGTGTTTTGTTTTTGCTTCATTGAGACTTGCCAATGGTTTGGTGACAGCAAGCACAGCACACACATCGCTGATCGTGGGAAAATGATCGATTTCATCAAGCTCTCTGGGATAGTTAGTTAGCCACCGCCTGCTCCTACTCCTCCTCCTTCTCCAGCTGCTGCTGCTGCCGCTTCTCATACTTAGTCAGAGAGGAGAGTCCGAGTACATGACATCGAACATGCCAACCGAGTGGCCGGCGTACAAAATGCAATTGAAACGTGTTCATAAAGCAATTTTCAATCGTTTTCTAACAAACATAAATTGTGTGGCCAGTTTTTTTAGTTGTTGTTGTTGTAGCTGTTGTGGTCACTTTTATGAAATGCATCTGACAGATTGTTGCCAATTTGGTAAGTGGAAGGCTTTTTGAATATTGATGCGAAAAGCGTGGAAGTGAACTGTTTTTTTTGTATGGGATTTTGATTGATAGGTTTAGGTAGATAACGACTAATGAATTGTTAGCGATTAGATCAAGAGAAATTGATACGTGTTTATGAGGAGTTGAATAGTTGCATTCAATTTTCAACAAGTGGATGTAGAAAAATCACGGAATATGTTAGTAAGGCTACCTTACTTTTTAATGGGTGCTATATAGATGTCCGATTTCCACCAAACTTAGTGGAACTATGCAAAAGCGAATCAAACAAACATGCTAGATATTTGGAGTCGATTCCATTTCAAACAAAAAAGTTTTTCTTAATGGAACATCATTTTCGACCGATCTTTCGTACTGCAGCTTTATGCTATAGTCATCCGATTTTGACAAAACTTTGTAGAATTGTGTTAAAGCAGATCAAATGAAAAAATGCTAATTTTAGGAACATTTCCATTGAAAACAAAAAAGTTTGACCCACTAAGACTACTTTTCAGACTCTAATTTTGTATTACAGCTTTACTATATAGATGACCGATTTCGACCAAACTTAGTGGAATCATGGGCAAGCATGGCAAACTAAGAAATACAAAGTTTGGAGGCGTTTCCATTAAAAACCAAAAAAGTTTTTCTTACTAAAACTAGAATTTCGACCAAACGTTTCTATGACAGCTATATGCTATAATCATCCTATCCTGCCGGTTCCGACAAATGTGCAGCGTATTTGTACTAAAAGACTTCGTGCAAAATTTGGTGAAGATAGCTTTCAAACTGACGGAGGAGATAGCATAGAAACAGACCGACAAGGCTTAATCAACTCCGCTCGTCAAGCTGGTCAAGAATATATATACTTTATGTGGTCGGAAATGCTTCCTTCTATGCTTTACAAGCATTTGGAGAATTGTATAATACCCTCTGCAAGGGTATACAAATAGCTCTCACAATATAGAATATATCGAACTCATATTTTCACAATAATGTATGTGCCCAATATCTATAATCTCTCAAATTTTCATAGAGATCGCATAGTAAACGGCAGAGTCATAAAGGTTACAAAAACGATGCATACTTTTCAAAGAAGTATGATGTGCTTGCCAACATAATGATGATATGCTAAAATTAATGTTAATGCTCTGTTAATTAACATAAGCCTTTACTTAACATTTATTCCACTAACTTTAACTTTAAAGTAAACAAAGAATAGCTTGATCATGATCATTAGTAGGATCAAAATTCTGAGTACGACTAATTGACCCCAAAAAATAATGCAACAGTACACTGAAAAAAGAAGTGAATCCGAAACGGGATTGAAAACAGGGTAATCCTGGATATTCTTTATCAGATCCCGGAAAAGATTGATTTCTCTCCCACTTTTTTTTTAATCTCAAAAAACAGGATCACTGTAAGCCGGCTCCGGGATTACCCTGTTTTCAATCCTGTTTCGGATTGATTTCAGATTTTTTTTCTGTGTAATGTTATAATACAACAGTTTTCCCACTGAACTCAAGGGCTTGTTGCTAGATGAGTGCCAGACAATATTCTATGATTTGCTCACAAATCTTTCTCGATTGCTTGATAGCCCTGTGCGCTAAGATGCAGACGACCGTGTGTTCTGCCCCAGTAATGTTAAAGAATATATAAATGGTATCAAAATGAATCACAGCTTTGAAAGAAGTGAGGTTGGTGTGGGTCTCTGTTTCTTCACTTCCCTAACTTTTCCAACTTCTTTTAAATCTTTCAAGGATGAGTTCGATCATATGGATCCATTCATGTGCTGTAAGGCTAAAACCGGGATTAAAATTCAGTACTAATGCCATACTAAATTACATAGGTCGAGTATGGATTTATTCATTCGTGTACAGCGAAAAAAAAACGTTATGAAACAAGAAAGAAAGTCGGTCAAGCCCGACTATAACATACTCTGTACCAAGAAAATTTGTCTTTTGATCATAACTCGAAAACCGTTCATCCGATCTTCTTCATTCCTTTGGCGGATCGATAAGTTATTCTAATAACTAAATATGTCCAGAAGGAACAAGCCATCTATCTTCAAAACTGTGGGAGATATGACGTTTTCCTAAATTGCGGGGGCGGGAGGGGGCGTGGCCAAAATTGAAAATATACTTGATCTGCCTGCAGACATAAGAAGCATATGTCCCATACATGTCAAACCTCTATCTCTTACCATCTCTGAGATCTGTGCGTTCATACGGACAGACAGACAGACATGGCTATATCGACTCGGCTGTTGATGCTGATCAAGAATATATATACTTTATGGGGTCGGAGATGCTTCCTTCTGGATGTTACATACTTTTGCACAAACTTATAATACTCTATTTACCTACGGTACAGAGTATAAAAATATCCATTGGATGATTTCCGGTATCCATTTGGGAACGAAATGTCTTAAATATCCTTTTAATCATCCAATGGAGCTGAAAATCATCCAAAGGATATGAAAAAGGATCATTCTTTGGATGATTTTTCAGCTCCGTTAGATGATTAAAGGGATATTTAAGACATATACTTCCCAAATGGATCTTTTTCGGATGTCTTTTTTCTTGCCAATGCTTTGGCTTGGTTCAGTATAGAGTCTAATCAGATCGCTTATATGTGGTAGATGTGACACCCTCAATGTATATTTCCTTTTACACATATTCCCATTCACTCGGTTTCGATTTCCAATAACACACCCCATGGACAATGCTAATTTTTCCAGCTACTTAATTTATGATCTGTCACTTTTTCATAAATTTTGATTTACCTTTTAAAGCATTTGGCAAACCTCTCACCTTGTAATGGAATTTATCAACTATTTGTTTCGTGCCCATATTGTTTGCTTAGATTTAATCAATTTTTTGTTAGCAGTATTAAATATCAATAGTTAACAATCAATTATGATATTAAAAATATAAATGAGTATATGATTATTTCTTTATTCATTCTAGACAAGTCGCCGAATAAGGATTAAATGGATTAAAGGAATGGGCAAAAAAAAAACGTTCACGGCACAAAAACTGGAACTGACCAAACACACACACACACACACACAATCGGGCAGGGGAAAATTATTATGCAGCCGGCAATTACTCGCCAATTGTCGTGGCAATGAGAGAACGAGAACAGAAGACGCGTTCAAGAAAAAGTCGTTCCAAAAGGCGATAATCCAGTCGACGATCGCAAGCTTCAAACGGAGAGTCAACGGTTTTGCTAGACCAAAACAGGAGACGCGACGACTCAGTGATTATTTTTATTATAATTGCGCGTTTATTGGCGTGCGGAAATGTGGCAGATCCGTGGGGAAAACGCGTACGCGAGATGCTGTGTGAGTGCATAAAATTTCATAAGCAAAAATCGCAATCGTTGGTTTAAAGTTTAATTATCTTCTGTTTTTTGTTTGTTTGTTGCAGTGCTAATGACGACGACACCTTCAACAACACTTGCCTTCCCCCCCCGCCCGCCGGACCGTCCTGCAGCCACTGATTCTCAACTGAACCGCAAACATCCCACTAATTTTGCCATATATGTCCAAAGTGGTACAAAACATTTGGTCGTGCCGAACGGGCAAAACGGCAAACGACTTTGATTTTATTTGCTGTGTGGCACAAACTTGGCGCTTGTTGTACAACATTTTTGCAGCTCTTGAATGCTGACAGTTTCTGATCATTTCTATGTATTATTCAAAGAGTTTTGCCGACTAAATGGGCTGATTATACTAATGAAGATATAATTTCGAAGGGGTTTGGTTGCAATAATGGACACAATTCAGGCATAATATGAAGACAAGGAATAAAGGAATTTTATGTCTTTGTTTTACAAGAATTTTGGCTATCAAGATTTTAGAGATGTTTGGAAAAGTGTATGGAAAGCCTTAGGCCATGATCAGTCTCTCTTAATGTTCAAGTTTTTCAAAGAATACTTCGTATCACTCCACTCGATCCTCCCTCCCATCTCTTCCAACATTCCAGTATATTCAAGTAGCATAAAATTGCAAACACATATTATTGACACATCATTATCAATCAAAAGTTATGCTCTACAGATGAAAATACGCAATACGCTTCCGCACATAGTCTAACTCCGCATTTTTCCCTCACCATCTCTCGGCCTAAGCCCAGTTGCTGTGTTTTTTTTTTGCTTTTATGACCATGATTTATGGCAGAATTCTTCATAGGCGGCCGTTCTGCTTAGATGGCAAAGACGCACTGCAGCATGAAGAAGCTAGCAGAAAACCAAAAGACAGACTTGCTGACACGCACAGCAGTCGAGATATACCCTTCTCCTCCCCTCTCCATCGACTGCCTCGCCATGCTTTATGGGCTAATCCCAATGCTAGTTTTGTTTAACATAAACTGCCTGATTTGATGTTGTCCAAAGGAAATGCCATAGAAAGTTGGAGTTGGATATCATTTTCGTAGTTTCTTTTTTCCAAGTATTTCATGCATATTTAAAAGCCGTAATATTGGCTAGTTTATTAGCTAAAAGTATGGTTTCTAAAGTGCATTAGGCTTAATCTCTTTCGTGTAATTAGTAGAAACAAAAACATCGTATCATAAAATCAAAGAGGTAATTGCTAATTGCTATTAAAATAATGGTTTTTAATGGAGCAAATAGCTCAACACTTAAGGAATGGTGAATTTGTAGAAGGATTGGTTAGACATTTGGTAACAAATTTGTATTTGTAAGTTGAAAGTGTCACCCTTCTTCCGAGGTATAACCTTTACTAGTTAGGTTCAGTGGTCAAGGCATTTCGTAAGACAAGTAAGAAATACTCTCAAGCCAGACTGTTATGTAACTTTAATCTGTTTTCAAGTGGCGCCAGGCAAACTGTGTAAGGTCTGCTTGAGTCTGAGTGCGTTTGCCTGGCAAAGGTTTGACAATGGTTCAGATAGTCCTTAGCCTAATGAATCGATTGAAAGTGTAGAAAGGAGAAAGCTAAGCTAACTTCGTCTGTGCCGAAGTTTTTATACCCTTGCAAATGCTCGCTTGAATATTTTCAAAAAATACTCTTTTTCCCATTTTTTGACCGATCGTTCGTTTGGGAAATATATGATATAGTCATCCGAATTGGCAAAAAATTTGTAGAATTAGGTAAGAGCAAGTAAAATAAACAAATACAAAATTGCAGGATGCTACCATTAAAAACAAAAAAGTTTTTCTAACTAAGACTATTTTTCAGACCTATCTTTTGTATGGCAGCTATACCATATAATAGTCCGATTTTAATAAAACTTGGTAGAATTATAAAAAATCATAGCAATCCTAAGATTACAAAGTTTGTAGACGTTTCCATTGAAAAGAAAAAAGTTTTTCATACTAAAACTAGTTTCTCGACCGATCATTCCTATGGCAGCTATAACCTATAGTTATCCAATTTTGGTAAAACTTTGAAGAATTGTGTGAAAGCTTGTAAAATAAATATATGCCAATTTTAAAGAGGTTTACATTGAAAACAAAAAAGTTTTTCTCACTAAGACTATTTTTCCAACCTTACTTTTCTATGGCAGCTATACTATATAGATGTCCGATTTCGACCAAACTTGGTGAAATCATGGAGAAGCATAGAAAACTAGTAAATACGGAGTTTGGAGTCGTTTGCATTGAAAAGAAAAAAGTTTTTCATACTAAAACTAGTTTTTCGATCGATTGTTGCTATGGGAGCTATGAGATGTAGTCATCCGATCCGATCGGTTTTGATATATTAGTAGCGTGCAGCAAAAAGAAGACTCTGTGCAAAATTTCAGCTCGATAGCTTCAAAACTGAGAGACTAGTTCGCGTAGAAACAGACAAACAGACGGACGGACAAAGCTCAATCGACTCAGCTCGTCCCTCTGATCAGGAATATATATAGTTTATTGGTTCGGAAATAAATATTTCTATGCGTTGCAAAACTTATGGGCAAAAAGCCCTTTGCAAGGGTATAAAAATGGATATTAAGGTCCGATTTCACATCCGATTTCTCATCTTCTAAATATCTGCTATGTGTCAGATGAATTAAGATTTTGGTTTGTTATTTGTAGGTATATGTGACAGATAGCTCTTTGTAGAAGATTAGAAAACGGCCCTTACTCTGTTATATGTAAGATTAACAGCCATGCTCCCATTTTCGCTTTCGCAAAAAGTTTGCGATTTGATCACCAAATCGTAAAAGTTGTTGCTCCGACATTTGGAAATCGCAAAGTTTTGCCGTTTTTAAACCGGCGACATCTGAGTCCGTGAAATGAAAAGTAAATGCAAAATATAGGTTGATGCACAAACAGACAGCCCACGGAACTATTTTTATTCAGTTCTTTAATCTTTTTAGATTTGTCTTACGGACTCATCCACTCAATTCGCATTGAGGCAATATTTTAAACAATTTATTTAATAGAGATACACAAAATTGAGCGTGATGGAAAACTGCTCACAATAACAACAATTTGCGATTTGGCCATGGCATATATCGATATATGACTATCGATAGCATGACTAGTGGCGCTCATCAGCTGTTTTTGTTATGTGAAATGACACAAAACAAGTTGGGAATGGAACATTATCGATGACACAAACTGGCGAATTTCGGAGCGCTCTAAACTAAAATCGTACGAATTTGCTGAAATCGCAATTCGCAAAAATAAGTGAAAACCGGAGCATGGCTGTAAGTGACAGATAGTGCTTTGTAGGAGATGTGAAATCGATCCTTAGAAGCAAACAAGCCCAGCGAGTGGAGTTTTTTGTCGAAGAATGCTAACATTGCCTACTTTGTGGAGCTTTTTGGAGTTTTTTCAGATATTTCATTAAATTTGTTTGTTCATTTCAGAAACCTGCACTACAATGGAGTCGGGCAACTATTAAGCGATGCCCCATAAGGTACTGCGAAGTAAGCTGTATGATTTCGTCAATCTTTACATTTTGCATACACGCTCCTAAGAAGTAATTTTACGCTTAACAGCACATTTGTAAAATCTATGTACTAGGAGACTCATTTAACTCAGAACAGTTCAACCAACACTGATGTAATAAGATAACGGCGACCTTCTTGTACTTTTGAACTAACTTAAGTTAAATTTAAGACGAGAATGTGAAAATTGTGGAATTGTAAAGTTCATACATCAATCATATCTTCCCCATATGGAAGAATAGTTAGGAAAAAGGTTTTCCGAACTATAAATAAATACTATTAACTACTATTTTTCTAGAACCCTTCTATATAGCTATATGGTTAATATGGTAATATGAGATTACATGGCCAAATTTCTTCGAATGAATAAGAATAAGTTTTACATACCTTAAAAGTTATAACAATTGCAATTGCCAAATGCTTCACCTTTTCCAATTCGTCACCTGAAAAATTAAAAAAAAGAATGAAAATGTGATTATGTATAGGTGTAAATGCTCACATAAACAATATGTAATCAGAAATTATTATCATTTTAATAATCGACATTTTATGTGAAGCACCGAAGTGAATCAATTACCCTTTAACTAAATTAATATGTATTTCTCCCACTTTTAGCTGGGTTAAAACCAGTCCTCAACCAGTAAAATATCTAACTTAATAGTACCAAACGTCAGACAAAGTTTCAGACTCATAGCTCTAATATATTCAGAGATATGGTTCTGAGCCACTTTTGAACCATTTAAAGTTGGTTTGGAGCCTGAACCAGTAAAATGTGTAAGACTTACATCATATCAACTCACAGATTATTGTTTTAAGCTTCCTAATCCCAATCTTCACACCTAAGTTTATCCCAGAGTTTACTATCCAAAGACCATCTCTAACAGTCGAAGCTATTCAGCTAAGAATAGTTTATGATAATAAAAGATTCACTGCAAGATATGATTACAAATAAGTTAAGTCAAGCAAATGTATCTTTAAAATTAAGCTGAATAGACAATATTTCTCGAGTCTCCTTAATGACTTGAATGCCAAATGAAATTTGACTTACGATTTGAAGAGACAGATTAATTCTAAAGAATTTCAAGGTTAATTTTCCCATTCTAATGACACCTTGTACTTTTGCTAACTTCACACCATAAACACGCCAACTTGTGTGTAATTTTTTTCCACTGTATCCATTAATCTTTCACGCACTTTCGACTAAGGTTGTATCTAAACGCAAAAGCTCTTCTTATACACCTTAGCATATAAATTGAAAAATGAAATTCCGAGCAATTAAAATTGAATACGCTAAGGGTTGTCCGTACAGCAGTTCTTAATGAGTCACGCCTCGACCTGTTGACAAATTGTGCGATTATGCAAAAGGCAAGAAATTTAAAAATTTTAATTGTCGAATTACAACACCCGGCCATAACAATAACAATGGCAGCTGAGTGCAAAACAAAAGGCAATGTAATTAGCCTTTTGCCGGTTGTGTTTTTTGTTTTTGTTTTTGCATTTTTAGCCCGGAGGAGGCGGGCTTCTGGAGCATTACAAATGAGGCGTTGGCGTGCGAGTTCCTTGATTAATTTCATGATTTTTGTTGTTGTTGTTGTATTGTAAAGTTGTTTCTCAGTGTAATTGTTTTTTAAGCAAACATTTACAACCATGTACTCGTTAATCAAATCGAACCCCGCGGGCATAGGTTTGTGTTATATGCAACGCCATTTTCTCGAAAGCAACTTGACTCCACCTCTGAAATGAATTTCAATTAGCATAGCATTTGAAATTATCGACTCCGCCTCTGAAATTACATTTTTCAACAACTTTTACCAGATGGGCACACCGCGATAGGCCGCAGCCTTGTAAACTGTTGAGATTTCCATCAGTTTGAACAATTTATACAATTGCTTGTTATGAAATTCATTTTGAATAACTAATTATGGCCAGAGATTTTCAACATGATTTTTAACAGTTTAGTGTCTTTGTGGGGCTCACACAGCCAAGGCGCCAGCGGCAATTGGTTAATTTTTTTGTGGTAACTTAATTTGGGTCTTCGACTCCACTTGGTAAGTAGTAGAGGCTGCACTTCCTTGGGGAACTGCATTTAATTGAATAATTGGACAAGCAGTTAAAAAAAAAAAGTGATATAAATCTGGGATTTTACTAATTAAGCTGAAATTGTAAGGTACTTGAGATTTTTGAAAAAATAATAAACATTTTAGCTGCATTCGTATTACAGTTAGGGGGCACAAAGAGAAAGATCTTCTACAATTAAAAACAATAAAATGAAATTATTAATCGGTGTTCCACCGAGATATGAACAAGTATATACGCTTTACTGAATTCGGATATTAACAGCCCAAAGATAGCTACATAAGCTGATAATACCGCTCTTTATTCTGAACCGATATGATTCCATTTGGGAGAGGTTTTATTTTGACTTGGGTGACAGTCATACATGGCTAATTCTTCTGGAATTTCCTTGTAACAGCTGCGTTCTAGTACAAATTAAGACCTACGTTACGAATATGTCACATTAATGTAGAATGTAAGCTGTACCCAAAATCTTAAAACGCATAAAAAACGAGAAAGCTAAGCTAACTTCGTCTGTGCCAAAGTTTTTATACCCTTGCAAGTGCTCGCTTAAATATTTTCAAAAAATACTTTTTTTTACCATTTTCCGACCGATTGTTCGTATGGGAGCTATATGATATAGTCATCCGATTTGGCCAAAATTTTTTAGAATTATGTGAAAGCATGTGAAACAAACGAATACAAATTTGCAGGATGCTACCATTAAAAACAAAAAAGTTTTTCTAACTAAGACTGTTTTTCAGACCAATCTTTTGTATGGCGGCTATACCATATAGCTGTCCGATTTTAATAAAACTTGGTAGAATTATAAAAAAACATAGAAAACCTACGATTACAAAGTTTGGAGACGTTTCCAATGAAAAGAAAAAAGTTTTTCATACTAAAACTAGTTTTCCGACCGATTGTTTCTATAAGAGCTATGAGATATAGTCATCCGATCCGGTCGGTTCCGACATATTATTAGTGTGCAGCAAAAAGAAGACTCTGTGCAAAATTTCAGCTCGATAGCTTTAAAACTGAGAGACTAGTTCTCGTAGAAACAGACGGACAGACAGACGGACGGACAAAGCTCAATCGACTCAGCTCGTCGCCCTGATCAAGAATATATATAGTTTATGGGTTCGGAAATGAATATTTCTAAGCGTTGCAAGCTCCTGGGCAAAATTATAGTACCCTTTGCTAGGGTATAAAACTTGAATATGGAGCCAAAATGATGGTTGGGTCACACTGATTTTTCAGCCGTTTGTATTCCAAAAGTGTTAATCAAATTTAAGCCGTTAAACAAACACCTCACTGCTTTAATTGTCAATTGCTCACCTGTCACAGCTGTGTGCAATAACTTAAAGCAGCGGTGGGCTCACCCATTGCTCAGAGAGTCAACTGGCGTTACTTAGACGCTTAAGGAATTCCCCTTCCTACGAGAAGGTTCGCTTCGAAGTAAGTTGGAACCACAAAATCCACTCGAACACGAGTTATATTACCTATGTCCTATTACCTATGTGCCTATATACCCTATGTCATTCCTAGATATGTTATGATCTCTATGCCTATGATCTACTAATCTGAGCTTGGATGCCAATGTCAAGATGGATATGAAATATAGTCAGCCTATTTGATGCTGAGATTGAAGTCGGCCGTTTGTGACAAAAACAATTGTGAATAAAAAACATTTCGTAATAAAAAAAAAGAACTAAAATCTATAAATAAGAACACAGCAAGTAAGTACAAGAGGGAATTGGTACAGTGGCAGGGGGTCACAACATAACTCGCGTGAGCTTTTTTTTACTTTCCGATTTCAAGAGATCAATTTATTATCTCAAGCTCAAAAATAAACCAAATTCACAATGATTTACTAAAAAAAAAAGAACATGAGACAGTAAGTAAAGTTAATTCGTTGATAAGATTATGCTTGGCCGATATCAATTGCATTAAAGCAATCAATAATTATATTTTCATGTGTTAGAATTAGTTGGCAGATTCATTCATTGACAACGCTTCAGATATGTTTTGGAGCATTCCCTTTTTGCAAAATTCCAAGTAATTGATTCAAAAATTACTGAAATGAAACCAAAAGGTTGCTTGAGGCAATGAAAAGGGATATCGGATATTAGACATTTTAAAGAAATATATATACTTTAATGTCAAATCAAAATAAAAAATCGTATAATTTTGTTTATCCAAATGCATTTACATAAATTTTTAATTTGTAAACTTTAAAGTTAAGCAAAATAGGAAATAGTTTGTTGTTCAAAAGTTTGCACAATCTGAGACGACACTGCATCAGAAAATTAAGGAGCATACCAACGCCATCGAGTGGAGTTAACAGGCAAAGAATCAGCAATAAATTAAAAAATAAGAAAATCAATAGAGCAAGTCTTCTCCCAGACAGCGCTGGAAGTAAACTGAATTTGTTTACAAACCAGTGACACCTTTAAAAGCAGTTCAAATCAAAAACCAAAGCCTACTTTGTTTAATACCAACCCACAAATAACAATTTCAATTTAGGTTTTTCAGCACTCTACAACAATAAACGTATAAATGCCCACTGTGCGTCGGTTCTGTCGGCAGCATTTGAATGACCAAAGGCCAGTAATGCCTGGAATTTGCATTCAAATTGGACTTCTCTCGACGCACTGAATGAGCTGAGTATGGTGAGGGAAGGGGGTATGCAATGGGGCCCACCACAAAGCACAGAAAAAATACCGCAAAAATGCAAACGACAGGCTAATAAGCTTAACTCGACAGTTTGGTATGCCTTTGAGAGCTGCATATGGTAAACAATTGGTCGATTCGGTCAGTTGGCCACATTATGCACACAGCCGATGATCGTTGACAGCTTTCTTAAGCGCCACAGCGAACGCGTCGCTGCTGCGGCTTCTGCTTTTCATTCAAGTTAATTGCTCGTGGAATTGTGTCAGAGCGGTAAGATCGTGCGTAGAGATACCGAAAGCGGCGCCGAAGCATTGTTTCCCTGGATAAACTCTTTCAAAGCCGAAGCAGCTTTGTTTTCAATGAAATTGAGGGATATTCGTTGGCAAAGGGGAGGGGAGGTGTACATATTCTTGGCTGATTAATTGTTGATTAATGTTACAGTGTGCGGGGGGTTTTGTTTTTGGTAAGTATTTCAGGTTGTTTTGTGGTCTCATGGTGAATCCAGGATATTTATGTGTATTTTTAATGTTATTTCTTCACACGCTCCGCTTGAAAATAAAGTAGAAAGAGGAACGACTCCACTCAGAGGCGCAGCTTGTTGTAAAACCTGGGAATTAATATTCAGAAAAACGAATTTAGCTGCACTAATAACCATTCAGAAGCGGTGTTTTTCATTTTTAAGAACCTTTATGATTAAAAACATACAATAAATTTCGGTAGGAAAGATTTTAGTAGCAGTAAAATAAGATTTTAATGTCAAGCGACAACCTGAAATAGCTTTATGTGATGTTGTTGTACTCATGTGTATCGGGAACTTTGTATTGAGCATCGAGTACTGAGTATGAAGCAGGAAATAGTGTCGGAAATAATATCGATACATCGAAATATCAACATTTTTGTTCAGGAATAAGAGATATAAATATCGAAAATTTTTCTCGGTTATCAAATATATTTTGGAGATATTTTTCGGCTATATTATTGTATTTTTGATAGGCTTTTCTGCAAGCTACATCTAAATATATGTAGCTGCTTTTAAGGTGATCCAAAACATTATTCTTTACCTGTAACCGAACCATACCTTATCTGCTTGGAAAATGGATCTGTTTTAAAAATATGCTTAGGGCCGATTTCTAATCTTCTGGGTAGCTAAAATATCTATAAATATCTATAAATATCTTTAAAATATTGGCAAATATCTATAATAATTTTATTTTATTTTATTTCCTAAGGTGGACACTCCCCTCTTATCAAAAATCTGTTTAATTTTAACCACAAAATGTCTCAACTATCTAGAACTCCATGAACAATTCTTCGAAGTAAAACCTTTGGATTGATAGATAAAGGAACCGGTCTAACCACCGAACCTTAGACTTTTCAACGTTTCAACGTATTAAGTACTAAGTTTCAATTAAAGGGAAACGCACACACACGATTGGAAAAGTCAGAGCCCAGCTCCGGTGCGGGATTAAGGAATCCCCTGTCTTTGGGTAGCGAAAATTTGCTGAAAATCATCCAAAGTATATGAAAAAGGATCATCCTTGGGATGATTCTTCCGTTGGATGATTAAAAGGATATTAAAGCCATATCCTTCCCAAATGGATCTTTTTTGGATCTTTTTTTTTCTGTGAATTAATATTGGATTGAAAGAGGTTTCTGTGTCAGCTGCAACAGTACAAATTTTGATGGTTTTAAAATGTGGATTTTAGTTATATTTTCGAAAAGGTGACAGTACTTGTACTAAATCGAATTGGACAATGTTGCAACCAACTTTATTTAGAAGCCTCATCATTAGGTTTTTTTTCCAGTATGTGTAGTTTTGCTGAAGTGTAAACCACATAGTTGTGAACTAGATATGATACCAATTTGTAATAATTTTTGCGTAAGTGGAAATGGAAGTCGCGCTGTTTGAAATTGATGATAAATAATGGCATTTTGGTCAAACAAAATTCAAATAAAAAGGTCTGGATTGAAGAATTAAACAATATCATCATGTTGGTGTACTTGACTCTTGACTCTACCTAAAAATTGGAATACAATCTTTCGTTTCCATTAAATAGAGGCTACATATTGAGTCCAAATTCACTCTAATGTACAATCGGTACTTCATTAAAGCTTCCTTCAACAATCGCCCCCAAAAATCCAACTCTACCAATAGTGGCGCACGCAAAACCGGTTAACTAAACACAAATCCCATTGGATGAGAGGAGGTATAACCAAAAATATAATAAAACAAAACCCACAACTTTGACAGTTAAAGCGGCGATATATGCAGGCGTAGATAAAGTATCTATGAGATGGCTCATGTGCCAGAGGAGCACAGCAACTGACTGCTGTCTCAGTCTGCTGCTCCACCTCCAATGGGATTAAGCATAAGCGCACACAAATGCAGCAAAGATACAAACTAAGCGATAATCATAAATTTAAATAAAATGAAACCGAGCAAGCGCACAGCTTGAGCTGGAGGGAGATGGATAGCTAAGTGATTTGCATAAGGGACTGGTGTGTGTGCGGCTGACGGCTATCTCTTTCTGGCACTGGAGCTTCGCACACTTATGCAGCTTTTTGTGGAACCTAAGAGAGGCGAGTGATCAAGTTTTGGGCTACGTATTGGTGCAAGAGAGCGGCACTCTCACTCTCTCGCTCGCGTTGGAGGGAATTGCAATGTTGCAATGTGCAAAAGATACAGATACAATGAGTGCAGTTGCTGCCGTTTGTTTATTTGCTTTTGGTTCGCCAAAAACTTGTTGCGCTTTTTTTTCTCCTTTTTTTTGCTGTTTTTGTAGTTGTTGTGTGATCTGCTGCGCATCTTTAAGATACTCAGGCGAGCTCAGTTCAGTTCAGTTGCGTTCAGTGGTTGTAACTCAAGTGCGCGCGCGCGCTACGTTTCGTTTCGTCTACCGAGTTGTCTGCCTCCCCGCTCCAAATTGTGGATTCGGATTCGGTAGTTGGTGGTGATCCTCGTTGCCGCAAAACAAGAGAAAAAATTCTGGCGTTTTAACGTCGCGACGGCTTTTGAGCGTCCAGTGAGAAAATCAATGCGTAGAAAAATATGCCAAAAATATTGTGCAAATAAACCAAGTGAATTTTTTTGCTTCAAAGAATTAAGACCCAAATCGGCAAACATATTTAATTGAATTTTCAAAGAAAATTGAAAGCAAAAGGTAAATAAATAAATTATTCAGAACATTTGTAAGCGCATTTCAATACGGGGAACGTGGAAAATAAACATTTTGAGGGCGACATTAATGGTTCGAGTTATTTGTTGGTAGATACAACTTACTGGAGATCTAATTGTATGTGTTTGGGTTTCTTTAAATATTTAATATATATTTCTAAGGGAGACTTGGTTGCCTTGTTGATCTTTAAGTTGGTTTTCTTTAGAAAAAGGTCTGTCAGTTTCTCAATGATTTCCAATTTCTCAACGAGAAATTAGTTAAATATACAAATTTTGATTTTTTTTGATATATGGTTTAAAAGTGGTGGTATGGTCAATGTTACTTGTACTGATTTTAATACCAACTAGTTGATTTATGAGTTAGCTATAGTTGGTTCGGCCTTCATGGGTTTTGATATAAATATCGTTCTAAATGTAAGCGAGCATCTTAATTTTCAATTTTTGATGTTGGTATACAGCTTAAAACTTTTAATATATTTGTAATACATCAATATGATCTAATTATCACAGATGTTCTTGGTTATGTAGAATGGAAATTAAGTATCAGAGAAGCAATCCATCTAAAACTTAAAGGGGAATGGTTTAGGCAGTAATTTTAATACAATTTTGGAGAGCAAATGTTTCGAGTCTCCATGAAATGAGCACAATTCAACTCAACCCAGCCACCGTACAGAAAAGTATAAGTAAACAGTTAGAAGTGCTTTTAGAAGAATCCCCGACAAGTCCTACAAAAATAGTTCTTTCTTTATATAATGAACCATGACAAAAGGGGTAGGTGGTGGGTCGTCTCTGATTCTAAGGAATAAGGACATGCAGGCGTAATATTGCCTTACGAACCTTTAGTATGAGATAACCCAGAATGTAAGATCCATTAATAGTATTTTGCACAAAAATCTATAGAATTTTTTTTAGCCTCAACTGGTAAAAGGTACTTAAAAAGGAAACATCCAAACTGAAATCAAGTTCTAGCGTTCTCAAAAATGTATTCTTGAAGTGAGAACCTAGTACCACAAGTGAAAAACCCATTCTTGGTCTGTTTTTGGTCTTAAATCTGCTCATCTTGAATCCAGTACAGTCGATTTTTATACCCACTACACAAAAATGTATGAAAAAGGTAGAAAGCAGCTTCTCCGACCCCCTGAACTATATATATTCTTGATCAGCATCAATAGCCAAGTCAATAAAGCCATAACTGTCTGTCTGCCAGAAAACCTAGATCTCATAGAATACGACAGTTACATCCACCATATTTTGTTTGTAGACTTCTTTAGTCTGCATGCAGTTCAAGATTCTTCAAGAATTCGTACAGGACTCTCCCGCCCATCTAATACAAACAGTTGAATAACTCTTAGCATATCAAGCTCATATTTCATATATCTAAAATTTAAATAGATATCGAAACATTAATGCCAGAGTTAAAAGGGTTTATACAATGTTGCATACTTTTCAGAGCAGCCTGATTCTTCTGCTAATGTATTTACATTAATGTTAATGCTCTGTTAATTAATATAGGGAAAGGCTATTCCTATTAAGGTGAAACCTTTATCTCTTACTGTCTTTGAGATTTGTTCATACGGACGGGACTTATCTGATGATGCTGTTCAAGTAAATGAGTACTTAAGTGCGTCCAAGATGCTTCCATCTGGCTGTTATATGTATATATATAAAATTAGTATAAAAATTACTATAAATTTATCCCGGTTCGCTCTAAAATTTTGTTAGAACGATCTTGGATATTGTATATCAGTATATCCGTATGACTCGTTTTTATATGCAACAAACATTAACGTAAAGAATTAACAAAGAATTATTTAGTCAGACAAAAATATTGTTACAAAAATCAGGAAACAAGTAGGCCTGGTAGCTTCGGGCAAATCAAGCGGACCTCAGGTCGAACAGAAAACTTATTATTCATTCTGTTCTCTGCATTCGCAGCGTAAAGAACTTAAATTCCTTCTTATTTTACTTTTATTTCCATTTGTCTTCTCCTGGCACCATAGCAATAAATCATGTCGGTGCAACGATCATCAAATTTTCGATTGGATCTGAAATTTATATGTTTTCTTATTTTTCTCATAATTTCAATTAAAGCTACTTTTATCAAGTCCGTTGTACAATCAGTCCATAGGTTAATCGCTTTTAAAAGATATTTTTTCACTTCTTTATTTAAAAATCACTAATGATAATGATTTCTTTGGCTTTTTCATAGTTTTTACATTATTTAAATTTGTGTTGTGTAGCTTGAGGGAATGTATTGAGGGAGGTTTTGAATATTAAGTTTGCCTGGCTCTTGGTATGGAACAATTGGTTGAAGACGTTTCAGACATCTGGTTGGTAAAATCGTTATTAAGCAAATTTCTGGCCAGGTTATTGGGGTGGTCTGAGAGCCTCTGTCTGTGATTTTTTTCCAAATCTGTTTATTTCCTCGGCCACCCATGGCATTTTGAGCTCCCTGTACAGTTCTTCGAACCATTCCGACGACTTTCTTTCACCAAAAATATTTCTTTACCATATATAGATTACACTTTCACATAATGGATGACCCAATACAATTAAAAAAAATATGAAAAATATAACTAAAAATTTGTAAAGTCAGAGTATAGCTGTCTTATTATGACTACTATTAGTACATGTATTTTTCTGGGACACAAAACACTATATTTAAAAGGATCTTTAAGCAGAAGGCTTTTCGTTTTCATTTGGTTTCGCTTCGGGTTGGGTCTTAAAAACCCATTTCGGCGCAACAAAATTAAGTAAATGACGAAAAATTCGTCTGAAAATTGTGGTGCGTGTCATAAGCCATATAAAAACCTGATCAAATAAAATCATCAAAAAAACAGAAGCTGATTCTTCGAGAAATTTAGAAAAATGCATTCTAATTCAGTTCATATAAACAAAAGGGCGACTCTAATGCAATAAAAAATATATATAAATGAAAATAAGAGTATCTTTTAAAAAAGAGCTGTATGATGTAAAATTTGAAATGATTTATAAAAGCTTAAACATTAGTTAAGCACTTCCATTTGCCATTGCCATACCCATCCATCTCAATGTATATGTTGTGATTAATAACTATTTCATCACCTGCCCAAAAAAAAAAGGCTCACCCATCAGGTTTTCCCAGTGCCACTTCAGCACTAAATAGTCATATAACATCGTCAGGTCCTAACCTTACCCAAATCAAAGAAAACCAGTTAGTGCTGGTTCGTACTCTGGCACCGAGCCCCCTAAGCGAACTTTGATCCCATACACATCGGACCATGCTTGAAAAACATCAATTTGTTTGCCTCATTCAATTCCAAGAATAAGTCAAGTGTTGAGGAGGGCAATAAATCGAAATCAGTTGAATTTCATAAGCTTTAAAAACAACAAAATTTATTTTGTTTAATTTTCATCAAATTATATTTCATTGAGTGTGCTATATCGGCTTCCGATTGGGTGGGTGAGTAAGTCGTTGAAACGTAGGGCAGTACGAAAAATTAGCTTATCTTAAGCAAGAAATCAATATATGAGAATATCTTATCGGGCGCCAACTTTTTTTGGAAGAGAATAAGGGGAGGGGTTTTTTATTTATGTTACTCTGGTTTGGTGACAAATCCGGCACATAAAATATTAGTTTTGTATGTAAGTTAAAGAGTGAAGAGTAGAGTTAAATATTTGACTGGCTTAGAACCGGTTCATCGGTGGCTCAGAGAGAGATTGGTAACTTGCCGAACAAGTCGGAACCGGATTTTAACCAATTCAAAAGAGATATAGATCCAATTCTAAGAAACAGTTTAAAATATATATTGAAAAATGGGTGTTTGTAGGAGCACAAGTATTATAGAAGATACTCACCGATTTCTGAAAAACTCTTGTATTATGTAGAAATATGCTGATAGTTCTAGAAAGATCTGCCATATATAGTGAAGAGATCTAGAATTTTATATGAATTTTCTAGTAGGTTAAAGAATGTTATGAGACTATGGTGAAGTTCTAAATGTCAGAGAAATTTGTGAAAAGTTCTAGAAGGTTAAAGATATTTCTAAAAATTCAGGATAGTTATAGAACTATCTAAAAGATACTACAATGCGGATGAAGTTTCCAGAAAAACTCTTGAATGTTTAAGAAATTTCTAAAAAAGTTCTTGAATGTTATGGAACTATCTAGAAGTTCCAGAAAGATACAGAATTTAATAAAAAGGTCTAGACTGATCTTAAAATTTGTAGAAATTTTGAGATTATAGAACTTTCAAGAATGCAAGACATATTTTGAAGAATTAAACATTAAGATATAACAAAAAAAAATATCCAGAACTGTATCACAATTCAATTTTACCTAAGGAGCATAAAAAAACCAAAATTTTCCAGCTAGAATCCTGAATAATAATAACACATAGAGTATCCAACTTCCACCTTTGCAAGCCCCATAAAAAACCCACCTTTAAATTGATTAATTTTGAGGTTTTTGTCAATTGTTAACAAAACACGTCAGCGATGATATGCAAAGTGTTTTCCATTCAGTCTAAATAAGAACTGACAGCAACAGGGGCGTGCGGGAGGTGGCCATGGCAAGGTGTTATTTTTCTGTTCTTGGTGACATTATCTTCAGTTGCTTTGCCCCGTTGGTGTGTCTTATCAGTTCGTGGGCAAACAAATTGAACTCATTTCTTTAAACAGCTTCGACGCAATTGTCTACACGAGTCTCTACATCAATATACACCAATAAGTCCTAACTTGTCCGCCTTGTTGTCTTCCTTAATCAGTTTGAAAAGCAACTCACAACCTCCCCATATGGTAAATGGAGAAGACGCTGCCGGAGTGGGTTCCATTTTTATCTAATTAGGCTAAGCAGTTGGAGTCGAAGTCACAGTTGGTGGAAGAAGGCTGCACGTACAAATATTTATTATTGTACTGTAAAAATAATCAATCACTTGATCGTTACAGCAAATGGTCTGGTTATCTCTGCCCGAGATAACGGCATTTGAATAAGAAATGCAGTTCTCCCATACTTGAGGTTGAACTCTCCAAGTCGAGCCAGTCCCCACAAGTGTTATGCTAATAAAACAAATCGTTGGTGGCACCTTATCGGGTATATACCTACCTATTTGTGCCATATTTACATTATACAAGACGACGGACGCAGGAGACGACATTTTAAAGTGTGTAAATCGATCGGTTATTTTTCTGATATTTTTCCTTCCTACTTTGTTTATTGTATTTATTTCAATTTCAATATTATTTATCACCTCCGGTACCACTTGAAAGTGTAAACTTTGTCGCAGGTACTCGGTAGGTAATTGTTTACTCCCGGCTTATGAAAGTGGAATTGGAAATGGAAAGGAAGACACATCACAAGGTGCTGTTTATGAAGTGAACGAAATAAGCAATGTGAACATCTGGGCTGGTTGGGAAATTGGATCAGGGTGAATTACTTTCAATTGTGGCACAATTCATAAACACTTTGAATGAGTTTTTGAATACAAAAACAAGTAAGCATTCCCCCTCGATCGATTTAATTAATAGATAGCAGTATTAACCAGTTTTCTTTTTGCATTTAGAAATTCATTCAGTGTGGTTTGGTCTTAGTAAAAGCTGGTCACACTGCTATAAATTCGCATAGAAATGGGAGTGTTCGGTTCCTTAGCAGCTAGTCTACTTAATCATTTGGCTTCCGATAAGATAGATCGATCGAATACACTGAGTAGCAACCAAAGTGTATGCCCAGGATTTAGATGCTGCTGAAAGTAGCGCTGCTACTGCGCTGCAGCAGCGAAATTTTCTTTTGCTCATAACTTCACTATCGCTAATCGGCTTAAAATTCTTGGATAAACTATGAATATTGACAAGATTCTAGAGCTTCTTCAAAAATATTAGCCCGCCCTCATATATATACTAGATCAGCATCCACAGTGGAGTAGATAAAGCCCTGCCCGTTTATTTCAGACATTTCAACCAATATTTCACGAAGTTTTGTATCACACTTGAGTCGAGTCTCAGTCTGATTCAAATAGTCATAAATACGATTGCTCTGCGACTGGTACCCTAGCTGCGACCTGTCTTATAGAAGCGTTCTTAACTCATTCATCGAATCAGTTTCGACTCATTTTCAAGTCATTTGCGAGTTTTTTTCGAGTCCTATTTCAATAAAACACATTTTGACCATTTGCATGAGTCATTTTCGAGTCTTCTTTTAATCGCACATGATAGTAATCCCTTTATAATCATCCAAATTGGTCGAAAAGGACTCATAATACTGATTTCTAATGCAAACGAAATCATTCGACGCACAACAACCTGATAATTTGTAGTTATGCTGTGCAGAGGCATGGGAGAGAAAGTGAAGAGAGACACATACGAAGTTATTGTTGCAATTTCGCTATGCGCAAGCCGCTTTACGCATTGGAAGGGTTTCGTGCAAAGCCACAATAAGTACAGCCGATGCATATAGCTTGCGAGCACACTTAGTTTAGATAAACTTTAGAAGTCTTAAACCAACCAATATGATGGGTACCAGCGATAGGCAGTCATCACTGGCAGCCACTGCAAAGGGAAGTATTTCATACAGTGCCTTAAAACATTCGGCAACACCTTTTGTCACCCTATTACAAAATATTCTCTAAAAGAGAAATAAATCTATAAATGATAACTAGTGCTTTTGAAGCAAACCCTGTTTTGCACAGTTTAGATAAAAGGACATAGACTCCACCACAATATATTTACGATAAATGAGGCAGCAGCAGCACGACAGCATTCGTTTTGATGCATAAAGGGTATGAACTGCTTTTATAACTGGACCGTAGATATTATGCTAAGGAAAGTATACAAAGCTCATAAAACTTATAGGCGATTTTGAAATGCTTCTATCATTATGATATAGAAAGTAGCTTAAACTAATCAAATAGTTAATATCCTCTATATGCATTCAAAGCTATCTAGTCACAATTCGGTTAAATATAATTAATGCTCAAGTGAACAGTTCCAAAAACGTTGTAAAAATAAATACCATTCATAAATTTACAGCGAAATTCGTATTACACATGACAAACCATAGTTGTATGTAAATATTGATAAGCTGTATGAAACAGGTCTAGACGTATGTATAAAGTCAAAGGTGTGTTGTGTTATGAATAAATGTGACTATGCCACCACAGCTCGACCTTCAATCAAAACGACAATGCCTGGGCTTACATTCATTCCAGGCAACCCCAAATCGAATTTGCCATCTATTTTTACCTAATGATATAGTGTTAAAAAATTTGTTCTAAATAAATAGCAATTATTTTTAGCTAAGGGGGTCTTAAAAATGCTAATTGAAGTTTAGTTGGAAGTCCACGTACAACGCATAAATATTAAATATTAATTATTTTTAAGGCTTAGTCAAATAGGCAGCTTTTTTATACGCGGGCCCTCATCGATTTCTGTCAGACTGCTGCGCCTGCACTTCTTCCAAATGCTTACCATGAATGAGTAATGGGGCGCCATTCGTTAAGTGCCAAAGGGATTTCCCAGTGGCTTATGTTGGCTTAGCCCCCCATCCACGAATATGGAATACTTGCAATGAAACAATTGTGACTTAGCAACTAAGACAAATTAACCCAATTTCAGCTCAATAATAATTAGCAAAAATTACTGATTGCCCGGTGAGAGATATGCCTAACGGATTGTTGTTTGTTGTACACATATTTTGTTTTTTTTTTTGGCATTTTCACGTGCATTTCTTGATTGCGTTTTGACTCATTTCCATTTGGAGGCGATATCGCCAATCGTCAATTTTGATAAGACAGTTGGGGGAGCTCTTAACTAGCCAGGTTTTACTGTAATTGACTAAATGAATGGCACTTCATTGTTTGTCACAGTTTTTATTTCAATGGTTATTGGTTTATTTTTTTTTTCCTTGTTTGTGAAATTTATGGTCAAGCGTTAATTTTAGTTTTCCCAAGAACAGACATTCGGGCAATAAATGATTATCACGTGGCTGGTCAATGGTAGAAAACGGGAAACTACACATTTGGTTGACAGAAACTGTCGTCGCATTTCCCTACTATTTCTATATTTAAACACTGCTTAAACTGTAAACTGTCCGCCAGCCCCAGCCCCAGTGTGTTCCCAATCAATTTGTTAATACGCTTAAAAAGTTGAATTTTGTTAAGTCATTTCGTTACATTTCCGTTGCACTTGTCAGCTCCGCACGTATCATCCGATCTCCAGTTTCATTGCTTCCTCTGCGGAATAATGGAACATGACTTGGGGCTGTACGCACCACATTTAAATGGTATTAACAACAAGAATGGAAATTTGTTTTCTGGTTCTATGATTATTATTTATTTTTATATGATTACCCTCCCTGAGGTCTGCGGGCTACTGTTCTGCTGGCGTTTTTGTGCGTCTTCGTTTGGTTTTGTGGCCATTGGCTTAAATGGTCAAAAACATCAGGTAGATGACTTGTAATTATAAGTGCGAAGCGGAGCTTGCTGAGATGTAGTTGGGAAGTTGGGGGTCTAGACTCACTTTTATGAGCAGATAAATGCGACAACACGAGGCGGTTGGTTGGCTGGAATATCAATTGGTACACTGAGAGAATGGTTTGAAGGTGATTTGTTTCTATGTGGTGTCTTGTAAGCAATCCCTAAGAAACGAGCCGAGCTTCACTTCACTTACTTGGCTTGGACCAAATAAAATAAGTAAATGAATGACTTGTCAATCTCTTGGCTTGTATGCTTCTAAATTTCACACAAGAGAGAGGTACTCGAACGGCAAAGTTTGAGAAGCCTTTTCATGTCTAGTTACTTTACAGCTGGCGCCAACAGCTGGTGAAGGTGACCGGCTGTGGAAGTTTTTTAAAGAAAAAACATGTTCAGTAGTACCAAAGGTAAACTAAAGTAGTGCCTATATGTGTATCAGGCAGTAAGAAGCATCTCCGGTATCATCCTAATACCTATATCTTAGTCTGACTGACTGATTATCAACTCACAAGCCAGACCCCTTATCCTAGGGATCTATAATGTCATTGAAAAATCTGCAGTAACGTATTCTATTAAAGAAAATTTGGAAATTTTGATCGCAAAGTGGATGAAAATACCCGGAAAAGTTTCTATGGGAACCATTCTTCTTTGTATTCGATTGACTTTAAGCGCCATAATTGGACATATTTTCCTGATTTCGGAAAATGATTGGTAAGTTGTACAAGTTAAAACCTATTGACTTGAAACTTGATTTTTAAGGAGTGTAAATTATTTCTGAAGCGATTTTGCGATTTAGGAAAATACACGTCCAGGTTAGACATATTCCCTAAAAATTCTGTATGCAAATACTATTTCTTTTATCCCATTGGCTTGAAAATCGTTTTCAAGTTATGCCAAGTAATTTTATGTTGGAAAAACCGTCAAAATTTCGAAAATTCTGTGTAAAAAACAAACAAAATTTAATTCGTTTGACTTGAAACTCAGTATGTCTGGATAATAGGCCAGATTGTCTGAGAATTGTTCTTTGGATGTTGGAATATCCGTATCCACGGAGGTAAAGTGAGGAAAATATATTAAGAAAACAACAAATTTTTATCTGATTGACTTAAAAATATGTTTTTAAGAATAGTATGCGAACTTTTTCTAGAATTTTGCTTATCCTGTTGACTTGAAACTCAGTCTGGATCCTAAGTAGATCATGAAGATCAGATAATTAACAGCGGAGCTATAAGAATTTTACTCTCTGCTATAAATTTGTGGTCAAAAACGTGGCATACTTTTCTGCATTTCCAAAGACTTCATAGGCTGGCTGCCAATAACATAATGTTAATATGTTAACACTAATGTTAATTTTCT
The DNA here is from genome assembly GCA_035044985.1 of Lordiphosa fenestrarum. Lineage (NCBI taxonomy): Eukaryota > Metazoa > Arthropoda > Insecta > Diptera > Drosophilidae > Lordiphosa > Lordiphosa fenestrarum. The sequence continues at coordinate 1,302,367 of JAWNNO010005527.1, read as the reverse complement.
ATTCATTTTCATAAGGGAAGGCTATTAATCACTTTTTTCCCTAAGTAATGGGTATATCGCTCTCTTTAAGTACGTTGATGATCGTTGAACGATTATTTACCTTCAATCTCTTGAAGAAACCCTTAAGTTCGGCTCACCTCCTGAACCATAGCTGAATCAGCCCTGAAATGGAAGGGTTGGTCATGAATTCAGGCCTGCCCTTAAATGAGTTTTAGCCATGAATTTTACATAGGCATGTCCTACTACGAGATGACCTCTGCTGATTTTAGGCATGATTTCAGGGGTGAACTCATGGGTGAGTTTCATGGGAAGTACTAAAACATGCCTGAATTCAGGGATGAAATTCAGCTATTCATATCTTTCAGGTCTGAATCAGCCCTGAAAAATTCAGTACTGAAACGTAGAACTGCAGGGAATGCATAACTTGAAAGAACAATCCAATATAAATGCAATAACAATTATATTTACTCATGCTTGTAGAAAGAGGTGCTCTCTGGTGTTGACTGCCCCTCTACTCTTCTTTTACTTCACCATGTAAATCAAGTCTTAGGTTACATTGATTTTAGTAAAGCTTTTGATTCTAGTAATCAAGCCCTTGAACCGTCTCAGAAATCGATTTCCAAGATCATAACTAAAAAAAATGTATGAAATAATTCTCTGAAAGACTTTTTGATCTGTTTTTAACCATTTTCGAACTGGTTCACAGAATGAGCCTATGATTATTCTGATCGATCAAGGAAGAAATTATTGCTTATTCACTTATATAGATAGTTTCAAAGCATAGCAATAAGTTCTCTATATTTTCCCCAAGTGTATCTGTGACTATTAACGCGCCCTTCTTCGCTCTACACTCTTCTATTAACCGATTATGTATATTCCGTTCAATTGCCTTGCTACCGTTGACAGACTTTGTCTTTCTGCCTTTGCCTCTGTTGACTCTCTACCCAATTGCTTCGATAAGCTAAACAAAAGTAGCAATGATAAGGCATTTTCGGATTTTAATTTCCAGTCAAGTCATGAGCATACATCTAGTAGTAGTAGTTGATGTTATTACTCTTTGTCGCCAGGTGAAAATATGAAATTGAACTAATTAAAATGACAAAAATCAAAAAAACAAAGTTAAGAAATATCACTAAGTCAGAGAAAGAAGACAGACAGAGAGAGATGTGAGAAGAGAGTAGGGTTGGGTTGGGTTGGATTGCTGGTGGTGTACAACAAGTTCACATGCCCATCAAACTTTGCGTGCCAGATGATGAGTTTGCATAATTGACTTGAATTTCTCTAACATCTATTCTTAAGCTGAAAATGCGATTAAAGGCTCTAAGTTGTGAATTTTTAATTGTTAAGACTTTTGTTGTATTTGTTGTACTTTGGATTTTCTAGGAGCTCTGCCATATAAAAACTGACATCTAACAATTTAGAAAGCATTTTTTGTATAAAAATTCAATTTGATGGCCAAACAAGGGCCATTTCATAAATGAATTGTTTATGAGATACTTTAACATAGCATTCCATGTATGTTTTTAATGTACATGTGAATAAATGTAAAGTTTTTAAAAATATTCTATACATATTTGGGATGGGAATTTGGTGTACACCTTAATTCTTCCGCTATAACTTGTCAACTTGTTTTCCGCTTGGGTAGACATGCAGAGATTAGTTCGAAATGCTTGGGATTTGTTTCGCAATACAGCTGTGTAATCGGTCTTTGATTTAGGCGGACTGTGCTATACTTTGCTTCTGATATAATGATCCAGTCTTAACACTTTGTCGTTTAAGAACCACGATGTTGCTTCAAAATCAACAAATTAAAGGGTTTTCTATTGAAAATCAAGACGAACCAACGCTTGGAACCAAACAACTCCAGCCAAAAACCTCAAACTTCAAACTTTCGAACATTAACTATTCCAAAAATTTGGGTTCGAACTTGTGAACCGAAGCTCAGCTCAGCTAAATACACCACCCAAACAATAGTTTTCCGATTCCTGTTCAACAATTATGTTTGGTAAACACAAGCCCAAGGCTTTCAGTTCATATTCAGTAACAAAAATGTATAAGCCATGTATAGATAGTGATTGATTTACACCCCATGTTAACAAAACCTTCCAGATTGTCAACGATTTAACTAATTAATCTTCTTTGCCTAATTGCAGTGGGACAACTGCAGGCCACTTGACCAACTTTACTGCTTATCGGCCAGGCTAATCAGTTTATTTAACGTGAGCCACTCATATTTCAACTACGTGCTGCTATCTATAAACCACATACTTACATACAAAACTATATGCGTGCTATGCTGTGTTGCTGCTGTTGGCACAGTTAGCGGTAAACATTGATTATGCCATTGTTGCTAGCAAACTACTATCAGCAACTGCAGCAGCAACATTGTCGGCAAAAGGTTGCTAGCAACAAAGGTATGCTGCTTGAATACAGAAGCCTCTGCCAGACAACAACAAATCAGAGAAGCAATTCAAATCGCAGCAACAGCCAGCAGCTAGGACAGCTGTTCCAAACGGAAGCACTAACAATGTCAACGCCGACAACCACAAGCAAATATAAAATCAATGGCGAGGCCAATGAAAGCGTAACAGCGGCAACATTGCTTTATCATCATCATCATCATCATCATCAGCAGCAGCATCATCATCATGCGCAGCATCATCACCTGCAGCAGCAGCAGCAGCAACAACAGCAGCAGCAGTTGTTGCTGCAACAACAGTTACTGCAGCAACATGTGGTCAGCAATACGCCTCTACAACAATTGAGTAATCTATTTGGACAACATTTGCCTACGCAGAGTCTGCAGCATTTGATAGCCGCCGAGTACTGGCAACAACAACAACAACAGCAGCAGCAGCAGCACATACCGACAACAATTAAAAGCGAGCCAATAACTCAATCAACAGCAGCAGCAGCAGCAGCAGCATCTGCATCTTCCTCTTCGCTCTTCAAGTTCACACCGCAGCAACACGTCAATTTTGCCGCCTCATTAGTCGCATTACAACAAAATGATGATTTGCCGGAGGCAGCAGCCACATTGGCCACGGCAATCACAACGACAACGGCAACAACAACATTGCAGGCGCCAACAGCAACAGCAACTGAACCTGATGAAGACAGCAACAGCAGCAGCAGCCACAACATGCAAAATGCAGGCGGTAAGTTTGATGTTTTATTTATGTTAACTGCGAGGGTAGCTTGCAAAGTTTTTGGCAAAATTAACAAAAATTTCCATAAAATTGTTATAACCCATTTAATTGCTCTAATTCTGCTATAAATTTATGCAAATGATATCATTTCCTGAACTCTGGGCTATGTAAATTCGATGTCAGTCATTTGTCATCCATAGAATATTGTTGGCCTAAACCAAACAAACCAAAATGTTGCGTGCAGACAACAAAAAATGATTTTCGAATGAAAACAGAAGTCGAGCAGCGCCCGGGGACGACGACGATGATGATGATGATGTTAAAGACATTTGGTGGTGTGGGGACGGAAGTGCAGCAGGGTTAACCTGACTACAGTTTGAGGCTAATGATACCCCCCGGATTCACTGTATGGCAGTATGAAAATCAGTTCAGAGGCGCTGCTGATGACACGAAAGAGTTTTGATGGAGCCACAAACGAAAAGAAGGAAAAGGTTTTCTGGTAAAATAATTTCATTTATGAATGGAATAAAAGCCGCATAATAAATCAAAAGACACACACACACACACACGTTGGCAAAATAAAAAGAAAACATGAAAAATTAAATAAAGAAGCGTGACCAGACAGGAAATGGAAATGAGCTTGCATTATCAAACGAAAAAGATTGCACAAAAATGTAAAGGGCTGATCCAAAATCGGAAGTATTTTTGGAGCAGGCAGGACTTATCTAAATTCTCTGTGTAATAATTCATGCTAGACAAATGGGGTTTAACTTCTGTTGTTGTCCGCAATGGAGATCGTCCTGTAGTTCTCTTAGCTTAGAAGACATTTTATCAACCATTTGCACATCTTTGAAACATTTTGTTAAATCTTAAGCTATAGCTTTCCTGTTTATTTTAGAAACATTCAGTGACTTTCATTTCATACAAAATTGATTTCCTGGAAACCATTTAAATCAATAGAAAATTCTCAAAAATGTAGATATTGCTTATTGGCAGGGCTGCAAACCGAAAAAATTTCGTGGATCTCCGTCTCGCGGTTTCAAACCAAAATTTACCAATGGTTCAGGTTCAGAATTTTGAGGTTCAAGGTTTTTGGGCCAAGGTTTTGGTTCTAACCTTGGTACAGCCAAGCTTTATACATGTTTATATAGTAATCGACCTAAAACCGACATAAGCTGTTAGGGAATTGTTTCGATTTTGGGTTGGGATGGGATTTCACAATACTTTATATAAATAGAAACACTTTCATACAGCTCATGACCATAAAAGCCATAACAATGTGTTTCTACTTATATAAAGTATTGTGACGAAATAAAAACTTGGAAGTTCTGGATACAGCCCTTAAAACGCAATTTCGTAGTCCACATATGAAAAGTGTTTCCACAGTAATGTGAATAATTTGATCAGGATAACAGAAAAAGTCACGTCCCAATAGTTCAAAATCTATAATTGTTGTTTAAACGAACCGAAATTGTGGGTTCGGAACGGGTTCAGGTTCAGCTTTAATACCTTAAGAGGTTCGATTCAAGGTTCGGTTCACAGTAATCTGAAAGTCGGAATTCCGGGTTCGAACCGGTTTGCAGCTCTGCTTATTGGTAAGTTATCTGCCACTTGTGTTACTCTGAATTACAAGAATGGCAGTTAAATGAAATTAGTTTCCTATACAAACAGCCAAACCCATTTTCATTCTAGCCATGTTAACCGCAAAACCCACCTCTTCTTTTAATGCTCAACACATTCAAATTCCAGCAGCCGCAAAATGCTAATTATCATGTCGAAGAATCCGAGATTTGGTTTCTTTCTTTCTATACAAAATCATTAATAACTAAGCATAAAAGTGTTATAATCACGTCAAAGGTGTCGGTAGCCAGCCCGCAGAGGTGTCAAAAGTGACTCCGTCCCTACCTTTCAGCCGCCACTTGTAACAAATTGCCAAGCACGTGGATAATTGATGAGCGGCAGCCGCCGCCGCTGCTGCACCCAACTACACACTCTTTGGCATTTAGCATAATTTCAAGTGCTTTGTGTAATATCGTTTGAGTTTTTGGTTTGTGTCTATTCCATAATTATGGGCATTTGTACAACCATTTGAAGGCAACATCAAAACTAATTTGAATATAATTTCATAGAAATTTGCCCCGTTTTGCCCTGCCCTGCTCTTTTATGGCTTAATCCTTGTGTCTGGGTCATTTATGCAAATTATTTTTTAATAACCCTTCGGCTGGCTGGCTGGCTGGATGCCACAAGTTGTACTCTTTGAGCGTAGCTTTTGTTCAACCTGATTACAGTGTCCCGGATTTTGGTCTGCTTTTGTCTGGGTTGGGGTTTGGCCTGACGCCTTTTCGGGTTCATTCTGCCGGCTTTTTGTATGGATTTGATTATTATTAAAAATGATAAATGAAGATGAGTTCGTGTCGGCAGAGTGCAGTAGCAATTTGAACTCATCAGACAGTGGGTACACTTGAGTTATGGCTACCTGTGAAAGAATTGAGGGAGTTTGTTATACCAAAAAAAAAGGTACACAGAATCGAGATCAAATCATTTCAATTCTTTAAGTCACCAGTACCAAAACTGATCCTGAATCTTGGCTTGACTAAGCAAGATTTTCACTGGCTATATTCCTGGAGGAAGGTGAGGCCGGTCTTGATTCCCAAGGCTGGGTTAACCATAAGCAATATCTGACTAAAAAACCCATTAGTCTATCAATGAATCTTTTGAAAACATGGGAGGGACTCTTCGATCTTCACTTAAAAAGCAATCTCAAAGCAAGTCTCTTACCATCTCTGAGATCTGTGCGTTCATACGGACAGCTATCGACTCAGCTGTTGATGTTGATCACTCTGATCACAGAGTAGAAAAAGCTATATTTTCACTTGATATATATGAGAAGCTTCAAGATCAGGACACACAGGAAAAATATAGGGGAAAGTTAACTTCGGCTCGGCCGAAGTTTGTCTACCCTTGCAGCACATTTTTCTACCTAAGACTACTTTTCGGACCTTATTTTTCTATGGGAGCTATGCTATATAGATGTCCGATTTCGACCAAACTTAATGGAATCATGGGAAAGCAGATCAAACTAAGAAATGCAAAGCTTGAAGGCGTTTCCATTGAAAACAAAAAAGTTTTTCTCACTAAGACTACTTTTCAGACTCTACTTTTCTATAACAGCTATACTATATAGATCGTTTCCGATAAATGTGCAGGGTATTTGTACTAGAAGACTTCGTGCAAAGTTTCGTGAAGATCTACGTGACATTATGTGCTCGGAAATGCTTTCTACTATGCGTTAAAAACTCTGTACAATTTCAATATACCCTCTGCAGAGTATAAAAAGGATATTCCGTATCCATTTTGGACTGGATATGTCTTAAATATCTTTTAATCCTCCAACGGAGCTCGAAATCATCGAAAGGATATCAAAACTGATCATCATTAGGATGATTATAAGGATATTCAATGATTTGCATACCCCTAATCTCAGTCTCATCTCTAGTATCCTAAATAAATCCCAAAATGCTGCATATTTTTCCTAAATACATTAAGTTGAAAATACTTCGTTTTCCTGGTTCAACCCGAACCATTTCTCTCAGATTAAGCGTAATCTCTGGTCTTCATTCTCTCTCTATTAGAGCCCAGCTATGAACATTTTAGCCGAACCAAACTAGACATTTGGTAGTTGCAAATTGTTATCATCGGCCATTTGCTCCAGACAGCAGCCATTAAGTATGGAGGCCCTCTGCTCTGCCCCGCAACTCTCATCTCATCTACTTAACCTGAGCTAAGCTTCAAGCCTGACAACTGTCAGAATTTAATGGCGGCTTCAATTTTTATAACCAAAGCACGACTACCGTCTTCTTCTGCTGCTGCTGCTGCTGCTGCTCATCAAGTGCACTGAGAAGTTCAAGTTGCAAAAAAAAAAAAAACCAAGAAAAATGAAAAGATTATGGCAGCCAATCTGCGCAGGCGCAGGAACGTTGCAGCCAGCGAAAGAAATGCAAACGAGTCCGTCTGAGGCCAAAATGCAGATTTCATAAGCACGATATCGTTTGCCAGGGCAGTGCGGCTTTAAGGGGGCGGCGGGGGTAGCGACTCTGGTGAGTTGTATGTGTGCAGCATGCAATATGAGTTCCCACAGTCTTCTGCGGTTGCTCTTTGGCAACGCCTTCAAAAAAAAAAAAAACTGATGACGTTGTAAGGCAGCCGCCTCAGACTCCGCCGCTGCTGCTGCTGCCTGATGACTCCACCAAAACAGAGAGATCTTGGCATGCATATGAGCTGCAGATGCAGTGATGACAGCGTGAGCGGACTTTACATCAGTTGAAAATGTAAAGAAAACTATTTTGAACTAAAGTTTAGCACTTTTCGTAACCGATTCTCGAAACAGTTCAAAACATTGTTTCCCGTTTTTGGTTCAGCTTCAGTTCGATTTCCTGATGAGAAATTTATGAGCTTCAAAGAAAGGACTCTTCATTTTATGAAACAGAAAGCGGTACTACCATCAGTAGACTTTGCCTTCCACTTAAATATTTTCTCAACTTCAGAAGAAAGCGGTTTTAATCAAATCTTACATTTGAGTCTCCAACAAGTTTTTAATGGAAATTTTAAATTCATCTGTGTTGAAATGAGGGAAGATTTGGAGATGGTTTTCTTCAGATTCAGTCGACGCGTGAGCACACACTGGCATCTCTAAGCCAAAAGCATGGCCATAACCATAACCCATCACCATCTCAACCTCGTCTTCGTCTTCGACGTCGTCGTCGTCGTCGCTTATCTGGCAAAATTTGATCAACGTTTTCGCAATTCGGGAGCTCCGCCCCGAAGGTATTTCCATAAATATTCCTCAGCCGTTTTGGTTTTTGGTTTTGCCTTCTTTGCTGCTTCATTTTTGCTTTTTACTTTTATTGGTTGCTACAAATAAATTAAAATTATGCATGCTTAGGCTTAGGGCCATGGGAATTTGTTTGTTGTGGGAAAAGCAAACTTTTGGGCTGTACCAGTAACGAAAAAACAGCGATAAGATATAAAAACAAATAAGTCTTTGAGTGCAATTTATGTGTGGGAAATGCATGCCGTTTTTCTTAAAGCTTGGGAGGTAATTGAACCTGTCACTAATAGTAGGCGTTTACAGGTTGGTTATAAGATGGTTGAGGTAATAGGAGAAACAAAGCTGTATACATTGGTATACACGTAATATCTTTTTGTGTACTTATTACATTCAAAAACTCGAGACGCACCCTTGCTGCACCTTTTTTCTAACTAATTTGAAGGACATTTCCACTGAAAACAAACAAAGAACGTTTTTCTCACTCAGACTACATTTCTGACTCTACTTTTCTATGTCAGCTATACTATATAGATGCCCGTTTTCGATCAAACTTAGTGGAGTCATGGGAAAGCATAGCAAACTAAGCAATGCAAAGTTTGGAAGCGTTTCCATTGAAAACAAAATGATTTTTCTCACTAAGACTACTTTCGGACCTTATTTTTCTATGGGAGCAATACTATATAGATGTCCGATTTCGACCAAACTAAGTGGAATCATGGGAAAGCATAGCAAACTAAGAAATACAAAGACTGAAGGCGTTTCCACTGAAAACAAAAAAATTTTTCTTACTAGAACTAGTTTTTCGACCGATCATTCATATGGCAGCTATAACCTATAGTCATCCTATTGTGATAAAACTTTGAAGAATTGTGTGAAAGCTTATAAAATAAATCTATGCCAATTTTAAAGAGGTTCACATTGTAAACCAAAAAGTTTTCCTTACTAAGACTATTTTTCTAACCTTTCTTTTCTATGGCAGCTATGCTATATAGATGTCCGATTTCGACCAAACTCGGCACAATTTTGGAGAAGCATAGAAAACTAGTAAATACGAAGTTTCGTGACGTTTGCATTGAAAACAAAAAAGTTTTTCTCACTAGAGCTAGTTTTTCGACCGATCGTTCCTATGGCAGCTATATGTTATAGCCATCCGATCCGACCGGTTTCGACAAATGTGGAGCGTATTTGAACCACAAGACTTCGTGCAATAGGTTTAGGGTTCGCCGCTCAAGTTAGCCAGCAGCTTAGCGGGTGCATTGCTCTGTTACCAGGAGTTAGTCCAATCTGAGACGCAGTAAGCCACGATCGCCCTGCGTTCGAATCGCTCAGCAGCTTTTACCTCACTAAATACGTAGATTAAGGAGTAAGTTAAAGTCGTAGGTTTATCATTTATAACCAGTGAGAAAAGCTGAGGTCCTAGGTGGCTACCCTGTGAATCTTCAGATGTAACATTAGAATATTTGGAAAATGAATTCTGAAAGAGAACTCGTCTGGTCCGAAGATTTCAATATTGCCTAATCCCAGATAGTAAGTCCGAAAAAGACTAGGCTTATGAAGTGAAAGCACATGATTAACTTAATCAAAGGCATACCTAAACTATGAAAATATTACCTTCGTTTGCATTTTATGTTAAAGCCATTTCCCAGCGAAAGGGAGGCCGAAGATTTACAGATGCTTAAGCTGTTTAAATGAATGCATAAACACATCTTTAGCTTTTGACATTTGACTTAAGATTCTTCTTATAAGGCAGAATTACATAAGATTTCTTTTTCTACAAAGATGGATGGAGTGTCAGGGGTAAGTAATGAGGCTTGAGTGATCTCTGAACTAAACTACTATTTGATTTTTGGGATCGGTAAGGATATTCTATATCAAGACTGATCTCAGCAAGCAAATCAGTAATCTCTTGCTCAATAAATGCTTTCAGATTGGCAAGAAAATCCATTGAAGTGTGCGTCAATGACCGCCTTTTGGTCTTAAAAAAGAGTATAAAACGGTTAAAGACCGCTTTGAATTTAAGCTTTAACATATTAAGAATTAAGACTATAAAAGTCTGAATTTGAAATTAGTCTACACCTAAAAGCAAAACGTACTTAAAAAATTGCAAGTATAAAACGACAATCATTCCATCCTCTTTGTACTGAAACTATGATGGGCGTTTTTACCTTTAGCTTTTAGTTTTCATTTAATGAGCTACACATCAGAATCATTTAAAGAGTTGAGTCCTCCCCTCCTCGAGGCACAAAGAAAAGCTTCTGGCTGCACACGTTTCCCCTCTTTGCATGCCAATTAAAAATTTTCTGCCACTTAATGCAAAAGCATCTGCATTCAGCACGTTCGCGCAGTTAAATTTCCTTTTCGATATTTGATTGCCCGCTGCCCAATGGCCAACAGCCATCTTCATCTTCAGAATGTTTACCATAAAAAATGGTTAATCTGCGCTACGTTTCAGCTGAATGAATGTGTGGCGCCTCAGAACAAAAGCCGCCAAATTTCCAAGGAAACTAAAGAGCAAAATAATAAAAAAAAAACTAACTCGTAACTCATACGCCCTGGTGGAGGCTCAATTTAATTTGCACCAAAGAGTCCTGAGTCCCCAGTACCCAGCTCCGACTCCAATTAGCAATAATAAAGTTGAGACGTGATATTTCATTTCGGGAAGAAAATTTGCCTACGTAGAGAGAGAGAGAGGGAAGGGGCAGCGGACCCCGGTGGGATCATAAAAAACGGTTTCCTTAGAAACAAAAAAAAGGGGCAGCTGGTCAAATTATATGCATAAATAATAATTCCGCTGCGAAAGCAGAGACAACCGAAATTGGAATAAGAACTATAAATTTGGAAACGTGAGTTTCGGTGCTCGGACAGGATGGCCAGGATATGTTTTCAGCACAGTACGAGCTGTGCAGAACCCTATCATTAGCATTTCCGCTTTTTATTATTATTCTACATTTATGTTTGTGTGTGCCGGTGGTGGTTCCATATGAGAAGCGCTGTACCAGATGATGATCATACTTAATCATAATTTAAAGTTTAAGGTTCTGGCGAGGATTCAAATTGCCTTAAGAATGTTTCGCCGTTGGCTTGTCATATGAAAATTGGTGGTACCCCCCGCTCGCCCGCTCCATTAAAGGGAGTTAGTTGGAGTTGTGTTGGGTCAGCCGGATATGTTGTTTTGCGAAATTTGGTGAAATTATCAGCAGCCGACTAAATTGCTGGTCGGGCACAGTGGTTCGAGGTCAGATCCTAAGCTACGGCAATAGGGTTTTCTGTGATTTTACCTCTTGCAAAAGAATATAGAATTGTGCAGTGCCAAACATGTATAATCTTAAATATATTCAGAAAAAAACGCATAATAAGTCGCAGAGTTATAAAGGTTAAATAAAAACGATGCATACTTCTCGGCGCAGCTTAAGCTGCATTCTAACATAATGTTAATAGCATGTTAATTAACATAAGGCAAGGTTTTTAAACATTTTTTCTGCCAAAATCGGCTAACAAAACAAATTTTAGTTAAATAGATTAAAAAACCACAAAATTGGTGCAAGTTGGCCAGATCAGCTATATAGCAGATCTAAGTAGAACGATGTGAAATATGATGTAAAGCGGCTTAAACTGATTACCGAGTGCGGGAAAGCAAACTAGTCAACCATAATGTAATACAGGGTGTACTACAGCTTTATAAAACCACAGAGTTAGAGCAGCAAGATGAATGTCAGTGAAACTATGCAATGTGTACCCTCGATTTTATATATGTGTGCTGTCTCTGTGCTATGTTTGTTCGACAGACCACGCATTCGTACACTACACTTATGTAAAATCGAAGATCCACATTACAAGTATCAATATTAAAATTTAAATATCGTTCATTGTTAGAAACATAACCCAGGTTTTCCCAATATGAGCTAAAACTGTTTGATAAAATCACTTCGAAAGTTGACCCATGTAAAAGAATTGTTTTTAGATTGAGTTAGTCCAAATGATTCGACAAGAAGCCCTTAACTTGAGAAAATGGCCCTCAAATGTTTGCAAATTTATAAGGAAAGTTAATTTACCCATCAATGAAAAGTTCAAGATGATCAGAAAGGATTTAATAAAGTTCATAAAAGACTCAACAGTTCAGGATTCAAGAAAAATAAAGTCGAACAGGGAAAATACATATTTCATACTCTGTAATAGAGGGTACAAAGAGTACAGTCACCAAAAAAGCCGAGTCAAAAAAAGATTAACTTGATCCCACTATCTTTAGTTTACTAGCAGATCAAATTTATCCCGTTTATCCGTTTATGTCATAGAGATTTAATAAAGCTAAAAATGTGAGCAAAGTTGTATCTGAAAGCAGGATCGTTTTAAGCATGTAACAGATTCATTTGTGCTTCCAGAAAGATTCCACTTCTAATCCCCTCTTGCTCCATACTCCATAAGATATTGTTAACACTTCAGATTCACACTAGAGGTTTTGATTTATATAAAACTTTAGAAAATCGGTGAAATATACTATATTTTTTGCCTTGTCCGGTACTCGAACTCACAACCTTTCAGTCTTGTAATGGACACATAGCACATAAAAGCACATAAAAGCTAGAGATCAGATAAAGGATGGTCAAGTAATTAGCAAAAGAAAGTTCGCTGCTGTGGCGCAGTAGCAGCGCTTTCAGCTGCTACTTGCCGACCGAATTTCTTACTTCTTTTTATGTAGACACAGTCAACAACATGAATTATGACAAATTTAAGGCTACAGGTTGAGGTTCTGGAAGTTCAGTTCATGATAATCATTTACAAATGAGAAACAACATTTGTCAAAGTAAGCAGCTATGTCTATAAGTACTTTGGAGCCGTAGTCCTTTCAACAAAATAAGATACAAAATAAATTCCAGACATTATTTGTTGAAACTTCAGCATTAAAATGAAAAAATTTCAAAAACAACCCATGCCCCACTGTGCCCAGCGCTTTATTTTGGGTAAAAATTAATTGACTTTGCTTTAAGTTGCCCAAAAAGGAACCAACAGCCTCGCGTAGGCAAATTAGCTTTTGCTGTTCGGAGTGTTCAGAATTTCCTGGGAACACAATTAACCAAAACTTGTCTAAGGCGTTAGAGGGGCAGCCTACCTTTACAGTTAGCTGGCAAATTGAGTTTCCGAAAAAGGGCAACCAACGGCAGCGGCAGCAGCAGGAGCAGGAGCAGGACCTACCTGAGTCTTGAACACCAAAGATTAATGGCCACACACACTAAAAGAGTTTTGGGGCGCTGCAGTAGCGATTGCTTAGACAGTTCCTGGTATTAATTTTGAATTCATAATTCAAAACTCATTCAGGACGGCGGCGGCACTGAAACTCTTTTTTGATACCCCAAAAACTTTTGACAGCATTTAGTTGCGGCCGACTGACCTTCAAGCACTTAGCAGGCGCCGCGGCAGACGGCGAAGAAGACGTACCACATCGTCGCGGCGAAACCTAAAACAAAACCACATGACGTCGACATTTATGAGCGGAAAGACGGACCGGACCGTTCAACAAGTTAACGCCAAGTCTGGACCAGGTTTGGACGGTTATACAAATTGTGCCAACATTTTTATGACTTTTCAACACATTTTCAGAGGCTGCAACCGTTAAGCCTAGCACTTGAAGAGGGGCGCCAGTCCTTCGAGCAGAACCAAGAGTTGATATGGTCTGTGATATTTCATTAAATCGTTATAAAAAGTGTCTGCCAGTTGTCTACCAAATGACCAGACGGTGGCAACATGGTTCGGTTAATAACTTTTTTTAATGTGCCAACTTCAGTCAATTGAACAGGTTACCTGGCGGCATTTGGCCACAAATGATTCATCAGACAAAAGCCGAACGCTCAGCAACAACAACAACATCGGCAACAGGACGGGGGGCGCCATCTAGCGGAGACAATAAGTGTTGAATAACAGTTAACATTATTTTTATGGTTAATTCAAAACAGCAGAGTTGCAGAGCAAACAGAGTCGTCTTTCTACACTGTACAAAAAAGTGCACATCATAATTTTCAGTTTCATGGCCAGCGCCACTAGCCAGCGAAGGTGACCGCTTTTCATTAACAGCCAATTCACAATGTAATTAGTTGGATCTACACTATTCTTTTTTTAAAGTGCACACAAAAGGGTTGCCAAAACTAATTTCAGATATGCATCGGTTGTTGTCGTTTTTGGTTGCTGTTGTTGCGCTGCAACACGCCCTCCATTGTGGCCCTGAAGAGGTCGCTTCTGTGTTGGGGCACAGCTTAGACCTCTCTCCCGAGTCAGCAACTGCGTCTGAATTCAAAACCAATCTGCAGCAACATGCAAAAAGCCAAGCCGCGGCAACATGTTGCTCGTGTGTGTGCCACATCGATTGCCGTGGTAACGTAAAAGTTATATACAAAAGTAATATTCGTCATAATCATAATGATAGGCTTTCAGAGCGAGGCAGCAGCAGCAGCCGCCGCCATTGCAAGTTGATTATGATGATGACTCGCGTCCTTCTTTTCCAGCAGCAGCAGCAGCAACTCACAAAGTAGCCGCAGACGGCACTGCGGCGGCGTCGGAGGGGGGGGGGGAGGCAATTCCCAGTCGTCAGTCTTACGTACGACGTCCGCACGATCCATGCAAATTAAATGAAACGTACGAAGCTAAAAAAAAGTTCCCATGACTTTGGACTTTGTGTTGGAGATTGGGAGATGCCAGGCCGGAGTCGGGCACAGGTCCAACGTGCGCTGCAGAAAACTGGCTGTTTTGGCTGCACCTCATTTTTTCCCATTCATGCATTCAATTCACTCTCGTTGTTGTTGTTGTTGCTGTTGTTGCTGGCCGCGTTCAAGTGTCATAAATCCTTTGGCTTAATAATATGCACCTTGCTTTGAGGCTGAGCTCGACACGGGGCCCATATATGCTTTTTCAGTCGGAGCTTCAATTATGCTGGCGATTTGTAGTTGCTGTAGTTTCAGTGCTGTGGTACTGCCGCCTGGTGTCTTCTTGCGGTGGCGTTTATGTGGCAGCAATTATGGCACAAATTTATTTTATTAAATTGAGAATTGGGTTACGTTCGAACGAAGAAAGTCGAGAACAATTTTTGAAAAATTATAATTATATTGCAGTTGAGGCGAAATGAAATGATTACTTGACCTTGACTTCGGACACCAGGGTAATTGCGATTAGGTTCGATTTCTAGAGATTGTCGAAGTCATTTATCCTTACATCATTTACTATTACGCTTTTTACAAGCCAAAATATTGTAGATGGTAGATTAGTTTACTGCTTTACAGATAATTCTTTGTGGTTTTTGGTTAATTCTGTTCATTTGTATCAATTTCAATGAATTCCAGCAGAGCTGTTAACTACAATCTTAAGTAATCGTTATTTTAATTTAATTACTCTTACATTTTCTTGAATAATTGTACTTGTAAAGGGGAATTATAAAGTAATTATGCTTGAATTGTTGAATTATTCATATATTTGTAGCTGAAAACAGCAATGTTTGCCCATGATTTTTAAGTAATTGTTACTTTAATTTAATTACTATTACAATTACTTGAATAATTGTGCCGGTAAAGCGGGATTATTAAGTAATTGTGCTTGAAATATTAAATTATTCATATATTTGTAGCTGAAAACTGCAATGTTTGTCAATGATTTTCAAGTAATCGCTATTTTAATGTAATTACTCTTACAATTACTTGAATAATTGTACTTGTTAATTGGCATTATTGAGTAATTGTGTTTGATATATCGAATTATTATAGTATTTGTGGTTGAAAACTGCAATGTTCGCCAATGTTTGGAATAATTATCCAACTTTATAAGAATCAGACACATTTCCACACACAAGGCAATCATTTTAGTTAGATTTTTATTACCATGATCAGCAATCAACTAAACTTAATGTTGATCTTCAAATAATCATAGTTTTTACCTGCAATTACATGAATAATTTAACTTTCAAAGCAATTTTCTACAATATCAGAAAGGTTAGCAAGGATTTTGTGACAAAAACCTTTTTTTGTTGGTGTATCACCTTTCAACCCTCTACTAGTGCCAACTGGAAAACCAATCTACATCAATATACAATATCCGTTCCAGCAATTGATCTTCCAATTAGAAGACCAGTCACCCCTAAAGATGCTAGCGATACGTTGACGCTACTCAACGCTAGAGGGCCGAGTCTGAGTGTACAAATCATATTGGAAAATATTCTAGAAAGATTTTTGTATGCCACATAATTCACCAGAAGCATTTCTGAATAACGGCATTTGACTTGCAGTCAGCACTTGCACCTACACACCCCACCATTCATCTCTCCCTCTCTTCGTGTGCAAAAAGCAAAACTAATTACAATTGACAGGCAATTGTGTCAGCCCCCTAGAACAACTAACCAACTTCTTACTCCCTCAAGTCACCAAGAGCAATTAGTTAAGCCAAAAGAGCAGAGCCAAAGAGAGGGAGAGCGATATAAGGCTCGAAAGGAGCGTACAAGCGAATTGTGAACTATAATTAAACATTTGCTAATTACTCAAGAGAAGTGCTGGGGACAAGGGACTGAAGGGGTTTCTACAAGAACAACAACAAAAAACTGCCACCTTCAAATGGACACAAAATACTGAGGGTCAGTTTGGTTAAGGTTGCACTGTGGGTTCAACACTCTTGTAAATGGGATCTATAAAAATTGATAACGGATTAAGTTAAATTTAGAGAACTGATTCTTAATTTAAGAAAAAATTACTTTAGAAGTTATTTGAGATGATAAGGTATATTTTAAAAGGATTTCTGCTTTATTGGAGCTTAACTAACTTTTATATTTTATTATAATTCATATTACCATCAAAAGCCAAGATCAAGAAATAAACTTCTTCCTTTTGTGATCTGAAGAAAGTTTTGGGTAACAAAAAAAACAAACAGTTTAGAGTAGGAAATGGATCTTTAACTCAGAAAGAGTACCTACAGGAATATGTATAAATACAACTATTATTCTTCAAAGTACCACTGTAAGTGGACAAGTACTTCCCCAAGGGTATTCCAATCTAAAGGCAAAAGTGTACAACTTGAACAATACACCGTGAAAAAAAAACAATTTATTATTCAAAGCAAATTTCCGTACAATTTGTCTGCACAACTTTTTCTCAGTGCATCTGTTGTAGCCTACACCCAACAGCCAGTTGAACACCCCCTGGAGGTCAGCTAATTGAACGCTTTTGGACTGTTGCCAATTGAGAACTTCATTTCGATTTCACAGCGGGAGTCGTTTTGATATTTCAACTGATTTATAGCGAAATTTGCATATATGCAATAGCATTTATAGATATATATTGCTCGATTTCCACTTATGAGTGGTACTACTTAGACAACTTCTACTCCACCTACTTTGCCTGCGTCTTTATTCCACTTGAATTGCAAGCAAGTTCGTTGCCTGAGTCTTTCGATACGCAGACGTTCTGGCCTGTTTGAGCACTTAAGTGGATTGACTTTGTCTCCCTCTCTCTCACTCTCTTGCTCTTTCTACTTCTTTATGAAAATGCGTTAATTGAACTTTTGTTGAGACAAAACTGTTATGCCAGTGCTAGACCAAGTCTCAATTACAACAAAAAAAAAAAAGAAAAAAAAAGCATGCGGCATTTTGTGTTCATTTCGGTGCGGTTATGAAAGCAGACAGCAGCGAATCCGACTGAGGCAGCGACTCGACTGCAAATATTTGCGTATCTTTTGTTGTTGTTTTTCGGTCTGTTGTGCAACTAATTAGTGCACAATGCAGCTGTTTTGATAATTTAAAAAGTGTATGGTGTTTGGTAAGGGTATGCCTGAATATTTACAAAATATAAAATATAGGAAACATTTTGATAAAAAAGGGGAGGTTGTTAGTCTTAACTGTAAGTCAGAAAGAACTAGAGGATTTTCAGAGAGCCTCTAGAGGATTTAGGAATTGAATTTGTAAAAAGTTTGGGTTGTCAACTCGATTGAATTAACTCAGTTGAATCGATAGAGCATCAGCACAGAATCAGATAAATAAAAAATCTCCAGGCATAATATAGAGTTTTTTAAGCAATACCAAATTCCAAAAAATTTAAGAAAGTCGATAGAAGTCCTGTTAAGTATTCGGTTTGAGTCCCTGAAGCTAAATGAACCATTATCAATCCAAGTAAATGGGCAGCCCCTAGCGGCCTTGCAATTTTGGTTATCTTTTTTCAACTTAAAGAGCATCCGCTCTTCGTTCCTAACAAAAACCTTCTTCCACCACCATTCACCTTTCGTGCTTTTTGTATGTTCTCTGTGATATTGCACCCAGGAATTGTATTTTGCATGCGATCGCGATGCCCCGTCGCTGATTATTTAGAAAAAAAAAACAATTTTTTTTTTTAATTTAGTAATTTTTAGCTTTTTGTTGTAGCAATTTTCATTTGCACTCGACGCTGGAATATAATTTGTTGTTGTTGTTGCTTCTACAATTAATTATATGTTAATCGCAATGCATGCTAATTACCCCCCTCCAATTGTAACCCTGACTGCGAATATGCGTGCGTTTTACAATAATACTATTTTTTTTTCTTTCTTTTTTGTTGCTCTGTGCATTCAATTGAAAAATTACAACTTTTGCTTTGCCTTTTTGCTGATTTGCGTAGATTTCGTGTTTCAATTGCCGCTCCTTTGCCTCAGTTTACATCACCTGAAGTTAAACTTAAATGCGTCTAATTGCTAAGATTGGCTGCTTTATTATTGACTCGCCAAGGCAATTAAAGTAGAGATAGAGAAAAATATTTGTAAATTAAAAAAAAGACTATAGAAATTGCAAAAATTTTAAATGTATCGAAATTATACAGTAAGAGAGAAAATTGTAATATTTATTTGATTAATTAGATGGTGGAAAATGACCGGGAAATGATATATTTGTATAACGCAAAAAAAAAAGAGTAGAAATTTCAATTGCAGCTACAAATTTCATAAGTTTTTTAAGTTGTTTTTGTTGAAATCTTAAACTCTTAAGTTGTAAGTTTGGACTGGATTTGCATAAGTTTTCATGATCGAGCTTTTAGATGGACAAGCTGGAACTTGCATTGATTTTTTTTATAGCAATTAAAGTGTAGTTCCTAGTTCAGATAAAAATTTAGTTCCTTCATGCATTTTACCACTCTGACTTACTTAATATTGTCATAACTCAAAATAAGTAAAGGAGTCGATTCCATTTGAAACAATAATTTTTCTCAATAGACATTATTTTTCGATCGATCATTCGTACTGCAGCTATATGCTTTAGTCATCCGATTTTGACAAAATTTTATAGAGTTGTATGACAGCATATCAAATAAATAAATGTCAATTTTAAGGTCATTTCCATTGAAAACAAAAAAGTTTTCTCACTAAGACTACTTTTTGGACTCTACTTTTCTATGACAGCTATGCTATATAGATGACCGATTTCAACCAAACTTGTCAAAATCATGGAAAAGCATAGCAAACTAAGAAATACAAAGTTTGGAGGCGCTTTCATTTAAAACAAAAAAGTTTTTCTTACTAAAACTAGTTTCTCGACCGATCATTCCTATGGCAGCTATAACTTATAGTCCTTCGATTTTGACAAAACTTTAAAGAATTGAGTGAAAGCTCATAAAAGTAATATATGCCAATTTTAAACAGGTTCACATTGTAAACCAAAAAGTTTTTCTTACTAAGACCTAACCTTACTTTTCTATGGCAGCTATACTATATGGATGTCCGATTCCGACCAAACTTGGCAGAATCATGGAGAGGCATTGAAAACTAGCAAATACGGAGTTTGGAGACGTTTGCATTGAAAACAAAAAAGTTTTTCTCACTAAAACTAGTTTTTTGACCGATCGTTCCTATGACAGCTATATGCTAAAGTCATACGACTCGAACGGTTCTGATAAATGTACATCGTACTTTTGCCACTAGACTTCGCGCAAAGTTTGGTGAAGATAGATTTCAAACTGACGGAGCAGATAGCATAGAAACAGACGGACGGACAGACGGACAAGGCTAAATCAATTCAGCTCGTCGTGCTGATAAAGAATATATATACTTTATGTGGTCGGAGATGCTTTCTTCTATGCGTTACAAGCATCCGCACAATTTTATAATAACCTCTTATATAGGGTATTAAAATGTCCTAGCACCAATCTTTTCTGATAAAGAGCGCTATGTAGAATACAGAGTGGTGGGCATGCCCTTGCAACCTTTGCTCCGAGAATTATTGTAAGACAACTGACTCCGCGCAGTAGCATCGATTCTTGGCGCCACAGCGCACAAGGAGGCAGAACGACAAGTGCAAGTGCCTCACTTTAAAGCGACTTAAAACCACAAATTTCTTGAATATCGGCAAAAGGTGATCGAGACGACTGCAAAAACAGATATATGTATGCAGTGTGAGTGTAGCTTTTCAGCTCGAGCCTTGCTTATAGGGGAGGTTGTTTACTATTATTGTATTTGGCTTGCTTCCAAACTCATATTTCCTACCCACCACTGATCTAGATAATCAATAATTGGCCTTAAAATTTACTTTGTTACTTTTTGTGTGCCAGTACCCCATTGTTCAACGAAGTAGCTCCTGAACTGCAAACGCAATTAGTGTTAGTTTTATGCAAAACAAAGTTCAAATCATGACCTTCTCCCAACTTGACACTGACACACCAAAAAGGTACTGTAATAAAATCCAAACAAAAGCCAAACGGACTGCTCAGGTTCGTGTCAAAGCAAAGCTTAATATTACTTTCAGTTTTCAGATTTGAATAGAGAATTAGCAATTTGCATGCAATTTCAGATGACACCGGCAGCAAAATAATGATGACGACGACAATAATAATTGAGCTGGGAGTGCAATGCTGGCCGTTTTCCTATTTTTGTCAACGGTTTCAATGTCAATTTGTTGCATCCCCGACTGAGGGAAGAATGTCAACAATCAACTGAATCTGCGGCTTCTTCTGCCTGGGACTCGGGCTGCTACCATCATGTATTGTAGCTCGTTTAACGCTGTCAGTGGAATCGGACTTCAGAAACTCTGACATGGCCAACTTGTTTTTTCTGCCTTCTCCTTTTGACATTTTGTCTCTCTTCTCCGGGTTTGCCGCTTTGATTTCGCATTATTATGAATGAATGGGTGGGGGGGAATGGGGAAAAAATCATCATAACAAGGTAAAAATGTTCAGTATGATTTTGATCCTTGACTTTGATCTTTTGGCCAGGGCGGCGAAGTTGAAAGCATATTTCAACTAAGAGTATCGTCCGCTCCCTCTCGTCAGCTGAAAGCTAATTAGAGTTTGCTTCCAGTAAAAGTTTATGAAGTGCAACGAGGGTAAAAAAAAAACAAATATGAAATGCAAAAACGAGGCGCGCCATCTAGATCGCAGCTACTAGATATGGAAATGAGGAAAAAGTTGCGTGTTTTTTTTAGTGCTCCAAAAAGAAAAAGTGCGAAAAGCGCAGACGTAAAACAAAGCGAAACCCATAATGAAATTCAAAAATGATTTGGCGAATGCAAAAGTGCAAAGAAATAATAATGAGCTTTATTGCAGGCACAACACGTCAATCGCAATAATTGTACACACTAATTGTTTATGCAATTATTATTGCTGGTAATTACCCTGACTAATGTGGGGCAAAATGTTTGTGAATAATACGAAATAGGAGGACGACGACGGGGGAGGCGGGGAGGGAGCAAGAACTGAATATTCCATTCAAACAAATGCTCTGAAAATTTTCCAATTACTTTGTGCTGACCAACTGCCTCAGACAATCAAATTATTGGCTCAATATCCGCTCGAGATCCGAAGATTTTGCCCCCTCCTGCTGTTCGAAAGGATGAGCAATACAATTAAATTTCGTTTAATTTTATTCTTATTTATATAAAACGCACACACAGCAAGTGCCCTTTGAGACAAGCGGAAGGGAGGCAGAAACTGCCTCTATTTTACTTCTTCTTCTGTTTTTTTTTGCACAAAAATCCCCTTAGACAGGCGACTCTTGTTTACATTCCCACGTCCCACGTCTCCGTCTCGGGGCGCACCTTGCTGCCGCATATTCAAAGAGCCAGAAATAATAAATAATAATGAGTGCCCATCAATGGGATAATGCGAAATGAGTTTTGAGATCCTTTTGGGTTTTGCTGTTCGAGTGTAAGTAATGTGTCAGTTGGCAGTGAAAGTCCTGATCCTGACTACCTGCCTTTGCCTTGTTGGCCAATTCTTCATGCATTGCAGGTGATTGCGTATGCCCGAAAAGAGGTTCCCAGACTTCTTAGTTGGGTCGTCTTATGCAAAAAAATGAGGATATTTGCATGGGAGAGTGTTTTGTGGTTCAAGGTTAAGCAGGAAAGTGCAATTTCATGCTGACAGGTTCGGAGGCAGAAATGGAATTTGGAAAAGAAGAAGATTGATGTATTGAACCATTTAATGTACCTTTTTACATATAAAACATAACAGCCAAGATTCCATTTTAGCTTTGGCAAAAAATTGTGCGAACTAGAGAAGAAACCGGACGAGTTTTCACAAGGTAAAATTTATATTATTCCGTAAGGTAAATCCAAGTCTATTAGGAACTAATCGGAGCTCACTTAGTTCTGGTTGCCATGACTAGGCCAACAAATGGGTCCAACTCTCAGCCTAAGATAGGTCTCTTGTAATGGCATGCACTGCCAAAAATACATCATATAGGGTACTTCTCTTACTCAACCATTCTAAGGAAAGGCAAACATATTTTCTACTTTGAATTCACACAAGTGATGCACTTAGAAGTTCTTTAATGATGTATGTACTATGTTTATGCTGCATCAACAGAAAGCAGCCTTGCGGCAGCGAACTTTCTTCTGCTCATAACTTTGTTTAATGCTTTATCTTGGAAAATGATAAATTTGAAACCTTTTGTCCAACCAAATTAACTATAATTTTAGTTATATTAGTTTTCTGAGGTAATCTAGCAATTACAGTGATTCAAAGCATCCAAATCTAGCAATATTTCACTCAAAATTTGTTCTCAAAGACTTGTACCAAAGAATATGTTTTCTTTTCATCATCAACAGTTTTCCTCAATATAGGTTAATTACCTACTAAAGCATACAATTTGTTAACCTCCTGCACCTGGACCCGAACCGCACCCCTTCTTTATGGAAAAATGTTCGGTTTAAAAAAGGAAATTAAGCATTATTCGACTAGTTAAATGTCTTAGATTTAAATTTATAAGTCTAAAAATGTTTGTCAGCCGTGGTAGAGTTCTTATGAAAGATAACTATAATGAATGAGATCCTTACGGGTGTTTGATTAATTTTGTAAAAGTGCTTCTTAAGCAGGGCGCTTTCTTCTCATCAAAAATATGTTTAAATTCTTAGCAATATTGTCCCAACGTCCATAATAGTCCATATACCAAGCTTCTATCCAAAACCTAAGGCTAGATAAGTAAAGGAACCTGTCCGAGCCAGATCGGACCAAAACTGATCTGCTGATTGATCTCTAAAGGAATCATCTCCGACCACATAAGATATATATGTATGTATATTCCTGATCAGCATGATGAGCTGAGTCTATGGAGCTTGGTTCGTCCTTCCGTCTGGCTGTTTCAGTTTAGAAGCTATTGCTATATATCGCTATATATAAAGCTTAATATGATTTGCACTCTGTTGAAGCCGCCCGGATTTAGTGACTATTTTTATATAGGTACTATGTACCAAAGTTACTCACAATATTTAGTTTGCGCAAAAGACAGTCAGAAGGAAAGGGAATGGTAAAGATCAGATGAGCGGTGGTCGAGTTAAAGGCAAAAGAATGAGCTTACATAGCATCAAAACTCATACTGAACATCCACTTTCCTGGGTACAGAGTTTATTACAGACTTTCTTTATTGTTTGTTATCCGTATTCTTTACTCTCGAGTAAAAAGCATAAGACATAAGTTCTAAATGTTCCTGGCATTAAAAAACTGTTTCAAAACATGTCTCCTCCCCGCTTAAATTCTAGTTTTACTATCAATGTGTTACCAAATGATCTTTCCCACAGTTAGTATGACACTCTCACAGTTCACGTTTATCTACAAAGAATTTCACAAAAAATAAAGGCCACAATTGTGGTTTTAATGCGGTGTGTGGTGCTTGGTTTCCCAAACTGTATCATTGCCAATAAAAAACCTGTGACTGTCTACATTTTCCCACCCAGTTCAGCCAGGTTTTCCCTCCGCCCGCAAATTCTACTCAAATTTTATTGCCATTTTTTTTTGTCAGTTATTTTTTAACAATTTAAAACTAATTCTTTTCCCAAGAAAACACTCGAATTTATGCTGGCAGCCATTAAAATGCCCCTTTTTTTTGGTACAAAATCACCAAAAAAAAACCCAAATACGTTACAAAATGTTCACAAAAGAAACTCTGTCAAGAGGTTAAAATGTCACTTAAGAGGATTTTTTTCAGATTTTTTAGCAAAAAAATTGCGCGTAAATACGCCAGCTGCCTAAATGGCGAGGTGGCAAAAGGGGTGGAAAGCAATAAGAGAGAGAGAGAGAGGCGGCAGTTTTTGAAAATTGTAGTTTTCAACCCTGCTTTGCATGGAATGATGATAGGCAAAAATGAAAAGTAAAAATCAAAGGCCAATAAAAAATGTCTACCATGCCGATATGATTGTGAATATCACGCAGTGAAACTGAAAACGAAATCAGCGCGTGCTCAAAGCACCTTTGAGCCCAACCGAACACAGCGCACAAAAAAGGATGCGTCGCTGAGCGTGCTGAGCATGCGCTGCCCGCCCGATCCTTGCTTATTGTGTAACCCAATCCGCTGTTAGGGTTAGAATATCTCACTTTCTCTCCCTCCTCTTTTTAAAATTTGTTGAAAACGTTTGTGTCACTCACAAATGTGGCGGAACAGCACTTCGTACTACCAAAATATTCTCGCATTTATCATCATTAAAAGGCGGGTCCCTTAGCACACGACGCCGCGAAAGGCTTGTGGCTACCAGCAGCAGCAGGAGCAGGAGCCGGAGCAGCTGCCTCTATTTGTATAGAAATTAGATTTGACATGCAAACATCGAGTGAGCGAGTTACCGAGGGGGCGTCCTTTCAGTGAAAGGATTTCCAATATTTTTGAATTCACTGTCAACTTCCTTGTAATCGGAGCCTCGAAGTGAAAGTAATTTGCGACAAATTTCCACACAAAACACACACAGTAGTGAAAGCCATGCAAATGCTTTCCAGCTGCAGTACCTCCGTCTTGATTCAATTTCATTTCGCTGGATGTCTGGCAATGTGAAAAATTTTGTTAACTGAAAATGTTAACAAGCAAAATTAATGGGCCCTGAAACATGAAAACTAATAAATATAATTTATGTGCTTGCATCACTCGAACAGATTTTAATTTAGATGATTTAGCCGAGATATTGTGCTAAGTGCATAATTATAGTAGAATGTGTGGGGTAAGAATGAAGGAAGGGAGCCAGAAAACGGGTTCTCTAGTGGATGAAAATGCCTGAACTAGATGACTGATTTAGGTCAGGAATATGCTTTGAGAAAATTGTTACAAATAATAATCACCATATGATTTTAAAGAAGAACCAAGTAAAGATTTTGCCCTCTTTTGGTTTCAGAAGGCTCAAGAGCCTCTTTCATTATTCATTAAAAAAATGTAATAAATTAAGAGTGACCCAGTGTAAACCGTACCGAAACAGACCAAACCGTCGGTTTGAAAACTGAGTGAACCACTGAACCGAACAACTCTTTATTTCCGACAGTGGTAAATATCTTCAGACACACATTCACAGAGATTTTCATGATAAACCGGCATTGTGTTATCTTTAAAAAAACAAAAAGTGAAATTTTTGCAAATGTTACACGCACACAATAAGCTCAGCAAACTGTTTATGACTTCAGACAAGCCATCAGCACTAACTCATGAACGACAAAGCAACTCTAGTTAATGATATATTTTGATATACTGATATATGGGTAGTTGCGTGACTTGAAACTCGATCAATTTTTGAAAATTATATAGATCGAACACTTCAAAAGATAAGGAAATTTGCCATAGTATTAAAATGAGATGGATTATCGTATAAAAGATGCCATCTATCGCATCTATCTATCTACGTGTGAATAGGATCGAATATTTCAAAAAATCGTAAAATTTGAATAGTTCAATGACCCCTGACGTGAATTCGACCATGTCACGTTGAGTCACGATTTGGACGGGAGCAATTATATAGTTTCGAGCTTGAATATCCGCTATTCGTGCCTTTTTCGTGAGTGTATTATTATCAAACATCGTAGCCTCACGATATTTTTTAAATTTTGTTGTATTTTTCGACATGAAAATGTTCTCCGAAAAAATGGTACGGGCACACTCAAATGAAATGAAATCAACTTTTGCAAAAACAACAAGAATTGCGAAAATTATGAGTTTTTCAATTCCAAAAGACAAAATAAACAAAACCTTTTGAAAGGAAATGAAGGTTATGAATTGGTAAAACCACAAAACAGAATAAGCAAAGTGCCCAAAACATTCTCAGCTATGACAGTTAAAGACAAGGCCCAAATTTTTACATATTCCACAAATATGCACAACAATAACGTTGCCCGAAAAAGATAAGGAGAAGATTGCCTTATAGCAACTGCAATCGATTGCCAAAATATGGATCTTGAAACCTTTATGAATCGTGAGTGATGCAAAACTCTTTAAAGATTACGTGCGTGAATTACGTTCTTGAATCGTTCGTGCGCCGTAGCAGAAAATTCGCTCACGCAATCAGCTCTACTTTCAAGATTTAACAGAAGAGGGGAGTGATATGTTCATGTGATAAGTTCATTTGTAGGTAATAATATTTATTTACATAAAAATAACTCGTGCGTGTCCGTGTCAGGGCATAAAACACGAATCGCACGCAACTCTAGAAGAGAGTATTTTACAGTCGAGTTTGACCGACTTTTTACTTGCTGGTTTTTTTTATAGCTAAGAGCAATATTCAGGCCAATTTGCTGAAAAAATACAATTTTTTTAGATTTAGCTAATTTTCGGTGCATGTTCCGAGTTGTTCTGGTCCCAAACCTTCTTTGAATCGATTCTCAGACTAGGGAAATAGTTTAGTTCACCGTCCTTGAAGCGTACAAGTAACACATATATAAAAACGATCTCTTACAAATACTTCCATAGATTCCCCGTCTAGTTTTTCCAACCGTTTTTCTTCAGTTTTACACTCAACAGACCGATGTTAAGACAAATGAATTAATTCAATATTGCGTTTAATTAGATATATTCAAGCCAAATAAACTGTTCGGTTCAGCCCACACTCCTTCTGCCCGCTCCTCTAAAATTACCCACTTCGTACCCACATATTTTCACTTCATTTTCGCAAATTCAAATTGCAATAGAAATATATAAACTTAGTTAAATATATGTATTTATTATAAAAATTTACGCAATTTCTTCTTTGCTTTTTGATGTTTGCTTTGATAATGTGCGACTTGTGGGCTAAATAACTGCAATTACCAAAGCGCGATTCGAGCCGATGCACATGCAAAGTTCGACAGAGATAAACATAGGCAGAGAGAGAGAGAGAGAGGAAGAGGGAGAGGTAGAGATACAGGTGAGCAGCAGGTGCCTGGCACGAAATTTATGCAAACAAGCAGCGAAGTGTAGAAAGGCGTGCCCCCAGCGCGGGGGTGTGAGGCAAAGTGAGGTAGTCCACGCACTGCGCATTATAAGCGCTAATTGTGCTCAGTGTATGCAAAAGCCCTGGATCTGGATTTGGATTGCGTGCCAAATGCCCATTAAGAGGCTAGCACCGAGCGCACCGCTATTTAAATGAAGAGAGGAGCTTTTGGAGTTTATGCTTGGGCGATCTAATGACATGCACTGGGCGTTCTTGCTGGGAGTGCGTTGTGCCTTGGCCAGGGCCTGGGCCTGGGCCTGGATATGACAATAGCAGCAGCACCAGACGATCTATGTACCGGCTATAAATTCTCGTCTTGCACCCACAAAAGATCACAAATCGCAACAATAATCACTTGCAACTCCGCATTGTCTGGCCGTGTTACAGTTACACTTTGTCTTCTACATACGCAGCGGGTGCGCAGTCAAAGGCAGGACAAAAGCCAAATTGCACTTTGCCATTGTCCTTTGCGCAATCTGGTGTTCCCACGGCTGTGCAGGATGCTTCTGTTCTTGGTCAGACCATAAGCAACACCTCTTTTGATTTCCACCACACCTGGTGTGCCGCACAGGCACAGAAAGAGAAGCGAGATTGATGCATTTGATGTTGCAGGTTTCGCTCCGTACTTAATTAAATACCCAAAAAAAGAGAACTGACACAAATTTATGACCCAGTCGATGTACCTTTTTCTTCAACTTCCTCGTAATTGTTGTGCAGCTAAAAATCTAATAATTTCTGCGTTTGCACTGTTCTAGAGGGGTAGGGGAAGTGAACACCTCGCAGAGTGTCACCTCAGTCCTAGTTGGCGGCTGATCTAAGAATTTTAGAGCATGCAACAGGCAGGGATTTGATCAACGAAGCGGAAAATTGGCCCGGATAAACCGCAATGCTTAAGATTTGACGATTAAAAACTAAATGGATAGTTTCCAGGAATTGCGGTAAAAAATTGTAGAGTATTTAGTGTAGTACTTATCAAAATGGGGCTGGCTTGGATTACAAGTTCAAACAGAGATTCAAACGAAGATTAATGAGTTATCTTCTGCTTTAATTGAGTTGCCTCAGGTGGAAATGAAGAATTCATTTATTTTATGTAAAATATCATTTGCTGCAGCTGAGAAGTTCAAGAGTCTACAGCTGTTTAGAGAAAACCTCAACTGAGAAAAACTGTAACTGATTTAAGGAGTTTAACAAATTTCTGCGGAACTAACTATAGTTTTTAGAGCGAACTTAAACATTTTTATGATTTTTGCCATCGATCCTTTTGAGTAAGCCTTTTGTTAATGTAAACTCTGTCGTCTTTGCCTTAGATAAATTTCGAGTACTTAGTATCGAGTTCTAAGTCTCGAGTACTGAGTATCATGTTTAAAGTATAGAGTAATCCAAGTAATCAGATTTCAATATCGAGCACCGAATACTTAGCATCGAGAAGTCGTCATAGAATACTGAATATCGAGTACTTAGTATCAAGTACTGACTATGGAATACTGAGCATTGCTTCCTGCGGTTTGACAACAGCTTATCGAAAATCGAGTTCTAAGTCTCGAGTACTGAGTATCGTGTCCGAAGTATCAAGCACTAGTACTGAGTATAGTGTTCTAAATTTCGAGTACTGAACATCGTGTTCTAAGTATCCAGTTCTCACTATTAAATATCGAGCATCGAATACTTTGCATTGAGAACTCATTATCGAATTCTGAATATGGAGTATTGAGTATCGAGCACTGAGTATTGAATACTAAGCATCGATTCCTGTGGTTTAATTACTGATTATCGAGTTCCGAAAGTACTCATTAAGATGATTTTTGTTAAAATGATCTTTCATATGTTGGCTGGATAAGCTTCGCTTTAAGGTGCAATGGTCTTTGAAGATTTATAAATTACACTCAATCTTTGTTGTTCAAAAGCTACTTTTAATCAGGCTGCAAACCCAAAAATATTTTGGGAGCTCCGGCTCGCGGGTTTGAACTAACATTTTAAAATGGTTCAGGTTCAGAATCTTGAGGTTTAAGGTTTTTGGGAGACGGTTTTGGTTCGAACCTTGCTTCAGCCCTTGTTTAATACAAGTTTATATAGTAATCGACCTAAAAACGAAATAAACTGTAAGGAAATTGCGTCGACTTACGTACCAAATGTGTTTCCACAGTAATGTTAAGCTCTTATTTTGTGAATAATTCAATAAGCTTTGGAGAAAAGGCTCTTAAAAAACAGAGGCTTATTTGTGGAGGGATTCTAATGGTAATTCTGAACATTATTATAGATGCTTGCATTAAACTTTCCTGCCGATTGTAAGACTCAGTCCAGTTCCAGAACCATAAGGATAACAGAAGAAGTTGCTTGGAGATAGATCAAATTTTTTCATGTCTTTAATTTTTGTGAACCGAACCGAAATTATAGGTTCGGAACAGGTTCAGGTTCAGCTTTAGTACCTTAAGAGGTTCGGTTCGAGGTTCGGTTCACAGTAATCTGAAAGTCGGAACTCCGGGTGCGAACCGGTTCGGTTCAAAACCGGTTTGCAGCCCTGCTTTTAATAACTGAGAGTATCGTCACAGTGTAAGGCGGTATTTACACGGTGAAACTAATTTCATGAAGTTGTTGAAAAAGCTTTCACAGTGTATATCCAGTCTAAGTTGAACTGGGACAAGATTTATTGTATGCATTTTTAAAGGGTATGCTCCCTTTGTAATACCAATGTTTTTATTGTTTGTTTAATAGGGAAACTGCTAAAAGTTTCTACTCATTTCCGAAGCTACAGAGAATTTTTTAAGTATTTTTTCTGTCCGTTAACTATAAATTCAAATGTAATGCCCAAGTAAGTCTTTTTAAACTTTCTGTTGCAATTTCCCCTATTTTATTACCTCAACCTTTCATAATTTTCACACTTCAAACTCATCGCAAATCAAAAATTTTCCATATGAACAGCCTTACAAAATTGTTGCCTTCAAACATTCCTCAATCGGCGTTAAGAATATAAGAAAAAAAAAACTTACCCACATTGCGATATCCTGCCGTTATTATTTCAAGCATCAGTTACTCAGGGGACATTTCAACGCCTTGGCCTGAAAATATTTTCCACCACATGCCGTGCCTCTTCAGCCAATGGAAATGTGTCTGGTTGGTTGCTTTTTTAAGAGTCTGCCCCATGCACAACCTACAAAAAAAAAAACAACAAAAAATCAAATCATAAAATGTTATCAGCCTGCTGGAGTGTGCGTATTGGGCCTGACGACAACCCCTAGGGGGGAATATTAAAATGAAGGCAGGCGTTTTTTTTATGGTATTATGTAAATCAACCCCTTTTTTGTTGCGGTGGAGAAGCTTATTCAAATGGCGGAGAGGGTTAACGGCAGAGAGAAAGTCATAAAAAAAGGGTTGTTGGTGTGATTGTATGCTTTGCTATTCATAACGACAAGGCTTATGTAAATGGGGTGGGGGGTTCGTTGGAAGTCAACCCTTTGAGAGATAATGCTAGAGGAATTTTGATTGGTTTATTGAAATTGCAGTGAGTTAACAAAATGGTGTCAAAGTATATATACATTCATTTATTTATATTATTCAAGGAAAGTTCTTATCTTTCAACCAATCAAAAACAACTTAAAATTAAATATTCTTTCAATTCCAAAAAGATTATAAGCTTAACTTAATTATCCCCCCTTTTGCCTTCTTCCATTCTAGTTTCAAATTTAAAATTCGTTCAAAGTCAACAAACTAACTTAACGAACCATGAAACTGAACACAAAGATGAAACTTTGACTGCTGCTGATGCTGTTGACACAAATATGCGCGATGTCAGCGCAAATCACAGCAGTTTCTCCACTGCATCATCAGCAGCATCATCATCATCATCAACATCCAACCAGGAGAAGGAGCTGGCCGAGATGCAGCCAGAACTAATGCTTGAACTGAACCTGCAGTCGTGTGATGAATATGTTGAGGCAAAGCAAGAGGGCAATAATATTGCTTCGTCTTTCAACTTGAAAACGGAACCCAAACAGCAGGAGGAGCAAGTGGAGAACTTAACATCGAACATAACAACAACAACAACAACAACAACAACAACAGCAGCAGCAGCAGCACTCTATGGACATTTGAGCAATGTCAAGGATGTGAGAGTTTTAGAGCAATGCATGAAATTGCAGAGACAAAATGGTGAGTGCAATTGGTAGTTTAGAGAAAGAGATGAGCTTCAAATATGCGTAAAAAAGGACCATACAAATTAGGCAGATTTGTCAAGTTTTGATACATAAAATGAAATCATTAAAGAGAAAAGTTTGTTAATTTTTTTCAAACTTTTGCAACTTTTGATGCATATTTCTTATATAGGGGTAGTTTTATTAAGAACCAAATCTTTTTTAAGTATATATTTCATTCAAATCGGTTAGAATTTGTCTTAAGCCCATTGTTATTGCAAAACTCACGCCTATTAATGCTACAAAATCATAAAAATGTAAAAATTTTAGCTATCAAGCTTTGCTTTGATTGCCAATCGCACAGTGAATCAGTCAGTCAGGAAAATGTGTGAAGGAGAACAACTAATGACATTCTATGCACATTCCATCCCTTAGACATAAGATAACTAATTTGTGCAGTACCTTTTACTTCCCCAGGATAAATTTCATATTATGCTTCTCTTATCGCAGCTAAAGAGAGATTCAGTTTCCTTTTCCTATTAACCAAAATCTCATAAAATACTAAACTATATCTTTCACATCAGTTCGACATAAAAAAAACCCACAATAACAAAACCCCAAAAATTAAATCTTCTCCGTTTTTTTTGGAACGCCAACATGTGCCGAGACCCAACTAACTTTATGACTTCATTAGACATTTCACTTTTTCCTTATTTATTTTCTTAAACAATTTATCAAGTACACACCAAGAAAAACGAAAGAAAAAAATTACAGAAATTTCCCTTTTTTTAATATTTTCCGGCTGCCCCAATAAAATTGCAGTTCTACCTTCAACTCTTCTGTATATTTTATGATCACACACACACACATTGACTTAAGTAATTTTCTTTTTTTTTACGACAAGGACGTTCCCAGTGTGCGGCCAGAGAGGTGAGAGTGCAAGGCCGACAAATAGTTTTTGGATAATTTTTTATGAACATGCCGAAAAAGTCAAGCGGTCAGACGATTTGTTTCTTTTCAGTTAACAGTTCCTTGCGAACGTGAGAGCGAGCGGGTATAACCAGTAGTCCAGTTCAGGCCAGGGCTAATTAACATGTACAAGGATGCCGAGAGGATGCTGAATTGACTAACTGACTGTATCGGTATTTTTTATGATTTACATGGAAAAACGTCTTTAAAAAATGCGCACAAAAAAAATACGCACAAAACGGAGCCCTAGCCGGCTATCAGTGGCGGAAGCATTGCCGCGGCGTGTGTTAAATGCTTGAAGAAGACCAGGACCAAATGAATTGGTACCTGCCTATGACTTTTTATGACTTTGTAGCATTTTTTTATGACAAAAAAAAACAACAACACAACAAACAATCAATTGTACATCTTTTACCTGACTCTGAACTGACTTTTCATT
The DNA here is from genome assembly GCA_035044985.1 of Lordiphosa fenestrarum. Classification (NCBI taxonomy): domain Eukaryota; kingdom Metazoa; phylum Arthropoda; class Insecta; order Diptera; family Drosophilidae; genus Lordiphosa; species Lordiphosa fenestrarum. The sequence continues at coordinate 1,269,234 of JAWNNO010005527.1, read as the reverse complement.
TTAATTTGTTTGTTTTGCTTTGCATTTCTTGGGAATATATAAAAAAAAGTTGTATATATGTTTTACATACTTATGAAATCATTTCAGGGAAGAATTAATATGTTGATGAAATTGATATTTTGACTATAATATTTGTTATACTTTTCTCAATTTTGATAAGAGTGAAAAGTTTTCTGAAGGAGAAAGAGAAAGGCAGGAGTGAGGAAGACGGGAGAAGAAATATGGAGGATAAAAGAAAAGAAGGAGTCAGGATGCAGAACGAAGTGACGGTTGGAAGATGAAAAGAGGAAGAAAGATGAAAGTAAAGAATGAGGAAGGAAGAGGAAGGAAGGAAGCAGGTATTGAGGAGGCAGGAAGCGGGAATAAAAAAAGGAGGGAACATGGAAAGTAAAAGAAAGAAAGGAGGAATGATGGAGCAAGGAAGTAGGAAGGAAAAGAGCACAAATGAACCAGGATGGAATAAGAAAATGTGAAGAAGGACGAAGTAGAAAGAAAAGAGGAAGCAAGGAGGAAGAAAGAGGGAAGAATGGAACAAGAAAATATGATGAAATGATGAAGAAAGATTGAGGAAAAGAGGTAGGAAGTAAAAAGGAAGAAAGAAGGAAGGAATGTGGCAGGGGGAAGGAAGAATAAAGGAGAATGGCAGGAAGGAAAGTGGAAGAAAAAAAGAAGAAAAGAGCGAGGAAGGAGGGAAAAAGCAAAGAAGGAGAAAGAAGGCAGGAATGTGAAGAAACAAGAAACAAGATAAAAAGATCGATAAAATAGTCCCAAGGAGGAAGCTAATAAAAGAAAAGGAAATAAATAACGAAGTAACGAAAATAAAAGAGGGAAGAAACGGATTAAAAACTGTAAAACTAAGAAAAAAATAAATAGAAATAAGTTTGAAAAATGGATTATATGAGATTGGATGTTTACAAAAATCAGAAATAATAGTAGGATAGAAAATAATTAAGCGATCAATGAAAGAAATGAATATACGAGAACGGATGTTGCAAAAATGCAGGAATAATAAAAAGAAGAGAGAGAATAAATGATCGATCAATGAAAGAAATGAGTAATAATGGTTCACGCATTTACACCAATGGGAAAACTGAAATTAGGTGATAAGCTTATTTAGAAAATAGCTGAGGTGTCTAACTTGATGCCATGCTCTAAAATTCTTATGTAAAGCTTAACGATTAGAATTTAAGAGCATGGCCCTTGGGGCCGAACACATACGGCACTCCGAACTCATGTCGATATCTTTCCACTGCATTTTAAAGTAAAAAAACACGCCTCAGTTGCACTCTTCGTCTCAAGGCAAACACATCTAAGTCCGTTTGCTGGCGAGGTAAGCAATAAGCAAACTGGCTTTATTGTTTTACTAAATTTCTAGTTTTTCTGACCATCTAAAATGCATGGGCTTAACAGCCTAATGTTAAAAGCAAGCTTTCTTATTTAAACACACTTCTGTGCCATATAATATAAAATCACCCCTAAATACAACCGATCAAAATTTCAGTTTTCCTTAAACTCACATCAATAACTATTTTTCAACACGAAATTGGCATTTTTAATATGATTTTACGGATATTTTTCCTCCCCCAGGGTATCGTTGCACCCCTTTTCAGAACCCACACCCTCCCAACTCAACTCAACTCAACTTAGCTCAGCTGTGCGTGTGTGTGCTAATTAAATTTGTCCCTCATTCTAATCAGCACTTAAGCATCCTAAAATCCTTCAACAATTTCGCTAGAAATTACACCAAAAGTACTCAAATTTATTTGAGGGTTGTAAAAAGCTGCAACGAAATTATGCATGATCCTTGGCAACTCGAATAACAATTGAGGTAACATGATGAAGCACCAAGAAATCATTGATGACATTCAATGACATTCTTTGATTTTTATTTATGTCCTTCTTTTTTATGTTATTCTATTTCTTTACTTATTTTGGGTAGAAAAGAACAGAAATCAATTGCGTTGTCAGCCTACCTCGGAATAAGAAAAAATATTCCTTATAAAAAAAAAAAGGAACTAAACAAAAGGAAAAACTACGCAGACGTTACGGTATTTTGCTTCCATTTGACACCCCAAAAAAGGACACACTCTCAGGTAGGCAGTCAGACCAGGTTCTTATATGCATATACGAGCTGCAGGATATTGCCGCAGACCGAGGCGTATTCCAAGCTACCAACCCCCACCGCTGAGTTTTTCCGCTTTTTTATGCAATTTTTAGCATGAAAATTTGTAGATTTCTTTTTAGTAGTTTTTTTTTCAGGGGTGGCTTAGGCAACTTTCTTTGGCCGACTCGGCTTGTGTACATTTTTATAGCATTTGCTTACTTTTCTTAATTGCGTTCTTTCTACTTGAGGATGCTGATTGTGGTAGTTAACGGTTTTTGATTTATTTTCACGTTTTCTTTAGTTTTTTTTTGCAGCAGTAGTTTCCCACGAGTTTTAAGGTAAAAAATAAATCGAACCTTTTTTGCATCTTGCAAATGATGCTGGGAGAAGATAACAAACAGGACAGTTGACTAATGAAGTATTTGTTTAGGGTAATTGGGCGGGTAAGGGAGGTTGGGGGAATGTAAGAATTTAATGTAAGAAGTTTTGCAAAATTAAATTGGATGATGTGTTTTGGTAAAGTTTAAATATAAATCTTTTATGTTATACTCTGTACAGGAGGTAAATGGAGTATTATAAGATTGTGCAAAAGTATGTAACAGCCAGAAAGAAGCATCTCCGACTCCATAAAGTATATATATTCTTGATCAGCATCAACAGCAGAGTCGAAATAGCCAAGTCCGTCTGTCTGCCCGTATGAATGAACAGATCTCAGAGATGGTAAGAGATAGAGGTTTGACGTGTATGTGACAATAGTTTCTTATACTTGCAGGCAGCTTAAGTTTATTTTCAATTTTGGCCACGCCCCCTTCCGCCTCCGCAATTTGGAAAAAACCTTATAGCTCCCACAGTTTTAAAGATAGATGGTTCGTACCTTTTAAGCATTTTAACTAATCACCATTATTTATCGATCCGCCAAAGGAATGGTGAAGATCGAATGAACGGTTGTCGATCTAGAATCAAAAGACTGTTCGCATGCTACTGCAGCATCAAAATGTATGTTGAGCTTATTATATCGTTGATAAAGAGTACGTTAGTCACTTCCTTTTTTGTTTAAATATATCTTTTGAATATAATCAACTTGACATGCTTTTTAACGGTCAAAACATAAGGAATAAATATGGTTATCTGGTCTGCAACCCGAAATTGAACCAAACCGAACCTCCTTAGAAATAAAGCTGAGCCTGAACTTGTTCCAAAATATTATACGTACTTTCCAGCAACTTTTCCTGTTAAAAGGACGGTTTTGAGCGACTGAGTCTTATTCAAACAATCTAAAAAAATGTTCTGATATAAAATGAATCTGTTTTTTAAAATCCCCGACTCCAAAGTATATTTGGTTATTCACAAAAACAAGAGCTTTACATTACAAAACTGGTCACCTTCGCCAACTATTGGCGCCAGCTGTAAAGTTAGTAAGATAAAAGCAAGTACGTCCCTCATTTGAAACATTTTCCATGGCTTAAGTTCCCAACTCGGCAAGGAGTTTTATGTTTATTTTCAAAGTCAACATTGGATCCCTTGAATAGTTTAAATTGTGTCCATACAGCGTAATCGATTTGTTATATTTGTCGCCATAAATGTTGCTTGTTCTACAAGCAATATAAATAAAATAAAAATCCCCAAAACAAATCATTACAATAAACGAAGTGCCAATGACAAAATAAAAAAAGAAAAGTGAGCCAAAACGGAGAAGAAAGAGCGTCCCAGCCAAGCCAAGTGGGTGGTCAAGGGAGGGGGTGGGGGGTGGGTCCAGACCAGCACATGTGTGCATAAATGAATGGCAAATAAAAAGGCGAAGAACAAAGAGCCAAAAGCAGACGAAGAAGAAGCAACTGGCTGTAGTGGGAGTTGGGTAGTTGGGTGGGGGGGGGGATGCTGCAGTCAACGTCAACGCAGGCTGTAAAATATTTTACATAGCACTCGCACACACACACACACACACAAAACAGTTTTGACTCGCCAATCATAAAATAATATGCATACACACACCCACCCACACACACACACACACACACACACACAAGTGGCGCCCAACGTGTGAGCATACAAAATAAAGCACACACAATTCCCCCATTTGAAAGCTAAAAAATTTAAATTTTAAGCCACACCCCAAACAAGCGCACGCATGTCACACACACACACACACACACGTAACTACACCTTCACACTACACAATGGAGCTCGTCGTGGCCGCCGCTACGAAGCAACGAACAAACCACGAAGCCCCCCCATAAAATTTTAAAACATTTTACAATTCACTCACACACACACACTCACGCATACACTCACTCAATTGGAGTGCGAGAGAGAGCGAGTTGCCCCTACTCCTGCTCTCAGCGAATGAACGCCATGTTCCAATTGGGAAACCGGGGGAGGCACTCACATTGCCTGCCTCGTCTGTGTGTGGAACGCATTTCTAATGCCTACACAAAAACGGTAAATAGAGAGAGAGAACGAGAGAGAGCTTCGTTCGCTCGTCTCGCTCGCCAAGCTTCAAGTGCAACTCGGGCGCCGACGTGAAACCAGTTAGTCGTGAAACGTTGAATCGTAGAGGCGCGTGTTTTTTACCCACTGCCCCCCAGTCGCAGCAGCATAGACGCTTTTTTATACGCTCACTTCTTTACCGAGGAGTGTGTGAGTGTAAAAAATCAACCCTTACCTCTTGGGGGTGACTCTAAACAAGACCTTCCCCTGCGCCTCAGTTTTTGGGCATAAAAACCTTAAATTTCAACTCAAAATCCCAACTAAACATAAAAGAAAAAAAAAACAACAAAACTGAGGAAGCCGGCTGAGAGAGAGCGAGATACAGAGAAAGAGAGAAGCGAGACAAAGACACCGCCGTCCATCATCATCATCAACATCAGCAGCAGCAGCAGCGACTGTGGCAGGCCTAAAACCGTTTATCCGTTAGTCTGCATCGTGTTGAGAAGGTGTCCTGACCGCTTTGGACCAACCGACTGTTGTCAGTTTCACACGAAACACGAACGCGTTTGGACGTACTTGAAGTAAATAAAGCAAACATTAGTTTTCCAATTTTTGATGACCAAGTGATATGAGATAACGCAGTGCAAAGAAGACGTTGACAATTTTGTTGAGAATAATACTAAAACTTTTGGTGCGAGAGATTCTAAAGTGAAAATGGTTATGTCGGAGCTACGTTGGCATACCGCTAGTCCCGAGGATAATAATAATTCCTTGAAGCGTGACTTGCTGAAGAACACAGCGACAAGTGCCCGCGAGACGGCCGTGCACATTATGCAGAATCGATGTAAGTTTTGAGCATTCAATTAAGGCATGAAATAGTTCTTGGATCAAGAAGTCCGATTTGTTTACGTTTATCAATGTTTGATTGCAAGAGGCGGGAAAGAATCATCAAAAGGATATCTTTTTAGCTAAATGTTCCCTTTAGATTTACGGTTTAAATAGTTAATATCACATACAATTATTGAAAGCTGAAACTAACGAATGAAAACTTTGAATTGTTTTCAAATATATTTTTCAGTTTTTTTTTAACACCTATCAAGCTTTACCGATACTTCTTCATATGTCACATAAGCTTACAAATAACAGAATCTAATCTAATAAAATCTAAGATTCTCTAGATGTAAAATCGGTCCATAAAGTTTTCTGAACTTAAATATTTGGAAAAACAAATAAACTTTTCAAAATAGAAACTTTAGTTAACCAACATGATATTGTTTGATTTTCTACACAAAACTTCTTTGCATTTATTTATACAATAGTTTATATAAATACCCAATTATTAAGAGTTAATGAACCTAACTCTGTAAATCAATTAAAAACCAAACACATTTGGAGCGAAATTCCTTCGATTAATAGTAATGGCCTAACTCAAATGAAATCTGAACTATTCTTAAGATCTATATTCATTTTATGGGCTCAGCACTACAAAATCTTTAGTTCCGGGACTTATTTAGTATATTTATTATAGATGTTTCAATTGTTATTTTGTGATATTCTTTGATATATCCAAAAGCTCTAGACTATTAAAAACCTATTACTTTAAAATAGTTCTTGACAAATATATATATATATATATATATGTCATATCTTGAGCAACAGTCTTTTAAACTGGCTTAAAACCTATTCAAATTTGCATTTCTTGAACTTAAGATACATGCATTTCTTAGGCGGTGCTTATGATAAGGATATTCTTTCCATTATGTCTCAATTCAAAGGAGTCATTTGAGATAGACCAATACAACTATAACCAAATTTCATGAGAGAATCTTAAAACCTAAACCCCCAGTTTTAGTATTCAAAGAAGACCTCAAGATAGGGACTCGTACTCCTTCTATTAGTTCAGGCTCTTTTAGTCATGTTTCAAATGTTAACCTAAGTCAAGTAAACTTTATACAACGAGATTGGATCGCCAATCTTTTCACACCTTATGGGACCACTTTTTAAAAAGAGTGGACGCTAATAACAAAGTAAATATGGAGTATTCAGGAATGGTATGTCAAAAATCTGGACTACCAATATAATATGGTTCTTTTCAAAATTGGCTTTGAATACAATTTATAAAAGCGTTCCTACTTACACAATTTTGGCTCTTACTGTTTTGGAATAAGTAATACGTTAGCATATTTAACTGCAGATAGTCCTGTGCAGGGAAAGGCCAATTGTTGATGCAATCAGGGGGCGTCTTATTCGGTGCTGAAGCCCATAGAGTCTATTGCTTGGAAAGTGGAGTTGCATTTTTACATCAACAGACTAGCTATTAAATAAGCCAACTCTTTCTCATCCCACTACAATTTCAAGCTTGAACTATGTAGCACTAACAAACAAGTAGTTTTGAGTAACAGAAATCCCCACCAAATGGTTTCTATGACCAAACAACCGTTCAAGCACACAGGTGTCTCTATCATAAATAATGGCTCGTCAACGACCCACTTTTTTCTTATCCAGATATTCAATATGCCTGAACCAGTAAGTACCACTCAGAACGGGTATATGTATAAACAAACTAACCAATAAGTATTATAAATACTACGTACCATAAAAATAAATTTATTAAAGACGCATTTCTTGCACAACACACACATACACACAAACTAAGGCCGTGTAAAAACCGGAGTAGCTGTAGCCTCAAATGGGTGGTGGGGTCTGGCGGCGATCGGCACTCAATGGAACCATTTCGTTGTAAACAATACGTTTAGGTTTGTTACCTTATCAATTATCGTCGTCTCTCTCTCGATGACAAATGCAGTAAATTCATAAATGTTAAATATGGAAATATGCGTAATATGGGTACAAGACTTTTGTGCCCATGCATACCTCCTTGATTGATTATGTAAAATTTCTGTTGATTAAACAGTGAGTAATTTGATGGTAACTTAATGAGTCGTATGAATAATAGAACAATTTTAGAGATAAGAAATTTTAAGATAGTAAATGAGAATATTTAAATGAATTGTGAAATCAAAAATGGTTTTTCTGTGTGGGAAAAAAGATGATAAGATATTTGTATTTAAAAGTTTAAATTAGAAATACAAATCTACAAGTTTTTCTGGTCCTTCGAGCCGGATTTTGAATTTACATCCTAAAGACCAAGGTTCGGTTTGGGAACCGGTTGTTAAGCTTGTTGAATCTTAGGCTTTGGTTCGAGCCTTGGTTCATAAACTCTTTCATGTTTGTTCCCGTATTCTCCCTGAATTTGAATGAATTGGTTAAAAAGCTACCAAGTTATTTGATACTTCAATCCAAAGTATTTAGAACAAGTTTATTAGTCTTATCCTACTCGACGATTAATTTATTGAACCGAATCTTTTTCCACACATATGATGTGCGGTTTGGCAAGCCTTGGACTTAAATGAATCGGTTCATGAAGAGGTTCGGAGTACCCAAAAACCCAAACCTAAGCGGTTCTTAAGGGTTCAGATCTACCGAAGGACTTTCTATATACATATATACATATCCTACAAAAACCTATCTAATATAGCTCAGCTTTTACATAAAAATCAGTTTTCTAGAAAAGATATCCCGCTAAAACTTTTAATCATTTATTTTAACTATCCCTAATTGCTCAAATCTATTGTAACTCAGCTTCTACACAAAAGATCTGAAGGAAATCGATATTTTATCGAATAGAACTTTCGTTTAAGAAGTCTTTTATAAGTTCCAGCTATCCCTATTCAAAGAAAAATATTGTAACTCTGCTGCTACCTAAGATATTTCTACTATACAACACCTTAAAATAGACCTTTTCGAATGCCATTTAATTATTTCAATCATGTGACCATTATATTTGCATAATCTTAACTACTATGTCTCATGGTTATTCTTCAAGCGTGTACAATGCGATTTGCTTATCACACATACTCTTATCAATCACTCCAAATATCTTGGTTATATTTTTTCTGTACACCTGCAAAACTTAGACCTTCCATAGAATTCAAACCAAAAATCAACCTGTTGGGCTGATAAGTGCGAAGAAAATTTCGTCATCTAGTTGATTCTAATGAATTAATCGAACTATACCAATCAGTTTTCAATTAATATATATTTTTTTGAGCGATTAGAAGTCGTCGTCGTTCTGCTCGTATGCCCTGCCAATTGACGACAATGTCCAACAGCGAAATAAAAGCAGAAATAATATTTTTAGTTATTGTCCATGAGCTCATAGACGCTGTGATAAGGGTTTTTTTTTGTTCCAGCTGGCTTATCGATGGCGAGTGCTATAAAACCTGATCAAGAAAGAGGGCGTGTTTGATGAGGTGGACACAATTCTTGGAAAGAAGGAAAAGTCTACTTAGTGGAGGTAAACTTCCGCAACAAGAAATTTAATCGCAATTTAGTTAAAGAGCTTGGTCGAGTGTTTGTATTAGCAATATGTATGTAGGAAGCCCAACAGGCGACTGTACCTAACTTTTGTTCATTGGCTCTCTTAATCAAGCTTTTAAGCTTGCACTCTCTTTGTCTTATTTTGGCAAGTTTTGTTTTGCTACGAATATTCAAGTAAAACAAAAGCCAAAAAGCGCACGCACATTTATTTCTTTTTTGTTTTTTTTTTTTGGTTTTTGGCTACAATTTGAGGTCCAGTGTGGAGGGGTCAAGAGTTCAAGACACGCAGCTTCCGCCGTCGAACACGGCGACGACGACTCAATCGATAGTCAGTCTGCGCACGTGATGGTTCCCCCTACCCCCAGACCATATAAATGTATCCCATCTGAAGATGTTAGTGTGTGTGTGTGTGTGTGTGTGTGTGTGATTGCGCACTTATTCCCACCCCCAACTCAGCAGTCGAGGTCATTGACTAATTGTGTGAGCCACATCCATATCTCCACCACCCGCTGTGCAATTCTCTAAAAATTTTCATACCATTTTCCCCCTCTAAGGGTTGCGGTTTTTGATTTTCGCCAAAAACTCTAAAATGTTAATGTTGCTCTTTTCTGACCAAACGGCGGGGGTGTGTTTTCTTTACTTTCTTCCAATAATTTATGTGGCGATTGAAATTTTTAAATTGCTGTGCCCGGCCACGGCACATATGTCAGGAATAACAGCCAGACCATAGAGGCAGGCAGGCGCAGGCAGGCAGTCAGGCAGTCGGCTCTTCTTTTATAGAGGGAACCCACTTCAGTGGCAAGGAGTTTTTCTTCATGTATTTGGCGTGTGGCAAACAGTTGGCTTAATTAGTGCACTAAAGGCGTGGAAAAGGGGCGACAGAAGTGTGCCAGAAGTGTGGAAAGTGTGCGATATGGGAGACGAGACGGTTTTGGGTAAAGTAGCTGATAAAAGGAATGCATTATTTTGATTATGTAACAAATGCAGCAAGGCTTCCACTTTTGACTTTTGAATGTAGTCTGATGAAAGGTATATTAAGAGATCTATAAACAATTGCAGGAGATGTCATGCTTAGATGACTGTTGGCATCGCTAAGGATCGGTTCGGTCTTAAGAGGCATCCCTTTTAGACCCTCTAAAAGATTTGTCCGAATTTCAGATGAAAAATCTATAAAAAAAAACACTAAAATTTACACGTTTCTTGGTCTGGTGTTAGGCATTTTTCGTCTTTAAACTCTTCAGTAAACTGAACCGAATCGAACCGTTTTGTTAGGTGGTTTTTCAACTGGTTCAGCGTTTTCAAAAGGACGCCGGTTCGGTTTATAATGGTTCGGTTCGGTTCAAAATCTGATTGTAAAACGCTGCAGATAAATATGCTTTTATTTTCAGCAATCATTAGTTAGCATAAGCGGACTTTAACACCTGCTCTACTAATAGAGTTCTGTTGAATCAATATTTCTGGTATGCAACATAAAATATTGATGCATTTGTAAACTAATGCCCAAAATTAAACGTTTAATAGAATTAAGAAAACAATTTGATATAAAGCACCTTAGGTAGGTCAGAAATCTATAATCACTCCATGAGCAAAGTATTAAAAACAGTTAGGAATTTGAAGAACCGATTGGTTTGAATATATTCCCATTTTTCGCTGCATACTTCTTGGGGTTTGCATTGTAGGTCTATTTTGTACTTAATACAAGAGTTAAGAATAGGTTTTTGAGATCGTTTCGACTGATTGATTCTCATTTCACTAAATTTAGCAGCAGATTTATCGATTTCAGAATGTTTTTTTAGTAATTTTACTTGAAAGTTTTAGTACAAATCAGTAAAAATTCTTTGCCGATCGTTCTACAAAGTCATCGCTTTGTTTTTCTGAGTGAACGAAGCCAGATGAAAATATGTTTTACCAAAATATAAGCAAGCTGTCTGTATAGCTCTTTTACGGTCTCGGTTTTAGTCAGGGATGCAAACCACTCGAGAAATAAGTACTGGTTCGGTTCAGTGGTTCACACAGTTTCTGAACCGCCGGTTCGGTTCATTACATGGTTTTTGGAGCTTACTTAACCGCGGTTTCGGTTCGGTTCAGTGGTTCACAAAGGGATATTATGAAATATTATGATTTCTCTAATAATGTGACTTTTCAAACACTTTAGAAATTTAATTCTTATACACCATTTGAATATCTATAAAATCTTTAGAAGAATGTCCCAAGTTTATTCTGTCAGATTTCCAGGATTCGTCTATAAGTTTCCAGAGGAATGCCCTTCGAAAAGTGAGAATGTCTCCTAAATCTTTTTTATTCTTATACGTACCATGCATCTTAATAACCCTATATATCATATCCGTTAAGTTAGGCTTAGACCTGAATCATAGCTGAATCAGACCTGAAATGGAAGGGCTGGTCCTGAATTCATGGCATCCTTTTTATGAGTCTCAGCCAGGGATTTTTACACTGACATGTCCTACTACGTCATGAGCTTAGTTGATTTTAGGCATGATTTCATTCAGAACTGAACCCATGGATGAGTTTCATGGGAAGTACTAAAATATGGTTGAATTCACACATTAAATTCAGTTATTCCTACTGTTCACGCCTGAATCAGCCCTGAAAAATTCAGTACCAAAACGTAGAACTGCAGGGATTATATAAGAAAAATCTCTCCCGTCTAAAATTGAATAAAGGTAAAAAAGTTCTACAGAAAATTTAAAATATTGTCTACTAGAGAAAAAATACAGATTGATGACAGGTATATTAGATAATCGGCGGGCAATTGCAGAACTTACAGTTTTACATTTACAAATTCCCAAATTGATAAAAATCATTTGCTAGAGGAAAGGGATTCCCTTTAAAACTCATCAGAGAACTGAACCGAACCGAACCGATTTTATTTGTGGTTTTCGGTTCGGTTTAGTAATTCTGAAAGGAAGCCGGTTCGGTTTGCGGTTCGGTTCACCAACTGAAATAAGCGGTTCGGTTCGGTTCAAAACCGGTTCGGTTCAGAACCGGTTTGCATCCCTGGTTTTTTAGTACTAGCTACTGACTCGAGGTTGAAGATTGCCTTATAACCGCAACAAAAAGTTGATAAGAGATACTAAACAAAATGCAGAGCTGATCCTCCTAGGGAGGCTGCGTAAAAAGTTCCAAAGGAGCATATGATTGAAATAAGTGTGTCTAACAGATCTCTTTCATAAAGCGTAATTGGAGTTAAGACTTGTGACTGTTAGATTTTATTAACATTGCCACTGTTAGTTGATTTCAAATATATATTGTGCCGCTTTTGCTCTGCTCGAGAATGCATCCAGTTGACGAAGCTACCTATCAGTCAACTAGAGTCAATTATAGGTACCAGTGAACCAAATAAAGCAGCTTTATTGGCTTTAAGTTTTCATTACTTTTAATGGCTTAAGATCTAGGCCGCATTTTGCTAAATTCCCGTACTTTTCCAAGCAACATGCAGCTTTATTTATTGGTCTTCTTGTTAGTCCCCCTCCTAAATCTACTCTAATAATGTTTTGGCTGCTAATTACCACCACGTTGTGCCTAGCCTATTCTTTCGCCAAAACTATAATTTTTTTTTAACAACTTTGCTAATTAAACGCCTCCACTTTCTACACATATTCTGAGAATTATAACTAACAACTCTTTCAACCGATTAGTCATGGCTTAACACTATTACCTGGAAACCTTGCATTTGCCATGCATTCAACTCGTAAATTAGCTGGTCTCCCCTCTCTAAATTCTAATATTTCTAGTCGTAAAATTTGGCTGCACAAATGTTGCCTCTTGCACTTAACCAACTCTAAATTCAAATCGAATTCTACACCAGGTGTTGCTGCCCCTTGAGCAAAGCCATAAAAATATCCTTTTATATGAGTGTGTGTGTGAGTGTGTGTTGTCCTGTCTGCTGCGCTGGCCATTTGGTCAGTCAGTTGTTGGCTTAAAATGTATCCACATATCGATTTTGTGCATAGAGCAAATCGTAAACTTAAGCGACTTTATGCCAGAGACGTGTGTCGTCGGTTCAACTGCACTTCTACAACCGCCTCTCCCGCCATTTTAGCTTTAAGTGGTTTTTAAACATTTGTATTAAATGGATACCATTTGCTTTTGACTATTTTCAGATATCAGTCGTCTGTCGCGCTCACCGTCGCCGCTGCAATCGAATGGTAAGTGGACCTGGAAACCTATTTTCAAACATCAGCTGTGGTCCGAACCTCCAGCCACGATTTACGATTTTGTCCACTCTTGGGTAGGAAACATCTGCCAGGGGCATCAGTTTCACTAAATCACTCGCATGTTTTCCATTTTACCAAAACGGAGACAATAAACAGGAACCGAAAAACCAACCCTTCGACTCGAGCTAGCCACGCGCTAGGATTTTGAGTTTAGGGTTGGGCCCCCTAAACAACACAATGGGCTGTCAAAACTTTTGTCGCAGCCCTTTTCGGTGATTTAGAGAGGGGCGCACTTCTTTAAGTTGATTTTGATGTCTTATTAAATGGTGTTGACTTAACGGCTCCTTAAGTAGTTTTTGTCATTGATGACGCTTAAAGGTGGCGCACGGCGCACTATGAAATTTTCATCACGCTTCATTATTATTCATAACTCGTTAGGGCTACAAATTTGCAATTCACACTTTTTTCGAAAATCACATGTTACGCCCACGTCCCGGGGACTTTGTTAGTCACGGAGTTCAGTGGTCCTTTTTTTCTGATTTGGTGCTCCTTTATTGACAGCCTTTCGCTTGATTTGAATTTTCATATGCATGTGTGTGTGTGTGTGTGTGTGCGGGTGTGTGTGCAGGACTGGGACACAGTTGCTGTGATTTCTTTCACGAACCTTGTACGTATATTTACATATATTTTATGCAAAAATTATTCCGTTATGCTCCGAGTGTGGGACCATCCTCAATGTGCAGTCAAACTGACCATTTGGCTTTTTTTATTGCTTGACTAAATATGCAAGGGCGTCGGCGTACACATCACAAAAAGGGATGAAAAGGACTTCTAGTGTGGCAAGTGTCTTCCAACATCTAAAGGAAGGGCGCAGAAATTACAATTACAAAAATTACAAAAATACTATAGTTCTCTCCTAAGTACTTAACACAATTCAGTTTACATTTGTTGCAATCCATTGGAACTTATAATTTAACCCACCAACCTTTAATTCTCCATTGATAATTCTTTTAATTTGGTTTTCCTCTTAGTTATTCCTTTAATTTAATATTTACGTTTCTTATACCCATTCTTTTTGTCTTGTGTCTTCTCTCTTGCTATTTTCTTAGTTCTCTCTTTGTTTTTTGACAGTCCAGGCTTTTATGTTAACATCTTAAAATAATGAAATTATAATTTTTTTATTTATCATTCTGTATATCCTCCTGCTCTTATTTTGTGCTTTCTTCTCTTCTTTCTCTTACCTTTTCTTCTATTAAGTTTCACTTTTCATTTCACTTTTCCTTTTTGTAAAATGTTTTCTGTCTTTGCCCAGAAAGATATATTAATATCCAACCCCTAAACTATATATATTTTTGATCAGGGCGACGTATTCAGCCAATCGAGCTTCGTCCGTTCTGCTGTCTATTTCTACGCAATCTAGGCTCTCAGTGTTGAAGCTTTCGAACTAAATTTTTGCTCAACAGCTTATTTTTTCGGCAGGCTGCTAATATTTCGGAACCGACCGGGTCGGATGACTATATATATATATCTATATATATATGACTATATATCTTATAGCTGCCATAGGAACCAACGATCAGAAAATGGGTCTTAGCTTTCCTTAATTCAGCTACTTTTAAAGTTATTTGCTCTCAAACAAATTTTGCATATGTTAGTCAAAATCGGATGATTATATCTCATAGCAGTCATAGGATCGTCCAGTTAAAAATTGGGTTTTGGCATGAAAAATGCTTTTGTTTTTAGTGCTAGCTTCCCGAAACTCTGCCATTATTAACAGCGTTGGATAAATAAGCATTAGCAATACTTTTAAATTAGCTTTTAATTTGAAATGACAGTTCAAAATATTTTTAATTGGCATAAAGCCAATTTCGATTCCGACTAAAATACTTTAAATTTGCATTGAACTGAAGTAATTCAAATTAAATAATTTCAATTCAAAATTTTTAAATGAAATTATTTCATTTTAATGCAAATTCGAAATTATCAACTGAAATTATTTCATTTTAATGCCAATTCGAGAATTTCAATTGAAATTTTTTCATATTAATGCCAACTAAAAATTTGTAAAAAATCACAACTTCCTTAGTTTTGATGATAGATAGTTCGAACATTTTAGGCATATTAAGAAAGTAGCATTATCAATAAAGTGATATAGATCAGATAGACGATAGTCGAGTCTTAAGAAAACTGTAAGGCTGTAGGTCCCTTTCTCTTGTGTAAAACGATTGAGAGAAGATCGGCTTGGCCTTTGGGGCTGTAAAGGCAATTATTATTATTTTTATGGTCGGGTGTGTTGCAACCGTTAGCGTGTTTGCAAATGATCCTGAAGCGTATTCACTTCGGGCATCCCTGGTTTAAAGTATATTAGAGTCGGGCTGGTACGACTTTCTAAGTAACAAACAAGTAGTTTGTTTTGAAAGAAAGGGTATCAAAATGTTGGCGGAATAGGAAATTACCTTCAGTGTTACGTACTTTCTTTTTTATTTTTCTCCTTTTTCTTTTCTCTTTTCTTCTTTTTAGGCCATCCTTTTCCCCATAAATTCTTTCGAATTCTTTTTTTTTGGTTGAAGTCATCTCATACCTACCACTTACGTACAGACCGTTTATACTCTTAAGTATTCAGTTTTTTAAAGTTAACAGACTGTAATCAATTTAGATTTTATTAAAACTTTAGAACTTTTAAAGGTTTTAACTATCTCCAATTGGCCCAACCTATCATAACTCAGCTTCTACCAAAGTTATTTCTTCAAAATTGGTTTTCTTTTTTAAACATTTCAACCTCTACTAATAACCATTTGATACCCTTTTGACCACTCATTTTGCGCCCCCCTTTAATCATAAGCCACTGCCTGCAGCTCTTTACACAACACATACAAATCGAATTTGCACATCATCTGAATACCAAATTGACGCACGTAGCTCTGGACCAAACGTTATTTTATTTTACTTTTTTTTTTCGTTTTCAACCATCCTGCAATATGTAAAGAAAAGATGACCATGTGGGTCGCCCACTTGGGCGAATAAGTCATCAAATTCACGTAGCCAGCAGAAAGCAACAGCCACCACCACCACAAGTCATAAAGTAGCCAGGGTCCAACATATGCAAAGAGGAAGCCACTTCAAAGAGGGTTTTTTTGAAAAGGGTTTCACTTTTCTCATTTTGGGTCTAGTCCGTTCAAATAATGAACTTGTTCTGTATTTAAATATTATTGCAAATCAATTGGCAGACTTTTTTCTCTTTTTTTTTTGGTATTGTATAAATAAAATGCATACAAATAGCAAATTTATACAAATCGTTGACTATTTGAAATGCTAAAATGGCACTTAAAAGCAGCTAAAAGCCACAACAGCAGCCCGAAAATGAAAAGAAAACACGAATATGCCATTTGATGTCTGAAGGTGAACTATGTAAACTAACAGGGATGGCGAGGCGGTGGGGGGGAGGGGGTGGGGTGTGGAAACTTCGCATAATCAACTCTTGGGTGGTTGGTCACGTGAAAGCCTTTCACCCGAAACTCAACCGACTATGAAATTGAACGAAAAATATACAGAAAAATAGAAGAGGAAAATAGAAATGTGCATGGAGAGGCCTATGCTAAATTTATGCAAAAAGCACAACCACATGGGATGTCTAGTATTTGCATAGAACGGAATGGAAGAGCAAGTCCAACAATCAAAAGTTTTACTTGGACTGATTACCAGTTGAATACTTTATGTAGGAAAAGTTTCGTTTTAGGATCGTTTTAGTGTTTCGAAAAGATTTTCCTTGCAAATTTGGCTCGATAAACTTTTAGATATTTCCTTGGAATAATGACTTGAGAATTTCAGAAATGGTTCAAAAGTTAACCCATTTTTTGTTTCACTTTTCGTCTTCCACAGCCTCCGATTGTGATGACAACAACTCCAGTGTGGGTACCTCCAGTGATCGCTGCCGCTCGCCCTTAAGTCCTGCCCTGTCGCTTACGCAACAGCAGGCCAAACGCCAGCTTTTGGTGGGCCTTCAACCCCATCCGGCTCATCATCATCTTCAGCAACAGCAGCAGCAGCATCATCACCATCTAAACAATCACCATCATCAGTACAAGAGCGAGGCAGAAGACTATGACGAGGCCAATGGTGGAGCCTTGAACCTAACCAGCGATAATTCACGTCATAGCACACAATCGCCCGCAAATTCAGTAAAATCCACAACGGTGACCTCGCCACCGCCTACGGTTGTACCCAATCCCGTGATCTCGCCCCTAGCTAATGCTCTAGGAGGAGCTTCTACACCGCCGCCCACTTCTATGACCGCCGCCTCGATGGCAGCGGCTGCCGCTGTGGTCACCTCAGTGGCCGCCAATGGTATCTCTCCTCTGTTGGCCCTGCCGGGTCTATCCTCACCGCAGGCTCAGCTGGCGGCCGCTGGTTTGGGACTCAGTAATCCCCTGCTGGCTGGCTCGCTATCCCCCCAGGATTTTGCTCAGTTCCAGCAATTGCTGCAGCAACGTCAGGTGGCCCTGCAGCAGCAATTCAATAGCTATATGGAACTACTACGTAGTGGTTCCTTGGGCATGCAACAGGATGATCCGGCCTTGGCCACACAAGTGGCTGCCGCTCAATTCCTCATGCAGAGTCAGCTGCAGGCCTTGAGCCAGGCCAATCAGCAATTGCAATCGCTGCAGAAACGTCAGCTGGAGGAGACTCTGCCGGCTCTTAGCAAACCTGCCATTCTGCATCCACGCAGCTCTACGCCAAATGTACGCAGTCCGGTGTCCATGCGCAGTCCCGCCAGTTCACCGCAGCTGCATCAGACCCTTCAGATCACTCCACCCAGTTCGGCGGCCAGTTTGAAACTGAGCGGCATGCTTACCCCCAGCACCCCCACCAGCGGCACCTTGACCAACTCGTCGACCACCACACCACAACCCAAGACCGTGGCCAGTGCACGAGCAGCTGGTGAACCCTCGCCGGAAGAGACCACCGATCTGGAGGAGCTCGAGCAGTTTGCCAAAACTTTCAAACAGCGACGCATCAAGCTGGGCTTCACCCAAGGCGATGTGGGCTTGGCCATGGGTAAACTCTATGGCAATGACTTCTCTCAGACCACCATCTCACGCTTTGAGGCTTTGAACTTGAGTTTCAAGAACATGTGCAAGCTGAAGCCTTTGCTGCAAAAATGGCTAGATGATGCCGATCGCACCATACAGGCCACCGGTGGGGTGTTTGATCCAGCTGCCCTGCAGGCCACCGTCAGCACACCTGAGATTATTGGTCGTCGTCGCAAGAAGCGTACCTCGATTGAGACCACCATACGCGGGGCTTTGGAGAAGGCTTTTATGGCCAATCAGAAACCGACCAGCGAGGAAATAAGTCAACTGGCCGATCGTCTGGGCATGGAAAAGGAAGTGGTACGTGTTTGGTTCTGTAATCGTCGGCAAAAGGAGAAACGTATCAATCCTTCGCTGGATAGTCCCACGGGTGGGGATGATGATGAGTCGTCCTATATGATGCACTAGGAGAACCAAGATTAGGGTGAACAGTGGGTCACATCTAGGGACAATACAAAGTGCAATGCAAAACGGAAAACATCTGGGCAAACTAATAAGCAGGTAAGAATGAGAACTTGATCGTTAAATTAAGAGAACTATTTGAGAAGGAGGAACATTTTTTATAAAAAGTTTAAGGAAGTTAGGTTGTAACTAGTTCTTGCGTTCTTTCTAATCAGTGAACTAGTTCTTGGAAAGTGTTATATTTGATGCACAAGTTCTTTAGGAATTTCAGTTTTACTGGACTAGTTCTTTAAGAACTTTAAACTTGGTGAAATAGCACTAAATAGACTTAAAGTTGGATGATCCAGTGACTTATAATCTTTAAATTTGGTCAAATCATTGTTAAATAACCTCTATTAATTAAACAGAATAGATTTTTTTATCAACTAAGCTTATTAGTTTTATATCGGAGAACCTTGTGGCTAATATTGTGTATGTGTAATTTTAATTCAATAAACTAGCCCTAAAGAACACATGGTTAAATCAAAAACCTAACAAACAAGATGCGATAAGGGTCATAAAAGCGAATCTTAGAAATAAAATTCCAATGTGGACCCACGATTTCACATATGTGTGCTGTCTGTGTGCAAGGTTGATTCAGCAGGCTTTGGCAAACTTTCAGAACACTCTTGTGAAATCGATGATCCGCATTGAAATTGCCTTCCACTCCTCTTATTAGCAGTCTTTGATTTGCTGTCACACTCCAAGTCACATGCAAAACATGCAAAATGTTCCTTTATTAAAATATTAGTATAATTGGTTTTTTATTTAACTCTTCTTTCTATATTTTATGTTTTATGAACGGAAACCTTCGACTATTTGATCACGATTTTACAAATTTCTCTTTTTTTTAACTTTTGAAATAAAAAGGTTTCTAACGAGAGTAACACAACTTTCGATCTAAAACCTCAACTACAAAATCTCCTTAAAAGCATTTGGAGAACCGAAACTGAGAATTGTCAAAAACAAAGTGCTTCTAAAAATATTCCCAAAAGTTTTCAAAGACCTTAGAACTAGTTCTATGTTATTCACAAACCTTAAGTTTAAGAAGAATGAATTTAAAGTAGATTTAGATAAAAGATTAGCAGAAGAAATCTAAGGACTAAAATTTATTTGATGAGATCATCACTTAAGATTGTCATAAAATTCCCAAAAATTATAACTAAGTATAAATTTCGCTAAAATGTTTTGTAGATATGGGGATGTAGCGACCTACAAAGAAAAGCTTAAGTTTAAACAAATCAATCAACTATTTCTTTAATATTTCTAATAAATCTCTTATTCTGCTTGCTCTCGTTTCAGGTTCAAAGTCGCAAACACATCAAATATTAGCTTAATTCCTTAACTTTACTAAGGTTAGGTTCCACACATACACACACACACACACACGCACACACGCAAATCTGGGGTTTGTTTATGTTAACTATTAAATGGTATTTATTGCAACTAATTAGAACTAAAATGAAAACAACAAAATTTGCTAATCAAGTGAAACCTTCTCGAACGTTTGACTTGATAACCAAAATTTTAAAATTGAACCAAAATTGAATTCATTTGCCTCACCTTAAGGCAAATGTCTTCAATTTATATGTCGTCCTTTATGTATGTACATATGTGTGTATTATTAGTGTTTAAGTACTCTCTTTTGTGTATGTGCTGCATGTGTCAAATTTTCACCATTTTCAAAGTCATAAAAAATTCCTAGCGAATAATTTATACCTTCATATTTATTTTTGCGTGAATACTGTGATAATCAATTGAATGATTTTAATTTTAATTTAAACTAAAAACAACAACATATACAAAAAAACAAGTAATTATAATTAGCATACATTTTATGTTATGGGAAAACTGTAAAACTAACAAAACAAAATCAATTTTAAAAGAAAAACCGTCATTCACCTATTTGAATTTATGAGCAACAACAACAACAACATTTGTAAGTGTACTAATAGAATTTTAAAAAAATGTGTAAAAAAAAGAAAGGGACAAAAAATTTAATAAAAAAAAACTCAATAAATATGTGAAAAGTGTAAAGCAAAAGGATGTGTTTTTTTCAATTTTGGGCTGCAATGGAAACATTTTCGAGATTAGAATCACGAAACTAGAATCGCCAGCTGGCGGCGGCGGGTATGAAAGAGTCGAGTAAAACGCAAAATAAAAATTTTAATAAATAACAACATGCAAAACTGAAATTAATTCATGGAATTTTCTCTGTTTTTTCTTGCCCGCGTGCAGAGCTAATAAGAAACAGACACCCGCAGTGGCGATCCAATACGATATGACGATGAAGATATGTACATGCAGATGAGGCACAGTCATGACATGAGCATGGCAAGCGGTGGAGGGGGGCTTAACCTCCCCAACCCGCTGCCTGGGTCAGTTGTTGCTATCAATGGAAAGCCGACATCAAAATGAATTCACTGCGATTTGGACTTGCGAGAATGTTTCTTTTTGTTTCACTGGGCGGGAAAGAGTCGTCGACGTCGACGTCGACGTCGTCGTCGTCATTGTCGCTCGAGCTTTGAGCAATTAAAAATTGTTTGTCTGAGTTGGCAACTACAGTGAGAATTGGTGGAAGATGAACTGCAGATAGAATTGGCCAAGGGTAAGACCAAGGTGAGGTAGCCTTATATACTTAAAGATGTGCTTCGATTTTTATATTTTCAAAAGATTTGCCATTATCGCTAGAGGTTAACATTTTCCACTTTTTTTCATTAAGCGTTCTTAACATAGCCCCCCATTAGAAAACTACATGCCCATTTATTGGCCTGATTGAATATTGCAAGCATTCAAGACAGCAATTTAACCAAATTTACCACAGGGGTCAAGCAAACCAAACTGCATTAGGTGATCAAAACAACAACACTTACCCAAAGAAAATGAAGTTAAAGCGGGAGCAGCAAAGAGCGAGCAAAGCGACGCCAGGCAAATATTGATCGAGAGAGCAGAGCACAGGCATCGTAAGCACCGCCGGGGGGCGGGGGCAAAAAGAAACGGGACCACAAAAACACTTTGCGAATGCAGCAAACACAAAAAAAGGAAGGGAGAGCGAGCACAGCACAATAAAATATTTGAATAAATATTTATACATTTATTTCAATTAAACTAACTTTATTTAGCACAAGAAAACACACACATAAAAAAAACAACAAAAAATTTGAATAGACGCGGCCGCGGCAGCCACAGAGAGAGAGAGGGAGAGCCCGTGGGCGCTTAACATAACGGAATCACAAACACAATTTGCAAATTAAACAATTGCGTAAAATTATTAACAAAATGAGGCAAGCAGCTTGAATTCAACACAGGAGTAAGCTAAGATGCAACCGTAAGCAATATTTCAGTTCAAAACGCGCTAAAACACCAACAAAAATTAATTAAACACGGGAGCTCAAACCACACGCCGCCGTCTTCAACGAAAGTAAACTATCGAACTGGCCAACAATCGATAGGACTATCGATACGTAGAGAGGGTCAGTCAACTTGAAATTTGAATTTGAATTTGCATTTGAAACTTAAATGAAATCGTGTTTGGTGTTTATTTAAATTTTAACAAAATAATTTAAAAACTGTTCAAAAGCAGAGCTTTAATATAAAATAGGATGTCATTACAACTAGATTTAATTTTTTATATGAAAGCTATATGAAATATGCAAAATTTTTTAAAATTTACACAAATTGTATGTAAGAATGAAGAAGAGTTCGTAATTCTAAAATTGAATAAGTAAAATGAATTTTTGCTGTGTTTTTGTTTTGAAAAGGTTTTTATGGAGACTTTTAAAACTCGTTTTGAATATCCAATTTTAGAATTGCAATCTCTTTCATTCTAAGATAACATTTTTGTAATATTTTGAATATTTTAGTTATTATTCCCTTGCAAAGGGTATTATAATTTTGCCCAGAAGTTTGCAACGCATAGAAATATTCATTTCCGACCCCATAAACTATATATATTCTTGATCAGGGTGACGAGCTGAGTCGATTGAGCTTTGTCCGTCCGTCTGTCCGTCTGTCTGTCTGTCTGTTTCTACGCGAACTAGTCTCTCAGTTTTAAAGCTATCGAGCTGAAATTTTGCACAGAGTCTTCTTTTTGCTGCACACTACTAATATGTCGGAACCGACCGGATCGGATGACTATATCTCATAGCTCCCATAGGAACAATCGTTCGGAAAACTAGTTTTAGTATGAAAATCTTTTTTCTTTTAAATGGAAACGACTCCAAACTTTGTAATCGTAGGTTTTATATGATTTTTAATAATTCTACCAAGTTTTATCAAAATCGGACAACTATATGGTATAGCTGCCATACAAAAGATAGGTCTAAAAAACAGTCTAAGTTAGAAAAACTTTTTTGTTTTTAATGGTAGCATTCTGTAATTTTGTATTTGTTTGTTTCTCGGGCTTTTACACAATTCTACAAGTTTTTGTCCAAATCGGATGACTATATCATATAGCTCCCATACGAACGATCAGTCGGAAAATGGGAAAAAAGTATTTTTTGAATATATTTAAGCGAGCACTTGCAAGGGTATAAAAACTTCGGCACAGACGAAGTTAGCTTAGCTTTCTCGTTTTTAATAGTTTTTGAGAGCGTTTTTCTGGATAACTTAGCGTTGTCAGTGGAGGCATCAGATGTTTATATACAAAAGTACTTTGTTCCTAACAACTTTTTGAAATAACATGCCGTCATTTATATGAAAGCTGTTACTTTTTGGGGTGCCAAATATGCACATACAATTATGGTATCTCATCATTCTCAAATCTGACTTATTTCCCGGGAGGGTAAATATTGCCAAAGAATTCTTCACTTCAAAAACTCAGTAGCTATGTATTTGAGTTAAGAACGGTGTCAATAGTAGGGTAAGTACAAAAATACTTAATACAAGATATTTTAGTTCCTAAATACTTGAATTAACAAACTTTTGGGACGCTTTGAACGTTTGGAAGTATTTTGATAAAACTTTGAGGTAGAAATATTCTTGGTTTTGGCACTTAAAGTAAATAATGCCTCAGTATTGATTCAAATAAGTCGGAAAAGATGCAAAAGGCCATGATTTAAGCTAAGGCCAGGATGTTTGCAAGTCTACCAGCAATTTCTAAGCCAAGTGCTAGAACCAGTTGGGAATTTGAGTAGATTTCTTGTAAATAAATTGCAGTTTCCGTTGCATACTTCTTGGAGTTTGCACTTTTGATATGATTCCATCAATTGTAGAATGCTGCTAGCTTAATTCTTCGCAAAAAAACATTTTATCAGGTCCCCACTGTACTCATTAGCCAGCCGCGGGACACATACGCAAATGATGTTACAAGTGAGAGATGCACACACACACATCCCAACCCCACCCCATCCCCCTGCTGTCGTTCGGAACCGACACTTGTTTGCATGGAAAGCGCATAATCATCGCGTGTCATGTGGAAATTTATACTATTTATGGTCTGTTTGTTTGTAGTCAGTTGGAAATCGGTTGAGACCCCTTTGGGCACTTAAGCTTGGGCTTTTGTCTTTTTATTCTGCTTTTAATAAATTCATGGAAAATTGCTGGTAATTACGAGACAAGCGACGACGACAGTGACGACGATTTCACAAGAATTTCCTCCCTTGCGCCAAAAAAATTTGCATATGCGAGGAGAAAACTGGAACACTCGTAAACCCCCATTAAGTGCGTCTATAAAACATAAGAAATTGTACTCGCCGAAATGGGCGATAAATCTTTTGCCCTCGGGCAAAACACAGACACACACACACACCATTTCCCAGGCAGGCTGGCAACTTTCTAAGCGGACTTGGAACGAACGAGTGTGAATATTCATGGACCAGCTAAAAGTTCTACATATGATAAATCAACTGAATTATACAAATTAAAGCACATTTAATTACGACCAAGATGGCGGGATTTATATGGCTTTAAGGTGAAAACGTTGGCATTCTACACGGATTATTTAAATCCACACTGACAATGTCAGGTGGCATCAAAGACATCAAAACTAACGAGTGCAGGGCATAAATTTACCGAGAGATCTGCAACTTTCCAGAAACGCGAAAATTTGCAATGCATTTCAGTTGGAATTGCTTAATTCATCAGTTCAGCAAACAGTTGGCATCTCACTACAACTTCAGCTGAACTGAAGCCAATGAATATGCATTAATGGAACCTGAATTTCTGGACTTTAAAGAGCTGTTAAAGCGTTGAATAGTTGGTTGAATGCGTTAAGGAAACTTTTCATTTGCACAGTTAATCGCCCGCAGAAGAATTGAACAAATGTGTTTGATCTGTAAGAGAGAATCACAATTGTGGAATAAAAAAGTGTTCATTGAGGTATAAACTGATTTAGCATAACTACACAGATCCGCTAGGGAAGGATATGTCCTAAATATCCTTTTAATCGTCCAAAGGAGCTGAAAAATCATCCCAAGGATGATCTGTTTTCATATCCTTTGGATGATTTTCAGCTCTGTTGGATGATTAAAGGGATATTTAAGACATATCCTTCCCAAATGGATACGGGAAATCATCCAATGGATATTTTTTCATATCCTTTTTATACCCTTGCAAAGGGTATTATAATTTTGACCAGAAGTTTGCAACGCATAGAAATATTCATTTCCGACCCCATAAACTATATATATTCTTGATCAGGGTGACGATGTCTGTCTGTCTGTCTGTTTCTACGCGAACTAGTCTCTCAGTTTTAAAACTATCGAGCTGAAATTTTGCACAGAGTCATCTTTTTGCTGCACACTACTAATATGTCGGAACCGACCGGATCGGATGACTATATCTCATAGCTCCCAAAGGAACAATCGGTCTTAAAACTAGTTTTAGTATGAAAAACTTTTTCTTTTCAATGGAAACGTCTCCAATCTTTGTAATCGTAGGTTTTCTATGTTTTTTTATAGTTCTACCAAGTTTTATTAAAATCGGACAACTATATGGTATAGCTGCCATACAAAAGATAGGTCTGAAAAACAGTCTTAGTTAGAAAAACTTCTTTGTTTTTAATGGTAGCAACCTGCAACTTTGTATTTGTTTGTTTCTCATGCTTTTACATAACTCTACAAGTTTTTGTCCAAATCGGATGACTATATCATATAGCTCCCATACGAGCGATGGGTCGGAAAATGGGAAAAAGTATTTTTTTAAAATATTTAAGCGAGCACTTGCAAGGGTAAAAAACTTCGGCTTTCTCGTTTTTCTCTGTGTAGTGATGGCTCTACTCTTCTGTGCGTAGAGATGGGTTGCACAATTTGCTTAGAGTTGGCTTTTGCAATTCTTTTAACTAGCGAATCAGCTCACCACCAGTGGCTAGTAGTTCACTAGTACCCACTACAGCTAACATTCCTGCCTTTAACTTTTATTTTACCCTTTTTTGAACACCTATAACTCACACCCTTCAATGCACCAACCATATTGACCTTAAATTATAGAAAAAATAACTTCAAATTGGAACATTTGCGTGTGTTTAATGCCATGCAACTGCCGCCAGACCACAAACGAAATGCAGAATTTAATGAATTATATTCTTGTTTTGAACTCAATAACTTGGGCAGGTGTTCCACTATAAAAACGAACAGAAATTATGCAACTGCGAAGGCTAATTAGCATTCATTCGCTTCGTATCTGGCATTTATTGGCCCGGGTCCGAAACAATTTGTAAATTATACCCATAAGGTCGAGCATGCACAAACTTAACCACTTCCCGTTCCCGTTTTCCGTTTTCCGTTTTCTTGGCTGCCTTTTTGCCTGGCCATTAATTAAAAATTAGTTTTGTAAATATCTCGCTTGTCTGTTTTTCTTCTTTTTTTGTTTGTTTTTTTGGGTTCTTTTGCAAATTAAATTGTTTTATAACGAAGTGTCTGCGGTTCGCCCAAGCGCAAAAGTGGCGCCGCGGCTTGCTAGGGGCATGCCCGAGAACCAAACCCACTTTGCATGCGAATTGCAATTGCCCAACATGCAATTGAGTATAAAAGAGGAAGGCGGCGAGGCCTCCCGCCTTCGTAGTGCATATTATTTGTGAATTTAATTTGCGACTGGGGGTCTCTGCTCATTATAGCAGCAGCAGCGTTTTCCCTTTGGTATAAACTATGTGGAACCAATGTCTCTGTTGATGTTGAGCCATTGCGATTGCCTCGATGATATGGTCAGGTGGATGGGCAGCAAGTGTGAGGGTATATGTTAATGTATAAAACGCAGCCAAAAGCAACACCTACTTCATTATAGAGACTTGGGGCTTGGGCTAATGCTTCATGATTTTCATGCCTGGTTATAATATAGTTGTTGTTTTATGGGACCGTGGGACGAGATGGATTGGAAATGACATAACTGGAGAGGTAGATCATGCATAAAACTTCTCTCCGTTCTGATACAACTTGCAGTAAACACCTGCTTAAATATAGAACTATGCCAGCTGGCTTGAAGTCCCGAAAAGTAGCATTTATTCACAACTGTAAGCAACTTATGCATTTATACAACAAGAAATGCTGGTTGACTATACAGTACTGCTTCATAAATCTCCCGATTCAATCTTTATGCAATCATGACTGCTAACCGGTTGACTGTCTCTCCATGCAATCACTGCTTTAAGCAGTTGGGAACTGCAAGAAGAAACGAAAACCAAATCAGATAAACATGCATAAGCTTTAAAGCTAAAGTTTCTCACGGCGGGTTTTAAGTGGTGCAGCTAACTTAATGGAGTTTTTCAAAAAGCTCTTGCATGTAGGAAGGAGGGGTAGTGGTGTGGTTTGCTACTCTACAACTCTTTTCTTCAAGCGAAAGCTTTTTCAGTAGTTTACTTCACCGTGTAAATCCAGTCTAAGTGAGAATGCTTTATGCTTCCCAGCGACTTAGAATCGGTACGATACGTCGCACATTTTGTTTAAGTACTGAGCTTTTGCCAAGAGCGAGAGAGTAAGAGCGAGAGTGAGCGCTAAAGAGAGCGGCTCACATGAACGCCAATTATGTATCTTACGCTTCAAAAGAACACAAAACACTGAACGTTCTAAGTACTTTGTACACAGAAAAAAAAAGATGCAAAAAAATATCCATTTGGGAGGGATATGTCTTAAATATCCTTTTAATCATCCAACGGAGCTGAAAAATCATCCCAAGGATCATCATTTTTCATATCCTTTGGATGATTTTTAGCTCCGTTGGATGATTAAAAGGATATTTCAGACATATCCTTCCCAAATGGATACCGGAAATCATCCTTTTTTTTCTCTGTGTTCTCTTTGTTGTTATATCTCGCGCTCTTGGCAAATCTTAGTTGTTGTATCAAGAGTACGCGAAACACGGAACGTTATGAGAACTTTGCTGTGGTAGCATACTACAAGCACCCCTACCTTTATTGTTGTATCAGGGAACTGTCCGTCAAAAATTTGAATGCAAGCATTAAACAAAGCGTATGTATTGTTGATTGAAAACAGGAGACTCATGACACAGTACTGTACAGACAACCAGTTCTTTTTCTCTATCGAGCCAGCTAAACTCCTTAATTCAACCTAAGAAAGGTCCCTTGTTAGATTACAAACTTAAAGTCTCGATCTGAAAAGTTTTCATAAAGATCCTATGAGAAATGGCAGAGTTATAAAGATGCATACTTTTCTGAGCAGAGTTCGCTCAAACTCAAGATAGCTTATTCTTGAATCCAGAGCAAGAAAGTTCTTTCTAGTTTTAATTACTCTGTAGGTTCAAGAAGAAGATCGTTTACTCTTAAATCAAGTGCACCACAGATTCCTATCATACAACAATTTAAAATCAGTTTTTTTTTTTAATTTTGCTTCAGTTTATTTCATAAAAAAAGTAACAATGACTCGAGGAAAACACAACACCTCAAAGCAGCAACAGTCTTTGCCTGTCAACTGACGTCTCTCCTTAAGAGAAATGCCATAACCGCTTGGGAATTTCAAAGTAGCATGAGTGCAAAAAATGCAGAGCTAAGTTCACTTCGAGTTGGCTATACAATTTGCTCTAACTCTGGTGCCACTGTACTTACCCTTGGGGCGGTGCACTATGCCAGAAACCATCAAATATCTGCCTAACTCAGAACGTAGCCACGAAATGAATCCTACAAATATACATTTTATGATTAAAGATAATCATCAAAGACACCAACACGAAACGATCGTAAAAGTGTTTGCCCATTTTCCATGGTTAGTAAGTTTACGTTCATAAAAAGTTTACATATATATTTATATATATGTATATAGAATGCATATTAATTAATTAGGAAATATCATTTGAGACTTAGAAAAAGACTTGGGGCAAGCCATAAAACAGAGAAAAAGCTAAAAATCTGAGCGATCTTTTTATGTGGCACGCAATCCTTTTCTCATTAACAACAACAACTTTCAGTTCACTTGAAATGTTAATTGTATTTTCTTGTTCGGCCATGCAAATGATTTAAGAAGAGCGTTTCGAATATCAAAATTTGCTGGCAAAAAAGTCTCCCACACACTCGGAATGAGGCGAGGTATTAAATATCCATTAAATGAGTCGTCATGAGTGGCTTGGCGGTCGACATGAAGCCAATTAAAATGGCAAGGGAAATTGCAGTATCAAAAAAAAAAAACAAAAAAAGAAACGAGAAAAACAAAAGACTGCAACACACTGCAAGTGTCATAAAATTTAATTTATTTAAATTAAGACAATGGCAAAAATTTGCGTTTTTAATTGTCAAGTAAGTGAGCAGCAGCTGAGCAGCAAGCCAATCTTTTCATAGATCATAGAAGGGTTTGGTAACTGGAAATCCCCCCCAAAACGGGTAACTCAAATTACTAGATTAAGCAATGTGTTTGACTTTTCACAACTGCTGTCGACTTTTCCTACTGTTCCTTTTTTTGTGGTCCTTTATTCAGTGGCTCTCCACACTTCAATGGCCCTTGAAAATTGCAGGCGGTAGCCATTCCAAATCGTAGAAAATAGAAAATGTGCACACAATGGCAAATACAAATAAAAATTAAATAAAGTCATCAAGTCTATTTACAATTTTTCGAAATCGTTTCATTCTCTCCCTGTCTCTCCCATCTCTTTGTCAAATGGAGCGTGCAAACTGCCAGAAGTCAGTCGCTGAGGCGGCTGTTGAGTAATTTAGTTGACCTGGACCTGCCTTTGGTCGCCCACAAAACGGTTTCCAGGTGCAAAAACCGGACCCCGGCCCGAGGTGATTTATGATTTCCATTTTGTTGATTCGGGGAAAAATTTGGGTTTTCATACAGCAACTGTCTCTAGCTTTGTGTAGGCGTCATTGGTCTAAATAACACTCGAGCAGCAGCAGCAGCATCATCGTCATCGACATTCTAGCACTCCGATCATCCCCCAAAAAAGATACAAAAACATTGACCCACGCTTGCTTTTGCCACGCTTCCTGCCCCTATTTCGTCTAACCCTACCCAAGGGCAGTCCTTTGTTTTTCTGTTTCAGTATCAAAACCTAAACGGAACGTTTAGGCGCTCCCTTAATTTTTCGATTGGCTTGGCACTTAACCTTGACTGAGGTCCGATCCTTATCGCGTTTGTCTTTATGGTTGAATTTGTGTAATATCATCGAGAAGTGCTTTGTCATTCTCAAGAGAGGATCCAGTGCGAGGGTGTGTTTTGGACTCCCCCCCTATTACGTATTTCTTGTGCTGTTGTTTTTTGAAAATTTATTATGACATTTGGCGCGTGTTGAAAGGTTTTAATATGCGGTCTTTTGGTATGAGAGATGAAGAGTGGGGGAAGTTAGACATATGGTAAATGAGGAGCTGTTGAAGTGGAGGTGAAAAGGAGGAGGTATCTATGGTATCTTTGGTTAACATTTTATGTTACCTAAGGTGTGATTCTTTACATTTAGCAGTGACAATAATGCTCAGTAAGGTTTGCCATTTCACCATTGAAAGCCTAGACTAGTACCGCTTGCAAATTATTGTATCAAAATTGGTTCAACGCGTAATTCTTTACATTTGGCAACACCAATAATGCTCAGTAAGGTTGGCCATTTTACCATTAATAGCCCAGACTAGCAGCGCTTGCAAAGTAATTGTATTAAAATTTGCTCAGCGCGTGATTCTGAGCATTTGGCAACACCAAAAATGCTCAGTAAGTTTTGCCATTTCACCATTTATAGCCTAGATTATCAGCGCATGCAAATCATTGTATCAAAATTTGTTACTCAAATTACGTCCAATTACGTCGGCTCAGTCGAAGTTTGTATACCCATTTATCTAGCTTAAACTACTTTTCAGACTCAACTTTTCTATGACAGCTATACTATATAGATGTTCGATTTTCACCAAACTTGGTGGAATCATGGGAAAGCATATCGATCTAAGAAATTCAAAGTTTGGAGGGGTTTTCTTTGAAAAAAAAGTTGTTTTCACTAAAACTAGTTTCTTGACCGATCATTCCTATGTCAGCTATAACCTATAGCTATCCGATTTTGACAAAGCTTTGAAGAATTGTGTGAAAGCTGATAAAATAAATATATGCCAATTTTACAGAGGTTTACATTGAAAACAAAAAAGTTTTTCTTACTAAGACTATTATTCTAAACTTACTTTTCTATGGCAGCCATACTATATAGAAGTCCGATTTCGACCAAATTTGGCAGAATCATAAGGAAGCATAAAAAACTAGTAAATACGGATTTTGAAGACGTTTGCATTGAAAACAACAAAGTTTTTCTCACTAAAACGAGTTTTTCGACCGATGTTTCGTACTGCAGCTATATGCTATAGTCAACCGATTTTGATAAAACTTTGTAGAGTTGTGTAAAAGCATCTCAAATTAATAATTGCCAATTTTAAGGACATTTGCATTAAAAACTAAAAAGTTTTTCTTTCTAAGACTACTTTTCAGACTCTAGTTTTCTATGACAGCTATACTATATAGATGTCCGATTTCCACCAAACTTGATGGAGTCATGGGAAAGCATGTCAAACTAAGAAATACAAAGTTTGAAGGCGTAACTACTAAAAACAAAAATGTTTTTCTTACTAAAACTAGTTTTTCGAGTGATCCTTTCTATGACAGCCATATGCTATAGTCATCCGATCCGGCCGGTTCCGACAAATGTGCAGCATATTTGTACTAAAAGCCTTCCTGCTAAGATTGGTGAAGATAGCTTTCAAACTGACAGAGAAAATCGCATAGAAACAGATGGACGGACAGACGCACAACTTTACTACCAAATTACTTTGAAAACAAAGACCTAATTTCAGAAAACTAAGTCAGTAATGCTATCTTTAAGTTATGCTGCAACAAGTTCCAGTAGATGGAAGAGCTGGTAAGAATTTTGTATTTTGGATTTCCGTGTGCTAAGCACTACTCCGTCACCTTGAGATTTTTAGTAATTTGAGCGCGTTTTTGGGAAAGTTCATTCTGTTTTTTTGGACTCTCTTTGATACTAGCGGAAAATGCCACTCCGCAGCTTTGAAATGAACCAACCCAAACAATTCTGCGATTTTTTTCAATGAAGATATAAATCTTTTAACTCTTGTTAAATATCTTATATATTGTTGGCACCAGCAAATACATTAAGGTATCTCTGTCAACTCTCTACGAAAGTTTTCAACTAAATAAGGTTTAAAAAAACCTAAGTAAAACCCAGCTTAAAGCGATTCCTAGGCTTCGTTCTTGCCTTGACTTTCAAAAGTGCATACTCCTTGACCATCCCCCCCTTGACCAAGGGTACCAAAAGAATAGCAATAAAAATCCAACTTGGTCTCACAAATTACTTTTGTCACTTGCGCGTATACGAAAAGTTCTTGGCTCTATCATTAAAATGATGAAATGCTTTGGCTTACACTTAGGCATAGCCAAGTAGTGGCAACCGCAGGAGGCACAGCTGGTGGAGGGGGAGGAGGAGGAGGAGGAGCTGGTGGTGGTGGTGCTGGAGGTAGCAACGTAATCCAATAATTTTTAATTAAAACTCAACACTCGAGGCAAACAATTTTTTCCAGATAAACTGTCATTATGCGCCGTCAATTAATTTTTTTTCTCTTCCCCCCCACTCCCTACCCCTCTTTAACCACTTTTAATGATCATCATCAAAACAAGCAGAACAACAACAACACAGCAACAACTGAAGCAACAACAACAACAAGTTGACGACGACACTAAATGAATATTGATAAATGGGGCGGTGCTCCAGTAAAGTGGGCGTTGATGTGTGAAGAAGTCACAAAAAAGTGAAAGAAAAGAGCAGAAACCAATTGCAACTTGGTATAACTTCACTTGTTTCTGGGCTTAAAGTTTGCTTTTGACAATAACAATTAGCTGAAGGTGATATGTGTGCCGCAGGGCGCTGGCCGAAACAAGTGTGGGATAGTGGGAAATTAAGTTATCAAAATGGCAATTTGATTTGGTCTTTGGAAATTAAATGAAAATCGTTTAGTAAACAACAAAGCCCGACTATAACATACTCTGTATTAACGAAACTATACGCTCAGCATACATTCTTGATGCTGCAGTAGCAGCTGAAAGCAGTGCTGTAGCAGCAAACAGGTTTTTGCTCATAACTCGACAATTGTTCATCCGATCTTCACTATTCCTTTGGCGGATCGATAAGTTATCTTGATTACTAAATATGACTAGAAGGAACGAAACATCTGTCTTTAAAACTGTGAGAGATATGACGTTTTTTCTAAATTGCGGTGGCGGCAGGGGGCGTGGCCAAAATTGAAAATAAGCCAGAACTGCCTGCAGACATAAGAAGCATATGTCTCATACACTCAGAGAAAAAATCAAGAAGATCGTGCTTGATATCAAGAAGATTTGATGTCAAAAGTACGGTAAGAACGAAAATTCTTGGATCCAAGAAGAAAATACTGAAACCAAGCACGGATTTTCAAGCACAAAAATTCTAGGTTTTGAATTTAGTCTTCTTGATATCAAGCATAAATAGTCTTGGATACAAGAAAAGATCTTCTTGGATGGAAGCATAAATATTCTCGACTCTAAGAATAGTTTTTCTTGGCTGCAAAAATAAAAAAGTTTCAATTCCAATAGTGGTTCCTTCTCGAAAGGCGTCAGAAATTGGCATTTCTTAGAGCATTTCTCGTGGCTTCCCGCACTTCCCTTGCCATCAAGCTCGAAGACAAGAACGTTTGTCTGCTTGTATTCGAGCAGATTTCGTCTTAAAAAAAATCAAGAAGAAAAATTCTAAATTGAAGCAGAAATCGTGCTTGCCGATTCGTGCTACATTTTTCTGGGTGTACATGTCAAACCTCTATCTCTTACCTCTAATCTCTAAGTACTGTGCGTTCATACGGACAGACAGACGGACATGACTCGGCTGTTGATGCTGATCAAGAATATATATACTTTATAAGAGCGGATCCTTAAAAGAATATATATTCTTGATCAGCATCAATAGTCGAGTCGATTTAGCCCTGTCCGTCTGTCGATATAAACCACAAGATCTCAGATATGGTAAGATATTTCCTTCTTATAAAGGGTGATTTTTTAGCAACTTTCTTTTGTGTCACATGTTACTGTCAAACATATGCAGTTTGGTCAACACTTGCAGATAATTGGATTTTTCTTTACACAAAATTTCACTTTTTTGTCGGAAAATTGTGTTCAGCGATGAACGGATACATAAACCAACAAAATTTCATCTTGTGAACGTTTTAGTGCAATAAATTAAAAAAGTTTCAAACATAAAACTACATTTAAGGCCATCTTTGACACTGACTAGAAATTATTTCGTTTATCATCTGTTTGGTTTCCCTTTTTGTTGACAACCTCATCATGATGATGTTGGCCATCGAACAATGAGCGGCTTTTTTGCCTTTTAGCCTCTGCTGTTCGTCGGCTGCCTGAATTTTTGATCATGGACATCACATCCTCGCAATGCACTCTTTTTCTTTAAGGAAGCCATTACACGCACATTGGGGTACGAGTATGCAAGCGAGGCTTATGAACGGCAATATTCTTGCCCTCTCTAACTTGTTCCTTTTTGGTGTCGTCTTTTGTTTTTTGTGTTGGCAGTTGCATTGGTTGTCTCAGAATTTATTGCAACAAATTTAAATGTTTGGCTTTTGTGTGCGGAATTTGTTTTTATGGTGAGCCTGATCATGTAAATGGAAATGCAGGAAAATCAAGGCAGGTTAGCGTTATTGAAAGCAAATGATTTCAAACAGCGAAGTTCACGCCTGGTCCGCATGTGCCAAACTTAATTCGCTATTCACACCGTTACAAGCCGAAGAGCAAACAGTAGTACAGTGAAGTAGGTCAGAGCTGGCTTACTCTCAATTTTGGGACTCTCTGTGCTTGAAAAAAACCTACCAAAATTTCCCAGAATGTGACCATAGCTTTCCTTCGAGTTGTCGATCCTTCCAGCGTTAATTAAACTAACTTGGCTAACTTTGTCTTCTTTTTTTTTTGCTAATTACTATTCAAGATTCGAGCCCTCTCAATAGAACAATCGCTTAGGAAAAATGTTGCAGCTGTCAAGTTTTTCTTTCACCGTTTTGGTACCTTAACAATGGTTCGGTTTGTGCATAGTTTTTAAACTCAAATTAAAGCACAAATTGCTACCGCATTCAACTTCAAAGGCCCCAAAAGCCGAAGAAGCCATCGCCCAAGTACAGTAGCCCAAAAGATTTGCGTTGCGGCACAAAGCCAAAGTCAAAGCCAAGGCACAAAGTCGCTGAGCTGGTCCCCAGCCCAACAGCATTCACATCCATCAATTTCTGACGCTTTCATCAAGCGGCAACAACCGACGACGATGACGACGACGATGACGACTGCGACATTTGCCACAAAGGCTCGGAGCTTGGAGCTGAGGCCATGTTCTGATTATTGTTGCCACTCGAGGACTGGATCGGGTCTTGGCGCATTTAAATTGTCGGCAGGATCCAAGCGTTTTGCGCTAATATCCACCAAAGTTTCTCTCGCTCTCGTCCCCAATGCATTCTTTCTGTGTTTGTTTGTTGGTTTGGTTTGCTTTTTCTTCTCCGTGGCTTTGACATCTTTTCGTCAAAGTCAAATCATTCATTTTGCCGCATCAAAATGCATAAATATTTTCGGTTTATAGATTGAATTGGTAGTTGATTGTTTGGCGATTGTTTTGTTGGCTTTTTTTTTTGGTGTGTCGTCGGTGCGTTGCCTTGGCCCGAAATTTGAATCGCTTGGGCAGGCGAAAATGCTCAACAGGGTTGTCGAGGCATGGCAGAATATTCAATATTCAAACTCTGCGCAGAAAAGTTTCATGATACTCAGTACTACATGTTCTTTTATCAATGAAAAGTTGAAGAAACTGATCTGTTCAAAAATATCAAATTGATATTTTAGAGCATATAAATCTAAAATTTTAAGATCAAATTGATGTTCTTAATGTCATTTTGATACAATAAGTTAAAAATACATTGGAAATGACAGGTTTAACATCCTAAAGAACCAGCAATTCACTCTGCTTTTTTGGCTAAATATTATAAATATTTTAAAGAATCACAAACAACAAATTAATCATTCATATTGTTATAAAAACTTTACCTCTCCTTGACTGGTAATCAAACTCAGGACTCTTTGCACTTAACATGAATGGAACGGAGTCTTAACGTGCTTCATCATCTGATACGTGACAGAGCCTACTAAGTATTTCTTTACGTTGCTTGAAGTTTCGTAATGTACCACTATTTGTCTCTTTTCATCTTTACATTTTCTTTACGTCTCTTTCTTTTTATGGTCAAAATGAAAGGTTATAGTTTCGAAATGATATATTTATGATAAATGATAAATTTATGGTCAAAACGAAAGGTTGTAGTTTCGAAATGAGATAAAAATATCTGATACTAGTCAAAATATCAAATTAACCAGTAAATATCAAATTGACATTGATATTTTTTGCTCTCTGTGAAGCTTGTAGAATGTGTAGAGCATAAGATTGACTATTAATACCTAAGCAGAAGGCAAAAAACCGAGAAGATTGGACTCCAAAACAGGCCATAAGCGGTTTTGTCAGGTTTTGAGTATCAAAATTTATGATTTAAGAATTGTTGAACTTATATTTGATCTTATACGCGCATAGAACGTGGAAAAGGGTATGCTAAACTTAAAGCATAATTAAGGTATGACTTCCGACCTTATAAAGCGTATATATTCCTGATCACCAAGACGAGCTGAGTTGATTAAGCCTTGTCCGTCTGTTTCTATGCTATCTCCTCCGTCAGTTTTAAAGCTATCGCTACCAAACTTTGCACGAAGTCTTCTGGTACATATATGCTGCACATTTGTCGGAGCCGGCCGGATCGGATGACTATAACATATAGCTGGTATAGAAAGAATCGCTCGAAAAACTAGTTGTAGTGAGAAAAACTTTTTGGTTTTTAATGGAAACGCCTTCAAACTTTGTATTTCTTAGTTTGCTATGCTTTCCCATGATTCCACAAAGTTTGGTTGAAATCGGACATCTATATAGTATAGCTGTCATAGAAAAGTAGAGTCTGAGAAGTAGTCTTAGAGAGAAAAACTTTTTCGTTTTTAATGGAAATGTCCTTAAAATTGGCATTTATTTATTTAAGATGCTTTTACACAACTCTACAAGGTTTTGTCAAAATCGGATGACTATAGCATATAGCTGCAGTACGAAAGATAGGTCAAAAAACTAGTTCTAGTGAGAAAAACTTTTTTGTTTTTAATGCAAACGTCTCTAAACTCCTTATTTACTAGTTTTCTACGCTTTTCTATGATTCTGCCAAGTTTGGTCAAAATCTGACATCTGTATAGTATAGCTGTCATAGAAAAGTAAGGTTAGAAAACTAGTCTTAGTAAGAAAAACTTTTTTGTTTTCAATGAAATCCTCTTTAAAATTTCTTTTATAAACTTTCACACAATTGCACAAAGCCTTGTCAAAATCGGATGACTATAGCATATAGCTGCCATAGGAGTGATCGGTCGAGAATCTAGTTTTAGTGAGAAAAACTTTTTTGGTTTCAAAGAAAACGCCTCCAAACTTAGTATTTCTTAGTTTGCTATGCTTTTCCATGATTCCACTAAATTTGGTCGATATCGGTCATCTATATAGTATACCTGTCATAGAAAAGTATCGTCAGAAAAGTAGTCTTAGTGAGAAAAAATTGTTAGTTTTGAGTAACAATGTGCTTTAAATTAGTTAGAATAGGGTATATAGTACAAATTATTTTTCCTCTATTTTTTAAAATATTTTTCTTGAGGGTTCTAGAAAAATCAAACATATTAAGTTCGATTCTTAAGAACGAATTCCATAATAGAATGAATTAGTTCAGCACCGTTTTCACTCTTCTCCCCAAACGCCTTGACAACTCTGTTCGCAATCTCAAGGCATCTCTTTTGCCTCACCCAAACCGAAACCGCTGATGATGATGACGAAATGCCAAAACCTGCGCGCGTCCCCATCAAACCGAAATCGATGCTAATGCAGGCATCAAACAGGCTACTGTATTCCGCAAGATCTCCACAATCGGCAACGGGTCGCCTCCAAAATCACCAAGCTGGAAAAAAAACACACACACACAGCCGGCGGTGTGCACAATGCCATCAAAATTTAAATAGCAAACGTCTTGACAAAATCCTCCTCCAGAAGAGACCGAGGAGCCTTGCCAGCACAAACAAAAACCGCTGCATTCTCTGATGTCTGCGACATTTTTTTGTTGGGGGCCCGCTGGAATTTTGGTGATTCTCAATTAGTTTTTTGGTGGCCTAACGGTACCGCCACAAATATGCCAGCTCCTCTTCTCGGCGAATGTCAAGGTCAGTGCCTGAATTTGGCCAAAACACAGGCCCAAAAACAGGCTGCAGCGGAAACTTGCCTCGCCAATCCAAAACTTTGATTTATGCGACTGTGAAAATGTTGCAGACCCCACAATTATCAAATGACAAAGATGAAAAACGAGCTCGATCGACTCGAGCTATGGAAATGTGATAAGCTATAATTAAGCAGGGTCCTCTGACTGTTTGGGCTGTTGCGGTTCTGCTCTGATATGAGGGGGCGTGGCCCCATATGCTAAACAACATGCAAGGGGCGTGTGGGGCTCTCGGTGTAAGCAAATTTAATTTATACAATAATACGAGTATTCCAGTATGCCATGGCATGGGCCAGGGAGAGAAGTACGTACGTGTGTATGCAAAGAATTAATTTCGTATTGAAGGCAGGAGACGGATGGCCCCAGGGGGGCGTGGAGACTAT